>JAZKJV010001895.1:0-1403946 GCA_037367405.1 Ottelia alismoides | reverse complement strand
TGGTGCATAGTGTTGGTGTCCAAGTAAAGCCATAATCTATATGAGTCATGTGTTGTTGTTAAGTGCTCTACTTAGGCTCATTGAGATGACATGTGATCATAGCCTAGTGGACTCAAAGAATTAAGTCACCATGGACCTGAAAAGCCTTAAACCTAAGCCCTATAAGGTTCCTCTTAGAAATTAGGTGGATTAAGATCTTAATCAAGCTCCATTCCTCAATTTGATTCCAGGCTAGTTTAAATGTCAACTATCATCCAGAAAAACTATATACATATGTACAAAAGATGCTATTTACACAAATTTTACAATCATGCAAAATTTTTGAAAAATGTTTTGAAATCATGAATGAATGATGCATGAAGTGCAAGTTTTGCAAAAAGATATTTACACAAATTTACACGAGATTTTTGCAAACTTCTGATTTTCAAAACATTTTGGAAAAATTTTGTACTTACATAATTTTGATAAGAAAATATTTACACAAACTTTACACAAAAGATTTTTGAAATCATTTTTACAAAAATAATTTGTACACTAGCTATTTATGTGCAAATAAAAGAAGTTTATGTACATGAAAAATTTTTAATTTTTGTGGTTTTTAGGGTTTTTAGCCATTTTATTTATTAACACACTCACAAAAAGTATGAGTTATGGCTAAAGTATATATGGAATATATACACACCCCCCTATACTTAGCTCGAACGATGTCCTCAGAGTCAAGAGCGATGAAGAAGACATAACTCGTGCTAGGTATAGGGAAGTGAAAAGGAAGGCTATATACAAAGATGAATGAATGAAAATATAAAGTCAAGAGGATCTCGGGTCTTCCCCCTATACTTAGGATCAAGTAATCCTAAGTATAGCAGGCTGTATACTAAGGAAAACCGAGTGGAGAATGTACAGGGTCTACCCCCCCATACTTAGGGTGAAATATCCCTAAGTATAGGCAGCAAAAACAGGGTAGACAAAAACAAAAGAGATACCCAAAGGTCTCACATCCCCCCTATACTTAGGGTAAAGTACACCCTAAGTATAGCATAATCACAAGATGAAGAAAGGGATGTGGGACTAAAGAATGTAATGATATGGACATCTGGATATATACAAGGTGGAAGATCAGTGAAACTCAGGCATGAGATGCATTAGATGTGAGTCAAAGACCACATCTCACGCAAATGAATAGGAGCAAGATCAGCGACCCCGCGGCTCATGATCTAGAAATGGCTTGAGCCGTTGGCCGTTCACTCGAAAGGTACTCTCAGAAGACAACTCGGATATATCAATGCTACCGTTGTCGTGTACCTTTCTGACAAAGTAGGGTCCCTTCCATTTGCTCTGTAGCTTCCCTGGAAATAAACGAAGCCTCGCATCAAACAGCCATACTCTCTGTCCAATCTCAAAATGCTTGTGGCTGATATGAGAATCATGCCACTCCTTCACTCTCTCCTTATACTGTAGGCTGTTTGAGAAAGCTGTATCTCTAAGCTCCTCCAGGGCTGCTAACTCTGCCCTCCTCTGGTCTCCTACACCATCTGGATCCATAAGAATATCAGTAACTGCCCAAAGTGACCTGTGCCTCAACTCAACAGGCAAATGGCACGGCTTGCCATATACGAGGCGAAAGGGAGATGTACCCAATGGCGTCTTGAAAGACGTCCTATATGCCCACAAGACCCGAGTCCAAAAGCTGTGACCAATCCTTTCGGTCAGGGCGGACGACTTTCTGCAGTATAGTCTTGATCTCCCTATTCGACACCTTGGCTAGACCATTCGTCTGTGGATGGTAAGGTGTAGCAACACGATGGTCTATACCGAACTCGCTAGCAAGGGCCTTCACCTGGTCATTGATGAAATGAGACCCCCCATCAGAAATCAGAACTCGTGGAACCCCGAACCGCGTGATGATGTGCTTCCTCAAAAATCTGCAAACTGTCCTCGCATCAGCGGCTCGGGCGGGGATAGCCTCAACCCAACGACTAACATAATCTACGGCCAACAGAATGTACTCAAATCCCTGACTCTTAGGGATTGGACCCATGAAATAGATGCCCCATGCCGTTAAAAACCGCACAGAAGTGAATGGGTTGCATCGGCATCATATCACGCTGTCCACAAGTGCCCATCCTCTGACAGTCAGTACACCTCTTCACGAACTCATCAGAGTCCTTGAAGAGGGTAGGCCACCACAGGCCGGATTGGAGCACTTTTTTGTGCCGTTCTCCTCCCAGAATGATGTCTTCCTGCCTCAAGCTTGTGGCAATAAGTGAGGACGCTATGGTGTTCCTCCTGAGGAATACACCGACGCCAGACGCTATCCCCTCCTTCGTGGTAAAGGATGGGATCCTCCCAGTGATAGGACTTGGCCTTCGCCAGGAAGGTCTCAAGCCTCTGCCTGGGCCAATCTTGTGGACTTTCCCAACAATGAGAAAGTTCACAATATCGGCATACCACGGGAGTGAGGCGATAGCAAGGATCGCCTCATCTGGGAAGGTATCTCGAATGGGATCAGTCTGCTCAGACTCTTCCGGCTGCTCTAAACGGGAGAGATGATCTGCCACCAAATTCTTGACTCCAGGCTTATCCTTGATCTCAATGTCGAACTCCTGGAGTAGAAGGATCCATCTAGTCAGTCTGGCCTTGGCATCCTTCTTTGCCATGAGGTACCTGATGGCGGTGTGATCTGTGTACAGGGTCACTCTAGATCCAATGATATAAGATCGAAACTTATCTAGGGCAAACACTACGGCTAGCATCTCCTTTTCTGTAACCGTGTAATTCCGCTGGGCGGAATCCAATGTGCGGCTAGCGTATTGGATAGCAAATGGAACTCCATCCCTCCTCTGTCCCAGCACTGCCCCTACGGCAAAGTCGGAGGCATCCGTCATGATCTCGAATGGGAGAGACCAATCAGGCGGCTGGAGGACAGGAGCCTCAATAACACACTGCTGGAGAGTCG
Source organism: Ottelia alismoides (assembly GCA_037367405.1). Classification (NCBI taxonomy): domain Eukaryota; kingdom Viridiplantae; phylum Streptophyta; class Magnoliopsida; order Alismatales; family Hydrocharitaceae; genus Ottelia; species Ottelia alismoides. The sequence continues at coordinate 1,400,990 of JAZKJV010001895.1, read as the reverse complement.
CAAAGGACGAAAGACACTTGTCATCGACAAGGAACTCGATGTCTTTCGTCAAGAGGTCAGTCAACGGCCGGGCAATCCTGCTGAAATCCTGAATAAATCTCCTATAAAATCCAACGTGCCCCAGGAATGACCGTAGCTGCCTCAAATTGGACGGTGGTGCGAGTTTTCTAATGACATGAACCTTGGCCGGATCAACCTCCATGCCCCTGTTGGAGATGATGTGGCCAAGCACCGTCCCTTGAGTCACCATGAAGTGACTCTTCTCCCAAGATAGAATCAATTGGTACTCAATACATCGCTGGAGTACTCGGTCCATGGTAGTCAAGACAGGAGTTGAATCCGTCGCCGTAGACCGAGAAATCGTCCATGAAGACCTCCAAACACTCCCCTACCATGTCTGAAAAGATCGACAGCATGCACATTTGAAAAGTCGCAGGGGCATTGCATAGCCCAAATGGCATGCGTCGAAAGGCATATGTACCGAAGGGACAGGTAAAGGTGGTCTTCTCCTGATCCTCAGGAGCGATGGCCACCTGGTTCTAGCCCGAGTACCCATCCAGGAAGCAATAATGGCTCTTCCCTGCCAGTCTCTTAATGATCTGGTCAATAAAAGGCAGGGGAAATGGTCCTTCTTGGTGGCTTGGTTGAGTCTCCTGTAGTCAACACAGACCCTCCAAGAGGTGGGTACTCGTGTAGCAATCTCCTCTCCCGACTCACTGATCACAGTCGTGATGCCCGTCTTCTTGGGCACCACATGTAAGGGGCTGACCCACTTGGAGTCGGAAATGGGATAAATAAAATCTGCACTCCACCATTTTCATATTTCCTTCATCACGACCTCTCTCAGGTTGGGGTTCAGCCGCCGCTGGAACTCACGCGACGGCTTCGCCCCTTCCTCGAGATAAATATGGTGGGAGCACACTGATGGACTAATCCCATGGAGATCTGCTACGCTCCATCCGATTGTCTTGCGGTTCTTTTCAAGAACCCCCATCAAACGGGGTTCTTGCTCTCCAGTCAGATCGGCGGAGATGATGATTGGGTACATCTCAGGTTCGCCCGCAAGGAAGCGATACTTCATCGAAGTAGGGAGCGGCTTCAGCTCTGGACTGCTGGGTGCTAGCAAATCTGGCCTCGGAAGAAGGTGTGTGAATACTGTTAAATCTACCAAATCTTCCTGGGAGAAAGAATACGAACTCTCGCAAACTGGACCTGGAGGAGGCTGCTCAACTGTGTTGTCTCTGATCTGCTCTGCCTCTACCTCCTCCTCATCTGTAGGCTCAGGTGGACTCAGGTCTGGCATCTGGTCATCACAATCTGCCCAATCAGACTCTGAATCCGAGGGATCTGCATCAAATAAGGTGGCATCAGTACCACCATCATACAAGGTGGCCTTAGCACCACCATCACTAAAAACCGTGTCACGGTCAAGAACCGACTCTGTTGCCTCTGTAGTATCCTGGACCAGGGCTGTGCTCTCCAAGCTCTCCTCTGCTGTCATCTCTGCATCAGTGGTGTCTGGAAATGAGAGGATGGCCTGTGCTGAAGGGTCTGCCCATGCTGCCTCATCATCTGTGATAACAAAATCACAGTCCTGGTGGATGTCTAGCCCGGCATCTGTCAGCTGCTCTGTATCTGTGCTGGTCTCTGAGCATGCTCTCTCTCTGGCTCTGTAGTCCTCGACCCTCTCTATTTGTACACTTTCGCCCTCGACGCGAAAGTATACCTTCTCGCTATCATGATCAGTCACCGCCTTGGCTGTGGCCAAGAACGGACGACCGAGGATGATGGGGGTATCGGTCACTGAATCAGGGATCTCCATGTCCAACACTACGAAGTCCATGGGGAATTGCAGGCCCTGAATAGTGACGATAACGTCTCGCAACAACCCCTTCGGCCTCTTGACAGATCGATCAGCAAACTGAAGGACTGTCCTACTCTGTCGAAGAGTGCCCAACTCGAAGCGGTCGAGAAGGGCTGCCGGAAGGAGGTTGATAGACGATCCGCTATCCAATAGAGTACGGTCGAACCTCTGCTCACTAATCTGGCATCTGACATACGGCGGCTCCTGAATCTAGCCTCTTGGACGGCAGACGGTTCTGGATCGTGAAGCACGTGGCTTTCGTCAGCACATGTATCTCTGAATGATGGTTCCTCCTCTCTCCTGACTGTGGTCCTATCTCTCAAAGATCGCTGAAGAAGGGGGATGTGCTGCAAAGCCTCCTGAAGGGTCAGCTGTATGTGAAATCTGTCGATCATGCTCTGGCTGAACTCCTCCTGCTCTCTCTTTTTTGGGTCTTTTTCTCTTTTCTTCCCCTTCCCCATCTGAAGGGCTCTAGGGAAGGGGATCACAGGGTCCTTCTCAGATGAAGGACTCGGAAAAGGCCTAGACGGCTCGATGGCCGGATCCGCAAATACATCAATCACCACAGTGGGACCAGAAGAACTAAACCTTTTCCTTTATTCACAACAGCGTTCTGAGATACATCAATAGAAGGAAAAACAACATCTCTAGCAAAACGAACACCGGTGGCCTAAGTACCACCACGGGCTGGCTCTGCTAGACGTCTCGCGGCCTCAGTACCGCGAGCTGGCTCGACTACTCTGGTGGCGTCAGTACCACCTCCTCGAACTGGTGAAGCGGCGGCCACAGTACCGCCGGTGGAATCAACATCCTTGGTGGCATCAGTACCACCATAATCATCATGAGCGGCCTCAGTACCGCTCTCCTCCTCCTCATCTGGCGCCCTGGATGGATCCTCGTGTCATTGCTCAGACGAGGCGCCGCCTGCTGGTGCTCTACCGCTCCTAAGTATAACAGAATCAGCATCAAACAGATCTGAAGACATATCATCAAATGGGTCACTAGGAGTGGCATGCTCAGTGTAAACTACCTGCTCAGACTTCCTCTTGAGGCTATTGGATTCGGCTCTATCTGTGCAGGGATGGCGGCCTTCCCTCTCATCAGGTCCCGCATCTCCTGGCGGAACTCGTCCATCTCCCCGAAAGGTAGCCTGCTGATCCGTGAGGAGGCGGGCTATGTCGTCCAAGGCGGGGCTCTCATGGGAGCCCGACGGGTAGTCTCTCTGGTGCTGAGGCTGCTGGAACTGATGTTGCTGCTGCTGAGAGGGGTAGGAGGACGGATGCTGCTGCTGGTGTGGCTGGTGAGCCTGCTGCTCACGTCTCCAAGACTGTCCCTGCTGCTGATAGGGACGAGGAATGAAGGACGACTACTGGTGTGGCTGGTAGGCTGGGGGCTGCTGCTGCTGGTGATCCCTATGCTGGCTATACTGCCCTCCCTGGCTGGATGACTGCTGCTGGGGCTGGGTACCTCCACTCCCCCACCTGAAACCAGGATGGTCTCGTCAGATCCCAGGTTGGGGACGGTCATACCAAATCCCGTTGACATCCATCAACGGCTCTGCGTCGTACTGGGCTGGCGGGAGTACTGCCAGAGGCTGATCCGGCTGGTATACCACCATCTGCAAGTCTGGAGATGGTGGGGACTGGTAAGAGGCGCTGCTGCTGGTACGGCTCCGCCTGTACAAGGTGAACCTGTCTAGGCTGCTGAAAGGAGCTGGAGCGCTGGGACGAGCTGCTGCTGCAGCCGGTATCGCCTCGCGACTGAAGACGGGGCTGGGAAGCCGTCTGTGCCTCCTGGAGACACATGAGCTGGGTCTTCATGTCGCTCAGAGTCTGTGCCATCTACTCCATCTGAGTGATGCCCTGGCACTGCTTCTTCTCGATCAGCTCGATGCGGTCCAACTTCTCGCTGATGATACCCATATCCGCAGCAGATGACTCTGCCTGTGCTGCTGCAACTGCGGATGAACTGGATGGACCGGCATCGACCCGTGCTATCCTCTGGTACTGCACGGGTCCTGGCTGCTGCTGGGGTCTCCCTTGAGTGTACAACCAGGTCTGGGACATCACAATATAGTTCTCGGCCATCTCCTAGAAGATGGCCCAGACCTGGTCGTGATCTTTGGCGAAATAGGACCCGCCACAAGAAGCGTTCACCAAGCCCTGGAGCTCTGGTGTCAGCCCGCTGAAGAAGCTCTGCACAAGGTTCGGCTTCGAGATATGATGGTGGGGGCATCGGTCTGTGAGCTCTCGGAACCTCTCCCATGCCTCATGGAGTTGCTCGTTGGGGAGCATGGAGAAGTTGCTGATCAGGGCCCTCGTTGCATTGGTCTGCCCGAGTGGATAGTACTTGTTCAAGTACTCGGTGCGGAGCTGCTCCCAGGTATAAACAAACATCCCCAAATGTTTCAGCCAGGTGGCTGCTCTGTCTGCTAGGGAGAAGGAGAAGGCGATCATCCGAATCGTATCCTGATCCACATGGCGGTCGTGGACAGTACTGCAGATCATCAAGATCTCCTGGAGGTGGAGATGGGGCTCCTCGGTGGCAAGTCCGTGAAAACGGGGAAGCATCTGCAGGGGTGTTCGGGGGGAACTTAAAGTCCCCACGATAGCAGGCACCACCACCCAATGATGCATCAGTGTAGAGCCGGGATTGTGCAACTCCCGCATCGGTCTCGGTGGTCCTCCTGTCGCGGCGGCTGCCAATGCGGCGACGGCGGGTGCTGCTGCTGCTGCGGCTGCTGCAGCTCGTGCCTCTGCATCTGGTCCGTCCTCAGGCTCGCTCTGATCTCTCTCTACTCTGAGTCGCTCCAACTCTCTCCTCATCTCAATCATGAAAGCTCCCTGATCCCTCAGCTGCTGCTGCACTGTCTCTAACGGGGCGATCAGGGTGGAGTTGATCGCTCCCTGGTCCATCACGATGTGCTCTGTCCTGGAGCGATCCTCTGAACTACCGGCCATGACGTCTGCAAAATCAAATGAGCCATACTCAGGTGCTGTCAAATCTGCTATTCTCTCCTCTGGCTCATATCTCTTAGAACCGAAAGAAAGGGGGTCGAGGGGGAACAGGGCGGAATCATACTCGGGCTCGGAGAACTGGTCTCGGCTCTCGCGGGCCAACCTAGATGATTGGGTAGACGTGCCCGAAAGCGGTGCAGCCAGAGGCTGCCTAAGAGAGCGTCTACCCATCATCGTGATCTGGTCGAGTAGGGTGGATGAGATCTGGAAAAACTATGATCAAAATGCAAACCCCTCTGTTCACCAACGCAACGCGAGCTGAAGACCGTAAAAGCTCGATCAAATTATCTTGTCAATTTTTATTAGGTGAACACACAAGATATCAGAGCGCTTACGTGACCTATTAGGATACCCGATACTACCCCAACCGACTGGCCCGCACGGAAGAGTCGGTAGTCAGCTGGAAATAGCATCGGAGGGCTCTACCTAGGGTGTGGGTCACTCTCTCGCGTAATCAAACCAAACAATGAGGGGGTTGCTCTCCCCCAAGACAAATTTTTAAAGTGAGTGTCTTTTAGGGTCAATAGTTTTAGCCAGTCCCAATTTTATGGTTTTTCTTTTTAATATTTTTCAAATAAAAACAAATGCCTAACGAATTTTTCGGTTCTCCTGATTATTAAGTCAAAAACAGGGGGGAGAAGACGAAAAATCCGATGCACGATAAATCAGTGATGCATGCAAAGTCAGAAAGGCGTACCTGTCTCCAGCACTCTACATGCAATATGATCCGCGCATAAATGTAAAGACAGAAAATAAACTACCTAAATGATGCAGCGATGGAAACCGAGTCCTAGATGAGCAAGTCTACTCGCAGAACCGTCTAACTGGTCACCGACCTCCAAGCCAAAGGTCCGGTCTTGGCCCACCCCTCCTCTGCCTGACAAATCGGGGGTAGGAGAGCGCTTTACGGGGCAGGCTGCGGCACGTAGGCTATGAAGGAGATGAGTCAGTTATTTTTATTAATTGATTATTAGTAGGTCCAATTAAGCGCACTATAGGAACAGGCAGATAATTAAGTGTGGGGACCCTACTAATTACGGCACAAGCAAGTATAAAATCCTAAATCTAGGGGCTCGATCAAAAACCGCGTAAACACCGGAAAAGGCAGTAAAAAGAGAAGAAACAAAAACCGCGAGAAAGCCGCGAAAACACCTAAGGGTCCCCCGAGCACACCGGTGCTCGGCGAAACAGAACCGCTAAGTCAAAGAGTCCAAGTGTCCAGTCTTTGAGTACCTGTATTATTACAATAATAATCAAATAAAATAAAATAAAATCTAATCTACTCCTCTCCTAATCAGCTCTCTTCTCACACTCTCCCTGCGGCTCCGTACAGAAGGGAGTTGCCTCCAAGTCCTGCAGTTGCGTCGGCTCCTCAAAAGTCGCCTCCGCAGTCCTCGGGCCCTCGCAAGAAACATAGACAGGTGGTCAGATCAAATAATAATAAGAAAAATAAATGGCAACAAAATGAGGGTACATATGCAAAAATGCAAAATAAAATAAACACTCAAAATAAAATAAAAAACAAAAACAAAAGAAAAGAAAATAAAACAAAATAAAACAAAAATAAAATATAAACAAAAGCCGCGAAAAAGCCACGAGCTCTGAAAGAGCCGCGATAAGCCGCGAAAAAAAAATAAAGCAAAAAACGAAAACTACTAAGCCGTGCTCCCCGGTAACGGCGCCATTCTGATGAACGCAAAAATGACCACTCGGATAATGGTGTTAATCGGTCGTTGCGACCCAAGCAGTCAAGTGCGAACAATCAAGAAAAATAGACCACCAATAGAGATAAAATCAATCAAAAATGCGATAGCGGTCTTGCTATTATATTAACCTGATATAGCAACCAGGGTCGATCACAAGGAGCACGGGTTGGCCTCTCGGCCTACGCAGTAGTCAAAAAGAGATAAAAAAATATAAGAAATATTTTTGGTGGTTTTTGAATATTTTATATTTTTTGGATTTTTAGTGAATTAAGAAAATAAGAAAGGCAAATAAGCACACACTTCAACAATTTATTACAAGCACTAAAAATCAACCAAAAATTCTAACAAAAATGTTTTTATGTGTTTTATAGTTTTTAATGTTTTTGATGAATTTTTAGGATTTTTCTGATGTTTATTTAATTTTCTAAAAATCAAAAAGTGACTAAAACAGTAGGTACTGTCCAGCCGAGCAAAAAGGGCCTAGATAAAATATCTAAGGCCCCCAAATTAGTTGGGAGGTAATTTTCCTGTAAAGAGAATAAAACAAGGAAAATTTAGGCACCTAATTTATTATTTTTTGGATTTTTGGTTTATTTATTAGATTTTTTATAAGTTTTTAAGTGTTTTTCAATTTTTAGTGGTTTTCAGTAATGAAAATTAGCCAAAATTGGCTAGAAAATCAACCACAACAAAATAGACAGTAGACAATTTTTTTGTAATTTTTAGACACTATTTAATATATTTTGTGGTTTTAAAAGTTAGACAGTAGCAAAAATGAAGGTTTTTTAATTTTTAAAAATATCAAACGAAAACAAAAATGTCCTCAAAAATCCTTGAAAATTTTACACTATGGTAGGAGCCATGTATCCAATATTCGTTGGGTTTGGAGGTATTTTTCTATTTTATCCAAAAATAAAAAGAAGCAAGAGTGCATAGGGACCTATCTGCAATTATAACAACGTTCTAGGTCCCTGGAACAATAACCCTGGAAAGTATAGGAGGAGGAATGCAAATTACCCTCCGAGCCACGCACGATACACGTGACTCAGGCCTGGAGGGACCTGATTGCAATTCCTATTTTTAAAAATATAAAACGTAACAGGGAGAAAAAGCAGGGCCAAAGATGCAAATACACCAAAATATCACGTGTCGATGCACGTGTCCACCACTGGCAGGGGTATAAATGCAAATCACATAAACATGAAGGTCCACAGTGCAATTTTCACAAAAAGTAAACAACTACACTACGTATTTACAGGACTAAAACTAAATGCAGAAAATAAAGGGGGCCTAAGGACAATTTACCCCGTTTATTAATGTCGAGGGATGGATGCACGACGCGTGGCAGATCGGATGGATGGGACGGCGCGCCGCACACAAGAGAACCCCTCGAGTCGATCCGACGGCTGGAACGCGTACACGTGGAAGATCAGACGGTGGTGCTGCAACGTGGGTCTGCGAAGGAAGCCTCGCTCGGATCGGACGGATGAGATTCACCCACGTGCTGGATCTGACGGTGCGAAGACGTCGTGGCTAAACCTCAACCATCGGACGGTGGAGATCAAACCTCAAAGATCTGGCGGTCAGGGCTGCTCCGTGAATGGACGAACAGGATCAGATCTGGAGCACCGAGGCTGATCTGACGGTCGGGGAAGATGGTGGAAGAACCGTTGGCCGGCGAAGTTCGCCAGCCTAGTGCGTGCGCTGTAGACCTCCCCTGTTGCTCGTAAAGGTCGGAGAAGCTCCGCAATGACGTCCCGCAGCTGCTGGTGAACTCCGATGATCCAGCCGAGCCCAGGAGGGCTCCGGCGAGACCGGCGGAGGAAGCCTTCTGGTCCGAATGGCCCAACACCACAGACGAGCTGGGAAGCTCCTGTAAAGTAGACCAAAAGACTCACGGGTCGAGGGCAAACTGCCTCGACCCAATTAGGCAGGTGACGGTGGTCTGTGGGGCGATATGGGCGAGCTCCGGCGAGGGGGGTAGACGGAGGAGCTCGATTCCCAGCTTCTGTGCGAGCTGGGTTGGATGGAGGGATGGAGAAGGCACGTAGGAGGAAGGCGAAGATGACTGTGGATTCCGATGATCGAATATCACTATGGAGTGGTCGGAATCGAAGTAACACGGCGGAGCGGCGATTTGGGGGTAACTAGAAATTAAAGGAAAAGAATGAACGACAAGGATACATGGATGGCTGATGAGACTAGGGATGAGCTTGCGCAGCTCTGGGTCGTCGCCTCAATGAGCGTCTCCCTCCGAGGCTCGATGCTCCTGCTGGTGGCGGAGCAAGACGGCGATGCTCGCCGGATCAGTGGACTCTCTCCCTCTCCTCGCTTCGACACCACGGGGGACAAGCTGTCACTCTCGCCTACGCAATGGAGCTCACGGGAGGTGGAATCGAATGGCCAAAGATGAGATTCGAGGTGGCGGAGCTGAGAATATATATCATGGAGGGTCCGGAAAGGAGCGCGCGGGTAGGGCAATCTGGAGCGCGGATCCCAAGGCGAAGGCTCCGGCGAGGATGACAGATATATCGAGATTAATTCGGACCCGGGGTTTGAGCTAGGCATGATCGAGTTTAGCGGGGAAAAATCCGAGAAGATGGGTACCCGCTAAAGACCCGTGCGAAGTGGTCCTGGGGGGGGGGGGGGGTAGTTGACCGGGCGGTCAACAATCCCCAGGACCAATGAGAGAAGGCCGCGTGGCTAAATTTTGAAGGTGAAAATTAAGGTAGCAAATGGCTGAATTTGCAAAAAGTTAAAACATGAAATATTTTTTTTTATTTTTTTCTATTTTTTAGTGATTTTTAAGTAATTTTTCAAAGTAAAAATAGTGTATTTACATAGTAGGTTCATATATAGGTATATATACAATATATAGGATTTTGATTTTTGATTTTTAATTTCTTATTTTTGTACAATTTTATTCCTATTTTATATTTTATTTATTTTCATTATAAAATAAGGAATAAAAAGATATTTTTATTTTATTTTAATTATTTATATACATAGGTAAAATAAATATATATATACATTTATATACATGGTATATTTACAATATATTTTTGTGTTTTTAATTTTGCTATTTTTATTTTATTTTAATTTTAATTGTTTTTTATTTTATTTATTTACATTACGTAAAGTAGAATATTTACACAAATTTTGGAAATTAATTTTTATTTATTTACAAAGCTAAATAGATATGGGGATGGTCTATATACAAGGTGACTATACACAAGTGGTGTTTTTGTTTCCTTTTTAATTTTTATATTGATTTTATATTTAGGAATATATACAAATATTTACAAGCTAATTTGCATCTATTTTTGTGAGGAAAATATTTTATTTTATTTACATAAATATATACACACATGAGCCCCTATCTCCCTCTACTTTGGCTTTTATGCGGTCAGGCCAATGTTGAGCCCTCCCTTGGGTTAGGTTTCTCAATATTTATTCTAAATATTTCCCTCTTTTTCTTTTTAATCTTTATTCTTTTATTTTTGCACAAAAACATGCTAATTATAGATTTTTACACAATGCATGCTTTTGGTAATTATTTCTATTTACACATATCTACATGCATTTGCAAAGGTTTTTGTAGCTAAAATATAAGAATAAAGAGTGATGAATGAGTATTCATCAAAGCCACACTTTCTGAACCTGCTGCCACACTTTGATGGGAATGCTTCTGAGGAGCCATATGCATTCCTAAGGGACTTTGAGCTCATCTGTGATAACCTCAAACATAATAATGTTAGCCAGGATTATATTAGGCTCAAAGACCTTCCATTTGCCTTGGGTGGAAAAGCTGATTATTGGGTAAAGAATCTTGGAATCATCGTCACCACTTATGCCCAGTTCAAGGACCTATTCCTAAAGAAGTTCTACCCTTTGAGTAGAACTCACATGATGAGGACGCGAATTACGAGTTCTTCCCAGTTATCCCATGAAGCCTTCTGTGATGCTTGGGAAAGATTCAAGGACATTCTGCAGAAGTGTCCCTGTCACAATTTAGATTATAACATCTTGGTCCAATTATTCTTCACTGGTCTCAACCCTAAGATGCAGGGTTTAGTGAGCGTTGCCTGTGGAGGCAGCTACACATCACGAGGAGCGGATACCGTTTGGAGGGTATTCGAGCAGATGGCTGAAACTAGCCGCTCACAGATGGCCAGAAGGGCCTATACACCATCCCCCAGTTCACTCTCATCTGGAGGGGGAAAATCAGCTGTAGTCGATCTCTCTCAGGACGTGATCCCTAGCATGGGACTCCTTGCTGACAAGCTTACTGCAGTCGAGAGGATCGACAGGAGGATTGATGAGTTAGACCGGAGCGTCTTCAAACTTCCAAAATAGATGGAGGAGTTGACTGAGAAGGTATCTAAGATACGGATACCCGCCGTGACTGCACCCTCTGCTCCCATATACTGAGTTCACCATGTTCAGGAGCAGTTGGTGTCAGGGCAACCCCAGCCATGGGAGCAGGAGCAATCCTATTCCCACTCTTTCCAGCAGCCACCTCCATTAGCAGAGACAGTCCAGGAGGAGCCCCCCCCCCCCCCCAGTTTGGGAGGTGAATGGGATATGGTATACTCAGGACCCTGCCAGGCAGGGAAGTACGGGAAACCGACAGACCTATCAGCGTTCCCCGAACTTTCACAACATCGCATTCACCTCCGCACCATCTCCTTCACAGCAGAGACCTGGATTCCATCCACCCCAGCAGCAGAGGCAGCAGTACCAGCAGTATGGCCGACAGGTCCATTACCATACCGGCCAGCAGAGCCCGCAACCCCAGCAGCAGCAGCAGAGGCAGTACACTGGCCAGCAGGGCCAGTCTTCCCGTTCTTCTTCCCAGTCTTATCCTCTTCCTTCATAGTCTAGTCCTGTGGACTTTCAGCAGCAGATACTCGATGAGCTACGTTCCTACAGGAACAAGATTCAAGACTTACGGGTGGATGTCAACCGCCTATCCAGAGGGCGAGACGAGCAGACTGCACCCTCTACCTCTATCACAGCCCAAGTTCAGGCTAACCCAAATAGCCTGAACCGTTCTAGTTCTCAGCAGCACTTTGGTCAGGTATAGTATTCAGCATCTCCTAAAACTGAACATGAGATTCTTTCGTGTGTCGAGGCTAACCACATGTAACTCAGGAGCGGAAGGACCGTGGTCGTACCTGACCGAGCGAGGGACACGAGGAGGGGCATCTCTGGAGCTCTACATGAGGAGTCTTCAGAGGACGAGGAGGAGAGGCATCATATTTTAGAGCCCCATCAGCACCATTCGAGGATTTCTACTCACGGAGCCGAGAGGAGGAGGAGAGCACGTATGCAACATCGTCAGCATGGATATTCTTCTGAGTCTACGAAGGACCTTGCATCTCTGGTTGTGGCGGATACCACTCCAGCTTCTATTCCTCAACCTTTAGTAGATAGTTTTAATTTCAATTCCATGTTGCATCAAAAAGATTCTTGTATGAAGAACTCTATTTCCGTTAAGTCAAAGAATGATCTTTCAGTTCATCTCCTCATTCTAGCTCCTCTTACCGAGCCTGATTTCTTGTTAGCTCCAGATATATTATAGGGCGGGGGGTCAGGGGAGTGGCGGGAAAGCTTATATAGTCAAAAAAAGCCGAAGATCGAGCTCTAGGGCTAGTCGGAGATCTCTCATCCCGTCAAACTTAGCTGACTCGGCAACCGAGTGGTTTGCCTCTATCGACTTCTGCTCACGATGCCAGATCACCACGTCGAATTATTGGCACGCACCAGGAAGTCCTCCACCGAATTCGTCATTCCATCGTCGCAATGAAAGCCCCCTCCCGCCGCCCTCCCCTTTCCTCTTGACGGATGGATAGATAGAAATCCTCCCGGCCCTACCTCTACTAAGAATGAGGGAATTCTGAACTATCCCTACTAGTAATGAAACAATGCCCTTCGGGCTGAAAAAAAAGCTTGGCTGCTTGTGTTGTTGGGCGTGGGTCTGTTTCCTCTCTGACTGGACTACTTCGCCTTAGAGGCCCTGCTCAGGAAGAGTATAAAAGCAGTTATCCATCATTGCCCACCTTTTTTCCAGGTCTAAAGTCTACATATTTTGATTTTGCTGGAAGTCACCCCCCTAGCATTAGGAGCTGCTGAGTGCGTCATATCGCGATTTCCCTATGAATTGTTAAGACCTGGCTGGCTAATAGGACTAGAACTATCAGGCTTCTCCCCAACATCCAACTTGAGAGCTTCTGCTCGGGACATACTTAATAAGGGAAGAGGGAGGTGCAAGATTTGTTATGCCGAAACCTACCCGTCATATGAAAGAGTTCGGTGAAATCAAAGATATTGAACTGAAACAGAGGGGTGAGGGATGAAAGCCATCCTATGGTTCAGCTGGATGAGACATGAGACGGCTTCAAATCAATACTTGGGAGCATCGCAACGGAGCATCAACTTTCGCAGGGTTCACATCCACTTTCGCATTGAAGATCGCAATTAATAGTAGCTGTGTGGTTTGCTGCCTCTCTCGGCTTCGCAAAGCCATGCCTCTGAGGTCCGGCTCTATCTACCCTTTCAACTACTGCACTCACACCTACCGGCCCCATCTACGCTCTTTGGACTTTTCAAACGGATATATATTGTTGAGATTTCTTCAAATGCCGGCGTGAAGGGTGAAGGCAGGTCGAAGTAGCATACCATGATGCTTAGACTACAGGGCAGCATACCAATCTGCTTCACAGCGGAGGAAGACATAAAAGGTTAGTACGAGATGGCTGCACACCTTGTGGTGCTTACACCTCCCGCCTATCGAAGTGTAGTCCAACGAGAACTATACCGCTGAAGACAACTTGTACGGAGCCTACCATCATTCCTGTATCGAGCAGTGGAACCCCCCCTTTCCCCCCTCTGGACCACCTCGAATGGCGTGAGCCGCATGCGGGGAGACCCGCACATACGGTTTGGAGGGGGATCCGGTCGGTCGGCGCCCACCCGACTAGAGGGACTGAGCCCAAGAACGTTGAAAGTTCGTCCGAGAGTAGCCCCACCAACTGGAACACTTAGAGGAGCTCCCGTGTCAATCACTTCCTATACTCTCGTCAGCCCATCTGTAACACTCATAGCTACGGATCTAACTCGATTATTTCCTAATAATTGTTGTACCTCACAAGTCACATCAATTTGCTGACCGAGAGTATCTCGCTCCGTAAACAATGCTCAAACCCTGATTTTATATAGTGAAAGCCTCTCCTACATCAATTTCTACATTCTCATCCCCCGAAGCCTAATTATATAGAAATATACAGTTTCGGTGCAATTCTACATTAATAGCTGATTTAGCCAGCAGTAACTAGATAGAAAGGCTTTCTCTTGCCTATTCTCGTATTTCTTTTTTTTTCAAAAAAAGCTGAAAAGTCATCCTCCTTCCCCTTGCAATGAATCATTGTTTCCCAAGGCTGGCTTAAGTAACCTCCATTCGAACCCCTTTTACTTGCAGAAGTACATCTTGGCACGGTTTTGTAAATAGAACATCACAGTTAAGGTGCCATTTGATGAATATGTGGCTAACCATCCTGCCTTCCAAAAATACCTTAAGGTGAGATGCACACCTAGAATGGTTAGCAGGAAGAAAGATAACCGAAATATAAAGACACATGTCTTATCAGTAGCCACAACCTATTGTCTCAAGAATCAGGCTTTGCCAAAGAAAAAAGAGAGACATGGGTGCTCACTATGTGGAGAGTCGTATTGACGACATTGCGTTTGCACGCACACTCTTAGATAATGGTTCTTCGATCAACTTACTTCCCTTAGTACTATATAAGAAATTAGAGTTGGGACCACTTCGTAAATCTAGAGCTTTACTCCCATTCGCAGATCGTTCAGTGAAGAGACCTAAGGGAGAAGTGAAGAACGTAGTTATCTCGATTGAGGGGCAGAACTATCAGGTAGACTTCATAGTCTTGGACACGGAGACCCCCAATCATTGGAGAGAATCTCAGATCATTCTCGGGTGACCCTTCCTTAGGACCGCAGGCGCAGCTTTCGATTATGGTACGGGAATGATGAAGTTCCGTTCTCTAGGTGGAGAAGTGAACCTTGAGATGAAGCAAACCAAGTGTCAGTGACCTGATTCAGAGAGTAGTACAGAGTACTCATCTTCACAGGCAGATTGCAGTATGATTAGCACAGTTGGGATATGGGACAGATTCCTTCAGGACAGAGCGAGACCCTTTCATCTGGAGAGGATATAGTGCATGATGCAGTTTGCCAGGTGTTGTCTGATCTTGCTATAGACGCATCAACCTATTCTAATGATGACTTAGAGATCCATCCGGATCTGTCAGTTCCATCCTCTTCCGAACAATCATGGGACATAGATGACGAGTCGGACGTGGCTTTTGCCGATTGTTTCGATATTTTTGACGATCCGACTCCCGATACTTCTGATTTGGTCGCGAGTACTACTCATCTTAGCCCACCTTCATACAGCACGGAACCAGATTCAGATTCAGTTCAACCAGATCTGCTTGATGATACGACAGTGCCAGAACTGAAATCACTACCTCCTACACTCAAGTATGCCTTTCTTGCGGGACCCAAAGAGAGATATCCTGTCATCATTAGCTCAGACTTGAATTTAGAGCAGGAGTCTAGGTTGTTAGAAGTCTTAGAGAGGAACCACAAAGCAATAGGCTGGACATTGTCGGATCTCGTGGGGATCAACCCCGCTCTCTGCTTGCACCGCATTTTTACCAAGGATAATGTGAGACCTTCCCGTGAGTTTCAGAGGAGACTTAACCCAAATCTACGGGAAGTAGTGAAGAAAGAAATTAAGAAATGGTGCAAAGAGGGGTTTATATACCCTATTTCTGACTCCAAGTGGGTGGCCCCTCTTCATGTTGTCCCGAAGAAGTCGGGAATTCAGATGGTCACCAATGAGGAGGGGTAGATATCGCGACACGAGTACCTACGTCGTGGTGTGTCTGTGTTGACTACAGGCGCCTGAATGCTGCGACCAAGAAAGATCACTTTCCCTTGCCTTTTATTGATCAGATCTTGGAGAGACTTGCAGGTAAATAGTTCTTCTGTTTTCTTGACGGGTACTTAGGCTACAACCAAGTGGCCATAGCCCCTGAGGACCAGGAAAAGACCACATTCACATGTCCATTCGGCACTTATGCTTTCAAGCGCATGCCATTCGGGCTCTGCAATACCCCGGGCACATTTCAACGGTGCATGATAGACATATTTGCCGAGATGGCGGGAGATTTCCTAGAAGTGTTCATGGATGACTTCTCGGTCCATGGTGATTCTTTTGATACATGTTTAGCACACTTGGACCGAGTCCTCACGAGGTGTAGAGAGGTGAATCTGGTACTCTCCTGGGAGAAGAGTCACTTTATGGTGACGGAGGGTATCGTGTTGGGGCATGTCATCTCCAAAAGGGAATGGAGGTTGACCCTGCCAAGGTGGAGGTGATCCAGAAACTCGATCCACTACCAACGTGAAGTCAATGCGGTCATTCTTAGGGCATGTTGGATTCTATAGGAGATTCATTCAGGATTTTTCAAAGATCGCCCGCCCACTGACTGAGCTCTTAGGGAAAGACACAGAGTTCGTTGTGGATCACAAGTATCTGGAGGCCTTTGAGCTCTTGAAAAGGAAGATTTGTGCCTCGCCTATCCTACAAGCTCCTGACTGGTCTCTCCCCTTTGAGATCATGACTGACGCTTCAGATTTCTCTATAGGAGCTTTGTTAGGACAACGGCGAGAGAGCATTCCATTTGCGATTCACTATGCGAGCAAAGTTTTAGATCCCACACAGAAAAATTATACAGTGACTGAAAAGGAAATGCTCACAGTAGTATGAGCCCTCGAGAAGTTCAGATCATATATTTTGGGCTCTAAGGTGACAATTTATATTGATCACATAGCCATTCGATATTTAATGGAAAAGAAGGATGCGAAGGCGCGCCTTCTTAGGTGGATTTTACTCCTCCAGGAACTTGATTTGGAGATTAAAGATAAACCTGGAGTGAAGAATGTTGTGGCTGATCACCTTTCTCGGATTGAACTTAAGGATTCCCCTGATCATGAGCGGATTAGAGAGACCTTCCCAGATGAGTCAATTTGTGTTATTGACTCCCTCCCGTGTTATGCCAACATGGTGAACTATCTTGTCTCCAAGCAGGTTCCCCATGGTTGGACTAGGAGCATCATTGATCGACTAAAGTCGGATTTGAGGAGAAACCACTGGGACGATCCTTTCCTATTCTGTGAAGGACCGGATTGTGTTTGGAGAAGGTGTATTCCTCAGGAGGAATACCAGAGTGTCCTCACATATTATCATTCACTTGAGGCTGGAGGACACCATTCGGGAAAGAGAACCGCTCACAAAGTACTTCAATGTGGATTGTATTGGCCGACCTTATTTAGAGATGCCATTGATTTTGTACGGTCGTGCCGAATCTGTCAAAGGATGGGAGGGACAGTTGGACAGAGAGATGAGATGCCCATGCAACCGATTATTATTTGTGATGTTTTGGATGCATGGGGCATAGATTTTATGGGTCCCTTTCCCAACAGCCAAGGACATGAGTACATATTGTTGGCGGTTGATTATTTATCCAGGTGGGTGGAGACTATCCCAACCCGAACCACAGACAGCAAGACTGTCTGTAAGTTTGTGAGAGACCATATTATTGCTAGGTTCGGGATGCCAAAAGTTTTGATATCTGATGGGGGTAGAGACTTCGTGAACCGGGATATGAGATCTTTAGCTAAAGACTATGGATTTGAGCATAGAGTTACTAGTCCTTACCACCCACAGTCCAACAGCATGGCAGAGGTTTCGAACAGAGAGGTGAAGAGTATTTTGCAGAAATTGGTTCGTCCTGATAGGAAGAACTGGTCTCAGCTCTTGGACCAAGTTCTATGGGCCTATAGGACAACCTACAAGACACCATTGGGTACTTCACCATTTAGAATGATCTATGGCAAGCCATGCCATTTGCCTGCAGAATTGATTCATAAATCCAAATGGTCAATTAAAAAATTAATTGGAGTTGTCACCTAGGGATGCTTTGCTGAGACTTGAACTTGAACGAGCTCGTGGAAATCCGAAACAGGGCTTATGACAACAATTTGATTTATAAGGACAAAGTAAAGAGATTGCATGATCAGCACATTAGGTGCAAAGACTTTGTCCCTGGGCAAAAGGTATGGTTGTTCAATGCCATGTTGAAAATGTTCCATGGGAAGCTCAAATCTAAATGGACGGATCCCTTTGTGGTTAAGAAAGTGCACGAGAATGGAAGTGTAGAGATAGTTGATTTCACAGATGGTGGACAATCTCATGTGGTGAATGGACAACTGTTGAAGCATTTTGTTGATTTGAAAGAGCAGTTAGTCCAAGTCGAGGTCATCAACTTCATACAGAGTGAGCACAGAGCAGATACATCTTATTACTCTTCATGAAGATGCAGCATCAAGATTCAACATCTTAGAAGATTCAATCACTCTTGTACATATTCTCCCTTCTTTGTATATTCTCGAGATCACATCGGTTCTCACACTTACTCTTGTCCTATACTTAGGTTGACCAAAGCCTAAGTATAGGGGGGACCGATGCCCGCCATGTGTATTTACTCATCATTTCTCCTCTTGACCTCGTCCGCGTCATTTTTGCTCTTCTTCTACACTTAAGCTTTCCAGAGCCTAAGTATAGGGGGGTGGATCGACTTCTATACTATTTATTATTTTAGCCATCCTACGCTTAGCACGAGCTATGTCTTTTTCTTGCTTATTGTGCCATGAGGACATAGCACGTGCTAAGTATAGGGGGGCGTGTATATATTACATATATACTTTACCCATAGCTCGTACTTTCACGTATTTTTGTATATATTATACAATAATTATGTTGTGGCTAAAAAAACAAAAAAAACAAAAAAAAAACTTTTTCCTAAAGAAACTCTTTTTCCTTATTTACTAAAAAAAACTTTTCAAAAAAATCCTCTTTAAAAAAAACTTTTTCAAAAAAAAAAGTCTTTTCTTATTTACATATCTTTTTCAAAAAAAAACTCTTCAAAAAAAGAGCAAAACTTTTCTAACAAAAAAACTTCTTTGCTTTTGTTTGCCAAAAAAACTTTTTGAAAAAAAAATTTTCTAAAACTTAAAAAAATCAATCAATCATCTTAAAAAAAACTATCTAATAAGTTGGTTTAATCCCTGACTCCATTCACTTTCACACAAAACTAGTGATGTTCAAGAACACTTGGTTTATGAGGTCTTGAGATTTTGAGTTAACCAGCCTTAGTCATTAGGGTCCTTGACTTAATTATTCACAGTTCCCTAGTTTGAAAGATTTGTGTGCTATATTGCATGCTTAATCTCTACCTTAAGAATATGATCAGCACCTCACGTACACGACTGCAACTATGGTGAGATGAGTTGAAATTTCACTTAAGGAACTGGGATGAGGGATTTGAGTTTGGACTTGATTTAATGATGCTCGAGGACGGGACAAAATCAATGAAGGCTTCATGAAACCTGAGTGTAAGCACATTTAGCCAGTATGAGAACATGGTTCTTGTACTCTCTCTTGACATTTACCTATGTGCCAGGGTGTGATAAAATAAAAAAAATGTTGATCAGTGTGCGCCAACTCTTGGTAAAAGCAGTGGAGCTAGCCAAAAATACTACAAAGCAATTAAATGTCAAATAAAAGCTCTCACTACATAAAGTCAATTATCAAAAGAGCTTCCACCAAAGGCGAGCGCTCCCAACCATTTCAAAGTGTCCACCTGGCCCACCGCTATTAGGACCAGGAGTCGGGCTTGCACCAAAAAAGGGCTCTGCATCGTAAATGCTACAAGTCTGGGTGGAGAAGGTACGATAGGTACTCAAAAAAGGCACACCCCGGTGTACTCCTAGGAAAACAAGTGCAGACGGCTCCAACTTCTCTTGACGGACGCACTGATCAACACCAAAAATATGCGTTGCGTAATAAGGCACTTGAGAGGATCCTTGTTCCAATGAGAGGGAGAGAAGAAATGACACAATCATATGCCCTCCATCAACTGGCCTTCCATCTACACTTTCAAGTCTGACAACTAAAGAGACGGTGGATTGAATGCAAGAAATGGTTTATTCCCTAGTGTTAAGAATCGAGTCCTTAGGAGAGTATCTTGGACTGTAACCTTGGGTGACGTTGTGACTCTACTCTTGTAACTGCGATCAACACTTAAATTCATATCCCTACTATATTTGTATACAAAGAGATTCTGATGATTAGGGAAATTGGATACCATTTGACTAGAGCTTGGTTCAGCTTAAAATTTTAGGATCTCTAAAATCGAGAGTTCTTGAACGGATCAAGTCTTGTATTCACATGCACAGTCAGGGGTTAACCCAACTTATTCATTCTTTATTTGCTCGAGGACTAGCAAAGTTTAAGTATAGGGGGTGATGAATCCACGATTCATCATCTTAATATCTTGATCTTAGCAAAATCCCCAAGTAAAATCCCAAATAAATGTCCATAAAACCATTAAATTAACAAAATGACTCTTGTAAATAAAATACATTAATTATTGTATATTATATTGTATAAAATAAATTAACACTAAAATGCCGCAAATTAATGGAGTTTTTCACCTGTAAATAGCCCAAAACTTCATGGATTTTTAATAATTTCATTTCAACTCCTTTTTGCATATATCCTTCTCTAATTTGTTTATAAAAATGTAAATAAAAACACAAAAATACAAAGCAAAGTTTACCTCAAATAAATGCTCCTAGATCCCAAAGAGAAAAAAGCCGTAAAGTCCAACTTCCAAGCTAAATTCCCGCTCCATATGAACTCCAAATTCACCAAACTCACTTTTAAAGTTCAAGTTAGAAAATTATCTATCCAATGGAAGTGGTTTCATTAAAATTGGAGCTCATTTGCAAAAGTTGGGTTTTGGGACCTAGATGTACCTTGTACATTATGTATATATTCATTATTTCTTCATTTTTTATTGTATCTTTCTTAATTACTAAAAATACAAAAAAAATCATACTTGTGTTGTATTTTAATTATACTATTTTATTGTATTTTTTCGTTGTAAATATCTCTTATTAAAAAGACAAAAAAATTACATATTAGAAAAGTAAAAAAAGTGTACATGTTGTTTGTCTTCTCTTGTAAAGTCTCCACTATCTATTTTATTCTTTTTTTATTCTATTGTAATTAAAGTAGACAACTTTATTTCATTTATTTATTTAATTTTACATTCTCTACAATAACCACCAATTCAACTCCATTACTCCACCATATTTTCTAACTTCTAATTCAAATCCACCATTTTATTAACCTCCATCCCACTCCATCTTAATTCTAACTTCCATTATTTTTCTTCTTTATATACATGTCATTCTCCTCATTTTTGCCTTTGATCCATCTTTATGTGAGGAGAGCCTAGTTCCCAGAGTTGAATCGGTGACAGCGACGCAACCGCGGTCGAGCGACGATGGCCCTCTCTCCGTTGAGATCCGTTGGTTTTTTTGCCAACATTGCAGCCGCAACCGCGCCCTGCTCGAGCTCATCGCACACCGGAGATTCGAGCGAAGACCGTGCTCTCATGAGCACATCATAGGCGACCGTCCATCGTAGGTAATTTTTTGGCTCATTTTATCATATTGTTATTTTTGCAAAAAAATTTTAGCACACCACATATCATCCTTTCCACCACCACCATCACACCATCATTTTTTTTTCAATTGTTTAGTTCATCATCATCACTACCACCAACCCCTTTTTTTAATCATGTTCCCTGTTTAAGGAAATTAAAAAAATTGAAAAACAAAAATATTATTAAAAAAATCTTTATTACAGCAGTTAAAAAAATCAAAAAAAATAAAAAAAAAGAACAGCAGGCCGACGCTGCCCCCTCCATCCACGGGCAGCGGCGCCGCCTGCCGTTCCCCCATCTACTGCCGCCGCCCCCTCCATCCATGGGCAGTGGCCACCACTCGCCGGCGCCGCCCACTCCGCGCGCCTCCCCAGCGCGGCCCCCATCTCTTCAGCCCGCACCACTTCTCCGCTAGGACTCCGCCTCTCCATCGCACCCTCCAGCCGCCGTGACTGCCCCTCGCGCACCTCCGACTCGCCTGCGCGTGGTGCGCGCCGCCTTCTCGCGGCTGTGCGTGGCCTCCCGCCGCCGCCGCCCCCACTCCTTTGGGTTCATCTCCATCGTGACGAAGAAGAAGGTCTCTTTCCCTTTTTTTCATTTTTTTATTTTGTGAAAATTGCACCTTTTACTTTTCATGTTTTTATAATTACAAACAAGTCCCTGCACATGCTCTTGTTGTAATTATTGTCTTTCTGTTTTGCAAGGACAACCCTGTGTTCGTCTTTTAATTTGGACCTCGTTTATGCATCTTTATATTCAATGAAAAATGCTTTCATGTTGAGCAATTAATTCTCTACATTGTGGATATTTATTTATATTTTTGTTGTATTTGGGTAATTAAAAAAATTATTCAACTGAAATATTGCATATTTTACCCAATCAGTGTTGTTATAATTATATTTCACACACGTTGCTCCAAAAATTCCACAAAAATTAGGAATGATGCCTTGATAAGTACTTATTATCCAAATATCAACTAAAATGGAGTTGTCATGTGCACAAAATAAATTGTAGAGTGTTTTTAGTATTTGATTTTTAATTAAATCTACATAAAACATTCTTGTAAAATTTCAAATCTCCTGGATTCTACATGAAAATTTCTTTTTGGGATAATTCGCATTCTACTTAATTTGACAATGGGATTTATTAGAAATTATTTACTCATTGTCACTCTATTTTCACTAAAAAATCCATAAAAAATTCATAACTTGTCAAAAAAATTCCAAAAATATTACTGTAGTCTCCTTGCATGATGTTTATATTCCAGTAATTTTTTCATAATTTTTGCTTTCTGTTTGTGTGAAAAAATGCGAAAAAACCCATAAAAGGTGTGCATTTTAAGTTGTTGCATTTTAACCCCTAAAATTCTAAAAAAATATATTTTGCATTCATGACTGGATTAAGATTCTAGAAAAAAATATATTTTGGCTAAATTGTATTTTTTTGACATTAAAATTTATTTGCCTCATTGTATGATTTTTTTAGTTTCTTGATTCACTTGCATTTGCATTCTTGTTGCATAAAAAATATAAAAAAATACCGCATTGGATATCTAGACCTAAGTTTTTGAATTAAACAAAAAGTTGTTCCTTTGCCTCCATATGTTCGAACCCGGACTTGCCCGGGATATAAATTAAGCCGAGACACTCTTCACGGAGATCTTCTCTCGGTTCTGACTGAATCGCTAAGTACACGTATTACAATGTGACCAAATTAAATATCGTATTTAACGACTCGTCAATTACTAACAAGAATAAATAACAAATAAAAAAAATCACTAACATAAATAAGTGGACCAAAAACCCAAACCCTAATTTCAGGATTCTCAAATTAAAACCTTGATATCTTCCTCATTCAACGTCTGATTTGATCCTACTCACTTTTGAACTAATGTACATTGAAATACCGTCAAAAAAGACCATGTTCAAGTAAATCAGAGCTCATATGTGAATATTGGGTTTGGGCCTCTTTTGTACATTTTGTATTTCACAGTTTTTGACATATTATTTTATGTATATAATTAACCCATTTTATTTTTATATCTTTTTCATTTGTATTATTGGATAAACATTTTATCAAAATGCGTAAAAATCTAGATCTAAAATGAGCTTGATATCAAAGAAACTAACTGAGTCTAAGTCTTCACAAAAAGTCTGTGCAAAAATTGTCTTTTCGTATTTTATTTTAATCTTTCTTTTTCTTAATTAATAAAAATTCAAAAAATAGATTAATGTGTAAAAATTTATCTTTGATTCTATCTTTTTTTTCATATTTTTGTCTTGTTTAAAATTGACAAAAACTTTATAAAACCTAAAAATTAAGATATTTTATGTATATGGGATACCCCAAAATAATCACTTTATGCAAACGATCAATTTTTATTTTGGTCTGTTCATAAAAGTTGTAGATCTCATCAACACGAGCAACTTTCGAGTAGAAAATTTTTTTATCCGATGTCATTTGCTATTTCTTTTTGAATTATCCTTATATTTAATTTTTCAAATTTTCTGGGGCTAACTCGTTGCTGCTCCTGGAGCCGCCATGTGTCACCAATTTTTAGCCTTTATTTTTGTATATTTTATTAAACAAACTTAAAAATAAAAAATATATAGTAATTAAAAAATCAAAAGCCATGTGGCTTCATCTGGGCCATCTGATCTCGACCATTCGGACGGCCAAGGACCTGTCGTCTCCTCACCTTTCCCAATTGGGAACACCACCGTCCCCGATCATACACAACCGCCTCCTCCACGAATTGCGGCGCCACATCCCGTGTATCTCACCCCTCCGCCATCTCACCATCTCCCGGCCGGTGGTGATAGCATCATACCCCACCTTCACCGTCAGGTGCGCGGCGAGATCCGAGGCATCAGCCTCATTGCAGCACAGCCTCCCCTCCCCTCCACTACTGCCCATGCTCCGGACCTCCTCCGTCGAGCCAACAAACGCCTCCAACAACTCCATCTCGGTTTCGACATTTACCCCCACATCCGTGTAGTCCATCATTCCTTTATTACCTCCGTCAACCCACTATTCTTGAATACCTACCCATCTTCCTCCACTCATCCCATTGTTCTCTACTGTTATTCCGCATGCATCCCCATCGTGCTACTCCAATCTACTTCTCCACATGAGCCTTCTACTCCGCCTCTGCACCTTCGAGCTTCATCGACACACTAATAACCTCTACTCCAGGTGCTCTTTTGCCGCCACCAGACTTCCGATCATCAACGCATCATGCCCGCTCCTGGAGGTCCGACTCCAGTCGCCTACTCTACCATACAACTCCAAGCTCGCCCCTCCCTATCACCGGGCGTAGAGACACAAGAGGCCAGTCACATGCTCACCATGCATGAGGAGAGGGAAAATTACAGAAAAGCACCTGAGGACAGGGAAAATTATGTCATGCTTGTGATATTTTTATCCTATGTGGTTAATTACTAATTAATATTCTTGTGGAAAATTGCATATTTTGCCCATCTTGTGCCTCAAACTTCATAAGTAATTAACCATTGTCCGTAAAATTGCCAAAAAATTATTGTGGATCATAAAATTAATTGTATTTCACATTGTGCCCAAAAAGAATTGCATTTGTATGCATATTTTTCTGAATAAAAGTAATTTTCCCTATTTCAAACATTAATTTTTAAGGATCAATCACCTAGTTATTAAATCTAGTATTTTTAAGGATTATGTTTTTCTGAGATCAATCACCTAGTTATAGATCTTGGAAAATTTTATCCCTTGAAAAGAAATAGGTTTAATATTTATTATAATTAATTATTGAAAATTGCATTGTTTTCATTCATAAAATCATTATTTATTTATATTGCATCTAAAAATGCTAAAAATTTACAGTGCATTCATTTCATCATAATTGATATCTTGGTCAAATTTCATAATTTTTGGACATTGTTTGATTGATCTTTATTTTCTATTCCCTAAAATTAGTCACATTTACATTTACATCCCAAAATTTCATTAAAAATTTACAAAAAATACCATCTCAAAAACCTTTCATGAGCTTTGATAGACAAAATTCTAGGTTGTTCCTTTGCCTCATTGGGTTCGACCTTTGGACTTGCTCAAGTAAAATAAACATAAACCACGCCGATTAAAAATTGAATAAATTATTGTGGTTTTTTATTGACTGATTCTGAATTCCCTCCTACAACGAAACGACAAAATTAACGATAATTCACGTAGATTAAAGAGGGCATTTTTGCGACTCGTAAGATGGCATCGTTGTCGGGGATGCAAATGGCTTAGATTTTGTCTAATTTTTTTTGTTCGATTTTCCACTTTCGAGTACTCTGATCCCCAAATCTTCATTGTTTATTTTCCATATTTTTTCTCTTTCTGTATTTACATTATTTTCTTTTTCAGTATCTATTTTCTTGTTTTATCTTTTTAATTTTTGTGTCACTATCTTACACTCTCTATCTTACTTTTCTTGCGAGGTATCTGATGTACGAGTGGTTTCTCACAAAAATCGATGCATCTTCACCGATACCTGAAAAATCGTAAATTAAAATTAATATCGAGTCGAGACGTGAGAGAGTGTAGAATCTAGGATTTATTTTTCTCCAATTTTAATTTTGTAATTAATTTCTCATTTATAACGGTGTTCGTTTGGACTCTCGTGTATGTAACAAGACCTTGAACTTTTTTTGTAGTGTGGCATGGCATGTTTCACTCTTTAGTAAGGGTGGGGCCCGACTTGAGTGGCTCGTAGGTTAGACCGGCACATACGGTTATTAGAGTTTCTAAATTTATTTTTTGTGCTCGTAGAACCTAGGACCACAATTCACATTAATTGAGATGCATATTAGATTTTTCAACTTAGTCAAAATTCAAATAAATTCTTCCCGGCCAATAGAACTTTCTACTAGGTGTGGTTCTATCAGCTTGCATTCATTTAGAATAAATTTTAAATTTTTATATTGCATTCCACATGAAGATTATGAGGAATCATTGTAAGTCTTATGTCTGAGCATACATCATTGTTTCACGTGCATCAGCTTTTTTCGAATTTCTCCCTCCTATTTTATCACATAATTTTAAACGAAATTGTGACTGAACGGTAGATGTGTATTTGTGCTCACCTAATTTTTTAGTGATCACCTAATTAAAATTGGGATTGCTAAATATAGACGATATTAATTAACCCATAAAATAAAGAATTTTTACGTGAGAGAAACCCGACCTTGGATTCATTTATTTGTCTGAGTGAGCAAGAGATGACACTGAAGGTTAAAGCCCAACGCCAGAATCTCCGTCTAGACTGCTGATTCTAAAATGATTAGTTACTTCTCAGTCAGAAAATAATGGGTAGCTTGTGAATGGTCTAGATTTACTTAGCAGAGTGGGTGGTTTGAAGGACATTGTGTAAGGCATCGTCCTTAAGTAACATGGGCAGCTATTTTACGATTCGTACTTACACCCATACTGGCGGAAATTGGATGCAACTAGTGGTAAGAATTTGGGCCGGTCTTAAAGAAATTTTTCAGTACCTAATAGCTCGCTAAAATTTTTTCCAAGTTTGAATTTATCGCCAACTAAAATTAAAAAGATAATTTGTCAAACTCTTGCGGCTTCATTGTGTATGATGGTGAACCTGGGGTTTGATTTGTGTGTGCATTGGTGTGCATATACCGAGTTCGAAGATCAAAAACCGCATACTTGTGCCATCACTCTCCTTGATAAAGAAATTCCTTGTGAATACCCTATGTACTAGCACCGAGATCAACCATGTTGATTCATCATCAACCTCCTTCGTCAAATACAGGATAATGGTCCGAGTATCCATCTTATCTATACTATGAAAATGAATTTGTCTCGGTTAGACTCAAATCATCTAAACCTTCTTCTGTCAAGAATCCTTCAACATTCACTAGAAACTTTGACCCTTGGATGAATCCAGTCCAATCTTTGAATTCCAAGCCATTTTACTCGAATCATCCGATCAAAGTCACCACAGCATCATATTGTGACCGCACATGATAAACTGCCATCTTGGGATGACCTGACTGATGCAAGATTTCTTTCTAAAATCTAAGAAACATTTGAAGAACAAAACATCGAAACAAACGACTAGCAGCAATATCGACCCCAACCAACTTCATTCTATCCTCACAATTTTGTTGATATAGGTCAACACTACACAAATCCACATCTTTCCTTGACCATAGGGAATAATATGGAAACCCAATCACACCATATGGAGAGGCCCGCACCTAATGATCATCTGTGTTGGATTAACCGTGACGATCACATCCACATTGACAACCCCGAATACCACTCCTTCGATCAATCCGCACATACAGAGGACCAAATAGAAGGTATAGACACATATGCACACTATATGACTCCATTGTTTGGAGATATGATCAATCATGACCATGGAAGTAGACTCTACTCAAACTAGCATTGCATGCCTAAGTCACGACATGCTGAGTATAAGACCTACAGATCTACGCAAAATCCTTCCACTAAGTAGACTCCTTCCATAATTTTTGAGTTGAAATTTTCAGAAAATAGCAACCATATATTGGATATTACAAGAGAATCTTCTCTCATCTCAGATAGAAAAATGTAAAATGAAATGAATGGATCTCAAATTCAAAAACGAAAACACACATCGACTGCTCCCATGATTGATTATGAAAAGTTTTTGGAGGATGATATTTCGAGGATTACTAGGAGTTATAAATTAATGGAGGATAAATTTAGAAAGTTCATCGACCGACTAATTTCATTCTATGGTGGCTTGGATGTAAAAATGGATGATGAAAATATTGGATCTCCTATTGAAAATTCTGAAGATATTCAGAAACCTATAGATTGTGATCACCCTAGGGACGACCCTGACAGCGACACCTCCGTCTACTACTCCCCTAGAGACAACTCTGAATCTGATACGGCATATCTAAGATCGTCCTCATCTGGGGAACACAACTCATCTACACACCACTTCAAAAACACCAAAAAATAAAAAAAAAACAGAAAAATTCATAAAAGTTGAAATGGAAGAAGATTTGAAAAATTTGGATTCTACTTTGACAGAAGCACTGGAGAAAAGATTGATTTTTTAACTTCCCTAGATACAAGCCATTGATTACTTCCCAAAACATAAAGGATTTGTAATAAGCAAACTATGGGTGAAAAAGTCTTGGAGGATAAGAACAAATACTAAAGACCTATCTTGTCAATGGCCACTTCCTTGGTGTTGAGGAGAAAAACCACGAGCTGCATAGTAAAGCGGTTCCCCATATTTGACTGTGAATCAAAGATAAAATATTTACCCATGGTCGAATCGACGATAACTCACCAATCAATATCCTCACGACCTTTGTATTTGACAAGCTCAAACTCGGACCTATCAAGAAGATAAGAGAGATCGTTCAACTGGCTAATCGATCAACAAAGCGGTCGAGAGGAACAGTTTCAGTCATCATTACGTTCCAAGGTGCTCCGCTCAAAATGGACTTCACGATAGCTGATATTGAGCATCAAGGAGAATTTACCCAGTCTCCAATCATTCTCAGCAAGCCATTCATGACATTGAATAAGGCAATTATTGAGTGCGAGACTCGAGAAATTATTTTTACAGCATTGGGAACACTTCAATCTTACCCAGTCTTTGAGGAAAAGCAATATCCTAGGGCAACCGATGAAGCCGTCGACAACTGTAACCATCAAATGGTAGATGAGCCCTACCCCGCTACTACACTTGAGATAACGACAGTTGAGGAGACTATGGTTTAGAAACTCATCCCATTGTTTCATTTCCCCCTGCTCTCACCATGGGAACTGACTTCTCATATGACCCTGAGACATATACGTGGTTACATCCTAAGACGGCTGAAATCTCCTCTAACAACTTTGATCAAAACATCCAGACACAAGAATACACCAACATCAAGTCAATTAAGAATGAATATGCAGGACATGCACTAACCAGTAGTTCAGAGACTCCCAACTATTCCATTTCTCGCTACTCTCACCAAGAGAGAGGGTTTCTATTATGATACTGAGACATATGCATGGGTGCATCCTGAGTCAACCGAAATCTTCTCTGACCACCTTGACCAATTCAATCCAACTCAAGAGTCCACCAACACTAAGACAACACGAAACAAAATTGTTGCTCCTTCATATAAAAAGAAATTCACCTTCGACCTTCCGGAAGAGGAATCGATTGATGATTCCTCATCAGACCCGAAAAGGGTAATCTACATGAGTGAGGTATGTTCGGCTGATCTAAAACCTTATCTACGCAAGATCCAAACATCGATTCACATTAGACGAGTCCTGTTCCTCACTATTATTCATCCAAAGCCGATTCTCCTGATCTCATTAAATATATTGGAATAATTTCTTATCAGCTGACTGAGACTGATGCTTCTGAATATTCATCATCCGAGGGCGAATCGCTTGATCACAAAAATAAACAAATTATTAATAAACAACTAAAGCAGCTTAAGAACAAGAATATCTGGTTTGCATCCACCTTCAAGTAGTATTCTTCTGAGGACAACTCTGATGATGGCTGGATATCATCTAATTCAAATGCTTCATCTACTCTCCAGCATGATTTCTCTAAGGATAACACTGACAATGGTTGGGAATCATATGCTTCATATTCTCTGTATCATTACGATCTCCCGCCACATGCTAAAAAAATCAGTCAAAACTGCCTTAATCATCGACTACCCTCCTCCTGACCCCATCGATCTCCTTGTGCAACTTCTTCCTCCACTTAGGCCAAGGCCTATGTATAAAGGGGGGACCGATGCCTCATATATATACCATTCTCCTCACACCATTTCAACCCTTCTTATGTACTTCGGCTGGTCAGAGCCCAAGTATAGGGGGGACGATGCCCATCTATATACTCTCCCAATTCACACCTCGTGACCGCCTTGTTTTCACTCTTCTTCTATACTTAGATTGTTCACAACCTAAGTATAGGCCGGTTCGCCGATCTATCTTTTTCTTTTTCACTCTCTTACGCTTAGCTTGAGCTATGTCTTCTCTAAGCTTCTTGTGCTCCGAGGACACAACACTCTCTAATTATGGGGGTGTATATATATTGTGTATATAATTCACCCATAGATCTTACTATCGCAGAAGTCTATATATATTTACGGGGTGGGTAAGTGACTTGAAGAAATAAAAAAACAAACAAAAACAAACAAAAAAACAAAAAAAGGAAGTTTTGCTACTAACACTGACTAGGTCCAGCCAAAAAATTTTGAAAAAGTTATGTTCTTATTTATTTTTGCATAAAAAATTTTTCCTTCCAAAAAAATTCACAAAAAAAATGTGTCTGCATTTCACACAGCTGCACTTCATCCAGCATCACAAGCATTTACATTTATGAAAAGCTCTTGGGTTCTGAACCGTGTTATGAAGCAGAAACCGGGAGTGATCTGGACTTGACTTTAATCCACCTAATTTTCAGAGAAACTTCACCGAGAAATAGGATTTTAGAAGCTTAAGGTCGTTGACTTAATTCTTTGAGTTCCACATGACAATGTGCTGCATTTGACTCTTAGTGTCAAATCTGGTCTCTTCATTCTGGGTATAACTCTGGAATAGGGTATTAATTTGTACTCTCGCCTATGCACTTAGCTCACCTCAGATAAGATGTTGGAAGACTTTGTGAGTTTCTTTTCTGGTAGCATGGACATCTAACGATCGGAGTAAGGGTTGAAATAAAGCTTCGGAAAAGGGATGGATGGCTGGGCACATTTTTTCTAAGATCCCAAAACATGTACAGAAAAAAAGATTACATATCTGTAGGGGCACAAAAAGATCCATGCAGAGCTACCAAAAATCAAAATACCAAGAAGCCTACTACAAAATAAATATTTGACCAAAAAGGTCCAAGATTCAAGAAAATCTGCAGATTTTCGGGATGACTTGGCTAAACTGGTCGACTTCACAAGGAGAGGTGACTACATTGGCCACCCTTCAGTTCATTTCCCTTTCTTCTAATTTCTCCCTCTATTCGGTAGTAAACACAGCGCGATAGACCTTAGAAGGAAGTACCTGACTCCCCGAGGATGAGTTACTAGAAAGAAGGTTTGCATGGTAGTCCAGCATTTTGGATGGGAAGAGCTAAAACCTTTCACACACATGAGTCGATTGTTCAATGTTTATGGGGTATGGTTTGGGAGGAGGATTGATCTAAGATGACTTTTGAGCCAAAACTTTGACAATGATGTGTAGAACTTGAAGGTTTTTGATGTTAAAATTCTAAGTCTCACAAAAGTTCCGCCAAACTAATAATCCAAAGGTTGGGTCTAGCTCCATTTTCACCTTCTTCTAATGGACTTTGTATGGAAGCCAATGTCATTTCACCTCATTACATTCCTTTAGATGTTCAGGGACGAGCATGGTTTAAGTATAGGGGGGTGATGAATCTTAGATTCATCACTTTAAAAGTCATTAATTAAGATCAAATCCTTAAAATTCATTAGAATTTCTTCATTTGTTCTGCATATTTAGCATCCAAGCATGTGTTGTTCCTCTTTGTAATTTCATATTTTTCATCTATCCGCTCTCATTGCTACTTGAAGATGTCATTACATCAGTTTCCACACCAACCATCTTCACCATCTTTCTCCTCCTTGAACCCTCTCTTTCAGACGAGCCCCCACCCCATCCCAACTACAAAGTTGGACCTCCGACCGACTTCCTGGCCCCTTCTTATTCCTTCCAATGGAACCCTCTTTTTGAGATAGTTTCTCCGCAGCCACCCTTCTTCTCTCCACCCCATCTTTATTTTGAAGTTAGTACTTCGACTGACTTCCATGCTTCTCCACATTTCTCACCCATTCCACATTCTCATTCCCCATATCCACTTCCATCTTGGGCAAACTCACCATATTCCGGATTGCTTGTTGGAATCAAGGAACCATTCGTTGTGCAAGACCCTGCTAAGATGAATAACTGGCATTATTACCCACCCCTACATACTGCATTTACTATTCAACGGATCATGCATACACATCCTGACTTGACCATAGAATACAACTTGCTCAAATGAACAACCTGAATAGAGAGGTTCGCACATCATGATTTTCTAGACTTGATTGACTATAGTGATCAAGCTTACATTGATCAACCCCAAAATCACACATTCAGAGAGCCTACACAAGCAACGGACTAGAGCCACGAGCTCCATCTACAAACCCCTTGTTTATTGACTCCATTATATGAGGCTCCGACCAGTCTCTACCATCCAGATGGTCCATACTCAACCCAACAATACATGCTAGAGTCTATGTATGTTGAGTATGAGACTTCCATATCTCACTAAGATCCTACAATTTCTCAAGGTGTTTAAGGATGACTTCTCCGTCTATGGTGACAACTTTTATTTTTGTCTTGAGCACCTAGACATAGTATTTCATAAATGTTGAGAAGTAAATCTCATACTTTCTTAGAAAAAGAGCTACTTCATGGTCACTGAAGGGATTGTAGAAGGCCATGTTGTTTCCAAATGTGGCATGGAAGTCGACCTCGTGAAGGTGGTTATGATGGCCAATCTTGAGTCACCTCAAAATGTTAGAAATCTGGATTGCCTCCACCTATGATAGCTGGATATCATCTAATTCAAACGCTTCACCAACTCTCCAGCATGATTTTTCTGAGGATAACACTGACAATGGTTGGGAATCATATTCTTCATCTTCTCTGTATCATTACAATCTCCCACCACAAGTTCAAAAAAAACTAACGAAAACCTCCTTAATCATCGGCTACCCTCCCTCCCTCCCGACCCCTTCGGTCTCCTTGTACATCTTCTTCCTCTACTTAGGCCAAGGCCTAAGTATAAGTGGGGACCGATGCCACTAGTATATACCATTCTCCAAATCCCATTTCCACCCTTCTTATGTAGTTATGCTGACCAGAGCCTAAGTATATGGGGCACCGGTGCCCATTTGTATATACTCTCCTCATTCACACCTCCCGACCGCCTCATTTTTGCTCTTCTTCTTTACTTAGACTGTTCACAACCTAAGTATAGGAGGCTGGGTCGATCTATGTTTTTCTTTTTCACTCTCTTATGCTTAGCACACGCTATGTCTTCTCTACGCTTCTTGTGCTTTGAGGACACAACACTCGGTAAATATAGGGGGGTGTATATATGTTGTGTATATAATTTACCCATAGCTCACACTTTTGTGGAAGTCTATATTTATTTATAGGGTGGGTAACTAACTTGAAAAAATAAAAAACAAAAATAAATCAAAAAAATAAAAGAGGAAGTTTTCTACTAACACTGACTATGTCCAACAAAAAATTTTGAAAAAATAGCTTCTTATTCATTTTGCATTAAAAATTTTTTCCTTCCAAATAAAATCACAAAAAAATGTATGCATTTCACACACCTGCACTTTATCCAGCATCACATGCATTTGCATTTGTGAAATGCCCTTGTGTTCTGAACCGAGTTATGAGCAGAAACCGAGAGTGATCTGAACTTGACCTTAATCTACCTAATTTTCAGAGAAACTTCACCGAGAAATAGGATTTTAGAAGCTTTAGGTATTTGACTTAGTTCTTCGAGTTCCACCTGACAATGTACAGCATTTGACTCTTAGTGTCTAATCTGGTCTCTTCATTCTAGGTACAACTCTGGAATAGGGAATTAATTTGTACTCTCTTACTATGCAATGAGATGTTTGAAGGTTGTGTGAGTTTCTTTTTTGGTAGCGTAGACATCTAACGACCAGAGTATGGGTTGAAATAAAGCTTCGGAAAAGGGATGGATGGTTGGGCACAAGTTTTTCTAAGATCCAAAAACATGTACAGTAATAAAGATTCCATATCCATAGGGCCACGACAAGATCCATGCAGAGTTACCAACAATCCAAATACCAAGAAGCCTATTACCAAATAAATATTTGACCAAAAAGGTCAAAGCTTCAAGAAAACCTGCAGTTTTTTGTTAAGACTTGGATAAACTGACCGGCTTCACAAGGAGAGGTGCTTACACTAATCATCCTCCAGTTCTTTTCCCTTCCTTCTAATTTCTTTGTCTATTCGATTGTGAACACAGTGCGACACACCTTAGAAGGAAATACCTGACTCTACGAGGATGAGTTACTGGAAAGAAGGTTGACATGGTAGTGCGGCATTCTGGATTGGAAGAGCTAAAACCTTTCACACGCATGAGTCGATTGTTCAATGATCATGGGGTATGCTATGGGAGGAGGATTGATCTAAGATGACTTCTGAGCCGAAACTGTGATAATGATGTGTAGAACTTGAAGGTTGCTGATGTTAAAATTCTAAGTCTCATAGAAGTTACTCCAAACCAATAATCCAAAGGTTAGGTCTAGTTCGTTTTTCGCCTTCTGCTCATTGTCTTCGTATGAAACCCAATGTCAATTCACCTCATTGCATTCCTTTAGATGCTCAAGGACGAGAATGGTTTAAGTATAGCGGAATGATGAATTTCATATCCATCACTCTAAAAGTCATTAATTAAGCTCAAATCCCTAAAATTCATTGGCATTTCTTCATTTATTCTGCATATTTAGCATTCAAGCACGTAATAATAAGAATTGCATTTTATCACTTATTACAGCATAAAATAAGGCGCCAAAAATATTAGTCCAATAAACCTGTAAAATAGCCTCATTTCCCTGATTTTTAACTAATTCATCCTAACTGCAAATGACCTGAAATCACCTCCACTTTATACATATTACTAGCAAGAATAAATAAAAAATACAAAAAAATCTCTAACCTAAAAAAGGGGACCAAAAACCAAAACCCACTTTGTAGGATTCTCGGACTAAAGCCTTGAAATCTTCCTCATCCAATGTCTGATTTGATCCTACACACTTTTAAAGAAATTTACATTCAAATACATTCAAAACAAGACCAAGTTCAAGTGAATCATAGTTCATATGTGAAAGTTGGGTTTTGGGCCTCTTTTGTACATTTTGTATTTTAGCGGTTTTTGACCTATTATTTTATGTGCATTATCAACCCATTTTATTTTATTTCTTTTTCATATATTTTCTTTGATAAAAGTTTTATCAAAATGCACAAAAATTCAGATCCAAAATGAGCTTAAAATCAAAGAAACTAACTGAGTCCAAGTCTTCACTAAGAGTTTGTGCAAAATTTGTGTTTTTCGTGTTTTATTTCATTCCTTCTTTTTCTTAATTAATAAAAATAAAAAATAGATTAATATATAAATATTTATCTTTGATTTTATCTTATTTATTCCGGATTTTTATCTGGTTTGAAAATGACAAAAATTATAAAACTCAAAAATTAAGGTTTTCTATGTACATGTGATACCCCAAAAATATTATTTTGTGCAAACGACCAATTTTGTCTTTTATCTCTTCATGAATGTTGTAGATCTTTTCGAAACGAGCAACTTTCGTGAAGAAAATTTTTTGATCCGAGGTTTTTGCTCCTTGAATCTGCCCCAATCTCCCTCTAATCATCCGCCCTCATGAATCCAATAAGACCCTCGTCCTCGATCCCATCAATAAAGCCACGCCACCGCCGTACCATTCGTGCAACCTCTGATACAAACTCCACAGGGATCCATATCTGGTCAACAGTGACAGCGTCGTGCCTCGGCTTCGCTTTCAGGTGCACAGCGAGATCCGAGGCATCATCCCCGTTGCAGTGCGGCCTCCTCTCCCAGCCGCTACTTCCCCTGCTCCAGACCTCCTCCGTTGAGCCAACGAACACCACCGACAACTCCATCATTGTTTCGACATACACCTCCACGTCCGCGTGGTCCACCAGTCCTCTATCACCTCCATCAACCCACTTTCGTCAACACCTACCCATCTTCGACCGCTTACCCCATTGTTCTCCCTGATTATTCTGCATGCATCTCCGCCATGCTACTACAATCTATGCCGCCACGTGAGCCTTCCACTACTCCTCCACTCCTCCGAGCTTCATCGACACACCAATGGCCTCAGCTCCAGTTGCTCCTTCGCCACCACCAGGATTCCGATCATCAACACATCCCACTCGCTCCCGTAGGTCCGACTCTAATCACCTGCTCACCATACAACTCTAGGCTCGCCCCTCCCTACCGTCAGAAGTAGACACACAAGTGGCCCCTCATGTGCACAACATGCATGAGGAGAAGGAAAATTACAGAAAAACAACCCGAAGACCTCTGAGTCACTCCCAGGTCTAGACTCCCAGGGGTCACGTGCTACGCACGAGACCACTTGGGAACTTCACAGCAGAAGCCCTCGCCATCCGCCAAGTTACTAGAATCTCCCCCACTGTCTAAAGGGCATGTGTGTGCACGTGCCCCTCTGGTAATTTGCAGAAGGCTCCCTTTTATTCTTGGTAATTATTTCTAGGTCCTTCTATTACATTTTCTGCATTATTTATTTATTGTAAGTTTGCATTGAGACCCCTATGTTCCTCTTTTATTTTGAACCTCTACATTACAATATTTTTATTTCAAACATATAATTTTGTTCTTCAACTAATTCTCTACATTATGGCATGCTTGTCATATTTTTATCCCTTGTGATTAATTATTAATTATTATTCTTATGGAAAATTGCATATTTTAACCATCTTCTGCCTCAAAATTGTTATGTAATTAACCATTGTCCGAAAAATTGCCAAAAATTCACAGATCATAGAATTAGTTGTATTTCACATTGTGCCCAAAAAGAATTGCATTTGCATGCAGATTTTTTTAAATTAAAAATCATTTTGTGGATTTCAATCTTTAATATTTTTACGTATTAAGACTAGTATTTTTAAGATTTATGTTTTTTTGAGATCAATCAATAGTGATAGATCTTGGAAAATTTTATCCCTTGAAAATAAATAGGTTTAATTTTTATTATAATTAATTATTGAAAATTGCATTGTTTCCATTCGTAAAATCATTATTTTGCATCTAAAAATTCCAAAAAAAATATAACAGTGAATTCATTTCATCATATTGACATCTTGGCCAAATCATAATTTTTTGACTTCAATTGATCTTTATTTTTTTAGTCCCTAAAATTGGCAACATTTACAATTGCATCACGAAATTGCATTAAAAAATACAAAAAATACCATCTCAAAAATCGTGCATGAACTTTTATAGACAAAATTCTAGGTTGTTCCTCTACCTCCTTGAGTTCGACCTCGGGACTTGCCCAAGTAAAATAAACATAAACCACATCGATTAAAAATTGAATAAATTACTGTGGTTATTTCTTGACTAATTCCGGATTCCCGCCTACAATGAAATGAAAAAATTAAACCATGATTCATGCAGATTAAAGTGGGCATTTCTGGACTCGTAACAGAGCACCTTCGATCTTCATCGAGTAGTGTGTCCGCCCTTTGCCATTGAGCTCCAGTCCTCTATAGCTCTGCATCCATGCACCTCCTCAAGCGAGCTTGACTCTGCTTTTTGTTACCGACTCCAGCTCCACCGCCAGCTCGTGCACGACACCTCTGTCCTGTGCTCGTCGACCATCCTCGGGAGCTTGGGCTCCACCGACCACTCTGCCTCTCGAAGCCATGATCGTGTGTCAGCCGAGTCCTCGCCCTCGCCTTGAATGACTGCCACCACGATGAGTAGCCAGCCGACGACGCCCCTCCATCGCCTCGCAGAGTGGAGCAGATCTACTTGAGCGGCCTCCTTGATGAATCTCGAATTCATCACTCTAAGTCTCATTTATTAAGCTCAATTCCCTAAAAATCATCAGCATTTCTGTATTTATTCTGCATAATTAGCATTCACGCATGTTAGCATAAGAATGGCATTTTATCCATCATTTTTGCACAAAATAAGAAGCCAAAAAACCAAGCCAAAAATGACCTGTAAATAGCCTAATTTCCCGGATTTTTAACTCCTTCATGCTAACTGCGAATGACACAAAACTACCTCCACTGTGTACATATCACTATCAAGAATAAATAAAAAATACAAAAAAATCACTAACCCTGTTAAGTGGACCAAAAACCCAAATCCTAGTTTCAGGATTTTCGGACTAAAAAGCCCCATATCTTCCCCATCTAAAGTCCAATTTGATCCTACTTACTTTTGAACTAATGTACATTCAATTACCGTTAAAACAAGACCAAGTTCAAATGAATCGGAGCTCGTATGTGAAAGTTGGGTTTCGGGCCTCTTTTGTACATTGCGTATTTTAGCGGTTTTTGACCTGGTATTTTATGTACATCCTTTCTTAATCAATAAAAATCCAAAAAAATAGATTAAGGTGTCTTTATTTATCTTTATTTTTCCATATTTTTCCGGTTTTTTATCTGGTTTAAAAATGACAAAAAATTAGAAAACCTAGAAATCTAGGAATTATATGTATATGGGATACCCCAAAAATTCTCTCTGTGCATTTGATCGATTTTGATTTTGATATCCTCATGAAAGTTATTGATATCTTCGAGACGAATATTTTTCATGAAGAAACTCTTTTTCGATCCGACGTCGTTTACTATTTCTTCTTTATTTTACAAAATCTTTATTCTTGGATTTTTTTGGTGCTGACACATGGCAGCCCCAGAGCTCGCCACGTGTCAGCATTTTTTAGCCCTTTTATGTATTTGTTTTTTTAAATATTGTTATTATTATTAATAAATAATAATAATAATAAATTAAAAAGGCGCACGTGCGAGGCACGTGCTCCCCTCTGCCCCTTTTTCGTCCGCCACATGGCTCGATCTCGGTCGTTCGATCTCGGCCGATCGAACAGCTGCGGACCCATTATCCTCCCTTGCACCCCTCGCCGCACCTGCCCTCCGCAACCACCGCTCCTCAAACCTCACCTCCGCCTTTGACCCTGCCATCACGCAACCACCGGTCGCCGACCCTCTCTGTTATCTCCACGCCTTCCACCATCGCAGCCAAAAACCTCCCTCGCTCCTATAAAAACAACACTGCCGCCTCCTCGTCCCCCTATCCGCCGATTGAGCTTCAACAGAGGAGGGTGGTGACAGTGCCCCCCTCCGTCTCCGGCTAGATCCGGCCATCTCCAGTGGCCGTCGCAGACAGCCCTCCTTGCGTACTGCTCATGCTCTGAGCTTCTCATCGAGCCAACGACCACCGTACATCTCCACAACTCCATCTGCTACGCCTCCAACTCCGCCGTACTTCGCCATCGTTGTGCTTCATCGACCTACTTCTACGACTTCACTGGAAAATACCGGGGTACGCCCCAACTCCGCCCCAACATCCCCTGGCCGTCCGTCGGCTGAACTACTCCGCCAACACTTCACCGCACGTGCCACCGACACTACCTTCTTCGACTCCAACTCCACCAGCGACGTCTCCACCGCCAGAAGCTCCGTCGGGGACCACCTCGTCTACTCCGCAGCATCACCACCGTCGAGGTCCCAGCGAAGCTCCCACGCCAAGGCTCCAAAACCTCTGCCTCCTCCGCTAGCGCCACCAGCACTGCCGGTCGGGCTCGAGGCCCGAGACTCCCTGCATGTGCGAGGCACGTGCGTGGGGGGACGTCAGCAAGGTGTCATACTGAGATTTGCGCTAAAGTCCCCGCCAGCTACAGGTCACGTGTGTCACACGTGACCCTCTGGTAATTTTGCAGAGAGCCCCCCATTGTCTCAGTATTTACAATTCAGTCCCCCCTTTTCTTATTATTTATTTTATTTATATTACAATTACACCCCCGGGTTCCCCCATTGTGTTGAACATCTACATTGCATTTTATTTTTTATTAGAAAATAGCATTTTGTTCTACGTTTAATTTTCTACATCTTGGAATATGACTGACATTTTTTTGAGTAGTGGTTAATTAATAACTGATTATTCTGTGAAGAATTGTGAATTTTTCCCATCTTGTGCTTTAAAATTCCTAATTGATTAACCATTGCTCTAAAAATTCCTAAGAAATTGTACCATGGTAGAGTTAACGGAGATGAACATTGTGCCCAAAAAGATTTGCATTTGCAAGCATAATTTTCCCTATAAAAATCATTTCGCATATCTCAGTATTTAATTTTTAATAGGTATTAAACCCCACATTTTCGAGGATTAGGATTTTTCTAAGATCCATCACCTAGTGATAAATCTTAGATAATTTTATCCCCTAAAAATAAGTAGGTTTAATATTTATTTAAATTAAATATTGAAAACGATTCTGTTTGCATTTAAAAATTCATAAAAAAATTAATATTGCATCCAAAAATTCCAAAAAAAATACAGTAGATTCATTTTGTCATAATTTACATTGTGGCCAAGGTATTTTTCGGACATCATTTTAACGCAATTTACATTTTAGTCTATAAAATAGACTGAAATTGCATCTTGCATCCCTTATTTGCATTAAAAATTCCAAAAAAAGACCGCCTCGAAAACCGTGCATGACTCTTGATAGATATAATTCTAGGTTGTTCCTTTGCCTCCTTGGGATCGACCTTGGGACTTGCCCAAGTAAAATAAATATAAAACCACTTGATTAAAAATTGAATAATATTTGTGGTTATTTCTTGACCGATTCCGATCGCCGCTACAATGAACAAAGAATAAAAACATCATTTTAAAACCGCGATTAACGGACCCGTCAGATGGTGTCGTTGTCAGGGAGGCAAACAACTTAGTTTTGTGTCTTGACATTTCTTGTTCGGTTTTCCGCATTCGGGTAGTCTGACCCCCGAATTTTCATTGTAAATTTCATTTTTTTCTTACAATTTATTTTCAGCATTTATTTTTCTTAATTTATTTTTGAGTCACTCTCTTACATCTTCTCTCTTATTTTTCTTGTGAGGTACCCGACGTACGTGGAGCGGTTTTTCAAGAAATCGAAGTATCTTCATCGACAACCGAAAAAGCTGCAATTAAATTAAGATCGAGTTGAGTCGTGAGAGAGCGTAGAGTCTAGGTTTTTAATCTCTACAAATTTCAATTTCTGCTCATTTACAGCAGTGTTCGTATGGACTCTTGCATGTGTAAAAAGACTCTGAACTTTTCTGTTGTGTGTCATGGCATGTTTCACTCTCCGGTGAGGGTGGGGCCCGACTTGAGTGGCGATTAGGATAGACCTGCACATACGGCTCTCAAAGCATCTTTATATTTGTGATTGTGCTCGTAGGATCTTAAGCCACACTGCACTATTAAGCGAGACGCACATAGATCGTTCAACTTAGCCAAAATTTAACTCAACTCTTTCCCGCTAATAAAACTTTCTGCTAAGGTGCGGTTTTTAATCGACTTGCATTCATTTAGAATAATTTTTCAATTCTGTCTAGCATCCCACATGGAGATTACGAGGATTCACTATAAGTCTTCTAACTGAGCATTCATCATAGTTTTCTGCATGCATCGGCTTTTTCTAAATTTCTCCCTCTTATTTTATCGCATAATTCTAAAGGAAATTTGGACTGGACGGTAGACGTGTATTTGTGCGCATTTAAATTCTTTTGTGATCACCTAATAAAAATTGGGACTGCTAAATATAGCCGATTTCAAAATAACCCACAAAATCAAGAATTTCTGTGGGAGAGCAACCCCGACCTTGGATGCTTTTATTTTTTCTGAGTGAGCGAGAGATGACACTTAAGGCTAGAGCCCAACTCCAAATTTTGGCTCCTAACAGCTCGCTAATTTTTTTCCAAGATTGATTTGTCACCAACTAAAATTGAGAAGATAATAGCTGAACTCCAACGGCTTCAATGTGTGAGTTGGTGAACCCGCGGTTTGAATTGTGTTTGTATTGGTGTGTGTGAACCGGTTTTAAGATCAATAGCCGCACATTTGATAAAACTTCTTTTGACTATACCAAGCAATCATCTCTCTCTTTTCTTGATTTAAATCTCATCATGAAACTCTTATCCAATAACTCTTGCAAACCCAACACCTCACTCCTTTCAAAAATGACTGAACATTTACCCGAAAGTCCATCAAAGCTATATTATGAAAATGAATTTGTCTCGGTTAGGCCCAAATCAACCAAATCCTCTTCTTTCAATAATCCTCCAACATTTGCGGGAGATTTTCACCCGCGGATGAATTCGACCTCCTCATTGAATTTCTATTCGAATCATCCGACCACACATGAGCATCTACTATCTTGGACTGAACCGTCTTATTCTTGGATTCTCGTTGATGAGCCATTTCAAGATCAAAATACCATTGAGTCTCATGACTTACTGAGAAACCAAACCCAGATGGGAAGACTCGTACTTAATGATCATCAATGTTGGATTGACCATGACAAACCCCTCTTTAGCATGATTCTCATACAGAGGACTGGACTGACCACATAGAAACACGCAAACTATGTATGCTGACTCCACAATATCATGGTCTGACCACTCATGATCAAAGGATTGAACTCTACTCAGACCGGCTACACATGCCTGGACCATATGAGCAGCCTCCTTCCATAAATTTTGAGGAGAAATTTTCAGAAAAAAATGATCATATGTCGGATATTCCAAGAAACTCTCCTCTCAGCACAAACGGGAAAATGGAAGATGAAATTATCGAACACACACCGATTGCTCCCATGATTGATCATGAACAGAATTTTGAGGATGATATTTCGAGGATAAATAAGAGATTCAATTCAATAGAGGATAGATTTCAAAAATTTACCGACCGATTAATTTCACTCTATGGGAGCTCAGACATAAAAATGAATGTAGAAATGATTGGATCTCATGCCGAAAATTTTGAGGATATTCAAAAACCTAGGGACAATTCTGACGTCGACACCTCTACATACTACTCTCCTAGGAATGACTATGCCTATGACTCCTATTCCGAACAACAGAACCCCTGCTCATCTGAGGAGTACATCACATCACCACACCCCACAGAAAATACCAAAAAATCAGAATATTTGAATATCACAAAAAAATCGAAAATCTCGAAAAATACATAAAAATTAAAACTGAAGAAGATCTGAAAAATTCGGATCCTGCTGTACAGGAAGCACTAAGAAAGAAATTGATTTTTGAACTTCCCTTTCTACAGGCCATTGAACACTTCCCCGATCTTAAAAGATTTATAATGGACAAATTAACTAGGAAAAAGTCGGGCAGGATTAGAACCAAGACCGAGAGACATATCTTGTCAATGGCCTCCTCCTTGGTGTTGAGGAGAAAAACCAAGAGCCGCATAGTGAAGCGGTTGTCCAGATTTGACTGTGAAATCAAAGACACAATTTTCACCCATGCTCGGATTGATGACGATTCACCGATCAATATCCTCCCAACCTCTGTATTTGACAAACTCAAACTCGGACCGATCAGGAAGAAACGAGAGATTATTCAATTGGCTGACCGATCGATAAAACGATCGAGAGGAATCATTTATGTCATCAAGAAATTCCAAGGTGCTCCGCTCAAAGTAGAATTCATGATCATTGATATTGAGCGTCAAGGAGAATTCACCCAGTCTCCAATCATTCTCGGAAAGCCATTCTTGGCATTGACCAAGGCAATTATTGATTATGAGAGTCGGGAAATCAATTTCACAACATTGGAATCACTTAGATATGACCCTTTCTTTGAGGAACCACGATCTTCTGAGGAAACCCACGAAGTCCCCGACAGCCGCAACCATGAAGCGGTAGAAGAGCCCTACCCCGATGCTACACCTGAGATAGCAGTTGTTGATGAAACTATTGGTTTAGAGACTCTCCCTAGTATTTCAATTCCTGTAGATCTCAAAATAGATAAATCCTTCTACTACGATCCTGAAACATATGCATGGTCGCACCCTGGAGCAACATTCTATGAATACTTGGACCAAATGATCCCAAATCGAGATTGCACCAACATTCAGAAGACCAAGAATAAACAAACAAAATGCAAACCGACCAAGGAGAAGAACTCTAATGGCTATTCATCTGGATACTCAAGTGAACCGACACATTCACGAAGAAAGAAAAAGAAAGTCACCTTTGAACTTTCATATGAGGATCAGCTGATGATCCCTCATCAGGTCCGGAAAAGGTAGACTACATGAGTGAAGTCCGTTCGGCAGCTCTAAAGCCATATCTTCGCAAGGATCCAAAATTCAATTCTCGTTGGACAACTCCCGTTCCTAAATACTATTCATCCAAAGCTGGTGCTCCTGTCCTCTTCAAGTACACTAGAATTATTTCGTATGAGCTGACTGAGACCGGTTCTTCTGAGTATTCATACGAGGACAAACTGATTGAGCCCAAGAAGGGACGAATTCTGAGGAAACAACTAAAAGACATGAATACTTGGAGTATGCCCACTTTCAAATACTATTCCTCTGAGGATAACTCTAATGATGGATATATTTCTTATGACTCAAACACTTCATCTATTATCCATCATGATTTTTCTGAGGATGACACTTATCATAGTTGGGAATCATATGCTTCATCTCCGACTCGTTATTCTGATCTCCCATCGCAGGCTCACAAGAAGATCAGCTGAAAACCGCCTTAATCATCGGCTACCCACACTCCCTCCCGACCACATCGGTCTTCTTGTACAACTTCTTCCGATGCCATCTCTATATACCATCCTTCTCCTATCTTCCGATCGCCTCACTTCCACCCTTCTTCTAT
Organism: Ottelia alismoides; assembly: GCA_037367405.1. Lineage (NCBI taxonomy): Eukaryota > Viridiplantae > Streptophyta > Magnoliopsida > Alismatales > Hydrocharitaceae > Ottelia > Ottelia alismoides. The sequence continues at coordinate 1,356,191 of JAZKJV010001895.1, read as the reverse complement.
ACTTAGGCTGACCAGAGCCTAGGTATAGGGGGAACCGACGCCCACCTGTATATACTCTCTTCATTCACATACCCCAACCACTTCATTTTTTTCCGCTCTTCTTCTATACTTAGACTGTTCACAAACTAAGTATAGGGGGTGGTCCTGTAAATCTTGTTCTTTTTCTTTGCATTTTCACTCCCTTACGCTTAGCCCGAGCTATGTCTTCCTTCCGCTTCTTGTGCTCTGAGGACGCAGCACTCGCTAAGTATAGGGGGGTCTTTGTATATACTTCGTATATATTTTACCCATATCTCGTACTTTTGTGTAAGTCTATATGTATTTACGGGGTGGGTAATCTTTTAAAAAAAATTGTGTGTCTGCATTTCACACACCTGCACTTCATCCAGCATCGCATTCATTGGCATCTGTGAAAAGTCATTGGGTTCTGAACCGAGTTATGAGTAGAAACCAAGAATGGTCTGGACTTGACCTTAATCCACCTAATTTTTAAAGGAACTTCATCGAGAAATAGGATTTTAAGAACTTTAGGTCTTTTGACTTAATTCTTTAAGTTCCACACTCTTAATGTCTAACCTGGTCTCTTCATTCTGGGTACAACTCTGGAATAGGGAATTAATTTGTACTCTCGCAGTATTCACTTAGCTCAACTCAGATGGGATGTTGGAAGACTGTGTGAGTCTCTTTTCTGGTAGCGTGGAAATCTAAAGACCGAAGTACGGGTTGAAATAAAGCTTCGGAAAAGGGATGGACGGTTGGGCACAATTTTTTTCTAAGACCCCAAAAAATGTACGGAACAAAAAGATTCTATATCCATAGGGGCACAACAAGATCCAAGCAGAACCACCAAAAACCAAATACAAAGAACCAACTATCAAATAAAATCCGACCAAAAAGGTCCATGTTTCAAGAAGCCTGCAGATCTTGGTGCAGACTCGGCTACACTAGTCATCTTCACAAGGAGAGGTGACTACACTGGCCACCCTCCAATTCTTTTTCCCTTCTTCTATCTTCTCCCCCAATTCGATTGTGAACAAAGTACGATAGACCATAGAAGGAAATACCTGACTCCCCGAGGACGAGTTACTGGAGGGGGAGGAGCATGGTAGTCCGGCATTCTGGATGGGAAGAGCTAAAACCCTTCACACACATGAGTCGGTTGTTCAATGTTCATAGGGTATACTTTGGGAGGAGGATTGATCTAAGATTACTTCTGAGCCGAATTAGTGACAATGATGTGTAGAACTTGAGTGCTGTTGATTTTAAAATTCTAAGTATCACAGAAGTCCCGCCACACTATTAATCCAAAGGTCGAGTTTAGTTTCATTTTCACCTTCAGCTCATGGTCTTGGTATAGAACCCAATCTCATTTCACATCAAGGCATTTCTTTTTGATGCTCAAGGACGAGCATGGTTTAAGTATAGGGGGATGATAAATCTCGAATTCATCACTCTAAGTCTCATTTATTAAGCTCAATTCCCTCGAAATCATCAGCATTTCTGTGTTTATTCTGCATAATTAGCATTCATGCATGTTTGCATGAGAATGGCATTTTATCCATCATTTTTTCACAAAATAGAAAGCCAAAAATCCAAGCAAAAAATGACCTGTAAATAGCCTAATTTCCTAGATTTTTAACTCCTTTACGCTAACTCCGAATGAAACAAAACCACGGCTCCACTGTGTACATATCACTAACAAGAATAAATAAAAAATACTAAAAAAAATCACACACCATGTTAAGTGGACCAAAAACCAAAACCCAAGTTTCAGGATTTTCGGACTAAAAGCCATATATCTTCCCCATCCAGTGTCTGATTTGATCCTACACACTTTTGAACTGATGTACATTCAATTACCTTCAAAACAAGATCAAGTTCAAGTGAATCGGAACTCGTATGTGAAAGTTGGGTTTTTGGCCTCTTTTGTACATTGCGTATTTTAGCGATTTTTGACCTGGTATTTTATGTACATCCTTTCTTAATCAATAAAAATCCAAAAAAATAGAATAAGGTGTCTTCATTTATCTTTTATTTTTCCATATTTTTCTGGATTTTTTTATCTGGTTTAAAAATGAGAAAAAAATAAAAAACCCAAAAATCTAGGTATTCTATGTATATGGGATACCCCAAAAATTCATTTTGTGCATTTGATCGATTTTGGTTTTGATGTCTTCATGAAAGTTGTATACCTCTTCGAGACGAGCATTTTTTGTAAAGAAACTTTTTCGATCCGAGGTTGTTTACAATTTCTTTTTGTTTTATAAAATTTTTATTCTTGGATTTTTCTGGTGCTGACACGTGGCGGCCCCAGAGGCTACCACGTGTCAGCGTTTATAGCCCTTTTATTTATTCATTTTTAATAATAATAATAATAAATTAAAAAGGTGCACGTGCAAAGCACGTGCCCCCAGGAACACGCCAAGCATGTGCGCCCCTCCGCCCCTTTTTCGTCCGCCACGTGGCTCGATCTCGGTCGTTCGATCTCAACCAATCGAACGGCCGCTGACCCATCGTCCTCCCTCATGCCCCCCGCCGCATCTGCTCTCTGCAACTGTCGCTCCTCAAACCTCAACTCCGCCTTTGACCCTGCCATCTCGCAACCACGGTCGGTGACCCTCTACGTTATCTCCGCGCCTTCCACCATCGCAGCCAACAATCTCCCTCGCTCCTATAAAAACGACGCCGTCGCATCCTCGTCCCCCTATCCGTCGATTGAGCTTCAACAGAGGAGGGCGGTGACAGCGCCCCCCCTCCGTCCCGGCGAGATTCGGCCATCTCCCGTGGCCGTCGCAGACAGCCCTCCTTGCAGACTGCTCCTGCTCCGAGCTTCTCGTCCCCTGGCCGTCCCGACTCCGCCCAGACGTCCCCTGGCCGTCTGCTGGCTGAACTACTCTGCCAACGCTTCACCGCACGCACCACCGACACAACTTTCTTCGACTCCAACTCCACCAGCGACGTTTCCACCACAAGAAGCTCCGCCGGGACCACGCCTACTCCGCAGCATCACCACCGGCGAGGTCCCAGCGAAGCTCCCACGCCAAGGCTCCAGAACATCCGCCTCCTCCGCTAGCGCCACCAGCACCGCCGGCCGGGCTCGAGGCCCGAGACTCCCCGCACATGCGAGGCACGTGTGTGGGGCGACGTCAGCAGGGTGTCGCCCATGTCACGTGTTTTGCACGTGACCGTGGGTTAATTGCAGAACATCCCCCGAAGATCCTGAGATTTACGCTAAAGTCCCCGCCAGCCAGAGGTCATGTACGTCGCACGTGACCCTCTGGTAATTTTCCAGAGAGCCCCCACATAGTCTCGATATTTACATTTCAGTCCCCCTTTGCTTTTTATTTATTTTATTTATATTGCAATTACATCCCCGGGTTCCCCTATTCTGTTGAACAATTACATTGCATTTTATTTTTTATCAGAAAATAGCATTTTGTTCTACGTTTAATTCTCTACCTCTTGGAATATGTCTGACATTTTTTTGAGTAGTGGTTAATTAATAATTGATTATTCTGTGAAGAATTGTGAACTTTGTCCATCTTGTGCTTTAAAATTCCTAATTGATTAACCATTGCTCTAAAAGTTCCTGAAAAATTGTAGATGGTAGAGTTAATGGAGATGAACATTGTGACCAAAATTATTTGATTTGCATGCAAAATTTGTCCTATAAAAATCATTTTGCATATTTCAGTATTTAATTTTTAATAGGTATTAAACCCCACATTTTCGAGGTTTAGGATTTTTTTGAGATCCAACACTAGTGATAGATCTCAGATAATTTTATCCCCTGAAAAAAATAGGTTTAATATTTATTATAATTAAATATTGAAAATCATTTTGTTTACATTAAAAAATTCGTAAAAAATTCATATTGCATCCAAAAGTTCAAAAAAGAATAAAGTACATTCATTTTATAATAATTTACATTGTGGCCAAGTTTCGTATTTTTCGAACACCATTTTAACGCAATTTACATTTTAGTCCCTAAAATAGGCAGAAATTTCATCTTGCATCCCTTATTTGCATTAAAAATTCCAAAAAAAGACCTCCTCGAAAACCGTGCACGACTCTTGATAGACATAATTCTAGGTTGTTCCTTTGCCTCCTTGTGATCGGCCTTGGGACAAGCCCAAGGTAAATAAACATAAAACCACTTGATTAAAAATTGAATAATATTTGTGGTTATTTGTTGACCGATTCCGATCGTCGCCTACAACGAACAAAGAATAAAAACATCTTTTAAAGTCGCGATCTGACGGATCCGTCACTCCTTCGGCTTGCTCTTCCACACGTACCCCCTCGGGTGGTGCACCTCTTGAGTCGCCCGCCTAGTTTTTCCCCTTGCGTTCACCGCATGTGAACGGAGATGAATTTGCAGAGGGACCCATGCATCTATAACAAACTACACTGAAAACCAGCCTCCTGGAGCTTACGTGTAGTGCACATGCATGTCGAGAAAATTGCATGGGCATCCCTCGAGTTTCAGACATTTGCGCACACATCCGGCCTTCCAAGAGGCACATGAGGTGCACATGTCCTCCTTGGAAAATTACATAAATGCCCCTGGTATCTTGGTAATTGCATAATCACTCGAATTGTCTTTACTTATTCTATTATTTTATTTTGCATTCTAGCCCCCGTATTTGGGCATTAGTTTGAACCATTATTTTGCATCATTTTATTATTATAAAAATTGTGCATTATAGAACAACTTATGCTCTATCTTGCGGATATTCAATTAAATTTTGAGGTATGTTGTTGATTTAATATAATTCATCTAGTGAAAAATTACATATTTGCCCACTACGAGAACTTTAATTTGTGATAAATCATATGTTGTTAAAAATTCTCAAAATTCATACTAGACAGATTTTAGCGTTCTACATTGTGCCCAAAAAACTCTTGTTTGCATGCATATCGAGGTCGCAACAAAATATTAAATGATTTAAGTAATTGATTTATGAATTCCACACTTAGTATTTTCTGAAATTAAAAGTTGTCTTCGATACCTCTCGTATAGACCTATCCAGGATAATTTAATAAATGAAAAATATTGGTATTTGATATTTATTAAAATTAATTTTCTCAAAATCACATAGCGTGCATCTTTAATTCATGATTAATTCACATTTTGTTAGAAAATTCCAAAAAAAATATTATAGCTTAGTTTTGCATTCATACATGTTCGGTCAAGTTTCATTTGGTTTGGAGTTCATGTGATCGAAATTTACAATTTAGGCCCTGAACTTTGTTAAAAATCGCATTTCATCCACTAATTGCATCTAAACATTAAAAAAAATTGTTCCTCTGGAAGCCAAAGTTCTGAATCACCTAATAATCAACCTAAGGAGACAACATCCTCCCTGAGTTCGACCTTGGGCTTGCTCAAATAAAAAAATATAAATTGGATTGCTCTCATTAATCGATTAATTCATTAATTAGAGGTTTTTGATTGATCAATTAATTTCTTGAGTACAACAATTCGACATAATAAGCTAGGGCTTTCAACGATTTCTCAAATGGAGTAATTGGCGGGGAGGCACGACTTAGGTTGTTTTTTTAGAAAATTTAGTTTTTAGGTTTTCCACCCGCGAGTAGTCTAATCCCCAGCTTTTCTTATAATTATTTCTATGTTTATATTCTTGTAATTTTTTATTTATTTTATTTGCTTTATTTTATTTTATTTTGTGTCTATCTCCGACGATCATCTTTTTTGTGTGAGGCACCGGACGCGACGGAGCGGCCGCTTAGGTGGTCGAGCAACTCAAGAGCATTGGAGGCTGACTTTTTTAGAAATAAGCTGACTGAAAAATCTGCATTAAAATTTAAGATTGAGTCGAGGCATGAGAGAGTGTGGAGTCTAGGATTTTATTTTCTGCATTTATTTTTTACTAATTTATAATAATTGCACATTTATAGTATATTCCGTTTGGGATTTCACCTGTGTACCCAGACTTTGGATATTATTTTGTGATGTGCCGAGACCTTTTTCACTCTCCGATGTGGGTAGGGCTCGACTTGAGTGGCTCGTAGGTTAGACATGCATACGCGGCTCTTAGAGTTTTTTCTAGGTTTTATCTGCTTGTTCTCGTAAAATTTAGGACCACACATTTACATTTAATAATACGCACCATAGAATGTTCTATCTAGTCAAATTAAAATCACATTCATCCTTACTAATAGAACTATCTGCTAGGCACAATTTCATTGTCAACATTTCATATACTGTAAAAATTTCAATTTTGCATTGCATCCCGTATGTGGAGCACGAGGATCACCATAAGTTTTCTGAATAGAGCATGCATCATTGATTTTATAATTGAATCGGATTTTCTCGACTCCCATCCCCTTAGTTGTACAGGATTAAAGGAAATCAATGTTGTTCGTTAGGGGTTCCTTGTGTAATGGATTAAATTCAGTGATAATCAAACTTAAAATAAGGACTGCTAACACAACTTCGACCAAAAATTTGACTAAAATTAACCATTTTTGGGGGAGAGCAACCCCGTCATTGTACGTATTTATATTCATTGTTGAGAGGCGATGACACATCCCTAGGATAGTCCCCAAAATCCACATCTTAATCTTGCCTAAATTACTTCATACCTTAATTTATCACATAACTAAAAATCAACATCTTAATCTTGCTTAAATTACTTCATACCTTGTTTTATCACTTAACTAAAACCGAAAAGATAACGGTCGGACCTTTGGGACCATCATTGTGTTGAGTTGGTGAAACTTGGGTTTTCTCTTTTGTTTTTTATGTCTACCTGTGTGTTTTGTTCCTCCATGTAATTTCATATTTTTCATCGATCTGCTCTCATTCCTACTTGAAGATGTCAGCACATTGGTTTCCACACCGACCATCTTCATCATTTTTCTCCACCATGAACCTTCTCTTTGAGACGAGCCCCCATCCCATTCCAACTACAAAGTTGGACCTCCGACCGACTTCCTAGCCCCTTTTTATTCCTTCCAGTGGAACCCACTTATTGAGATGGCTTCTCCGTAGCCACCCTTATTCTCTCCACCCAATCTTCATTTTGAAGTCAGTATATCGACTAACATCCCTGCTTCTCTACGCTTCTCACCCATTCCACATTCTCATTCCACAGATCCACTTCGATCCTGGGCAAACTCACAATATTCTCGAAAGATTGTTGGAATCAAAGAACCATTCGATGTGCAAGACATTGTTGAGATGAATAACCGGCAGTATTACCCAACCCCACATACTGCATTTCCTATTCATATGAACGATGGGATAGGTCAACGAATCATGCATACACATCTTGACTTGACCTTACAGTACAACTTGGTCAAATGGACAACCCGAAGGGAGAGGTCTGCATATCATGATTTTCTAGACTTGATTGACTATAGTGATCAAGCTTACATTGATAAACCCTCATATCACACATTCGAAGAGCCTTCACGGACAAGGGACTAGACCCATGAGCTCCATCTACAAGCCCCATGATTATTGCCTCCAACATATGAGGCTCCGACCAATCTCTACCATCCAAATGGTCCATACTTGACCTAGCAATACATGTCATAGTCTATGTATGTTGAGTATGAGACTTCCATATCTCAACTGTATCCTCCAATTTCTCGAGGTGTTTATGGATGACATCTTCGTCTATGGTGACAACTTTTATTCTTGTCTTGAGCACCTAGACATAGTATTTCAAAAATGCCGAGAAGTAAATCTCATATTGTCTTGGAAAAAGAGCCACTTAATGGTCACCAAGGGGATTGTCCAAGGCCATGTTGTATCCAAACATGGCATGGAAGTCGACCTGGTGAAGATGGATGTGATCGCCAATCTCAAGCCACCTCAAAATGTTAGAAATGTAAGGTCATTCTTGGGGCATGTGGGTTTCTATGTATGATTCCTCAAAGACTTCAACCACATCGCCCGACCTATAACTGAATTATTGTGCAAGGTGACCAAATTTAATGTTGATCAACAGGTTCTCTTAACTTTAAATCAACTGAAGAAGCTAAGAACTCAAGCTCCCATCCTACATCCAGTGGATTGGTCTTTACCCTTTGATATCATGACAGATGCATTAGATTTTGCAGTTTAAGCTATGTTAGGAAAGAGGAAAGACAAAGTGCCCTATGCCATTCACTACACCATCAAGACATTAGATGAAGTGTAGAGTAACTACACAATTACAGAGAAAGAGTTGATGGCTGTGGTTTTCGTCCTTAAGAAGTTAAAATCTTATCTATTTGGTTCTAAAGTCACTATTTTAACGGACCACTCTGCTATCTGGATTTTATAGCAGAAGAAGGATGCGAAGCAAAGATTTATTAGATTGATACTCTAGTAATTTGATTTGGAAATCAAGGACAAGAGTGGATTTAAGAACGTGGTAGTAGATCACATCTCTAGAATTGAACATCAAGAACCTCCATTGAGTGGTGCACCCAACCCAAACACCTTTCTTGACGAGTAGATTATTGTCGTGGATTCCGTCCATTAGTATGCCAATATTGTGAACTACCTTGTTTCTAGTGTAGTTGCACAAGACTGGACAATGATAAGGAAGGACAAGTTCTTGTCCTAGATCCATTTCTACCAATGGGAAGACCCACTCTTATCCAAGGAAGGAGCAGACTACATTTGGCACCAATGTATCCCTCATGAGGAGCATCAAAGTGTCCTCAAGCATTATCACTCACTCGAATCTGGTGGATACCACTCTGGAGACAGAACGACAATGAAAGTACTGCAATGTGTCCTCTGGTGGCCTACACTACTTAAGGATGTCACAGCTATGTGAAGCGCTACAATAACTAACAGAGAGTGGGAGGAATCATTAAAACCAAAGACTCTATGCCCCTAAAATTCATTCAGATTTTAGATGTATTTGATGCTTGGGGCATTGCATTCATGGGGTCCTTTCTCGACATTCAGGGATTGGAGCACATCCTTCTTGTCTTTGATTATGTGAGTTGTTGGATAGAATCTATCCCTGCCCGAGCCGTTGATAGCCGAACTTTGTGTCAATTCCTGTGAGTGAATATCATCTCACAGTTCGTAATACCGAAGATTTTATATCAAACAAAGATAATCATTTCATAAACAAAGAGTTTAGAAAATAAACTAAGGAGTACGACATCCAACAATAAGCCGCTTCTCCTTATCATCCTCAGACGAATGGCATGGCAGATCTATCAAACAGAGAAATCAAGACAATATTGTAGAAGCTTGTGAAGCTGGACAGAAAGAATTGATCTCAACTATAGAATCGCTTACAAGTCTCCCTTGGGTATGTCACCCTAACGTCTTATGTATGGAAAGTTGTGCCATCTACCCGTCAAGCTAATTCATAAATCATTATGGGCAGTCAACATTTGCAATTTGCACTCACACAAAGGTGATCAATAAAGAAAAGTGGATATGAACAGGCTCTTGGAATTCTCTTGACTATACTTATGATAACAACTTGATGTACAACGAGAAGGTTAAAACTAGCATGACTGGCACATCTGATGAAAGACCTTCGAAACTGGGCAGAAAGTGTGGTTATTTTGACACAAAGTTGAAGATATTTCTAGGAAAATTAAAGAAAAAATGGATAGGGCCATTCAGAGTGAAGGAAGTGCACGATAATGGAAGCATATTGCTATTAGATTTGCTGTGAGATGCACATCATTTTGTTGTCAACGGTTAATTGATGAAGCCTTAAATTGGGTATGATACATTCTTGGTCCTTGTCGACTTGGTTCAAGTGGCCATTAAAGAAGAAGTCTCCACACCCTCAACAACATCGAAAGATTCAGATAATGCTCCTCTAAAACTTTTTCTTTAGTTTTCTTCTTTTCTTCTATTTATTTTTCTTTTCATTATTTCCTTCATCTATCTTAGTCATCACTGCTATACTTAGGATATGCTTCATCCTAAGTATAGGGGGGATGAGTGGGTCCCGTTTTTAGTTCTTTGATCCCTCACATGTCTCCTCTCTTGTTGATATTCTTGTCTATACTTTGGGATATTTTACCATGAGTGTAGGGGGAGATAGCACGAGTCGTTAATATGTTCATACCCACCCTCGACCCACCCTACAAGAACTCAGGATTAATTGATCCTAAGTATAGGGGGCGGCCAACTTCTCATTAATTCATTCTTTGTTTCTGTCGTTGTAGTATATGCTCTTCTATACTCATTACAAGTTATGTATTCTTTGTTCTCTCTGATCTATAAGAAAATAGCTCCAGCTAAGTAAAGGGGGTCGTATATACATTGTATATACTTTATCCCTAACTTATACTTCCATATTTTCAATAAGTAAGGCTAAAATACAATCAATTAATTGTAAAGAAAACACTTATATAAATTCCATTAAAAAATCCTTGTACATATTGATTAATAAATCATGTAAAAATGTTTTGCAAAATATTTGAAAAATAGTTGAAAAGTTTCTTTGAAAAAAAACTTTTGAAAACTATTTGGAAAATGTTTTGTAAAATATTTTTAAACTTTGTAAAAATGTTTTGTTTGTAAAAATTTATTTTCTTCGTATCAATAAAATGTTTTGAAAAACTATTTGCAAATGGTTTGGAAAATGGTTGCATAAATATTTTAAAAATCTTTACATATTGTTTGAAAAATCATTATAAATTGATATTCAAATTTTGTAAATATTTGTAAAAATTATTTTTCAAATTAGTCTGTAAAACAATGTTTGCAAAATGTTTGCAAAAATATTTTCAAATCACTTTGAGAACTATATATACAATTCAAGTAAATAAAATTCTTTAAATGTATACATAAACATGTGAATAACTAACTGGTGTAAATTCTTAAATCCCAACTCTTATAAATACCAAAGAAGCACTCCTGTGTAAATATATGTACATATTTCTTTTCCTAAAATCCTTTTGTTTTTGGAAAATCCTTAAAAATTTGCAAAATATTTTCAGAAACTTGCATAAAAGTCTGTAAAACTTTTTCAAAAATCCATAAGTATTCAAAAAGCATGAAAAATTACATCACAAAAAATATTATCCTTGTATTGTACATAGCATTTGCATTTTTCGGATTGATATTGTAATTGAACTAGTCTAACTATAATCTGTAGATTGGATCTTGGTTGGACCTTAATACACTTAATCATAGGAACCTTATAGGAACTGGAATCGAGATTCTCCAAGTCTGCTAGACTTAATTCTTTAGGGCCACGAGACTTGATTCAATGTCGTCTAGACTACCTAAGTAGAATATTTCAGAACACATGCTTGACCCTTATCGATAATGACCTAGCTTGCACACTTGCACTTTAAACTTTTTTGACCTCAGTTGAAGTGGTAGATGGTAGGATTTGTCGACATGAGACACAAGCCATTGTACCCAAACCCGATCGACTAGTCATGAGGTTTAATGATGTAATGTTGTGGGTTGCAATAATGCTTCAAAAGAGGGATAGTCAACTGGCCCAAGAGGAAAATATCCTTATGTAAATACTGTTGTACATAGTGTTAAAAAAAATTTCAATAAAAACTCCAAAAAAAGTGGACAGGCTTGAATGAAATTAAAATGCATGTCGGAGTATGTATATAAAGGTATAGTCCAATAAGAAATCTTGAGCTTCAAAGTCATACTCATTTGAGCCTGCAGCCAGATGACTTGGCCACACTTTTTAAGCATCCTAGGATAGGTAGATACACTACCTACCATCCATTCTTCTCTCCAACTCCTCTTCTTAAGCTAGTTACACTTGAACATAGAAGGGAATGAAGGATATCGTAAGATCCTTAATCGCATCATGGAAGAATGAGGATCACATCGTATGCGATCAAGAGAGACTAGTCGCACGAGTTGCTCGTGGCGACAGAATTTAAAAAATATTTCATGCAATGAAACCACATGATCTAAGAACACTTATCGGATCATTTCATCTAAATTACAAACAAGTATTAGGGATTCCTCTTGATGCGTGGTTACGATCGAGTCTCTAAACGAAGAGAACTCATGTCTCAAGTCTGATCCGACGAAGGAGACGCTTGCGAGCGCATTGATGAAACGAGTGCTTCTCGCAATCCATGTTAATGATCCAATTGGCGGATCTCCTAATCTCGTCACATGAGATCCAAAGTCTTCTTCACGAACGAGACATGCCGAAGGAGATGGAGATCCACGAGAAAACAATCCGACAACATAATGGTGATGCTTCACCGATGGGGACTCTCTGCAGGGCTTCCATGGTGAATGACCACAGTGAGAGATAGAGAGAGAGGACGTGTAGAGAATGATAGAGAAAGAGAGGACGTGTAGACAATGAGAGAGAGAGAGAGCAATAGTTGGTGTCTCCAACTTGTCTGTTGTGTCAAGAATAGCAAAGAGGGTGCCTCTCCTTTTATAATATTTTGGGATCCATGGATCTCAATCCATGGACAACACAAATCCAATGGCTCATGTTTCTTTTAATGGCTATGCTCTTGTTGATAAAAACACAGCAACAATTAATTCAATTTTGATTAAATACATATTTATAAATCAATATAAATTAATCCTAGAATTAAATCAATCAAAATGGAGATAATTAAGAGGAGGCTAGACTCCTTCCATAAGAGGGGGGCACCTATTCCTAATAGGAGTTGGTGGTTGTCCACCCTCGAATTAGGGAAGGTGGCTATCTCCTCTCAATTCATGAGATTACATTATCTCATAGATTTGTCAAATATTTGCAACAACTTTTGTTGCAAATTATTTCACAAAAATAAATCCAAGTTATTTTGTGAACATTGCAATCATGTCATTAATTTATGAATGCCATTCACACCCCCAAAATAAAATGTAAATTATATTTACATTTTCAATTTATTATCCAATGTGAATCCAATTCACATCAATATTTAATTAACAAATGTAAATTACAAATAGCTCTCTCTTATGTATAACATATATGATTAATATGGATAGTTCTATCCACAGTATTCATATCCATGATAATTAAATCGCATTTAACTAGTTGGATCTCTATTCTCTTGTGCTCAAATAATATGATTCACATTCATATTATTCACATCCTTGTAATATGAATCAAATTCATATTATTCATGATAATTAAAGAACAATTAATTATCAATTTTCTCAATGCTCGGATACATATATCAAAAGCAAAATTACCCTGAACACTTTCAGCGATAATGCGCTTTCTCCGCGGATACTTGGAGATAAGGACGGGGCGATTGTATTGTTCCATGTATAGTAACTTAGATATTGAGATCAAATCTCAAATCCAGATCTTACGGACCTCCCATAAATGCTTGATTATCTCAAGACTGCGAATCTAATCTTCTCTTTTCATCTGAATCACATTCAGATCAATGTCCAACATTTGGACCAAAATCATATCACTTCTCTATGGAGAGGAGTCATTAAAATCCACACCTGTTTCATTACTCCCTAGGAATGGAAGCGTCATGGTTATACAACCTTTTATGATCACATCACCCTCAGGTATTACAAATACCTGTACATCCTGCATACTGGAAGAACAAGAAAAAACCCAAAGTATTAGATCAATTTTTACATTGTCTACATCATGGTTTTATCATTAAGTTTCTCATACAACTATTGGGAGTTGGTATCGATCGTATACTTTACAAAAGCATATATCATTCTCAGGTGTTAATCATATAATTTCCAAAAACATATATCAAACCTAAAAATTCTGTCAAGCTTCCAAAGCGAGACGACCGTTCATGGAATTTGATTCTTACCAATATCTCATTAGTGAGCTCATATATTCCTGTTCAGTAACTGAACATGTATGATCCCTATGAGATATCGTATTACTCATATGCCCTTGCATGCACACCAACACACCGTGTATAGATCTTGGTTAGGTCATCAACCTATTGGTCTGCCAAATGTACATACTCAGACATATAGTAACACATATGTCTTCGGTCAAAGGATGTATGCGTATATCGTGACAACATACAACTTAGGACTTTGGTTATGTCAATTTCGTTAAGTCAACTCTTTGACCTACTTATCTAACACCTCTGAATGTCTATTCCTATATAGAGGACCTGAATCAGGAGGTTGGTTAGATATCATCTTATTGAGAAAGGATTACCATCTCTTTCTTAAGCTGTAGATCATCTCTTAATAATCATTTGACGATGCTTGATGAGTCCTCAATCTAACTCTTTAGATATTCATCCAAGCACCAGCCTCTATGATTCAATAAATGAATCAACAACTGTGTGATCATTAAGATGGCCATGGTACATAACCCTAATTGTACAAACAGACCTATTATGCAAATTAATTATTATTCATTTCAGATCAAGGAATGATTATTGCAACAACATTTATTGCATATTGGCTCGCTGTGGGCTCGCATGTTCAACAATCTCCCACTGGCCCAAAGAGCCATTAATGGGCTAATCTTTAAACCTACACTCATGTGACAATCGTAGGCTATTTAGGAAAAAAGCTAGGTTAGAAGATCAGCCACTCTGTTCCCGAGAAACTACGCCAAGTCCTTATAGGGCAATTGCATATCTCCTAGTAACAATGCTCGCATCCGATGCGAATGTTACATCTTATGCAACCAATACTCAATATTGTCAGTTCTATGTCCTTGACAATACAACTCAATAATTATTATAACCAGTTTGTAATTACCATTTTCCTTATTAGAAACCCTTTATTTCCTAGAGATCTCTATCTCCTAAGGCCGTAGTTAAGACCTTTTCGATCTCTATCTATAAATTCTTAAGATCTTGAAGTTAAGACTTTGAGATCACTATCTCAAAAAGTCTTGTGGTCTTTGAAGATATAGTTATTACTTCAACCAAGTTTCTTATCTTCATAGTAGGATTAGTAATATTTTACTACTCCCATTGCATGGAAGACATCTGGCTTTTGTACGCATCTAGCATACACTCGGCTTCTCGTAACTGATGCACAAGGGCAAGCAGTTTTAGCATTCACATCCTCAACTCTTTGAGGTGCTATCTCTTTAGATAGGTCAGTACCGTATCTTGAGGGAAAGAAGCCTTTCTTGGAATTTTCCAGAAAATGGAATATGTCCTTGGTGTACTACTAATTTGATGTTCCCAATACCCTCTTCTCTTTACTTCTAAATAACTTCAGAACAAAGATCTAAGAGGTATCATTGAGATCATATCTCAAGGTATGAAATATCCAGTCCATAAAACACTTATTATTATCATTATATAGTTCCATATAATTGGGATATCATCTACATTTAGCACGATTAACATAATGGCACTCTCACTAAGCTTCACACAGTTTATCAAGACTCTATCTGAAATCATAACATTTATAATTTCATCAAATCCAATGTTCCAACTGCAAAAAGCTTATTTGACTCCATAGATGAAGCTCTTCATCCTGCACATCTTGCTTTCCTCAACCATGATGCCATGGGGCTACTTCATGTGAATATCCTTAGAGATGTATTCATAGAGGAATGCAATCCTGACACACATCTTGAAGATGTCATAGTCAAGTTGTGTAGCTAAAATTAGCAATATTCTGATGGGTTTAAGCAAGGTCATTGAAGAGCAATTCTTATTGCATGCATTGTCTTCTCTTCAGTGTGTAGCCCATTGCTACAAGCCATAATTTAAAGGTCTCTACCTTCTCATCAGGTTCATACTACTACGCTTTTGAGGGGCTTTAATAATATTAATTATGAACAATGTTGTTGCAACCTAATCGAGCGTCAACAAACAAACATTTTATTTCTTCTCAAGCTACAAAAATATTTACACCAGAATTATGAAGCGAGATAAACTTTTGCTACTTATTTTCCTGTATAGCAACATGATCGAACTCAAAGAGGCTACAATTCCCGAGGGTTATTCAATTAATCGAAAATCAATTAAGAGAAAAAGGAATCTCAATGGCAAAACTATCTTGGTTTTTTTTGTCTTTTTTTTAAATTTTTTTTATTTCTATGTTTTTATTTTCTGATTTTCAAATTTTAATGATTTTGATTTTTGCATTTTTTTATTTTCAAAAAAAAGAATAATATGCAAAAGTGAAGAAATACGCACATCACACTCTTTTGTATTTTTCAAAATAGAAATGCTCAGAAAAGTGTAGAGAAAATATTTTTGGGTTTTAAAGGCTTTGAAAAGTTTTTGAAAATATTTGTAGAATTTTTAGATGTTTTTGTATTTTTTGTAAAAATCAAACAATGGAAAGAATGATAAATAATTCACGGCCTGGAGTAATTGGCAACCTAAAAATAATTAAATGCCCAAAACCCCTGTAGACTATTTTTATGCTAAATTATAGACAATTATCTACAAACAAGAATTGAAATCGCTATTTTTGGATTGTTTTTCTATTTTTATAGTTTTTTTAAAATTTTGTTTATTTTGTAATTTTTTGGGTTTTGAAAAGAACGAATGCGTGAAATTTGGATAGAAATAAGACAATAAAACGAAACTAATCTATTTTTTGGAATTTTTAGAGCAATATTCAAATTTTTATTAATTTTTGAATTTCAAACAGGGAAATTATTAGCAATGTGAGCCTGAGGCGAACCATTCCTGCAATAAATGTTATTGTAATAAATGATTTATCAATAAAAGTTATTTATTATGTTTCACTCCCTTTCTGAAATTGATTGAATGAATGCACTATAAGTTCCCTCTGTACAATATGGGTTATGTACCATGGCCAACTTGATATTCATACAGTTGTTGATTCATTGATTGAATCATAGAGGCTGATGCTTGGATGAATATCTATGGAGTTAGATAGAGGGCTCATCAACCATCATCAATGATTAACAAGTGATGATCTCCAGCATGAGAAGGATATGGCAATCCTTTCTCATTAGGCTGATATCTGATCGACCTCTTGATGAAGGTCCTCGGCATGGGAATAGTGATTCGGGGGTATCAGATTAGTTGAGTCAATGGGTTGACTTAACAAGATCGAGATAACCAACGACCTATGATGAATACTGTCACATCACAGGCAAACATTCTCTGACCAGAGACAGATGCATTGCTATATGTCTAAGTGTGTACATTTGGCAGACCAATAGGTTGATGACCTTACCAAGGTCTATACACCAGCGAGGTGGTGTGCATGTAAGGGCATATGAGTAATAGGATCTCACAAAGGGATCATACAGGTTCACTTGTGAACCGGGAGACATGAGCACACTCATGATGTATTGGGACTGGTCAAATTCCATGCATGGTCGTCATGCTTTAGAAGCATGACATGAATTTGAAGGTAAGATATATGCTTTGTGAAAGCATATGATCTGTAGCATATCCCAAGGACCAAGATTGAGAAACTTAGTGATCAGACCATAAAGATGACAGTGTAAAAGTGATCTATATCTTCAGGATGATCATGACTCTTCTAGTATGCAGGATGTATAGGTATTAGGAATACCTGAGGGTGATTTGATCATAAATGATTGTATAATCATGACGCTTCCATTCCAAGGGAGTGATGAAACAGGTCTGGATTTTAGTGACTCCTCTCAGTAGAGAAGTGACCTAATCTTAGTCCACGTACTGGACATTGATCTGAATAAGATTCAGATGCAATGACAAAATTAGGTTTACGATCTTGATTTAATCAAGCATCTATGAGAGGTCCATGGGATCTGGATTTGAGATGTGATCTCAATACCCAACTCATTATATGTGGAACAATACAATCACATGTACTTATCTCCAAGTATCTAAGGAGAAATAGCATTGTTCTTGAATGGTTCAAGAATAATTACAGAAGATCTAAGCATTGAGAAATTGATAATTAAATGTGATTTAATTATCATAATGTATGGGGAATTATCCAATGTAATTAAATGTGATTTAATTATTATGGATAAGAATAATGTGGATAGAAATATCCAATTATTCATAATATATTATAAATGTGATTTATAATGTATTAGAGAGAGCTAATTATAATTTATACTTGTTGATTAATTATTAATGTGTATTGAATACACATTGTCTAATTAATTGAAAATGTAAATTATATTTTGTTTTGGGTTGTGAATGTGATTCACAATATTCCAATGTCAAGATTGCAATATTCCCAAAATTAATTATGAATTATTTTTGGTGAATAAATCCCAACAAAAGTTGTTGGATAAATAATGGAGAAAGTCAAGGAGATATGCAATCTCATGGAAATCCATGAGATTGCACCCCACTTGGAAGGTGGTGGGCGGCACCCAATTCATATATGGAATTGGTGGCCGTCCACCTTATTCCTTGTGGAGGCTTGATCTCCTTTGTGATCTTCTCCTTATTTGATTTATTTAATTTTGGCATTTATGTATATTTTATTTATCAAATATATGTAATCAAAATTAAATCATAAGTTGTTGGTTTTTACCAGCAACAATCTTGACCATTGGATTGACATTAATCAATCTCATCCATTGATTTTATATGTCACATGGATTGAGATACATGGATCCTAAAACCCTATAAATAGAGAGGCATACCATGCTCTCTACTACATGCTATTAGTAGAACATCTCTCTCTCTCTCTCTCTCTCTCTCTCTCTCTCTCTCTTTTCTCCTCACATGCCAACCCTCTCCCTCTCTCTCTCTCTCTTGGTGGCCGACCACCAATACCCTAGGGGAGGATTTCGTCGTCGCCTAAGCCACCGCGTCGCCGCTTCGACACTCTGCGGTTCTCCGTCTTCTTGGAGTGCTACGCTCACGAAGGAGACGTTCGATCTCGTACGACGAGATCAGGAGTTCACCGTGCTTGGATCAACTCGTTGGATTGCGAGGATAACGTGACTCATCCCCGCGCTCGCATGCTGCTTCTCCGACGATCGGAATTGAGACAGGAGGTCTCTATTCGTAGAGACTCGATCAACAACACTTCAATAGGTATTGCATTATACTTGTTGTTGTTATATATGAAACGATCTGAGAATCGCTCTTAGATCATGTGGTTTCATCGCATGAAAAATTTAAATTCTGTTGCACCGAAAAACTAGTACGACTAGTCGTTATCCGTCGTATCCTATACGACACTCACGCTTCTGTGATGCGCTTGAGTATTTTTTCCATATCCTTCAAGTATTATCAGAGCCTTAGGTCGAAGGTTTTTGATACGATACGCAAACCTAGGATGACTTGGGTTCGTGGAAGTCGCGAAAGTTTTTATCGCATTTGATTTTCGTACTTCTATTTAGTGAATAAATTCGGCACTGTTTAAATTGTTTAAACACTATATTTTGTTCCACATAAAATAAGGAAACCATAGGATCTGAGTTTACGTAATTTCGATTTCTTTTGCTCGAGATATGGTTGTTTTAATAAACATGTATGCACTGTTGCGGGAACTGCAAATCTTAACATGATTAAAGAGTTAATTACTGTTTAGACTTGCCTCAAAATGCGTGAAATATCACTTGGGTACTGTCCTAAATCAAATTAGCAATCTATGAAAATTTATTTTGTCTAATTTAGATTTAATATGATTGAGATATGTTAATTTTAGTAAGTAGGGGTCACTGCTGAATTTACAGTTCTAACCAAGAACCATGTGATTGTCAATTAATGAAATTAATTGTTAATTTCAAGAATTAATTAAGGAAAATATTTGAGAAATATTGGAAGATGATTATGTCCTTAATTGACTTGTCCTCAATCAATAAATTAATTAGATTTGATCTATGTATAAATTGGAAACACAATCATCAAACTCTTGCTTTAATAGGATTGGGAATTTGCCAAGTAAATTTCCTTATAATTAAAAATATTTTGATTACTACATGGTATAATTTCGGCTAAAGAACCAATGATCATTTCAAGTACAAATTGATCTATTTGGCATTATCCTTTCCCGATGCGGATATGGTGTATAGTCGGAGATCGCTAGGGTAGCGGGTTGCAATGTATGTGGTCCATCCCACTCTCGCTGGTACTGGACATGACAGTGGGTAGGGACTTGATAATGCCAAAGAAATCAAGATGTATTTTCTAATTATTAAAATACAAACTAATACGTACTTTGAGAATAATACCATATATATTCAAGTATAACAATCAAGTTTGATTGATTGATTTGGATTGATAAATAATTTAATATGATTGAATAAATTATGTCCAAACTGAAATTACTCTATTATGAATAGAGTTGATAATTCCCTTGGAAGAATTATTATATGAATGTAATTCATGATAAATTATTAAATTTGAATAAGAGGTGGAGGATCACATAAGTGACATCCATGGTCTCCCGTCAAGGCGAAGGGTTTCGTCGCCAAATATTATATGAAGGAGAAACATGTCTGAAGTGACAGCTCCTGCATATGATCCATTAGGATCGGGCTCGTCGCTTCTCAAAAGAGTAAGGATGTATGCGTAGTGACTCCAATATCGGGTCCTCATATTATTGGGGCGATATTGGATTGCGCATAGCGAGTTGTATTCATGTTGACGGTTGGTTCAATTAATGATGGGTCAACATCACCTTAGGGGTGGTGGGCTCGAGTATTAAAGACCGAATTGGGAAACGCAAGTTGGACTTGCAAGGCGGAATGTGTTCTCGCTTCTCTTTATTAAAGTCATAGGTTCTCATATTATTGGGATATGACAAAGATAAAGACGAGATCCCAGATCTTGCTTGAGATATAGCGGTAAGTATATCTCCTACTTTGAAAGTGATTAAGGGAATAAACTTTCATAGTTGACATAGCAAGACTAATTTGATTTAAAATGCCTTGATCAAATAAAATTAAATTGAATATATGATTATATGTTCTAATATAGTGCATTCTTAATTTCAGAAAATGAAGTCCATGAACCCACTAAGCAGGCTTCTGGAGGTCAACCAGTTGACTAGACCAAATTACTCGGATTGGATCCGTAATTTGGAGCTTGTACTCTCGGCTGAGCGCATAAGTTATGTGCTCTCAGAGACAAGCATGAAAACCTTAAATCTAAGCAAGAGAAAGCATACAATGGCAAGTATGATGAAGATCATGTCTTGGCTAGATGCTACATCTTGGGTTCTCTCTCTAATGTTCTTCAGAAACAACATGTGGAGATGTGTACTTGCCAGGAGATTATTCAGAATCCAAAAGATATGTTTGGTGACATTAACCGCACCCAGCGGTACAACGTTATGAAAGAACTGGTTCGCTGCAAGATGCAGGAAGGGACTTCGGTCCATGAACATGTACTCAAAATGTTTGGGTACTTATCGGAGCTGGAGACTCTGGGGGCAACCATGGATGCAGACATGCAATCTGATTTCATTCTGATTTCATTGCCTAAATCTTTTAATAAGTTTGTGGTGTCATTCCATATGAACAAGCTAGAATTGACAAATGTTGTGCTTCTTGCTGCATTAAAGTCTGCAAAAGACGTGATGAAGAAAGATGGTCCCACTGGCAGTGCAATGGTTGCACAGGTCAGAGGGAAGCGTGGTCGGAACCATGGTTCTCGGAAGGGCCCAACCAAGAAGAGAATAAAGAAGGGACAAAGTGTTGGCTCATCTTCCAATGCATCCACTCTAATGGCGTCGAAGAAAACCGACGTCTGTCACCACTACAAAAAGACGGGGCACTGGAGACGTAATTGCCTTGATTACCTGAAGTCGGTCGACAAAGGTATAACCCCAGCAGGTATGAAATCAACTTTTATCATTGAAACTAGTTTTCTCGTTGGACGGGAAGGAAGTTGGGTTGTTTATTCTGGTGCTTCTATTCATGTATGCAATTTGTTGTATTTGTTTCAAGAAACTAGAAAACTTGAAGAAGGGGAGATAGTCATCCAGATGGGATCTGATGCAAGTGTTGCAGTAGTCGCCGTTGGGACTTGTTAGCTATCATTATCTAGTGGTAGAGTCCTAGTACTTAAAGAGTGTCTTTATGTACCTGAAGTCAGGAGGAATTTTATATCTGTATCTAATCTAGTTAAAGTGGATATTCATACCTATTCTGTAATAAGTTAGTCATAAATCATTATGATAAATATATTGCAGATGGTATTTTGACTTCTGGTGGACTCTATGAATTGTGCATTAATGAGCATGTCATGAATGTTACAACCACTAATAAAAACCCTAAAAGATCCAGGAATAATAAAAATCATTCAAACATGATTTGGCATCACAGGCTTGGCCATTTATCTGTAGATAGGATCAATAGATTGATAAAGGATGGACCTTTGAATTTTCTACAGGTTCACTCTTTGCCTACATGTGAACATTATATTCGAGGTAAAATTGCTAAGATGCCTTTCCATAACAAGGTTACTAGATGCGAAGGTATTATTGACCTAATACATATCAGTGTATGCGGTCCCTTTAGTACCGCGACTCGAAATGGATATCGATATTATTTGACGTTTATTGTTGACCATTCGCGATACGGGTTTGTCTTCATATTACGTCATAAATCTAAAACCTTTGAAAAGTTCAAAGAATTCAAGGCTTTGGTTGAGAACCAGACCGATAGGAAGATTAAACGGATTCGATCTGATCGAGGTGGCGAGTACCTCTCAGATGAATTCAAGGAATACCTTAAAGAGAATGGAATTGTCTCCAATCTCACTACTCCTGGAACTCCCCAACTTAATGGTGTTGCTGAAAGATGCAATAGGACCATCATGGATTTGGTCCGTTCAATGATGAGTAAAGCACATTTACCACTTAGTTTCTGGGGATATGCAGTAGAGACTGCAATATATATCCCGAATAAGATTCCCAGGAAATATATATCTAAGACTCCTCATGAGCTCTGATATGGAACCAAACCTAGTGTTAATCACTTGAGGGTTTGGGGATGCTTGGTTCATGTGAAGAACGTGGACACAAGTAAGCTGGAATCTCGCACTCGTGAATGTTACTTCATTGGGTATGTTAGAGATGGTATTTGATACCATCTCTATGACCCTGAGACCCAAAAGGTTTTTGTCTCTAGAGATGTGAATATTCTGGAGGATGATTTCCTTAAAGGTCAAGACAAAAGTGAAGTAGAAGAGCTCATAGAATCCCCTGAGGATTCTGAGCTTCCTAGACCAGAAACTGAACAAGTTAATAAAGATGAAACGCCCATAACTCTTCGAAGGAGTTCGAGGGTGGTTGCACCAACTGAAAGGTATGGATTCCATGTGTCAAGTGAGACAGACAATGATCCTACTTCATTTGATGAAGCACTCGTGGATCATGACATGGATACATGGATGCTAGCAATGAAGTCAGAAATTGACTCCATGCATAAGAATGGTGAATGGACCCTAGAGGATCCACCTAAAGGGCTAAAACCCATTGGGTGCAAATGGATCTTCAAGAGAAAGAGGGGACCTGAAGGGAAAGTAGAGACTTTCAAGGCACGACTCTTAGCCAAGGGTTACACACAGAGAGAAGGCATCGACTACGATGAGACTTTCTCTCCTGTGGCTATGCTTAAATCCATCAGGACATTGCTAGCTATAGCTGCATATCTTGACTATGACATCTGGCAGATGGACGTCAAGACTGCTTTCCTCAATGGATACCTCGAGGAGGATATCTATATGGAGCAGCCCTAGGGCTTCATAACTGAGGATGGCAAAGTATGCAAGCTGAAGAAATCCATCTATGGGCTCAAGCAAGCTTCTCGTAGCTGGAACATCAGATTTGAAGAAACCATAAAGAGTTATGATTTTGTGCAGAATCCTGATGAACCTTGTGTATACAAGAAGCATAGTGGGAGCGCCATTGTTTTCATCGTGCTTTATGTAGATGACATCCTTATCATTGGGAATGATACAGGGATGATGACCAGTGTGAATATTTGGCTATCCCATACCTTTGAGATGAAAGATCTTGGAGAAGCCTCTTACATCTTAGGTCTGAAGTTGTTCAGAAACCGAGAGAAGAGGATATTGGGATTATCACAACATGGATACATTAAGAAGATTCTTGAATGATTCCGTATGGATAGTTCCAAGAAAGGATTCCTACCCTTAAGACATGGTATCCACCTGTCTAAAGGAATGGCTCCTCAAATTGTTGAGGAAAAGAAAGCCATGGCTGGATGCCCTTATGCATCAGTTGTAGGAAGCTTAATGTATGCTATGATGTGTACTAGGCCAGATATCTGCCATGCAGTGGAGTGGTAAGTCGTTACCAATCCTACTATGGAGAACAACACTGGAATGCAGTAAAGAACATATTTAAATATCTAAGATGGACGCAAGATTTCATCTTGGTCTATGGAGATGGTGATCTCCATGTCTTGGGATATACAGATTCTGACTTCCAATCGGATATTGATGATCGAAAGTCGACATCATGGTTTGTGTTCCTGTTGAATGGTGGTGTTGTGAGCTAGATAAGCAAGAAGCAGGACACTACAGCAAATTCAACAACAGAAGCCAAATACATTGCCGCATCGGATGCTGCAAAGGAGGCGGTGTGGTTGAGCAAGTTCGTGCTGGAGCTTGGTGTTGTTTCCTCTGATACTCCCATCCCGCTACTCTGTGATAACATGGGATCCGTTGCCCAGGCGAAGGAACCTAGATGGCATCAGAAGATCAAGCACGTAGAAAGGAAATACCACATCATTCGGGAGATTTAAAAGCACGGTGACATCATCACCAATGTGGCCTCTGCCGATAACGTTGCTGATCCTCTTACAAAACCTCTGACCCAGAAGGTTTTCGACCAACATGTAATGAGTATGGGTTTAAGGATTGTTCCAGAATGGTTCTGAAGGCTAGTGGGAGATTGTTAGCAATGTGAGCCCGAGGCGAACCATTCCTGCAATAAATGTTATTGTAATAAATGATTTATCAATAAAAGTTATTGATTATATTTCACTCCCTTTCTTAAATTAATTGAATGAATGCACTATAAGGTCCCTCTGTACAATATGGGTTATGTACCATGGCCAACTTGATAATCATACAGTTATTGATTCATTGATTGAATCATAGAGGCTGATGCTTGGATGAATATCTAAGGAGTTAGATAGAGGACTCATCAAGCATCATCAATGATTAACAAGTGATAATCTCCAGGATGAGAAGGAGATGGCTATCCTTTCTCATTAGGCTAATATCTGATCGACCTCTTGATGTAGGTCCTCTGCATGAGAATAGTGATTCGAAGGTATCAGATTAGTTGAGTCAATGGGTTGACTTAACGAGATCGAGATAACCAAAGACCTATGATGAATACTGTCAAATCACAGGCAAAGATCCTCTGACCAGAGACAGATGTATTCTTATATGTCTGAGTGTGTACATTTGGTAGACCAATAGGTTGATGACCTAACCAAGGTCAATACACCGGCTAGCTGGTGTGCATGTAAGGGTATATGAGTAATACAATCTCTCAAAGGGATCATACAGGTTCACTTGTGAACTGGAGACATGAGCTCACTCATGAGGTATTGGGACTGATCAAATTCCATGCATGGTCATCATGCTTTAGAAGCATGACATGAATTTGAAGGTATGATATATGCTTTGTGAAAGCAAATGATCTGTACCATATCCTAAGGACCAAGATTTAGAAACTTAGTGATCATACCATGAATATGACAGTGTAAAAGTGATCTATATCTTCATGATGAACATGAATCTTCCAGTATGTAGGATGTACAGGTATGGGGAATATCTGAGGGTGATTTGATCATAAACGATTGTATAACCATGACGCTTCCATTCCGAGGGAGTGATGAAACAGGTCTGGATGGATTTTAGTGAGTCCTCCAAGTAGAGAAGTGACCTAATCTTAGTCCATGTACTGGACATTGATTTGAATGAGATTCAGATGCAATGAGAAGATTAGGTTTACAGTCTTGATTTAATCAAGCATCTATGAGAGGTCCATGGGATCTGGATTTGAGATGTGATCTCAATATCCAAGTCACTATACGTGGAACAATACAATCGCCCTGTCCTTATCTCCATGTATCTGAGGAGAAATAGCATTGTTCTTGAATGGTTCAAGAATAATTCCATAAAGATCTAAGCATTGAGAAATTGATAATTAAATGTGATTTAATTATCATGATTTATGAGGAATCATCCGATGTAATTAAATGTGATTTAATTATTATGGTTGAGAATAATGTGGATAGAAATATCCAATTATTCATAATATATAATAAATGTGATTTATAATGTATTAGAGAGAGCTAATTATAATTTATATTTATTGATTAATTAATAATGGTGTATTGGATACACATTGTCTAATTAATTGAAAATGTAAATTATATTTTATTTTGGGTTGTGAATGTGATTCGCAATTTTCCAATGTCAAAATTGCAATATTCCCAAAATTAATTATGAGTTATTTTTGGTGAGTAAATCCCAACAAAAGTTGTTGGATAAATAATGGAGAAAATCAAGGAGATATGCAATCTCATGAAAATCCATGAGATTGCACCCCACTTGGAAGGTGGTGGGCGGCACCCAATTCCTATATGGAATTGATGGTCGTCCACCTTATTCCTTGTGGAGGCTTGATCTCCTTTGTAATCTTCTCCTTATTTGATTGATTTAATTTTGGGATTGATGTATATTTGATTTATCAAATATATTTAATCTAAATTAAATAATAAGTTGTTAGTTTTTACCAACAACAATCTTGACCATTGGATTGACATAAATCAATCTCAACCATTGATTTTATATGTCACATGGATTGAGATCCATGGATCCTAAAACCCTATAAATAGATAGGCATACCATGCTCTCTACTACATACTATTGGTAGCACATCTCACTCTCTCTTTTCTCCTCACACGCCAACCCTCTCCCTCTCTCTCTCTTGGTGGCCGACCATCGATACCCTAGGGGAGGATTTCATCATCGCCTATGCCACCGCGTCGCCGCTTCGACGCTCTGTGGTTCTTCATCTTCTTGGAGTGCTACGCTCACGAAGGAGACGTTCGATCTCGTACGACGAGATCAGGAGTTCACCGTGCTTGGATCAACTAGTTGGATTGCGAGGACAACGCGACTCATCCCCGCGCTCGCAAGCCGCTTCTCCAACGATCGGACTTGAGACAGGAGGTCTCTTTTCGTAGGGACTCGATCAACCACACTTCAAGAGGTATTGCATTATACTTGTTGTGGTTATAGATGAAACGATCCGAGAATCGTTCATGGATCATCTGGTTTCATCTTAAGAAAAATTTTAAATTCTGTTGCACCGAACAACTAGTACGACTAGTCGTTCTTCGTCGTATCCGATATGACACTCACACTTCCGTGATGCGCTTGAGGATTTTTTCCATATCTTTCAGAAAAATGATATGTTTTTTATTTTTTTATTAATAACCATTGGAAATAAAATGAATTAAAATTTTATGCTGCAAAGAGACATACATCAGAAGTATATACAAATTTTCGTAGAATTCTTAGAGCAATGAAAACATTTATTTCAATAAAAAGAACATGCAATTTATAAGTCTGCATATCATTAATTGAACTGTAAATGAATAAGATTTTGCATGAAAAGTTTAACATAAATAAATAGAGGGTGAAAAATGCAAATTACCAATGGGGGCGTGCGTTGCGCATGACTGTCTAAGACTGGGCTTCCTTGCAATATTTAGAATATCATAGGGCATTCTTCCATTTTTTCCAAATAAAATATTTGCTAAGGCTCTTCTGCAATTGGAGAAACTCCAAGGGTTGGATGTAAATTTCTAATTTTTTATTACTATCCTTAAGGGTTATTGTTCCCCTTCTCCTTCGTTCAAGCCAAAGTAGCCACAGGGGGGTATTGGAGATGGGGCGTCGCTTCCCCTCTCTTCTCTTCTAAACTGCACGGCAGTGTCGGTCGCAGAGCGACCCTGCGTGCGCAGAGGTCTCAATGACAATGTGAGGAAGGTGGGCGGCTGGTGGCCAGCAAAGGCGGCTGGCATCAGGGATCGATGATGGTGCACGGCTTGCGCGGTCAGCGGAAATTGGTGTTGACGCGTAGATGGGAGTCGGGAGTCGTGAGGGTGGGGATGGGTGACGAATGTGTCTTCGACGACAGCGTGCAGGTCGCTCGTAGTTGGGGCTGATGGAGGTGGAATCGGCAGTCGCAGACTTCCAGGTGGAGGTCGGTAATGACGATGCGAGTTCTTCGGTGGTGCGACGGATGCCACGGCGGTGTTCACCTCTCCAGGAAGCATGTCGGTGATTATGGGATCCAGACGGTGGTGGAGGCATGCCGGTGGATTGCGATGGGGCGGTGGGTGCCGCCAGTTGATCGCAATGGGGCGGTGGGCGCCGCCCGCTAGCTGGTGGAGAGGCGCGTGCCGCTGGAGCTTCTCTTTTTTTTATTTTTTTATAATCAGAAACGATAAATAAAAATAAACCTTTTTTATTTTTTAGACAAAATAGAAACGACAATTTTTTTAATTTTTTTTCTTATTTTTTAAAATTTCCTGCAAAATAAATTTTAGAAAGAAAAGAAAATATTTTTTAAATTTTATTTATAAACAAATGAAGACACAAGCATGATGACTCGAAAAGGAAAGAAAAAATAAAAAATAAAATCGAGATATGTGAGCGGATGCGGTTGCGAGAAAAGTGGCGGATGAAACCGAGTCTCCGAATACCATGCATGGTCAGAGGTGAGAGATCGTGGAGGTAGAACGAGAACATGTAGAGATCGAGAAAGTAATATGAAAAATCGTAATCTCTTTTACTTCATTTTCATCTTGATTCTCAAGAGTCTCATCATCTAAGAATCACATTATCAGATATGAAATCTTTTAAGAATCTCAAGGTCATAAAGTAGGTATCCAATACCATCCTTTATTTTCCTAATGAAGTTGCACTTTTCGGTACTAGATTCCATCTTATTTGCATGGAACCTAATTAAGGATATATATTGTAGTCTCTATCGCATATATACTTGGAAACTAAGAGATAATTGTGGTAAGATTAATTATTTATCAAACCATGTCACACATGATCCAATTGTATCTCCCTATAACTCTATTGAGTTTAGATGTATTAGGAGGAGTGAGATAGGAATGATATTTCTTTCTCCATAAGGTATTATTTAAATTCATCTAATAGGTACTTGCTATCTAGGATAGATCAAATTCTTTCATCTTCCATCAAACTTTGGTTCTAAACCAAAATTGTGAAATCCTTGAGCATTTCAAAGCTTTCTAAGGTGAAGGGAATAAAACTCATATCACAAATAATCATCAAATGATATCATATATCATCAATGTTCATTATGATAGAGATCATTTACATACATCAATATGTATGAGACCTAGAATACCTCGACATTTTTACTTTGATTACAATATTCGCAAGTATGTAAGATTTGAAATTTCAGACATTCTAAAGCTTCATCTCTTACTAGTCTATTGATCACATCAATCAGACAAATATCTAAGGCTTGATGCCAGATCATTATTAAATGATCTTCATCCACTTATTAATTTTTTGAGGTTTAATTTTCAGTATTAGAAATGTTAATGAACCATATATTACTTTTCTACTTTAGTAGATGACGAGCGCTGAACCTACCCTTGTTAATTTGTCTTAATTAGACTAGTGCGTTGCAGTCGGATAGATACGCGATCGGTCAAAAATAACCGCACAACTCGATTAATAGTCGAATGAAATTAAGATGCGGTCTTATGTTTATTTAGCCTGGGCAAGCCCCAGGGTCGACTCAAGGAGGCAAAGGAACAACTCGGGATCAGATTAGATGTATTAGATTACGGTTTTCCAAGTGATATTTTTTTTGTATTTTTTTTATGCGATAAAAATGCCAATGCACAAATGCAATTGAACTAGGTTATTAAGAAAATCAACAACTTAGCCGAATTTACTTTTAATGTGAAATTAATTCAAATACGCCAAGTGATATTTTTTTCTAAGAACCTAATCCAATGATGAATGCAAAATGTATTTTTTTGTAATTTTTGACTTTAAAACGCGCAAATGAAAAATGCAATCTTTTTTGGGGTTGTTATGCAAATTTTCTTGCAAATGATATGCAAAAATTATGAAAAATTTACTGAAAGTTAAATATGATGAAATTAAGCTACAGTAATTTTTTTGGAATTTTCTGATACTTTTTATTTTTTTATGAATATTTTATTGAAAACAGAGCGATTGCGGGTGTTTAATTCCTAATTAATCCACGAAATCAAATCATCCAAAGACATGTTTATCTCAGATATATATTTTAGTAAGGAATCAAGAAGCTTTGAAATTTCTCAAAAATCTTATTCGTGGAATTAATTAAAATTCAATTACCTAAATCACTCTACAATTTATTTTAGGCACAAGACAACTCCTAATTGGACGAAATTTGGACAGTAATTAAAGAACACTTAGTGGCATCATTTACAATTTTTTCGCAATTTTTAGAGCAATAAATAGACCTATGCGAATTTCAGAGCGTAAATGGACAAAGTATCACTGATTTTCAATCTCTGAATTTTAATAAATAATCAAATGCTCATAAAAACGTAAATAAATAGCCACAAGATAAATAATTAGATGTTCTACAAAATGCTATTTTTTTGATAAAAAATTGATGCAAAAAGACTGTCCAATTAATACTCAAAGTCAGAGGTCTCGTTGCAATGCGAAATGAAAAGCAACACACTGAAATGTGCTCAGGATGTTTGTGAAAATAAAGAAACAAAGAGGACCGAATATGCAATATTTGACAAATAAAATAAAATAAAAAAATGGACCTTCTCTTATTCCCAACTTGCAACCCAAGTTAGGGCAGGACACAGAAATCACGAGTGGCGGCGGCCAAGGGCTCGAGGGCGGCGCGGGTCGGCGGCCGTCGAGCGGCGAGGTCGGCGCGCACGGCAGCGCGTCGCGCGAGGGAGGTGCGGAGGCTGACGCGTGGCGCGGGCGTCTGGAGAGGACTCGCGGCTGGGCGCAGAGTCGCAAGGCGGCAGCGGCGGAGCTCGGGGCGGCGGCGTCGAGGGCCGTCAGAGGTCGGAGGCTGTGCCGCGCGGTACGCGACGGCGTGAATGAGGTGGAGGGGCCGGCACCGGGGCTGGAAGGCTGGAGAGGCGCGGCGCGGCTAGGGCGCGCAGCCGTGAGGGCAGAGGGCGCCGCCGGCGTGGTCGACCAAAGAGGGGGGGGGCGGTGGTTGCAGCTAGGCTCCACGCGGCGCGGCCAGGGGGCTGGCGTTGGTTGCAGCCGCGCCGCCAGGTGGGGAGGCACGATGGTGGACGGCCGCTGTTGGGCTGCCGCTTGGAGGAGGGTGGCCGTCGGTGACTGGAAGTCGTGCTCCCGGAGGTGACGGACGGCCGATGCTCCAAGGGGAGGCGGCTTGAGCTGCTTCTCCTGTTATTATTTTTTTGTTTTTTTTTGTTGTTTTGTAATTTTTTATATTTTCTTTTTTTAAACAGGAAATAACATGTGCAATGATGGTGATTGTGAATGTATGCAAGATTGTGGTGGAGATGATGGTGGTGTAATTTTTATGTGATTTTCTTTGTAAACAGGGAAAAATGTGGAGACTGAAAATGCAATGGTGGTGTGAGTGTATGATGATGAGAATGGTGGTGATAGATGAATAAAATAACGGTGTGGTCAACAAAGAAAAATTGTTAGATAAAAATAATGTAGAAGACAGAGATAGAGAAATTTACCTGTGGTCGCCGAAGGTGGAGCCGCGTCGTGCGGCTTCCGTCGTCGCCTCGAGGAGATGGCGGTTGCTCCGAAGCTTGGTAGCCTCACGAGTGGGGCTACTACGGCGAGAGATCGCCGGATCGCACCTGAGAATAATCTCGAGGAGGTTGTTGCTCAACCGTGAAGAAGCCGCAGCTGTCACCTGAAACTTCAAAGGGGCTCGCTCCTCTCTTATCGAAAGAACGGTGGATGAGGGAAAATGAAGGAGATGGTGGTGAATAAAAAGAGAGGAGAGGGAAGTTGGAGAATGGATGGAGAAGATGGAGGAAGTGGAGATAGTGGGGAGTTATTGGCTTGGAGTGGAAGAAAAGAAAGGGAAGAAGAAGTAAAAGGGTAATAAAAATAAATATTAAATATAGTAATGTAGTAGGCTACTAAAATTAATTAAAATAATAATAGTAAAATAATAATAATAATAAATCTGAAAATAATTAAATAAATACGAAATTAATAAAATAATAGAAAAAATGGGGAAACACGTGGCGGCTCCAGGAGCTGCCACATGTCGCTCCTAGAAAATTCCAAAAATTAAATGTAAAGAAAATCAAAAAGAAATAACAAAAAAATTAAATCAAAAAGTGGTCAACACGAATATTGTTCGTCTCGACGAGATCTACAACTTTCGTGAAGGTCCGAAAATCAAACGAGATCATCTGTACAAAAGCATATTTTTGGCGGTACCTTATAGGTATAAAATACCGCATTTTATCTTTTGCAATTTTTTTGTCATTTTTTTAATTAAGAGAAAAATCAAAATAAAAATAAAGAAAATATGAGAAGAATATTTACAACTTAATCTAATTTTTTTAGATTTTTAATAATAAAGAAAATAAAATGGTAAAATACAGGGGCAAAATGGTCATTATGTACAATGTACAAAAGGGGCCCAAAACCCAAGTTTTGCATACGAGCTCCGATTTGAATGAAATTGGTCTTGTTTCGAAGGTCTCTGAATGTGTATTACTTTAAAAGTGAGTAGACCTTATTCGGAGGTCGTATGAGAGAGATATGTGCGTTTAAAGGTCTAAGATCTTCAAACTTGGGTTGGAGTTTTATTGGTCAATTTTACAAGTTAGTATTTTTTTGACATTTTTCTTTAATTAGTGTTAGTAATATATACACTATGGAGTTGATTTTATTGGTTTTGGAGTTAGTATAAAATATATACAAATAAGGTATTTTATCTAATATACAGGTGGATATTTACAAGTGAAATTGGCTTCTTATTTAATGCAAGTATGAATGCTAAAATGCAGATATTATGCTTGCATGCATGAATGCTAATTTTACAGTATAAAGGGAAATATGCATCTATTTACTCGGGAACAAGACTCTATTTTCAACTTTTAGAGTGATGAATCACAGATTCATCAACCCCCTATACTTAAACCTTGCTCGTCCCCGAGCAACTAAATGAAATGCAAGAGTGAAATGATTTTGGATTCCATACCAAGGTCATGAATAAAAGTTGAAAATGGAGCCTGACTCGACCTTTGGATTAGTTGTGTGGCGGAACCTTATTGGGACCTGAACTTAAGACCTAACAGACTTCAAGTTCCACAAGTCTTCTATTCAAGACGCCTTAATAGTCAGGTCAGAACAAATCCTCCAACGCAAATTTCTGATGACTATGATTCTTACTTGTACTGTGTAAGTGAGATATAGCTCTCCACATCAGAAATGACTCGGAACCAGCCTCCTCTAACAAGGTAACTCAATAACCCGGTCCAGTAACTCTTTCCTCGAGGAGCGGGGTATTCCCTTCTAAGTTCAAGTGCGACCAACTCAAGAGGAGGGGGTAGAGAAAAGAATGGACGGTGGCCAGTGTAGCTACCTATCCCGGGATGCCTGACCAGTGTAGCCAAGTCATCCAGCTGCATTTTCTTTGCTAATATACATACTCCGACATGTATTATTTTTTTCACTTGGACCTGTCTGATTTTTTTGGAGTTCTTGCATTTTTTCTTTTCTTTTTTTTTTTGGAACTATATACAAGGTGCAGCATGTACATCAGGAGTTTTTCCTCTTGAGTCAGTAGACTATCCCTCTTTGGAAGCATTATTGCAAACCACAGCATCCTGTCCTTAGATGTCAACACCACTAGACTAGGTTGAGACGCACTTCCCTCCCTAGAGGAGGACGGATGTTTCCACCCGTGTGCTACTCCAAGCTAAAGGATTCTACCTCCTCACCACCTCGTCAATGAAGAGCTACGTGCATTGTGCTTGTCCAAGTTAGGTCACTGTCTATAAGAATCATGCGTGTGCACGAGATATTCTACTTAGACTAATCAAGATGACATGTGAACATAGACTTGCGGACTCAAAGAATTAAGTCACTTGACCCGAGAAATCTTAACTCCAGTTCCTGTAAGGTTCCTCTGAAATTAGGTGGATTAAGGCCAAAT
The DNA here is from genome assembly GCA_037367405.1 of Ottelia alismoides. NCBI lineage: Eukaryota > Viridiplantae > Streptophyta > Magnoliopsida > Alismatales > Hydrocharitaceae > Ottelia > Ottelia alismoides. The sequence continues at coordinate 1,322,140 of JAZKJV010001895.1, read as the reverse complement.
CAAGTCCATCCTCAATATCCATTCATAACTTGGTCCAGAACCCACTAGCTTTCCACCTTGCATATGCAAGATATGCAGATGAGATGCAGATGACATGCTATAAAATGCAAGACCTTTTTTTTTTTTTTGAAAATGCAGGATAATATGCAAGAGTAAATAAGAAGCCTTTTTGTTTTATTATTTTTTTGGTATACAACAATTTTTTATTATTTACAACAATTTTTAGTTGATACAATTTGTACATAGTATACACGATTTTTTTGGTATACATCCTGTTTTACAACAAATTTTACAAAAGTATGTTTTACAAGAATTTTACAACTTTTTATACAAGTATTATACATATAGTACATATTATACAAGTATACAAAATTTTTATTTTTTTTAATTTTTACAAAAGGTTTACAAGTATTATACAAGTATACAAAAAGTTTTTTTTCGATTTTTACCCACCCATAATTATTGCAAAATATATACAAAAATACGCGAAAATACGTGAAAGTACGAGCTATGGGTAAGTATATATGTAATATATACACGCCCCCCTATACTTAGCGGGTGCTATGTCCTCAGAGCACGAAAGCGACTAAAAAGACATAGCTCGGGCTAAGCGTAGGAGAGCTAAAATAACAAAAAGTATAGAAGTCGTCCCGCCCCCCTATACTTAGGCTCTGGTAGCCTAAGTGTAGAAGAAGATCAGAAATGGGGCGGACGAGGAAAAGAGGGGAAATAAATGAATATATACACGGTGGGCATCGGTCCCCCCTATACTTAGGCTCTGGTCAGCCTAAGTATAGGACAGGAGTGAGTAAGAGGACCAATGTGATCTGGAGGATGTACAATGAATAGATGCGGGTCACTCTCCCCCTATACTTAGGATCTGGTTATCCTAAGTATAGTCATGAGATGGAACCGGGGCGAGTGATTCGAATCACTGGGGAGGGAGGGAGAGAAATGTATGTACAAGAAAGAGTGAGAATATACAAGGATTAAGAAGGTTTGTGACGAACCTTCTTGCGGACGCGAGGAGGTGGATAATATACATATGTGTCGCTGTCGGAATCGTCCTCAGATGAATAATAGTGAGGTGTAGGGATCGTCCAACGAGGGTCGACACATGGCTGCTTGCTTAGATAAGGCTTAAGAACAGCCGAAACTGAGCTCACTCATATAAATCACCTTATCCGGACCAGATGAGGATTCCTCTAAAGCTTCCTTCTCCGGAGTGGTGAAGGAGACTTTCTTAGTCGATTTTCTAAAACCTGAATCATTGAGAGGGAGATGAGAGCGACGCGCCTTGAGAGGTTCGGGGAACACCTCGAGGAATCAATTCTCAACTTCCTCTGACTAGATAACCGACTAGAAGAGGGAGCAACCGTGCTTTTATGTGGAGTCAATTTTGTCTGGGTTGTTTCCTTAGAAGGTCCGAGTCGTGGTGTGGTGCTGACTATGGGTTCCTCATCAGACGAGTCACCATAAAGATTGTAATATTCCTGAAGGGTCAGCACGCGTCTCGGGAAGGAGCTAGTGGTCTCAGTTGGCTTGGCATTATTGAGCTCTTGTGTCAAATCATTGAAATGATCAAGGAAATCCTCAAATATCGTGTCCGACTCAATGATAGCTTCCGGTCGTGAGTCCTCCTTAGAAGCTGTCATGGTGGTGGTGCAAGCAGTTGATGAAGTGGAGGTGTGGGGAGTCTTTGATCCAATGGTCGTCCGGACAATCGGTTTCTCAGGTGTAGCAGAGAGGTGGGACTCATCTACCTCTCGATGGTCATGACTGTCAGCAGATGTGCGGGTCACCTTAGAGTAAAGTTTATCAAAGAATGGATGAGGTCGAAGCGCTCCCAATGCTGAAAAATCGATTTCCCGAGTCTCACAATCTATAGTCGCCTTAGCCAAGGCTAAGAACGGCTTCCCGAGAATAATCGGAGACTGGGAAAACTCTCCTCGATGCTCGATGTCAATGATCGTGAAGTCCACCTGGAGTAGAGCACCTTGGAAAGTAACGATGACTGAAATATTTCCTCTCGACCGTTTGATGGATCGGTCAGCCAGTTGAACGATCTCTCTCGACTTCCTAAGTGGCCTGAGTTTGATCTTGTCAAACACAGAGGTCGGGAGGATATTTATCGGTGAGTCATCATCGATTCTTGCATGGGTAAAGATGGTGTCTTTGATTTCACATTCAACTCGAGGCAACCGCTTCACTCTGCGGCTCTTGGTCTTTCTCCCCATCACCAAGGAGGTGGCCATAGACACTATGTGTCTTTCAGTCCTTGTCCTCTTATTGCCCGACCTCTTGGGCATCAATTTACTTCTCACAAATCGTTTGAGGTCGGGAAAGTGATCTATGGCCTTTATTAAGGGAAGTTTGAAAATCAGTTCTTCATCGAGTGCTTCCCTTAGGGCAGGATCCAATTTTTTTAAGTTATTTTCATTTTCAATTTTTATATGGTTTTTTGGTTTTTCAATTTTTTTGGTATTTTGGATAGATGAATGATCGGACTCTGAATCGGAGGGCATGTGGTTAGTAGAAGAGGGAGATAGAATGGACTCCAGCTGTACAGACGGTGTGGGTTCCCTAATGTTTGCTTGGCTTTCAACCTCAAAATTACTCATATCCTTTTCCACTTTCATTCCCAAGCTGGCAGAAATTGAGTTCAATATTTCCATGACATTTCTCAAGTTGTTACCAAATGATTCATTTTTCTCAATAAGTCTGGAAATGTCATCCTCCACAAAATTCTCATGACAAATCATGGGAGAGTTCTGCTCAAGTGGAGGATACTGCTGAGTCTCATACTCAACATACCTAGACTCTGGCATGTATTCCTGGGTCGAGTATGGATCATCCGAATGGTAGATATTGGTCAGAGCCTCATATGATGAAGTCAATGAACGAGGGACTAGTAAGTCTAGCTTATTAGTCCACTCCTGTGAATGTATAGGCTCTCCGAATGAAGGCTGGTTACTGGAGGGCCGCGCGTAGGAGGAGGCGGTGCACGCCGCGCGGCCGATGGGCGCGAGGAGGAGGTGCGTGAGGCCACGCACGGCCGCGAGAGAGCAGCTGGGCGGCGGCTAAGGGCTCGAGGGCGGCGCGGGTCGGCGGCCGTCGAGCGGCGAGGTCGGCGCGCACGGCAGCGCGTCGCGCGAGGGAGGTGCGGAGGCTGACGCGTGGCGCGGGCGTCTGGAGAGGACTCGCGGCTGGGCGCGGAGTCGCAAGGCGGCAGCGGCGGAGCTCGGGGCGGCGGCGTCGAGGGCCGTCAGAGGTCGGAGGCTGTGCCGCGCGGTACGCGACGGCGTGAATGAGGTGGAGGGGCCGGCACCGGGGCTGGAAGGCTGGAGAGGCGCGGCGTGGCTAGGGCGCGCAACCGTGAGGGCAGAGGGCGTCGCCGGTGTGGTCGACCAAAGAGGGGGGGGGCGGTGGTTGCAGCTAGGCTCCACGCGGCGCGGCCAGGGGGCTGGCGTTGGTTGCAGCCGTGCCGCCAGGTGGGGAGGCACGATGGTGGACGGCCGCTGTTGGGCTGCCGCTTGGAGGAGGGTGGCCGTCGGTGACTGGAAGTCGTGCTCCCGGAGGTGACGGACGGCCGATGCTCCAAGGGGAGGCGGCTTGAGCTGCTTCTCCTGTTATTATTTTTTTGTTTTTTTTGTTGTTTTGTAATTTTTTATATTTTCTTTTTTTAAACAGGAAATAACATGTGCAATGATGGTGATTGTGAATGTATGCAAGATTGTGGTGGAGATGATGGTGGTGTAATTTTTATGTGATTTTCTTTGTAAACAGGGAAAAATGTGGAGACTGAAAATGCAATGGTGGTGTGAGTGTATGATGATGAGAATGGTGGTGATAGATGAATAAAATAATGGTGTGGTCAACAAAGAAAAATTGTTAGATAAAAATAATGTAGAAGACAGAGATAGAGAAATTTACCTGTGGTCGCCGAAGGTGGAGCCGCGTCGTGCGGCTTCCGTCGTCGCCTCGAGGAGATGGCGGTTGCTCCGAAGCTTGGTAGCCTCACGAGTGGGGCTACTACGGCGAGAGATCGCCGGATCGCACCTGAGAATAATCTCGAGGAGGTTGTTGCTCAACCGTGAAGAAGCCGCAGCTGTCACCTGAAACTTCAAAGGGGCTCGCTCCTCTCTTATCGAAAGAACGGTGGATGAGGGAAAATGAAGGAGATGGTGGTGAATAAAAAGAGAGGAGAGGGAAGTTGGAGAATGGATGGAGAAGATGGAGGAAGTGGAGATAGTGGGGAGTTATTGGCTTGGAGTGGAAGAAAAGAAAGGGAAGAAGAAGTAAAAGGGTAATAAAAATAAATATTAAATATAGTAATGTAGTAGGCTATTAAAATTAATTAAAATAATAATAGTAAAATAATAATAATAATAAATCTGAAAATAATTAAATAAATACGAAATTAATAAAATAATAGAAAAAATGGGGAAACACGTGGCGGCTCCAGGAGCTGCCACATGTCGCTCCTAGAAAATTCCAAAAATTAAATGTAAAGAAAATCAAAAAGAAATAACAAAAGGAATTAAATCAAAAAGTGGTCAACACGAATATTGTTCGTCTCGACGAGATCTACAACTTTCGTGAAGGTCCGAAAATCAAACGAGATCATCTGTACAAAAGCATATTTTTGGCGGTACCTTATAGGTATAAAATACCGCATTTTATCTTTTGCAATTTTTTTGTCATTTTTTTAATTAAGAGAAAAATCAAAATAAAAATAAAGAAAATATGAGAAGAATATTTACAACTTAATCTAATTTTTTTAGATTTTTAATAATTAAGAAAATAAAATGGTAAAATACAGGGGCAAAATGGTCATTATGTACAATGTACAAAAGGGGCCCAAAACCCAAGTTTTGCATACGAGCTCCGATTTGAATGAAATTGGTCTTGTTTCGAAGGTCTCTGAATGTATATTACTTTAAAAGTGAGTAGACCTTATTCGGAGGTCGTATGAGAGAGATATGTGCGTTTAAAGGTCTAAGATCTTAAAACTTGGGTTGGAGTTTTATTGGTCAATTTTACAAGTTAGTATTTTTTTGACATTTTTCTTTAATTAGTGTTAGTAATATATACACTATGGAGTTGATTTTATTGGTTTTGGAGTTAGTATAAAATATATACAAATAAGGTATTTTATCTAATATACAGGTGGATATTTACAAGTGAAATTGGCTTCTTATTTAATGCAAGTATGAATGCTAAAATGCAGATATTATGCTTGCATGCATGAATGCTAATTTTACAGTATAAAGGGAAATATGCATCTATTTACTCGGGAACAAGACTCTATTTTCAACTTTTAGAGTGATGAATCACAGATTCATCAGTAGAGTCCTCTAGATGTCAGATTACTATCTGAAATGTATCCATCATAACTCTTTATGATGGGTCTTATTCCATAATTATTACTTATTTCCATTATTTAGAAATAAACTATGAGTATATTCTAATATCTAGGTCATAGAGACATTCTCTAATACTAAGGGCACTCCCACTGAAAATATGAAGTATGTCAATCCAATAGAGATTATTGTAACAATTGCATCAATATCTATGTGGATGACTATTAAACCTTAAGATCAAAGTTTTCATGTTTTCTAAGAAACATATGCAACCAATTGCAAGTGTTATTATAAGAATGAGATAGAATTACTAGACTTTGATCTTATCAAATAAGAAAGTCAATTTCAATGATTATCTGTAGATTATAGATTATTCCGATTAACTATAAGAGTCCTTCTCTAAGGATCCTAGATAGACTAGATGGTCAGACCATCAGTACATCAGCTTATTGCAGTATTGGCATTTATCCAATTCTTTTGTATGGCATGTGTGTGGAAACCATAGAAGTACAGTCAACTCTTCGACTTTCCTTCTAACTTGGGTTCGACCCATGCTTCCACTGCGCTCCTTTTATCTATAAACAACCATTGCTTAAGACAAAGGATCTCTTATGTTCAATTCAAAAGAATTCAATGTATAAGTATTTCAACATTTATACATGCTTCATTCAATTCATACAATATGAATATTATGGAGCTTCATGAAAGAATAGAGTATAGATATTAGAATGATGACACTCATCATATCTACATACATCTTAACTCTTAAAGACTTAAGTTCAGGTAGGTACTCAAACATTTTGAATATATCATCTCTTATAGAGCCACCATTCTGCATTATGCAGTGAACCATGTCATTCATGATTAAATGTCGAGAGCACATATGTTTGCCAAAACATCTTCTTAGATTTTTATAAGGATTATTTGGCAATTACGATCATCATTGACATGTCACTTCCAAAGTACATTCGACGAGGGATCAAGACTATAGAGACATACAAACCCTAGCGTTGTAGTCATATTGTCTATTTAATTGCCATTCCTCATCATTATTTGGAAACTTGCACATTGCAACCACATACATTATGTGATCAATTGCAAGTATAATACATTGATAATGGATCCAATCCATGATGCATTATTGGTTATTATTTAGTATAGTATTCAGTGGTCTAGTGAATGATTATCTGAAATATGAAATTTACATAAATATATATAAATACATAATTTACTTCGATTTAGGAACTTTTATATCAAAGTTGTCTTGCCTTGTCAACACTGAAAGTTCATTTCCTTAATCACTTTCAATGTAAGAGATATACTTACCATTAAATCTCAAACAAGATTTAGGATCGCCTTCCTTATCTTTGTCACATATCAATAATATGAGAAACTGTAACTCGGATAAAAAGAAGCGGGAACACATTCTGCCTTGCAAGTCCAACTTGCATTCCCAATTTGATTTTTAACATCCGGGCCCACCACCCCTAAGGTGATGTTGACCCGCCATTAATTGAACCAACCGTCAACAAGACTAGAACTCGCTATGCAAAATCCAATATCGCCCTAGTAATAAGAGGACCCAATACTGGGGTCACTACGCATACGTCCTTACTCTTTCTAGAAGCAAAGAGCCTGATCCAGATGTGCTTGCATGTAGGCACTGTCACTTTCGACAGGCGTCTCCTACATACAATCCCTGGTGACAGAACCCTTCGCCTTGACGGAAGACCATGGATGTTACTTATGCGATCCTCCATATCATGTTCAAATTCTAATTAATCATTGTGAATCAAATTCAGTACAATTAATTCTTCAAAGGGAAATAACAACTCTATTCATAATGGAGTGTTTTAATTTTAATTGGATTCCAATTAATTTAATCATATTAAATTAATTATCCAATTAATATCCAACAAACATTCTTTATTGTTACTTGAATTATGTTATTATCTCAAATATGTATTATTTCGAATTTTAATAATTAGAAAATGCATCATGATCTCTCCAGCGTTATCCCTTCCCTACTCGTTGTCATGGCGAATATCGACGGGAGTAAGATAGACCGTATACGGTGCAACCTGCTACCCTAACACCCCCCGAGTAGACACCATATCTGCCTCAGGTTAGGATAATTCCAAATTGATCATTATGTACTTGATATGATAATCGGTTTTTCAACCGAAGTTATACCATATAGTAATAATTAAAACCATTTTGATTATAAGGAAATTTGCTAAACAAAATCACAATCCTATTCAAACAACTTTGTTTGTTGGAAAGTAGATTGAGTAACCAATTGTGATCTCGATCATATTTAATCAATTATTGATTAAGGCATTGTCATTTAAGGAAATAATCATCATCAAATATTTCAAAAATATTTATCCATAATTATTCCTGGAAATTAAACCATTTAATTTCACTAATTGATTAAATGACAATCACAAGGTTCTTGATTAAGAAAGTAATTTCCAGCAGTGACCCTCACTTACTAAAATTAGCATATCTCAATCAATCTAAATCCAAATCATGCAAAACAAGTTTCAAAAGTTTGCTAATTTTATTTACAACATAATCTAAGGATTTGCATGCATTTCTAAGCATTTCACAACAGTAATAAACCCTTTAATTAGATCAAGATTCGTAATCCCTGAAACAGTGGATACATGTTCAATAAAATGATCATAATTTGAGCAATGGGTTTCCTAATCATGCAAACTCAAATACTACAGTTTTTCTTATTTAATGGGGAACATAATGCAAGTGATAAGTTCATGTTTAAATAATTTAAACAGGATCGAAAAAAATCACAAAACATGTATGCGTGAATGAAATGCGATAAAAATTTCGCAAACCCTAACGAGCCCAAGTCATCCTAGGTTTATGGATTGTATCTGAAACCTCCAACCTATGGCTCTAATACCACTTGAATGGTATAATAAGATCATTATGTGAGTCATGGAAGTGTGAGGATTGCATCGTATGCGATCAGGAGCGACTAGTCGCACTATTTGCTCGAGATAGCTGAATTTAAAAAAAATCATGCTATGAAACCACATGATCCAAGAACACTTCTCGGATTGTTTCATCTAAACCACAAACAAGTATTAGGATTACCTTCTGAAGCGTGGTTGTGATAAAGTCTCTAAATGAAGAGACCTCCTGTATCAAGCCCGATCAGACAGAAGAGACGCTTGCGAGCGTGTTTATGAAATGTGTGCTTCTCGCAATCCATGTTGATGATCCAAGTGACGAATCTCCTAATCTCATCACACGAGATCCAAAGTATTCTTTACGAGCGAGGCATGTAGAAGGATACGAAGATCCAAAAGCAAACTATCTGGTAGCATAACGGCGATGATGCAGCGATGGGGACATGGTGGACGGCCACAATGAGAGAGAGAGGACATGTAGAGAATAAGAGACAAAGAGAGCAATAGTTGGTGTCTCCAACCTGTGTGTTGTGTCAAGAAGAGCAAAGGGGGTGCCTCTCCTTTTATACTATTTTGGGATTTATGGATCTCAATCCATGGACCACGTAAATCCAATGGCTCACATTCATTTGTGTTTATTTAATGGCTATGATATGGTTGCTAAAAAGACAAAAATAACTAATTTAATTTAGATTAAGATAAATCAATATAAATTAATCCTAAAATTAAATAAATCAAATATGGAGATAATTAGAGGGAGGCTTGCCTCTTTCATAAAGGGGGGCACCTATTCCTAATAGGAGTTGGCGGTCGTCCACCCTCTTATAAGGGAAGGTGGCTATCTCCTCTCAATTCATGAGATTACATTATCTCATACATTTCCCAAATATTTGCAACAACTTTTGTTGTTAATTATTTCACAAAAATAAATCCATTTTATTTTATGAACATTGCAATCATGACATTGGAAATTTGGGAATCACATTCACAACCCAAAATAAGATGTAAATTATATTTTCAATTTATTGTCCAATGTGAATCCAATTCACATCGACATAAAAATTAACAAATGTAGATTACAAATAGCTCTCTCTTATATATTATAAATCACATCTATACATATAGGATTAATATGGATAGTGCTAACCACATTTCTCATATCCATGATAATTAGACCACATTTAACTATCTTCGATCCCTATTCTCTTGTGCCCAAATAATATGAATCACATTTATATTATTCACATCTTTGATAATTAAATCACATTTAATTACCTTCAATAACTCTCTTTATAATATGAATCAAATTCATATTATTCATGATAATTAAATCACATTTAATTATCAATTTTCTCAATGCTAGGATACATATATCAACAATGAAATTATCCTTGAACTCTTTCAAGGATAATGCGCTTTCTCTGCGGATACTTGGAGATTAGGACATGGCGATTGTATTGTTCCACGTATAGTGAATTGGATATTGAGATCAAATCTCAAATCCATATCTTGCGGGCCTCCCATAGATGCCTGACTAAATCAAGATAGTGAATCTAAACTTCTCATTGCATATGAATCGCATTCAGATCAATGTCAGACATTTGGATCAAGATCAGATAACTTCTCTACTGAGAGGAGTCGCAAAAATACACACTTGTTTCATCACTCCCTAGGAATGGAAGCGTCATGGTTATACAACCATTTATGATCACATCACCCTTAGGTATTCCTAATACCGGTACATCCTGCATACTGGAAGAACAAGAATAAAGCCAAAGTATTAGATCAAATTTTACACCCTCTTTATCATTAATTTTATTATTCGACTATTGGAGTTGGTATCGATCATATACTTTCCAAAAGCATATATCATACCCAGGTGTTGATCCTATACTTTCCAAAAGCATATGTCAAACCTACAAATTCATTCAAGCTCCCAAAGCGAGATGATCGTGTATGGAATTTAATTCTTCCCAATATCTCATGAGTGAGCTCATGTCTTCTGGTTCAGTAACAAAACCTGTATGATCCCTTTGAGAGATCATATTACACATATGCCCTTGCATGCACACTAGCGCGCTGGTGTATGGACCTTGGTTAGGTCATGAACATATTGGTCTTCCAAATGTACATACTCAAACATATAGTAACACATCTGTCTCCGGTCTTAGGATTCATTCCTATATCGTGACAGCATACAACATAGGACTTTGGTTATCTCGATCTCTTTAAGTAAACTATTTGACCTAACTTATCTAACACCTCTAAATCTCTATTCCTATGGAGAGGACCTGTATCAAGAGGTCGGTTAGCTATCAGCTTTTAGAGAAAGGATTGCCATCTCCTTCTCAAGCTGGAGATCTTCTCTTAATGATCATTTCACGGTGCTTGATGAGTCCTCAATCTAACTCTTTAGATATTCATCCAAGCACCAGCCTCTATGATTCAATCAATAAATCAACAATTGTATGATCATTACGATGGCCATGGTACATAAACCTAATTGTACCAAGGGACCTATTATGCAAATTAATTATTCTTCATTTCATATCAGGGAATCATATTTGCAACAACATTTATTGCATAATGGCTAGTCATGGGCTCGCTTGTCCAATATGGAATACCCTACTTCTCGAGGAAAGATTTGCTGGATTAGGGAATTAGGATCATAATGTTGGATAAGACCGACTTTTACCGCTTCAGGTTAGGAAAGATACATATCGCTAACACTGTACAAGAGAGACACATAGTCATAAGGGTTTGTGTATGCCGTCGACTTGTTCTGACCTGGCTATTGAGGAGACTTGAGATGAGTTTTGGGGTACTTAGTGGTTGCTGTGTTTCAAGTCCAATTCCCAATTAAGGTTCTAGAGTTTTCTCCTTTCGGTAGAATTAGAACATCTAAAAGTATTATTGTTCTTCGAGGGGAAGAAAGGAGGGAAGAAGTTAGACGGGTCCACAAGAAGAGTGAGTAGTGTAGTATTTTCCTAGGGTACGAGATACGAGATGGACCAAGATAGTGCCCTAATATCTAGTTGGGAGAAGAGAAGTTGAGCTTCTCTCTCCAAGCATGCATGGGGAAGGTCTCTAAGCTAGTACTCTAGTGGCCAGGAAAGATTTCATTCATCTTTTGCCTCAATCTTCTCTAGAGTGCTTTCTGATAGTAACTAATCATTTTGTATCCAAACGAAAATTTTCTTGGTTCCATCTGCCTCTTTCTTCCATTCCTTGACCGAAGACCCTATGGTCGAGTCGGGCCCTAGTCGTCAAGGTTTAGTGATTTTGTCTCCTTTCTTTTATCTTCGTGGACATAACTAAAGCTTGAATGAACTAGTTGGTATTAGAAATGTTTGAGCCAGAGAACATAAGTGCGCAATCATAGATGATCATGCTAAGTCAGTGTATTTGAGATGTTCTGATGGACGATGAGATTTTCGATATGATATCTCATGATCTGAAGCTATGAGAAAGTAATGGATTGTAGAATATATGAAGCTGAAAGGTTATAATGTTGTATTTCTGCGTCAATCACATAGAATCATTCACTTCTATATACTCTTTCCGACCACCTATCAATTACCCTCTAATATCTAACCACGACTCATTCCAAGGGTTCGACTGAGCTCCAAACTTTGATTTTTATGATGATAGGTTTAAGAATTAAAATCAATCCATTTCCTTTTATTTTTATTTTCTTTTTTTTCTTTTCTCCACACTTATAGTCATAATTGTTTGCTATGGACTAGCAAAAGCAATTATAGTGGGGTGATGGATCTCCATTTCATCACCTTTATTCTTTCATTTTGGCCTTCATTCCCTACCTAAATGCATATATATATATATATTGTTAAAGTGAACACGTTATAAGTTGTACAAAAGACTGTATAAATGCTATAATTAATTCCAAAATAAAAGAATAAAGAAAAGAAAATGAGTGAGATGTCAAGTATTCTAATGACTGTAGCCCCCAAGACATAGTCGTGATGATGACTTGGTCGACAAGAAATAAAGTAGGGGGAGATAAGGGACAAAAATGCATAAAATTCATATTTACTTATTCTTCAATAAATCACTTTGGGGCCTATTTTATTATCTATTATTAATCCAACATAAATAAGCTTTGAACATAAAAATTGTAGATAAAAATACATAGTAAAATACAAAATTTATTTCACACAAAAATAAAACAAATTGTACATTATACACTCAAAATAAAAAGCTAAAACCCAAACATTCCCAGACCCATATCTTATCCATATGAACTCAAAATGCATCAAAATCACTTTAAATGTATATAATTTTTATTAAATATTTAATTATGGTGATTTCACTAAATTTGGAGTTAAGATGCAAAAGTTAGGTTTTGGATTCCTATTGTACATTATACCTTAATAAAATATTCATTTTATTTATTCTTTTTTTCATTCATTTTTTTTAATTTTTTAAATATTCTATATGTTTTACGTACATATTTTAGAATCAAATAAAACTATTAAAAATAAATAAAATAAATAAATATATAAAAATTCATAGACGAATTATACATACTTATACATATGTATTAAATATACATATTTATTTAAAGGTACATATAACTTCAAAAAAATAAAAAAAAATTTACGTATATCTAATTAAGTCATAAACATATGAATAATATAAATAAAATAATAAATTTTAAAATGAGAGTAAAAATAAAATATACAATTTATAGGTCTATATACATATAACTATACATGTAACTATTAACACATAACAAACTAACTAGTATAAATAAATAAAATCAAAATAAAATACTACTAAAAATAAGAAATATATATTTTGTTTTAAACTAAAAATAATTAGATCATTTACAATTTTTATTCATTTAATAAGGAATTTTATGCTTGGATTATTCTAGTTGGTCCATGTGGACAAACCATAGAGTCCGCTTAGTTTACCTGGGTCAACTCTTCAATCCAGGCCACCTTCCCCTGACAGGTTAAGAAGACCCTTGTCTTCTCTTCTATTTCCTGGCTGACCTATCACTCTGATTGATCCGATCACACACGCAAATTAACCACCGATCATCCATAATACACGTCTAGTCCTAGAACCTTTTGTACATAGCATCGATTCTCGAGAAATCATCTATGTTTATAAATAAACTTACTCGCCTACTTTCTCCATTTATTTTCTCTTCGAGCCCTGAATACCCTTGCCTTGTGTGTGTGTGTGCTCTAGATGACAGAGAGAGCATCCCCTAGGTGTGGAGCTCTAGCGACACCTCTTCTCCTTAGAAAAAACTAGGTTCAAGCTTTGCATTTTATCTATTTTTAGGTAGCTCTAGTCTTAGTTGTCCATTCATGTATTTTATTTAATAATTAGATCTATGGTGTTGCCATAGTTCTAATCTTTTCGATCGCTAAAGCTCCCAGCTCTTGCTCTGTTCCACTATATTTCCGACTGTGTCTGACCCTCTTACACCCCCACATCATTCCTCGACGCTTTCTACGCCTCCTGAACCTACTAGCACCCTTTGATCTTGTACAAATTAGAGGATCACGACTCACTCTCCGCCAAATGCCAAAGCCATGTCCATTTTGTCCATTTCCACCACGTTACAACTTCTATCTGGGTCAAGGAGGATCGCCTCGAGCCCGGCTTTGTCTTGAGCAGGTCTCCAGGTCGAGAGGAAGCCTTGGAGATAAGAATTGAAGCCCATTAAAGCCTCCAGGTTGTCTGAGCGAGAAGGACCTCCAGATCCCTAATGTTGATTTGTACATCTTTGGCCAATACAAGTAGGTGTGGAAGAAGCCTGGGAACCTCTTGGGATTATCGGAGGAGCAAATCATTGATGGAGCTCGATGCTTTTGAAGATCAAAGTATGATGGGGAAGTGTTCTTCCTCATTCTTCTAGACAGTCTGTCCACTATTCGATCCATCGCAAATCGATGCGGGTCTGAGCCTCACGATTTGCCTAAGTTTACCCACGTGGCATGCTCCTAGCTTCTCCCTTCCACCGATTAAGGGATATATTGCACAACACCCTTTTGTTTTGTTTTGTTTTATTTTACTCATGTAAATAATTTTTGTAGGTGTAAAAATACTGTAATAATTGCAAGAAGGCCCTCATACTTTTGGAGATTCACATTTTGGTCAATGCCTGCTAAGCTCACGTGGTCCAACACGAGAGATGCACGCTTTTTAAGGGTACATCCTTGTTTTTATAAATGTAAATTAGTTAATAAAATTTATATATCAGTTCTAAACTTTTGAGAATTTTGCATGTAAACCCCATCCTTATATCTTTTGCAAAATGCCCTTTCAAGTTTAAACATTTTTGCGCATGTTTGTCTAATTTTTATAAATTTCATCCATGATTCAAAAATTAAGGGAAAATAGGATAAGGTACTTGGATGCATGCTCTTTCACGCTATATAATTAGTTTTGCAATTAATTCAATTTACCTATTTATTAGAAATCAAAACTGCACATGTTATCCCTATTTCTGTATAAATATTCAAAAAATTATAAAACAGTTTTTCAAAATTCCCAAAAAAAATAGTTTTTGTTTATTGTAATTTATACCCTCAGACATAAATTCGTAAAAATAGAAAACAAATCACCCAAACTAAAAAAAGCTCCAAAATCTTATAAAAACTATAAAAAAAATCTTTAAATATACCAAAAATATTTATTCATGATCGTATTGTTATTTATACATATTACTACATATTAAAGTTTGTTTTGAGAACTTTTGCACTTATCTAGTATTTTCAAATCTCAATACAATCCGACCTATTTATTCAGTCCCTGACTTTTTATATTTTGGAGTTTAAAAATACCTAAAAACTAGCAAAAGTACCTTAGAAATCACTAAAATAGTAGAAAAATATAAACAACCACCCAAAACATATTATTTTGCATATTTTAATTATTTTTAGCTATATTTATATTATACCCCATATCGTACTATATACTAATATATACCTATATATAGTTTAAATTATTATTATTAACTATTATAAATACCTTATAAACATTTTTAATACCTTTGAAGCAATAAAAAAGACTATACCTTAGGATATTTTTCAAATATTTTATATTTATTATTTATAATATATATATATAAATAAATCTTATCATATATACATTATTTTTATATATATATTCATATACTCTTATATAAATATGTATTAAATATTATACAATATTAAAATTAAAAAGGAATTAAAAATCAAAAAATATTAAAAATTAAAAAAATATATAAGTAAAAATCAAATGAAAATGTGTAAAACATAAAACCCAAACAAAAAGGCTAAGTAGAGACTTGTGTACATATATTACTTTAGTTAAATATTCATTAGGCTACCTTGTTTTCTCTTAGTGGTTCGATTTCTACATGCTTACACATTATACAACGTTGTTTGTAGAGTAAAATAAATTCTTCTTCACATTTTTGTTATTCATAGATTATTCATATGTCGTGGGTACCTATCAACCAGTCACTTGATCTCTACGATTAGTCGCCACATCGATTACGCTTCCGCCTTATGTAGAGTACAAGACCCACCTCACCTAATCAAGTCTGGCTAATCAATCATACGAATTCTAATTTCTCTCTACTCACCTTTAAATTTCAAAAAATAAAATTCTATGTTTAATGAAGGTGATTTCATCAAAATTGAAATCTGTTTGCAAAATTCAATTTTTGGGCATATTGACAATTGGATTTCTGGGCTATTTATTTTTTTCTGAACGTACTATTTATAGTACAGTTGATTAATAATTTTTAATTTTTTCTTGATCTTGTATTTTATTTAAAAAATTAAATCCAAAAATAAAACTCTATTTCATATTTTAAATAAATAGAAAATCATAAAAAATAGACAAAAATGAATTATTGTGTATATACCCATATTCATTAATATTCGTAAATTAAATTATTAAAATCTATTAAAAAAATATTACTCTTAATTCTTATTATATAAATTATTAAAATATAAAATGATACCTTATTTATTAAAATATCTAATTAAAAATGTACATGTTATTTATAAGGTACACTATATATATATTTATCAATGTTTTATTTTTATATCATAAATATATATTATTTATACATCTAAAACATATGATTATTTAAATAGTTTCATTATTTATAATTTTCATATTTATATATTTTCAAAATAATGCTTTTTTGTTATTTATTATATAAATTACAATTTAATTATACCACTAGATTTATGTGGTCCTAACACTTATCTGCATCACAAATCTTCTTCTTCAAGAACCAGGCTATTACAGCTTGTTCCAACAACCTACATTCCCTAATTTATTCCGACTTTGATTAAAAACATATTCCTAATCTAACCATTGGATCGTTTACATTGATCATCCATCATCCACACATACCCATAGATTTAACATAACTCCATTCCCTACTCCCTATTTAATCCACCTAAAGTGACATGTTCTAATCAACTATCTCCAACTCCAGTGTAACTGACAGACTCCCCCATTCTTCCATGCCTCACTGCTCTATCCTCGAGTGACAAATGAAGGAGGAACCACCTTCGCATGGAAAAGGAGTTGTCAAGGAGTGGTTCCAAGCTTCCTCCACCTTGCATCGTGACCAGTTGACCATGTCGCGCTCCGAGAGTCGTTTCCCGTTTAGCGAGCGTTGTAGTTCATACAACTCTATTTTTGCCTGTGACATTCCTCCACCCCCTTTTCCTCCAGTTTTAATCATCATTTTAGAGCATTAGTCCCATCTTTAATTAGGATAATCACCATCCTTTTTCTTATACCTAAAATCCAACTACATTTCGACCTAATTTTGCTTGAGATTCAATCTGAAAACTTTTGTTCTGAACTACCTAGTGTTATGAAAGAATCCATAAATTGTAGGTCACTTCCAACAAGAATAAAGCAATAAAACCTTCTACAGGTTGACCAATCATCTGGACTTCTTCACGAGTAGCATTTGGAGTGAGGAGGAGTCCTCTTCCTCGAGTATTTGTTGCAGAGCTGTGAGCTCCATCATCTCTAGACCTGGAGCCCTAGGATCCACTCGACCATCTTCGACGTCAGCCTTCCTCTCACAGTAGGTGAGCTCGAAGGGGATGGATCCCCATTCTGGCCCTACCTTCGAGGAGTTGCAGTAGCTACAACATCACTTATCACCAGAATCAAGTCATCATCTCCGCCCTTCTCCCAATTTAGGGAAGAACAACAAAATCTGCCCATGCATACAAGTGGATGCCAAATGTCCACACTCGATGGCTGGGATTTCTTGATGATTTTTAGTCACAACCGTCCAAATTGAAGTAGTGGAGAAATTATAAAGTTAACCCATCAGTCATCAATAATCTAGAGCCACCACAATCCTTTTTGTTATTTGCATTTTGGTACCCATGCGGGCACTTCATTATAAAAAAAACTTCATTTTTCTTACATTCCAATCCCCGATGAAGGACTTGTTTGTAGAGACTTATATTTTCTTTCTTACACTTGTACCCTTGGATATATTGTTACATTTGGACACTAAAGACGTTGTAATTTTTTATCAAATTTTCTAGGGTAGTTTCATAAGTACCCTTGCATGGTCTTGGTGCATTTTCCAAGGTTTTTCGTCTATTATTTTATTCAAATGATTTTACGAACTCCATCTTGATTTTGGACTTTTGTTGTGTTTTTTTAGGATGTTGCTTGGATTCTTTTCATCCTCGTCCTACTATATAATATCATCTACTTCATATTTTACCAAGCTACTATTTAGTATATTTTTCTTGAAAATATGTTCCTTCTTTTTGAAAATTTAAAAAAAAACGCATTCTTTTCTTTCTCTCCATTTTGGATCAATATAGTAGAATACTACATTGCACTATATTCTACCTACCATATTGAATCTTTTTTTTGCAAATTTAATCTATTTTAAAAATCAAGTAAAAATTACAAAATAAAATTTTGCAAAAATAAAAACCAATAAAATCCTAAGAACTAAATACTACAAAACAACCTTCGCCAAGATGAAAACCAAATCACAAAATCCTATCTTGAAATCCGAGTATATTCTTCGCCACTTTGTGTTAGACCCAGGGACACTTACTCGGTAATTATCAAGTGGAAAAGAGATAGAAAGTGAAACCTACTCTTTTTTTATCTTCTATATTCTCTCTCTCTTTCTCTCTTCTCTTAATTTATGTCAGATCATGCCGTGCTTCTCCTTAGCAGATACTACAAACAAACATCTTTCTCATTAGTAAACCGTGAGGGGAGCGCTCTCATCATATTCACATCAATTGGACATGTTTAGAGAGACATCTAAGGTAATAAAGTTTGATTTCATTATCATAGATGTGATTAATGTGGATGATTATCTAAAGAGATCGGTATGGTATCCTAAGAAGATGGGACATTCAGCCATTGCGTCGATCTATCTCAAATCAAACAACAATTAACCCACAATATATAGATGAATATCTAAGTGAACATGAGTAAAAGTTTATTATAACTCTTCAAATAAGTGTATGTGCAACTAATGAAGAGTATCGAACACTGGGAGTAAGGTTGGGGTTGATATTTGTTATTAATTATTGCTACTAATTAATTATTTTTAGGTTTTTGTTTTCCTTACTTTTATTTTTTTTGTTTTTAAATGCTTTTATGGGATTTTAATTATGCTTTTTTGGGATTTTAAATGTTTTATATATTTTGTATGATATTTAATTTTATATTTTGTTTTTTCTACGTCATTTTTAATAAGTTTTTACTTTTAAAAATAAGGTAAATAATGATATAGATAATATATATAGAATATGTCTTTTTGGATTTTTTTAAAATGATTTAACAAGATAAAATAAGGAAAATAAAATATTTTGGGGTTTTTGATATTTTTCTCTATTTTTTGTAAATCTTAGGGTATTTTATAAATTCTATGGATTTTAAACTTATAATAGGATAAGAAAGTGAATAAGATTAACGTACAAAGTTGTTTGGGTTTTTAAAATATATATGAATCCAAAATAAACCCTAAGTGATTTTTATTATAAAATATATACAATAAAGAAAATTAAGGAACTGAAATGATACTTTTAGATTTTTATAGAATTTACACTAAATGTATTAGGTTATTAGAGTTTTTAGATTTCGAGGTTTTTTGTTTCATATTTTTAGTGTTTTTGGATTAATGATAAAATATAATACCAGTCTATCTAATATTATTTTTTTGGATTTTTGGTGACATATTTGATCTTTTAAGTATTTTTAAATGAAAACAAATGAATAAAGTGCATGTTTTGAATTTATATAAATTGGAAAAATGAAATAAAATGCCAAGTGAGAAATATATATGATTAAACTAAGTTCCAAGCATAAACTACAAATTTCGCATAATTTTAGGACAAATAGAAAATTATAATAAAAATAAAATGCATAAAATTAAAAAAATAAGCAGAACATGGGCATATTTACAATTACTATAAAGATCTTATGCATTTAATAACATTAAAACAAATTCTAGGGCCTCATTCTGCAAAATGACCAATATATATAACATACAACATCTAGAGAATGGGTAAAAAGCAAATACCAAAGTTTCGAGATTCCATTTGCAAAATAAACTATAAATATTATAAAGAAGATGAAATATTCAACATTTAAATAAATTTCAAAATATAGAGGGGGAATGGAAATGCAATATACCCCCAAAGTGTGAGTTGATCAATAGTTGATGTGTGGCAACTTGAAGCATGGACAGATGATACGACACAATGGTTCACCTTGAATGTGCAGCTCTGATTAGATATGGGATGAACTCTTCATCATACAATGGAGAGAGTGGCTGGAAGAACTGGGATGAGCTCATCCTCGGTCAAGCTTCAGTAGGGAAAATCTCCTCCCAACTTATGTGCCCCGAGTCACTGGAGGTTTCGGCACCTTCTTAGAGCATGTTTGCATATGCTGGTGGCTTGAGAGAGCTCTGGGCCTCACTAAAGAGAGGCCTAGAGGCCAGGGTATTTTGGGCCATCTTATTGCTTCCGTCAAGCACCAAAAAACCACCTCTAGATGGAGGTCTCGTAGCATTGGTCTTGCACAGAAAGATTCGAGGTTCAAGGGAAAAGCTCTTGACCCAAGTTTGAAGGAACGGAGGTGAAGCGATGTATCTTCGATGAATGGTTGAGGAGGAGATATGGGGGGGCTTGATTTGTGCAATATAGAGGTGGATAGATGGCTATGATGATGTATAAAATGAATGGGGAGATGCAGGTGTTTAGCCAGTTGGAGCCGGTCCATTTCATGATGGACAAAGGCCGAAGCCTAGTGATTTGGCATACTTCAAATCTTTGGAAACAAAGCAAAATGATTGAAAATAATTGGAAATAAAAGGTTGGTCTACATTAAGAATAAAAATGTGAAGCTAATCAACCACATTACACTATGGCTAAAATAAGGTGATCAGAAGCAAACCTTCACCAGCGACAAGCTTTGGCGACGGGAATCTCACTTTTTCACCTTGTCCTCATCGTAGAACCAATGGGGTATGCCTCCTTTCACTAGTTTTCTACTCAAGCTAAGGGTCTGTGGGGTTACATTTGTGGAAATGGATTAGGGGGAGATGGAGGTTGAAGGAGAATTTATAGCTGAGGATGGGAGGTAACTTTCAATCTGATAATACACACATATCGATGATGGTTGGTGCAAGCTAAGGTCGTGATGGAGGAAGGTCAGACGGTCAGACTTCATGAAGGGCTCGAGGCAAAAAGAGGTTTGAAGGAGGCATTAAATTTGGGCAAAGAGAAGAACTTCGCAATTCTGACAGAGTTTAGGGTGTATGGTGGAGTGTTGACCAGGGCTCGACACTCCAAACGCCCCGATTAGGTCACGTAGGAGTTAAAAGACAAAAGAAAATTCAAAATTAAAAGATAATTCTATCGAAAGCTATAAATGACTTTATATTCAAAAAATCAAAACATAAAAAATGTGCATTATTTTCTAAACTATATTTTAATGATTTTTATTTATTTTTATCACCTTTTTATGGGTTTTATTATTTATATACTATGATGAATGGGCATTTATACCTATATATTATGTATTTATAGTTTTATTTTGTTATTTTTAGACTTAAAACTATGTTTAAATAATTTATTTAAAATATTATTTAATTCATATTTACATATTTTAAAGGTATTTTTATGGTTTTATTTATATGTTTAAATAAACACGGGTATCTATAACATATATGCATTATACTATATTTTCGAGTTTATTATTTCTTTTTGGTTTTTTGAATGCCTTTAATTTGTATTTGTATTTTTTATAGAGTTCAGTAATATGTACACTGATTTAAGGATATAAAGTGACTAATAATATAAAGAGTAAAATATAATGTCCTTATATACACATGTAAAAGTACATAAATTCCCCAATTAGACAGCTTTTGTATCTTAATTCCAATTTAGATGAAACACCTTCATTTTGTAGATAATTCAATTTGCAATATAATGGAGGTGAGTTTGGTTCATTTTCGAGCACATTGCTTGAATTTTTTTCATCCTCATCCTACTATATAATATAATCTATTCCATATTTCACCGAGCTACTATTTAGTATATTTTTTCTTGAAAATATGTTCCTTCTTTTAGAAAATTAAAAAAATCACTTTCTTTTCTTTTTCTCCATTTTGGATCAATATAGTAGAATGCTACATTAACTCTATTCTACCTACAATATTGAATCATTTTTTTGCACATTTAATCCATTTTAAAAATAAAGTAAAAATTGCAAAATAAAAATAAAAATTTGCAAAAATAAAAACCAACAAAATTGTAAGAACTAACTACTGCAAAAACAACCTTCGCCAAGATGAAAACCAAATCACAAAATCCGAGTATATTCTTATCCTCTTTGTGTTAGACCCAGGGACACTTACCTGGCAATTATCAAGTGGAAAAGAGATAGAGAGTGAAGCCTACTCTTTTATTCTTCTTCTATATTCTCTCTCTCTCTCTCTCTTCTCTTAATTTATGTTTGAGCAAGTCGTGCTTCTCTTTAGCGGATACTACAATCCAACATCTTTCTCATTAGTAAACCATGAGTGGAGCGTGCTCACCAGATTCACATCGTTTGGAAATGTGTAGGGAGACATCTAAGGTAATTAAATTGGATTTCGTTATCCTAGATGAGATTAATGTGGATGATTATCTAAAGAGATTGGTATGGTATCATAAGAAGATGGGACACTTAGTAGTTGTGCCTACCTATCTCAACAATATATAGATGAATATCTAAGTGTACATGAGTCAAAGTTTATTATAACTCTTCAAATAAGTGTATCATGAAACTAATGAAGAGTAGCGAACACTGGGAGCAAGATTGGGGTAGATATGTATTATTAATTATTACTAATAAGTAATGATTTTTAGGTTTTTGTTTTGCTTACTTTTATGTTATTTTGTTTTTTAATGTTTTTGTGGGATTGTAATTATGATTTTTAAGGATTTTAAATGTTTCATATATTTTTTGTGATATTTAATTTAATTATTTTTTCTACATAATTTTAGTTATTTTTTACTTTCCAAAATAAGGAAAATAATGATATAGAGAATATATAGAGAAGACGTAATTTTGGATTTTTTGAAACAAGTTAACGAGTTAAAAAAAAGGAAAATAAAATATTTTTGTCTTTTTTATATTTTTCTCTTTTTTTGTAAATGTTAGGGTATTTTATAAATTTTAGGAATTTTAAACTTATAAATGATAAGAAAATGAATAAGATTAATTTACAAAGTTGTTTAGGGTTTTTTAATTATATATACGTCCAAAATAAACCCTAAGTGATTTTTAATATAAACTATATATAATAAAGAAAATAAAGGAACTAAAATGATACTTTTAGGTTTTTATAGAATTTACAGTAAATGTATGAGGTTGTAAGATTTTTTAGATTTCGAGTTTTTTTGTTTCATATTTTTAGTGTTTTTCTATTAGTGATAAAATATAATATCAATCTATCTAAAATTTTTTTTTGGATTTTTGGTATTGTATTTGAATTTTTACGAATTTTTAAATGTAAATCCATGAATAAAGTGCTTGTTTTGAATTTATATAAATTGGAAAAATGAAATAAAATGCAAGTGAGAAATATATGTGATCAAACTAAGTTCCAAGCATAAACTACAAATTTCTTATAATTTTAGGACAAAAAGAAAATTATAATAAAAATAAAATGCATAAAATTAAATAAATGAGCAGAACATTGGCATATTTACAATTTCTAAAGAGATCTTATGCATTTAATAACATTCGAACAAAATCTAGGGCCTCATTGTGCAAAATGACCAATATATAAAACATACGACATTTGGGAAAGGGGAAAAAAGCAAATACCAAAGTTCTGAGATTTAATTTGCAAAATAAACTATAAATACTATAAAGAAGATGAAATATTCAACATTTAAATAAATTGCAAAATACAGGGGGGATGGAAATGCAATTTACCCCCAACGTGTATGTTGATCAATGGTTGATGTGTGGTCACTTAAAGTGTGGACAGATGATACGACGCAATGGTTCACCTTGAATGTGCGGCTCAGATTAGATCTGGAATGAACTCTTCATCATACGGTGGAGAGGGTGGATGGAAGAACTAGGTTGAACTCCTCCTTGGTCAAGCTTTGTTCGACAAATCTCCTCCCTCCTGTTATGTCCCGAGTCATTGGAGGTTTCTGCACCTTTCTAGAGCATGTTTGCATCTGTTGGTGGCTTCAAAGAGCTCCAGGCCTCACTAAAGAGTGGTCTAGAGGCCAGGGTATTTTGGGCAACCAGGGTGCTTCCTACAGGAACCAAATCACCTCTAGATGGATGTCTCGTAGCATTGGTCTTGCACAGAAAGATACGAGGTTCAAGAGCGAAGATCTTGACCCATGTTTGAAGGAACGGAGGTGAAGTGATGTATCTTCGATGAATGGCTGAGGAGGAGATATCGGGGGCTCGATTTGTGCAATATCAAGGTGGATTGATGTATAAATGAATGGGGAGATGCAGGTGTTTAGGCCAGCTAGAACTGGTGCATTTCATGAGGGACAAAGGCTGGATCCTAGTGCTCTTGCGTACTTGAAATCTTTGGAAACAAAACGAAATGACTGGAAATACAACAACAACAACAAAGCCTTTTCCCACAATTAAGCAGGGTCGGTTACATGGATTCTTCACCTCCATTCAGATCTATCTTGGGTCAATCCCGGGCTTATATCCAAAAAACAAAGATCCCTTCGTATGGTCTCTTTCCAACACTTCTTGGGTCTTCCCCGCCCTCTCATAGCCGGATCAACATCCCACCACTCGCATCTTCTTATTGGTGCATTAGTGGATCTTCTTTGCAAATGACCAAACCATCTTAAGAGGTTTTCTCGCATCTTATCCTCGATCGAAGCAACACCAACTTTCTTTCTGATTGCATCATTCCGAATCCGATCTTTGCGTGTGTGTGTGTGTGTGTGTGTGTGTCCACACATCCACCTTAGCATTTTCATTTATGCTACAACCATTCTATGCACATGTCTATGGTTCACAGGCCTACATTCAGATCCATAGAGCATAGCAGGTCTCACGGCTGCTTTGTAAAGCTTTCCATTAATTTTAAAAGGAATTTTCTTATCACAAAGAACAACAGAGGCTCCTCTCCACTTTAGCCAGCCTGCATTTGTTCTATTAGTAACATCTCCATAAATTTCCCCATCATGTTGCAAAATATATACCAGATATCTAAAAGAATCTCTCTTCTGAATGTTATCATCACCAATCTTCACCTCAATTCCTTCACCATTGCTTTCATCAAAGGTGCACTCCATATATTCTGTCTTAGACCTACTTATACAAAATCCTTTACTCTCCAACTCATGTCTCTAGACATCAAGCTTCCCATTTACTCCATCTCTAGTCTCGTCAATCAACACAATATCATCAGCAAATAACATACCGAGGTAACTCATCCTGAATGTGACATGTCAACTCGTCCATAATCAAATTAAAAAGAAATGGACACAAAGCTGAACCTTGATGTAAACCAATGTTGATGTCAAAATAGCCAGTCTTTCAAGACGGAGACCTTACACAAGATAAAGCCCTATCATACATGTCCTTTATGAAATGACTGGAAATAATGAGAAATAAATGGTTGATCTACATTAAGAATGAAAATGCGAATCTAATCAACTACATTACACTATTCCTCAACTAGTAAGGTAATGAGAAGCAAACCTTCACCAAAGACATGAATCTGATAATGCACACATATCGATGGTGGTTGGTGCAAGCTAGTGTCGCGATGGAGGAAGGTCAGACAGTCAGATTTCATGAAGTGCTCGAGGCAAAAAGAAGTGTGGAGGAGGCATTAAATTTGGGCAAAGAGAAGGACTTCGCACTTCTGACAGAGTTTAGGGTGTATGGTGGATTGTTGACTGGAGATCAACATTCCAAATGCCCCGATTAGGCCACGTAGGTGTTAAAAGATAAATAAAAATTAAAATTGAAAGATAATTCTTTAGAAAACTATAAATGACTTTATTTTCAAAAATTCAAAACATAAAAAATGTGCATTATTTTCTAAACTATATTTTAATGATTTTTATTTATTTTTATTAACTTATTTAATATGGTTTAGTATTTATATACTATGATATATGGGCATTTATGCCTATATATTATGTAGTTATATTTTTATTTTTTTATTTTTAGACATAAAACCATATTTAAATAATTTATTTATAAAAAATTTTAATTCATATTTACATAATTTTATGGTATTTTTATGATTTTATTTATATGTTTAAATAAACACAGGTATTTATAACATATGTGCATTATACTCTAGATTTGAGTTATTTTTTCTTTTTGGTTTTTCGAATGCCATTAATTTGTATTTGTATTTTTATAGAGTTTTTTAATATGTACATTGATTTAAGGATATAAAGAGACTAAAAGTATAAAGAGTAAAATATAATGTCCTTATATACACATATAAAAGTACAAAGATTCCCTAATTAGCCAGCTTTCATATCTTAATTCCAATTTAGCTGAAACACCTTCATTTTGTATATAATTCAATTTTCAATACAATGGAGGTGAGTTTGGTTCGTTTTGAATTCATATGGAGAAGATATTGATAACAAAGTTTTTTTGTGGTTTTTCCAGCTGAGTGCATTGGGAGTCAGGTGCATAATTTATATTTGCAAATAGTTTCTTTATTTTCTATATATATTATTCTGTAAATGTTTGATATTGAGCACATCTTTATTTGAAGTATGTATGATGATGAATAAATGCTTCACGTTAGAGCTATTTACACAGTATTTTATACTTAGAATAATTAGAATTTTCCTGGAATTTATGCACATTATTTCACTCTATCTTCCCCTACTAACTTTCGACTCATCCTAGTAAATACTTGACTTGGTCTCGGGGTTCAAGGTCAGTAAATATCATATATATATATATATATATATATATCCTTTGAGTTTTCTTTACTTTTTCTTTTTTCTTTTATTTGGGTTTAAATACAAGTATTTATACAATGTTTATAGAATATTGTTTTAATTTCATGCAAGTTAGTGATATTTACATGTAATTTACTAGGTATTTAAAGGTAATATGAAATAATAAAAGTGAATGAATGGGTATTCATCACCCTCTATACTTGGCTTTCCTAGTAACTAACAAAAACTTATTAGGAGAATAAGTGTTGAAAGAGAAAATAAACAAAAAAAGTAAAGAACTTAAATTGATTATGATTTTTAAACTCATCTTCCCAAAATCGAAATTTGGAGCTTAGTCATACCTTTAGATTGTTAGTTAGGCGGAACCTTATTGGAAATAAGATTTAGAACATTGCAGCCCTAAAGTTTCACAATTCTTTGTTCAGTTCACCTCATTAGGAAAGTCAGAACAAGACTTTTCATACATAAACACTTATGACTATGGATCTCACTTGTATAGTGAAAATGAAATATTAGCTCCCAAAATCATAGCGTGGCAAAGAAATTGTCTTCCTATGCAAGGAAACCCTAATTCCCCAATCTAGCTACTCTATCATTGACTAGGAGGGTATTCCCTTTGTAGGTCCAAGTGCAACCGGCTCAAAGAAGAGGGGCTAAAGAAGAGAATGGAATGTGACTAGCGTAGACACATATCATTTGAAGCTTGTCCAATGTAGCCAAGTCTAGTTGTAGGCTACCTTGTAACTTTGACTTTGAATCATAAGCCCTACTTATTGATATATGTTGAAAAGTGAGATTTTCGGAGGTTTATTTTATTAATGAGGAATAAGTCTAGATGTAACCCTAATATTCCCTCAACAAAAATTATTTTTATTTCTCAAGAAAGATAAATCAATCAAATGTGATCAAGAGAAAAATTGTAATTTATTTACCTATATAGCGTACAAGATCAAACTAAGGGAGGCTACAATTCTTGTGGGTTATTTAATCAATGAAAAACAATGAATAAAAAGGAATCTTCGTATTTTTCAATTCTTTATTTTTAAGGATTTTTTGTATTTTTGTAATTTTTATAATTCTTTTGTTTATATATATATTTAATGTTTTTATATTAAATTTTTGTGATTTTTTATTTTGCAAATTTTTATGGATTTTATACTTTTTTAACTTTTATAGGATTTTGTTAATAGAGAATTATATACATTTACAAAAATTTACAATTGTTTTATACAAAACGACTTTTATACAAAATCAGTATACAATATTATAAACATTTTACACAAAACATTACAGAAAATTTTTTACAATATTTATGTACAAATTTTACAAAGGAAGTTTATCAATAAAAGGATTTTATTTATGAATTTTATTAAAGAATTTTATATATAAATTTGTACAAGTTTTATACAAGTATTTTCTTATCAAAGAATTCTATTCACATATTTACAAGGTGATTGCAAGTTATTTTTTAAAAACATTTTTACAACATCTATACAAACAAGTTATTTATATACAATATGGTAAAATAATTTACAAACAATTTTACAAAAATCTACAAACATTTACAAAATTTTTATAATTTTTTTTACAAAAATATTTTACAATACATTTTACAAAACTACTTTACAAACAAATACAGAAAGTTTTCAAAATTAATTTACAAACTTTCTATAAATTAATTTTACAAATATTTTATTTAAAAAGATATTATAAACATTTTTACAATAAAATTTGATACAAAATAATTTACAGGGATGTTACAAACAAAACAATTTCACAACAATTTGTAAAAATAATTTTACAACAATTTTTAAAAAAAGCTTTACAAGAAATTTTACAAATATTTTACAAAGAATTTGTATAAATATTTTTTTAAAGCAATTTACAAAATCGTTTAGAATATAATTTTTATAAACTTTTACATTTTTTCAAAACATTTTTATTCTAGATTTATTAGACATATTATTAGACAAAGACAAGTATGAGCTATGGCTAAATTATATATACAATATATACGACAACCCTCTATACTTAGCTCGAACTATGTCCGCATAGTGTGCTAAAAGAGACAAAGTAAGTGAAAAGTGATCATACATGCCCCATATAAGTGATCAAAAGAAGTTGAAGGACAAGCGAGAGATCAAAAGAAATAAAAAAGGAAAAAAAAGAAGGAAATGAACAACATCATTCCCCCTATACTTAGGCAAAGGATCCCTAAGTATAGGAAAAAACTAGAGTGATGAAACACAGTGATATGGAACAACTCAAGTCATTCACCTTCCCTATACTTAGGATAGAGTATATCCTAAGTAAAGCACACACATGGGAAAGAGGTGAATGATAAAAATGGAAGAAGAAAGAATAAAATGAAAGGGATATATACAGGATAAGAATATATAATGCTAAAGAAGGAAGAAGCATTACCTTCATTCACATTCGCTAAGTTATGGAGTTAATGAGATGTATGTCGACAGTGAGGTCATCCTTAGATGTGTCCATGTCTGAATCCTCAAATCTTTGATCAGAGTTGAAGTGGTGAAAGGGCTCAACGGAATGAAAATGATCGGATACATGTATAGAAGGAGGAAGTGAAACCATTGCCCTGAAGAAAATCATATCCATTTACCATCGTCAGCTCATCAACTGAATCTGTATTGCTGGCTCATCATCATCAACAGTACTCCCAAGCTCACTGTATGGACTACATAATACTTTGATGGGATAATTACACCCATAACCCTGAGTAATTTCGCAACAACATTCATAACCCTGCATAATCGCGAATTACATGAGAAACCCTGAGTAATGGTTAACTCTTACATGATATAACCCTATGTCATATTCCGTTTAGGATGCCCGTTAACTTTGACAGATTTCGTTAAAAAATTACAAAAATGCCCCTGATATACATTCTTATTTGGAAAATATGCCATCAAAACTCCTCTCTCACCCTGTCGAGCACCACCTCCGTCTCCCCACCATGCGTCTAGTGCTCCGCCGTCGATCTCATCCCTTCGACCTCTGAGCAAATCCGCTCCCCTGCGCCGGCGAGCTCCATCCCCTTCGATCCATACCCTCCTCGCTCCATGCTGGAAGCCCACCGTCTGACCCTCTAGCAACTGACCTGCACCTGCATCCCCCATCCCCCTACGACCGACTAGAAGCTTGCTGCCCCGCAAGTCCCTATGATCCACCGCCGACCTGAGCCCTGGGAACCGACCCAGTGCCCCCCTCCCCCGCGATTGACCCAGCGCCACCAACCTGTTCGTGATCGACCGCCCACCCAAGCCCTTGCAATCGACCCAGTGCCAACCCCCCCCCCCCCAACCGTGATCGGCCGACCCCTCCCCTGCGATCGACCCAATGCCACCCACCCGCACGCGACCGCCCCACCCCCCCCCACGCTCGTGACTGCCCACCCAAGCTCCTGCAGTCGACCCAGCGCCAACCCCCCACCCCCCCCCCCCCCACCCCCACCCGCGACCGATCGAGCCAGCCCCCCCTGCGACCCCCCCCCCCCCCCACGATCAACTCAACACCACCCCCTTGCTCGCGACCGAACGTCCCCCCCAGGTCCCTGCGATGGATCCTGCGCCACTCCTCCGCTCGCAACCAACCACCGCACTCTGGCCCCTACAACCGACCCAGCGCCAACCCATCCCCCGGACCCTGCGATTGACCCATCCCCCCACCCCCCCCCCCTCGCGACCGACCGCCGCACCCCGACCCCTGCAACCGACCCAACGCCAACCGAACTGCTCCCCTGCGACCAACGTGCCCCCCTCCTCCCCTGGTCGACATACCTACAACGCCCACCCAGTCATGTGGCTTCCCTCCTTTGCACCCGCTCGCCACTGCCCTCCACCATCGCCAAGCTGCCGGCCTTGGCTCCAGAAAAAGACATGATATTTTTTTATTTAGATTAAATTTCAGCCGTTAGATCATTTGTTGGTTAGATTAACTCAATCATCTGGTTGAGTTAACATAGTAGAGT
This sequence comes from Ottelia alismoides, assembly GCA_037367405.1. Classification (NCBI taxonomy): domain Eukaryota; kingdom Viridiplantae; phylum Streptophyta; class Magnoliopsida; order Alismatales; family Hydrocharitaceae; genus Ottelia; species Ottelia alismoides. Next base: position 1,291,368 of record JAZKJV010001895.1, on the reverse strand, counting down.
AACGGAAGGTTATAGGTGTAAGACGACACACTTATTCAGGGTCCTGAACGTAATTCGTGATTATGCAGGGTTATGAATGTTATTGCGAAATTACTCAGGGTTATGGCTGTAATTATTCCTACTTTGATTTCCAAGTCTTATGAGTGAAAAAGGAATTCCTTGATGAAATATCATTCAATGATAATGGCTCCTACCTCATCTTAGCTATATAATCACAGTCCTTTGTATCTAATGACTCAGGAACACTCTCATCTGATACGGCTTTGCCTTTCAACTCAGAGATTGTCTCAATAATAACACTTTCACTATGAGAGTGAAAAGTGAGCGTACGTGTCACACAATCAATGACTGCTCCCACTGAATGTAGAAAGGGTCATCCAAGAATAATAGGGGTATGATGTAATGGTACTATAGGCTCCATATCAATGACAACAAAGCCAATAGGAAAACTCATGCCTTGTACCATAACGACAACATACTCAAATATGACCTTTGGCCTCTTGACCGATCGGTCTGAAAATTAAAGTAACATTCTACTCTTCCTAGAAGAGCCAAGCCAAAGATGCTTGAGTAGTATAAATGGCAATAGACCGATGGATGAACCATTGTCCAAAAGATAACAATCAAAATGAAGATATGAAATCTGGCATTTGACAACATGTGCTCCCCTTTTTTTTTGGGAGTCGATGGTGTATGGCATTAGTTGTAGCCATCGTTAAAATGTAACACTCTGTCTGGCTATGTCCTCTCTTCTTAGAGGAACGTTTAGACGTACATGCTTCTTTCATTCATTTCTTAACGGCATGCATATATTCCACGGCTTTTAGGAGTAGCATCTCAAGTAGAATATTTTGTAGTATCTCTAACACTCCATGATTAGAAGGGTTATTTTTTTTAAAAATTTTCTATTTTTATTAAGTACATCAAGGAAAGGCACGGAATGAACAAAAAAATCATCATTTTTTATTCAACTTAGAATGAACATATACATATGGATGATAAGAATCAGTCTGTACAACATCATCCAAACCAGGTAGAGAAGAAAAAGGACAAACTAAACGAGAAGCTAGGTCTACTGGTGCTGAAGAAGTCTTCACAACAGGTATGTTCTCCTTCGTGGATGACTCGACAATGCATTTTCCTTTATTCTCTTTTTGATATTTTCTGAATAATGGTGGTGGTGGTGTTAAAGAAGGTGATGGTGATCCTCCATGATCTGCAACACTCCACCTCTACTCAACTGATGGAGAAGATGAAGTAGTCGGTGAAGATCTCTCAGTAGCTCTCTCCAAAACCATTGGTGCTAGTGACTGCACTATCCTATCGCGCCTAAGATAGCTAGTGTCAGGTAAACATGTAAAATCAAAGGCGATACAAGTCTCATGAGTGGATGGATCATGTGTTACCTCCTTCTAATTGTGACAAAGAATATTGAGCTTGGTTGTCTTTAAATCATATGGCCTCTGAGTAAAATCATTCATGCTCTTCATCAGAATAGCAAGCTAATCTAGTGATGGGTTCATTGAAGGTGCCTCTGGATGCTCAACAACTGAAGATGGATGAGTGTGGTAGTGCGGAGACTGGTAACCAGAATACGCAGAATGTGGCTGATATGTGTAAAGATGATGAGTATGCGAGAACCGTACAAAATATGCAAGTTGTTGCTGATAGTGTGGTTGATAAGGGTAAGCAGGATGCATCTACTGTCGTTGTCCATGTCTCTAGGTATTGAACTGTGGTAGAGATGAATAGTGAGGTTGTGACAACTAGACTGGTATTGTTTTCTACCTCTAATAATGAAGAACTAGCCTCTAACTCGGTTGTGAGCCCTACTAGCCCTACCCTGGTGGAGGAGGAGATGGCTACATTATGGTCCGCTCCAAATGTCATTAACCTCAAGAATATGAGGAGGAGGTGGACACTATGGCTCAGGAATATATTAGCACTCCATATAGTATAGAACAACACATGACGGAGGAGACTACTGTGGGACCGGATCCGGTGTCTGCACATAGTTAATGTGCTGAACAATGAAAGGTGATCTATTACGCTACTATGCTGAAGAGGTACAAGAACTCGGATGCTCAACTGCAGGAGTATCAACTGTTTCACTCTTACTCTAGCATGCATTGATCGTGCAAACAAGAAGCTCCGGATGTCTCGTGATATCACATAAAGTATCTAGATACTTTATCCTATGCTCAATCAGTTGTAATTTATTTGATTCTCGTGATCGCTTTTCTATAACATCAACTTTGGACAGGTGATTCCTAATGATGGTCAGATCTGAACTGTCCACCCTATCCAATAGTGAGATGTCGTCATGTTGACAACCTTGTGGGGTGCTGAAGAAGATGAAGGATGGTTCTGAAATGCACGGAAAGAAGATAGAGCAGTTGAACTCTCCGCCACTGCCTCAACTATCTACCATAAGACATCCTCGTTCTTTTTGAAGTGGGACCCCCCACAAGAGGCATCTATGAATCTCTGATTTTCTAAACTCAGACCCCCAAAAAATTCTACACAAGGCTATTCTCTAGTATATCGTGATGGGAGCATTTCATCATCAAATCTCTGAATCAATCCCTTGTCTCATGTATCGGCTCAAGGGACAACTGGGAGAAGTAGGAAATCAATGAGCGCATCTGATTGAGTCATCCAAGGATATTTTACTTGCTACGGAAAGCTGATCTCAACTCATCCCAGGACGTGACAACTCTTCCTAAATGATTGATCCAATGAAGCACCTTGCCCATAAGGCAGAATGGGAAGGCTATCATCTTAAATACCTCTAACGGGATGTTAGGGTAGTGGACAGTACCAGAAATGCAATCGAACTACTCGAGGTGAATGTAAAATTCATCAAGAATATGACCATGGAATATAGGGAGCAATGGTAAAATAGTGGGCTTCAGCTCAAAATGCCCATGAACCGCATGTATCTAAATCCATGTCACTAAGTGTCGTACACCTGGTTTATAGGCATCTCTCAATGCGAGCTTGGGCATCACTCTATTTTGTTGTTGCTCATCTCCCCCATTCCCACCTCCTCTCATTTGCTTATCCTCCTCTCTCCTCTCTCCTCTGTTCTTCCTTAGCTCTAAGATCATATCTCATAATCCCGCTTGAATGTTGGCCTGCTCGGTCAACTTTGCATGAATGGCATGTATGGATGTCAACATTGTGTTGTTTATTTTATGTTGCTCAGTCATGGGTGCTTTCCATTTGGCAGCCATCAAGTCCTCACTGTCCATTTATGTAAAAGTGCAAGGCATCCAATCAGTCTTCAGAAAAGATGGAGTCTCAAATGATAGTTTTAGATCAGTTGTCAAACTAAAATAAGGGATTTATTGGTGAAAGAAATGGATATGTAGAGAAGGACGTTGATTCGGGAAGAGAGTCATCCCAAATAAGTGAAAATGACCAAACTGGAGTGTACAAAGATATGATAGCGAAGTCCGAACAAAAGTACTACAATCTGACATCTTTGATGGCCAGATGAAATATGCAAGAAAACAAAAGTAAAATAAGAACAAGAAATGAGGAAAAGGTGTGAAGTACGTAGAGGTATCTTTACACTAGCAAACAAACAAAAATCAAACCCCCGATTCACCAACTGAAATAATGTAAATATCCTGAAAGTTCAGTTATTTATCTTTTCAATTTTAGTTTAGTGTATCTCAAGAAATTACTTAACAGCAAACACACAAGGTGATGTCGCCCTATCGCCCAACGTATGTACATAAACCTCCCCAAATAGTGGTACCATCAGCACAATATTCTGGGTTATATGAATCCTAAGGGAGATAAGAGGCGGAGCACACCAAAATGATTTTCTAAGGTCGGAAGCAAGTGCTTACAACTGCGACCATATACCGAAAAGTGATGTACATGTTAAAGGCACAAGTCCATAGATTTGAGCTCTATCCTTATGGCAACATCCTTACACACTCTGTCTGGAGGTAGGTACCTGCAACAATGAGGGGGTTCCTCTCCGCAAAACATTGATGACAATCGTTACATTTAGTTTTAGGTCAAGTATGATTAGCAGTCTCAATTTTATTTGGTTATCACTTTTTTTTATTTTTTTCAAATAAACAATCTAATGAATTTTCCAATTCCTTATTTATCTTATGTGAGAAAACAATGAAGGAGATCGAAAAAGCTAAAGCGACAATAAATAAATGATGCGTGCAATAATTCAGAAAGTGTACTTGATGCCAACAATCTACATGCAAAATGATCTGCATATAAAACAAAAAGAAAAATATTGCCAACCCCTAAATGATGCAAGAGAAACATCCTAGTAGTAACTTCAATTATCGGGCAAGAACCAATCATTTGTCTATGTCTAACTACGCTCTAATCTATAGGAACATGAATTTTATTAGGGGATTTGGACCTAATTATTCCCTGGCTCGAGCAAGAAAATAGAAACAACTTCTAAGGGCTCAAGCACCCAAAATCAGGAGACAACAAAAGAAAATAAAAGTCGGAGGAATCAAAATCTGGGGAGGTCCCCCAAGTGCACCAGCACTTGGTGAAATAGAACTCACAATCAAAAGGAAATCTAATGCCCAAGAAAAAATAAAAAGAGGCAATCACCTAGAAAATTATTACAAATTATTAAAAAATTCAAATGGAAATAAATTTCTAAAAAATAAATAAAAAAATGCTCTAAAAATTCTCTAGCTCCTCAATGTTCTGTACTCCTCCTCCTATGCTCTCATGTTGCTTGATGGAGAAATAAATAGCCTCCACTTCGCTCGGGTATGCTAGCGCTCCTAAGAACGTTGCAATCACTTGTCCGGAACTCATTGTAAAAGGAAACAAAAAGTATGTCAGAAGAAAGTATGAAAATATAAGCAAAATAAAATAAGCTGAAAATGTGACCGAAATAAAAGAGACAAGTGAACAAATAAAAGAAAAAATAGTATATACAAACTAAGAGTACGAGCAAAAGAAGACAACCAAACTAACATCGTCGTGCCTCCCTAGCAAAGGCATCGTTTGTTGAAACAATGCTTTTGAATTTTTTATTTAATAGAATTATTCACAATGTGAACCTGTCATCGCAACCAAAAGAAAGCCTCAAACAAATATTATTATTTTTACTTCCTATGAAAAGATAAAACAATCATATGTGAGTAAGAAAAGTTTGCTATTATTTACTTTTATAACATATAGGATCTAACTCGAGGAGGATACAAATTCTGAGGGTTATTTAATCAAAGAAAAACCAATGAATAAAAATGAATCTTTTAATTTTCAACTATTGGTGTTTTTAGGAAGTTTTTTTGTATTTTTTATGAATTTTTAAATTTTTTTCTATTTTTAATGTTTTTTTATTTTGCATTTTATTTTAATGGTTTTTTCAAATTTTTATATTTTTAATTTTTAAACAAAATAATGAAAATAAATATAAAAGGAATTAAACAAAAACTCTTTTTATATTTTTAAAAGGGATAAAAATATGTTGAAAAATCAAATAGACATCCTTTTGAGTTTTTGATATTTTTTGCTGCTTTTGTGATCTTTCAAGAAATTTTAGATTCTTAAAGTTTACAAAACAATTAAAAACAAAAAATAATGAAAATAAAAAATACAGAAGATGTTTTTGGGTTTTAAACAACAAAATAAAAGTAAAATATCAAAGAAATGTACACAAACAAGAATGTAATTTTTCAATCTTTATTAAAAGATACTTTTATGAATTTTCCGTGAATTTAGATCAATTTTTAGTGTTTTCTATGTTTTTTTAGTTTTTATTAAGGATTTGAAAATGAAATTTATACATCAATTAAAACAAATGTAAATAAACATGGACATTTTTTCAGAATTTTTCAAATAAATTTTCAATTTTTTATTAATTAGTTAAGGCAAACATAGAAAATAAAAGGTGTTTGAATTATTAAAAATATTTAAACTATTTAAATTGCAAAATAAACATTAGAATTAATAGATGTTATTAGTTGATGCTTAAGAAAAATTCAGGGAATTATTTAGGTGATTAGCAATTTATTAAACTATATTTACTAAACATTAATTAAGCAGGAGAACATGGACTATAATGCAACAAAAACTTAATCAAAGGACTGATAGAATAACAACATATAAAAGAATCATGTGAAAAGTATAATATGTCCAAAGGGGGTGTGTCGCAGCGCATGTGAGTCACGTTGCCACGAACCTATGTGGGAATATTTATTTTCTAGGGGGCAAAAAGTATCAGAATTGAACATGGCCTTTATTGCAATAAAACCAACATCTCACGTGCAACACACGTACTGCAGTTCAAATAGGATAAAAATGCAAATAAAATAATTAACAAGGGTCACCTAGTAATTAGTCAATCAACGTAATAATGACATGTGTCCAAGTGAGGCCTTATATACAAATAAAATAAATGCAAGGGATAGTGAGCAATATTCACCAAGTCAAGTGGAGTATGCTTGCTGATATGATGGTTGTGCTCTGATCTGCAAGCTTTAGATCTACAGTTGAAATTTGGAGCAGCTTCGACGGTTCAGATTGGATCTGGATGATATCATTCTTTATCTGACGACACTTAGGGCCCGTTCGGTTCGGGAATAAGCAGGAATAAGGATGAAGAATAAGGAGAATAAGGGTCTATTCTTTGTTCGGCTGGAGGATAGGAATAAGGAGAATAAGGTCAAATAAAGGTAGGTAAGGTGGGATAAAGATAGGAATAAGAGTGAAATAAGATGGAATAATGGAGAATAGTCGTATCACTGGGAACCGTGTCGGGAGGAGAATTGGCCCACTATTCTAGGGCTTATTCTCCTACCAAACAGGGCCTAAGCAGCGGAGGAAGAACTGAGAAGAGGCTCAGAGCTGAGCGTTGATCAGTTAGATATTGGTCAATCTCTATGTGATCCACCTCCTGAAGGTCGGTAGGGCTTCCTACAACTCCTCTCCTTCGAATGAATGTGTCAATGAAGACTGATGATGTCTAGTTCAAGATCTAGAATCTCTGGTATGTTGCGGGACCAAGTCTGCTCCTGCCCTCGATCCAAAGCTCCAGGATGCTCAAAGGACCTACATTTGGTTTATTCAATCGGAGACGGTTGCTCCGGCCAATTTAATATCGTAGACACACATGCAAGTGAAGGGGATGGATCGACTCCAACAATCGATGGTCAGAGATGAGTTGGAATTGTAGATCCAATGTGATTTGGAGGGTCAGATTGCGGTGGAAGATGAAGAAGGTCGGGGTGAATGTGATGTAGTGGTCGGAAGGTTTGATAAAATGACTAGAGCACCTCTGATCAAGAAGATCGACGGCAAATGAAGTTAGAGGTTCTTTGGCCGAAGTCGGACCAGCCCCTTTATTCATTCTTTGCTTTGAGTCTTTGCATAGAGGGAAAGCATAGTGAAAAGGTAGGCTATCGCTCGAGCAAGCCCCCAGGCGCGCAGCCAACACATGCTCACTACCGTTCCGCAGCAGGGTAGTTAATTGCAGAGGATTTTAGAAATTAAGCTAAAAACTAAATTGAAATGCAAAATTAAGAATGATTTGAAAGATAATCGCACTACAATTAACATACAATGGAGGAAAGGTGTCACGGCCTCGATCTTTTATTGCTGGAGAAGAAACGCAGGCATTGCGGCGGTTCTCCGATGGAGGTATGGATCGCGCTCCTGAAGTGATTCACAATGCCCCTGTCTGTAGAGGTGATGTAATGGTGCCACAAATACTCTCCTAAACATAGCCTCGGGTGGAAATTATAACGGAAAAATATCATATTGGGTAGTGGAGCTGGAGTGGATATTAATAACATACGAGTTGGAGTGAAATTAAAATTTAGATGGTGCGCAAACTGAGTCCGAAGGGGAAAATGATTATTAGCAGATTTATTCGATAGTCGGGCAACAAAATCAAAGAAGAAATCATGTGCAAAGGTAAGAAGGATCGATCGGGAATAATCAACTGAATAGGTTTGGCGAGTGAATTATTCGGGCTTGATGGAAGAGGGAAAGGCTGACCCGGGTCAAGGGACCGGGGTCTGACCAATGAGGGGTGGTTACGCTATAAGACAAAATGCAAAACAATAAAATAACATGAAATGATAAATTAATTAAAATAAAATAGAAAATGAATTTAAATAAAGAAATTATATAAAAAAGTTAGTAAGTAAATAAACTTAATTGTGGTGATTTTTACTAAATTAAATAATGTAAATAATTAGGTTAAAAAATATTAACCTTTATTTATTGGTGAATATACCTCTGTATACAACACTTGTGTTTTTAATTATTTATTTTTACAAATAATTATATAATTTGAGAATTTATTAATTTAAAACAATTTTTAAGGATTTTAATGACGTTCTTATTATATTTTTATGAAATAAATTAGTAAGTTTAATAAATAGAGGTATTTACAATATAGGTAATCGTGCATATACAATATATACATTGAATGGATTTTTTCCTTTGGATTTATTTGTTTTTATTTGCACTTTCTATTAATCAAATACAATATGTACAAATATTTAAAAATACAAAATGTATGCATATATCTAAGAAAATAAATAAATAATAGAGTTACACCATGTACAATACAAGCACAGTACACAATACAGTCCAAAAAGCCACTTTTTACACCGTAACTCTGATTTAAATGAAGCTACTTTCATTTTAAAGCTTATCTAATTTAGAGTAAAATAAAAGTGAGTTTACTTTATTTTGAGTTTTTATGGAGAAGATATGAGTCTGACAAATTGAGCTCTGCGGCTTTTTTAAAGTGATGTTATTTTAACTATGTACATTGAATCTTGGTGCAATTGTTTTTAATATTTACAACTTACATTAATGTAAAAGTTCTAAGAAAAAATATTTTTATTTGGGATGAAATTGGTAATGAATAAAATAGAAAAAGGAATATATATAAAATAGTGATGTATATGCATGATGAATATACAAGTGGATAATTATTGTTCTTGATTTTCTTGATGAAGGACTTATCTCCCCATACTTTATTCCTTATCGATTAGGTCAAGTCTTGACCTTCTCTCGGGGTTAGAGTGAGCATGTGATTATTGCATAAATACAGTTATTATTTTTTAGTTTTCCTTTATTTCTTTCTTTATTTATTTTAAGTTAGAAACAATGGTAATTGTATAATATATACAAAAGAATAGATATTGATAGAAAGAAAGATTTATTGATATTTACAGGTTTCTAATAAGGTATTTTAAGCTAAAATAAATGAACAAAGATGATAAATGAAGTTTCATCAATACATAACTACGATGAGATTGATTTTTCTTTGATATTTTTCTGTCTAACTTTTTTTAAGTTATTTATTTCTTGTTTTTTTAATATGTAAAGAATGGGAGCAATTACATGCGGAGTTTTTCTTCTCGAGCCAGTAGACTATGCCTCTTTTGAAGCTTTACTGCACCCCACTACATCATGTTTTTAGACGTCACCGTCACTAGGTTAGGTTGGGGTGCACTAGCCTTATATTGGGGCATTATATGTTTCCATCTGTGTGCTCCTCAAGCTATAGAATTCTACCGTTCACTGCTTCATCTGAGTTGAGCTGTGTGCAGAGTATTTATCCGAGTTAGGACACTGTCAACTAGGGTCATGCATTTGTCATGAAATATTCTACTTAGATTAAAAAGATAACATGTGAACATAGTCTTGTGGACTCAAAGAATTAAGTCATATTGACCAAAAAATTAATAACTCCAATTCCTATAAGGTTAATATGAAATTAAATGGATTAAGATCTAAACCAAGCTCCAATATTCAGATTTTATTCCAGACAAGTTCAAATGTCAAATCATTCCGAAAAAATGTGAATGTAGATGCAAAGATATTTTTGTGAGGTAGATTTTCTAGTTTTACACTTGTTACGTAGTTTTTTAAGTTTTTTGAAACTTTTAAAGAGTTTTACACCTTTTTTATTTTTTTATGCATTTTTGCAAAGGTTAGTATTGTGTACATATTTACAAAACATTATATACAAATATATACAAGTTTTATACATGATTTTATTGACAAGATGATTTTATTCAGACAATTTTTTATCACACCATTATTGTGACGTTCGTCCCCATAGGATCCAGGTACCAGGCAAACTGATTCCATGCGCATACCATTCCACATTCCAAATACACAATTTAATGTAAAGAAAGAGTATAGCATAAAGACTGCAATTTAATATATTCTTTCCATTCAAAACATGTTCACCATTACATTCCATTTCCATCCATGTCCACAAAAAATATACATGTATGCATACAAACTGTGCGACCATTCATACATTATACATGGCATGTCTCTCAAAATTTTACAAGTAAAGAAGAACAATGAAACTACAAGCAACTGTACCACAAAAAGGGAGTAGTGTAACTACATAAAAAGAAGTTGCATCAAGTAACAAGTTTCGCTCACTTCTGCAGCTTCTGCTAGGAACCTGCTGATTCACACATAGGTACGTTTTGAGCAAAGTTACCCGCCATGATGTAACAATATACAATAATAAGAAAGATATAATTAAATATATGTAAAGTAAACAACTGGGTAAACTGATCTCAGAAAGAATTACATTCTACTTATTATTACTTGATATGGATATGTGTAACCAAGCTTTATAGATAGTATGTGGTCTTGTCTGGATGAGACCTCACCCTATGACTCTAAGGCAAAAAGAATACCTTAGGGTTAGGGTGCTTCCGTAGACATGCGGTGGGGTGCAATGCATCCTAATTAAGTTCCCAACACGTTCACATAGTCTCACTTCACAGTTGTACTTCTGATTCACAATTATGATTCCAACCTGTGAATCATCGCGACTAACCCAATCCTCCTTATGCACACGAGAATTATCTCATTCTCAATTTCATTAACCACATTTCTCGGAACTACCCTCTTAGCGCTTCCATTCAGAATACTAATCAATGTTGCGTACACCAGCCAATATATGAGTATTATCTCTAAGTGAACAAGTGAAACACTAGATCACCAACCATGACTACTTGGCCCACACTCGAAACATCGGGCCAAAGGCACGCGAGTGCTGAGGCTGAACACCGTGTGGTGACTCCTCGATGTGCCTATCAACATGTCATCCAACCGTAATAGCTACGTAGTAGCGGTTGGGATAGCGGCTCTACAGGGTTCTACCCAAGACCCCAAGGGTGCATGCCCCTCCCTTGATGGTAACTACTCCACTACCCGATCACCATGATATCTCTCACACATGATATTAAATACCACCACCTAAAATTGATGAAAGTAATCGATTGGGAATTTAGATTATGTATCATCATTTCACATTATTGCATGAAACCACTTGAGATTCTCAATACTGTCACGTCTTTGATCGAAACCATTGGCCATTAGGGAACGCTACCCAAACTGTGTTTCTCCTTAGTCTTACTTAGAAAGGAAAAGTATATATACTTATATGACTTTTGATAGAATTCTGATGCATATACACGAGATACTCTCGTGATTATACATCTCAAAATTTATTTCGTAATTCAGATCATGGATTATAAAGTCATATTTTTTTGTTTGAGCAGTGTCCAGAAGAAGTAAATTCCACTTCAATGTATAAGAAAATGATGCTTTCCTTATGTGATTGTTCCCAAAATTAACAGAACTACGGGCATCACGAGATAGGTCACTCATCTTTGACAAAACTTCTGGAAAACAATCAGGAAATGTAGGGCATAAAAATGTTGCAATTTATCAGCGTGTTCGTATTGTGTCATACAGAAGTGGGATGGTTGCACATCTCCTAAACAACCACGACTGTGTAAAATCATGTATTAGATACTCTCATACATTCCACAGTCATGTGGTAATTGATTTCTAGTTCAGTCACGTATCTCTTATGAAAAACACTTGTATAAGTTCATATGTGTCATATTTCATGAGAACGACCAATGTAAACATCTGGCAAGACCTCTAATTGTGTTGGGACAACACAACTCTGAGCCATAATAAACTATGCTACCTCTAGATTTTAATTACTACGATATTACTATCTCATTATTACAATTTCTGTAGAAAAATAGAATGCGGAAGCGGAATCGGAAATAAAGATAGAATAATAACAACCAAGATTTTAACGTGGAATCCTACTCCAGAAGGAGCGGGATGAAACCACGGGAGAAGCCCCTGAATTGGGTGTTTCTTCTATTGAAGTTCTCAATGAGTACAGGGGGTGTGGGGCTCCTAATATAACCCCACGGACAGACCCAATAGTGACCGCTCCCCCATGTTGTACTAAACACATGGGTGGGCTCTTTTCTTTTCCAACACTCCCCCTAAAGTTGGTAGCTGGGACAGCTGCAACTTGCAACAATAAAGAAAAATATACACCGTTACATCTTCACTTGAAATCACCACAATAAACATATGTATCCGCAACTGGTAGACAAACCCGCTTGCTGACGGGTATATCAGGTCACCGGAACGTATCTCTGTCGTGCCTGGAAGGTCACCGGACAGTCTCTGTCGTGCCTGCATGGTCACCGGATTTCTGTCTCAGTCGTACCTGCGGGTCGCCGGACTTTGTCTCTGTCGTGCCTTGAAGAAAACAAATCCAGTGCAGAGTCGATGTCGAGGATAGAGACACCACGACGAAGATCGATGCACAGTGAAGATGGCTTGATATTATGTGAAATCCAGAGTGTTTGGTCTGTCAATCAATGATGTAGGATGCATATGGCTTTTACTCCCCCTTTCTCCCAAACTTGTGAGAAAAATGAAAATAAAGACAAGTTGGGAGAAGCAAACATGAATCACATTTTTTTATGCATACGGCTTTTTCATTTTGTACGCGCCTTTTTTTTCTTTTTTTTCCAGCCCAACCGTGGGCTTCTTTCATTTTTTTAATACATATCGATCCACAGGACAATTTTTTTGTTGTTTTTTTAATACTCGGCCCACTTGGGCCCAAAAATATGCAACAACCCAACATGGCTTTCTTTCTCTCTTCTCCTTTTTTTTGTAAACTCTCCTCTCCCCCTTTTTTTTCAAACACATTTTTTTTCTCAATATTTTTGTAATAACTCTAGGAGCCCTCCTTTTCAAGCCCACGATTGAGATTCCCTTTTTTTTAATTCTAATCGTGGGCTCTCTCAAACAGTCCGCTCAAAATTTTTTTTAAGGAAGGGGGGGGGGGGGGTGCCCCGCCTTAGGGTTTCAATTCTTCTGAAATAGTTGCCGCCCCCAGTGGGGGTGCCGCCCCCTATGATGCCCCTGTTTGATGTCAATCGACTTGGAGGAGAGCCGCCTTGGAGATTGTCCCTGGAGATGCGCGCAAAGGAGCAAAGCGGGTTGGAGACTTGCGGCAAGGGCACGCCACGCTTTCGCTGCGCAAGCACGCCACGCTTTGATACCATGTAGAAAAATAGAATGCGGAAGCGGAATCGGAAATAAAGATAGAATAATAAGAACAAAGATTTTAACGTGGAATCCTACTCCAAAAGGAGCTGGATGAAACCACCAGAGAAGCCCCTGAATTGGGCGTTTCTTCTATTGAAGTTCTCAATGAGTACAGGGGGTGTGGGGCTCCTTATATAGCCCCACGGACAGACCCAATAGTGACCGCTCCCCCATGTGGTACTAAACACATGGGTGGGTTCTTTTCTTTTCCAACACTCCCCCTCAAGTTGGTAGCTGGGACAGCTGCAACTTGCAACAATAAAGAAAAATATACACCGTTAAATCTTCACTTGAAATCACCACAATAAACATATGTATCCGCAACTGGTAGACAAACCCGCTTGCTGACGGGTATATCTGGTCACCGGAACGTATCTCTGTCGTGCCTTGAAGGTCACCGGACTATCTCTGTCGTGCCTGCATGGTCACCGGATCTCTGTCTCAGTCGTGCCTGCGGGTCACCGGACTTTGTCTCTGTCGTGCCTTGAAGAAAACAAATCCAGTGCAGAGTCGATGTCGAGGATAGAGACACCACGACGAAGATCGATGCACAGTGAAGTTGGCTTGATATTATGTGAAATCCAGAGTGTTTGGTCTGTCAATCAATGATGTAGGATGCATATGGTTTTTACTCCCCCTTTCTCCCAAACTTGTGAGAAAAAATGAAAATAAAGACAAGTTGGGAGTAGCAAACATGAATCACATTTTTTTATGCATACGGCTTTTTCATTTTGTACGCGCCTTTTTTTTCTTTTTTTTTCCAGCCCAACCGTGGGCTTCTTTCATTTTTTTAATACATATCGACCAACAGGATAATTATTTTTGTTGTTTTTTTTAATACTCGGCCCACTTAGGCCCAAAAATATGCAACAACCCAACATGGCTTTCTTTCTCTCTTCCCCCTTTTTTTGTAAACTCTCCTCTCCCCCTTTTTTTTCAAACACATTTTTTTCTCAATATTTTTTTAATAACTCTGGGAGCCCTCCTTTTCAAGCCCACAATTGAGATTCCCTTTTTTTTAATTCTAATCGTGGGCTCTCTGAAACAGTCCGCCCAAAAATTTTTTTAAGGAGGGGGGGTTGCCCCGCCTTAGGGTTTCCATTCTTCTGAAATAGTTGCCGCCCCCCGTGGGGGTGCCGCCCCCTATGATGCCCCTGTTTGATGTCAATCGACTTGGAGGAGAGCCGCCTTGGAGATTGTCCCTGGAGATGCGCTCAAAGGAGCAAAGCGGCCTGGAGCCTTGCGGCAAGGGCACACCACGCTTTGATACCATGTAGAAAAATAGAATGCGGAAGCGGAATCGAAAATAAAGATAGAATAATAAGAACAAAGATTTTAACGTGGAATCCTACTCCAGAAGGAGCGGGATCAAACCACGGGAGAAGCCCCTGAATTGGGCGTTTCTTCTATTGAAGTTCTCAATGAGTACAGGGGGTGTGGGGCTCCTTATATAGCTCCACGAACAGACCCAATAGTGACCGCTCCCCCATGTGTTACTAAACACATGGGTGGGCTCTTTTCTTTTCCAACAATTTCCAAATATTGTAAATGACTCGACCTCTTATTGATCATTGGTTACCCTTTCCTTGATTATGGGCTATGGTGAGTGTATTTTAAAAATCTATTTTTTTTCCAAATCTCATTCATAAGGGGCTTCTTCTGGTCTTCTATCTTGGGTTTCTGCATTAAGTATTGTCTATTACATGTCCTACTATCTTCTTTTAAATCTCACATCCCAACCAAGCACCTAAAAACCTTTTAGTTGGATGTCCTGATTGAAGGAATTAAATATGATGATTGTTGTAGAATGGTGACAACCTTTGTCCTTATTCCAAAGTTCAAATTAAGATATCTTACTAGTTTTCCCAACACAATCAAGGGGTACCCGTCAAAGACTTTAAAGTATTTCATGTTAATTAGTGGGGCACGTATCACATATATAAGTCCTCAGGTTTATTGAAAATTTCTAGCCTAAAAGAACATAAATCCCAAAAAGCGATGCAACCTGTTGTCTTGTATAAAGTTAAAGAATACCATGCATGCAGTCTTGTAAACCGTATTGTTCACTGGCAGTAGTTCAAAAGAGGAAAATTCAACGCAATAGAATCCATCGTCATAGAATGTTTCCTCATATCTAGCTAAAGAAATAAGCTAAACACGTGGGTACTACAACCCAAAAATCTCGTCTTTGATAAAGTCACAAACTATCACCGCAATAACAACATAATGTTACACGAGTGATCAACCGGAACATACTTTGAATAAGGGCATAACAGTAACATGAACAAGCACAATCAATGGCATTCTGAAATACATAAATAACAAGCTAAGTTGAACCAAGGAAAGTGCCTTTTACTGTGGTGTATACTTCTCATTCCCTTCATCATTTTTTTTGATATGGGATATTTTCCTCCCCTTTAACTCCAAAAATTTTTTTCCATTTAAAAATCATAAGTACAGGATCCCATTTCTGGTTGATACTCGATTAATAAGTTCCTAGTTTAAGGATCACAACCAGCCTCAAGAGAGATATTCAATGGGAAATGGATCAAAGAAAACACAACATCCTTACAAGGTTTGAGATCACCTATGTAAGGTTAAAACATGTGAATTTAGAAGCAAGAGGAAGGGAAAACATCGTACCTCAAAAATCTCACCACCTTGATTTCTCCTCCCATGGAGAATGGCTCACTCGGCGCACCATCGACGACGAGAACTACACACGGGGGTGACCCAGATCTTCTCTACGTGATTGTGACTTCGGATCGTCGATTTGATGCGCTCCGGTGAGCTCCGACAAGGGAGATGGGGGAGCTGGATGGTTGCTGGAAGGGGTTTAGGCATTTGGGGAAGGACTGATTTTGGGGTATTTACGTGGATAAATATTTGGCGGATTTTGGTTTGGGTCCGAAATGGACCTGAACCCCGGCTCGCTTAAACATTCATAACTTGAGCTCCCGAACTAAGATTTTATTGTTCTTAGATTCGTTGGAAAGGTCTCGATGAGATCTACGCGATGAAGTTAAATAAAGTTTTTGAACAATGAGTAAAAGCAGTTTTTAGGAAGAAGTCTAGTTCCGAATTACGAGGGGTCTCATAATTATATATATATATATATATATAAGTTTTTTAAAATCATTTGAAAACATTTTCGCAGACATTTTTTTTAAAAAAATAAAAGACTTATTTTGCAAATAATTCTGCAAAAAAATTACAAAAATTTTTACAAAAGGGATATTTAACAAAGGTTTTCAAATATTTTACCAAGACTTTTCAAAATTTTATGCAAGTTTACATTT
This sequence comes from Ottelia alismoides, assembly GCA_037367405.1. Taxonomy (NCBI): domain Eukaryota; kingdom Viridiplantae; phylum Streptophyta; class Magnoliopsida; order Alismatales; family Hydrocharitaceae; genus Ottelia; species Ottelia alismoides. Next base: position 1,274,635 of record JAZKJV010001895.1, on the reverse strand, counting down.
TTTCAATCTTTTTATTGATTATCGTTACACATTATTCTATAGCCATAGTATTGAAAATAAAAGAAAGTACAAGTTATGTCTAAAGTATATATACTAGGTATACGACCCCCATATACTTAGCTCAAACTAAGTCCTCATGGTGACAAAGGATCAATAAAGGAAGACATTACTAGTGCCAACTATAGAAAAATCTATACTACAATGACTCAATGAAATAATGAGAAGTCGATCATCCCCCCTATACTTAGGATCAACTAATCTATGTACAAAAGATTGTACACTAAATGGGGATGATTGAGGTTGAGAATATATGAAATCAGTGACTCGACTTGTCTCCCCTTATAATTAGGGTAAGGAGTCCCTAAGTATAGAATAAAATATCAACAAGTTGAGAGACAAGCGTGAGATTTGAGGAAACTAAAATGAAATAACATAAGAAAGAATTAACGACATCACTCGCCCTAGACTTAGGGTAAAAGATCCCTAAGTGTAAGGAATGACATGAGTAATGAAACGAAACGAATATGAACAACACAGTGTCTACACAACCCTATACTTAGGTTGAAGTATATTCTAAGTATAGCCACAAAAATCCTATGCGAGATCTCGGGTGTAAAACAACAATTGAATACTGAAAGAGTAAAAATACGAAACATGTATATATAAGGTGGACAATGTTGAGGTGCCACTCTACAAGTGCTAGAGTTTACGCTCCTACCAGGGCGTAAAGGATAGGATAATGTTGTATCAAGGTTCAAGATGGCATCGATAAAGTGAATACTATACTCTCACCACTGCCATGGTGTAAAACCAACAAGGAAGTCAATAGTGAAAACCGAAAGACCAGAATAAACAATAAAGTGGATGTCTGCTGCTAGGAGAATAGAACAGAATAAGTAAGCTAGGAACCAATAGTATCAAGGGAATAATCAGCTTAAGATCATAATAGAATAATGAATAAAGCTGGTATAAATGAACATGGAGAAAGAATTATCAGTCATGGAATCCTCCATGTCAGTCATAGTGTAAAAAAGATATGAAAAAAGCCTAGATCAAGAGACTCGCTACGAAGCTGGATATTCGATGCACATAATAAAGATGAATCAGACAAATCATCGAATACCTTAAGGAATTGATCATCCTCGTGAGGGTCGCCAAGGAGAGAAGACTCGGTCTCGTGATCCTACAGATTTGATGCATATACAAGAAGTGAAAATCGAGGACAAAGAAGATGTTGCATCATCCCGCAGATAACCCTCGAGGATCGATGCAAACTTATCGGTGAAGAATGGGGCGATACTGGTGATGAGTCACCGATTCATCATCTTTATTCGTCTATTTTGGCTTATCCCTTACAAAACACATGTAAATAACATTATTTCTCATTTATTAACAATCGAATATCATCTGTTCATAGTGTATTATTGATGAATCCTCGTTTCATCACTCTAATTACTGATAACGGATGTTCATCTTGAGAAATTAGATGCATTTATCTGTTAATATCAAAAAATTAATTTTCATGTACTTGTAAATAATTTGCATAAATTAGATTCACATTCATCTCCATATTTTCACCTAAATCACTCATTTTTAATTAATTCTTGCTAACTCTAGTTAACCTGAAATTAACTTCATCGTGTACATATCACTATCCTTAATTAATAAAAAATCCTTAAAAAATACTAACATGTATATATTTCAAATAAACCCAAACCCTAATTTAATGACAAAAGTCTACAAATGTTGATATCTCTCTCATACAATGTTAAATTTCACTTTACTTACTTTTGCATTAATGTACATTCAATTATTTACACATCAAGACCAAATTCAAAAGAATAGGAGTTCATTTGTGAAAAATGGGATTTTGGGACCTAACAGTGTATTGTATATTTTTATTGATTTTGACGTGTCATTTCATCTGCATATTTCACTCATTTTAATATATTTCTTTTGCATTTCTTCATTTCATTCCTTATTTTAACTAATTACATAAAAAACAAAATCCCGAAAAATAAGAAAAATGTTAAAAAAACCAGTTCTGACTGGAGCATATTGACCTAAACCACATGCATATAGCTTACATTCTCTGATTATCATTAACTCATAAAAAATTACATTTGTTTCCATTGCATTACTTCACGTCATGTTTATTTATTTTATATCTTTATTTATCTAAAGAAAATCAAATAAAAATTACAAAGTGAAAAAAATATTATTTTATTCATTAAAATATCACCAAAAAGAAATTACACCTTGCACAGATCACATCATTGGCATCTGAGTCCTTCAAGAATATTATAGGTCCCATTTAGGGCAACGTTTTTCATGTTAAACATTTTGTATTTGAGTTCATTTAGGATTTGTAATCCAGTTTTCTTTGCATTTGCAAGCATGGCCGAAGTCTGGTCAACATCAACCCACCATGTGGCGCCTCCTCAATGGGCCACCGTGCTCCTAGTCAAAGATGATCAACCCCAGTCAACCTCCACTTTTGTCACCAAGCGTAATTGATCTGAACCGTTGGATCATTTCAATGAAATGCCCCACATGATTTCCGCCTTTCCACCTCCTCCCTCCACGTGCGTTACACATGAGCCATGCCTACTGTTGGATCATAATCTATCCAAGGACATCTGGGTGCGCTTTGGTCATCTTCCTCCTTCGATCGACTCTCTTCTCTACTACAGCAAGCTCTACTGCACCCACCTTAGATACACCTTGCGGCTCCTCCATAAGCCACTACATTTCCCAGTACTGCCTTGCCTCGAGCTCCTCCGCCCGTGTTCGACCTCCATCTCTAGTTGCATTGTTTGACCCCTCTCCGAATCTCAACATCCAGGAACACCTTGAACCCTTATCCCCTCCATTGGAACCCACCACCGCCTGGAGTTCCCCCAACCTCTTACATCTCTAACTACCCTCTATCCCTAAATATTTGGCAACCTGGACCAAATTCCAGTCCATAACCAACCTCCAATCACCCCAATTGCTATACTCTTCAACAGATTGAATTAGAACATCCAACTTTATCTCCTTGATTGTCAGATCACCTGCAATCGAAACCTACCCAACCACTCTTATGTCTGCATCATTTATCGTCTTCGAACCCAACACCCAACCATTGAGTCTAACCTGTATAATCTCCGACAACCCTTGGCCCATCATTTCCATTACATGCTCTCTCTACTTAAACAAAAAACCACTCCTACGATTAGACTTTATATGGCATATCTCCAACCAGAAAGAAAGGGAGTTGGATCCTAGGCTTATGAGATGAGCCAAGGTCTCCAACGATAATCTCCTCGAGGAGAGATCCACGAGGGTCCAACCCCTTTCATGCTACTGCTCCACTTCCCTGTAGTAGGCCAAGGCTCCGTCCTCTTCTTAAGATGTCGAGTCGATCACCAGGTGTCGATACCTCGCTTTTCTACGCATCAGGCGAAACCATCCTTCTTCTCTTGTTTCACTTCATCTACTCTTCTCTTCTTTTCCTCAGTCCCATTCGCAAAAACTTGAATCACTCTCTCCCAGCATCACTCAATATCTGATTCCCTTTGCCTTCCATCATATTTCCTCATGACCTTCCACTACCACCATCGAAGCTCATCATCACCATCCTCCGTGAAGCAGACATCGTAGCCAGCCGTCAGATAAGGAGATCTACAAAGAAAACGGACCAGATCATAGAGCACACGCATGATTGAGAACAAGATGCATTGTAGCCATGCAATATCGCCCAATACCCAACCCTTGGATCATCCATAATAGACTCTTTAGATCGTACACGAACTGCCGACCCGAGCTTAAGCCTTGGACCGAACCTCGAAGCCTCAGGTGCAATTGAGGTGCCAACACAAGCCATGTGGAGGTCAGGGCCACCCATACCAAGGCACAAACTAAACCAGCTACTACACTTTCTTCCCTACGTGCCCTTGGGATAAATTACAACAAAGCATGTGCAACTTCCCAAAATTGCATAAATAGACCCAACCGGAGGTAGATATCACATGAAGGACTTGTATCTTTGGAAATTTTATGGAAGCCCAAACATAAGGTCTAAATTGCTATTTTTTTCTTTTATTTTATTTACAATTAGGTCTTGACACTTTATTTGTTCACATCTTGAGCATCATTTACTCGATTTTCATGTTCTTGGTGTCATTTTGATCAATAATTTATTCTTTATTATATAAACATTGAAACATTTACTTTGGGTATATTCTTGACATTAACTAAATCTAGAAATTCCTTGTTGATTCTGAGCACTATCATTGTTGAGATTGAATATGATTGCTCAATAACTTAAATTAATTAGGATGTCGTTTGGGGTATTTATTATGGCATAAGTTGATCAATTATTTCTTAGATTACTTAAAGGGAAGTCTCACTGACTAAAATTATCTTGGCTTGGTTGCTTGCTCATGCTTTATCCAGATTTCATTCATACTGAATCATTATGTCATCATTTAAAACCAATAAAAATTGTATCTCTTTATTTTCTCTCACCACATAGCATAGAATTGCTTTTACTACATTAAAAAATATTTTCAAAATACATGCATCATATTTTCTTTTAACAGTTTATAACATCTCTATAATTTAAAATCAATAAAAATGTGAAAAATTCTAAAACACCAAAATTATTCACTTTTATGAAAAACATAAATCTCTATATTATTTAACTATTAATTCTAAATTCTCATATTACCTCCATGAGTTCTATCATGAGACTTACCCAATTAAAATAAATAATTCCATTACATCAAGATTTAGTTATCTATATTATTTTCTTAGTGTGATTATTTTTTTGTCAATCTCTAGATTGCCCAGCTAGAATATGTAAAAAGATTAAGGGATTTTTACCCGGCAGACCCTGTAATCTTTTGCAATTACCGCTACGACCTGTGAAACATCCTAATTCCTCTCTCGACCCCGTAACCTTGCTAACCCTTATCCCACGGACCCTGTGGTTAACTCCCATCCATTTATCCGTTAAAATTGACCGAATTCCGTTAAATTATTTTTATATCAAAGATTTTTACACTCATACCCCCGCAATTAAAAGAAATCTATCGTCGCCTCGTGCGGCCATCTGCTGTAACCTCCAGCGACCTCTCCCTTCCACCACTCTTCAGCGTCATCTACACCGTCGCAACCCCTGGCCGTCCGTTGCACGTCGCCACTAAATCTTCGGCGAGGCGACGCTCCGCCAGCCACTAGCCTCGCTGCCCTCAGCCTGTGGCCCACACCGTCGCTCCGCCCGTGACTCTGCCATTCTACCTCCCCTGCCGCCTCCCCCCCTGTCGCGTCCTCCCCTGCCTGCTGTTGAGGAGCCCCAACGGAGCCCCGCTCCCAGCAGTTCCCCGACGCCTCCCCGCGCCCAGCTGCCCTTCCATGCCCGCCGCTTGAAGCTCTCCCGCCGCCTTCCCTCCTTTCCCAGCTCGCCTCAAACCCCCCCCGGCGCCGCCTCTTTCCCCAACGGATCCCCGCGCGCAGCAGTACCCTTGCCGCCTTCCCAACTCGCCTTCAAAGCCCCCGTTCCCCCCACCCGGCCGCCTCAAAGCCCATGGAGCCCCGCCCCACCAGTTCCCCCACCCGCTCGCCTCAAAGCCCCCCCTCCCTCCCCTCGGGCCGCGCCAACTGCCCCCTCGCCTGACTGGTCGAAGCCCCCCCTCCCCACGCCCCTCCTGCGGCCTGTAGCAGTCTCCCCGCCTCCTCATCGGTCGTCCCCCCCAACTCGCCTCAAACCCCCCTGGCCGCGCCAACTGTCCCCTCGCCCGAAGCCCTCTCCCTCGGCCTGTAGAGATGTTACAAGGCAAACACAACATGAGATGACCTGTCCGCCGCCTGAAGCTTCTTCGTGGCCCAGCTGCTCCCCCACCGCCTCCCCTGCCCGTCGCTTAAAGTCCCCTTCGAAGCCCCCACGTCCAGCTGCCCCCTCTGCTTAAGCTATTATTCCGGCGATGTTATTCCAGCCGTTGGTCATTTCAGCTCGGTATGCGTCGTTGGGAAGAGGAAGAAGGGGAGAGAAGAAAGAAGGAGAGAGTGGAAGAAAAGACACCGTTGGATCTGATGTGTAGTTTGATTAACTCACTTCTAACTCAAGAAAGTTAGGTCAAAATGTGTCAATTTAACGGCATGGTTCGTGGAGTAAGACGGAGCAAGTTTACGGGGTCGAGAGAGGAATTAGGATGTTTCAGAGGTCGTAGTGGTAATTGCAAAAGATTACAGAGTCTGCCGGGTAAAAATCCCAAAGATTAAATCAAAAGGGTGATTTCAGAGCGTCATCAAATGGCATCATTTTTTGGGTAGGTATATGGTTGAGGATTAATTTCTAAATAATTTAAATTTTAGGTTTTCCATCCACAGGTAGACTGACCCCCATTTTGATGTATTTATTTCTTAGCATTTTTATTTCTTTTATTTATATATATATATATCTTTATGAATATATCTCTAATATTTGATCTCTTATTTTTCATATGAGTTTCTCGGTGGACTAGAAGTGGCTTTCAAGGAAGCCAAAGTAACTCGGAGCAACTGGAGGCGGGTGATTCTGTGGACCGAGCCCGTTGAAAAGGCATAAAGAATTTAACTTTTTTGGAGAGAGAGATAGAGTCCATGTTTTATTTATTTATTTTTGTAATTAATTTGTAATAATTGTCTATTTCTAGTGATCTTCATTTCAAGACCTGTGCTTGTACCCGGACTAGACACTCAACTTATTTGGCCATATTATTTGTGGTGCTTGATGTAGATATATGATTGCATATTTGCTATAAGAGATACTAGGTTTCAGTTGTTGTGCTCGTAGTCCTAGGTCCACACATTCACAATTAATTGATGTACTGGATGCTCTACTAAGCGAAATTTAATTTGTTCTTCACTAGCTAATAGAACTATTTATCGAAGATCGGTTTTCTAATTCATTCATATAGGTTTAAATTTCATTTCTACTTATCATCTGCATAGAGATTGCAATGATCACTATAAGTATCTCTACTTGAGCATACATCATTGATTTGTCGAATTGCATCGCCTTTTCCTACTTCTTCCTCTGTGTTTTCTCACTTAGAGTTTAAAGGAAATTGAGACTACTTGGTAGACATGATTGGTTCTGAGCTTCAGAACAAGTGATTGCCAAATAAAATCAATATTTCTAAACAATATTTATTAATTTCAAACCAAATAAAAATAAAAATTTGATTGTGGGAGAGCAACCCCATCCTTGTGCCCATGTACATATATCTAGACTTTGAGTGGATGAGGATGTAGCCATAAGGTTAGATCCCAAAACCCTAGACATGCAACTTAAGTTTCCAGATCTGACTCTTGCAGGTTTGGGACCCGCAATCTCTCACCTCTAACAATAGTCGATGATTTGGGTATGTCTGTCTACTATCTCTATTAGGGGTGTCATATAACTCGGCATCTCGGGAAGATCACTCCTTTGATTAAGGGGATGTAGAACCACAATTGGGCATTATGGAGACATATTTGTGTGTAACATATTCAAATATTATTTTATCACCAATTTAAAATCGAAAGATAAATAGTCGTACTTTGTGACCTTCACTGTGAAGTTGGTCTACTTGGTGTTTTGCATTGTGTATTACATCATGTGCGTTCAAAGCTCATTGCACTTGAATATCTACATCACGGTTCATAAATCATACTCCATCTCCATTCTTGAAGATGTTGGAATATGGATATTCATACCCAGACTATGTGAGTAGAACTGACAAGATCGTATCACGACCTTCGTTCTCATTTCAGAAGAACCCTCTCCTTGACACGGTTCTTTCCCAACCATCTTCCACTTCACTCTAATTCCACCATACCACTTCTTCCTTTATTGAGTTTTCAAGATATGAACCACTCGCATAACTGAATGAATATTATGTGGACGCAGTGGAGCAAGAGAATTCGAGGATTGACATGAGCATAACCAAATTTGATAAAGATACATGGTTCCTGATTATTATTGAGAATTCACTATTTGATCCATCCCCTGCTCGGGATGACTATCTTCCCTAGTACGGCCAATTTTCCTTTGACTAGACATTTGAGATTCAGAGTCAAGGAAATAAGACTCATGACCTAACCACAAACAATGACTACTACTCAGCTCAGGATTGCATGTCGAAGTAACAATATGACAAGGATGGTTATTCATCTCTAAGTCGTGAGATGATAGCTAATGACATAGCTCGAATTAATCTGAGAGTTCATACTTTGACTAAACAACTTGGTAATGTCATTGATTATTCACTAAATGCATGCCTTAATATGGACCCATTGTAGCATGGGCACTAAGCGTGACATACAAAACCAATTGATTGATCTCCCCGAGGAGGATTCAACTTTAATTTATATCCTAGGAAGTTCAGGGTCGAACACAAAGTCATGAGCCATAATACAAATTATTTTGGTGTTAAAATATCTAGATTAAGTAATTGATGAATTATATGGATCAAAACAAATAATGCATGAAATGAATGCATCGCAAAATAAATGCAAAGACAAAATACATGTTAATGCATGGTAGAAAATCAACAAAATGAACAGAATGATAAAATACTAGCACATACAAACATACTTAAAAATATGCCATAAAATTATCTTTCAAACTTCAGCAAATAATTGATTTGAATCGAGGTCCAATTGAGCACTTCAACTTAGAGTCAAATTATCTTTAATGGACAAATAAAGCACATATATAGATTATAATAAAATAATCCTTATTTTACTATCTAATCAGGAATAATTTATCTCAGATCAAAGACAATTCAACAAGGATCAAAATGTCACTGCAATTACTTAATTTGGATAAAGTATGCTTAAGTTATTCATGATCTAGTCTAGGGGCATAAATGCGATAAAACATAAATAAATATAGTACACAGGTTTAAAAATTGGTTCTTGGAAGGAATGGAATGCAATTATTAAAAACCATCCTGGAATTTATTAATAACCCCATGTGCGGGGTCTTTTCAATAATAATTGCGACCAACGATGGTATCTTTGTAATTTAACCACGAACGCTCGTGCAAAGCACACGCATCCCAGGCTTGGTATGAAGCCTCGTGGCTTGGGCCACATGTCAGCATCTGATGCTTTGGTTGTTGGCTCGGATCTTCCCAAGGCAACAGATTTGGTTTAGAAGACATGTCCACTTGCCAACCATTCGATAACGCCCCAAATTGGCATGATCCCATGGAAATTATGATGTCTTCTTGGAAAACAACCACTATTTGCGGTGGCTACGAGGTGGGGCTTCGACGAGAGCCCCAATGTTCCTCCTTGCACCAGTAGTTCCTCTGAAGGTGGGCAAGGGTTTTCAAATGGCTCACGAAGATGGTATAGAGTTGACGAAGAACCGCGAGGACCTGGAAGTCAGTGAAGGTGAAGATTCCAAGGAAACAAGTTGTAGATTGGAGCATTGGTATTTTTCCGGACATTGAAGTAGATTGACCTGCAGGTGTTAGAATAGACATAGACGAAGCAAACAGATGTGGTGTTTGCGAAGGAGAGGTGAGTGAGATGGAATGTGAGCCAAGCGTGCGAAGGACATGGAGGCTCAGGCAGGTTCTCTTCTATATCTAGAAGAGAATATGGCTTGACTTTAGGAGTGGTGAAAGAACAAGAGGTACAATGGATAAATTCTCCCGCGAAGGAGATGGATATTTGGTGATTACAGGGAGCTTCTTGAATTGAAGATGGAATCTATGTACATGGAGAAGAAAATGAAAGAAACAAGAAGAAGTTCTAAACAGACATGTGTTTCCTGAGTTTTCATTAGGTCACCGGAATGGAGGAGGTTGCTTGGCGGTAGGGATTGAATCGCCTGGTCTTCGCTTCACACCTGGGCAGCGATGCCGAGAAGCTTATCAGCCATGGAATGGCCGTGGGTAGGATCTCATTCGAGCAAGGGTCATCATCGAAGTTAAACTCCATTATCGCACATCCACCCTTCGATCATCTTGTTACGAAGTGAAGGGGAGGGCTAGGAGGTACCGGCTAATGGTGGACAACCGGCGTCGGTGGCAGGTTGAGGGGTATTTGAAGAGGAGGAGGCGAAAGTTGTAGGAGGAAATGGCGGGGTTACAATTGCGACCAATATGGAGTAGGTAGGGTTTGTAAATGGTTATGGCATGGAAGAGGGGAGTTAGAAGATTGTGCGGATGGTGGCGGTCGGTTGGAAGGGAACTGGAGGCGAACGGAAAAACGGTGAAGATGGCAGTTTGGGATAGTGATGCAACTGACGGAGGTTGACGAAAAGACCTCAATCGTTCGATCAAACGATCCAATGACATGAATCAAGCGTGGGCTGACAGTGTGAATGGCTTGATAAAAAAGGATCAACTGGCCATATCAAGGCACGAACAGATGGATGCGATGGAAATGATGAGATATCTGACAGTTAGCAGGTGGTGCATAGTTGGGTGGTTGTGATCCAATCCGGATATTAGATCAAAGGGCTGTAGTGAAGGCATGTAACAGTCGTTGAGATGAACTAATCAGATGGTAGCAGTGTTTATGCGTGGCGGCAAGATAAGAGGGCTACGTGGTGTGATCTGAAGATTCCAGGTGGCTCAATCAAGTTTGAAGAAAATACAGAAATCAGAGATAAGTAGAAAAAGAATTAGTTAGAGGTGGAATTAGGAAAATTGATAAACATGATTGTTGTATATATTGATGAGATATACAACTTTCAAAAAGAAGTCAAAGAGATCAGAGGTCATTTGTACATAGATAAAAATTGAGTACTAACAAAACCATATAAAATTATTTTCTTTGATTTTTCTTTTGCTTATTTTTTGTATTTTTGTTTTATTTTATGTTAAATTATTTATATATAATATTAATCTAATTTTTATTTGATTTTTAATAAGGAATAAATACATAAAATATTTTACCATATTAGATTTATAATAAGATATATTAATTAATGTCAATTATACACAACACATAAATTGGTAATTAATTTTAAGTAGTCATTGAATCTTGTGATTAACTTAAGTAAGAGAGATAAATATATTAAATTAAGCTCATAATTCTGGGATTTATCGCCCCCTATACTTAATCTATTATCTTATGATTTTTCTATACTTAGGATGCACCTTGTCCTAAGTATAGGGTGGTAAACACACTGAGTTGTACTATGCTATGATCCCATCTTCTGTCTCTTCTTTTTCTCTATACTCAGGGTATTTTACCCTAAGTATAGGGGGAGACAGACTGAGCTATGATCTGTTTATTCTCTTTTCTTCTTTTCTTCTTTTCTTTTTCTACCTTCTTTATCTATCAAAAAAGGTGCTTGTTGTCAGTCTTCTATACTTAGGACGTACTTTGTCCTAAGTGTAGGGGGGTGTGCACCCCGAGTTTCTCTACTCTTTGATCCTCTCATTGTCTCCTCTTCTTTTCTATACTTAGGGATATCTTTCCCTAAGTATAGGGGGAGACAGTCTGAGTACGATCTATTCATTCCCACCCTCGACCCTCCCTGCTTTTTGTACAGTCTGCTATACTTAGGATTATTTGATCCTAAGTAAAGGGTGGACGGTCGACTTCTCATTAATTCATTTATTTACCCATTTCTTTATTCATTCATTTATTAGACTTGTCTATACTCAGTACGAGTTATGTCTTCTCTTTTCTCTTATCTATGAGGACATAGCTCAAGCTAAGTATAGGGGGGTCGCATATATTGCGTATATACTTTAGCCATAACTCATACTTTTGTATTTTTAATTAATCAATATGGCTAATTACACTTATAAATTCAAAAAAAACTTAATAAAAAGATGTTGATTATTCCTCAAATTCTTTTTTTATTTACTGATTAATAAATCAGGTGAAAATACTTCTTACAAAATGTTTAAGAAATAGTTTGAAAATCTTTGTGAAAAATCTTTTGAAAGCTATTTGGAAAACATTTTGTTGCATGTTTTCAACCTTTGTAAAATGTTTTGTTTGTAAACTTTTATTTTTCTTTGTGTGAAATAAAATGTTTGAAAAACAATTTGCAAATGGTTAGAAAAATGGTTGCAAAAATATTTGAAAAATCTATATATACTGTTTGGAAAACCTTTGCAAAATTATTTTCAATTGTGTGTACATGTTTGTAAAAATTGTTTGTAAAAATTAGTTTGGACTATAGTTTTCAAAATTGTTTGAAAAACCTTTTTCAAATAAGTTTGAGGAATATACACATCACACCAAATCCATTATATATATATATATATATAAATTGAGCACTTACCCTTTGTAAATTCTTAAAATCTACTTCTTATAAATCTGAGAAGCTTCCCCATGTAAATATTTTAACCTAAGTTTTTAGCCAAAATCTTTTCAAAAAAAAACCCCAAAAACACTTGTAAACTAAAAATCCAAAAACATTTGAAAAATCTTTTGAAAATACAAAAAAATGCATATGCATCATCTTTTTATAAATCCATAAAAAGTTCAAAATTTTAAAAATTGCATCACAAAAATATTTTCTGCATTTTCTGCATAGCATTTTGCATGGCACGAGCATTTTTTGGATTGAGTTTGATAGCTGAACAAGTCTAAGTAAAATCCTAAGATTGGAGCTTGGTTGGACCTTAAATCGACCTAATAACTGGAACCTTATGGGAACTTGAATTGAGGTACTTCAGGTCTAGTTGACTTAATTCTTTGAGGATCACGAGACTTGGTTCAATGGATTCTTGACTGCCTAAGTAGAGTATTTCAGAGCACACACACGACTCTTGTTGATAATGACCTAACTTGGACTCCTGCACCTTTCACATGGCTCAACTCAGTTGGAGTGGTGAGGGGTTGGATTTGCCGGTATGAGATGCACACATGTGGAAACATTTGTCCTCCTCTAGGGAGGTAAGTGCACCCCAACCCGTCCAGTGATAAGGAATTCTAAAGAAATGATAGTGTGGGCTGCAATAAAGCTTCAAAAGAGGGATATTCTACTGGCTTAAGAGGAAAAAGTCCTTATGTAAATGTTGTTGTATATAGTATTTCAAAAAAAACTCTCCAAAAAGTGGACAGGCCTGTACAAAAATAAAATGCCTGCCGGAGTGTACATATGTTGTATAGTCAATAAGCAATCTTCATCATCAAAGTCAAATTATGTGAGCCTGCAGCTGGATGACTTGACTACACTGGTCTTGCATCCTAGGATAGGTAGCTACATTGGCTACCGTCCATTCTTCTCTTCACCCCCTCCTCTTGAGCTGGTTGTTACTTGAACTTAGAAGGGAATACCCTGCTTATCGAGGAAGGAGTTATTGGATTAGGGAATCATTGGGTTGTCATGCTGGAGAAGTCAGTCTCTTTGTCATTCTAGTTGGGGAGAGCCACTATCACTTACACTATACGAGTCAGATTCATAGTCGTAAGGGTTTATGTATGAGTTGAAGTATTCTGACATGGCTATTGAGGAGACGTGAACAGAGTTTTGGGATTCTCGAAGGTTGTTGGATTTCAAATCCGATTCCCATTATGGTTCCACCCGCACTAAAATTTCGAAGGTCCGACTTAAGCTCGAAACTTTGATTTTGTGAAGACAAGTTTGATAATTAAACTTAATCCAAATTTCTTCTTTTTCTTTTCTTTATTCTTCTTTTTCTGCACTTATTGCATAAGTGTTTGCTAGGGACTACCAAAGGCAAGTATAGGGGATGATGAAACCATATTTCATCATCTTTATTCTATCATCTTGGCCTCAAAAACCCTAGTAAATGCATGTAAATACCCTTAAATCCTGCATTTTAGCACTCATGCATGTGTGTGTAAATACTGTATAAAAGACGGTTTTTAAAGCCAAAATAAAAGAATAAAGAAAAGAAAACGAATAAAATATTGTAAATATTTTATGACCCGAAACCCCGAGACCTAGGCATAGAGATGAGTAGGTCGACAAGGAATAAAGTAGTGAGAGATAAGGGTCAAAAGACCAATAAAAATCCCTTTTATTTAATTCATTCTTTATTCATTTTTGATCATATTTTTGGTTCCACTTTTTATACACCAAATAAAGAAACTTTGTACATGAAAGTTATAGATAATTAAATATATAAAAATACAAAATTAATTTCATACAAAAATAATGTACAAATAAAAAGTTATGATCTGAATAAGTTTCCCGAATCCGAACTTCCCAGACCTATATATCTCAAATAAAAGCTTGAAATGTATCAAAATCACTTTAATTGTATATAATTTAAAATAAGCTATTTAATTAAGGTGGTTTCATATTTTTCGGAGTTACGGTTTGAAAGTTGAGTTTTGGACCCCTATTGTATAGTTGTACAGATTAAAATATTCATTTTATTTATTATTCATTATTTTTTTAATATTTTATATTTTTATAATTTTGCAAATAGTATTTATTATATATGTAAATATTAAAATTGGAATAAATAAAAAAGAAAACACAAAAATAAAATACTTGTGTAAAATACATAGGTTTAATACTTATAAATATACTTATACATAATATTCTTCTATTTTATTAAGTGTATAAATTACATCAAAGAAATAAAATAAAAATATATTTAATTGTATAAAAATAATTTATAAATTTATAAAATCATAAATAAAATTAATAAAACAAAATATAAAAAATAAACATAAAAATATTAAAGTATATAGATATATATACCTATATAGGCCATAAAAGGTAACTTGTATTTTTATACCTCTAAAAAATAAATAAAAATCATCATAAAATTATATATAAAATAATAAATATTTTACATTTTCTAACCTAAAATTAATTAAATCATTTACTATTTTTAAATGAACTTCCAAATAATTTTTCAGGGCTTTTTCCTGGTTGGTCCACGTGGACCAACCAGGTGGCAGTAAACGTTGACCTCAGTCAACTGACTGTCCTATATCTTGTAGCTTTGTCAGAACGTTGGTTATGACTCAATTTCTCGATTTTTTCGAGGTCGGCCCTTGCAATATCTCATGAAACACTCTTCACGACTTTTTGACCTCGTTTCTTAGTGATTCATGCCGGGGGTCTTCCTTGGGCTGTGGATCATCGATCCTCCCGATCTCCCTCGATTTTCCCAGCTGCTCGTCAACCCCTTCATATAGTCGCCCGACCTTCACGTTTGAATTTGAACCCCTTAGGACCCATTTCTCTCCACTTTTTTCATGCTCCATCGTTAGGAGGAGGTGGCAACTCTTTCTGGAGGACGTTAGGTGGATCGAGGAGGCGTTGAGGCGGCTCCACCACCTCCGGCAAAGCCTTGCTATTGAGGTTCACCTCAGGTGATATTCACCTTCGAGTGTATCCCCTTTTTCTTCATTTTCTTGCATTTTAGTGTTTACAATCGTCATAGGAATAGATTCCCCCTTTCCTTTTCGCATTTAACCCCTCCGATCACCAAATCACCCCCCCCCCCCCCCGCCGGAGTTGCGCTCCGACAAACTCCCATCTACGCTGTTATCTGCCTTTTTCGCCCACCGGAGCCCAATTTTCCCGTGATGCCACTAACCTCTCTTGCAGGTTCAGGACTAGTATTACACACCTGGGGCATTTTTGATTGTTCGCCGGAGGTTCCTAGAGGAGCTTTGCTCCTCCAGCCTCGCGAGCGAGCGCCAGCCTCGTTCCGGCGATTTTGAATCTTCCAGGAAACTCAGGGTACCTGCAGGAGAAGTTCTGGCATTTTTGGAGAATCAAAGGATGCTGGAGAGGAGCGTCGCAATGGGAGGAAGTTCGCTCTGACGGAGCTTCTTCCCCATTCTTCGTCGTTACCTCCCCGTCGTCGGATTAGTAGCGCCAGCCCAAGAAAGCAGCTGACGTTGGATGATCAAAAGTCTCCACCGTCCGATCTTCCATTGAAGATCTAATCTCGACCGCTGGATTGCGAACCGGCATCGGCCGTCCTCGTGACGCCACGTGTCAAGTAAAAGGATTGTCGCCGTTGGATTCACAAGCTTGGGGTATTTGGAACTTTTAACCTCGGACATTTTTTTATTTATTAATTAGGCTATAAACTTTCATCAACAATGTTAAATTTTTGTAATATTTAAAATAGACTCCCAGGCTTTATCATATTGTGTTTAGGTCCTCGGCCACGTCACCTCACGTGACATGCGTACGTGGGGCGGGGGCATTTTGTGGAGGACCCCCTGGGGATTTGTGTATTGTGATTAAGTCCAGAAACTTTGTAATTAAGTTATTATCTTCTTGGATAGTTTGTAGTTTAGCCCCCTATCTTTTTGTTAATTACAAATAGGTCCTCTTTAGCTACGTGCGAGCCACGTGGTCATTAGCATTTTGCTAGGGAAGCCCCTGAGGGTTTGCTTATTTCATTTTGGTCCCGAAACATTTATAATTAGTTGTATATTTTGTGGATAAATTGCATCTGTACCCCTGGACTTCTGGATATTTGCAAATATACCCTTGTCAGGCTGAATTTTCTTTTGTGTCTTTTATTTATTTCATGCATCAATAAAGCTCTAAAAAATCCCAAATAATTACCGTAGCTTCATGTTGCATTGCTCTATCACGTCATACTTTTAATTTACTTTTTTGTTTCATTTTAATATTTATAAAAATTCAAAAACATGCATTTTCTTCACTGTTTGCATTAGAAAATACAAACAATTATATAAACCTTTTGAATAATCCCAAAAAATAATATTATGTGTATTTTAGTGTCTTTTAACTTTTATCCAAAAATCATAAAAATATACAAAAGAAAACCTCTAAAAATATCAAAACCCCTAAAATATTTATAAAAATATTAAAAAGTCCTAAAAATCCCTAAAAATCTAATTTCTATTACCTAATTTTCTATGATTTATTACCTTTGTTTTAAAATTAATTTGGAGTATTTTGGCTTTTGTTTTATATTTTATTTCTCCATTTTAGTTTAAGACTTTTGTTTTGTTCACTATTTTTAGTATTTTTATTATAAAAATACCAATAAATTAGGAAAAATCTAGAAAAAACATAAAAACATCATACAAATATAAAAAGTCTAAAAAAAATTTATTCCTTGAATTTTGCCTATTTTTACTTATTTTTATAAATTCCTTATCTCTATCCTTCCCTTATTGTATATATATCTTACTTTATAAAAAGAAAAGAAAATATAAAAATATAAAATATAAAAAAGAAAATACAAAATTAGAAGATTAAAAATAAAAATATAAAAGTATAAAATCAATAATTAAATAAAATTTTATAAAATTAAAAACCCACAAAAATAGCATTAGTAGACAAATACATCACACTCACTCTTGTGCATTGATTTCACCCGATCTGTCCTGCTTTTTCCATGTGTTCGGCCTCTACATACTTGCTTCTGTACACATCTTTTATGTAGAGTTATAATAAATTTTAACTCCACACCTTGCTTGTCATTGTTTGATTATATGTTGTGGGTTAATTGTTGATTTCACCCGGATTTCGTTAGTGGTCGCCTCAGCGACATCGTGATCGCGGCTTGTGGGACTACTTTAGACCGTACGACTTCTATTGTTAATCAGTAGCCTTGACAGTCGGATCATCTCCATAGGTTGTGTTTCTTGTCTCTAGAAAGGTCTATTCTTGTGAAGGTTCTGTCTCGATGGTTTCGTCATTATGATGACTATCAGTGTCTTGTTCTATTGTCTTAGGGTAGGTTATTTAATCAAAAGTTTGGTTAGTTTGGTCTAAGTTTGGGAATTTTATGTCCTGAGTATCACAATAAATAATGGCTCTAGCAGAGGCCAAGAACAACTTTCCCAGAATGATGAGAGTCAAATAACTCTCCTTGGTGCTCAATGTCCATGACATTGAAGTCCACTCTATGTTTGACACTTTGGAAGTTCATGACAATGGAAAAAATTCATCTCAGTCTTTTGGTGGATCCATCAGATAATTTCACGTTCACTCTAGTCTTTTTGAGCGGTCTAAGTTCAAGTTTGTCTAACACGAACTTTGTGAGGATGTTCAAGGTGGTGTCCCCATCAATCCAAACACGGGAAAACTCGATGTTCTTAATTCCACGAGTAACCATAGTAAACCATTTGACTTTGTGGCTTTTTCTTTTCTTTGTCATAACCACTGAATTCACCATACTGATTAGATGATATTCAGTTGGAAATCTTTTCTTACGTCTTCTTAGGTGATACCCACTCTTCACAAATCTTTGTAGATCAGGTGCGTACTCTATGGCCTTGATTAGTGGAAGCTCTAAGATTAGACTTTTCCAAAATGATTCCATTTTAGTGTTGTCCATTTTTTTGAATTTAATGATTTTTTTATTTTTTTTGGTATTTTCATTATAATCAATTGACTAGTTAATGGACTAGTCAGATGCATGTGGTGTGTCTGCCAAAAAATTTTGCACATGATGTATCTCAGGTTCTCTCAGTGGGGCCATCATTTCTCCTTAGTTATCATCATCTTTTTAACCATTTGGATGACTGATAAATCCGAGGTTTATCATCTTAATTCAATATATTTATCTCTCTCGCTTAAGTTAATCGCTATATTCAATGACTAATTTACATTAATTACTAATTTAAGTGTTGTGTGTAGTTGACATCAATTAATATATCTTATTATAAATCTAGTATGGTGTAATATTTTATGTATTTATTTCTTATTAAAAATAAAATAGAAATAGATTAATATTATATATAAATAAATTAACATAAAACAAAATAAAATACAAAGAAATGTAAAAGAAAAATCAAAGAAAATTGCTGTATATGGTTTCATTAGTACTTAATTTTTTATCTATGTACAAATGACTTCTGATCTCTTTGACTTCTATATGTGTAGATCCCATCAAGATCTACGACATTCATATTTCACTTTTCCTAATTCCCCCTATAACTAATTCTTTTCTAATTATTTCTGATTTCTATATTTTCTTCAATCCTGATTGGGCCATGTGGAACCTTCATATCATAGCACGTGGCATGCTTATCTTGCCGCCACATGTCAACTTTGTTACCATTTGATCAGTTCATCTTAATGGTTGTTACATGCCTTCACTACAGTCCTTTTATCTGATACATGGATCGGATCACAGCCGCCCAACTACGCACCACCTGCTGACTGTCAGACATCTCATCATTTTTGTAGCATCCATTTGTTGGCGCCTTGATCTGGCTATTAGATCCATTTTTATCAAGCAATCAACACCGTCAGCTCATGCTTGATTCTTGACCGTTGGATCATTAGATCCAACGGTTGGGGTCTTTTTGTCAATCTCTAGCAGTTGCGCCATTATCCCAAACTGCCATCTTCATAGGTTTTTCCCGGTCGCCTCCAGCTCCCTTTCGACCAACCGCCACTATCTGCATATTCTTCTAACTCCCCTCTTCCACGCTATTCCCTTAAACAACTTCCAAACTCTAACTACTCCATTTTGGTTATAGATGTAACCCCCACCATTTCCACCTACAACTTCTGCATCCTGTTCTTCAAATACCCCTCAACCTGCCACCGGCGCTGGTTGTCCACCATTAGTGGGTACCTCCTAGCCATCCCCTTCACTTTGTGACATGATGATCATAGGGTAGAGGCACGATAATGGAGTTTAACTCCGTTGATGACCCTTGCATGCCCATGGCCATTCCATGGCTGACAAGCTTCTTGGCGTTGATGTCCGGGTGTGAAGCGAAGACCATGCTATTTAATCGTTGCCCCAAGCCACCTCCTCCATCCCAGTGACTTGATGAGAACCTGGGAAACCCAGGTGTAGGTTAGAACTTATTCTTGTTTCTTTAATTTTCTTCTCCATGTACATAGATTCCATCTTCGACTCAAGAAGCTCCCCATCTTTACCAAAGATCCATTACCTTCGCAGGAGAAATTATCCATTGTGCCTCTTGTTCTTTCACCCCTCCCAATGTTGAGCCATATTCTCTTCCAACTATGGCAGAGAAATCGCAAGAGCCTCCATGTTCTTTGCACGTTTGGCCCACATTCTGTCTCGCTAACCTCACCTTCGCACACACCACATCTATTGCTTCAGCTATGACTATTCTAACACCTGCAGATCAATCTACCTTCAACGGCTGGAAAATAAATCAATGCTCTAATCTCCAACTTCGTATCCTTGGAATCTTCACCTTCACCGACTTCCACGTCCTCACAGATCTTTGTCAATGTTGTACCATCTTCACAAGCATTTTGAAAACATTCGCCCACCTTCAGAGGAACTCCAAGAGCAAGGAGGAGCAATGGGGCTTTCGTCGGAGCCCTACCTCGTAGCCACTGCAAATGGTGGTTGTTTTCCAAGAATACAACACAGTTATCGTTGGATAACGCCAATTTGGGGCGTTATCAGACGGCTGGCAAGTAGCCACGTCTTCTAATCCAAACCGGCTACCTTGGGAAGATCTGAGCCAACAACTGAAGCATCAGATGCCGACACGTGGCCCACGATGCATCATACCGAGTTTGGGATGCACATGCTTTGAATGAGCATTATTGGTTAAATTTCAAAGCTACCCTCGTCGATCGCCATTATTGCAGAAAAGTCCCACATAGGGGGTTATTAATAAATTCCAAGATTGATTTTTAATAATTACATTCCTGCCCTTCTAGGGTCATGTTTGTGAACCTTTGCACTATATTACCTTATTTTTTATCGCATTTATGCCACTGGACTAAATAGTAAATAACTTGAGCATGCTTTATCCAATAATTTCAGAGCCATTTTGACCTCGTTTAATTATCTTTGATCTGAGATGAATTATTTCCTGATTATACAATAAAATGAGGATTATTTTATTAAAGTCTATATGTTCTTTATTTGTTCTTTAAAGACAATTTGACTCTAAATTGAAGTGCTCAACTGGACCTTGATTCAAATAAATTATTTTCTTTAGTTTGAAAGGCCATTTTAGGGAATATTATAAAGAATGATTGTATTTGTTAGTATCTTATCATTCTGTTCATTTTATTGATTTTCTAGCATGCATCAAAATGCATTTTTTCTTTGCATTTATTTTGTTATTCATTCATTTCGTGCATTGTTTGTTTTGATCTACATTATTTATCAATTACTTAACCTAGATATTTTAACACCAAAATAATTTATATTATGGCCCGTGTCCTTGTGTTTGACCCTAGACATCCCAGGATATAAATTAAAGTTGAATCCTCCTCGTGGATATCTTTCATTCGCTTATGTACGACACATTAAGTGCCCGTGCTACAATAGATCCATATTAAGTTATGCATTTAGCGAATAATCAGATGGCACCATTTCCGGGGAGACGGCTTCATCAATATAAATATTTAGGTTTTTATATTGTGGTTAAGTTGATTTTTATTTTATCTAGGTCAATCCTGCGTTGTTATGTTTTCTGCATTATATATATATATATATATATGTGTGTGTGTGTGTGTGTGTGTGTGTGTGTTGAGAGTCTTTGAAATAATGAATATTTTCTCCTCTATGTTAGGGCCCATTAATCGAGGATGCTCGTGGAGAATGGAGGCTGGAATCTCAAGATGGAGTTCCCGCTGTGAAGAACCGCAGAAGATGCCTTCAAGATAAGACGAAGATTATTCTGTTCATATTTGTTGTATATTATTATGTACTGGACTTTATTATATGTGTGATGAGTCTGTTTCACCCATGTTGGTGGGACTCAACTTGAGTGCTCTATACTAGGGTTTAGGCATGAGGCTTTTAAAGCTTCCTCATTTTATAACTTTAGTGCTTGAATCGTAGTACGGGCTGCACTAATTTCATCTTATGAGATTCACTCATCTCTAAGATTCATGAGACATATGTGATCTACGTTCAACTTAGCCCAAAATAAATTGATTATCTATCCGCTAATAGATGCATGATTAGGTGCATATTTTTATCGACTTGCATGCATTTAGATATAAATTTTTATTCAGTCTTACATGTGCATGAAGAGTGTTGGCGCCACTATAAGTGCTTCCCTTGAGCATAACATAATGATTTAACGTCTGTATGATTTTTTTCTCTTCATGATTTGTAACTTAGGATATTATGGAAAAGGGATTGAACGGTAGACGAACGATTTATGTGTTAAGAAATTTAATACAAGTGATAACCTAAGCTCTAAATATGGGACTGTTAATGCAAGATTGATGTAATTAAAATGGAGCTAAAATTCATCTTGTTTTTGTGAGAGAAAACCCCGCATTATTTGCTGATATGTATGCATTCATTGAGAGGTGAGTACGAATCCCTGGGATAGAGCCCATAACCTAAGTCAGCCTGCTCGTAATGAATGTGAATTTTGTATTATTACCGATAAAAGAGATAAGATAATCAGACCATAATTATGGCCTTCATTGGGTGTGTTACTAAAATAATCGGGTTTGTTTGATCTTGTTTGACTCTTCAGCCTCCTGAAACCCTAGGCTCCATTATCATCTATTGAGATTCATCATTTAGAGATTCAGCTAACATTGATCCCTTCATCACTTAGCTTCCTATTATATATTCTTAGGCTTCTTTTCAGCCTAAGTACGGGGGGATCCAACGTCATTCTGATTATTCCTCTCGAGTCACCTAGTTTTAATTCATATCTTTATACTTAAGCTATTTCTCAACTTAAGTATAGGGGGACCCGAGTCCTTTTCTTTATCTAACTGATTATTTTTATTCGTTTTGCACCTATGATTCTATCATCAGTTTTTGGATTTTCTTTTATACTTACTTGAGCTATAGCTTCATTTCACTTTTTGCAATGAGGACATAGCAAAAGCTATGTATAGGGGGTCTACCATATATATTGCATTATACTTTAGCCATAACTCATATTAATTTTTTTAAAACTATTGGGGCTACAAGTATTGTATTACATTTTTGAACTGATTTTTATACAAAATATTTTGAAATAATTTTTAAAATTATATTTGACATGGTTTTCGAATGTTTTTTTTCATGTTTTGCAAAAATACGATTTGACATGTTTGGAAAATAATTTGTAAAATGTTTTGAAATCCTACATATTTATGTGACATTAATTTGAAAGATGTTTTACTAAGGTTTGAAAAATGAGTTTTTACTTGTTTTTAAAATCTTTACAAATGTTTAGAAAATTTCTATACTAATGTGTCAATGTTTGCAAAAAGTTTTCAAAAATATTTTCAAAGCTAAGGCAGTAAAAGAATCTAATTAATTAAATTTCTAACTTAAAGAATGGAAAGATAAAAATCATAAAAAGTTTGACTTATTAATTAGTGATTCTTCTCTAACACTCAAGGCTTGAGAAGATCTTTAACACTTGGTTTAAGGTGTCCCTAGACATAGAGTTATCATGTATTAATCATTAGGGTCTTGAACTTAAAAATTCACATCCTAGTTTGAAGATATGCATGCCATATTTCATGCTTAATATTCCTTAAAAGAATTTAACTATCACTCACATACACGACTGCATTTATGATGGAGATGAGTCAACGTATCACTAAGGAGATCGGGATTGGAAGTTTGAGTTTGGACTTGATCTAAATGATGCTAGAGGATGGGATAAGATTAATGATGGCTTCATGAAACTTGAGTGTCGGCATCATAGCCAGTATGGGACATATTCTCATGATATCTCTTAACTTTGACCTAAAGTGCTAAGGTGTGATGACATTAATTAATAAGTTGATCAGTTTGTGCCAATCCTTGGTAAAAGCAGTGGAGCTATCCAAAAATAAAGGAAGTTCCTTCAAAATAAAATATATATATATATATGATGAAGTGAAAGAAAAAGCTCATCACATTACAAAGCTACATCATATGAGATGCATTCAAGGCGAGCGCTCCCAACCTTTTAAGTGTCCATAGTACCAAATCAGTAGGCTTTTATGAGTCAGGATAGTACCTCAAAAAGGGCTCTGCATCTTTAACACTACAAGTCTATGTGTAGGTATACTAGATACCTTAAAAAGACACATCCCTGTGTACTCCTAGGAAAACAAGTACAGACGACTCAAATTTCTCCTTGACGGACACATTGATTGGCAAAATCAAAATAAACATTGTGTTGAGTATTGGCACTTGAGAGAATCTTGTTTCAATGAGAGGAAGAGAAAATAAGTACACCATCCCATCTCCTCCATAATATGTCCTTCCATCTATCCTTTTGAAGTCTAACGAACTGAAGAGACGATGAATTGAAGCAAGACTAGATTTATTCCCTAGGGTTGAACATTGGGTCCTTAAGAGGGCTTCTGATAATAGATTTTTTTGGTGATATTTTGACTTACACTCATGGTGCAGTCTACACTAAGTCATGCCTCTTATATATGTGTGTGTATGTGTGTGTGTGTGTGTGCGTATGTATGTATGTATGTATATGTATACATTGAGAGTTTGGCAATTAGAGGAGTTGAATTCCTTTTGATTAATACTTGGAGCAACTTATAGTTTTAGGATACCTAAAACCGAGTGTTCTAGGTGAAATCAAGCCTTGTATATTCAAGAAATAAAACTAAAAAACCTAAATACCCTCGTAGTGACTGCCCAGCAATGGTGACATTTGATTGTAGAAATAACTTGTGGTTTTAAATATTTTGAAAATATGTCATTGAATGTGTCGCTACAATCCAAAAATTCCTGAATCAAAAATAAATTCTTGTTCTAAAATAGAGAAGAATGAGATGTTAATTATTAACCTAGTATATCTTTAGGGTTGAACTCAGGGAGACAACTAAGAAATGGGGGGAATTAATTATTGCCATTTAATGAATAATCTTTTTCTTTTTAATACTTTTCTTTTTCTTCTTTTTAAGTCTTTCTAATGATTTATCTTTTATGGATTTTTAAATGTTTTATATTTTTATATTTTTATTTTTAATGTTTAGTTGATTTTTTAAATTTCACAAATTTTTATATATATTTGATTTTTAAAATAACTTTTTTGAATATTATATTCACAAAATTAAAAAAAGCCTTTTTTGTAATTTTAAAATATATCAAAATTTCTCAAAAATATATAAAAAGGTTTTGTGTTTTGTCAATTTAGTGATTTTTTTGTTTTTTTTTTGTAAATTTTATGAATTTTTTACTGATTTAAAATTGAAAACACTTTCTAAAGTAAAACTAGCCACTATTTTTGGTATTTTTATAAATGAAAATAAAAGAAATTAAACTGGAAATAATTATTATACTAAACTATATAAAATAAGATAAATTAAGTATATTTCTAATTTTTCTATACCTTTTTATAATTATTATATGTTTATGTATATTTTCAACTTTTTAGGTTTTTACGAATGAATTTTTCTTTGATTTTTTTTATAAGTAATAAAATATTATTTAATAAAGCTATGATAATTTCTCTAAAGTTTTTCAAGGATTTTCGAATTTTCTGAATTTTTATTTTAAAAATAACAATTAAAATAAAATTTTGAAACCAAAATTATTTGAAGTAGATATGGTTATTAAACCTAATCTAATTTTTCACAGAATTTTTGGATAATAGGAATTATTTAATCGATGCAATACATGCACAAAATCAATTGCAACGATAAAAGGAATGTAACACAATATTCAGAAGCAAGGCGGAGAACTAGAGTGGATAATCAAATGAGGTGTGAGTAATCAAAATGAAATAACACCAAATCCAATATGATCTCCGATTGAGTAGCTCAGAGGCAGAAAATAGACCTTACTACGACATAATTCAGATCAATGGAAATTGACATAGTATAAAAATCAAATGGAAAATAATGTAAGTTACCTACAATGAACTAAGGTTGATTCGGGATGATGATTGCCTACATGCATATATGGAATGGTCATAGAAGCATTAGCTCGTCCGAGATAACCTCCTCCAGCAATGGATCTTGACTCTACCCTTCCTCGCATGCTCTCGCTTGATCGAAGGGAGCTCTTGTCACAAACACCCTCTAATATTCACTCAAGCTTGGAAGAAGATGGAATAAAAGTAGATCAGAATGAAATTGGGTTGCTTGGATTTTTTTATAGGTTAAGGAAAATTTGAAAGGGAAATGGAAAAAATAAGCGCGAGAGTGCTCAAATCAGAGGGAATTTAATCGAGCATGTATGAGGGGTGTGAGGTGATTTATTGGGCACGAAATCAAGTAAAATAGGGGTCTACATAACATGAAATAAGTTAGAGAAGGAAGCAGGTTAAGTGTATGAAGTGGGTTTGAAGGAGAGGGGGGAGTTGACTTGCAGGTCAACAATCGGATCTAGGCAAATCAAGGCCGTGTACGAATAATAAGAAATAAAAAATGACAAAATAAACAAAAAAAAATAGTTAAGCAATAAAAAGAAAATGATTTTAAATAAAAAAGTTATCAAATATATTTTTAATTCAATAAAATAATTTTTGGTGATTTTTAATAAAGTTAATAAATTAATCTACTTGTTTAAAATGAGTATATACACGTATTTATAAATATAAAATACCTATATATTTCGTATACATAATTAAAATTATTTATTTTTACATAAATAAACATTAATAAATATTTTATTTATTTACACAATAATTAGTATATTTTAAAATATTTTTGTTTCATTTTATGAAATTATTTATTCAATAAATAGATACGCCTATGTAGAATATTAGTACAATATACCTATGTTACAAATACAATTATTTATTTTTTATTATTTTTTATTTTTGTTATTGTTATTTGTATTTTACATAAATACTATAAAATATGTACAAAAACATTAAATATACAATATGTCCAAAAAATACAAAGAATTAATTAATTCAACAAATAAATAAGTATAATATACACTAAGGGTTTTTATCTCTTGTACTCCTCCGAGATATTCCAATATCAGTTATGCGCCTCCCTTTTTTAGTATATCAGTTGTGCCACTTCTAGTCATTTTACCACGTGTACCCCTCGAGTTAGTTGTCGTTCATCCCCAACTAAAACAAACGTTAACTTTTGGGACACATTAGGAATTATATTTAAAAATATAGGCTTGAAAGTCAATCCTTTTCCTCCCCCTCTCTTCATCATCCCCAACCTCCTACTCCTACTCCAGCATCTCTCCCCTCCTCCCACCTTGGCACCTCCCCCTCTGCCATATCCTCCTCCATTCCCCCCCGCACCTCCCCGCTGCTCCCGCACCTTCTTCTCTACCCCCAGCTCCTCCTGCCTCTCCGCACCTCCACCTCTGCCCAGAGCTCCTCCCCGCCCTAGGCTCCTCCCATCGCCCATGCACGTCCCCTCCTCCCCTCCCTCTCCTCCCCTCCCCTCCCATCTGCCCCTCCCTCTCCGCCTCGTACCTCCCTCTTGGCCACAACACTTCTCCTCTTCTCCCTCCTCCCCTCCGCCTCCAGCACCTCCGTTCTGCCCGCACCTCTCTCTCCTCGCCCAGCACCTCCTTCTCCGCTTCCACGAGGGCAACATCTGCCCCAGCATCGAGAACCTCAGCGAGCTCCTCATGGGTGACCTCATTGTGGACTCCCCCTCCTGCTTTACATGCACACCAACCAACCCTACCTCCTCCTCTGCTCCACCCTTCCATGCCCACTCCACGATGCATCCCTCCTCCAGAAGTGGCTTTTACCTCGTCAACTTCAAGGTCATCCCCTACAGCTTCAAGCATGAGCCCGAGGCCGTCAAGGATAGGTCTTTAGTTAAAATTTGTTTAGTTAGCCTTCAGCATTTGTTTAGTTAATATAAATTTCTTATTATTTGATTCATAAAATTTCATCAAAAAAATCAATAAAATTTACCATTTTATCTCCAATGAGTGATATATCCATGAAAATGCAAAAAAATAGTGATTTAATCGATGCAAGAAGCTGTAATAAAGAGAGAGAAATTATGAAGAGAAAGGAAGTAGGACACATGGAGGAAGAAGAAGATAAAGATGTTTGTACTATTACGCCCCTCTTAACTTGATCGTGGTTTGAAAAATCATGGTTAAGTTCAACTCGTTGACGGTTCAACTAACGGAGGGGCATAAGTGATAGAACGGCAAGAAGTCGGGGGCAATATTGATATTCCCAAAAAGGGAGGGGCATAACTGATATTGTAATATCTCAGAGGGGCACAACTGATAAAAATCCATACACAAATAGATACAAAGACACTCCAAAAAGCTGATTTTTACATCCTAGCTCCAAATTTAATTAAACTACTTTCATTTTAAAGCTTATTTTATTTTAAACACAATGAAATTGAGTTTAATTCATTTTGAGTTCATAAGAAGTAGATATTGATCTTTCAATTATGTCTTTACGACTTTTCAGAGTGTTGTCCCTTTTATACAGTACATGATTTAATTTTACAATTATTTTTACTATTTAAAACTTATTTTCATGTACAAGTTTCTAGAAGAAATCATTTTTATTTGACATTGAATTAATGATAAAAACTAGTATAAGATATATGCGTAATGATGAATACGCACGAATTGAATTGGTTTTCTGATATTTTTAAAAATTAAGGACCCTAATTCCTGCTAATTTATTCCTTCTCGATTTGGTCAAGTCTTAACCTACTCTCAGGATTAGGATCAACCTACATTTATTTCATATATACATCCTTCTTTTCTTTTGTTTTCCTTTATTTGTTTACTAAGGGTTACAAAATAATTATAATAATTGATGACACTATGAAATAACCTTTTACTTTAGTATTTAATTATTGTAATCGGGCAATCTAGAAATTCGTCAAAAATGATCACATCGAGAAAATAATATAGATGTGATCAAATTCTTTGTTTTTCTTAGATAAGTCCCAAGGTCGAACTCAGGGATGTAATATGAGGTTCTAGAATTATTTGTTAAATAATATAGATTTATGTTTTCAAAGGAGTGAATATTTTTGGTGTTTTCAGTATTTTTCATATTTTTATTGATTTTAAATTAAAGAGATGTAATTAATTGCTAAAAGAAAATATGATGCATGTATTTTGAAAATAATTTCTAATGTAAGAAAAGTAATGATATGTTATGTAGTGAAAGAAAATAGATAGATATGATTTTCATGAGTTTCAAATGGTGCAATAATGATTAGGTATGAATGAAATATGGATGAAGTAGGAACAAGCAACCAAGCCAAAATAATTTTAGTTAGTGAGACTCCCTTTTTATAATCTCATCAATAATTGATCAAGTATTGATAATTTAAATGCCCTAAATAATCTACGAATTAATTTAATTTATTGAGTAATCACATTCAATCTCAACAGCGATAGTGATCGGAATCAACAAAGAATTCCTTGACTTAGTTATTGTAATGATATATCCGAAGTAAATGTTTTGTTTTACATAATAGAGAATAAAGTATTTTTTAAAACGACACAAAGAATGTGAAAATAAGGTACAAGATGCTTAAGATATGATCAAATAATGTGTCAAGACCTGATTGTAAAAAAATAAAGGAAATAGAGCACTTTAGACCTTCAATGGGGAATTTGTAAAGTTTTGAAAGTTTCCTGGGCTTCTGTGATATCTACCCCTAGAAGGGGTATTTGTGCAATTTTTGGAAGTTGCATGGGCTTAGTTGTAATTTATCCTAGGGGCACATGGGGAAGCATGTGCGATAGCTGATTCGATCCACACCTCAGCTTGGGTGGCCCGAACCTCCACGTAGCTTGTACTAGAACCTCGATTGCACCTGAGATTTTGAGGTTCAGTCCAAGGCTAGCATGAGTCGGTAGTTCGGGTGCGATCTGAAGCATCCATTGAGGATGATCTAGTGGTTGGTTTTTGGGTGATATTGCATGGCTAAAATGCGACCTGTTCTTGCTCGTGCATGTGTTGTGCGATCTGGGCCATCTTCCTAGGGGATCTCTTTCTTCGGTGGCTACGTCGTGGAAGATGGTGATGGGAGGCTCCTATGGTGGTGGTGGAAAGGAGCATGGGCAGTGGAAGGTCGCAAGGAGATAGAATGGAAGGTGGAGGGAATCATAGATTCAGCGACGCTGGGCGAGAGTGGTTTGGCTTTTTTGTGAATGGGACTAAGGAAATGAAGATAAGAGGAGCAAGATCTTGACTCGTGGTGATCAACTCAATGTTTGATAAATAGGATGGATCCTCAGCCTACTCCAGGGATGTGGAGTAATAGCACGAAGGGTGTTCGACTCTCGTGGATATTGCCTTGAGGATATTGTCGCCAGAGATATGGGCTCCTATCACAATCCCGGGATCAAACTCCCTCTCTTTCTGGTTATGGCAAATAAAATTTAATCATTGGAGTGGTTTTGGGTTCAAGTATGGAGAGCATGGAGTGGCAAAGAGGGGTAAGGGTTGCTGGAGATTGCTGAGGTTAGGCTTAACTGTTAGGTGTTAGGTTCGAAGGGGATAAAGGATGAGGAGATAAGAGAGGTTGGGTTGGTTTTCGATTGTAAGTGATATGGAGATCAAGGAGATAAAGTGGGATTTTGCCATCAATCTGTTGAAGAGGATAGCGATGGGAATCATTGGAGATGGTTATGGACTGGGATTAGGTCCAGGTTGCTAGAGATTTGGGGATGGAGGGTGGTTAGAGACGTAAGAGGTTGTGGGAACTCCATGGGGTGGTGTGTCCCATCAGACGAGATAATGTTTTCAAGGAGTTCCTGGAGGTTGAGATTCGGAGAGGAGTACAATGACACAACATGAAATGGAGGTCGATCACGGGTGGAGGAGCTCAAGGAAAGGTTGTGCTGAGAAGTGCAGTAACTACTAGAGGAGTCATGTGGCAGATTTGAGGTGGGTGCGGTGGAGCTCGCAAAAATAGAGAAGAGAGTCAGATGAAGGAGGGAGATGACCCAAATGCCATTATATCGATTGTAATCCAATGGTAGTCATGCCTTACGAGCAACACTCATGGAGGAAGGAGGAAGAAAGGCAGAATTCAAGTGGGTCATTGGATCGAAATGATCCAACGGTCCATATCAACTGCGCTAAGTTACAAAGTGGAGGTTGACTGGGGTTGAGCAACATTGACCAGGAGCTAGGTAGCACAATGAGGAGGCACCACACGGCACGTTGATGTTGACAGACTTTGACCATGCATGCAAATGAAAAAAAATGGATTAACAATAATTAATAAACTCAAATGCAAAAATTCTCAACATGAACAATGTTGCCCAATTAAATGATATCTACAATATTCATGAAGGATTCAAAAGCCAATTAAGTGATTTGGGCAAGGTGTAATTTTTTTAATGATATTTTATGAATGAAATATCATTTTTGCTTTGTAGTTTTTATTTGATTTTCAATAGATAAATAATTATATGTAAAAATCAAACTTGATGTGAAGTAATGCAACGGACTCATATTTAAATTTTTAGGATTTTTTATGAATTAATAATATTAGAAAATGTGAGCAATATACAGTGGATTAGGTCAATATGCTCTAGTCAGAACTGGTTTTTTAATGTTTTTTATTTTCATTTTTATGTAATTAGTTAAAATATGCAATAAAATGAACAAATGAAAAAGAAAGAAATTAAAATGAGTGAAACAAGCACATAATGATAGGTCAAAATTAGTAAAAATGTGCAGTGCGTAGTTAGGTCCCAAAACCCCATTTTCACAAATGAACTCCGATTCTTTTTAATGTGGTCTTGATTAGTACATATATGAATGTATATAAATTCAAAAGTGAGTACAATGAAATTGGACATTGTATGAGAAAGATACTTGCATTTGCTGCTTTTTGTCTTGAAATTAGGGTTTGGGTTTATCCCAAATATATACACATTAGTATTTTTTAGGATTTTTTTATTGATTAAAGTTAGAGTTATATACACAATGTAGTTAGTTTCATGTTCATTGGAGTTAGCATGAATTACTTTAAAATGGGCGAAGTTAGGTGAAAATATGTAGATGAATGCAGAAATGAATGATAATTTATGCAAATTATTTAATAGTGCAAGAAAGTTAATTTTATGATAATAACAGATGAAAGCATCTAATTTCTTGAGAATGAATCTCTATTTTCAACTAATTAGAGTGATGAATAATGGATTCCTCAACTACTTATACTTAAACCTTGCTCGTCCCCGAGAGACAAAAAACTGAAGAGGTAAAATGAGATTGGGTTACACACCAAGATTATGGGCAAAGGTGAAAAATGAGCTAGACTTGACACTTGGATTTATAGTTTGGAGGAACTCCTGTGAGAATTTGGATTTCAAAATCAATAGCCTCCAAGTTCTACACATCATTGTAACATGTTCGGATTAGAAGTCATCTTAGATTAATCCTCTTCCCAAAGCGTATCCATGAAGATTGAACAACTATCTCATGTGTATGAGGGTGTTAGCTCTTCCCATCCGAAACGTCGAACTACCACACAAACCTCTCCTCTAGTAACTCATCCTCGGGGAGTCAGTTATTTCCTTCTAAGTTTAGATACGTGTTTCTTCACAATGAATATGGGGGATGAAGTTTATAGAAGAAAGAGAAAAGGAGTGTGATCGATGTAGTCACATATCTTATGGAGCTTGGCTAGTGTAACCAAGTCTCCACCAAGATATGTGTGCTATATGAAGCTCGGACCATTGTGGTCAAATATATATTCAGTAGTTAGCTTCTTTTGGTATGGATTTTGGTTGCCATGCATGAATATTTTTATGCCCTAACGGATATAGAATCTTTTTTTACGCTAATGTTTTCTGGTCTTAGAAAATTGTATTAGCAGTCCATTCCTCATTTGAAGCTCTATTTCAACCCATACATCAGCCATTAAATGTCCTTGCTACCTGAAAAGAGACTTAAATTATCTTCCAAGTCCCCATCTAAGTTTAGATAAGTGCATAGTTCTTGAGTATAGATTAATTCCCTATTAAAGACTCGTACTCGGAATGAGACGACTGACGAGACAAAGAATTTCCCTTATAATTGATGATAATTAATTATGTCAAAGTTGTTGTAGTCGGGAAATCTAGGAACAATAAAAAAATATCACATTGAGAAATAATATAGAGAATCATGTCTCAATGCAATCAAGATTATTTATTTTACTTGGGTAAGTCCCATAGTCGAACTCATGGAGGTAATATGAGGGTTCAAGGTTGATTCTCAAATAATCTAAGAAACTAGGTTTTCAAAAGAGATAAATATTTTTGGTGTTTTTCTTTCATATTTTTATTGATTTTTCGGGGTTTTTATTTAAAATATGTAATTAATAAATCAAAAGAAATATAATGCATTTTACAAATACTTTAATGCAAATAATTAATGATATGCTATGTGGTAAAAAATAAATTGTAATATTTAATTTACGAATTTTGGATGATGTAATAATATGATGAAATGATAATGCATGTTCTTGATAAATGCAGAGTAGTCAAAACAAGCCAACAAGCTAATCAAATCAATTAGTCCAATGAATCCTCGAACCCTAACTATCAATTAATCAGAGAGTTATGAACCCAACCCCAAATAATTTATCCAAATGAATTGCAAATTATTTAGCAATAAGGATCCAATGATTGAGAATAAATGTGCTCAAAATATAGAAAGAAATTCCTCAAATTAATTAATGCTCATAAATGTCTCCAATGTAAATAATACACTGTGTTATGTGATAAACAACTGAGTAAGGATAAAAACTACATAAAGAACACAAATGTTTGATAAATGGTTCACAAGATATGAATAAAATGAGGTTCACGGAATAAAATGTAACTAAAAAATATAAAGTTTTACAAAGTGAACTTTCTGGAGGGGTTGAAGTGCTAATACCTAAAGCCACATGAGCCTCCTTGTAATTTAGCCCTAGTGGGGGTATTATTGTTATTTTATGAAATGTGAACGGCATCTCTGCAATTTTTGCCAACTGCACGTAACTTGGACTTCAGTGTAGTTCCGAAAACATACAGGGCTTCTGTACAAAATTTCCAACTCGTGCAGGTGGTGCGCGTGTGCGGGGGGGAGGGGGTGGTGGTCAAGAGTCAGGTTGTCCAGGTACCTCCACGTATATCAGAGTCTAGGGATTTGGGTCCAACTGAAGCTACTAGCTCACATATAGCTCAAAAGTCAGGAATGAGAGGACAGGGGTAGTTAGATGATACTTGATCCGAGGGCATCTATTTGTGCGTGATTGATCGTTCTAGATTCTTCTCGTTCTTGTTTGAAGGGGAACAATAGATTATGGGGGCTCCTCATTCGTACAAGTTGATAGTCTTTGATACTACTTGGAAGGTGGATGGTGCTTCGTTCGGACATAGTGGGGAGATGGAGCAACGTCGATGAAAGTTGGCGTGAGGAAGAAGGAAAGGTGAGGTGGTTTAGATGGTGGAGTTGATTCGAGGGCAACTAGGGGATGTGACCATTCTAGAGATAAGGAGAAGAATAAGAGGATGTATAAAAATAGATGAATGTTGGGGGAGTGCTCATCGGTGAAGTTGGGTGGTACTCCGGGGATGGTAGGAAGGAGCACATTTGGTAGTCGGCGAAGGCGATGATGCTGAGAAGATAAAGGGATGAGGAGATCGGTGAAGGCAAGGTAGAGTGAGAGGAAGAGAGGTGCGAGCGAAAAAAAGAGAAAAGGATAGGAGGAGCAGAAGTAGAAGAGAAGAAGAAGGGTTTCACCTCATTCTTAGAGTGGCTGAGGCCAACTTCGGTGGTCGACTTGACTTCCAATGAAGAGGATGGAGCCCCGTCCAACTCCAGGGAAGTGGAGCATCGACATGGAGAGTGTTGGACCCTCGTGGATCATTGATAAACGGTAGGCTAGAGTAGATTTATGACTTTTAGAAAATAGAGTTGGCGATGTAGAAAGCCGCAAAAAGGATCATAGCTCCGATCAAACAAATTCGATTTTTTAGAGGAAAAACCTACACTACTTTTTCATCCAGGTAAGTGTGCCTTGGTCAAACTCAAGGAGGCAGAATAGGGTATGTTGAATTTTTAAGAAAATATTTTTGTGATTTATTTTTATCTCTTCTTAAATCGATCAAAGGAAAGATACATTTTTTATTGAGTTTTTATTTTTAATTATTTTTATTTATTTTTCAAAAGGATATTTTTCACAAAATTTATTTATTATATAATAGGTGGAATATAGGTAAAATATAGATAGTACTATATAATAGGTGGAATGGGTTGAGCAGCGGGCTTGAACTACACATGAAAACAAAACAAAACGGGGATGATTTGCAAAGAATTAAAACACGATGAAAACACGAGAAAATTACATGAGAATTACTTGAAAAACTCATGGAGGTAGTTGTGTAACTACCTCAAGAAAATCTATGAAAAAAGGTCAAAATGGGTCCAAAAAATAATCCCCTACAGCCCAGGGATGTAAGTGCAAGAAAAGTATCAAAAATTGTTGCAAATTGGTCCTTATAGGCACTGTTCTGAAAAGAAAATAAAGAGTTTTACATTTAGGTCCCTGCGGAGGGACCTAAATGTAATTACTGGAAACCTTTGAAGTGGGCTTTAAAGTCTGGAAGTCTTTAGGATTGAAGATGCAAATTCTCTACCGATTCGATTTGCATGGCCTGGATTAGAATCTGATGCCGCGATCTGACGTTCCCTAGCATGCCACGTGTCGCACACTTGTGCGTTCTGGAGTTCTTGAGGATCTTGAGGTTGTTATGCAGGCTGACGACGATAGCTTCTTTGTCGAATTTTCTCAAGCTGATGACGGTGAGGTGGGGCCTCCGGCAGGGCCAGAGGGGTGGCTCCTCCACCCCTCAAGCTCGCCCGCGGTGGTAGGTGGTCGGAGGTGACTCCGAGCGGCGGTGGAAAGGTGATGAAGATGGAGGATCGAACTGCTCTGATCTAGAGTTAAGTTGATGCAGGTTGGAACACCTCCTTTGAAGGTGATCTTCTTGATGACCGAAGCTTCCAAATGCTTGGGAATGGCTCCTGGTTGAAGATAGATCTGCAAAGACAAAGTGTATATGCTCCATTCTTAAGTAATCGGCCAATTGGTTGGGGTTTTGCAAGATCGAAAATTGGTTTCTAGAAGAAATGCGAGACTGCGAGTAAAATGGCGATGAAAGAAGATGAGAACTGATTGAATTTGAAACAATTTTGAGAGTTGATTTTAGGTGTACGTCTAAGCTAGGGAATTAGGCTATCTAACTACGCGATTAGCCACGCTAATCGTGGCACGAAACTAGAGAAAGAAATTCGAGAAAGGTGGAATTAACTGACCTGGGATAGAGGGTATATGACCCTCGGAAGATAGCTTAACGAGCAGTCTGCTTGGAGCTCGACGCGGCGCGATGCTGCGATTCAAGGTGGCAATGCACCTTGGAACTCCTCCTCTGACATCCTTCTTCCACGCGAAGCCTCTCCTAGGTGTTGTCACCACCGCCGATGGCCGGAACAAGGCGAGAAAGGGAAGGGGTCGGCTACTGGAACTGGGGTTCCTGGGGAGTTGGAAATGTCCAACTTCAAGGGTTTTTATAGACAGGTGTCGTGGGATCCAAGTAAAATCTAAGGGTGGCCGAATGAGAGGGTTGTTAGGGGAATTGATTCAATGGATTAGATCGTCGAAGGAAGTTAGGAGGCTCACTAGAGAAATGGCTGAAGTCGGCTAGCCAGAACAGAAAGGCAGTTCAGCCTTCTTTGAAGAAGATGAACCAGGTGCTGACACGTGTCAGCACCTGGTTGGCCAGATGAAGGAAATTGCTTTTAAATTCGGTATTAAATAGTAAATGAAGTTATTTTAAATAGGTATAAATACAAGAAATGTTAATAAATTAATTATCTAATTTATGAAAGTATTATTTTTTATAAATTATAAATATTATCTGAAATATAAATATTATATTAATAAATATGTATATGTAAATAGGTTTTGGTTTTTTTATTTAATAAATAAATAATTAAAAATTAATTTTTTATTTTCTTAATTATTAAAATAATAAATAAGGACTGTGTGAATTTTTATAGATTTTAATAATTTAATTTACATATATTAATAAATAGAGGTATAAGTTATCTAGTTCATTTTTGCCTATAATATAGGGTTTTTGATTTTATTAAAATAATAAATAAGCTCCAAAAATTATGAAATAAATTAGGGTGAAATACAAGATCATGAAAATAATTAGAAATTGTAAAATTAAAAAAACTTTAAATAATGTGTTCTACATAAAATAAATAGCCCAGAAACCCCGTTGTCATTTGGTCCCAAAACCGACTTTTTGCAAACGAACTCCGAATTCGATGAAACTACCTTTATTAATTAGAGAATATTATTTTAGGATTTCTTGGTATATGTACAGGGTAATATTTTTAACTTATTTTTATATTTTTATATACATTTTTAGAAATAATTAGGAAAAGAGTTTGTGAAAAATATGTACATAGGAATTAATTAAAAATCTTTGAAGTTTTGTATTTAATTCATAAATAGTGAGAAGTGTATGAAGTGTGTCTTAATTTATTTTTATGGTTTTCTTTCCTTATCTCCCCCTACTTATTGGTTTGTCAACCAATCCATGCTGACTTGGTCTCAGTGGTTAGGCTATAAATATACCTTGCAGTTATATTTATATTTTAAGTCAAATTGTACATATATAGATATATCCAATCTGCCTTCTTTTCTTTTTCTTTGTTCTTTATTTA
The DNA here is from genome assembly GCA_037367405.1 of Ottelia alismoides. Classification (NCBI taxonomy): domain Eukaryota; kingdom Viridiplantae; phylum Streptophyta; class Magnoliopsida; order Alismatales; family Hydrocharitaceae; genus Ottelia; species Ottelia alismoides. The sequence goes on along the minus strand of JAZKJV010001895.1, from coordinate 1,237,147 downwards.
TTTACATGATTTTGATGGTTAATATTGGATATTTATTCATGAATGAGGTTTTTTTAAAAGATGGAAATTAATGAATATTTACATGCATTTGTTAAGGGTTTTAAGACAAAATGCGATAGAAAAGTTAACGAATCATGGATTCATCAATCATGCCTCGAGGTGATTTTCGCTGGAGGTCTGAGCTCCTGTCACAAGCCCATGGTCCAACTCCCTCTCTGTCTGATTGATCGATAATGGCAGATACCTCGAAGGTTGGTGATCGATGGGTTTATTATGATGTAGGGGAATGATGGCTGGTGGTTTTGGGTGGTTGCAAAGGATAAGGAGATGAGGGTGGTTGTTGTGAGATAGGATAAGGCGACGATGGGTCTCTGGCCATTAGAGGTGATAAGGGGAGAGAGTTGGTTAGGGTTCTGATGAGTTGTAGAGATAAGGGTAGGATCGAGCGGAGCTGCTGGCAGTTGGAGATCAGGAAGGGCGATGGAAGAAGAGTCAAACAGATGGAGAAGAGGGGTGGATATGGAGGTCTGACGGAGCTGCAGAATAGCAGATGCGGTGCTGGTGGGAGTAGCTGGAGGTGGAAGACAGGAGGGGATCATGTCGGTCACATGTGAGGGGGAAGTGAGGTAGAGTCACGTGCTACGCATGTGAGGGAGATGATGTCAGCCATATGCATAGCACATGGGGATTGATAGAGATGAGGGAGGGTTGACTAGGAGCCAGATCGCTCCATTGTATGTGCGACACGTGTCGTGACTTTGACCAAGCTTTGACCAGTGCAAAAAATGTAGTAGTAAATATATAACAAATAGAAAATGGACTCGGATACAAAAGTGCATAAAATGAAAAATATAGCTCTAAACTCACTCTATAAAGTTCATGAGGGACTTAAATGCACTGGACTTAATTGTGCAAGATGTGAATTTTTTGATGATATTTTTTAAGGTTATGGGAAAATCCTTAATAGCATCACGAAAATGTGAGGATCGCATCATATGAGATCGGGAGCGACTTTTCGCACTAGTCGCTCGAGGTAGCAGAATTTAAAAATTTTCAAACGATGGAATCACATGATCCAAGAACACTTCTTGGATCGTTTCGTCCAAACCACAAACAAGTATTAGGTTTACCTCTTCAAACATGGTTGTAATCGAATCTCTAAATGAAGAGACCTCCTGTCTCAAGTCCGATCCAATGGAGGAGACACTTGAGAGCGCGTTGATGAAACACATGCTCCTCGCAATCCATGTTGATGATCCAAGCCACGGCCTCCTGATCTCGTCACATGAGATCGGACGTCTTCTTCTCTTGCAAGGCACGTTGAAGGAGACAGGGATCCATGAGAAAATAATCTGGCATCATAACGAGATGTTGTGACGATGGCGACTCCCTTTAGGGCACCATGGTGGATGGCCACAATGAGAGAGAGAGAGAGACTTTGCATGTAGAGAATAAACGAAGGAGAGAGAGAGAGAGAGCATATGTTGTTTTTTCTCTTGTTGTTTTTTGAAGAGCATGGGGTTCCTCTTCTTATATAGTATTTCGGGAATCCACGGATCCCAATCCATATGCACACAAATCAAATGGATGAGATTGATTTGTGTTCTTCCAATGGCCATGATCTTGTTGTAAAAACACAACAACAATTAATTTTACTAAATTAAATATATTGAATGATCAATATAAATTAATTTCAATTAAATCATTTACCCTTAGAGTTAATTGGGAAGGACATAACCATCCATCCACAACAGGGGGGACGACCACCAACTCGAATTAGGAGTTGGTGGCCATCCAACACCTTTGTTGGCGGATGGTAATATCCTTCCAATGAGATTACAATATCTCATTCCAACATTATCTCACAACAATATTTCACAATTATCTTATGAACAATGCATTCATATCATTGGAAATTTGTGAATCACATTCACAATTCAAAATAAAATGTAAATTATATTTTTAATTAATTATCTAATGTGAATCCTACTCACTTCAATAATTAATCAACAAATATAAATTACAATGTGCTCTATCTCTCTCTAATATATTATAAATCATACTTACAATATAAATGATTAAAATGGATAGTGCAATCCACATTATTCATATCCATGATAATTAAATCACATTTAATCATCTTGGATCTCTTATTCTCATGTGCCAAAATAATATAAATCACATTCACATTATTCTCATCTTTGATAATTAAATTATATTTAATTATTTTAGATAACTCTCATTATAATATGAATTATATTCATATTACTCATGATAATTAAATCATATTAATTATCCATTTCTCAATGCTCAGATACATACATCGAGAATGAAATTATCCTTGAACTCTTTCAAGGATAATGCGCTTTCTCTGCAGATACTTGTAGATAAAGACATGGTAATTGTATATTCCACGTATAGTAACTTGGATATTGAGATCGCATCTCAAATCTAGATCTCGGGGAGCTCCCATTTATGTTCGATTAAATAAAAAATGTAGATCTAATATTCTCAGTGTATCTAAATCACATTCAAATCAATGTCCGACATTTGGACTAAGATCATATCACTTCTCTATGTGAGGAGTCACTAAAATCCAGACCTATTTCATCACTCCCTCAGAATGGAAGAGTCATGGTTATACAATGGTTTATGATCACAACGCCCTCAGGTATTCCTAACACCTGTACATCCTGCATACTGGAAGAATTAGAATAAACTCGAAGTTTTAGATCTCTTTTAGACTATTTCCTTTAAGGTTTTATCATTAAGTTTCTCATATAATCATTGGATTTGGTATTGATCATATACTTTCTATAAGCATATATCATACCTAGGTATTTATCATGTACGTCCCAAAAGTATATATCAAACCTACAAATTTAGTCAAGCTTCCAAAGCAAGACGATCGTGCATGGAATTTAATACTTCCCAATATCTCATGAGTGTGCTCATGTCTTCCAATTAGGTAAAGAACCTGTATGATCCCATGGAGAGATCGTATTACTCATAGGCCCTTTTATGCACACCAATGCGCCACTGTATAGACCTTGATTAGGCCATCAACCTATTGGTCTGCCAAAAGTACATACTAAAACATATAATAACAAACATGTCTCCGATCAGAGGATGTGTGTATATCGTGATAGCATACGACATAGGTCTTTGGTTATCTCAATCTTGTTAAGGCAACTCTTTGACCTAACTTATCTAACACCTTCGAATCTCTATTCCTATGTAGAGGACCAACATCAAGTGGTAGATATCTGCCTTTAGAGAAAGGATTGCCATCTCCTTATCTGACTGGAGATCGTCTCTTGATAATAATTTGACGGTTGCATGATGAGTCCTCAATCTAACTCTTTAGATATTCATCTAAGAACCATCCTCTATGATTCAACAATTAAATCAACAACTGCGTGATCATTAAGATGGTCATGGTACATAACCCTAATTGTATTAAGGGAGCTATTATGCAAATTAGTTATTCTTCATTTCATATCATGGGATGTTATTTGCAATAACATTTATTGCATAATGGATCGTCGTGGTCTCGCATGTCCGACAATCTCCAACTAACCCAAAGAGCCATTAATGGGCTAATCTTTAAACCCACACTCATGCCACAATAATAAGCTATTAATATAGCAAGGTAAGATGATAAGTCACTCTGTTCCTGAGAGACTACACCAAGTCCTTTTATGACACTTGTATATCTCCTAGTAACAGTGCTCATATCAACTGCGAATGCTACATCTTATGCAACCAATACTCAATATTATCAGTTATAGTATCCTTGACACTACAACTCAATAATTATTATAATCAGTATGTATTTTCCATTATCCTTATTAGAATACCCTTATTCCTGGAGATCTCTATCTCCTAAGGTATACGCAGTTAAGACCTTTTAGATATCCATCTACAAAGTCTTAATTTCTTGAAGATAAGACTTAGATATCACTATGTCTAAAGTCTTGCCATCTTTAAAGATATTGTTATTACTGCAATAAATTGTTTTATTTCCATAGTAAGATTAGTAACTGTTTACTACTCTCACTACATGGCAATCAACTGGCTTTTATATATATGTAGCATACAACCGGCTTCTCATAACTGATGCACAAGGGCATGTAGTTTTAGGATTCACTTCCTCAACTCCGTGAGGTGTTATCCCTTTAGATAGATCAGTACCATATCTTAAGGGAAAGAAGTCTTTCTTGGAATTTTCCAAAAAATGGAACATGTCCAAGGTGTACCACTAATGTGACGGTCCCAATACCCTCTTTTCTTTGTTTCTGAACAACTTCAGAACTAAGATCTAAGAGGAATCCTTAGGATCATATCTCAAGGTATAGAATAGCCAGACTATATTACACTTATTATCATCTTTATATCATTTCGAATTATTATGATATTATCTACAACTAGCACAATGAACACAATGGCACTCCCACTATGCTTCACAGGTTCATCAAGATTCTATTTGAAATAATATCATTTATAATTTCTTCAAATCCAATGTTCGAACTATAAGAAGCTTATTTGAGTCCATAGGTGCAGTTCTTCAGCTTGCACACCTTGATTTCCTCAACCACAAAACCCTGGGTCTACTTCATATGAAAATCCTTGGAGAGGTATTCATAGAGGAATGTAATCTTGACTTCCATCTTAAAGATGTCATAGTCAAGATATGTAACAATAGTTAGTAATAATTTGGTGAGTTTAAGCATAGTCACTAGAAAGCAAGTCTCATTGCAAGTGATGTCTTCTTTCTGTGTGTATCTTGAGGATAGGAGTCGTGCTTTTAAGGTCCCTTCCTACTCATCAGGTTCCCTATTTCTTTTGAAGATCCATTTACATAGGTAGATCCTCAAGGGTCCATATACAACACGTATATATGATGTCTACCTTATACTTTTATTGCTAACATCCATCTTTCCATGATATGATCTTCAGAAGCTTCATCATATGAAGTCCGATCAATGTTAGACTTAACTGACACATGGAATCCATCCTCAAACTCGTTTGAAGAGGTATTAGTGTTTCATCTTTAATTATTCTTTTAGTTTCTAATTTCCTGAGCCTCATTATTTTCTCAAGATTCAATGAGTTCCTTCACTTCATTTTCTTCTGTATTCTCAAGAGAGTCATCCTCTAAGAATCATAACCTTAGAGATGGTATCTTTTAAGAATCTCAAGGTCATTAAGTAGGTATCCAATACCATCCTTTATATTCCTAATGAAGCATCACTCTTTGGTACCAGATTCCATCTTACTTGCATCCATGACAAAGTTATGAACCAACCAACCCTAAATCCGCATGTGTAGAACACTAGTTAGGTTCCAATCCATAGCTTACGAGGATGTTCGGATTTAGATTTGTATGGAATCTTATTAAGGATTTATATATTGTAGTCTCTACTACATATATACCTGGAAAATAAGAGATAATTATGCTAATATTCATCATTGATCAAATCATGTCACACAAGATCCAATTGCACCATAAAACTCTATTGAGTTTAAGTGTATTAGTAGGATTGAGACAAGAATGATATTCCTTTCTCCATAAGGTATTCCTTGAATTCATCTAATAAGTACTTGATACCTAGGTTAGATCAAATTCATTTCATCTTCCTTCAATCTTCGGTTCTAAACCAAAATTGTGAAATCTTTAAACATTTAAAAGGTTTCTAAGGTGAAAAGAAGAAGTCTCATATCACAAATAATCATTAAATGATATGACACATCATTAATGTTCATTATGATATAGATCATCCACATACATCAATATGTATAAGATCTTGAATTCCTTGGCATCTAACACCACTCTCAAACAAGGGTGCATTGGACATTTTTACTTTGAATACGATATTCATAAGTATGTAAGATTTAAAATTCCAGACATTCTAAAGTTTCATCTCTTACTAGTCTATTGATCTCATTAACAAACTTATGTCCAAGGTTTGATGCCAGATCATTGTCAAATGATCTTCATCCCCTTATTGATCTTCAAAGGTTTAATTTTCAGTATTAGAAATTTTAATGAATCATTCATTAATTTTCTAATTTGGTAGATCCTCCGGATGTCGGACTACTATTTGAAATATATCCATCTAAATCCTTATGACTAGTCTATTCCAGAATTCATATCCAATCTCAGAATTTAGAAATAAACAATGAGTGTATTCTAATATCTAGGTCATAGAGATATTCTCTAATCTCCCACTGAAAATACGAAGTCTATCTATCCAATGGAGATTGTTGCAACAATTGCATCAATATCCATGAGGATGACTATTAAACCTTATGAATATATTTTCTAGTCTACTAAAACATATGCAACCAATTGCAAGTGTTATTAGAAGAATAAGATACAATTATCAGACTTTGATCTTATCAAATAAGATTGTCAATTTCAATGATTATATGTAGATTATTCCATGGCACTATCCAAGTCCTTCTCTAAGGATTTTAGATAGTCCAAATAGTCAAACTACTAATACATCAGCTTATTACAGTATTATCTATCATCCAACTCTTTAGATGTCATACGGAAGTTACAGAAGTACAATCAACTCTTTGAGTTTCCTTCTTATTTGGGTCAGACCCATGCTTCCAGTAAGCACCCCTTATCTATAAACAACCATTACTTAAGACAAAGGATCTCATATGTTGAATTCAAAAGAATTCAATATATGAGTATTTCAACATTTATACATGCTTCATTTAATTCATACCATATGAATATTATGAAGCTTCATGAATAACTAGAGTATAGATAGTAGAATGATGACACTCATCATATCTACATCCACCTCAACTTTTAAAGACTTTGGTTCAAGTACATCCTCTCTTATCGAGCCACCATTCTACATAATGCAGAGAACCATGTCATTCATGATTAAATGTCGAGGGCACATATGTTTGCCAAAACATCATATTAGATTTTATAAGGATTATTTGACAATTACGATCATCATCGACATTGTAACGCCTTGCCTCAGCAAGAGCGCATCTCAATGCTAATTTACAAGTATTACTCAACAATAGTTATATACAACTTGCATGATAAAACATTCATACAAAAAATGGCAAAAGAAAATTTCCATTCATATAAAAAATGTCCACAACTTAAGATAACAAGAGTAGTCTAATTGTTCTTTATTATAACACATGTAGAGGGAAAGGAAAGACATGGAAGTAATAAACTCAACTAGATATCAACCTCCGAAATGATTCTTAGCTGCACTGCCAAAAACTCGAGCCTCAGTCTCTTCTCAAGACTTATTGTTGGATTTCCAAGAGGGGAAACATGTGAGTCAATCGACCCAGTATGAATATAACAATAATAAAAAATAAAATATTCTAGGTAGACAATGCAAATGTAGCAACTAAATAGGTATAACAACAAAAAATATACGAAAAGTCTCAAGTAGGATGCCACTAATTATGTTCCAGGCCTCAAGTATATTTTATTACACTTTACAAGATTATCCACTTGACTTTATAACATTTTACTCAATTTCCACTTATTATGGTACTTTTATTCATAAATATATATATATTAACTCCAGACTCACCTGTCAAAGAAGAAAGTCTACACTGGGAATGAAACATGCATCGTTTCATTCCTAGTGCAAACTAAAATATGTGCATAAGCACGATCATTCAACTAGTCTGGCTGGTAGTACTCTAACTCTTGGAACATGGGGCATATAGCCAAAAGAACCATGGTTCTGTTAACCGAGTCAACCGGATGAGTCTTGCTCACCCAACAAAAGAGCAGAAGTACATATCCATATGGTATGATGCATGCATGCATCCTCATTTTTTTAACTCCAGACTCACTTGTCAAAGGAGAAAGTCTACATTAAGAATGAAACCTGCATTGTTTCATTCCTAGTGCAGACTAAAACTTGTACGTAAGGGCGATCCTTCAGTTAGTCTGGCTGGTAGTACTCTAACTCTCAGAACATGGGGCATATAGCCCAAGGAACAATGACTCTATTAACCGAGTCAACCGGGGGAGTCTCGCTCTTCCAACAATAGACCACAAGTACATGTTCATATAGTATGATGCACGCATGCATCCACTCAATCCTCCATAGTACCTACCACCACCCCTTGCTGTGTTGCCCCTCGAGTGGTGGTGACTCACTATCGGCTCAGTCAGACTATAAGGGTGTGCACCCACCTTGTAGTATTTACTTTTTATACCCACATACAAGTTAAAAACGTTGCTTAAATGTAATAAAACTAGGATACGAAGATTATTTCCATCAATCAGATTATCAACACTAATACTAAAAAACAATGGGTCGTAACACATTTATCAATCGCGATTATTCCATTGTAAGCCTTGCGCATCACATAAATATCTGCATAAAATGATTTGTCATTCTCCTTGATAATTAATGATTGAACATCCTCAGCAACTACTATCGAAATGCTTATTCATGATAACTATGTATATAGTATTCAAGCAGGTTATGATCAAGTAATACTTGGATTTCATATTTCAAATTATAAATATAATGTGCACGAATTTAGCAGCCATTTTCATAATTCTCATAAAAAAGGTTTAAAACATTAAATTATGATACAACATATGATAAATTGCATGTCATAAAAAGGTTTAGGGTTTAGGATTTAGGGTTTGTGGAATGAGATAATTTATGGGAGGAGGTTGAAGATCCGTTAGATAAACATGGGCCTATGATCTGTGTACGCGGTCAACGGTCTGGACTCAGTGGCACCTTTCCCTTACGGCAACGTTCTTCCTCCTCTCCTCATATTGAAGCTCTGTAGCTTCACGACTCGCCAAAGGATGGACCCTCTTGCTTTGTCTCTCTAGGACGAGGAAGCAAAAGAAATAAACATCGGGGAAGAGTAAGAATGGCAAGGGATCAAAGGGAACTTAAAGGCCATTAAAATGATGAAATTAGGAAATAAAGTTGTAAATTATGAGGTCAAAAATGCTCCAAAAAATCTTTCCAATGTGGAGGATAAAATCAAAATCTGTGAGCCAACTTCCATAAATGTCCCCAACCTTGGTTCACTAAAAAGAGAAAACATCCTCATACGAACTCAGATTCATGCCTTCTTTTTCTCGTTCGAAAGCTTGCGATGAGATACTTCTTTTAGATACGATATTGTTTATATTTTAAAATTTAAAAAAAAAACAAAATTTTAAGGGTGTTACATAAAACGACCTTAAAAATAGTCTCGTCCCGAGACTTATGATGTAGGGGATGTAACATAACAACCATAAAAGGTTGAACCCAATCGATTGACTGTTAAATACATAGGTATGAGTTAGATATTACCTTCAAAAAGATGTGGGTAGTCCTATCGCATATGTGCCTTGGGCTCCCAAGTGGCCTCCTCAGAGTTATGTCACTGCCAAAGAACTTTCATCAATGGTATCTCCTTATGCCTCAACTTCTTCACTGAGTGATCTGCGATCAGGGTCGGTTCCTCAGGATAGCTTAGGTCTGTGTCCAAATGAAGATCATCACAGCTGATTACATGCGATGAATCATGCACAAACTTTCTTAAGTTGGAGATGTGAAAGATGCTATGCACTCCGGACAGGTGAGGAGGGAGTGCCAGCCTATAAGCAACATTACCAATTCTGTCAAGGATCTCAAAAGGTCCAACAAATCGTGGGGTTAACTTCCCCTTTACTCCAAACCGTTGCACTACATTGGTTGGAGATACTCTCAGGAAGACGAAATCTTTAACTTCAAAGATAAGTTCGGTGCTTCATTTATCACTGTAACTCTTTTGCCTACTCTGTGCAGTAAGATACTTTTCCCAGACCGTCTTTATGGCCTTAGCAGTTTCCTCCAATTATTCCACCTTATGCAGTTGGTTATGCCCAACCTCCTACCAACTCAAAGGTGTAGTATATCGTCTCCCATATAATGCCTCGAAAGGGGCCATGGCTATGCTGGCATTGTAATTATTGTATGCAAATTTAGCTACTGGAAATATCGTCCTTCCCAGATCCTTTCCACTCTGCTACACATGCTCGAAGAAGGTCCTATAAAGTTTGTATCGTCCTCTCAGATTATCCGTCAGTCTGCGAACGGTAAGCCGAACTGAGGCACAATTGCACTTCCAAAGAGTTCATAAACTCTATCAATAATTAGAGGTAAATTTCAGATCACGATCAGATATAATTTTCTTTGATAGACCATGAAGCTTGACAATCTCTTTAATAAAAACCCCTACGAGCTGTACTAGAGTGCAAGCAATGCTCACATGTATGAAGTGTGCTGACTTCGTGAGCCTGTTAACTACTACCGTATGGCATCATGACTGCTAGAAGCTTTAGGTAGCCCTGCGACGAAGTCCATAGATATGCCTTCTCACTTTCACTCTGGATATGGAAGGGACTACAGAAGTGCAGGTGGCTTCTTATGCTCAGCCTTAATCTATTAGCATGTCATACACCTTGCCATAAAATTAGCAGCATCTTTTCTCATCTGCTTTCACAAGAAATTTTTCTTTAAATCCTTTTACATCTTGGAGCCACCAGGCTGTATCAATAATTGGGAGCTATGTGCCTCGCACATGATCTCATTTCTTAGTCCTATATCTGATGGAACACACAAACGGTTGCCATTTTGTAGCACACCATCTTCATATGAAAATACGACCAAGATCCCCGCAAGGGCTTTATACTTGAGTCTTTGTAGACTCTCATCTGTAAGTTATCCTCGAATGATCCTCTCTACTAGCTCAGGATGGGAAGGGGAGGGAATTATTACCGTCTCTTGACTACTTTGAAAGGGGTGCCAATCACTAAAAGATGCGAGAAGATCCCATGTCTTGAGCTAGGGATGGAATTCACTCGAGCATGGCCGACGACTAAGTGCATCCGCCACCACATTTGCCTTACTAGGGTGATATGATATAGTGCATTCGTAATCTTTTAAGAGCTCCATCAATAGTCGTTTCCTCATATTTAGCTCTTTCTGATCAAATAAATTATTAGCACTCTTTTGATCTATGAAGATATCGAAAGCCACCTCATATAGATGGTGCCTCCTCTTGAGAGCAAAAACAACTATTGCAAGCTCCATATCATGGGTTGGATGATTCTTCTCGTGTGGTTTCAACTGACGAGATGCATACACAACAACTTTTCCATGTTGCAAAAAAACGACACCTAATCCATCCTTTGACGCATCGGTGTATATTGTGAATCCGTCCGTTTCTAATGGAATCACTATGATGGGAGTTGTAGTAAGTTTGTCCTTCAACGTCTGGAAGCTTTTCTCACACTTGTCTGTCCAAGTGTACGTTGTATCCTTCTTGTGTATCCCTCTTGTTCAAATGAGTAAGGGGAAGGGCAATAAGAGAAAATCCTTTCACGAATCTTCTATAATATCCGGCTAAGCCAAGAAAATTACAGACCTCTGACACGTTCTTGGGTTGTACCCAGTCAAGAACTGCTTCAATCTTTGTAGTATCCATAACAACTCCTGCACCTGAGATGACGTGGCCCAAGAATGCCACTTGTTAAAGCCAGTGTTGGACATGCAAGCCCACGACGAGCCATTATGCAATAAATATTATTGTGAATATCATTCCTTGATCTGAAATGAAGAGTACCTAATTTGCATAATAGGTCCCTTAGTACAATTAGGGTTATGTACCATGGCCATCTTAATGATCATACAATTGTTGATTCAATTATTGAATCATAGAGGCCAGTTCTTGGATGAATATCTAAGGAGTTAGATTGAGGACTCATTAAGCACCTACAAATGATTGTTAAGAGATGATCTCCAGCCTGAGTAGGAGATGGCAATCCTTTCTCATTTGGCTGATATATGATTGACCTCTTGATGTAGGTCCTCTGCATGGGAATAGAGGATTGGAGGTGTCAGATTAGTTAGGTCAAAGAGTTGACTTAACGAGATCGAGATAACCAAAGTCCTATATCGAATACTGTCATGATATAGGCACGCATCCTCTGACCAGAGATATAAGTATTGCTATATGTCTGAGTATGTACATTTCGCAGACCAATAGGTTGATGACCTAACCAAGGTCTATACACCGGCGAGCTGGTGTGCATTGATGACACGAAAATTCTGAGTGACTAAGGCAATCAGATATCTAAGACGGTCGTTGCGACCTCAATCACTCGAACGTGTCGATCAAGAAAAATCGAACCACTAAATAGAGATAAAATCAACGAAACACGAATAGCGGTCCTGCTATGTGATTAACCTGGTATAGCATCCAGGGTCGAACTCAAGGAGCACGGGTTGGCCGAGAGGCCTACGAAGTAGTAAAAACAAATAAAATAAAGAAAGGAAATATTTTTAGTGGTTTTTAATATTTTTTATATTTTTTTGGATTTTTAATATATAAAGAAAATAGGAAAAGCAAGGAAGAACACATTTCGACAAATTATTTCAAGCACCAAAAATCAAAACAAAAATATTTTTATGTGTTTTATATTTTTTAAGTTTTTGGTGATTTTTTGATAATTTTCTGATGTTTATTTTATTTTAATCAAACAGTAGCTAAAAACAGTGGTATTGTCCAACCAAGCCAAAAGTCCCTAGATAAAATATCTAAGGGCCTCAAAATGGCCTGGAGGTAATTTTCCTATGAATTAGATAAAACAAGGAAAATTCAGATACCAATTTTATTATTTTTGGATTTTTAGTTTATTTACTAGAATTTTTATGGGTTTTTTAGTGTTTTTAAGTTTTTAGTGTTTTTAAGCAATGAAAAATAGCCAAAATTGGCTAGAAAATCAAACAAACTAAACTAAATAGTAGACAATTTTTAAAGAATTTTTAGGGGAGTTTTTATATTTTTTTTATTTTTCAAACTAGACAGTGACGAAAATATAGGTTTTTGAATTTTTAAAAATAGCAAACAAAATCAGAAATGTCCTCAAAAATCAATGAAAATCCTACACCATGGCAGGAGCCATATGTCAAATTCTCATTGGATTTGGAGGTGATTTGATATTTTATTCAAAAATAAAGGTAGGGTACTATGCAAAGGGACTGAAATGCAAATACCCAAAGTTCTGGGGGTCCTGGTGCAATTAACCCAGCAAACCACGCTCCACGCGCGTGCCTGGGGCACTCAGGGACCTATATGTAAGAAAAATAAGTCCCGAGGACGTATTGGTAACAGGTACCAAAAGTCCAGGGGGCTTACTTGCAATTTACCCAAAAAATCACGCACATGGGGAAATAAAACACGTACAGGGGTATAAATGCAAATAATAAAAACTTTTCATTCAATTCAGAACATCCAGAACTACAGGGAGTCTACTGCAAATAACCCAAACATATCACGTGTCGATGCACGTGGCTCACAATAGGCAGGGGTATAAATGCAAATATCTAAAGCTCAGGGTCCTCTATGTAAATTACCCTACAACTAAACAACGTACTTAAATATTTACAGGACTAGAAAGAAATAAAATAACGACAGGGGCCTAAGGGTAAATTACCCATTATTAGGCGAGGGCGTTGGATGCGCGCCACGTGGATGATCGGAGGGCTTGGAAGCGGGGTGGCTCGCGATCCAACGGCTGCGGTCGTTCCTCTAAAGATCGGGCGGTGGAAGCAGCTCCTCGAACGGATGGACAAGATGCGATCTGGAGCGGGAGGCGACGACCAACGGTAGCTGGAGGTCCTGGACGAATAGGTGGCCGGCGAACTTCGCCGGCCTCGTGGAAGCGACTCCGACCTCCTCTGTTGCGCCTGAGTATCGGAGAAGCTCCGGCGTGAAGGTGCGCATCTGCTGATGTCCTCCGATGCCCCAGCCGAGCTCGGGGGAGCTCTGACGAGGGTGGCAGAGGCGAGGCAAGGCCTCAGATGGCCTTTGCTGGACCTGCAAAGTATCTCAGAAGACTCGCGGGTCGAGGGCAAAGTGCCTCGACCCAGTAAGGCGAGGTGGCGATGGCTGGTGCATCGGGGTGACGGGCTCCGACAAAGTTGGTGGACAGAGGAGCCAGGTACCCAGCTCCTGTGCGAGCTGGGTTGAGTGAGTGGGTGCAGAAGGTGCGTCGGAGGGAGGCGAACGTGGAGGTCGGGTCCGATGATCGAATGGTGGTCGGAACCGGGGTGAATCGGAAAAATGCGACGGCGGCGCGATTTGGGGGAAAACGGAAATTAAAAGCAATGGTTGAGCTAAGTGGCTACCTGGGTGGTCGGAGAGACTATGGCGGAGCTGGGGAAGCTCCCGGTCTTGGCCTCAAGGGACGTCTCGGCCCGAGGCTCGAAGCTCGCTCAGGTGGCGGAGCTGCAGCGGCTACGTCGCTGGATCAATGGAAGACTCCTCCTCTCCTCGCTGCAACAGGCTCAGACGCGAGCTGTCACCTCACACACTATCTGGAGCTCACTGGAGAATGAGGCGAATGGCCAAAGATGGAGAGAGAAGGTGGCGGAGCAGCGACTTTATACGAGTAGGGGTCCGAGAAAGAGAGGTCGGGGCGAGCAGCGTAGCGCGCGGATCCCCAAAAACCTCCCCGGGCGTGGATCATGATCGAAAAATCTCGGATTAGAACCCGGGGTTAGGCGGAGTGGTGATCGGGTCGAGCGGACAAAAATTGGAGAAATCGGGTCCGGAGCTCGGACCCGTGGGAAGTGGTCCTGGGGGGGCTAGTTGACCGGGCGGTCAACATCCCCAGGACCCTATGAGAATGGGCCACGTGGCAGGATCTTGGAGTGACAAATGGAGGTAGCTAGAGCCCGATTCAGCCAAAACTCAAAACATGAAATGTTTTTCTTTTATTTTTTTCTATTTTTTGGTGATTTTTAATAATTTTTTCGAAATAAAAATAAGCTATTCACATAGTATGTCCTATATATAGGTATATATACAATGTATAGGGTTTTGATTTTTGATTTTTAATTATTATTTTTATACAATTTTATCCTTATTTTATATTTTATTTATTTATAGAATAAAATAAGGTATAAAAGGGTGTTTTTATTTTATTTTTATTATTTATATACATAGGTAAAATAAATATATATATATA
This sequence comes from Ottelia alismoides, assembly GCA_037367405.1. Taxonomy (NCBI): domain Eukaryota; kingdom Viridiplantae; phylum Streptophyta; class Magnoliopsida; order Alismatales; family Hydrocharitaceae; genus Ottelia; species Ottelia alismoides. Next base: position 1,222,110 of record JAZKJV010001895.1, on the reverse strand, counting down.
TATCTATATACATGGTATATGTACAATGTCTTTTTGTATTTTTAATTTTTCTATTTTTATTTTGTTTTGATTTTAATTGTTTTTATTTTATTTATTTACAAAATATAACATAGAATATTTACAAAAAGTTTGGAAAATAATTTTAGTTATTTACAAGGTTAAGTAAATACATAGGTGTGGTTTATGTACATGGTGAAGGTGATGTTTTTGTTTCCTTTTTAATTTTTCTATTTTTATCTTTTGTTTTTATATTCATAAATATATACAAGTATTTACAATCATCTTTTTGGTGAGGAAAATATATTTTTATTTATTTACACAAATATTTACACATGAGCCCCTATCTCCCTCTACTTTGGGTTTTATGCGGTTAGGCCCATGCTGAGCCCTCCCTTGGGTTAGGTTGCTCAATATTTATTCTAAATATTTCCCTCTTTTTTCTTTTTAATCTTTATTATTTTATTTTTGTACAAAAACATGCTAATTATAAGTTTTTACACAATGCATGCTTTTGGTAATTATTTGTATTTACACATATCTACATGCATTTGCAAAGGTTTTTGTAGCTAAAATATAAGAATAAAGAGTGATGAATGGGTATTCATCACCCCCCTATACTTAACTTTGCTAGTCCCTTAGCAAACACTTATTTGAAAAAGAAGTGAAAAAGAAAGAAAGAAAAAGAAAAAGAGGATGTACATGGATCAAGGTTGATTATTAAACTTGCCTTCATTAAATTGGGGTATGGAGCTCGATCAGATCTTTGGATTATTAATGTGTCGGAACCTTATTTAGACTTAAGCTTAAAACTCAACAGCCTCTAAGTTCCACTAATCTATAGCCAAGACTCCTCAATGCTCCATATCAGAACAAGTCATCAATCACAAACCCTGAAGACCATGAATCTTTTCTTGTCCTGTGAATGTGAAGTCTAAGCTCTCCACCTCAGAAATGGCAACTTGACAACCCTCCCCAGCAAGGTAACTCTATGACCTCAATCTGGCCACTCTTTCCTCGAGGAGCGGGGTATTCCCTTCTAAATTCAAGTTCAACCGGCTCAAGAAGAGGGGGAAGAAGAGAATGGGTCAAGGCTAGTGTAGCCAAGTACCCTTGGGAGCTTGACCAGTGTAGCCAAGTCTCCCTGCTGCAAGCTACAACAGGTGGAACATGAAACCAAGCTTTGCTTATTGCACTCTATATACATACTCCGGTGGGATTATCATTTTCTCTCAGACCCACCACTTTTTTGGAGTTCTTTTCTTTTTTCTTTTTTTTTCAAGTGCATCTGTACAACATATACATGTGCAGCATATATACAAGGAGTTTTTCCTCTTGAGCCAGTAGACTATCCCTCTTTTGAAGCTTTATTGCAACCCACAACTCCCGTCGTTAGACCTCATGGCAACCAGACCAAGTTGAGACGCACTTCCTTCACTAAAAGAAGAAGAGAGGTTCCGCCTAGAAGTACTACCCTCATATGCTACCCCAAGTCAAGGAAGACTGCCTCCTCACCACCTCATCCGTAGAGAGCTCGGTGCATAGTGCTGGTGTCCAAGTAAAGCCATAATCTATATGAGTCATGTGTTGTTGTTAAGTGCTCTACTTAGGCTCATTGAGATGACATGTGATCATAGCCTAGTGGACTCAAAGAATTAAGTCACCATGGACCTGAAAAGCCTTAAACATAAGCCCTATAAGATTCTGATGACACAAAAATCCCTAAAACCCGGGTGAAGGTAATGAAACAAGGGTCGTTGCGACCCGGATCTCAGAAGATGTGTCAATCAAGAAAAAGAATCGAACCGCGAAACGAATCGAATATCAAACAAAGCAAATCAAGCGGTCCTAGCTATAAGATTAACCTGGTATAGCTCCCAGGGTCGAACACAAGGAGCACGGATTGGCCTAGGGCCTACGAAGTAGTAAAAATAAAGTAAAATAAAATAAAAATGATTTTTAGTGGTTTTTGTCAATTTTTATATTTTTTTTTGGATTTTTAAAAGATTAAGAAAACAAAAGAAAACAAATATCAACACACTTAGGCAAATTATTTAACACACCAAAAATACAACAAAAATTCAAGAAAAATTGTTTTTATGTTTTTTAAGTTTTTAAGTGTTTTTGGTGAATTTTTGATAATTTTCTAATGGGTAGATTATTTTCTAAAAATCAAACAGTGCGAAAAAATGAAAGGTACTGTCCAGCAAGGCTTAAGACCCAAAAATAAAATATTTAAGGATCTCAAAAAGCCCTGGAGGTAATTTTCCTGTAATCTAGAAAGAATAAGGAAAATTTAGGCACCCTAATTATTGTTTTTGGATTTTTAAATTATTTATTATAATTTTTATGAGTTTTTAGGGGTTTTTCAATTTTTAGGGTTTTTACTTAATGAAAAATAGCCAAAATTGGCTAGAAAATCAAACAACAAGCAAACAACAGAACTTAATTTTTTTAGAATTTTTGGGGGTGTTTTTATATTTTTTTGATATTTTTAAACCTAGACAGTAGCTAAAAGGAAGGTTTTTGAATTTTTAAAAATACTAAATCAAATCAAAAATGTCCTCAAAATTCTCAAAAATCTAACAACATGGCAGGAGCCATGTGTCAAATTTTCATCGAATTTGGAGGTGGTTTGATATTTATTCAAAAATCAAAGAGGGGGCACTGTGCACAGGGACGTAAGTGCAAATACCCAAAGTTCTGAGGGCCAAGGTGCAAAAATCCCAGCAAGTCACGCGCGTGGCGCGTGGCTGGGCACTCAGGGGCCTTTTGGTAAGAAAAACCAAGTTCCAGGGGCTTTTGATAACTCGTACCAAAAACCCAGGGACTCGGTTGCAATTTACCCACTAATACACGCATATGTAGAAATAAAAATGCTCACAGGGGCACAACTGCAAATACCAAAAAGTTTCTTGTCATTCAATAACCCAACAGAACTACAGGGAAATAAATGCAAATAACCCTAAACTACACGTGACGACGCACGTGGTCTCATACACACAGGGGCATACATGCAAATACAAACAAGCACCAGGTCCGGAATGCAAATTACCCTACGTAAATAAAGTTACTAAAATATTTACAGGACTAAAAATAAAAGACACAAACTACGAGGGGTCCTAAGTAATTTACCCCTTTATTCGTCGACGGCCGGATTCGCGCCACGTGGAGGATCTGACGGCTCTGGATGGTGGCGCTCTCCTTCTTCAGCTCTCGGGCCGGATCGACGGTGGAGGCGAGGACACGTGGAAGATCGAACGGGGTAGGGCTCAGGTGCCTCTCTCCTCTGCTGCTAATGGTCCAGATGAGCTCCTCAACGAGATCGACGGTAGCTGCTCCTCGGAAGATGGATGGTTGGGATCAAGTCTGGAGCGGAGGAGACATCGGACGGCGCTGGAGGATGGTGGAAGAACACGACGCCGGCGAACTTCGCCAGCCTCGTGCGAGAGCTGCAGTCCTCCTCAGCTGCTGCTAAGTATCGGAACAGGTCCGCGGAGTCGTCCCGCAGCTGGTGAAGGTGTCCGATGGCCCGGCCGAGCCCTGGAGGGGCTCCGGCGAGCTCGGCGGCAGTGAGCTCCTGGTCTGAACGTACGGGGGTCTCAGATGACTCCCTTTGAACCTGCAAGATGGACCAAAAGCTTCACGGGTCGAGGTCAAAGTGCCTCAACCCAAAGAAGCGGGGTGAAAGTGGCTTGTGGGTCGGCGCGAAGGAGCTCCGGCGAGCTGGGGATGGAGGAGCTCGACTCCCAGCTCCGGGGCGAGCTGGGTTGGATGAAAGTGCGAAGAACGTGCGTCGGAGGGTGGCGAAGGTGTGTGCGGGTTCCGATGATCGAGATAATACGCGAGGTGGCCGGAATCAGGGGAACACGTCGGAGAATCGATTTGGGGGTAACTCAAAATTAGACTAAACAAGAAGGTTCGAAGGTTACCTGGGCGATGCGGGAGACTATGCTGGAGCTTAGCTAGCTCCTGGTCTTCGCCTCGAAGGGCGTCAAGGCCTGAGGCTCGAGCTCCGGTCGGACGTCGGAGCACGGCGGCAAGAAGCAGCCGGATCGATGGTCGAGCACCCTTTCCTCTCTGCAACAAGGGCCAACGCGAGCTGTCACCTCGGTGGGTACAATGGAGGTCACGGGAATGAAGGTGGCGAGCCAAAGATGGAATGAGGAGGCGACTGAGCTCGAGTTTTATATGGGTGCAGGTCCGGGAAGGATCGATCGGGTCTGGTAGAGATAATTGGGCGAAGTCGGGTCCGCGAACAGGACCCGGGCTCTGGTGGTCCTGGGGGAGGTGTTGACCGGGGGTCAACAATCCCCCGTGGACCAATCAGAGCCCGCCAAGGGTTGAATTCTTATTTGATTTTTTTGGGGCCTTAAATGGCCGAATTTTCAAAAACTCAAAACACAAAATATTTTTGTTTTAATTTTTTCTATTTTTTTGTGATTTTTAATTAATTTTTGGAAATAAAAATAACGTCTATACATAGTAGCTATACATAGGTATATATACACTATATTGATTTTTGATTTTTGATTTTTAATTAGTTCTTTTTATACATTTTTATTCCTATTTTATATTTTATTTATTTATAGGATAAAATGAGGAATAAAAGGCTATTTTATTTTATTTTTATTATTTATATACATAGGTTAAATAATTAGTGATATACATATATGTACATGGTATATATACAATATATTTTTGTATTTTAATTTTGTAATTTTTATTTGATTTTTGTTTTGTTTCTTTTTATGTATTTTATGTACAATATATACCAGAGAATATATACAAAAAGTTTTAAAAATAAATACCTTTATTTACAAGGTGAAATAGATAAGGATGATGGTCTATGTACAAGGTGAAGGATTCTTTTTGGATTTTTGATTTTTATCTTTTTGTTTTATTTTTATGTTTCATAAATATTTACAAAATATATACAAGCATATTTTTTATTGAGGAAAATATTATTTATTTATTTACAAATATATACAGGTGTGAGCCCCTATCTCCCTCTACTTGGTTTTTATGCGGTCAGGCCCATGCTGAGCCCTCCCTTGGGTCAGGTTGCTCAATATTTATTCTAAATATTTCCCTCTTTTTCTTTTACATCTTTATTCTTTTATTTTTGCACAAAAACATGCTAATTATCTATTTTTACAAACATGCATGCTTTTGCTAATTAACCCTATTTACACATATCTACATGCATTTGCATAGGTTTTTGTAGCTAAAATATAAGAATAAAGAGTGATGAATGGGTATTCATCACCCCCCTATACTATACTTTGCTAGTCCCTTAGCAAACACTTATTTGAAAAAGAAGTGAAAAAGAAAGAAAGAAAAAGAAAAAGAGAATGTACATGGATCAAGGTTGATTATTAAACTTGCCTTCATTAAATTGAGGTATGGAGCTTAATCAGATCTTTGGATTATTGATGTGTCGGAACCTTATTTAGACTTAAGCTTAAAACCTAACAGCCTCTAAGTTCCACTACTCTATAACCAAGACTCCTCAATGCTCCAGATCAGAACAAGTCATCAACTACAAACCCTGAAGACCATGAATCTTTTCTTGTTCTGTGAAAGTGAGGTCTGAGCTCTCCACCTCAGAAATGGCAACTTGACAACCCTCCCCAACAAGGTAACTCTATGACCTCAATCTGGCCACTCTTTCCTCGAGGAGCGGGGTATTCCCTTCTAAGTTCAAGTACAACCGGCTCAAGAAGAGGGGGAAGAAGAGAATGGGTCAAGGCCAGTGTAGCCAAGTACCCTTGGGAGCTTGACCAGTGTAGCCAAGTTTCCCTGCTGCAAGCTACAACAGGTGGATCATGAAACCAAGCTTTGCTTATTGCACTTATATACATACTCCGGTGGGATTATCATTTTCTCTCAGACCCACCACTTTTTTGGAGTTCTTTTCTTTTTGCATTTTTTTTTTCGAGTGCATCTATACAACATGTACATGTGCAGCATATATACAAGGAGTTTTTCCTCTTGAGCCAGTAGACTATCCCTCTTTTGAAGCTTTATTGCAACCCACAACTCCCGTCGTTAGACTTCATGGCAACCAGACCAAGTTGAGACGCACTTCCTTCACTAAATGAAGAAGAGAGGTTCCGCCTAGAAGTACTACCCTCATATGCTACCCCAAGTCAAGGAAGACTGCCTCCTCACCACCTCATCCGTAGAGAGCTCGGTGCATAGTGCGGTTGTCCAAGTAAAGCCATAATCTATATGAGTCATGTGTTGTTGTTAAGTGCTCTACTTAGGCTCATTGAGATGACATGTGATCATAGCCTAGTGGACTCAAAGAATTAAGTCACCATGGACCTGAAAAGCCTTAAACCTAAGCCCTATAAGGTTCCTCTTGGAATTAGGTGGATTAAGATCTTAATCAAGCTCCATTTCTCAATTTGATTTCAGGCTAGTTTAAATGTCAACTATCATCCAAGAAAAACTATATACATATGTACAAAAAGATGCATATTTACACACTATTTTACAATCATGCAAAATTTTTGAAAAATGTTTTGAAATCATGAATGATGATGCATGAAGTGCAAGTTTTGCAAAAAGATATTTACACACATTTACACAAGATTTTTGCAAACTTTTGATTTTCAAAACTTTTTGGAAAAATTTTGTACTATATACATAATTTTGATACAGAAAATATTTACACAAGCTTTACACACAAAAGATTTTTGAAATCATTTTTACAAAAATAATTTGTACACTAGCTATGTATGTGCAAATAAAAGAAGATTATGTACATGAAAAAAATTTTTAATTTTTGTGGTTTTTAGCCATTTTTATTTATTAACACACTCACACAAAGTACGAGTTATGGCTAAAGTATATATGAAATATATACACACCCCCCTATACTTAGCTCGAACGATGTCCTCGGAGTCAAGAGCGATGAAGAAGACATAACTCGTGCTTTGTATAGGGAAGTGAAAAGAAAGGCTATACAAAAGGAGAATGAAAAGTCAAGAGGGACTCGGGTCTTCCCCCTATACTTAGGATCAAGTAATCCTAAGTATAGCAGTCTGTACACGAAGGGAAAACCGAGTGGAGAATGTACAGGGTCTACCCCCCCTATACTTAGGGTAAGATATCCCTAAGTATAGGCAGCAAAACAGGGGTAGACAGAAACAAAAGAAATACCCGAAAGGTCTCACATCCCCCCTATACTTAGGGTAAAGTGCACCCTAAGTATAGCATAATCACAAGATGAAGAAAGGGATGTGGGACTAAGGAATGTGATGATATGGACATCTGGATCTATGTACAGCGGAGGATCAGTAAAGCTCAGGCGTGAGATGCATTAGATGTGAGTCAAAGACCACATCTCACGCAAAATGAATAGGGGCAAGATCAACGACCCGCGGCTCATGATCTAGAAAGGGCTTGAGCCGCTGGCCGTTCACTCGGAAGGTACTCTCAGAAGACAACTCAGATATATCGATGCTACCGTTGTCGTGTACCTTCCGAACCAGATAAGGTCCTTTCCATTTGCTCTGTAGCTTCCCTGGAAATAATCTAAGCCTCACATCAAACAGCCATACTCTCTGTCCAATCTCAAAGTGCTTGTGGCTGATATGAGAATCATGCCACTCCTTGACTCTCTCCTTATAATGCAGGCTGCTTGAGAAAGCTGAATCTCTAAGCTCCTCCAGGGCAGCTAACTCTGCCCTCCTCTGGTCTCCTATACCATCTGGATCCATAAGAATGTCTGTAACTGCCCAAAGTGACTTGTGCCTCAGCTCAACTGGTAGGTGACAGGGTTTGCCATATACGAGGCGAAAGGGAGATGTGCCCAAAGGTGTCTTGAAAGACGTCCTATATGCCCACAAGACCGAGTCCAATAGCTGTGACCAATCCTTTCGGTCAGGGCGGACGACTTTCTGCAGAATAGTCTTGATCTCCCTATTCGACACTTCGGCTAGACCATTCGTCTGTGGATGGTATGGTGTAGCAACGCGATGGTCTATGCCGAACTCGCTAGCAAGTGCCTACACCTGGTCGTTGATGAAGTGAGATCCCCCATCAGAAATAAGAACTCGTGGAACCCCGAACCGCGTGATGATATGCTTCCTCAAAAATCTGCAAACTGTCCTCGCATCAGCGGCTCGGGCGGGGATAGCCTCCACCCAACGACTCACATAATCTACGGCCAACAGAATGTACTCAAATCCCTGACTCTTAGGGAATGGACCCATGAAATCGATGCCCCATGTGTCAAAAACCTCACAGAAGTGAATGGGCTGCATCGGCATCATATCACGCTGTCCACAAGTGCCCATCCTCTGACAGTCAGTATACCTCTTCACGAACTCATCTGAGTCCTTGAAGAGGGTAGGCCACCACAAGCCGGATTGGAGCACTTTCTGTGCCGTTCTCCTCCCAGAATGATGTCCTCCTGCCTCACGCTTGTGGCAGTAAGTGAGGACGCTATGGTGTTCCTCCTGAGGAATACACCGACGCCAGACGCTATCCCCTCCCTTGTGGTAAAGGATGGGATCCTCCCAATGGTAAGACTTGGCCTTCGCGAGGAAGGTCTCAAGCCTCTGCCTGGGCCAATCTTGTGGGACTTTCCCAGCAACGAGAAAGTTCACAATATCGGCGTACCATGGGAGTGAGGCGATAGCAAGGATCGCCTCATCTGGGAAGGTATCTCGGATAGGATCAATCTGCTCAGTCTCCTCAGGCTACTCTAATCGGGATAGGTGATCCGCCACCACATTCTTGACTCCAGGCTTATCCTTGATCTCAATGTCGAACTCCTGGAGTAGAAGGATCCATCTAGTCAGTCTGGCCTTGGCATCCTTCTTTGCCATGAGGTACCTGATGGCGGTGTGATCTGTGAACAAAGTCACTCTGGATCCAATGATATATGATCTGAACTTATCCAGGGCGAACACTACTGCTAGCATCTCCTTCTCTGTGACTGTATAATTCCGCTGGGCGGAATCCAATGTGCGGCTAGCATAGTGTATAGCAAATGGTACTCCCTCCCTCCTCTGTCCCAGCACTGCCCCTACGGCAAAATCGGAGGCGTCCGTCATGATCTCGAATGGGAGAGACCAATCAGGTGGCTGGAGGACAGGAGCCTCAATAACGCACTGCTGGAGAGTAGCAAATGACGAAAGACACTTGTCATCGACAAGGAACTCGGTGTCTTTCGTCAAGAGGTCGGTCAACGGTCGGGCAATCCTGCTAAAATCATGAATGAATCTCCTGTAAAATCCAACGTGCCCCAGAAATGACCGTAACTGCCTCAAATTGGACGGCGGTGTGAGTTTCCTAATGACATCAACCTTGGCCGGATCAACCTCCATGCCCCTGTTGGAGATGATGTGGCCAAGCACCGTCCCTTGAGTCACCATGAAGTGACTCTTCTCCCAAGATAGCACCAAGTGATACTCAATACATCGCTGAAGTACTCGATCTAGGCAGTCAAGACAAGAATCAAATCCGTCGCCGTAGATCGAGAAATCATCCATGAAGACCTCTAAGCACTCCCCTAACATGTCCGAAAAGATCGACAGCATGCACCTCTGAAAAGTCGCAGGGGCATTGCATAGCCCAAATGGCATGCGTCGAAAAGCGTATGTGCCGAAGGGACAGGTAAAGGTGGTCTTCTCCTGGTCCTCAGGAGCGATGGCCACTTGGTTGTAGCCCGAGTACCCATCCAGGAAGCAATAATGGCTCTTCCCTGCCAGTCTCTCAATGATCTGGTCAATAAAAGGCAGGGGGAAATGGTCCTTCTTGGTGGCTTGGTTGAGTCTCCTGTAGTCAACACAAACCCTCCAAGAGGTGGGTACTCGTGTAGCAATCTCCTCTCCCGACTCACTGATCACAGTCGTGATGCCCGTCTTCTTGGGCACCACATGCAAGGGGCTGACCCACTTGGAGTCGAAAATGGGATAAATAAAACCTGCACCCCACCACTTCGATATTTCCTTCATGACAACCTCTCTCAGGTTGGGGTTCAGACGCCGCTGGAACTCACGCGACGGCTTCGCCCCATCCTCGAGATAGATGTGGTGGGAGCACACTGATGGACTAATCCCATGGAGATCTGCTACGCTCCATCCGATCGCCTTGCGGTTCTTTTCAAGAACCCCCATCAAACGGGATTCCTGCTCTCCAGTCAACTCGGCGGAGATGATGACTGGGTACATCTCTGGATCGCCCGCAAGGAATCGATACTTCAGCGAAGTAGGGAGCGGCTTCAGCTCTGGAATGCTGGGTGCCGGCAAATCTGGCTGTGGAAGAAACTGAGTGAACGCTGCAAGGTCTGCCAAATCTGCCTAGGAAAGTGAAAGTGTACTCTCGCAAACTGGATCGGGAGAAGGTGGCTCTACTGCACTGTCTCTGGTCTGCTCTGCCTCTACCTCCTCCTCATCTCTAGGCTCAGATGGACTCAGGTCTGGCATCTGGTCATAACAATCGGCCCAATCAGACTCTGAATTCGAGGGATCTGCATTAGAAACGGTGGCATCAGCACCACCGGAAAATGAGGTGGCATCAACACCACCATCACAAATCATCGTGCTGCGATCAAGGACCGGCTCTGCTGCCGCAATGGTATCCTGAACCAGGTCTGTGCTCTCCAGACTCTCCTCTACTGTCATCTCTGCATTAGCTGTGTCTGAAAGTGAGAGGGTGGTCTGTGTCTCAAGGTCTGCCCAAGCTGCCTCATCATCTGTGATCACAAAATCACAGTCCTGGTGGGTGTCTGGCTCTACGTCTGTCAGCTGCTCTGAATCGGTACTCGCATCTGAGCGGGATCTGAATCTGGCTCTATAGTCCTCGACCGTCTCTATTTGTATACTCTCGCCCTGGACGCGAAAGTACACCTTCCCGCTATCATGATCAGTCACCGCCTTGGCTGTGGCCAAGAACGGACGACCAAGGATGATGGGAGTATCGGTCACTGACTCAGGGGTCTCCATGTCCAACACTACGAAGTCCACGGGGAATTGCAGACCCTGAATTGTGACGATAACGTCTCGTAATAACCGCTTCGGCCTCTTGACAGATCGATCAGCGAACTGAAGGACTGTCCTGCTCTGTCGAAGAGTGCCCAACTCGAAGCGATCGAGAAGGGCTGCCGGAAGAAGGTTAATCGACGATCCGCTATCTAGAAGAGTACGGTCGAACCACTGCTCACTAATCTGGCATCTGACATACGGGGCCCCTGAATCTGGCCTCTTGGCTGGCAGTCGGTTCTGGATCGCAAAGCACGTGGCTTTGGTCAGCACATGTATCTCTGAAGTGTGGTTCCTCCTCCTCCTCCTGACTGTAGTCCTCTCTCTCAAAGATCTCTGGAGAAGGGGGATGTGCTGCAAAGCCTCCTGGAGGGTCAGCTGGATGTGAAACCGATCTATCATGCTCTGGCTGAACTCCTCAAGCTCTCTCTTTTTTGGGTCATTTTTCTTCCCCTTCCCCATCTGAAGGGCTCTAGGGAAGGGGATCACTGGGTCCTTCTCAGATGAAGGACTAGGAAAAGGTCTAAGCGGTTCAAGGACCGGATCCACACATACATCACGCACCACAGTGGGACCAGAAGAAAATAAACCTTTTCCTTTATTCATAGCAGAGTTCCGAGATACATGACCATGAGGAAAAACAACACCACTATCTGTACAAACACCGGTGGCCTCAGTACCACCACGGGCGGGCTGCTCTGCTGCTGCTGCTGAAGGTAAACGTCTCGCGGCATCAGTACCGCGTGCTGGCTCGGCTGCTGCTGGAGTGGCATCAGTACCACCTCCTAGATCTGGTGAAGTGGCGGCCTCAGTACCGCCTGTGGGATCAGCATCCTTGGTGGCCTCAGTACCACCGTCATCATCTGGAGCGGCCTCAGTACCGCTCTCCTCCTCCTCCTGTTGCGCCTCGGGATGGTGCTCAGCTGAGGCGCCGCCGCCGGCTGGGGTCCTACCGCTCCTAAGCGTGGCAAAATCAACATCAAAAAGATCTGAAGAAGTATCATCAAATGGATCGCTAGGAGTGGCTAACTCAGTATGTACTACCTGCTCAGACTTCCGCTTGAGATTGTTCGGGTTCGGCTCTATCTGGGCGGGTATGGCGGCCTTCCCTCTCATCAGGTCCCGCATCTCATGGCGGAACTCATCCATCTCCCGTCTGAATGTGGCCTGCTGGTCCGTGAGGAGGCGGGCGATATCATCCAAAGCGGGGCTCTCATGGGAGCCCGACGGGTGGCCTCTCTATGGGTGAGGCTGCGGCTGCTGGTATGGGTGAGAGGGATAAGAAGGAGGGTGCTGCTGGTGCTGGTATCCCTGGTGAGCCTGCTGCTCACGTCTCCAAGGCTGTCCCTGCTGCTGATAGGGACGAGGAACGTAGGACGACTGCTGCTGGTAGACTGGGGGCTGCTGCTGCGGCTGGTGATGGTCTCTCGGCTGGGAGTACTGCCCTCCCTGTGCTGACGGCTGCTGCTGGGGCTGGGCACCACCACTCCCCCACCTGAATCCGGGATGATCTCGTCGGATCCCAGGCTGGGGACGGTCATACCAGATCCCGTTGACATCCATCAACGGCTCTGCATCAAAGGGGGTTGGGGGTAGTACTGCCAACGGCTGATCCGGCTGGTAGACCACCATCTGCATCTCTGGAGATGGTGGTGACTGCAAGGTGGGCTGCGGCTGCTGGTACGGCTCCGCCTGTACAAGGTGAACCTGTCTAGGCTGCACTGGGGTGTTGGAGCGCTGGGACGAGCTGCTACTGCTGCCGGCGTCGCCTCGCGACTGAAGACGGGGCTGAGAAGCCGTCTGTGTCTCCTGGAGACACATGAGCTGTGTCTTCAGGTCGCTCAAGACCTGTGCCATCTGATCCATCTGTGCTATGCTCTGGCACTGCTTCTTCTCTATCAGCTTCATGCGGTCCAGCTTCTCGCTGATGATGCCCATGTCCGCAGCTGACGACTCTAACTGTGCTGCTGCTGTGGCTGCTGCGGACGAACTGGAAGTACCTGCATCTACCCGTGCTATCCTCTGGTACTGCACGGGCCCTGGCTGATGTGGCTGGGTCTTCTGAGTGTAGAGCCGGGTCTGGGACATGACCATGTAGTTCTCTGCCATCTCCTCAAAAATAGCCCAGACCTGGTCCTGGTCCTTGGCGAAGTAGGACCCGCCACACGAAGCGTTCACCAGGCCCTGTAGCTCTGGTGACAACCCACTGAAGAAGCTCTGAACTAGGTTCGGCTTCGTGATATCGTGGTGTGGGCATCTGTCCAAAAGCTCTCTGAACCTCTCCCAAGCCTCATGGAACTGCTCGTTGGGGAACATGGAGAAGTTGCTGATCAGGGCCCTCGCTGCATTCGTCCGCCCGAGTGGATAGTACTTGTTCAAGTACTCGGTGCGGAGCTGCTCCCATGTGTACACGAATCTCCCCAAATGTTTCAGCCAGGTGGCTGCTCTATCTGCCAGTGAGAAGGGGAAGGCAATCATCCGTATGGTATCCTGGTCCACATGCCTGTCGTGGACAGTACTGCAAATCATGAGAAACTCCTGTAGGTGGAGATGGGGCTCCTCTGTAGCCAGTCCATGGAACCGCGGGAGCATCTGCAAGGTGTTCGGGGGGAACTTGAAGTCCCCCACGATGGCTGGAACCACAACCCAATGGCGCATCAAGGTAGATCCGGGGTTGTGCAACTCCCGCATCGGTCTAGGTGGTCCTGCTCCTCCTGCGGCTGCTGCCGCTGCGGCGGCGGCCGCGGCTGCTGCTGCTGCTGCTGCGGCTCGTGCCTGTGCCTCATCGGGGTCCTCGGGCTCGCTCTGTGCATCTCTCTCTGCTCTGAGCCTCTCCATCTCACGCCTCATCTCTATCATAAAAGCTCCCTGATCGCGGAGCTGCTGCTGGACTGTCTCTAACTGTGCGATCAGGGTGGAGTTGATCGCTCCCTGGTCCAGTACAAAGTGCTCGGGACGGGAGTGATCGTCAGAACTGCCTGCGCCTGCCATCTCGACGTCTGCAAAATCGAAGGAGCCCAACTCAGGTGCTGTCAAATGAATCAATCTCTCCTCGGGCTCATGTCTCTCGGGTAGATCAGAAAGGGGATCGAGGGGGAACAGGGTGGAGTCGTACTCGGGCTCGGAGAGCGGGTCTGAGCTCTCGCGAGCCAACCTAGATGATGAGGTAGACGCGCCCGAAAGCGGTGCAGCCAGAGGCTGCCTAAGAGACCGTCTACCCATCATCTTGATCTGGCGAGTAGGGCGGATGGGATCTGGAAAAACTATGATCTGAAAACAAACCCCCGGTTCACCAACGCAACGCGAGCTGAAGACCGTGAAAGTTCGGTCAAATTATCTTGTCTGTTTTATTTGGTGAACACACAAATATCAGAGCGATTACGTGACCTGTTGGGATCTCCGCTGCTAACCCAACCGACTGGCCCGCACGGAAGAGTCGGTAGTCAGTCAAGTATAGCAACGGGGGGCTCTACCTAGTGTTCGGGTCACTCTCTCGCACATACAAACCAAGCAATGAGGGGGTTGCTCTCCCCAAGACAGAATTTTTAGGGTGAGCGAGTTTTAAGATCAATAGTCTTAGCAGTCCCAATTTTATGGTTACTCTTTTTAGGTATTTTTCAATGCAAACAAAAACGCCTAACGAATTTTTCGGTTCTCCTGGTTATTAAGTCCAAAAACGGGGGGAGAAGTCGAAAAAGCCGATGCACGAGAAATCAATGATGCATGCAAAGTCAGAAAAGCGTACCTGCCTCCAGCTCTCTACATGCAGAGTGATCCGCGCATAAAATAAAGACAGAAAAGTAAACTAAGCTATATGATGCAGCGGTAAAAAGCCGAGTCCTAAGGCAAGCAACTTCTATTGATCGTGAAGAACAATAGTTAGTTAACCGAATCGAGTCCGGAGTCCGATCTTGGGAGTCACTCGGTGCCCGCCACAACGGGTCCTGCCAGCGCTGTATGTGACTCCTAACGGCACGTGGTCTCACATCCAATTAAACTAACTTTTTCAGTGAATTTTAGTAAGGTCCAATTACGTTCTATAGGAACAGATATTCTATTAAGTGTTGGGCCTTAGAAATCTTACGTCACAACCAACAAAAATCCTATGTCTAGGGGCTCGAGCAAAAACCACGAAAAACCGGCAAATGACAGTAAGAAAGAAAAAGAAAAGCCGCGTAAAAAGCCGCGAAAAACCGAGGGGTCCTAATGGGTCCCCCGAGCACGCCGGTGCTCGGCGAAACAGACCCGCTACGGTCTAAGTGCCTAAACAGTCTCACAGTTCAAGTCCCTGTATTATTACAATTAATAATAAATGAACTGAAAATAAACTAAGCTATCCTCTCCCACTCACTCTCTCTCTCTCGCTCTCTCCTGCGACTTCGTAGAGAAAGAAGCCGCCTCCAAACTCCGCGGCTGCACCGGCTCCTCGAAAGTCGCCTCCGCGGTCCTCGGGCCCTCGCAAGAAAGACAGAAGATGGTGGTCAGACCAATACAATAATCAAATAATAAATGAAAATAAGAACAAGGGTATATATGCAAAAATGAGAAATAAAACAATCACACAAAAGAAAACAAGAATAAAAAGAAAAGAAAATCAAAATAAATCAAAATAGATCAAAAAGAAACTATCAACAAAAGCCGCGAAAAGCCGCGAGCTCCGAAGAGCTGCGAAAAGCCGCGAAAACAAAAATGAAAAGAAAGTAAAAAAAAATAACTACTAAGCCGTGCTCCCCGGCAACGGCGCCATTCTGATGACACAAAAATCCCTAAAACCCAGGTGAAGGTAATGAAACAAGGGTCGTTGCGACCCGGATCTCAGAAGATGTGTCAATCAAGAAAAAGAATCGAACCGCGAAACGAATCGAATATCAAACAAAGCAAATCAAGCGGTCCTAGCTATAAGATTAACCTGGTATAGCTCCCAGGGTCGAACACAAGGAGCACGGATTGGCCTAGGGCCTACGAAGTAGTAAAAATAAAGTAAAATAAAAATGATTTTTAATGGTTTTTGTTAATTTTTATATTTTTTTTGGATTTTTAAAAGATTAAGAAAACAAAAGAAAACAAATATCAACACACTTAGGCAAATTATTTAACACACCAAAAATACAACAAAAATTCAAGAAAGATTGTTTTTATGTTTTTTAAGTTTTTAAGTGTTTTTGGTGAATTTTTGATAATTTTCTAATGGGTAGATTATTTTCTAAAAATCAAACAGTGCAAAAAATGAAAGGTACTGTCCAGCAAGGCTTAAGACCCAAAAATAAAATATTTAAGGATCTCAAAAAGCCCTGGAGGTAATTTTCCTGTAATCTAGAAAGAATAAGGAAAATTTAGGCACCCTAATTATTGTTTTTGGATTTTTAAATTATTTATTATAATTTTTATGAGTTTTTAGGGGTTTTTCAATTTTTAGGGTTTTTACTTAATGAAAAATAGCCAAAATTGGTTAGAAAATCAAACAACAAGCAAACAACAGAACTTAATTTTTTTAGAATTTTTGGGGGTGTTTTTATATTTTTTTGGTATTTTTAAACCTAGACAGTAGCTAAAAGGAAGGTTTTTGAATTTTTAAAAATACTAAATCAAATCAAAAATGTCCTCAAAAATTCTCAAAAATCTAACAACATGGCAGGAGCCATGTGTCAAATTTTCATCGAATTTGGAGGTGGTTTGATATTTATTCAAAAATCAAAGAGGGGGCACTGTGCACAGGGACGTAAGTGCAAATACTTAAAGTTCTGAGGGCCAAGGTGCAAAAATCCCAGCAAGTCACGCGCGTGGCGCGTGGCTGGGGCACTCAGGGGACTTTTGGTAAGAAAAACCAAGTTCCAGGGGCTTTTGATAACTCGTACCAAAAACCCAGGGACTCGGTTGCAATTTACCCACTAATACACGCACATGTAGAAATAAAAATGCTCACAGGGGCACAACTGCAAATACCAAAAGGTTTCTTGTCATTCAATAACCCAACAGAACTACAGGGAAATAAATGCAAATAACCCTAAACTACACGTGACGACGCACGTGGTCTCATACACACAGGGGCATACATGCAAATACAAACAAGCACCAGGTCCGGAATGCAAATTACCCTACGTAAATAAAGTTACTAAAATATTTACAGGACTAAAAATAAAAGACACAAACTACGAGGGGGCCTAAGTAATTTACCCCTTTATTCGTCGACGGCCGGATTCGCGCCACGTGGAGGATCTGACGGCTCTGGATGGTGGCGCTCTCCTTCTTCAGCTCTCGGGCCGGATCGACGGTGGAGGCGAGGACACGTGGAAGATCGAACGGGGTAGGGCTCAGGTGCCTCTCTCCTCTGCTGCTAACGGTCCAGATGAGCTCCTCAACGAGATCGACGGTAGCTGCTCCTCGGAAGATGGATGGCTGGGATCAAGTCTGGAGCGGAGGAGACATCGGACGGCGCTGGAGGATGGTGGAAGAACACGACGCCGGCGAACTTCGCCAGCCTCGTGCGAGAGCTGCAGTCCTCCTCAGCTGCTGCTAAGTATCGGAACAGGTCCGCGGAGTCGTCCCGCAGCTGGTGAAGGTGTCCGATGGCCCGGCCGAGCCCTGGAGGGGCTCCGGCGAGCTCGGCGGCGGTGAGCTCCTGGTCTGAACGTACGAGGGTCTCAGATGACTCCCTTTGAACCTGCAAGATGGACCAAAAGCTTCACGGGTCGAGGGCAAAGTGCCTCGACCCAAAGAAGCGGGGTGAAAGTGGCTTGTGGGTCGACGCGAAGGAGCTCCGGCGAGCTGGGGATGGAGGAGCTCGACTCCCAGCTCCGGGGCGAGCTGGGTTGGATGAAAGTGCGAAGAACGTGCGTCGGAGGGTGGCGAAGGTGTGTGCGGGTTCCGATGATCGAGATAATACGCGAGGTGGCCGGAATCAGGGGAACACGTCGGAGAATCGATTTGGGGGTAACTCAAAATTAGACTAAACAAGAAGGTTCGAAGGTTACCGGGGCGATGCGGGAGACTATGCTGGAGCTTAGCTAGCTCCTGGTCTTCGCCTCGAAGGGCGTCAAGGCCTGAGGCTCGAGCTCCGGTCGGACGTCGGAGCACGGTGGCAAGAAGCAGCCGGATCGATGGTCGGGCACCCTTTCCTCTCTGCAACAAGGGCCAACGCGAGCTGTCACCTCGGTGGGTACAATGGAGGTCACGGGAATGAAGGTGGCGAGCCAAAGATGGAATGAGGAGGCGGCTGAGCTCGAGTTTTATATGGGTGCAGGTCCGGGAAGGATCGATCGGGCATGGTAGAGATAATTGGGCGAAGTCGGGTCCGCGAACAGGACCCGGGCTCTGGTGGTCCTGGGGGAGGTGTTGACCGGGGGTCAACAATCCCCCGTGGACCAATCAGAGCCCGCCAAGGGTTGAATTCTTATTTGATTTTTTTGGGGCCTTAAATGGCCGAATTTTCAAAAACTCAAAACACAAAATATTTTTGTTTTTATTTTTTCTATTTTTTTGTGATTTTTAATTAATTTTTGGAAATAAAAATAAGGTCTATACATAGTAGCTATACATAGGTATATATACACTATATTGATTTTTGATTTTTGATTTTTAATTAGTTCTTTTTATACATTTTTATTCCTATTTTATATTTTATTTATTTATAGGATAAAAGGAGGAATAAAAGGCTATTTTATTTTATTTTTATTATTTATATACATAGGTTAAATAATTAGTGATATACATATATGTACATGGTATATATACAATATATTTTTGTATTTTAATTTTGTAATTTTTATTTGATTTTTGTTTTGTCTTTTTATGTATTTTATGTACAATATATACCAAAGAATATCTACAAAAAGTTTTAAAAATAAATACCTTTATTTACAAGGTGAAATAGATAAGGATGATGGTCTATGTACAAGGTGAAGGATTCTTTTTGGATTTTTGATTTTTATCTTTTTGTTTTGTTTTTATGTTTCATAAATATTTACAAAATATATACAAGCATATTTTTGATTGAGGAAAATATTATTTATTTATTTACAAATATATACAGGTGTGAGCCCCTATCTCCCTCTACTTGGTTTTTATGCGGTCAGGCCCATGCTGAGCCCTCCCTTGGGTCAGGTTGCTCAATATTTATTCTAAATATTTCCCTCTTTTTCTTTTACATCTTTATTCTTTTATTTTTGCACAAAAACATGCTAATTATCTATTTTTACAAACATGCATGCTTTTGCTAATTAACCCTATTTACACATATCTACATGCATTTGCATAGGTTTTTGTAGCTAAAATATAAGAATAAAGAGTGATGAATGGGTATTCATCAGATTCCTCTTAGAATTTAGGTGGATTAAGATCTTAATCAAGCTCCATTTCTCAATTTGATTCCAGGCTAGTTTAAATGCCAACTATCATCCAGAAAACTATATACATATGTACAAAGAGATGCTTATTTACACAAAGTTTACAATCATGCAAAATTTTTGAAAAATGTTTTGAAATCATGAATGAATGATGCATGAAGTGCAAGTTTTGCAAAAAGATATTTACACACATTTACACAAGATTTTTGCAAACTTTTTGATTTTCAAAACATTTGGAAAAAGTTTGTACTATATACATAATTTTGATACCAAAATATTTACACAAGCTTTACACAAAAGATTTTTGAAATCATTTTTACAAAATAATTTGTACACTAGCTATTTATGTGCAAATAAAAGAAGTTTATGTACATGAAAATTTTTAATTTTTGTGGTTTTTAGCCATTTTATTTATTACACACTCACACAAAGTACAAGTTATGGCTAAAGTATATATGAAATATATACACACCCCCCTATACTTAGCTCGAACTATGTCCTCAGAGTCAAGAGCGATGAAGAAGACATAACTCGTGCTAGGTATAGGGAAGTGAAAAGAAAGGCTATATACAAAGAGGAAGAATGAAATGAAAAAGTCAAGAGGGTCTCGGGTCTTCCCCCTATACTTAGGATCAAATAATCCTAAGTATAGCAGGGCTGTATACTAAGGGAAAACAGAGTGGAGAATGTACAGGGTCTACCCCCCATACTTAGGGTGAGATGTCCCTAAGTATAGGCAGCAAAAACAGGGGGTAGACAGAAACAAAAGACATACCCAAAAGGTCTCACCTCCCCCCTATACTTAGGGTAAAGTGCACCCTAAGTATAGCATAATCATAAGATGAAGAAAAGGATGTGGGACTAAAGAATGTGGTGATATGGACATCTGGATCTATACAAGGCGGAAGATCAGTAAAACTCAGGCGTGAGATGCATTAGATGTGAGTCAATGACCACATCTCACGCAAAATGAATAGGGGCAAGATCAACGACCCGCGGCTCATGATCTAGAAATGGCTTGAGCCGCTGGCCGTTCACTCGAAAGGTACTCTCAGAAGACAACTCAGATATGTCAATGCTACCGTTGTCGTGTACCTTTCTGACCAAATAAGGTCCCTTCCATTTGCTCTGTAGCTTCCCTGGAAATAATCGTAGCCTCGCATCAAACAGCCATACTCTCTGTCCAATCTCAAAATGTTTGTGGCTGATATGAGAATCATGCCACTCCTTCACTTTCTCCTTATAATGTAGGCTGCTTGAGAAAGCTGCATCTCTAAGCTCCTCCAGGGCAGCTAACTCTGCCCTCCTCTGGTCTCCCATACCATCTGGATCCATCAGAATATCTGTAACTGCCCAAAGTGACTTGTGCCTCAGCTCAACAGGTAAATGGCATGGCTTGCCATACACGAGGCGAAAGGGAGATGTGCCCAAAGGTGTCTTGAAAGACGTCCTATATGCCCACAAGACCGAGTCCAAAAGCTGTGACCAATCCTTTCGGTCAGGGCGGACGACTTTCTGCAATATAGTCTTAATCTCCCTATTCGACACCTCAGCTAGACCATTCGTCTGTGGATGGTAAGGTGTAGCAACACGATGGTCTATACCGAACTCGCTAGCAAGTGCCTTCACCTGGTCGTTGATGAAGTGAGATCCCCCATCAGAAATCAGAACTCATGGAACCCCGAACCGCGTGATGATATGCTTCCTCAAAAATCTGCAAACTGTCCTCGCACCAGCGGCTCGGGTGGGGATAGCCTCCACCCAACGACTCACATAATCCACAGCCAACAGAATGTACTCAAATCCCTGACTCTTAGGGAATGGACCCATGAAATCGATGCCCCATGCGTCAAAAACCTCACAGAAGTGAATGGGCTGCATCGGCATCATATCACGCTGTTCACAAGTGCCCATCCTCTGACAGTCAGTACACCTCTTCACAAACTCGTCTGAGTCCTTGAAGAGGGTAGGCCACCACAAGCCGGATTGGAGCACTTTCTGTGCCGTTCTCCTCCCAGAATGATGTCCTCCTGCCTCAAGCTTGTGGCAGTAAGTGAGGACGCTATGGTGTTCCTCCTGAGGGATACACCGACGCCAGATGCTATCCCCTCCTTCGTGGTAAAGGATGGGATCCTCCCAATGGTAGGACTTGGCCTTTGCAAGGAAGGTCTCAAGCCTCTGCCTGGGCCAATCTTGTGGGACTTTCCCAGCAATGAGAAAGTTCACAATATCGGCGTACCACGGGCGTGAGGCGATAGCAAGGATCGCCTCATCTGGGAAGGTACCTCTAATAGGATCAATCTGCTCAGACTCCTCAGGCTGCTCTAAACGGGAGAGATGATCCGCCACCACATTCTTGACTCCAGGCTTATCCTTGATCTCAATGTCGAACTCCTAGAGTAGAAGGATCCATCTAGTCAGTCTGGCCTTGGCATCCTTCTTTGCCATGAGGTACCTGATGGCGGTGTGATCTGTAAACAAAGTCACTCTAGATCCAATGATATACGATCTGAACTTATCTAGGGCGAACACTACGGCTAGCATCTCCTTCTCTGTGACCGTGTAATTCCGCTGGGCGGAATCCAATGTGCGGCTAGCGTAGTGTATGGCAAATGGAACTCCATCCCTCCTCTGTCCCAGCACTGCCCCTACGGCAAAATCGGAGGCATCCGTCATGATCTCGAATGGGAGAGACCAATCAGGCGGTTGGAGGACAGGAGCCTCAATAACACACTGCTGGAGAGTCGCGAAGGACGAAAGACACTTGTCATCGACAAGGAACTCGGTGTCTTTCGTCAAAAGGTCAGTCAACAGTCGGGCAATCCTGCTGAAATCCTGAATAAATCTCCTATAAAATCCAACGTGCCCCAGGAATGACCGTAGCTGCCTCAGATTGGACGGCGGTGCGAGTTTCCTAATGACATCAACCTTGGCCGGATCAACCTCCATGCCCCTGTTGGAGATGATATGGCCAAGCACCGTCCCTGGAGTCACCATGAAGTGACTCTTCTCCCAAGATAAAACCAAATGATACTCAATACATCGCTGGAGTACCCGGTCTAGGCAGTCAAGACAGGAGTCGAATCCGTCGCCGTAGATCGAGAAATCGTCCATGAAGACCTCCAAACACTCCCCTACCATATCCGAGAAGATCAACAGCATGCACCTCTGAAAAGTCGCAGGGGCATTGCATAGCCCAAATGGCATGCGCCGAAAAGCATATGTGCTGAAGGGACATGTAAAGGTGGTCTTCTCCTGATCCTCAGGAGCGATAGCCACTTGGTTGTAGCCCGAGTACCCATCCAGGAAGCAATAATGGCTCTTCCCTGCCAGTCTCTCAATGATCTGGTCAATAAAAGGCAGGGGGAAATGGTCCTTCTTGGTGGCTTGGTTGAGTCTCCTGTAGTCAACACAGACCCTCCAAGAGGTGGGTACTTGTGTAGCAATCTCCTCTCCCGACTCACTGATCACAGTCGTGATGCCCGTCTTCTTAGGCACCACATGCAAGGGGCTGACCCACTTGGAGTCGGAAATGGGATAAATAAAATCTGCACTCCACCATTTTGATATTTCCTTCATCACAACCTCTCTCAGGTTAGGGTTCAGTCGTCACTGGAACTCACGCGACGGCTTCGCTCCCTCCTCGAGATAGATATGGTGGGAGCACACTGATGGACTAATCCCATGGAGATCTGCTACGCTCCATCCGATCGCCTTGCGGTTCTTTTCAAGAACCCCCATCAGACGGGATTCCTGCTCTCCAGTCAACTCGGCGGAGATGATGACTGGGTACATCTCTGGCTCGCCCGCAAGGAACCGATACTTCAGCGAAGTAGGGAGCGGCTTCAGCTCTGGAATGCTGGGTGCTGGCAAATCTGGCTGCAGAAGAAAGTGAGTGAATGCTGCTAAGTCTGCCAAATCTGCCTGGGAGAAAGAAAGCGCACTCTCGCAAACTGGCTCGGGAGAAGGCTGCTCAACTGCACTGTCTCTGGTCTACTCTGCATCTGCCTCCTCCTCATCTGTAGGCTCTGGTGGACTCAAGTCTGGCATCTGATCATCACAATCTGCCCAATCAGACTCTGAATCCGAGGGATCTGTATCAACCGTGGTGGCATCAGTACCACCGTAACTCAAGGTGGCCTCAGCACCACCATCACTGAAAGTCGTATCGCGATCAAGGACCGGCTCCGCTGCCTCTGTGGTATCCTGAACCAGGGCTGTGCTCTCCAGACTCTCCTCTGCTATCATCTCGGCATCAGTTGTATCTGAATATGAAAGGATGGTCTGTGCTGCAGGATCCGCCCAAGCTGCCTCATCGTCTGTGATCACAAAATCACAGTCTTGGTGGATGTCTGGCTCTGCATCTGTCAGCTGCTCTGAGTCTGTACTCGCATCTGAGCAGGCTCTCTCTCTGGCTCTGTAGTCCTCGACCGTCTCTATTTATATACTTTCGCCCTCGACACAAAAGTACACCTTCCCGCTATCATGATCAGTCACCGCCTTGGTTGTGGCCAAGAACGGACGACCAAGGATGATGGGGGTATCGGTCACTGAGTCAGGGATCTCCATGTCCAACACTACGAAGTCCACGGGGAATTTCAGGCCCTGAATCGTGACAATAACGTCTCATAACAACCCCTTCGGCCTCTTGACAGATCGATCAGCGAACTGAAGGACTGTCCTGCTCTGTCGAAGAGTGCCCAACTCGAAGCGGTCGAGAAGGGCTGCCAGAAGAAGGTTGATCAACGATCCGCTATCTAGTAGAGTACGGTCGAACCTCTGCTCACTGATCTGGCATCTGACATACGGGGCCCCTGAATCTGGCCTCTTGGCTGGCAGTCGGTTCTGGATCGTAAAACATGTGGCTTTCGTCAGCACATGTATCTCTGAAGTGTGGTTCCTCCTCCTCCTCCTGACTGTGGTCCTGTCTCTCAAAGAACGCTGGAGAAGGGGGATGTGCTGCAAAGCCTCCTGGAGGGTCAGCTGGATGTGGAATCTATCTATCATGCTCTGGCTGAATTCCTCCTGCACTCTCTTTTTTGGATCATTTTCTCTTTTCTTCCCCTTCCCCATCTGAAGGGCTCTAGGGAAGGGGATCACAGGGTCCTTCGCAGATGAAGGACTAGGAAAAGGCCTAGACGGCTCGACGGCAGGATCCACACATACATCATGCACCACAGTGGGACCAGAAGAAACTAAACCTTTTCCTTTATTCAAACCAAAGTTCTGAGATACATCAAGGCGAGGAAAGGCTACATCTCTCTCAACACAAACACCGGTGGCCTCAGTACCACCTCTGGCTGGCTCTGCTGTTGCTGCTGCTGCTAGACGTCTCGCGGCCTCAGTACCACGGGTTGGCTCGGCTATCCTGGTGGCGTCAGTACCACCTCCTCGAACTGGTGAAGCGGCGGCCTCAGTACCGTCGGTGGGATCAGCATCCTTGGTGGCATCAGTGCCACCATCATCATCTGGAGCGGCCTCAGTACCGCTCTCCTCCTCCTCATGGGGCACCTCTGAAGTATCCTCGTGGTGAAGCTCAGATGAGGCGCCACCGCCTGCTGGGGTCCTACCGCTCATAAGTGCAACAAAATCATCATCACACAGATCCGAAGATGTATCAACAAATGGGTCACTAGGAGTGGCAAGCTCAGTGGAATCTACCTGCTCAGACTTCCTCTTGAGGTTGTTCGGGTTAAGCTCAATCTGTGCAGGAATGGCAGCCTTCTCCCTCACAAGGTCCCGCATCTCCTGGCGGAACTCGTCCATCTCTCGTCTAAATGTCGCCTGCTGATCCGTGAGGAGGCAGGCGATGTCATCCAAGGCAGGGCTCTCATGGGAGCCCGACGGGTAGCCTCTCTGGGGATGAGGCTGCTGGAACTGCTGCTGAGGGGCGTAGGAGGTAGGGTGATGCTGTTAAGCTGGGTGAGCCTGCTGCTCACGTCTCCACGACTGTCCCTGATGCTGATAGGGACGAGGGACGAAGGATGATGGCTGGTGTGTCTGGTATGCTGGGGGCTGCTGCTGCTACTGGTGATCTCTCTGCTGGCCTTACTGCCCTCCCTGACCTGACGGCTGCTGCTGGGGCTGGGCACCACCACTCCCCCACCTGAATCCGGGATGGTCTCGTCGAATCCCAGGCTGGGGGCAGTCATACCAAATTCCGTTGACATCCATCAACGGCTCTGCGTCGTAAGGGGCTGGCGGAAGAACTGCCAGAGGCTGGTCCGGCTGGTATACCATCATCTGCATGTCTGGAGATGGTGGGGACTGGTAGGTGGGCTGCGGCTGCTTGTACGGCTCCGCCTGTACAAGATGAACCTGTCTAGGCTGCTGTAGGGAGCTGGAGCGCTGGGACGAGCTGCTGCTGCTGCCGGAGTCGCCTCGCGACTGAAGACGGGGCTGTGGAGCCGTCTGTGCCTCCTGGAGACACATGAGCTGTGTCTTCATGTCGCTCAGAGTCTGTGCCATCTGCTCCATCTGAATGATGCCCTGGCACTACTTCTTCTCTATCAGATCCATGCGGTCCAATTTTTCGCTGATAATGCCCATGTCCGCAGCGGATGACTCTGCTTGTGCTGCTGCGACTGCGGACGTACTAGATGGACCTGCATCAACCCGTGCTATCAGCTGGTACTGCACGGGTCCTGGCTGCTGTGGCTGGGGTCTCTGAGTATACAACCTGGTCTGGGACATCACCATGTAGTTTTCGGCCATACTCCTCGTAGATGGCCCAGACCTGGTCGTGGTCCTTGGCAAAGTAGGACCCGCCGCAAGAAGCGTTCACCAGACCCTGAAGCTCTGGCGTCAACCCGCTGAAAAAGCTCTGAACTAGGTTAGGCTTGGAGATGTCG
This sequence comes from Ottelia alismoides, assembly GCA_037367405.1. NCBI lineage: Eukaryota > Viridiplantae > Streptophyta > Magnoliopsida > Alismatales > Hydrocharitaceae > Ottelia > Ottelia alismoides. The sequence continues at coordinate 1,195,920 of JAZKJV010001895.1, read as the reverse complement.
TGGTGCGGGCATCGGTCTAGGAGCTCTCGAAACCTCTCCCATGCCTCATGAAACTGCTCGTTGGGGAACATGGAGAAGTTGCTGATCAGGGCCCTCGCTGCGTTCGTCCGCCCGAGTGGATAGTACTTGTTCAAGTACTCGGTGCGGAGCTGCTCCCAGGTGTAGACAAACCTCCCTAGATTCTTCAGCCAGGTGGCTGCTCTATATGCCAGTGAAAAAGGGAAGGCTATCATCCGGATCGTGTCCTGGTCCACGTGGCGATCGTGGACAGTGCTGCAGATCATCAGGAACTCCTGCAGGTGGAGATGGGCTCCTCGGTGGCAAGCCCGTGAAAACGGGGAAGCATCTGCAGGGTGTTCGGGGGGAACTTGAAGTCCCCCACGATAGCTGGTACCACCACCCAATGGTGCATCAGTGTAGATCCGAGGTTGTGCAACTCCCGCATCGGTCTCGGTGGTCCTCCTGCCGCGGCGGCTGCCGCTGCGGCGGCTGCGGCTGCTGCGGCTCGTGCCTCTGCATCAGGGATGTCCTCGGGCTCGCTCTGCTCTGAGCCTCTCCAACTCTCGCCTCATCTCTATCATGAATGCCCCCTGATCGTGTAACTGCTGCTGGACTGTCTCGAGTGATGCGATCAGGGTGGAGTTAATCGCTCCCTGGTCTAGTACAAAATGCTCGGGCTGACGGGAGTGATCATCTGAACTGCCGGCTCCGGCCATGACGTCTGCAAAATCAAACGAGCCCAACTCAGGTGCTGTCAAATCAATCAGTCTCTCCTCGGGCTCGTGTCTCTCAGGAAGGAAAGAAAGGGGATCGAGGGGGAACAGGGTGGAATCGTACTCGGGCTCGGACAGCTGGTCTTGGCTCTCGCAGGTCAACCTAGATGATGAAGTAGACGTGCCCGAAAGCGGTGCAGCTAGAGGCTGCCTAAGAGACCGTCTACCCATCATCTCGATCTGGCGAGTAGTGCGGATGAGATCTGGAGAAACTATGATCACAAACAAACCCCCGGTTCACCAACACAACGCGAGCTGCAGACCGTGAAAGTTCGGTCAAATTATCTTGTCGATTTTATTTGGTGAACACACAAAATATCAGAGCGCTTACGTGACCTGTTAGGATACCCGATGCTATCCCAACCGACTGGCCCGCACGGAAGAGTCGGTAATCAGTCGGGACTAGCACCGGAGGGCTCTACCTAGGGTGCGGGTCACTCTCTTGCGCATCCAAACCATACAATGAGGGGGTTGCTCTCCCCAAGACAAAATTTTTAGGGTGAGCGGTTTTTTAAGATCAATAGTGTTAACCAGTCCCAATTTTATGGTTTCTCTTTTTAGTATTTTTCAAATAAAAACAAACGTCCTAACGAATTTTTCGGTTCTCCTGGTTATTTAGTCCAAAACAGGGGGGAGAAGACGAAAAAGCTGATGCGCGATGAAATCAATGATGCATGCAAAATCAGAAATGCGTACCTTGTCTCCAGCACTCTACATGCAATATGATCCGCGCATAAATGTAAAGACAGAAAGGAAACTACCTAAATGATGCAACGGGAAAGCCGAGTCCTAGATGAGCAATTTCTAGCGAAGAACCGTCTAAATGGTCACCGACCTCGAAGCCAAAGAGTCCGGTCTTGGCCCGTCCCTCCTCTGTCCGATAAATCGGGGGTAGGAGAAAGCGCTTTACAGGACGGGCTGCGGCACGTAGGCTACGAAGGCAAATGAGTCGGTTATTTTTATTAATGATTTTTAGTAGGTCCAATTATCGTTCTATAGGAACAGATAAGCAGTTAGGTGTGGGGATCCTACTAATTACGGCACAATCACCAAAAATTCCTAAGTCTAGGGGCTCGAGCAAAAACCGCGTAAACACCGGAAAAGGCAGAAAGAAAATAAAAAGAAAACAAAGCCGCGAAAAACCGCGAAAGATCCTAAGGGTCCCCCGAGCACACCGGTGCTCGGCGAAACAGACCCGCTAAGCAAGTATAGTCCAAAGAGTCCAAGTCCAGTGTCCTGTATTATTACAATAATAATGAAATAAAATAAAAGCCTCGCCCACTCAACTCTCTCTCACTCTCTCCTGCGGCTCCGTACAGAAGGGAGCCACCTCCGAATCCCGCGGTTGCGTCGGCTTCTTGAGATCAGCCGCCTCGGTCCTCGGGCCCTCGCAAGAGAAAACCGAGTGGTCAGACCAATAAAAATAAGCAAATAATAAGCAGAAAAAGAAAATGAAAAAGAATGAGGGTATATATGCAAAAATACAAAATAAAATAAACACACAAAAGAAAACAAAAACAAAAATAAAAGAAATGGAAAATAAAACAAAATAAAATAAAAATGAAATATAGACAAAAGCCGCGAAAAGCCGCGAGCTCTGAAAGAGCCGCGAAAAGCCGCGAAAATAAAAACGAAAAGAAAAAGAAAACTACTAAGTCGTGCTCCCCGGCAACGGCGCCATTCTGATGACACGAAAATCCCGAGTGACTAAGGCAATCAGGTATCTAAGACGGTCGTTGCGACCTCAATCACTCGAACGTGTCGATCAAGAAAAATCGAACCACTAAATAGAGATAAAATCAACGAAACACGAATAGCGGTCCTGCTATGTGATTAACCTGGTATAGCACCCAGGGTCGAACTCAAGGAGCACGGGTTGGCCGAGAGGCCTACGAAGTAGTAAAAACAAATAAAATAAAGAAAGAAAATATTTTTAGTGGTTTTTAATATTTTTTATATTTTTTTTGGATTTTTAATATATAAAGAAAATAAGAAAAGCAAGGAAGAACACAATTCGACAAATTATTTCAAGCACCAAAAATCAACCAAAAATCAAAATAAAAATATTTTTATGTGTTTTATATTTTTTTATGTTTTTGGTCAATTTTTGATAATTTTCTGATGTTTATTTTATTTTCTAAAAATCAAACAGTAGCTAAAAACAGTGGTACTGTCCAGCCAAGCCAAAAGTCCCTAGATAAAATATCTAAGGGCCTCAAAATGGCCTGGAGTAATTTTCCTATGAAGTAGATAAAACAAGGAAAATTCAGATACCAATTTTATTATTTTTGGATTTTTAGTTTATTTACTAGAATTTTTATGGGTTTTTTTAGTGTTTTTAAGTTTTTAGTGTTTTTAAGCAATGAAAAATAGCCAAAATTGGCTAGAAAATCAAACAAACTAAGCTAAACAGTAGACAATTTTTATAGAATTTTTAGGGGAGTTTTTATATTTTTGTGATTTTTCAAACTAGACAGTGACGAAAATATAGGTTTTTGAATTTTTAAAAATAGCAAACAAAATCAGAAATGTCCTCAAAAAGCCATGAAAATCCTACACCATGGCAGGAGCCATATGTCAAATTCTCATTAGATTTGGAGGTGATTTGATATTTTATTCAAAAATAAAGGTAGGGTACTATGCACAGGGACTGAAATGCAAATACCCAAAGTTCTGGGGGTCCTGGTGCAATTAACCCAGCAAACCACGCGCCACGCGCGTGCCTGGGGCACTCAGGGACCTATATGTAAGAAAAATAAGTCCCGAGGACTTATTGGTAACAGGTACCAAAAGTCCAGGGGGCTTACCTGTAATTTACCCAAAAAATCACGCACAGGGGTATAAATGCAAATAATAAAAACTTTTCATTCAATTCAGAACATCCAGAACTACAGGGAGTCTACTGCAAATAACCCAAACATATCACGTGTCGATGCACGTGGCTCACAACAGGCAGGGGTATAAATGCAAATATCTAAAGCTCAGGGTCCTCTATGTAAATTACCCTACAACTAAACAACGTACTTAAATATTTACAGGACTATAAAGAAATAAAATAACGACAGGGGCCTAAGGGTAAATTACCCATTATTAGGCAGGGGCGTTGGATGCGCGCCACGTGGATGATCGGAGGGCTTGGAAGCGGGGTGGCTCGCGATCCAACGGCTGCGGTCGTTCCTCCAAAGATCGGGCGGTGGAAGCAGCTCCTCGAACGGATGGACAAGATGCGATCTGGAGCGGGAGGCGACGATCAACGGTAGCTGGAGGTCCTGGACGAACAGGTGGCCGGCGAACTTCGTCGGCCTCGTGGAAGCGACTCCGGCCTCCTCTGCTGCGCCTGAGTATCGGAGAAGCTCCGGCGTGAAGGTGCGCAGCTGTTGATGTCGTCCGATGCCCCAGCCGAGCTCGGGGGAGCTCCGACGAGGGTGGCGGAGGCGAGCCTCCTGGTCTGAACGGGCAAGGCCTCAGATGGCCTTTGCTGGACCTGCAAAGTATCTCAGAAGACTCGCGGGTCGAGGGCAAAGTGCCTCGACCCAGTTAGGCGAGGTGGCGATGGCTGGTGCGTCGGGGTGACGGGCTCCGGCGAAGGTGGTGGACAGAGGAGCCCGGTTCCCAGCTCCTGTGCGAGCTGGGTTGAGTGAGTGGGTGCAGAAGGTGCGTCGGAGGGAGGCGAACGTGGAGGTCGGGTCCGATGATCGAATGGTGGTCGGAACCGGGGTGAATCGGAAAAATGCGACGGCGGCGCGATTTGGGGGAAAACGGAAATTAAAAGCAATGGTTGAGCTAAGTGGCTACCTGGGTGGTCGGAGAGACTATGGCGGAGCTGGGGAAGCTCCCGGTCTTGGCCTCAAGGGACGTCTCGGCCCGAGGCTCGAAGCTCGCTCAGGTGGCGGAGCTGCGGCGGCTACGTCGTCGGATCAATGGAAGACTCCTCCTCTCCTCGCTGCAACAGGCTCAGGCGCGAGCTGTCACCTCACACACTATCTGGAGCTCACTGGAGAATGAGGCGAATGGCCAAAGATGGAGAGAGAAGGTGGCGGAGCAGCGACTTTATACGAGTAGGGGTCTGAGAAAGAGAGGTCGGGGCGAGCAGCGTAGCGCGCGGATCCCCAAAAACCTCCCCGGGCGTGGATCATGATCGAAAAATCTCGGATTAGAACCCGGGGTTAGGCGGAGTGGTGATCGGGTCGAGCGGACAAAAATTGGAGAAATCGGGTCCGGAGCTCGGACCCGTGGGAAGTGGTCCTGGGGGGCTAGTTGACCGGGCGGTCAACATCCCCAGGACCCTATGAGAATGGGCCACGTGGCAGGATCTTGGAGTGACAAATGGAGGTAGCTAGAGCCCGATTCAGCCAAAACTCAAAACATGAAATGTTTTTCTTTTATTTTTTTCTATTTTTTGGTGATTTTTAATAATTTTTTCGAAATACAAATAAGCTATTTACATAGTATGTCCTATATATAGGTATATATACAATGTATAGGGTTTTGATTTTTGATTTTTAATTATTATTTTTATACAATTTTATCCTTATTTTATATTTTATTTATTTATAGAATAAAATAAGGTATAAAAGGGTGTTTTTATTTTATTTTTATTATTTATATACATAGGTAAAATAAATATATATATATATATATCTATATACATGGTATATGTACAATGTCTTTTTGTATTTTTAATTTTTCTATTTTTATTTTGTTTTGATTTTAATTGTTTTTATTTTATTTATTTACAAAATATAACATAGAATATTTACAAAAAGTTTGGAAAATAATTTTAGTTATTTACAAGGTTAAGTAAATACATAGGTGTGGTTTATGTACATGGTGAAGGTGATGTTTTTGTTTCCTTTTTAATTTTTCTATTTTTATCTTTTGTTTTTATATTCATAAATATATACAAGTATTTACAATCATCTTTTTGGTGAGGAAAATATATTTTTATTTATTTACACAAATATTTACACATGAGCCCCTATCTCCCTCTACTTTGGCTTTTATGCGGTTAGGCCCATGCTGAGCCCTCCCTTGGGTTAGGTTGCTCAATATTTATTCTAAATATTTCCCTCTTTTTTCTTTTTAATCTTTATTCTTTTATTTTTGCACAAAAACATGCTAATTATAAGTTTTTACACAATGCATGCTTTTGGTAATTATTTGTATTTACACATATCTACATGCATTTGCAAAGGTTTTTGTAGCTAAAATATAAGAATAAAGAGTGATGAATGGGTATTCATCACCTCATTCTCCAGTGAGCTCCAGTGACAGCTCCAGAGCTCCAGTGCATATATGGGCATACGAGTAATACGATCTCTCAAAGGGATCATACAGGTTCACTTCTGAACCGGAAAACATGAGCTCACTCATGAGGTATTGGAATCGATCAAATTCCATGTGTGGTCATCGTGCTTTAGAAGCAAGACACAAATTTGAAGGTATGATATATGCTTTTGGAAAGCATATGATCAATACCAAATCCCAAATGACCAAGATTGAGAAAGTTGCTGATGAAACCCTGAAGATGACAGTGTAAAATTGATCTATATCTTCGGGTTGATCACAGGTCTTCCAGTATGCAAGATGTACATGTATTAGGAATACCTTAGGGTGATGTGATCAATAATCGATTGTATAACCATTACGCTTATATTATGAGGGAGTGATGAAACAGGTCTGGATTTTAGTGACTCCTCTTAGTGGAGAAGCAATCTTATCTTGGTCCAAGTGTTGGACATTGATCTGAATGAGATTCAGATGCAATGAGAAGATTAGATTTGTGACCTTGATTAAATCAAGCATCTCTGAGAGATACGTGAGATCTGGATTTGAGATGTTATCTCAATATCCAATTCACTATACGTAGAACAATACAATTGCCCGGTCCTTATCTCCAAGTACCTACGGAGAATACACATTATTCTTGAAAGACTTCAAGAATAATTCCAAGGTTGAATTATATCTGAGCATTGAGTAATGGATAATTAAATGTGATTTAATTATCATGAATAATGTGAATTCGAATCACATTATCTGAATGCATGAGAATGAGTATCCAATATAATTAAATGTGATTTAATTAATGTGGATATGGATAATGTAGATAGCACTATCCAATTATCCATGTATATGATAAATACGATTTATAATATACTTTAGAGAGAGACTTCTGTGATTTATATTTGTTGATTAATTGTTAATGTGAATGGGATTCATATTGAATAATTAATTGAAAATATTATTACATTTAGTTTTGGATTGTGAATGAGATTCACAATTTTTCAATGGCTTGATTGATATTTTACAAAAGATGATTTGGAATTATATTTTGTGAAAATTATTTTCAACAAGGGTTATAGGAGATATCATGAGATAATGAGATCTCATGATATATTAGGAGATTGACCAAGTCCTATCTAACAAGAGAGGATGGCTACAACTCACCATGTGGAGAGGAGTAGCCGTCCCCCTTTATTTAGGAGTGGGACATGGTCTTCTCATTATCCTATCTCTAGTCAAATGTGATTTAATTTGAGATTATTTATATTGATTAATCAATATTAATTAATTTAAATTAAATCACTTGTTGTTGTGTTTTACCATCAACATCCTAGCTGTTGAAAGGAACACAAATCAATCTCATCAGTTGATTGTGTGTTGTCCATGGATTGGGATCCATGGACTCCCAAAACCAAAACCCTATATAAGAAGAGGCATGCCTTGATCTTCGAGAAACACCGACTTGACGAAGTCTCTCTACACACACACTCTCTCTCTCTCTCTCTCATTCTCTCGTGCCCTCTTCCTCCTCTCTCTTGGGTGGCTGTCCACCCTACACTAGAAGGAAGAAGGCACTCATCGTCGCCTTGCATTGTGCTTCGACGACTCTCGGTACTCCATCTTCTTTGGTGCTTCTCACTCGCGAAGAAGACATACGATCTCCTATGATGAGATCAGGAGTTCCCTTGCTTGGACAACTACTTGGATTGTGAGATCGCCGCGACTCATCCCCGCGCTCACAAGCGTCTCCTCCGAAGGTCAGACTTGAGACAGGAGGCTTCTTCTCTTAGAAGCTCGATCTCAACCATGCTACAACAAATATTCCTATATCTACTATGTGGTTAGATGAAATGATTCATAAATGGTTTGTGGATTATGTGGTTTCGTCTTTTTTTTTAAAAAAAAATCCGCTGCACTGAGCAACTAGTATGACTAGTCGTTCTTGACCGTATATTACATGATCATCACTCTTCCGTTATGCACTTAAGTATCCTCCCGTATCCTTCAAGTGGTATCAGAGACAGGTTGATGAAGGTCTTGGATATGATCCATGAACCTACGAAGATTTGGGCTCGTTTGGGTTCGTCAAGATTTTAGCATTTCAATTTTCACAGCCCTGTTTTGTGATACTTTTTCAACCCTGTTTAAAATGACTAAACATGAATTTATCACATTGATAATGTTTCTCATTAAATAAGGAAAATGTAGAATTTGAGTTTGCGTAATTTGGATTCCGTTTGCTCAAGATATGATCGTTTTAATGACCATATGTCCACTGTTTCGAGGATGGTGGATAGAGACGTAATTAAGGTGTTAATTACTATTTTAAAATTCCTGAAAATACGTGTTTATCATATGATTTCTGTTTTAAATAAAATTATTAATCTCTTGAAATTGATTTTACTTAATTTTGATTTAAAATGAAAGAGATATGCTAATTTTTGTTAGTGAGGGTCACTGCTGGAAATTGCATGTTTTACAATGAACCTTGTGATTGTCATTTTAGAATCTTGTGAAATGAATGTTTAACTTCCTGGAATAATTATGGATAATATTTGGGAAATATTAGAACAATAAATATTCCCTTAAATGACATTGCCTCAACCAATGAATGATTAGACTAGATCTAGATCACCAATTGGTCATTTGATACACTTTCAACAAACTTGTTACTTGAATAAGCTTTTGGGAATTTATCTAGCAAATTTCTTTATAATCAAAATGGTTTTGATTAGTACTATATGGTATAATTTCGGTTAAAAATCGATGATCATCTCAAGTTCAAACTGATTGACTCGGCATTGTTTTTTTCCCGAGGCAAATATGGTGTCTAGTCGGGGAGCGTTGGGGTAGCAGGTTGCACCGTGTGCGGCCTATCCCACTCCCGTCGGTACTGGACATGACAGTGGGTATGGAATGGATGATGCCTGAGAGATCATGATGTATTTTTTTAATTATTAAAATTCGAATAATACGTACTTTGAGATAATACCACTAATTCAAGTAATAATCAAGTTTGATGATTGAATTAAAATTAATAATTGATTTAATGAGATTAGATTAAGTATATCCAATTGAAACACTCTATTATGAATAGATGTGTATTTCCCTTGGAAGAATTAATTGCATGAATGTGATTCATGATAATTAATTGAATTTGAATTAGAGGTGGAGGATCACATAAGTGACATCCATGGTCTCCCGTCAAGGTGAAGGGTTTCCATCAGCAGGGATTGTATGTAGGAGACGTCTGTCCGTAGTGACAGCTCCTGCATACAAGCGCATCTGGATCAGGCTCTTTGCTTCTCGAAAGAGTAAGGCCGTATGCGTAGTGACCCCAATATCGAGTCCTCATATTATTGGGGTGATATTGGATTGCGCATAGCGAGTGCTAATCATGTTGAAGGTTGGTTCAATTAACAATGGGTCAACATCACCTTAGGGATGGTGGGCTCGAGTGTTAAAGACCTAATTGGGAATGCAAGGTGGACTTGCATGGCGGAATATGTTCCTGCTTCTTTTTATCCGAGATACAAGTTCTCATATTATTGGGATGTAACAAGGATAAGAAAGGAAATCTCAGATCTTGCTCGAGATATATTGGTAAGTATATCTCTTACATTGAAAGTGATTAAGGGAATGAACTTTCAGTGTTGACAAGGCAAGACAACTTTCATATAAAATTCCTAAATCAAAGTAAAATGTGTATATATATTTATGCAAATTTCTTATTTCAGATAATCCTCATTAAACCCACTCAGTACTATACTCAATAATAACCAGTAAAGTATCATGGATTAGATCCATGATCAAGATATTGTACTTGTAGTTGGACACATAATATGTATGTGGTTTCAATGTGCAAGTTTCCTCATAATATTGAGGAATGACAATTAATAGATAATAGGACTACAACCCTATGATTTGTATGTCTCTATAGTCTTGATCTCTCATCGAATGTACTTTGGAAGTGACATGTCGATGATGATCATGATTGTCAATTAATCCTTATAAAATCTAAGAAGATGTTCTTGCATACATATGTGCTCTTGACATTTAATCATAAATGACATGGTTCACTGCATCATGCATAATGGTAGCTCTATAAGAGATAGTGTATTCAAAATGTTTGAATACCTACCTGAACCTAAGTCTTTAAGAGTTAAGATGTACGTAGATATGATGAGTGTCATCATCCTACTATCTATACTCTAGTCATTCATGAAGCTTCATAATGTTCATATTATATGAATTAAAAGAATCATATATAAATGTTGAAATACTCTTATATTGAAATCTTTTGAATTCAACATAAGAGTCCTTTGTCATAAGCAATGGTTGTTTAGAGGTGAAAGGAGCGTAGTGGAAGCATGGGTCGGACCTAGGCTAGAAGGAAAGTCAAAGAGTTGACTATACTTCTATGATTTCCACACACATATGACATCCAAATAGTTGGATGAATGCCAATACTGCAATGAGCCGATGTATTGATAGTATGTGTGAAGACGCCGAATACCGAACATGGACTAAAATGCAAATCTTAGTTGAGTCTGAAATTAATTGCAAAATATGTACTTGTCTAGGGACCAAAAAATTCTATTAAAGAGTCCATTCCATAGGGCTCATCGATAGCTTTCCAACGAGTCCAAGAACACTAAAATCCGACTTCGGAAGTCCGAGTTATGACCATTTTAGCGAGAGGGGGTACAGGCCATATACGGATCCGGACCCGGATCCGAATCCAAGTCCCAGCCCATATACCAGCCCTCCCCCTTCGTGAAACTCACCTAAAACGCCCAAATCCTCCTTCCTTCGACCTTCAGCAGTTTCCTCCTCCATTCCTCTTCCCTCTCCTTTATCAAGGACCGCCGGAGCAACTTGGATCGGCGATCCGAAGCCGTGCTCGTGTAGAGAAGGTACGACGTCCCCTTCCTCCTTGCTGCAGACTCCACATGATTTCGACCCTATATGATTAATCATTCATGGATCTATGAGATGTTTGTAGCGATGTTCCCTTTTCCTACCTTGTCATTGGTTTCTTATGAATTTGATGACACTCATCATCAAGCCTCTTATAAGCATCGTTAGTCCCCACAAGTGAATTATAATTTCAATGATTTTAGGGATCAGATTGTTTAATAGTCATTTGTTCTAATCCCCTTACTCCTTCACCTCTAGGCATGCCATGTGCGTATGTTCTTCCATTGAAGGTCGAATTTCTACTAGCAGTAGCCCTAATGTGAGTTTCACATTAATAGCAGAGCTTGCAGTTCAGATTGCAGTTGGATCATATATGAAACAAAGTTATAGGAGAACACATATATGAAGGATACGGGAAAAATCCTCAAGCGCATCACGAAGCGTGATAATCGCATCGAATGCGATCGGGAGCGACTAGTCACACTAGTCGCTCGATGCAGTGGAAATTAAAATTTTCTATGTGATGAAACCACATGATCCAAGAACACTTTTTGGATCGTTTCATCTAATCCACAAACAATAATAGGATTACCTCTTGAAGCGTGGTTGTGATCGAGTCTCTAAACAAAGAGACCTACTGTCTCAAGTCCGATCCGACGGAGGAGACGCTTGAGAGCGCGTGGATGAGACGCGTGCTTCTCGCAATCCATGTTGATGCTCCAAGCCACAGATCTCCTGATCTCGACAAGCGAGATACGACGTCTTCTTAACGAGCAAGGCACGCCGAAGTAGACAGAGATCCACGAGCAAACTATCAGGCAGCATGACAACGACGCTGCGATGATGGAGGATCTCTCTAGGGCTTCCATGGTGGACGGTCACATGAGAGATAGAGAGAATGGGTATGTAGAGAGAAAGAGAGAGAGAGAGCATTCATCTATGTCGAGTGTGTCAAGAAGAGCAAGGGGTGCCTCTTCTAATCAACGGATGAGAATGATTGTGTTCCTTTCAACGGCTAGGATTGTTGTTGGTAAAACACAATAACAAGTGATTTAATTTGAATTAATTCATATTGATAAATCAACATAATTAATTCCAAATTAAATCTCATTTGACTAGAGAAGAGATAATGAGAAAACTAAACTAATCCCCTAAAATAAGGGGACGGCTACCATCATCTCATGAGATCTCATTATCTCATGAGATCTCATTATCTCATGACTATATCATGATCTCTTGTCGATAGTATTTTCATCAAAAAAATAATTCCAAATTATCTTATGGAAAATATCAACCATGCCATTGAAATTATGTGAATCTCATTCACAACTCAAACTAAATGTAATTATATTTTCAATTAATCATTCAATGTGAATCCCATTCACATTAACAATTAAACAATAAATATAAAACACAATATGGCTCTCTCTAATATGTTATAAATCACATTTATAATATATATGATTAACATGGATAGTGTTATCCATATTATTCATATCCATGATAATTAAATCATATTTAATCATCTTGGATCTCTTTTCTCATGTACCCAAATAACATGAATCACATTCACATTATTCATATCTTTGATAATTAAATCTCATTTAATTATCTCAGATAACTCTCCTTATAATATGAATCAAATTCATATTATCCATGATAATTAAATCACATTTTTATCAAATTTCTCGATGCTTGGATACATATATCAACAATGAAATTATCCATGACCTCTTTCAAGGATAATGCAATTTCTCCACGGATACTTGGAGATAAGGACATGGCGATTGTATTGTTCCACGTATATTGACTTGGATATTGAGATCACATCTAAAATCCAGATCTCGGGCCTCCCATAGATGCCTGATTAAATCAAGACCGTAAATCTAATCTTCTCATTGCATCTAAATCACATTCAGATCAATGTCTAATATTTTGACCAAGATCAGATTACTTCTCTCTTGAGAGGAGTCACTAAAATCCAGACCCGTTTCATCACTCCCTAGGAATGGAAGCGTCATGATTATACAATCGTTTATGATCACGTCACCCTCAGGTATTCCCAATACATGTACATCTTGCATACTGGAAGACTCAGAATAAACCCGAAGTATTAGATCAACTTTATATTGTCTACTTCAGGATTTTTATCAGTAAGTTTCTCATTTGATCATTGGGAGTTGGTATCGATCATATACTTTCCAAAAGCATATATCATACCTAGGTCATGATAATATACTTTCCAAAAGTATATATCAAACCTACAAATTCAGTCAAGCTTCCAAAGCGAGACGACTGTGCGCACGGAATCTGATTCTTCCCCATATCTCATGTGTGAGCTCATGTCTTCCGATTCAGTAATGAACATGTATGATCCCTTTGAGAGATCGTATTACTCATATGCCCTTATATGTACACCAATGCGCCGGTATATAGACCTTGGTTAGGTCAACAACCTATAGGTCTGCCAAATGTACATACTCAGACATATAGTAACACATCTGTCTCCGGTCAGATGATGTGTGCCTGTATCGTGACAGCATATGATATAGGACTTTGGTTATCTTGATCTCGTCAAGTCAACTCTTTTACCTAACTAATCTGACACCTCCAAATCCCTATTCCCATGCAGAGGAACTGCATCAAGAGGTCGGTCAGATATCAGCCTATGTGAGAAAGGATTGCCATCTCCTACTCAGGCTGGAGATCACATCTTAACAATCATTTGACAGTGCTTGATGAGTCCTTAATCTAACCCTTTAGATATTCATCCAAGCACCAACCTCTATGATTCAATTATTGAATCAACAATTGTATGATTATTTAAGATGGCCATGGTACATAACCTTAATTGTACTAAGGGACCTATTATGCAAATTATTTATTCTTCATTTCAGATCAGGGAATGATATTAGCAATGTTGCATAATGGCTCACCGTGGGCTCACATGTCCAACAAGATAGAATGTGTTAATTGAGATAAAACCTATTGAGGTGAAATTAGATGGATTGGATATGATGTAGATAATAGAATTAGGCATGAATTTTAAGATGGACTCCCAGGACTAACTTATAAATCGTGGATTGAAAGACTATTTAGATTGACACGTATGGAGATTAATGTCCACATATTTATGGTTTAAATTAAACCACTTTTGTTAGATCTAAAGGTTAATCACTAAACATGCGAGGTAATTCTGGAAAGGTATAATTTCGTGTACTGTTTAGTATGCGCATAATATAAATTGGATTAACCGGTTGTGAAACAGTTGGATTTGGATCATGGTTAATACAATTGATAGATTTGTCATTGTTGAAATTAACCAGTTGGATGCAATCTGGGATCTCATAAATTGCAAATGTCATTGCCGAAATTAACCAATTCACAGCAACCAAGTTTATCATCATTTGCGGTAGTAAGTAATATCTTATAAGATTAAAGATCGATCTGAGCTGCAACTATCTTTTCCTATTGCTATTGTAGCCAATGCTGTACATATTTTCCATATTCTTTTCCCAAACAAGGCCCCATAGACAGTGGCTTCTTATACCCTCCTGTACCACGAGTTGGCTCCTCTCCTTCTCCCTTGATGATCCCTTTCCTTATTGTATTACACATCCCAGAACCTAATTATTAGATATTTCACATTCATATTGTAGACTTGCAATGGCATGAAAGGAATATGATCGAAGTTTTCCCATATTTGCGAAGTCAATATTCCTCACTTCTATTTCCTTGTATAGAGTAGCATGGTCAACATCACATCCCCAACATAAAAAAACGTTTCATGAGACAAATTTTGTTCTGTCGAGGTTACAGTTGTGTCATGATATATGTACGATGATCATCAGCCAAAGTATCTAAAGGTTACTTGAATTAATCTTGTTCATGGTATTTTTTTCCATATGAGTGAGATTTCATGATGAATGGGTAGTGGAGTAGTAGTCGCCAATGGAGGGGCATGCACCTTTGGGGTCCCGGGTAGAAGCCTAGATGACCGCGATCCCAACTGCTACTGCAGCTGTGATGGTTGGGGGACATGGTTGCTTGGCACACCGAGGTGCTAATCTGATGGTGTTGGCCTCGGCACTTGCGTGCTTTAGCCCGGTGCTCAAGCGCGGGCCAAGTAGTCCTGGTTGGTCAGCTAGTGTTTCGCTTGTCACTTAGAGTTAACACTCGTGTACGGGTCAATGTAGGCCACATTGGTCGGTATTCCGAGTGGGAGCGTTAAGAGGGGAGATCCGGGAAAATATGGTTAATGAAGTTGTGAATGAGATATCAGTCTCCCATGCATAAGGAGGATTGGGTTGTCGCGATGATTTGCGAGTTGGGAACTAACTTGTAAACTAGAAGTACAATGATAAATTGAGGCTAAGTGGGCGTGTTGGGAACTTAGTTAGAATGCATTGTTATCCACGAAGCTTGGTTTCTCAAATCCATATCTAAAAAAAGAAATGTAATTCTTGTGAGATCAGTTATCTGGTTCCTTTCTCTTTTGCACACATTTAAATTATATGTTTCTTGTTATTGTATAGTTGTTTAAATCGTATTGAGAAACTTTGCTCATAACGTACCTACGTGTGGATCCGTAGGTTCGCAGCAGTGACTAGTTGGAGGCACCATCCTTTTGTGCAGCTTCATGATACTTTTTGCAGTAAAGTTGTCGGTAGTAATTTTACTATCCTTCTTCACTTGTAGTATTTTGTTGAGAGACATGGCATGTAATGTATAATTGTGGACGCCTATTTTATGCTTATATATATATATATATTTGTGGACATGAAAATGATCAATGGAATGTAATGGAATTGATGAATGCAATGAAAATTTTTATATTTCCAATGTTTTATGCTATTTTCTCTTGTTTTTGTGAATGTCAAGTATTCGAATGTGGAAATGTGTATGTGTGTAAATGGATTTGCTGAGTACCCGGATCCTAGGGGTGTCACAGATTGGTATCAAAGCAGTGGTACTCCATTCCATTCCACACATATCATTCCTTATTGGTGTTCGAATACTGGATAGTGTGAAGGTCTTCTAACCCAACACGAGTCCACAGGAGAACAACATGATTCCATCCATATCCACATGTCTCACATAATATCTCTCTTAAGAAATAAGTATTAATACCTTAGTCCTTTTTCAGAATCATGTCACCTCGCGTGGATCCAGATGTGGCATAGCAGTTTGCTCTCCTTGTACATGCGGTACAAGGGATCTAGCAGCACCAAGAGGCGATGGAGCAACGGCTCCAGCGGCAGGATGATCCCTCCTACCGTCCCTCTCATGACGGGGAGGAGAGTGTCAGCTTGTCATTTTCCTTGGAGCCTGAGCCGCCAGAGGATGCAGATGCTTTATATAAGCATCAGAGCACGTACGTCGCATACCAGCGGGCGACAGTACCACAGTTCCTCGGTACAACCACCCCTGATGACACAGAGCTATGGATGTCACAGGTTTCAAAAGTTCTGAAGATGATACGTGCACCCGAGGACACATGGGTGTCATTTGCAGAGTACTCATTGGCTAGATATGCAGAGCGGTGGTGGAATGCCACCAAGGAGAACTTGACAGGACCCATCATGTGGGAGACCTTCTTTGACGAGTTCTGTGCAGAGTTCTACCCATACCATTGGGTGGAAGACCGGAAGAGGAAGTTTGCTGAGTTGAGACAGGGGTCGATGATGGCCCAAGAGTATCTAATCCGATACACAGAGCTCTCTCTCCATTCCCCCGCTACAACAGTCTACCCCCAAGAGAACTTGCAGAAGTTCATCCGAGGAATGTGCACGGAGGTACAAGAGCGGCTCTCTACCCTGGACCTCACCTCCATCAAGGAGGTTAATGCGAAGGCGACAAAGTGGGAAGCTATAAAACGTCAATTACATGGGGGTCAGTCACAGTTACCTCCACTCCAGCCTAGCAGAGTTGTGCGCCGGGACTTCTCACGGTTCCGTAGAGATCGCCTCCACCACCCGACAGCGGTGGCACCATCCATTAGCCGGTTTACACCACCCCCTACCTTGGGGCAGGCCTTTGCAGGACGCAGTGCAGTTTCTTCTCATCCCCTACATAGGCACCGAGTCGTTGATTTAGAGCTGTCAGTTTTGTTTCTGGTGGGAGCTTGTCACATGTAGACAGTTGTACTTGCTACCTTTGTAGACAGTCGGGCCACTTCAAGGCCCAATACCCATTGCGTGCCAGCAGCCCAGGCACGCTATAACAGCAGAGTGGAAGACCAACTGGGTCATCTAGCCAGTTTCAGAGATTAGGATCCCGCCAAGGAAGCCGTGACTTTTAGTGAGGCCCATAGCAGACGGTCAGTGTTGCAGGATCCAATGCACCACAACGAGGACAGTTGAATGCTGTGACATAAGAGCAGGTTCACGCTTCTGGATCGGTCGTCAAAGGTATGATTTCAGCTCATGGGACATCCTTACATGCACTGTTTGATTCAGGGACTACACATTCCTTTCTTTCACATCTTATGGTGCCCACATTGGACAAGTCAGTGATTGAGGTTGCTTCCCCGTACTATATCAAGGGCCCAGGAGGCCAATTGTTCATTATTTGCCAGGCAGTGTAGGATATGGATGTATCAATAGGTGGGCATGAGATGCCAGCATTCTTGTTGTTGATACAGCTAGAGGATTTTGACATCATCCTCGGCATGGACTGGTTAGAGAGGCACCATGCATGCCTGTAGTATTTTGGGAAGACAGTGGCCTTCCACTTACCTGGAGTGCCTCAATTTCAATTCGATGGATGCACATCTGAGGGTGGGATTGAGTGCATCTCCACCATGAGGGCACAACAGTTTCTTACCCATGGTTGCGTAGACTACCTTGCCTACTGGTAGATTCAACAGCACAGGATCATATGATAGAGGATGTCAGAGTTGTGTATGAGTTCCCTGATGTATTTCCAGACGAACTGCCTGGATTACCGCCAGTACGAGAGATAGAGTTTGAGATCATGCTATTGCCAGATACACAACCGATTTCTATCCCTCCATACAAGTTGGCACCAGCTAAGCTCAAGGAGCTCAAGGTACAGTTGCAGGAGTTGATTGAGAAGGGATTCATCCACCCCAGTACGTCACCATGGGGAGCCCCAGTCCTATTCGTGAGGAAGAAGGATGGATCTCTAAGTCTATGCATAGATTATAGGCAGTTGAACAAGAGAACGATCAAGAACCGTTACCCACTTCCCAGGATAGTTGGTCTATTTGACCAGTTGCAGGGAGCAGCAGTGTTCTCTAAGATTGACCTGCGGTGGGGATATCATTAATTGAGGATCAATGAAGCCGATGTAATGAAGTCTGCATTCCACACTATATATGGCCACTACAAGTTCTTGGTAATGCCAATTGGACTCACGAATGCACCTGCCGCATTCATGGATTTGATGAACTGGATCTTCCGTCCGTATTTGGATAGATTTGTGATCGTGTTCATTGATGATGTTCTGGTCTACTTTCATGATGAATACGAGCACGAGTCTCATCTCCGTACCGTACTAGAGATACTCAGAGAGCACCGGTTGTATGTGAAATACAACAAGTGTGAGTTTTGGCTTTCTGAGGTGGCTTTTCTTGGTCATGTGGTTTATGGGGCACGGGTGTCAGTTGACCCCGCAAAGATAGAGGTAGTGGTGCCTTGGGAGCGGCCCAAGACGGTTACAGAGATTCGCAGTTTCCTTGGCCTCGCTGGATACTATAGGAGGTTTGTCAGAGGGTTCTCTCAGTTGGCTCTACCCCTCACCCGGTTGACGCAGAAGGATGTTCGATTTGTTTGGAGCGACAAATGTGAGTTGAGCTTCTGAACACTCAAGGAGCGATTGACTTCTGCGCCCATCCTCACCCTTCCTTATGGTACCTTAGATTTCACGGTGTACACGGATGCTTCCAAGGAGGGATGGGTGCCAGTGTTAATGCATCGTGGACAGGTTGTGGCGTACGCGTCACGACAGTTGAAGAACCATGAATGCAACTATCCCACTCATGACTTGGAATTGGTGGTCGTAGTCTTTGCATTAAAGATATGACGCCACTATTTGTATGGGGTGACATTTGATATCTTCACAGACCACAAGAGCCTCAAATACATTTTTGATTAGAAGGAGCTAAATATGAGGCAAAGGCGGTGGATGGAACTGCTAAAAGATTATGATTGTACCATCTCCTATGATCCTGGTAAGGAGAATGTGGTAGTAGATGCCTTGAGTAGGCGACCATACACTGAGGGTTCGGCAGTCTGGTTGCAGACTTGGGATGTGCTCACTGCACTTAGTGAGTGGCATCCATTTAAGGGCACATCCGATGCAGTAACAGTACCAGCCAAGTACAACAGCTTGTGAGATTGGATCGTTCAAGGGCAATAGACAGATCAGAGGATCCAAGACTTGTACCACGGAAGCTTGAAGGATGAATTCGATGGATTTCGAGTCCGTGAATCCATCATATGGAAGGGGGACCGTGTGTGTGTCCCATATGATAAGGAGATGAGGAGAGAGATCTTGGATGAGGTACATAGCTCGAGACTTTCCATATATCCAGGTGGCACCTAGATGTACAGAGACCTCCGCAAACACTTTTGGTGGGAAGGCATGAAGAAGGACATAGCCGAACATGTTAGCAGGTGTCTTACTTGCAAGATGGTGAATGCAGAACACCAAAGGACTCCTGGTTTACTATAACCTCTTCCCATCCTTGTGTGGAAATGGGAGAGCATCTCTATGGATTTTGTCATATCATTGTCGCGCACCTCTGGAGGGCATGATGTGATATGAGTCATCGTTGATAGGTTGACCAAGTCAGCACATTTCATCCCGGTCAACATGACATATACACCAGTGCAACTAGACAAGTTATATGTTCAGCACATCATTTGGTTGTATGGGATACCCAAGGAAGTAGCGTCAGATAGAGATTCTCGTTTCACATCACACTACTGGGGAGAGTTCATGAGAGCCTTGAGAACAGAGCTACATATGAGTTCAGCCTACCATCCACAGACAGATGGGCAGTCTGAGAGGACCATCCAAACCTTAGAGAATCTACTACGAGCCTGTGCGGTTGAGTGGAAGGGATCTTGGAAGGATCGCCTCCCACTAGTTGAGTTTACTTACAATAATAGCTACCATGCTAGTATAGACATGGCATCCTTTGAGGCATTGTATGGGAGGCGGTGCACCACGCCTTTGTGTTGGCAGCAAGTGGGTGACAACACCAGGTTCACCCCGCAGATCATGGAGGAGACCTCAAGAGCGGTGGAAACTGCTAGGAGAAAATTGTTGACTGCGTAGAGCCGTCAGAAGAGTTATGCCGACCGTCGGCATAGAGACCTCGAATTTCAAGTATGTTGTCGGGCAATTATACCCTAATGGATAATTTTTAGTCAATCCTATGTGACTAAGCGTTTCTCATGATCAGAAGTTGGGGACTTCGTGTTCTTACGCATGTCCCCAATGAGGGGCGTGCAACGTTTCGGTGCAAAGGGCAAGCTAGCACCACGTTTTGTGGGGCCATTCGAGATTTTGGCCCGTGTTGGGAAAGTGGCCTACAGGGGGGCCCTTCCCCCACACCTCGAGGGCATCCATGACATGTTCCATGTGTCAAATCTAAGGAAGTACATTCGAGATCCCCGACACGTGATCACCTACGAGGACTTGGCGGTGGAGCCAAACCTCTCTTTCCTAGAAAAATCGGTGCGGATTTTGGACCACGCAGCCAAGAGGCTGAGGTGGAAGGAGATCCTTTTGGTCAAACTCCTGTGGAGAAGTCAAGATGTCGAGGAAGCGACATGGGAAACTGAGGCGGACATGAGGGAGAACTACCCTTATCTATTCACATGTATGGGATTAAAACCATAGTCAAGTTTATATTGAGATTTTTATGGGTTTCGCTCTCTTTGAGATTTTTCTGCGCTCATTTCTTTGGGAGACTTGAATATAACAGGGTTCGAGTGATGAAATCGATTAAGGTCATCTGAAGTCTCGGAGACGAGACTTTCTTTGAGATTTTTATGATGTGAAGACCCCGAATCCCGAACTTGGACTAAAATACAAATCTTAGCTGAGTCTGGATTTAATTGCAAAATATGTACTTTTCTATTTATCAAAAAATTCGAATAAGGAGTCAATTGCATAGGACTCGTCGATAGCTTTCCAACGAGTTCAAGAATGCTAAAATCCGACTTCGGGAGTCCGAGTTAAGACCATTTTAGCGAGAGGAGGTCCAGGCCATATACAGATCCGGACCCGGATCCGAATCCGAGTCCCTACCCATATACCAGCCCTCCACCTTTGTGAAACTTGCCCAAAACGCCCAAATCCTCCTTCCTTCGACCTCCAGCAGTTTCCTTATCCATTCCTCTTCCCTCTCCTTCACCAAGGGCCATTGAAGCACCTTGGATTGGCGATCCGAAGCCGTGCTCGTGTAGAGAAGGTACGACGTCCCTTTCCTCCTTGCTGCGGACTCCACATGATTTTGACCCTATATGATTAATCATTCATGGATTTATGAGATGTTTGTAGCGGTGTTCCCTTTTCCTACCTTGTCATTGGTTTCTTATGAATTTGATGACACTCATCATCAAGCCTCTTATAAGCATCGTTAGTCCCCACGAGTGAATTATAATTTCAATGATTTTAGGGATCAGATTGTATAATAGTCATTTGTTCTAATCCCCTGACTACTACACCTCTAGGCATGCCTTGTGCGTATGTTCTTCCTGTGAAGGTCGAATTTCTAGTAGCAGTAGCCCTAATGTGAGTTTCACATTAATAGCAGAGCTTGCAGTTCAGATTGCAGTTGGATCATATATGAAACAAAGTTACGTGAGAACACAGATAGGATGTGTTAATTGAGATAAAACCTATTGAGGTGAAATTAGATGGATTGGATATTATGTAGATAATAGAATTAGGCATGAATTTTATGATGGACTTCCAGGACTTACTTATAAATCGTGGATTGAAAGCCTATTTAGATTGACACGTATGGAGATTAATGTCCACATATTTGTGGTTTAAATTAAACTACTTTTGGGACAATATTTGTTATATCTAAGGTTAATCACTGAACTTGCGAGGTAATTCTGGAAAGGTATAATTTCGTGCATTATAAATGGGTTGCACTCAATTACAGTGATGCAATTCAAATGGGGCCTAAGTGCAGTTTTAGGATGATTTTTATGATTGTTTAGTATGCGCATAATATAAATTGAATTAACCAGTTGTGAAACAGTTGGATTTGGATCGTGGTTAATACAATTGATAGATTTGTCATTGCTGAAATTAACCAGTTGGCTGCAAACTGGGATCTCATAAATTGCAAATGTCATTGCTGAAATTAACCAATTCGCAGCAACCAAGTTTATCATCATTTGCGGTAGTAAGTAATATCTTATAAGATTAAAGATCGATCTGAGATGCAACTATCTTTTCCTATTACTACTGTAGCCAATGATGTACATATTTTGCATATTCATGTCCCAAACTAGGCCCCATAGACAGTGGCTTCTTATACCCTCCTGTACCACGAGTTGGCTCCTCTACTTCTCCCTTGATGATCCCTTTCCTTATTGTATTACACATCCCAGAACCTGATTATTAGATATTTCACATTCACATTGTAGACTTGCAATGGCATGAAAGGAATATGATCGAAGTTTTCCCATATTTGGGAAGTCAATATTCCTCACTTCTATTCCTTGTGTAGAATAGCATGGTCAACATCACATCCCCAACATAAAAAAAAGTTTCATGAGACAAATTTTGTTGTGTCAAGGTTACAGTTGTGTCATGATAAATTTACGATGATCATCAGCCAAAGTATCTAAAGGTTACTTGAATTAATCTTGTTCATGGTATTTTTTTTCCATGTGAGTGAGATTCCATGATGAATGGATGGTGGAGTAGTTGTCGTCAAGGGAGGGGCATGCACTCTTGGGGTCCTGGGTAGAAGCCTAGATGACCGCGATCCCAACTGCTACTGTAGCTGTGATTGTTGGGGGACATGGTTGCTTGGCACACCGAGGTGCTAATCTGACAGTGTTGGCCTCGGCACTTGCGTGCTTTAGCCCAGTGCTCGAGCGCGGGCCAAGTAGTCCTGGTTGGACGGGTAGTGTTTCGCTTGTCACTTAGAGTTAACACTCGTGTACGGGTCAATGTAGGCCACATTGGTCGGTATTCCGAGTGGGGGCGCTAAGAGGGGAGTTCCGAGAAAATATAGTTAATGAAGTTGGGAATGAGATATCAGTCTCCCATGCATAAGGAGGATTGGGTTGTCGCGATGATTTGCGAGTTGGGAACTAACTTATGAACTGGAAGTACAATGATAAAGTGAGGCTAAGTGGACGTGTTGGGAACTTAGCTAGGATGCATTATTATCCATGAAGCTTGGTTACTCATATCCATATCTAAAAAACAAGAAATGTAATTCTTGTGAGATCAGTTATTCGGATCCCTTCTCTTTTGCACACATTTTTATATGTTGCTTGTTATTGTATAGTTGTTTAAATCGTATTGAGAAACTTTGCTCATAACGTACCTACGTGCGGATCCACAGGTTCGCAGTGAGTAGTTGGAGGTACCATCCTTTTGTGCAGCCTCATGACACTTTTTGCAGTACAGTTGTTGGTAGTAGTTTTACTATCCTTCTTCACTTGTAGCATTTTGTTGAGAGACATTGGAATTGATGAATGCAATGAAAAATTTTAAATTTCCAATGTTTTGTGCTATTTTCTCCTACTTTTGTGAATGTCATGTATTCGAATGTGGAAATGTGTATGCGTGGAAATGAATTTGTCGAGTACCCGGATCCTAGGGGCATCACAGTATGACTATCAAGTCTATCTAGAATCATTAGAGAAGGACTTGGATAGTGCATCGAAATAATTTACATCTACATATAATCATTGAAATTGACTTTCTTATTTGATAATATTAAAGTATAATACTTGTATCTCATTCTTCTAATAACAATTGCAATTGGTTGCATATGTATTAGAAGACTGAAATTTGATCTTAAGATTTAATAATCATCCATGGATATTGATGCAATGGTTGTAACAACCTCTATTCGATAAATAGACTTCATATTTTCAGTGGGAGAGCCCTTAGTCTTAGAGAATATCTCCATGACCTGGATATTAGAATACACTCATTGTTTATTTCTAAATATTGGAAATAAACAAGAATTATGGAATAGACCTATCATAAAGAGTTATGATGGATATATTTCAGATAGTAATCTAAGATCTAGTGGACTCTACTAAATTAGAAAATTAATGAATGGTTCATTCACATTTTTAAATACTGAAGATTAAACTTATAAGATCAATAGGAGGATAAAGATCATTTGACAATGATCTGGCATCAGACCTTGGACATTAGTCTGCTGATGAGATCAATAGACTAGTAAGAGATGAACCTTAAAATGTCTAAAATCTCAAATCTTAGTTACTTTTGAATATTGTATTCAAAGTAAAATTGTCCAATGTGCCCATCACTAGGAATGGTGTAAGATGCCAAGGTATTAAAGATCTCATACATACTGATGTATGTGGATCATCTGTATCATAATGAACATTGATGATATGTAATATCGTTTAGTAATTATTTGTGATATGAGATTTCTTACCTTCACCTTCGAAAGTTTGAAATGTTCAAAGATTTTACATTATTTTGTTTAGAACCAAAGTTTGAAGGAAGATGAAATGAATTTGATCTAACCTAGGTATCTTGTATCTATTAGATGAATTCAAAGAAATACCTTAGGGAGATATGAATTCTCCTAATGCACCTAAACTCAATAGAGTTATTGGGAGATACAATTGATCATGTGTGACATGATTTGATCTATGATTAATCTTATCATAATTATCTCTTAGTTTCCAGGTATATATATGTGGTAGAGACTACATTTTATATCCTTAAAAAGGTTCCATGTTAGTATGCTGGAATCATGCACCAGAGAGTGCTACTTCATTAGGAAAATAAAGGATGGCATTGGATACCTACTTTATAACTTTGAGATTCTTAAAAGATCTCATCTCTAAGGATATGATTCTTAGAGTATGACTCTCTTGAGAATCAAGATGAAAATGAAGTAAAGGATCTCATTTAATTTTGAGAAGATGAAGAGGCTCCTGAAGTTGGAAACCAAAAGGACAATTAAAGATGAAACACTAATACCTCTTGAAATGAGTTTAACGATGGATTCCATGTGTCAGAGAAATCTGACATTGATCAAACTTCATGTGATGAAGCTTCCAAAGATCATGACATGGAAAGGTGGATTTTAGCAATAAAGTCTATAGTAGACTTCATATACAAGTGTTGTATATGGTCCCCAGAGGATCCACCTATATGGGTGAGACCCGTTAAGGTGTAAATGGATCTTCAAGAGAAAGAGGGAATCTGATGAGAAGGTACAGACCTTCAAAGCACGGTTCGTATCCACAAGATACACACCGAAGAGAAGCCATTGCTTGCAATAAAACTTGCTCTTAAGTAACCTTTCTTAAACTCATCAGATTATTGCTAACTATAGCTACACAACTTGACTTTGACATTTTCTAGATGGAAGTCAATTTTGCATTCCTCTATGAATATTTCTTTTAGGATATTCATATGAAGTATCCCCAAGGATTCATAGTTGAGGAAAGCAAGCAGTGCAAGCTGAATAACTCCATCTGTGGACTCAAATAAGCTTCTTGTAGTTGGAACATCAGATTTGATGAAATCATAAATGTTATGATTTAAGATAGAATCTTGATGTACCATGTGAAGCTTAGTGGGAGTGTAATTGTGTTCATCATGTTATATGTAGATAATAGCCTAATCATTTGGAATGATATAAGGATAATAATAAGTGTTTTATGGACTGGCTATTCCACACCTTGAGATGTGATCTCAAGGATACCTCTTAAATCTTAAATCTGAAGATGTTCAGAAGCAAAGAAAAGAGGGTATTGGAACTGTCACATTAGCAGTACACCATGGACATGTTCTATTTTCTGGAAAATTCCAAGAAAGGCTTCCTTCCCTTAAGATATGGTACTGACCTATCTAAAGCGATATCACCTTAAAGAGTTGAGGAAGTGAATGCTAGAACTACTTGCCCTTGTGCATTAGTCACGAGAAGCTGAGTGTATGCTAGATGTGTACAAAGGTTAGATATCTGCCATGCAATGGGAGTAGTAATTGTTACTAATCCTACTAAGGAGATAGAACATTTGATTGCAGTAATAACAATATCTTCAAAAATAAAAAGATTGTTGAGATAGTGATCTCAAAAGTCGTATCTTCAAAAACTTAAGACTTTATAGATAGTGATCTAAAAGTTCTTAATTATGGATGCCGTAGGAGACAGAGATCTCCAGGAATAAGGGTATTCTGATTAGGATTAGGGAAATACTTGTTATAATAGCTATTAAGCTGTAGTGTCAAGGACACTATAACTGACAAGATTAAGTATTGATAAAGATGCAACATTAACATTGGATGCGAGCACTGTTACAAGGGGATATGCAAGTGCCGTAAATGGACTTAGCGTTGTCTCTCGGGAACAGAGTGATTGATCAACTTACCTATCTATTTTCCTAAAGAGACTATGATTTTCACATGAGTGACGGTTTAAATGATTAGACCATTAATGAATCTTTGGGCTAGCGGGAGATTGTTGGACATGCGAGCCCACGGCGAGCCATTATGCAATAAATATTATTGCGAATATCATTCCCTGGTCTGAAATGAAGAATAACTATTTTACATAATAGGTCCCTTAGTACAATTAGGGTTATGTACCATGACCATCTTAATGATCACACAGTTGTTGATTCAATTATTGAATAATAGAGGCTTGTACTTGGATGAATATCTAAGGAGTTAGATTGAGGACTCATCAAGCACCAACGAATGATTGTTAAGAGATGATCTCCAGCCTGAGTAGGAGATGGCAATCCATTCTCATTTGGCTGATATCTGACTGATCTCTTGATGCAGGTCCTCTGCATGGGAATAGAGATTCGGAGGTGTCAGATTAGTTAGGTCAAAAAGTTGACTTAACGAGATATAGATAACCAATGCCCTATATCAAATACTGCCACGATATAGGCATGCATCCTTTTTCTGGAGATAGATGTATCGCAATATGTCTGAGTATGTACATTTGGTAGACCAATAGGTTGATGACCTAACCAAGGTCTAAACACCGGCGAGATGGTGTGCATATAAGGGCATATGAGTAATACGATCTCTCAAAGGGATCATACAGGTTTACTTCTGAACCGGAAGACATGAGCTTACTCATGAGGTATTGGGACCGATCAAATTCTATGCATGGTTATCGTGCTTTAGAAGCATGACACGAATTTGAAGGTATGATATATGCTTTTGGAAAGCATATGATCAATACCAAATCCCAAATGACCAAGATTGAGAAACATGATGATGAAACCCTGAAGATGACAGTGTAAAATTGATCTATATCTTCGGGTTGATCACAGATCTTCTGGTATGCAGGATGTACAGATATTAGGAATACCTGAGGGTGATGTGATCAATAATTGATTGTATAACGATGACACTTCCATTCCGGGGGAGTGATGAAACAGGTCTGGATTTTAGTGACTCCTCTCAGTAGAGAAGCAATGTGATCTTGGTCCAAGTGTTGGGCATTGATCTGAATGAGATTCAGTACAATGAGAAGATTAGATTTGCGACCTTGATTAAATTAAGCATCTCTGAAAGATGCGTGTGATCTCGATTTGAGATGTGATCTAAATATCCAATTCACTTTACGTGGAACAATACAATTTCCATGTCCTTATTTCCAAGTACCTATGGAGAATACACATTATTCTTGAAAGAGTTCAAGAATAATTCCAAGGTTGAATTATATGAGCATTGAGAAATGGAAAATTAAATGTGATTTAATTATCATCAATAATGTGAATTTGATTCACATTATCTAAATGCATGAGAATGAGTATCCAATGTATTTAAATGTGATTTAATTAATGTAGATATGGATAATGTGGATAGCACTATCTAATTATCCATGTATATTACAAACACGATTTATAATATACATTAGACAGAGACTTCTGTGATTTATATTTGTTGATTAATTGTTAATGTGAATGGGATTCACATTGAATAATTAATTGAAAATATAATTACATTTAGTTTTGGGTTGTGAATGAGATTCACAATTTTTCAAAGGCTTGATTGATATTTTCCAAAAGATAATTTGGAATTATTTTTTGTGAAAATTATTTTCAACAAGGATTATAGGAGATATCATGAGATAATGAGATCTCATGATATACTAGGAGATTGACCAAGTCCTATCTAACAAGAGAGGATAGCTACAACTCTCCATGTGGAGAGGAGTAGCCATCCCCCCTTATTTAGGAGTGTGCCATGGTCTTCTCATTATCCTATCTCTAGTCAAATATGATTTAATTTAAGATTAATTATATTGATTTATTAATATTAATTAATTTAAATTGAATCACTTATTGTTATGTTTTTCCAACAACATCCTAGCTATTGAAAGGAACACAAATCAATCTCATCCATTGATTGTGTCTTGTCCGTGGATTGGGATCCGTGGACTCCCAAAACCCTATATAAGAAGAGGCATGCCTTGCTCTTCGAGAAACACCGACTTGACAAAGTCTCTCTACTCTCTCTCTCTCTCTCTCATTCTCTCGTGCCCTCTTTCTCCTCTCTCTTGGTTGGCCGTCCACCCTACACTAGAAGGAAGAAGGCCCTCATCGTCCCCTTGTGTTGTGCTTCGACAACTCTCGGTACTCCATCTTATTTGGTGCTTCTCGCTCGCGAAGAAGACATACAATCTCGTGTGACGAGATCAGGAGTTCCCTTGCTTGGACAACTACTTGGATTGCGAGATCACCGCGACTCATCGCCACGCTCGCACATGTCTCCTCTGAAGGTCGGACTTGAGACAGGAGGCTTCTTCTCTTAGAAGCTCGATCTCAACCACGCTACAACATGTATTCCTATATCTACTTTGTGGTTAGACGAAATGATACATAAATGGTTTATGGATTATGTGGTTTCGTCATTTATTTTTTTTTTAATTCCGCTGCACCGATCAACTAGTATGACTAGTCGCTCTTGACTGTATACGATACAGTCATCATGCTTCCGTGATGCGCTTAAGGATCCTCCTGTATCCTTTAGCCAGAACTCATACTTACTATACTTCACATATAGGTGGTATTTCCTCAATGTCTCTAGCACTGTTTGTAAGTGTATTCGATGTTGCTCTTCATTTCGCGAGTAAATAAGTACATCGTCAATAAGACAACTACAAAGTTACCAAGAAATGGCATGAAATCCGGATTCTTTATATCCATAAAAGCAGCCGGGGCATTCATGCCCATGGTGATGTACTAGGGCATATGAAGCCATTCTCCAATAATTCCTGTAACTACACCTTAAGTTCCTTTAATTTAGTTGGAGCCATTTGATATGGTGCAATAGAAATCGGTTGAGATTCATGGGTGAGAGTTATCTCAAACTCTACTTCTCTTTGTGGCGGAAGTCTCGGTAATTCATATGGAAAAACATCTGAAAGTTCTTAACAATTTCTACATCAAAAATCTCCTTGTGCTGCATTTGATCCCCAATGACATGAGCAATATACCCCTCCCACCCATGATCAAGCAAGCGATGTGCTTGTAATGCTGATATGCATGCTAGTCTCCCAGATGAGGTACTATCATCAAACACAAAAACCTGCAAATCGGGGATCTTGAAAATGATTCGTTTATGAAGCAATCAAGGCATGCGTGGCGATTCTCAAGCAAATCCATACCAAGAATAACATCAAAGTCTTCAATCTATAATAGTAATCGGTATGCCTCCAGCATATAACCCCTGATGTAGACTGGAAAATCGAGAAACACCCAATAGACAACAAACAACTGACCTCCAGGTCCCTTGATAAGATAAGCATCTGTAACAGTGGTAGGCTCTCGGCGTAAGATACTCGCAAAGCTCGACGATATGAAAGAATGTGATGCACCGGAGTAAAAGAGAGCATGAGTTGTAAAATCACCTAAAGAAATCATACCTCGGACTATCGAACCTGAGGCATGAGCTTGTCCATTAGAAATGGCATTTAACTGTCCTTTTCTTTGTGGTCTACTTGAGTCTGTCATGCTCCGAGTGTGGTAAGGTTGTCCCCTTCCTCCACGAGATGTAAAGCCATGTCCTTGCTACTGGGGGCATCCTCGTACTGTACCTCCGGATTGTGTAGATCCCAAGGGACAATTTGACCTGAGGTGGCCCTTTTGGTTGCATCGATAGCAGACACGATTCTCTACATCTGCATCTATAGTAGTACTTAATATTGGTCGGGATGTCCCTGCTAGCTCAGAAATTGCTTGCACTAAGGTATGGGCTCCTATATGAGTAAACCTATTTGATATCCCAAAGTGGTGAGGGTGGAAGCGTTCTCCTGCACATGCTCCTGCCCTGTCATTACGAGATGTCCTATTCGAAAAGTTTGGTCTCATATGTACTGATTTACTCTTGTGTAAGTCCTGCTCCACCCGAGCATCATCATCAATTACTTCCTTCATTATGACCAAACGAAGGGCCACCAATCTCTCGCTAATCTCCTTGCAAAGACCACAAAAGAATTTGAAGACCTTGTCAGACTCAGTTGGCATAGTACTAGAAGCATACATCAGCAACTCCTTAAAACTATTCAGATAAGCAGTCACAATTCTGTTCCCTTGCTCATGTAGTGAGCACACGTCGCTGCTTTATCCAGTATTCCGAGTAGAAATTCCCTCGGAAAGCCTTAGAAAATATCTCCCAGGTAACCAACCTTGCAATATGTGGTTGCATAGAAGCCCACCATTCCTAAGCATAACCAGCTAAAGAGTGTGTAGCTAGGGTCACTTTCTCTTCATCTGGCACATGTATGGTATGGAAGACCTTCTCTACCCGTTTCAGTCATCTCTCTACCTTATTGGGGCTTGTGCTTCCCAAAAATTTTGGAACCTTCTCCTTACGGTATTTCGAAAAGACATCTTTCATGTCGACGATGGTGAGGAGGTAAAGGTAGTGATGGAAGATCACCACTTCAACCACCCATGTAAAACCCGTCTTCGTACACAGATCTAGAGAATTGCTCCTCAAGAGCGACTGTCTTTGCTGCACATCTTGCAACAATGCCATCATTGCAGCTAATGGTTGCATGGCTGGATTCCAACGTGGCGGCATGATCTGCATTAGAAAGATGACCATTAAAAACGTTAGACAGGGAAGAGATTCAAGATTTTAATGGACTGTGACATTTTCAGGTGTGAGTTGGGGGTCAACTAGTCTAATATATGAAGTTTTTCTTCCTATCATACAATTGTCTACAACCGACGAGGTAATTTGGGTCTGATACCAAATGTAACGCCCTGCCTCAGCAGGAGCGCATCTCAAGGCCCATTCACAAGTATTACCCAACAACAGTTATATACAACCTACATGATAAAACATTCATACAAACAAATGGCAAAAGAAAATTTCCATACATATAGAAAATATCCACAACTTAAGATAACAAGAATAATCTGATTCTTCATCATTACAACACCCAAAGAGGGAAAGGAAAGACAATGGAAGTCATAAACTCAATTAGATATCAACCTACGAAATAATTCTCAACTGCACTGCCAAAAACTCGAGCCTCGGTCTCCTTCTCAAGACTTCCTGTTGGATTTCCAAAAGGGGTAACATGTGAGTCAATTGACCCATTATGGATATAACAATAATAATAATAAAATATTCTAGGTAGGCAATGCAAATGCAATAACTACATAGGTATAAGAACAAAAAATACTAAAAGACTCAAGTAGGATGCCTCTAATTATGTTCCAGGCTTCAATTATATTTTATGACACTTTACAAGATTATCCACTTGACTTTATAACACTTTGCTCAATTTCCACTTATTTTGGTCCTTTTATTCATAACTATATTTATTTATTTATTTTTAACTCCGGACTCACCCATCAAAGAAGAAAGTCTACACTAGGAATGAAACATGCATTGTTTCATTCCTAGGGAAGACTAAAACCTGTGTGTAAGAACGATCCTTCAGCTAGTCTGGTTGGTAGTACTCTCTCTCAAAACATGAGTCATATAGCCCAATGAACCACTACTCTGTTAACCGAATCAACAAGGGGAGTCTTGCTCACCCAACAAAAGACAACAAGTACATATCCATACGGTATGATGCACACACGGATCCTTATGTTTTTAACTCCAGACTCACATGTCAAAGGAGAAAGTCTACACTACGAATGAAAACTGCATCGTTTCATTCCTAGTGTAGACTAAAACCTGTGGGTAAGCGTGATCCTTCAGCTAGTCTGGACGGTAGTACTCTAACTCTTGAAACATGAGGCATTAAGCTCCACGACTCTGTTAACCGAATCAACCGGGGGAGTCTCGCTCAACCAACAAAAGACCACAAGTACATATCTATATGATATAATGCACGCATGCATCCACCCAATTCTCCAGGGTACCTACCACCGCCCCACTCTCTGATGCCCCTCCAGTGGGGGTTACTCACTGTTGGCCCAGTCATACTACAAGGGTGTGTACCCACCTTGTATTATTACTTTTTATCCCTGCATACAAGTTAAAAACTTTACTGAAATGTAATAAAACTAGGATACGAAGATTATTTCCATTAATCAGATTACAACACTAATACTAAAAAAATAATGGGTTGTAACACAATTATCAATCGAGCTTATTCCAGTGTAATCCCTACGCATCATATAAATATCTGCATAAAATTATTTGTCATTCTCCTTGGTAATTAAGGACTTAACATCCTCAACAACTACTATCGAAATGCTTACTCATGATAATCATGTATTTAGTATTCAAGTTAGTTATGACCAAGTAATACTCAGATTTTATATTTTCAATTTAATGTGCACGAATTTAGCAACCCTTTTCGTATTTCTCCTTAAAAAAAGGTTTAAAACATTAAACTATTAGACAACATATAACAAATTGCATGTCATAAGATTATATCTTTAGAATTACGTATATACATTTATATAACAAAAAGGATTTTAGTGGCCGAACTTCTTCGTGTATCCCGACTATTATGAGCCTAAAATAAAAGAGCATGTGTTAATGATCTTACATCCACATGTAATATCCAACATCCTTAATAAAACATCTAATCTTTCATGGAATAGATCTGAAATGAGATTTCTCTGCACAAAATAGCCTCGAAAGCAGTGTGATAATCTTGACCAAGATCAAGCAACTCGTTGCAAACTTGACATGTCGAGTCAATCTAATGCCCATGTTGGGTCAATAACAATGCAACACCATTCAAAAAATGGTTGCCTTCCTATGTATAATCAGATTCTTTCCATACTCGTTACCAATGTGTGTTTGTAACATCATTCCCGTAATTGTTACCAATCATGTACAAGTACTATAGCTAATATATAATAATACCATACATGCCAATCAATGTAAGATACAATATAATTGAATGTGAGATGCAAGTTGTATGATTGGCCTAATGCAATGACTTCAAAAACTTATACATTGTGTTATACGTAGTGGTATCATATACGTTCCATATGGTAACATATTTGTAATATACACAAATTCACAGCCTTATCTCTTCATCCAGAATATGCCATGTCACTTTATTATAAATTTCTTTTGGCCACGAATGCCATCTAATATCATAACATTAAAAAGTATATAATAGCACACCACAATTAATTATAATAAGACATAACCTACGTTATGTATGAAGGGTATTATCCATATACCGGAATTTCACAACTCATAATATAAACATGTTTTAAACTCTTCGCCTAATGCGTACAATAATTTCATCTTATACGAAGAATAATCCTCGACCCATCTTATATAAAAAATAACATGATGATGTTAGAAGAACAATTAGGTACAAATAACAAGAGGAGATCCGGGTGGGGATTGGATCAAAGCAAATAGACATCCACCAAACAACATACTTCGGAATGAGACAGTTTAGGGTATGAGGTTGAAGATCCGTTACCTAAACGTGAGCCTTTGCTCTGTGCATATAGTCAACGCTATGGACCCAGTGGCGCCTTTCCCTTACAGTGACGTTCTTCCTCCTCTCCTCGTAACGAAGCTCCATATCTTCGTAGCTCACCAAAGGAAGGACCCTCTTGCTCTTGTCTGTCTAGGAAGAGGAAGCAAAAGAAATAAACTTCAGGGAAGAGTAAGAATGGATGGGGAGAATGGAAGAGGATCAAAGGGAACTTAAAGGCCATTAAATAGTAAAATTAGGAAATAAAGTTGTAAATTTTGAGGTGAAAAGCGCTCCAAAAAAGCTTCCCAATGTGGAGAATAAATTCAAAATCCATGGAAAATGTTCCCGACCATGGTTTACCAAAAAGGACATAACTTTCTCATACGAACTTGGATTTGCGCATTCTTGATCTCGTTGGAAAGCTTGCGACAATACGTTTCTTTTGAGTATGATATTGTATATATTTAAAAATCTTGGAAAAAGTCGAAATTTTTGGGGCGTTATAGACATGATACTTCCAAAGCACACTCAATGAGATATCAACACTTTAGAGACATACAAACTCTAGAGTGTTGTCCTATGGTTCATTTATTTATCATTCCTCGTTATTACAAGGAAACATGCACATTGCAACCACCTGCATTATGTGTACAATTGCAAGTACTTGATCTTTATCATGGATCCAATCAGTGATAATTTTACTAGTTATTATTGAGTATAATATCGAGTGGGTTTGATGAGGATTATCTTAAGTAAGAAATTTGCATAAATAAATAAATAAATAAATTACTTTGATTTAAGAATTTTTATATCAAAGTTGTCTTGCCTTGACAACACAGAAAGTTTATTCCCTTAATCACCTTCAATGTAAGAGATATACTTACCATTTTATGTCAAGCAAGATCAAGGATGTCCTTCTTACCTCTATTACATCCTAATAATATGAGAACTTGCAACTTGGATAAAAAGAAACAGGAACTCATTCCGCATTGCATGTCCAACTTGCATTCCCAATTCGATCTTTAACACCCAGGCCCACCAACCCTATGGTGATGTTGACCCATTCTTAATTGAAGTAACCTCAACATGATTAGAACTCACTATGCACCATCCAATATCTCCCCGATAATATGAGGACTCGATATTAGGGTCACTAGGCATATGAACTTACTCTTTCAAGAAGTAAACAACAAGATCTAGATGCGCTTGTATGCCTGAGCTGTCACTTGGGACAGGCATCTCCTACATATTATCCCAGACGATGGAACCCTTCGCCTTAACAGAAGACCATGTATGTCACTTATGTGATCCTCGATATCATGTTCAAATTCTAATCAATTATTTTGAAATATATTCACATAATTAATTCTTCCAAGGGAGTTACAACTCTATTCATAATATAGTGTATAATTTTGATTGGATCTAATTAATTTAACCATATTAAATCTAATATTTATCAAATAAAAAACCAACAAATAATTTTTAATTGTTACTTGAAGGATGGCATAATCTCAAAATACGTATTATTCGAATTTTAATAACGAGAAAAATACATCATGATTGATTCAAGCATTATCCTTTCCTTACCCGTTGTCATTGCCAATACTGACGAGAGTGGGACAGACCGTTCACAAAGTAACATGCTACCCTAACACTCCTCGACTACACACAATATTTGTCTCATGTCAGGAGAATGTGAATTGATCATTTTGTATTTGAGATGATAATCGGTCTTTCAACTAAAGTTATCACAAGGTTCTTGATTAGAAAAGTAATTTTCAGCAGTGATCTGCATTTAATCAATTGGCGGAAATTAATGGTTAATTCTCTTAAATAATTATTGATGAATATTTATGAAATATTTATGATGATTATTTCCCTAAAAAACTTAACTTTAACCAAATTTAATTAGATATGATCTAGATCACAATTGGTTGCATGAACCCTCCAACAAACATTGATGCTTGAGTAGGATTGGGGATTTGTTTAGCAAATCTCCTTATAATATTAATCAGAATAGTTTTGATAAATAAAATTAGCATATCTCAATCAATTCAAATCCAAATCAAGCAAAATAAGTTTCAAAAGTTTGCTAATTTGATTCGTAACAGAATTCAAGGACATTCATTCATTTCAAGGCATTTTAAAACCGTAATTAACTCCTTAATTACCAAGTTTCGCCATCCTCAAAATAATGGATACATGTTCAATAAAATGATCATAACTTGAGCAATCAGATTCCAAACCATGCAAACTCAAGTCCCAAAGTTTCCTTATTTAATGTAAAACATAATCGAAGTGAAAATTTCGTGTTTAAATACTTTTAAACAGGATGAATGAATTACAAAAAACAAGGTTGCGTGAACAAAATATGATGAAACATTCGCAAACCCTAAAGTGCCTACATCGTCTTAGGTTTATGGATCATATCTAAAACCTCCAACCCGTGGCTCTGATACCACTTGAAGGAAAAGAGAAAATCCTTAAGCACATCATGGAAGCATGAGGATCGCATCGTTTATGATCGGGAGTGACTAGTAAAGATCGGGAGCGACTAGTCATGCTAGTCGCTCGAGGTAGTGGAATTTAAAAATTTTCAAACGATGAAACCACAAGATCCAAGAACACTTCTCGAATCATTTCATTCAAATAAAAAAAGTATTAGGTTTACCTCTTGAAGCGTTGTTGCGATTGAGTCTCTAAATGAAGAGACTTCCTGTCAAAATCCGATCCAACGAAGGAGACATTTGTAATCGTTTTTGATGAAACACGTACTCATCGCAATCGATGTTGATGATTAAAGCAGGGATTCTCCTGATCTCATGACACGAGATCCAATGTCTTCTTCATGTGTAAGGCACACTGAAGGAGACAGAGATCCACGAACGAACAATCCAGCAACATAACGACGATGGAAAATCCCTCTAAGGCTCCATGGAGGATGGCCGATGAATCTGTGATTCATCACTCTAATAGTTGAAAATAGAGATTTGTTCCTGAGTAATTAACTGCATATCTCCATTTATATTTCATGAATGACATTCAAGAATGTAGAATTAATGTTCGCATTTTAGCATGCATATTTGCATTAAATAAGAAGCCAAATTCACTTGTACATATTCATCTATATATTAACCAAATTCACCTATTTGTTTCTATTTTACTAATTCCAAATCCAATAGAGTCAACTCTATAGTGTACGTATTACTAACACTCATAAAGTCAAAATAATACTAACCTGTAAAATTGTCCAATAAAATCCAATCCATGTTTGAGAATATGAACCTTAAAATGCGCATATCTATCTCATATAGTG
The DNA here is from genome assembly GCA_037367405.1 of Ottelia alismoides. Lineage (NCBI taxonomy): Eukaryota > Viridiplantae > Streptophyta > Magnoliopsida > Alismatales > Hydrocharitaceae > Ottelia > Ottelia alismoides. The sequence goes on along the minus strand of JAZKJV010001895.1, from coordinate 1,158,518 downwards.
TCGGAATTAGGTTTACTTACTTTTAAAGTAATATACATTCAAAGACTTTCAAAACAAGACTAATTTCATAAAATTCAGAGTTCGTATGTGAAACTTGGGTTTTGGAACCCTACTATATATTGTACATATGGACCAGAATACCCTTTATTTTTATTTTTTATTAAAAATTTAAAAAAATTACATTAAGTTGTAAATATTCCTTTCATTTTTCTCTAATTTTAATTTATTTTTATCTTATTTAAAATGACAATGAATGAACAAAAGTTAAAACTGTGGTAATTTATACCTATAAGGTACCCATAAAATACTCTTTGTACAGATGATTTCATTTGATTTTCGACTTTCATGAAAGCTGTATATCTCATCGAGACAAGCAACTTTCATGTTGACATTTTTTATTTAACGTCTTGATTTATTTCTTTTTGATATTTTTATATTTTATTTATGATTTTTCTTGGAGCGATACGTGGCAACTCCTAGAGCTGCCACGTGTTACACCCATTTTTTAATTATTTTAATTATTATTACTATTTATATCAATGACTTTATTTATTTATTTATCTTTATTTTATAATTTATTTTATTTATTTTTATTTTTATTATTCATTAATTTTATTTCAGTTAGTTTCATTTAATTTTTATTTACCCCTCTGCCACATGGTTGCCACTGCACGTGCCATGTGGCATTTTTCTCCCTTATTTCTCTCTCCCATCATCACTCTAGTCTTATGCCATGCAACCATGTACTCCCTCTCTCCCCATTTCTCTTCTCTCTCTCTCCCTCCAATTTTCTCTCTCAAACTCTCTCACATACATATCCCATGCACATCTTTCTCTATTTATCTCCCATGAAGTGGGGTCGAGGCCACCCCCGCGCCTCGAACTCTTCCAACTGCTCAACCCGCTCTTCGCGCCCGTAAAACTTTTTCCACGACCCCACTTCATGCCCCCCTCAGTGCTAACGGGAGCAAGAGACGTCGAGCGACAATGTGCGGCTTGCCAACGTGATCCAATGGAGTACCTTCCCTTGTTGCAACTCCATTGCGAGTCGCTGAAGCTCGGACACAGCCATGCCCTCGAGCGACAACCAGTTGGAGCACAAACTCCAACGTCCCAGGCATAATTTCCATCACCCCCAGGTAATCTCTTCCCCATTTCCCCTTTATTATTCTTCTTCCTTGATTTTTTTCTTTTCCTCCTATCTTCTCTGCTCTGAATTCTCTTCCATCGTATTCTCTCTTCACCACATCTTTACCGCCATCAAGTTCCCGCATTAATAAACGCCACCCACGGAGCTCCTAATCCCTCGCACCAACGCCCACTACCCGCTCGCTACGCACCGCCACTCGTACTCGACCTTGGTTACCATTCACCTCACATCCACTCTTCTCTCAAACCTTCAGACCGAGCTCGATATGTTCAAGTCTCGTACAATTATCTTGCAGGGCCTCAGAAAGCAACGGAGCTTCAATCATCGACAATCTTCATTGCTGCGAGTATACTATTTGGATAGCCGAGTACCTTCAGCGCTACCGACCATTGCAGCACGGGAGGCTCTTCTCCCTCTGCAGTGGACCATTTCCACCACCGTGCCAAGCACCACACGTGGCTGCTCGTACCCTGAAGCAGCTCCTATACAACCTTCACTTCTTGGAGATACTTGGTCGTGTGTCGACTGAGAAGAGCCCCTCCTCACGCAAGCCACCTCCGGTAGTTCCTTAGGTTTTCCGTCATCTTCCACCGACCGTGGGGTTAACGTCACCACAAACTCCATGCGCCCCTCCCTCGTGCGTACGCCACAATGTGGAGGAGCCCCGCAAGTCGCCCCTGCCTATGCTCCCGCGCCCCTGGGCACTCCTCCGATGTTTACCCCACCAAGCCCGCTCGCCAAATACGAGTTTCTACAGCAGCAACGCCCAGCCTCGCCCTTTGCATTGTCATCCGACTACCCCTGCAGCCTCCCCCTCACCTTGCCGCAAAACCGCCTGCGATGGCCCACCAACGTCGAGTCGTACACGACCAACACCTTGCGGGCGGCTGTTGCGACACACACCACTAGCATCACCATAAACATATTGCCTTCGACACGCCCAACCGCCTGTTCGCTGCGCTACACGCTTTGACATCGCCTGCTCTCCTCATCTCGAGCAGAACCTCCTCTGTTGGTCGTCCGCGTGCAGTGCTCCGCCCCTGGGCCATCGGCACGGTCCCACCCCCCGCTACCCACTAGCCCCTAGCCGCCCCCGCGCAGCCTCCGCCCTCTCAAGCTGCGAAGCCACCGCATATTTGCCTTCCCCCGTGGCCACCGCTTGCCTCCTGGCTGCGCCTTCCGTGCGCCTCGCTACTCTGCCACAGCCGTGACCTCCGCACGCCATAGTCGCTCCTCAAGATCGTGCTCTAGGAGTTTGAACCCACGTTCTTTGATTCAAATGTCCATTTTACATTTTTTTATTTTTTTGTGAAAATTGCATTTTTAAGCCAGTTTTGTTTCTTGAATTGCAAAAGTTCCCCAATGCACATTTTATTTATTAACTTCTATTTCTGTTTTGCAAAGATACCCCTATATTTGTATTTTAATTTGGACCTCAATATTACATCATTTATTTTAATCAAAAATATCATATTGAAGATCATCTAATTCTCTATCATGTGTATATTTATTTGGATTTTTGTGAGCACTGGATAATTTACTAAAAATCAGAGTTTGAAATTCAGTGATATTTTACAAATTTATGCTCTGAAATTTACACATACTTATTTATTTCTCTTAAATTTGTGAAAACGTCAGAAGTAATTCCTCTAATTGTGCTTTAATTTATTTTCTAAATTTCATCTAAATTGGAGTTTTCTTGTATATAAAATAAATAGTTGAGTGATTTTAGTAATTGATTTTTAATTAAATTCGTAAGTATCATTTTTATGAAATTTCATGTCTCTTGGATTTCTCATTAAAATGTCTTTTTGAAATAAATTGATCTTTGGATAATTTGATTTCATGGATTTATTATAAATTAATTACTCACAGTCACTTTATTTCCATTAAAAATTTCATAAAAAAATCATAAAAAATCATAAATTGTTAGAAAATTCCAAAAAAATATTGTAGCTTTGTTTCATCATATTTCACTTCCACTAAAAATTCATAATTTTTGCAACTATTTGCATGAAAAAGTTTGCATTTTTCATTGTTGTATTTTAAATACAAATATTCCAAAGCAATACATTTTGCATTCATACATATTCTAGCTGTGTCATACTTTTTAGACTTAAATTGATCTAAATTTGCATTTTAACCCTTAAAGTAGACTGAAATTGCATTGCATTTTTAATTGCATTTAAAATATAAAAAAATATCTCTATGATACCTAATCTCTAGATCGTCTTTAAATAAACCTACGGAGATAGTGGCCTCACTAAGTTCGACCTTGGGCTAGCACAAGTAAAAAAATTTGACCACTTAAGTTTAATTGAGAAATTAATTTAGTGGTTTTTGATTAATCCGGAATTGCCTACCTACAATGAAATTCGAACATTAATTTGACATTATTAAAAGGGTAACTTACGGGTCCATCAGATGGCGTCGTTGCTGGGGAGGAAAAACTTAGGTTAATTTGTAGAAAAATCTTGATTTTAGCTTTCCACACCCCAGGTGGTCTGATCCCCGATTCTTCTTGTGCATATTTCTCTATTTATTTTCCAGTATTTTTTATTATTTTATTTTATTAACTTTATTGAGTTTATCTTTCTAACCACCATCTTATTTTTGTACGAGGGACCCGATGTGACGGAGCAGCTGCTTAGCTAAGAACCTCAGGAGCTTCGGAGGATGGCATTTTCTAGGAAAATTGCCGACTAGAGGAATCACAGAAATTTAAGATCAAGTCAAGTCTTGAGAGAGTATAGATTCCTTATATTTTTTGCATTTTATTTTATTGCAAAATTTCCAACGGATTCCGTTCGAAATCTCGCGTATGTAATCAAACTTGGACACTACTCTATGGTGTGTGAGGCTTGTTTCACTCTTTTGTGAGGGTAGGGCCCGACTTGAGTGACGAAGCACCCGATAGTTTAATTGCAAATTTGTATATGCCAATCGTAGTTTAGGCAACACATATTGGAAGATTCACATCTTCTGAGATCTTTAATGAGACGGATATAGCAATGTACCACTTAGCCAAATCAAAACTCATTTCTTCCCCACTAATAGTATATTGCGTAGGTGTGGTTTTCTTGATCTGCATGCATTTAATGTAAATTTTACAAATTCAGATTTACATAATGCATGAAGAGTGCTGGGAGTCACTATAAGTATACATTCATCTGAGCATGCATCATCATTTTACATTTGCATTCTGATTTTTGACTCCTCCCTTGTTTTATAACTTAGGATTTAAAAGGAAATTGGGACTGAACGGTAGACGTGTTTGTATGTTCAGATTAAACTTCAAGTGACAACCTAACTTAAAATTGGGACTGAATTGAGCAGGTCGATTAAACAAAATTTGAATAAAAAGAACCTTATTTTATAGGTGCATAAAGTCCTCATTCTATGATTTACTTGCACGTGAGAGAGAGGACACTAGCATAGAGCCAAAGCTAGGATTTTCATATAGACTACTGGTTCAAAACGATTAGCCACTTTTCACTGAGGATCTACAGGTATCCGGTAAATGGTATGGATTTTCTTAGCAGAGTGGGAGGTTTAGAGGACGCCTTATAAGGCTTTGTCATTAAGAAACATGTAGCTGTATTTATACGGTCCGCACTTACTCTTATATTGGGTGAAAGTGGGTTTTCCTGAGAATCGGGAAAGTCTGTAGGGAAATACATGCACCTAACAACTCGTTAATCTTTCAAGACTTGCATTTATCACAAACAAAAATTGACAAAATTACTCAGTCAAACCTTTATGGCCATCACATGTTAAGTTGGTGAAATTGAGGGTTTTGTATTGTGTTTGTATTGTGTGAGTTTACTCCGCACATTTGCGTGCACAGTAGAACTAGTGCCTCATTGAATACCTTGTTCTCATCGGTTCTTTTTTCCATCGAAGATTACTGGCTGGGGCGATATTTATTTAGGCTTCGCGAATCTCTCATTGAACCCTTTAATAAGTACGTCTTCAATGCCCCAAGCGCAACTTGGGCCAACCCGGACTCATGATCCTCTTTAGTTCGGGTTTCTTTCCATCTTCTCATCTAACCGAGGAAGACCTTCGCCTTGGTGAGAATATCTTCATTCCTAAATCATCTTCTAATCTAAACCACATTGTTGTTCTAGGTGAAGAAGACAAACCCAAGACCAAGATGCCTCCTAAGAAACACCCTAGCAAAGAGGAACACAAAGATGACCCCTTGCAGCAAATCCTTGCCCATTTAGCTAAAGCTGAGCAGCTGAATGCAGATCTTATGGCAAGGATGGGACATGTGATTGAGGTGGGTGGAATAGACAGATCGATGGTAGATGCCTATAACCCAAGAGAGATTGAGATATATAGTTGGCTCGTACCTGAGGTACCACCATAAGCATTTGAGCTGAAGCCTCATTTCCTTGGGCTGCTACCAAAGATTAATAGAAATGAAACAGAAGAACCATATGCTTTCTTGAGAGACTTCGAGTTGGTATGTAACAACCTTAGCCATCCTAGGGTTGGAGAAGATTACATCATGCTAAAGGCTATACCATTTGTCTTAGGAGATAAGGTTGCCCATTGGTTGAAGAATCTCAGGGTCGGATGTACAACCTGGTTGCAATTCAAAAATATACTTTTGAAATAGTTCTACCCACTTAGTAATAACCAGATGAGGACAAAGATCGCTAGTTTTTTCCAAGGCCCACACAAGCCATTTCATGAAGCTTGGGATAGATTTAATGATTTAATGCAGAAATGCCCTTGTCATGGCATTACCAAGGCGATCTTAGTCTAGACCTTGTTCTATGGCATGACTCCTGAAATGCAGGGGTAGTGAGTGTAGTCTGTAGAGGTAGCTATTTGAATAAGAACGAAGATGTTGTAAGGAAGATCCTAGAGCAAATGGAAGAAACATGCAGATCACATTGCACAAGGGCATATTAGGTGTCCCCCTCAAGTCCATCTCATGAGACACATAGGAGGACTGTAGCGGATATGACAGATGACCTAACCCCTAGCATGGGGATAATAGCTAATAAGCTTACCATGGTAGAGCAGATCCACAAGAGGATCACTGACCTTGAGGCACTTTCACGATTACTGAAACAAGTGGAGAATTTGTCTGAGAAGGTAGCTAAGATACGACTACCTGCCCTTTCTGCACCACATATGCCTGTATATGGAGTTCACCTCATACAAGAGCAGGTACAGGGGCCTCAGAGCAACTGGGTTGAAGAGCAGCAGTACCCTCAGCAGGAGCGGCATGCACCCCCACAGATGGAGCCAGTCTACGAGGAACCTCTGTAGGTGTTTGAGATCAATGGGATGTGGTACAACCATGACCCCATCAGCAGACAGTCAAGGATAGGGAATGGTAAGCCACACAGACCCCCTAGCTAACCAGGACACCAGCTCTATCCCCACACTGCGTTTTGTGTAGTCCAAGTTAGGACAAGGATACCAGCCTCAGCAGCACCATCAGCAACACACATTCCAAATGGGCCAGCAAGGCCCACCACCACGGTAGACCTCACAGTCCCACCCACAGCAGTATCAGCAAGGCCAACAGAGCCAATATAGACAGCAGAATCACCCTTCCTCTAGTCAACAGCAGCAGACCCCACCCTCGAGTGATCTGGGGTCCCTCACTTTGGCCATCCAATCTTTGACCAATAGGGTTCAATAGATGCAGAATGATTACCATGACATAAGGATAGATCTGAACAGTTTCTCACACCACCAAGATCAGCATATGGCATCAAGGACTCCAATTCCCACCCAAGTTCAGGCTAACCCCAATAGCTCGAATCACGGTCAGCAATGACCACGAGATCAGGTATACTATTCAGATTATTCCTTATGTACATATGAGATCCTTTCATATGATAATGTGAATCATAGGTCCCTTAGGAGCGTACGGACCGTGAACATACCTAATGAAGCACGAGAATATGAGGAGAATACCGCCAAGTCTCTACTTAAGGAGAACTTGGAGGTAGAGGAGCAACATCACCAGTACCAACACTTTCAACGGAATAAAAGGGATTCGAAATCCCTAAAATCTCAAAATATTAGAAAAACAAAAAGATGAAGGGGAGCACTAACAGTGAATCAAGTGAGCCTGATGACGATTTTGCACCTCCATCTGAGGACACACCCCCTATTTCCTTTCATGAATTTCATTCCAAGCAAAGTCACGGTCTTAGTCCTATGGAGAACTTAGTTTCCTGTTTGAGTGAAAATATTTAAGTTTCAGAATCTGAGTTGTCTTCAATAATCCCTTTTCCTCGTGCTCTTAGGGGTGGAAAGAAGAAATCCAAAAAAAATCTAAAAAGATGACCCTTTGATGGTAGAGTTTTGCAACAAATACATCAAGGTCACAATCCCCTTTGATAAGTTTGTGGATATGACACGTGCATTCTAGGAGTACCTTAAGGTTAGATGCACACCTACAAGGGTCAGCAGGAAAACAAGAAGCCATATTGAGAAGCACATTCTGTCATTAGCCAGTACTTGCGCCATTAAGAATGCATTTCCATGGAAACGAAGGGACATGGGTGCCCATTATGTGGTGAATCATGCTGATGACACTACGTTTTCACGCACTCTCTTGGATAATGGATCCTTAATTAACCTGATACCAACAATCCTTTATGAGCGGCTAAATCTAGGACCTCTTAGGAAATCCAAAGACCTACTTCAGTTTGCTGACAATTCCAGTAAGAGGTCCAAGGGAGAATTGAGGAACATTATCATCAATATCGAGGGATGGGATTACATGGTGGACTTTACAGTCCTTGATATTGAGACCCCTCGAAATCAGAGAGATTCCCAGATCATAGTTGAAAGGTCCTTCATGAGGACAACAGGGGCCTTATTTGATTATAAGGTCGGGAAAATTCAGTTCCAAACTCCAGGCGGAGATGAGAAACTAGAGATGAAGCAAACAAGGTGGCAGAGGCCAGATTCTGAATCTAGCATCGAGTACACTTTGTCAGAAGTAGATTGCATTCATATAGACATCGTTGGGCCATGGATACAGATTCCATGTAGCACGGATGAGTCCCTCTCCACTGAAGAGAATCTTGTACATGAAACAGTTTGCAAGATCCTTAGGAAAGAACAGGAAACATATCACATAGAGAGTGCATCCCCCTACATCCTCGATGAAAGTGAGGCCTAGATGGGTCTGTCCGTCCTGCCCTCCTTAGGACAATCAAAAGACTAGGATGATGTGTTTGATGTGGCTTTTGCTAATTGCTGGGATATTTTTGACGATCCGACTCCAATGCTGAGTTAGTTGGTGGCAATTACTACAAATACAGATCCAACCACTATCAACACAGAAACATAATTGATTGAGCCAGACTTTCTTGATGACCACGCTTTACCAGAGCTCAAACCGTTACCCACAATACTAAAATATGTCTTCCTTGCGGGATAAGAGAGGAAGTTTCTAGTCATCATCAGTTCGTAATTGATTGAGGAGCTGGAATCTCGCTTGCTAGAGGTCCTCGAGAAACATTACAAGACGATAGGATGGAGAATCTCCTATCTCTGTGGGATAAATCTCGCTTTGTTTTCGCATCATATCTACCTTGAGAATGAAGTTAAAAACTCTCATGAATTCCAGCGCAGGTTGAATCCAAATTTACGAGAGGTCATGAAGAAAGAAATTGAGAAATTGTGCGACCTGAGTTTTATTTATCCCATCTCCGATTCCAAGTGGGTGGCACCTATCCATGTTGTCCCGAAAAAGTCAGCAATTCAGACGATCACCAACGAGGTTGGAGAGGAGATTGTGACACGAGTACCCACATCGTGGCATGTCTGTGTGGATTACAGATGCTTAAATGTCACGACAAAGAAGGATCATTTTCCCCTACTATTTATTGATCAAATCTTATAAAGGTTAGCTGGAAAGGAATTCTTCTATTTCTTAGACGGGTTCCTGGGCTAAAACCAAGTAGCTATTGCACCTGACGACTAGGAGAAAACCACATTCACATGCCCCTTCGGTACCTATGCTTTCATGCGCATGTCCTTTAGGTTATGCAATGCTCCTGGTACGTTTCAAAGGTGCATGATTGTTGTATTCGTCGAGATAGTCGATGAATTCCTGAAAGTCTTCATGGATGACATCTTGATCCACGATAATTCCTTTGATTCCTATCTTAGAAATTTGGATCGAGTCCTCAAACAATGTTGTAAGGTGAATCTGGTGCTCTCTTGGGAAAAAAGACACTTTATGGTGACGGAGGGAATTGTGTTGGGGCATGTTTTCTCCAAGAGAGGAATGGAGGTTGACCCTGCCAAGGTGGATGTGATCAGACGACTCCAATCACCTACCAATGTAAAACAATTGTGGTCGTTCCTTGGGCATGTTGGATTTTACAGGAGATTTACAAAGGATTTTTCAAAGATCGCTCGCCCGCTAACTGAGCTTTTAGGTGAAGACATGGAGTTTATTATTGATGACAAATGTCTGGATGCCTTTAAGCTACTTCAAGGGATGATCATGGATGCCCTGATTCTACAAGCTCTAGATTGGTCTCTTACTTTTGGGATCATGACATGCACTTCAGATTTTGCTGGTGGGGCTGTGTTAGGATAGAGAAGGGATAGTATTCTGTTTGTTACGCACTATGCAAGCAAAGTGCTTGATCCTACTCAGCATAACTATACAGTTACAGAAACGGAGATGCTTCGGTAGTGTTCACCTTGGATAAATTCAGATCTCATCTCATTAGATCCAAGGTTATTGTGTTCACAGACCATACAACACTATGGTGCCTCATGGAAAAGAAGGATGCGAAGGTATGTCTTCATAGGTTTATTTTACTTATCCGGGAGTTTGACTTGGACACCAGAGATAAACTTGGAAAGAAGAATGTAGTGGCTGATCACCTCTCCCATCTCGAGATTCCATATGCATCTGATGATACACCTATTCGAGACTCCTTCCTTGATGAGTTGGTTTTTGTTATCGGCTCACTCCCATGGTATGCCAATATAGTGAACTATCTTGTTTCCAAGAAAGTTCTCAAAGATTAGCCCAAGAGCAGCATAGACCGACTCAAGTCGAATTTGAGATACTACCATTGGGAAGATCTGATCCTTTTCTTTGAAGGAGCGGATTGTGTCTAGAGGAGGTGTATTCCTAAGGAGGAATACCATAGTGTCCTTACTTTTTTCCATAGTCTGGAGGCAGGAGGACACCACTACGGGAAGAGGACCGCATGAAAGGTATTGTAGTGTGGCTTATACTGGTCGACTCTGTTTCGCGATGCTCTCACCTTTGTGAAGTTATGCCCAGTATGCCAGCGATTGGGAGAAACTACTGGTTCCAAAGATGAGATGCCGATGTAACCTGTCATCATTGCGATGTCTTTGATGCATGGGGCATCGACTTTATGGGCCAATTCCAGGTTAGCCATAGTTTCGGGTATATCCTTCTTGTGTAAGATTACCTATCAAGGTGGGTGGAGGCTATCCCAACCTGAGCCACATATAGCGGGAATGTTTGTAAGTCTATTAGAGATCATAGTATTTCTAGGTTCGGGGTCCCCAAAGTATTGATATCCGATGTGGGTATCCATTTTGTAAACAGAGATGTGAAGAAACTTGTGAAGGATTACGACATAGAGCACCGTGTCGCTAGTCCTTACCACCCACAAAACAATGGCATGGGAGAGGTATCGAATAGTGAGGTTAAGACAATATTGCAGAAGCTTGTTTGCCCAGACATGAAGGACTGGTCTCAGATCTTAGACCAAGTCCTGTGGGCCTACAGGACAACTTACAAGACACCATTAGGAACCTCCCCATTCAGAATGGTGTTTGAAAAGTCATGCCATTTGCCCGCAGAGTTGGTGCACAAATCAAATGGGCAATTAAGGACAATTGGAACACATACCTAGGGCAAAAACAGAGATAGATGGATCTGATTGAACTTGTGGAAATAAGAAATCGAACTTACGACAACAGTTTGGTGTACAAGGACAAGGTACAACGTTGGCACGATAGATTTATCAGACGAAAGGCCTTTGTTCCTGGACAAAAGGTATGGTTGTTTAATGTGAGGCTGAAGGTTTTCCATGGGAAGCTCAAATCCAAATGGACGAGTCCGTTTATAGTCCGTGCTATCCATGATAGTGCTTGTGTAGAGATCTCAGATCTTACAGATGGAGAACAAACATCCCTAGTGAATGGACAACTACTGAAACACTTTGTCGAACCAAATGAACTGTTAGTCTATGTTGAGAAGATTGTTTTCATGCGTGAGGCAAATTCAGAAGACACACATAGAGCCACGCATGAAGCCTTGCAACATTGATCTCTAGCCATCAACAACATCAAAAAGATTCAGATCACGATCTATTTGTATATTCTCTAGATCCCATCGGTTCTCATACTCGTTCCTATCCTTTACTTATGCTGACCTGAGCCAAAGTATAGTGGGGGACTGATGCCCGCCCTGTGTATACTCATCCATTTCCCCTCTTAACCTCACCCTCCCCATTTATAATCTTTTTCTACACTTAGGCTGCTAGAGTCTAAGTATAGGGGTGCAGAGTGACTTCTATACCTTTTGTTATTTAGCTCTCCTACACATAGCACACGCTATGTCTTTTTCCTTGCTTCTCGTGCTCTGAGGACATAGCACATGCTAAGTATAGGGAGCGTGTATATATTACATATATACCTCACCCATAGCTCTTACTTTCACATATTTTTGTATATATTATGCAATAATTATTGGGTAGGTAAAAATTGAAAACAAAATAAAACAAATGTATAATATGCATATTGTACAATGCTTGTAGAATTTGTATATAAGCTTTGTGGATAATACTTTTGTAAAATTTGTTGTAAATAGGAGGTATATCAGATTTTTTGAAAAAAAGAGAGAATAAAAAATAAATAAAAAGTAGGCTTCTTACTCTTGCATATCATCATTGCATTAAAAAAGTGTCTTGCACTTCATTCATCTATATAGCATGTCATCTATATCTCATCTGCATATTTAGCATATGTAATGTGAAAAGTTAGTGGGTTCTGAACCAAGTTACGAATAGATGTCGAGGTTGGATTTGATTTGACCTTAATTGTCCTAATTTTAGAGGATCTTTATAGGAACTAGAGTTAAGATTTTTCTAGTAAAGTGACTTAATTCTTTTAGTCAGCAAGTCTATGTTCATGATCAATACTCATTCATCACTCTTTATTCTTATATTTTAGCTAAAAAAACCTTTGCAAATGCATGTATATATTTGTAAATATAAATAATTACCAAAAGCATGCATGGTGTAAAAAGTAATAATTAGCATGTTTTTGTGCAAAAATAAAAGAATAAAGATCAAAAGAAAAAGAGGGAAATATTTAGAATAAATATTGAGCAACCTAACCCAAGGGAGGGCTCAGCATGGGCCTGACCGCATAAAAGCCAAAGTAGAGGGAGATAGGGGCTCATGTGTGTAAATAGTTTTGTAAATATAATAAAAATATTTTCCTCCAAAAATAGAATAAAATGGGCTGGTAAATACTTGTATATATTCATAAATATAAAATCAAGATAAAAATAGAAAAAATCAAAAAGAAAATAAAAATAGATCACTTGTACATATTCATCATGTACATAGCTCATCTACCTATATTTATTTCACCTTATACATAAATAAAATTAATTTTTATAAAATTTGTATATATTCTACTTTTTATGTGGTAAATAAATAAAATAAAAACCATTAAAACAAAAATAAAATAAAAATCACAAAATTAAAAACCAAAAAATCACATTGTACATATACCATGTATATAAGTGTATATATCTATTTATTTCTCCTATGTATATAAATAATAAAAATAAAATAAAAATACCCTTTTATTCCTAATTTTATACTATAAATAAATAAAATATAAAATAGGAATAAAAATGCACAAAAATAACAAATTAAAAATCAAAAATAAAAAAGACATATTGCGTAAATACCTATATATAACATAAAGTGTAAATACCTTATTTTTATTTTGAAAAATTAATTAAAAATCACTAGAAAATAGAAAATATTAAAACAAAAATATTTCATGGTTTGAGTTTTAATTAAATCGGCCATTTGATAATTTTAATTTAATTTCTAATTCTTTTCCAGGTGGCAGCCTCCCATTGGTCAAGGGGGGTTGTTGACCGCCCGGTCAACTCCCCCCCCCCAGGACCACCTCTCACGGGTATTAGGCGGGCGACCCGATTTCTCCCGATTATTGCGCCTAAACCCGAACACCTCACACTTAAACCCCGGGTCCGTGTCACTCACATCACATCCGACACCTTCGCCGGCACACCCGCCTCGGGGTCCGCGCTCCACATTGCCCTACCCGATCAAATCTTGCTGGACCTGCACCCATATAAAGGCTGAGCTCCGCCACTTCATTCCTTATCTTTGGATCGTCATTCCTCCACCCAGTGACCTCCATCTTCCGCGCAAGAGTGACAGCTTGCCCCGGAGGTGTAGCAGCGAGGCAGAGGGTGCTTGAACCACTGATCCGGCGAGCCAGCGCCGCCGTGCTCCGCCCAGAGCAGGAGCTCGAGCCTCTGCAGGAGCTCGAGCCTCGGACGATGACGGTCCACGAGGCTAGGACCTAGAGCACCAGCTGCTCGCCCACAGTCGATTCCTTCACCAAGGTAGCTTGGATTCTTTCCCCTTTTCTTTGATTTGATTTACCCCCAAATCTCGCCGTCGCCGACCACCTTCGATTCCGGTCACGTTCGCCTCCCATTCGATCATCGGGCCGCACCATCACATTCGCCCTTCCCCCGCGCACGTTCTACGCCCCTCCATTCAACCCAGCTCGCACAGGAGCTGGGGTTTCGAGCTCCTCCGTCCACCCCTCACCGGAGCTCGACCGCTCCGCCTCACCAGTCACCTTCACCCCTTCTGACAGGGTCGAGGCACTTTGCCCTCGACCCGCGAGTTTGCTGGCGCACCTTGCAGGTACATCCGAGCCCATCTAAGGGCTTGGACCATCTGGTCCAGCAGCTTCGCCTCCGCCCGACTCTCCAGAGCTCCTCGGAGCTCCGTTGAGTCATCGGAGGCCACCGTTCGACGCGGAGGGCCCGCAGCTCTCTTCTCCGATCTTCAGCGGGTCGCGAGGAGGATGACCGAGCACACCCAGCCCCGACGAAGTTCGCCGGCACCCAGTTCGTCCTCCACCCTTCAGAGTCATCCGATGCACCTTCAGCTCCAGATTTGATCTTCACCGTCCGTTCGAGGAGCAACCATCACCATCGATCCTTGGAGGGTTGATCGAGACCGTCCGATCAGCGAGGTCATTCCACGTCGCTTCCCAGCCGACCGATCCTCCACGTGGAGACACCCCAGCCGCTCGATCAGACGAAGGCTTCCTTCGTTGGGTGCTACCCATTTCCAGCCGTTCATCAGCACACGTGGCACCCATCCGTCGGTCGACTTAATAAAGGGTAATTTACCTTTAGGCCCTTCTCTTTTTAGTAGTTTGCTTTTAGTCCTGTAAATATTTTTAGGATTTTATTTACGTCAAGTAAATTGCATGTTGGTCCCTGTCTTGTTTGCTTATTGCATATATGCCCCTGTGTGTAGTGTAGCACGTGCATCGACACGTGCCTTTTTGGGATATTTGCACAGTTAACCCTATAGTTCTGGATTGTTCTGAAATGAATGAATATTGTTAGGAAATTGCATTTATACCCCTGTGCGTGAGTTATTTGTGCATGTGCACTTATTTGTGGGTAATTTACAAACAGGTCCTCAGACTTTTGGTACCTGTTACCAAATAGTCCCAGAACTTTGTTTTGTTTGCATTTAGGTCCCTGAGTGCCCCAGACACACGGTGCGTGCGTGATTTCGTGGGATTTTTGCAACGGACCCCCAGAACTTTGGACATTTACGCACATGTCCCTGTGCACTATACCTAGGTTTTATTTTTGAAAAAAATATCAAACCTACTCCAAATTCGATGAAAATTGGACACATGGCTCCTGCCATGTTGTAAAATTTTCTAGAATTTTTGGAGAAAATTTTGCTTTTATTTGATATTTTTAAAAAATCAAAAACAACCTTTTGCATTACTGTTTGATTTGGAAAATCAAAAAAAATATTAAAACTTATCTAAAAATTACAAAAAAATTAGCTACTGTTTAGTTTGTTGTGTTTGATTTCTGGCCAATTTTGGCTATTTTTCATTTTATAAAACTCTTAAAACTTGAAAACACCTAAAAACTCATAAAATTCTAATAAATAATCTAAAAATCCAAAAATAATAATTAAGGTGCCAAAATTTTCTTGTTTCTTTCTCTTTACAGGAAAATTACCTCCAGGCTTATTGGGGACTTTTAGATATTTTATCTAAGTCCCTTAAGCTTGGCTGGACAGTGCCTTCATTTTCTTGCATTGTTTTATTTTTAGAAAATTAAATAAAAATCAGAAAAATCCCAAAAATTCACTAAAAACAGTAAAAATCTTTAAAAGCAAAAAACATTTTTATTTGAATTTTTGACCGATTTTTGATGCATTAAATAATTGCTTGAATTTGGTCGTTTCTTTAGTTTCCTTATTTTCTTAATTAATTAAAATTCCAAAAAAATTAAAAACAATTAAAAATCCACCAAAAACACTTGTCTTTTATTTATTTTATTTTTGAGACTACTTCGTAGGCCGCGTGGCCATCACGTGCTCCTTGTGTTCGACCCTGGTCGCTATACTAGGTTAAACTAATAGCAGGACCGCTATTTGATTTTGAGTTGATTTTATCTTATTTGGTGGTCTCTTTTTCTCGATCGACCACGCTTGGCGACTTGGGTCGCAACGAACCTTGATACCTTTTACCCTTGTTGCTTGGCGTGTCATCAGTTCACATGTCATCTTGATTGTTCTAAGTAGAATAATTCACACACGTGCACGATTCTTCTAGATAGTTACCTAACCTGGACAAGCACCATGCATGTAGCTCTTCATTGATGAGGTGGTGAGGAGGTAGAATCCTTTGGCTTGGAGTAGCGCACGGGTGGAAACATCCGTCCTCCTCTGGGGGAGTAGTGCATCTCAACCTAGTCTAGTGGCATCGATATCTAACGACGGAATGTCGTGGGTGCAATAATGCTTCAAAAGAGGGATAGTCTACTGGCTCAAGAAGAAAAACTCCTGATGTAAATGTTGCACCTTGTATGTATTAGCAAAAAAAGAGAGAAGAAGAAAAATGCAGAATCACCAAAAGTGGACACGCCTGATTGAAAAGTAAAATGTCTGCCGAAGTGTATATACAAGTGTAGAAAAATAAGAAGATCTTCAATGTTTTTGTAAGTTTGCAGCTGGATGAGTTGGCTACACTAGTCAAGCATCCTAAGATATGTGACTACACTGGTCATAATCCATTCTCTTCTCTACTCCCTCTTCTTGAGCCGTTGCACTTGAACATAGAAGGGAATACCCCGCTACTTGAGGAAATAGTTGTTGGACCAGAGAATTAGAGTTACCTTGTTAGAGGAGGTTGTTTCTTTGCCATTTTTGATGTGGAGATCTATATTTCACTTACACGGTACAAGTATGATTCATAGTCATCAAAATTTGCATATGAGGATTTGTTCTGACCTAACTGTTGAGAGGACCTGAATAGAAGACTTGTAGAACTTAAAGGTTGTTAGGTCTTAATATCAGATCCTAATAAGATTCTGCCACATTATTAATCTAAAGGTCTAGTCAAGCTCCATTTTCACCTTTTGTTCAAGACCTTGGTATGGAATCCAAAATCATTTCACGCTTGCATTGCATTTTAGTTGCTTGGGAACGTGCAAGGTTTAAGTATAGGGGGTTGATGAATATGTGATTCATCACTCAAAAAGTAAAAAATAGAGCTTTGTTCCTAAGTAATTAGCTGCATATCTTCATTTATATTTCATAATTAACATTCATGCATGTAGAATTAATGTTCACACATTAGCATGCATATTTGCATTAAATAAGAAGTGAAATTCAATTGTACATATTCACCTGTATATTAGCCAAATTCACCTATTTGTATCTATTTTATACTAACTCCAAATCCAATAAAGTCAACTCTATAGTGTACAAATTACTAACACTAGTAGAGGAAAAATATAAAAAAATACTAACCTGTAAAATTGTTTAATAAAAGCCAAATCCAAGTTTGAGACAATGAACATTAAAATGCATATATACATCTCAAATAGAGTCTGAATTAGGTCTACTCACTGTTAAGTAATATACATTGAAAGACCTTCAAACCAAGACCAATTTCATAAAGTCGGAGTTCGTATGTGAAACTTGGATTTTGGGCCCCTATTGTATATTGTACATATTGACCAGAATACCCATTATTTTTATCTTTTTATTAAAAATCCAAAAAAAAAGATTAAGTTGTAAATATTCCTTTCGTATTTTCCCTAATTTTACTTTATTTTTCTCTTATTAAAAAATAACAAAAAAATTGGCAAAAGTTTAAAATGGGTATTTTATACCTATAAGGTACCCCCAAAATACTATTTGGACAGATGATTTCATTTGATTTTCGACCCTTCGTGAAAATTGTAGATCTCATCGAGACGAGTAACTTTCACGTTGACCATTTTTTTGATTTAACACTTTATGTTATTTCTTTTTTATTTTTTTACATGTGATTTTTCTGGGAATGACACGTGGCCGCTCCTAGAGATGCCACATGTCACCCCCATTTTTATTTGATTTGATTTATTATAATAATAAGTATTATTATTTAAAATATTTTAATTAAATATTTATTTATTTTATCTTTAATTTTTAATTTTTAATTTTTAATTTTTATTATTTATTTATTCTATTTAAGTAATTTCATTTAATTTTTATTTACTCCCCTACCATGCAGCCGCCTTTGCACGCACCATGTGGCACTTTTCTCCCTTATTTCTCTCTCATGTCATCCCTGTTATGCCATGCAACCACATACTCCCTCTCTCTCCATTTATCTTCTCTCTCTCTCTCTCCCATTTTCTCTCTCCAACTCTCTTACATACATATCCCATGCATGTATCTCTATCTATCTTTCTCTTCTCTCACACCCTCTCCCGATTTCTATCTCTCTCATCCCTCACGTCTCGTGCAACCAACTGCATTGACCTGCTCCTCCCTTACCCACACCATGCACGTCCCATGCACTTCATGCCTTCTCATGCATTACGCATGACCCCGCCACCTCAGCGCCTCGACCTCTTCCAACCACTCGACCCGCGCTTCACGCGCATAAAACCTCTTCCATGACCCTTCTTCATCCAACCTCGGTTCCACCAACAATATATAAAACCCCGCCACGCTCCATCTATTGAAGTCATCCACCACTAAGGGAACAAGTGCACCGAGCCCCCGATCTTGCCACGGAGACAGCGAGAGCAAGGGATGTCAAGCGACAACGTGCAGCTTGCTAGCGTGATCCAAGGGAGTACCTTCCCTTGTCGCAACTCCATTATGAGTTGCTGAAGCTCCGGCCCAGTTGTGCCCTAGAGTGACAACCTGTTGGAGCACAAACTCCAACGTCCCATGCATAACCTCCATCACCCCAGGTAATCGCTTCTCCCTTTTCCCTTTGTTGTTCTTCTTCTTTGATTTTTTTCTTTTCCTCCTATCTTCTCTACTCCGAATTCTCTTCTGTCGTAATCTCTCTTCATCGCATCTTCCCCACCATCATCTTCAAAGATTAGCAAACACTGCCAATGGAGCTCCCTCTCCCTCACACCAACGCTTGCTACCCGCTCGCTACGCCCCGCCACTCGTCCTCGACCTTGGTCACCAATCACCGCACATCCACTCTACTCTGAAACCTTCAGACCGATCTTGATTGGTTTGAGTCTTGTAACATTATCTTGCAGGGTATCATAAAGCAACGTAGCTTCAATCATCGACAATCTTCAACACTGCAAGAGTACTATTTGGACACGACGAGTACCTTCATCGCCACCAACCATTGCAGCACGGGAGGCTCTTCTCCCTCTGCAGTGGACCACTTCCACAACCATTGAGAGCCGACCATTGTGCGTGGCTTCTCATACTGCGGAGCAACTCCTACACAACCTTCACTTCTAGGCGATGCTCAGTCTTGTGTCGACTTAGTACAACCCCTCCTCGCGAGAGCCACCTCCGACAGTTCCATAGGTTTTCCGTCATCTTCCACCGACTACGGGACTAATGTCACCGCCAACTCTAGGCACTCGCCCCTCACGCGTACACCACCACATGGAGGAGCTCTACAAGTCCACCTGCTTGTGCTCTTGCGCCCCTGGCACTCCTCTGCTGTCTGGAACACCACTCTCTCTTGCCAACTACGAGCTTCCACAATAGCACATCATAGCCTCACCCTCTGCGTCGTTATCCAGCCACCCCTACGGCATCCACCTCTCCTCGCCGCAAAACTGCCTGCGGTGGCCATCCAATGTCGAGTCGCGTGCAATCGCCACCTTACGCGTGACTGTTTAGCCTCTCCTCCACCTACGTATGCCTCATGACCACATACCTGCCATTGTCGACCACCCACGCATGGTGCTCCCCCCACCCTGTAGCTCCAACCATCCTCGTGCGCCTCCCTCCTACCACTGCGATGTACACCACCGGCACCGCCAGAAATAGATCACCTTTGACATGCTCAGCTATACATCTATCACGTTCCACGCTTCGACATCACCCGCCCTCCTTGGCTCGAGTAGAACCTCCTCGATCGGTCATCTGCATGTGATGCTCTGCTCCTGGGACTCCGCCACATTCATGCCCCCTGCTACCCACCAGCCCCTAGTCGCCCCTGCACGACCTCCTCCCTCTCCATCTGCGACGATGTTGCACCTTCGCCTTCTGTCGTGGCCACCAGCGCTCCTCACTGCTGCGACACGCCTCCAGGCCGTGCCACCCTCGTGTGCCGTCTACGCTCCACGCTCCTTCACATGCTATAGACGCTCCTCAAGATCGTGCCCTAGGAGTTCGAACCCACGTTCTTTGATTCAATGGTCCATTTCTTCTTCTTAAGGTACATACAAGTTTGTATAATAAGAAAAGTTTACACCGAAACAAGAGACAAGCATGCAACAAGTTGCACCGCTAGTCCTTTTTGAATTGCAAAGACAATCCTCCTAAACACTACATCCATAAAGTTAGGACCCGTCACAGTACTGTTCATCACTTTTTGGATCCTCTTTAAAAGCTCAACATCTTATGGTTCTAAGAAACCAAAAGTATAAAAACCAAAAGGGATGAAGGCATGTTTATTCTTCGTGCATGCTTTCTCATGCTTCACCACTTTTGTTGAAGAAGATTAAAGGGAAGCATGCCCTACTGTAAAGGTCCCGCTTTTCAACAACACCAGCGAAGAAACTCCCGTCAAATCTACACAAGCATGTTTCCCTCCGATCCACCCAAAATTCAAAATGTCAGCAGGTCTAAGTGTGGATCTTCCCTCTTATGGATCAGTAAAAAGTTCACAGATGCCTCTTTCTTAACATCAACATATGCACGTTTGAGTACATCAAATAAAACATCTCTAACAAGATCATGTTTGTATTTAAAACCCGAAAGCTCCCTACAATGAATGGCATGATCACCAAAATTTTCTAAGCATACCTTGCGACAGACTGGACATATCTCATCTACTGGAAATAGCGGAATCATGAGACGATATCTGGGGATACTGCGGTAGTCCACTGGTGACATGTGAAGTCCGAGTCTGTCAATAGGAAAAGTAAGGAGAAAATCTTGGGCATGATTAGTTTGAAGACACCGAAAAACTACCTTTTGTCTAACGGACATGTTAGATACTACCTCCATATCCTCAGTTATTTTTCTGAAAAGAACACTCACCGAAGCATTTTGGGCCTTCGAGGGGACAAAGTCCTTTCTAGATAAACAACCGAGGTCGAATGAGGGAATCATAACATGAAGTCTTTGAAGAGCACAATCAAAGTCAGAGTCCATATTGTAAATTTCACTGTGACGTAGGATATGGTCCTAAAGTTCCCAAGATTCTACGCTGGAAGCCATAATAGCATAGGAAGAAGCCTCAACTGCTGAAAGTAGCCCCAAACTGCCAAGTCGAATGTGCAAAGAAAACATCCTCCATTAAAGATATACAAATAAGGTCCTCCGTAAAAAACAATATCTTCAACAAAGCCTCGTAAGCCTCTATCGAATAAAATTGCTGCCTCCTTCATGTACATAGGTTGGCAAGTCAAGCCAAATAAAAGTTTTGCTAAGCCCATACAAGAATGAAGTAAAAGAAGCTCACTCCGGGGTTCATTCAACTGAGGTACAGGATGCATCAACTTCACTGCTTTAGCATCCCTCTCCAAAGCCAGACCTTCAACAAAACTTTTATCCCTACTAACAACCCCTCCAAGCAACTTCACGCCTAATAAAAGTCTTCCAATTTCATGTGGGAACAATCCTTTGTGAAGCTTCCCGCCATCACAAGTGGGCCAAAAGAGTTCCATTTTATGAATATTTATAACTAGACCTTAGTCTAGCCCACGTTGTTGGATGATATTCAAAACCTTGGCCACCTCAACTGTATCTCCAATAGTTGTACCATCATCAAGATACCAGGCATGAATAAGTAGTTTGCAATTATCCATGATATAATGGATAAGTGGGTGTAGAACAATAGAAAAGAGGAGCGGACCTAGAGGATCATCTTGTTCACACCAATGGAAGACCAGATATGCCTATCTCCACGGTACAACCTTGTTGCATGTCCATATAAGAACTCCACCCACAAAGAGATAGAAGGGAATCTTTCTCTCAGTTGATGCAATAGGGCGGACCTATCAACCATATTGAAGGCATTAGAAAAATCCACTATAAGCAAGGAAAGAGAGCCATCACTATGACAAGCATTTAACACTCTGTTAACACAGTGTAGAATAGCCTCAGCTCCACCAGAAACACCAACTCCGAACTGAAAGTCATTGAAATATTTTATCCATTTCTCATTTTTATGTGAAAATTGCTTATTAAGCCCGTTAAGCTTCTTTAATTGCAAAAGTGCCCCTGTGCACATTTTGTTTGTTAAGTTTTATTTCTGTTTTATAAAGACACCCCTGTATTTGTGTTTTAATTTGGACCTCAAGATTACATCATTTATTTTAATCAAAAATAACATATTGAAGATCATTTAATTCTCTATCACATGTATATTTATTTTTATTTTTGTGAGCATTAGATAATTTACTAAAAATCAGAGTTTGACAATAAGTGATAATTTACTCATTTATGCTCTAAAATTTGCAAAAATAATTTATGGCTATAAAATTTGTGAAAAAAGTAGGTGATGCTGCTAGTTGTGCTTTAATTATTATCCAAATTTCATCTAAATGGGAGTTGTCTTGGGCATAAAATAAATAGTTGAGTCATTTCTGTAATTGATTTTTAATTACATCCACAAGTATATTTTTTTTGCAAAATTTCAAGACTCCTGGATTTCTCATAAAAATATTTTTGAGATAAATTGATCTTTGGATAATTTTGATTTCATGGATTTATTAGAAATTAAATACTCACAGTTACTCTATTTCCATAAAAAATTCATAAACAAATTCATACATTGTCAGAAAATTCCAAAAAAATATTGTAGCTTCATTTCATCATATTTCACTTCCAGTAAAAATTTCAAAATTTTTCACTTTATTTTCACAAAAAATACAAAAAACCCAAAAAAGTTTGCATTTTTCATCGTTGCATTTTAATCCCAAAAATTCCAAAAAATACATTTTGCATTCATTATTGGATTAGGTTTTTAGAAAAAATACAAATTGGCTGGATTGACTTAATTTCACATTAAAATTAATTTGGCTAAGTGGCTAGTTTTCTTAATAACCTCATTCAATCGCATTTGTGCATTTGCATTTTTATTGCAGAAGAAATTACAAAAAAATCACCTGGAAAATCGTGAGCTAATTCATCTAACTTGATCCGACACTGTTCCTTTTCCTCCTTGAGTCGACCCTAGGGCTTGCCTGGGTTAAAAATACATAAAACCATACATTAATTTATTCCTTGATTCATCGATTCGTGTGGTTAATTTTTAATCGATCCAGATTGTCCGACTACAACAATTTTGCACGAATAAATAGGGTGATTTACAGATTTGTCAACGACCACAATGAGAGAGAGAGACTTGGCGTGTAGAGAATGAGAGAAGAGAGAGCCTATTTTGTTTTACTCCTTTTTTTGAAGCGCAAGAGGTGCCTCTTCTTATATAGTATTTTGGGAGTCCATGGATCCCAATCCATGTGCACATAAATCCAATGGATGAGATTGATTTTTGTTCTACCAGTGCTCATGATCTTGTTGTAAAAACACAACAGCAATGAATTAAATTAAAATAAATATATATTGAATAATCATTATATATTATTTCAAGTTAAATAAATTATCCTTAGAGATAATTGGGAAGGAGATCATCCAACCACAGCAAGGAGGGGATGACCAGCTACTCTAATTAGGAGTTGGTAGTCGTCCACCACCTTTGTTTGTGGATGGTAATATCCTTCCAATGAGATTACATTATATCATTCCAATATTATAATAATTCACAATTATCTTGTGAACATTGCAACCATGCCATTGGAAATTTGTGAATTACATTCACAACTCAAAATAAAATTTAATTATATTTTCAATTAATTATCTATTGTGAATCTAATTAACATCAATAATTAATCAACAAATATAAATTACAATATGCTGTCTCTAATATATTATAAATCACATTTACAATGATTAATGTGGATAGTGATATCCACATTATTGATATCCATGATATTAAATCACATTTAATCATCTTAGATTTCTTATTCTCATGTGCCCAAATAACATGAATCACAATCACATTATTCTCATGTTTGATAATTAAATCACATTTAATTATCTTAGATAACTCTCCTTGTAATATGAATCAAAGTTATATTATTCGTGATAATTAAATCACATTTAATTATCCATTTCCCAATGCTCTGATAGATACATCAACAGTGAAATTATCCTTGAACTATTTCAAGGATAATGTGCTTTCTCTGCGGATACTTGGAGATAAGGACATGGCGATTGTACGTTCCATGTATAGTGACTTGGGTATTGAGATCACATCTTAAATTAAGATCTCAGGGACATCTCATAGATGTTTGATTAAATAAAAAACGTAGATTTAATCTTCTCATTGTATATGGATCACACTCAAATCAAGGTCCAACATTTGGACAAAGATCATTTCACTTCTCTATGAGAGGAGTCACTAAAATCAAGATATGTTTCATCACTCCCTCAGAATTGAAGCATCATTGTTATACAATCGTTTATGATCACATCCCCCTCAGGTATTCCTAATACCTATGCATCCTGCCTTAAGTTTTAGATCATGTTTAGACTGTCTCCTTCAAGGTTTTATCATTAAGTTTATCATTTGATCATTGGGAGTCGGTATTGATCATATACGTTCCAAAAGCATATATGATACCTAGGTATTACTCATATACTTTACAAAAGTATATAACAAACTTACAAATTCAGTCAAGCTTCCAAAGCGAGACGACCATGCATGGAGTTTGATCCTACCTAATATCTCATGCATGAGCTCATGTCTTATGGTTCAGTAATAAATATGTATGATCCCTTTGAGAGATCGTATTACTCATATGCCCTTGTATGCACACCAGTGCATCGATGTATAGACCTTTAGTAGACCATCAACCTATTAGTCTGTCAAATGTACATACTCAAACATATAGTAACACATCTGTCTCCAATCAGAGGATGCATGCTTATATTGTGACAACATACGACATAGATCATTGGTTATCGTTAAGTCAACTCTTTGACCTAACTTATCTAACACCTCCGAATCTCTATTCCTATGTAGAGGACTTGCATAAAGAGCTCGGTTAGATATCTGCATTTAGAGAAAGGATTGCCATATCCTTCTCAGGCTAGAGATCCTCTCTTAATAATCATTTGACGGTGCTTGATGAGTCCTCAATCTAACTCTTTAGATATTCATCCAAGCACCAACCTCTATGATTCAACAATTGAATAACCAGTTGTATGATCTTTAAGATGGCAATGGTACATAACCCTAATTGTACTGAGGGACCTATTATGGAAATTAGTTATTCTTCATTTCAGATCAAGGATTGAATTCTGCAATAAAATTATTGCATAATGGATTGCCGTAGGCTCACATGTCCAAAAATTTTATGTAAATAAAATATCAAATTTTTGCTTTACTATTTTTATTTGAATTTCTATAGAAAAATAAATGCATGGAAGCATCAAACATGATGTGAAATAATGTACTAGACGCAAATGAACTTTTTTGGTAATTTTGTGGATTGACTTATTGTTAAATAAATTAGAGAAGTGGATTATATACATGTTGGTTGGGTTAGTAAGGTCAAGTTAGAATTGATATTTTTAATTGCTTTTCTGATTTTTTTGGATTTTGGTTAGTTAAAATATGGAATAATATGAAATAAAAATAAATAATCAAAATAAATGGATACGTACGTGAAATGATAGGTCAAAATCAACAAAAATGTAGAATGCACAGTTAGGCCCCAAAGCCCAGTTTTCATAAATGGACTCTGATTCTTTTGAATTTGGTCCCGGTTTGTAAATATTTGAATGCACATTAATTCATAAGTGAGTAGAGTTCATTTGGACTATAAGAGAGAGATATAATTGTTTACACCTTTTTTCTCCTGAAATTAGGGTTTGAAATTATTTTGAATATTTATAGGTTAGTATTTTTCGTATTTTTCCTTGAATAAGGTTAGAGATATGTATAAAATGAAGTTGGTTTCATGTCAATTGGTGTTAGCATAAATTAATTAAAAATGAGTTATGTTAGGTAAGAGTTTGTAGATGAATATGAATGCATGAATGAATGCTAATTTATGCAAATTATTTACAAGTGCATGAAAGTTATTTTTATGGTATTAGCAAGTGAATGAACCTAATTTCTCGAGATGATGCTCTATTTTTAGCTAATTAGAGTGATGAATCACATATTCATCAACGACTAGGTTAGACACTGAGTCGAGGTTTGAACATTGTCTAACCGAACTCGAAGAATTAAGTCTAGGACCTGAAGCTTCTGAAATCCTATTTGTCGTTGAAGTTCCTTTGGAAATTATGTGGTTTAAGGCCAACTCAATTCAGAACCCAAGGGCTTTCTACCATCATGAATTACTGAGTGAAGTGCAGATGAATGAAATGTTGAATGAAGTGCAGATGCGTGAAGTGCAAACATTCCTTTTTTTGTGACTCTTTTTCTTCATCTTCCTTTTTTGATTTTGTATGGTTGTTGACTTATTATTCATATTTATATGTATTGTGCATATTTTACATATTTATACATATTTTACAAGACATACCCAAACCCCATGTTATTTTTATATATAGAAAATATAGTACCATATAGTACAGCGGAATGAGGAGTATGTACATAAATTTGACTCACCCCCTATATTTAGCGTATGCTAAGTTTAGAAGTATGCAGAAGAAGAAAAATGAGAGAGGTAGGAATTGGCTTCCCCCATACTTAGGTTCTTGGTCAACATAACTATAGAAGAGAGAAAAATGGGGGGTCAAAGACAAGAGGAGTGAAGATCTATAAATAGGGTGGGCATCGATCACCAATGTACTAAGGATTTTGCCTAAGTATAGAATAAGTACAAAGGGAATCGATGGGATTGGGAGAGAATGTATAGAATTCAAGTAGGTTTCTGACAAACCTTCTTTAGGGCATGTGGTGGGAGAGAATATGGATATGAAGAATGTGATGAAGAAGATTCCTACCCATTGTCGGAGTTATCCTTAGAAGAGTATTAATGTTCGGTGGAGTCTCTCCAACTAACTTTTCTTGATTGTCGTTGCTTTCCCACATGGTCATCCAATGGGACCGCGGATGATGAATAGTCTTGTGAAGATGCATCCGTCTAGTCACATTTAATTACATCGGGTTGTGTACAATACATTGGGGAGGAGTCTTATGAATAATTCATGTATATGGTGATGTACTTAAGAGATTTGCCCGAACCTGAATCAATGAAAGGAGAAGGACCGAAGTGCTTCTTCCCTCTACTAACATCCAAACTAGAGGATGCGACCCTTCTAATATGAGTTTGTGAAGTGTTGGACATTGATTCTTCACTACATGAATAACCATGTATATTGTATATCTCCTGTAAGGTCAGTACAAATTTAGGTATATAATATCGCTCTGAGTTGGTTTAGGCATCGATGGCTTAGGTGTGAGATTACAGTAATTATCAAGGAAGTACAAAATAACTTTGTCCTAGTTCGAGAATTGTGTGTGTCTAAGTCAAGGTAATTCACCTTGATAGTAGCATGGGTAGCTGATGAACCCACATTTCATCATCTTTATTCTATTATTTTGGCCTCAAAAACCATAGTAAATGCATGTAAATACCCTTAATTCCCTCATTTTAGCACTCATGCATGTGTGTGTAAATACTGTACAAAATACGGTTTTTTAAGCCAAATAAAAGAATAAAGAAAAGAAAAATAATAAAATATTGTAAATATTTTATGACCCGAAATTCTGAGACCTAGGCATCAAGATGAGTAGGTTGACAAGGAATAAAGTAGGGGGAGATAAGGGTCAAAATACCAATAAAAATCCCTTTTATTTAATTAATTCTTTATTCATTTTGGAGCCTATATTTGGTTCCACTTTTTATACTCCAAGTAAAGAAACTTTGTACATGAAACTTGTAGATAATTAAATATAGAAAAATACAAAATTAATTTCATAAAAAATAGTGTACAGATAAAAAGTTATGATCTGAATAAGTTTCCAGAATCCCAACTTCACAGACCTGTATTTCTCAAATAAAAACTCGAAATGTATCAAAATCACTTTAATTGTAAATAATTTTAAATAAGCTATTTAATGAAGGCGGTTTCATATTTTTCAGAGTAACGGTTTGAAAGTTGAGTTTTGGACCTCTATTGTATACCTGTACATATTAAAATATTCACTTTATCTATTATTCATTATTCATTATTTTTTTAAATTTATATTTTTATAATTTTGCAAATATTTTTTATAATATATGTACATATAAAATAGGAATAAAGGCATAAAGAAAACACAAAAATAAAATACGTGTATAAAATACATAGGTATAATACCTATAAATATACCTATACATAATATTTATCTATTTTATTAAGTATATAAAATACATCAGAAAAATAAAATAAAAATATATTTAAGTGTTTAAAATAATTTATAAATTTATAAAATCATAAATAAAATTAATAAAACTAAATATACAAAATCAAAATAAAATATTAAAATATATAGATATGTATACCTATATAGGCCATAAAAAGCAACTTGTATTTTTATACATCAAATAAATAAATAAATATCATCATAAAAGAATTTATAAAAGGATAAATATTTCCATTTTATAATTTTCAATTAATTAAATCATTTACTATTTATAAATGAATTTTCAAAAAAAAATTCAGGGCTTTTTCCTAGTTAGTCCACGTGGACCAACCTGGTGGCGGTAAACGTCGACCTCGGTCAACTGACTGTCCTATGTCATGTAGCTTTGTCAGAACGTTGGTTTTGACTCAATTTCTCGATTTTTCAAGGCCGGTCCTTGCACTATCTCATGATACACTCTTCACGACCTTTCGACCTCATTTCTTGGTGATTCACATTAGGGGTCTTCCTTGGGATGTGGATCATTGCTCCTCCCGATCTCCCTCGATTTTCCCAGCCGCTCGTCAACCCCTTCATATAGACGTTCGACCTTCACATTTGAATTTGAACCTCTTAGGACCCGTTTCTCTCCACTCTTTTCGTGCTCCATCGCTAGGAGGAGGTAACAACTCTTTCTGGAGGAAATTAGGTGGATCGAGGAGGCGTCGAGGCGGCTCCACCACCTTTGGCAAAGCCTTGCCGTTGAGGTTCCCATCAGGTGATATTCACCTTCGAGTATATACCATTCTTCTTCATTTTCTTGCATTTTTGCATTTACAATCATCGTAGGAATAGATTCCCTCTTTCCTTTTCACATTTAATCCCTCCGAGCACCAAATCACCCACTCACCGGAGTTGCGCTCCAACAAACTCCCATTCACGCCGTTATCCGCCTTTTTCGCCCATCGGAGGGTCACGACAATTTTCCCACGACCCTACTAACCTCCCTTCCAGGTTCAGAACCAGTATTACACACCTGGGGCATTTTTGATCGCTCACCGGAGGTTCCTGGAGGTGCTCTGCTCCTCCATCCTCACGGGCAAGCGTCGGCCTCGTTCCGGCCATTTTGAGTCTTCCAGGAAACTCATGGTACCTGTAGGAGAAGCTATGGCATTTTTGGAGCATCAAAGGATGCCGGAGAGGAGCGTCACAATGGGAGGAAGTTCGCTCCGACGGAGCTTCTTCCTGGTTCATCGTTGTTACCTCCTTGCCATCGGATTAGGAGCGCCAGCCCAGGCAAGCAGCTGCTGTCGGATGATTAGGAGCCTCCACCGTCCGATCTTCCGTTGAAGATCTAATCACGACTGCTAGATGCGAACCGACATCGGCCGTCCTCGTGCCGCCACGTGTCAGGTGAAAGGATTGCCGCCGTCAGATCTACATGCCCAGGGTATTTTGCACTTTTAACCTCTGTCGTTTTTGTATTTAATAGCTAGGTTATAAACTTTCATCTGCAGCGTTAAATTTTTGTAATATTTTTAAATAGACCCCCAAGCTTTGTCATATTGCGTTTAGGTCCTCGGCCATGTCACAACACGTGACACGCGCACGTGGGGTGGGGGCATGTGGAG
Source organism: Ottelia alismoides (assembly GCA_037367405.1). Lineage (NCBI taxonomy): Eukaryota > Viridiplantae > Streptophyta > Magnoliopsida > Alismatales > Hydrocharitaceae > Ottelia > Ottelia alismoides. Next base: position 1,128,521 of record JAZKJV010001895.1, on the reverse strand, counting down.
GACCCCCTGGGGATTTGTGTATTGTGATTAAGTCCACAAACTTTGTAATTAAGTTATTAACTTGTTGGACAGTTTGCAGTTTAGCCCCCTATTTTTCTGTTAATTACAAATTGGTCCTTGTCTGCCACGTGCGAGTCACGAGGTCATTGGCGTTTTTGGTGGGAAGCCCCTAGGGGTTCGCTTATTTCATTTTGGCCCCGAAACATTTTAATTAGTTGTATATTTTGTGGATAAATTGCATCTATACCCCTGGATTTATGGATATTTAGAAATATACCCCTGCCGGGTTGAATTTTCTTTTTGTGTCTTTTATTTACTTCATGCATCTATAAAATTCTAATAAATCACAAAAAACTACTCTCGCTTCCTATTGCATTGCTCTATCACCTCATATTTTTATTTTACATTTTCGTTGCACTTTAATATTTATAAAATTCAAAAACATGCATTTTCTTCATTATTTGCATTAGAAAATACATAAAAATTAATAAATCCTTTTGAAAAATCCCTAAAAAATTATATTTGTGATTTTTAGTGTCTTTTAACGTCTATCCACAATCATAGAAAAATAGAAAATAAAATCTCTAAAAATAGCAAAACCCCTAAAATCTTTATGAAAATATTAAAAATTCCTAAAAATCCCTAAAAATCTTATTTTTGTAACATAATTTTCTCTATTTTAGTACCTTTATTTAAAAATTAATTTGGAGAATTTTGGCTTCTGTTTTATATTCTATTTCTCCATTTTAGTTTCAGACTTTTATTTTGTTCATTATTTTTAGTATTTTTGATTTTAAAAATACCAAAAAATTAGTAAAAATCTAAAAAAACATAAAAGCATCAGAAAAATATAAAAAGTCCAAAAATATTTTATTCCCTAAATTTTGCCTATTTTACCTATTTTTATAAATACCTTATCTCTATCCTTCCCGTATTGTATATATATATATATATATATATCTTACATTATAGAAAAAGAAAATATAAAAAATATAAAATATAAAAAGAAAATACAAAATCAGAAGATTAAAAATCAAAATATAAAATTATAAAATCAAAAATTAAATAAAAATTTATAAAATTAAAAACCCATAAAAATAGCATTAGTAGACAAATACATCACACTCACTCTTGTGCATTGATTTCACTCGATTTGTCCTGCTTGTTCCCTGTGTTCGACCTCTACATACTTGCTTATATACACATCTTTTATGTAGAGTTATAATAAATTTTAACTCCACAACTTGCTTATCATTGTTTGATTATCTGTTGTGGGTTAATTATTGATTTGACCTGGATTTCGTGAGCGGTCGCCTCAGCGATATTGTGGTCCCGCCTTGTGTGGACTACTTTAGACTGCACGACTTCTCTGGTTAATCAAATGGCATCGTTGCCGAGGAGCAACAACGTATGGATCCGATTTCGTTGAGATTGATCGTGATATTATTTGTCTATATTTTTGCTTCATTTATCTGCTTTGATATTGATATATATATATATATATATATATATATATATATATTGTTTGAGCTGTCTAACCCCTCCTCTTGGTTGACTTTATGCGAGGTACCGCGGATCGAGGGAGGCGCTCGACTCTAGGCGCCTACGCACCCATGTGAAGCTGGCTTCAGCTTGCCACTCTTGCACCAAAGAAGACATTGAGATCTTTTGTAGACTTAGTTCCATTTTTATTTTATTGCCTATATTTGTGTAATTTAAATGAGAGAGAGACAATTGAATTGTAACTAAAACAAGACTCTCAGGACACTTCGACACTTCATGAGGTCCATTGCCCGAGGGATTGTTCCCTTGGGGGCCTTGTCGGTTTTTGCGATTTTCTCACCGATTTCGTTTTATTCGACTTTTCTTTTATTTTGATTCCCGAGGATTTAGCCCTAGATTTAGGACTTTTTGTTGATTGTGATGTAAAAGAGCTAAGGCCCCGCACTTAATGTCTTGCATGCACCTATAGACCGTAATTGGACTTAGCTAAAATTCATTTAAAAGGACTATTTGACTTGTATTAGATACCACATGTCGAGATAGGTCGTATACAACGCTGGCAGTATCCACTGAGGTGGACACCGATCAACCTCCTTGATCGGACTCCTATTTCTCTTCCTAGTTGACAACTACTTGTGCTTCACGATTAATAGAAATTGCTCATCTAGGGACGGCTCCTCGTGCATCATATAGGTAGTTTATGTTCCTGTCTTTTAATTTATGCACGAATCACCATGCATGTAGAGTGTTGGAGCAAGGTACACATTTCTAACTCTGCATGCATCATTGTGTTTGATCGCACATTGGCTTTTTCGACTTCCTCTCCCATTTTATTAGACTCAAAATAACCATGGAAATCGGAAAATTTTTTAGGCATTGCTTTATCCAGAAAAATGCTAAAAAAGAGATAAACAAATATAGTTGGGACTGCTAATGCAAACTTGACCTTAAAACTCACCTTACTCAAAATTTTGTCTTGGGGAGAGTAATCTCCTCCTTGGTTGATTTATCTGCAGCGAGAGAGTAACCCACACACTAAGATAGAGCCATACCTGAACTCCTCTCAGGCTACTGCTTTAGGGTTAGTTATTCTCTAGTGAGGATCTCTCCGGTAACCAGTAAAGTGGACCGTGACGTCCTTTGCAGAGTGAATTGATCGAGTAGCTAGTAAACGGTCCGCAATTCATACTGGCTGGGAAAGATCTAGCCTTAGATCGGGGTAGTCTCCTAGGAGCATCGGGTTCCTACCAGCTTGCTTAATCGCTCTGATAGATTGATTGATCACCTAAATAAAATTTAAAAGATAATCGACTGAGCCTTTACGGTCATCAACTCTAGTGTTGTGTAGGTGAACAGGGGGTTTGTTTTCACATCTTATTTGCATTCCAGATCTCATCCTCCCTTTTCTCTAGATCACGATGATGGAAAGGAGATCCCCTGGGCCACATCTGGTGGCACCACTATCAAGAACTCCTTCCTATTCATCTAGGTCGGCTTTAGGGAGTTTAGACCCACTCTCCGAGCCTGAGTTTATGTCCACCCTGTTCCTCCTTGACCACCCTTCTTCTTTTGTCAGTCCTGTGGTGTCAAACTTTAGTGCAACACGGAGTCCTGAACATTTGACGGAACCTGAGATGGTTACTTTTGCCTTTGCAGAGACCCGAGACATGGCAGCAGTGAGGGACGCCCAGATGAGCAGGGACAACCTTCGTATGTATATGATTAGACTGCTATCAATAATTCCTTGTTAGCTTCCCTAGAGACTATGCAAAGACATCAGAGATCAGGGAGCCTTCATGGGTGACATCATGAGAGAGGTAGCACGGATGCGAGAGGATAGAGGTGAAAGACCCAAGGGCGGTGGAGAGATACCATAAGTAGGAGGCAGAGAAGGAGAAGACCCTTACCAGGAGGGGCCACCATCGAGGACCATGAGACAGTTGTACAATCCGGCTGCAACCCTCACTCACCGATGGATCCAGCTTCCTCCCATTGTTGAGAACTTAGAGCTTTGCCCCCAAACCATCCAGTTGTTGCCCAAGTTTCATTGGCTGGCCACCGAAGAGCCTCATCTCCATCTGTAGGAGTTCGAGATGATTTGTAGAAATGTCCACGACAGACTGGTGGACAAGGACACTATAAAGATTATTTCCTTCCCGTTCTCATTAGCTGACAGAGCATCCTATTGGCTGAAGCATCTAGGAAGGTATGTCACAACTTGGGAGTAGATCCAGACCGAGTACTTGAACAAGTACTATCCCCTCGGTCGGACCAACGCAGCACAAGCTATGATCAGCGACTTCACTATGATCCTGAATGAGCAGTTCCATGAGGCTTGGGATTGATTTAGAGAGCTCATTGACCGGTGTCCATACCATGAGATATCAAAGCCCAACCTTGTTCAGAGTTTCTTTTGTGGGCTGACCCCAGAGCTGCAGGGGCTTGTGAATGCCTCTTGTGGTGGGTCCTACTTTTCCAAGGGTGAAGACCAGATTTGGGCCATCTATGAAGGGATGACAGAGAACTCGAAAGTGATGGCCCAAGCCCGGGTCTACACACAACCGAAGATCCCACCACAGGCAGTTTTATACCAGAGAATTACACGCATCGATGCCGGTTCCCACACTCCGTCAGTAGCAGCAGCAGAGGCTGAATCAACCACCGCCGACATTGGGATCATTAGCGAGAAGCTGGACCGCATCGAGATCCTTGAGAAGAAGTAGAGCCAAGGTATTTCATAGATGGACCAGTTGACGAAGACTATGAGTGACTTAAATACCCAGATACTATGAATTCAGGAAGCACAAATGTCTACACAATAGCCTCCCAGGTCACGTTTTGATCCCAGCAGTAGCAGCTCCACCCAACCCTCTGTTGCATACCGCCAGGTTCACCACATCCAGGCAGAGCTGGTCCAGCAGCTACAGGACTACCCATCGCCGCTACTATCTCAGGACACTCATATGGTGGTCTACCAGCCGGATCTGTCACTGGCAGTTCTTCCCCCACCACCCTTCGAGTGGGAGCCATTGATGGAAGTCAATGGGATATGGTACGACCGGTACCCACAGCAGGCTGGGATTCATCGCGATCACCCCGAATTCTTTGGACCACCGGAGGCACCTCATCCCAAGAGCAGTCTTTAGCTCAGGGCACTCAGAACAACCAGCAACAACAACATCCCCATTACTCCCACCAGCAGTACCTGTAGGGTCCCCGTCCCTCTTACCAGGGACAACAGTGGAGGCAGCGTCAGCAGCCTCACCATCAATACTCCCAGCCTCCCCCTCACTATTCACAGCAGCAGCAACCTCATTTCTAGCATGGGAACACTTCCGGTTCTACGGCACCTGCCTTCCAAAACCCAGCTCTTGACGACCTCACCTGCTTGCTCTCTGAACAACAGGCATCTTTCCGACGGGAAATGGATGAGTTCCGGTAGGAGATGGGGGATATGATCAAGGGTAAGGCTGCCATACCAGCACAGATCGAGCCTAATATGAATAATTTGAAACGGAAGTCTGAGCAGGTACAGTCTACAGAGGATACCACTCCTAGTGAATCTTTGAATGACATCTCTTCTTTTATGTGCGATGCTGATTTCGTGACTACTAGGAGCGGTAGGATGCCAGCCGACGCCGCCTCGTCTGAGAGACAACAACACGAGGAACCATGAGCGCCAGATGAGGAGTGTAGCGGTGCTGATGCTGCTAATGATGTTGATGACGGTGGTGCAGATGCCACCAAGGATAGAGATCCTATTGATGGTACTGAGGCCATCGTGTCTCCAAATGCAGGCGGTGGTACTGAGGCCACCATTCCACTTGATGCTGAGCCAGAGAACGTTGCCGATGCCGCAAAGACAGATGCCGTGGGTGGTATTGATGCCACCACTTCTATTCATGTTGTGCTTCCACCTGTTGTGTTGCCAACTTTTGTATCTCAAGACTGTGGTAACAAGAAAAAGACCAAAAATATGAATAAAGGAAAGGTTTTCATCTACTTCGAGTCCATATGTGTTGCATGATGATCTTTGTATGGATTCTATTCCTTCACAGGCACAGGAACCTCTTCCTAACCCTCCATATGAGGAGGGCCCTACCATCCCCTTCCCTCAAGCACTCCGCTTGGTGATGGTGAATAAAAAAGAAAGTCCAAAAAAGGCACATCAGTTAGAGTTCACCCAGCAGATGATTGACAGATTTCAGATTCTGCTGACTCTATAGGAGGCACTAGAGCACATCCCCCTCTTCCAAAAGATCTTGAGAGAGAAGACTACCATACGCAGGAAGAGGAGGAACCACATAGGAGAGATCCATGTGCTCACCCGTGCCACATGCTTTGCCATTGAGAACCAATTGCCAGCCAAGAAACCTGATGAAGGAGCTCCCTATGTCAGATGTGAGATTCAAGAGCAGTAGTTCGATCGTACTCTATTAGACAACGACTCTTCAATCAACCTCCTTCCGGCAGCCTTACTTGACCGATTCGAGTTTGGCCCTCTCCATCGGAGTAGGATGGTTCTTCAGTTTGCTGATTGGTCTATTAAGAGGTTGAAGGGGTTGTTGAGAGACATGGTCATTATCATTCAGGGCCTGACATTCCTCGTGGACTTTGTTGTATTAGACGTGGAGATCCCTAAGTCGGTAACATATATCACCATCATACTTGGATGCCCATTATTGGCCACAACCAAGGCGGTATCCAACCATGATAGTGGGAAGGTGTACTTTCGCCTAGAGGGTTAAACTATACAAATAGAGACGATCGACGAGACCAGAGCGTGAGACTTAACATGCTCAGAGAAGTTCAGTGACACAGAGCAGATGACAGAGGCAGAGTGAGACATCCACCAGGAGTGTGATTTTGTGATGACTAATGATGAAGCAATTTGGGAAGATCCAATAGCACGAGCCCTCGTCTTGCCTACAGATTCAGAGTACTCACAACTTATGGTAGTCGAGAGTTTGGAGAGCACACCCCTGACAGAGTACACAGTAGAGGCCGACAGTTGCAGGCTGAGTGGTGAAGCAGAGTTTCATTCATATTCTTCTGATTCAGATCCCTCGGATTCAGACATCGATTGGGATGACTTTGATGATTAATTGCCATGTCTGATACCTTCTGAGCCGACAACTAGGATGGAGTGCAAGCCAACATAGTTTACAAATATTCCAGCAGGGTTCCCTTCATCAGACCTTCACGTATAGCGAGAGTTCTCTCATACAGATCTTGTAGCCTTCATTCAGACCTATCAGAAGCCATATTTTCCAGCTCCCAGTTGCGAATTAAAGCCCTTGCCGTAGTCGCTGAAGTATAGATTCCTTGCGGGTTAGCCAAATATGCACCCAGTCATCATCTCAATAGATTTGACTGAAGAGCAAGAATCTCTTTTGATGGAAATTCTTGAAATAAACCACAAGGCGATAAGATGGAGTGTAGCTGATCTTCAGGGGATTAGTCCAGCTCTGTGTTCCCACCATATCTACTTCGAAGAGGACGCCAAGCCCTCGCGTGAGTTCCAGCGACGGCTTAACCCGAACCTTTCTAGATGTGGTCTTGAAGGAAATATCCAAAATGGTGGAGCGTCGATTTTATCTACCCCATCTCCGACTCCAAGTAGGTTAGTCCATTACATGTGGTACACAAGAAGATGGGTATCACTACAGTTGTGAGTGAGTCTGGAGAGGAGATAGCTACTCGGGTACCCACTTCTTAGAGGGTCTGTGTGGACTACAGAGGATTGAATTAGTCCACCAAGAAGGATCATTTCCCACTACCATTCATTGATCAGATTATCGGGAGGCTAGCTGGGAAGAGTCACTACTGTTTTCTTGATGGGTACTCCGGCTATAACCAAGTGACCATTGCACCCGAAGACCAGGACAAAACGACATTCACCTGTCCATTTGGGACAATCAGATGGATGGCTTTTGGTTTATGTATCTCCCCGGCGACATTCCAAAGGTGCGTATTGTCCATCTTCTTGGACATGGTGTGTGACTTTTTAGAGGTCTTCATGGATGATTTCTCGGTTTATGGCGATGGGTTTGACGCTTGTCTTGACTGCCTAGACCGTGTACTTCAGCACTGCATAGAGGTCAATCTTGTCTTATCTTGGGAGAAGAGTTACTTCATGGTTACTGAAGGGAAGGTCCTTGGTCATATCATCTCCAACAGGGCGTGGAGGTTGATCCGACTAAGGTGGATATCATCAGAAAACTCAATCCACCGTCCAATCTGCGACAATTGCGGTCTTTTCTGGGGCATGTCGGTTTTTACCGATGGTTCATTCAAGACTTCAGCCGTATTGCCAGATCGCTCACTAATTTGCTGACAAAAGACACCGAGTTCATTGTAGATGATAAGTGTCTTGCGTCATCCGAGACTCTCAGGAATCTAGTTGTTAAGGCTCCTGTCCTTCAGCCACCCGATTGGTCTCTCCCATTTGAGATCATGATGGATACTTATGATTTTGCCGTAGGGGTTGTGCTTGGACAGAGGAGGGATGAATCATCGTATGCCATTCACTACGCTAGCCGGACTTTGGATGCTGCTCAACGGAATTACACTGTGACTGAGAAGGAGAAGCTGGTTGTAGTCTTTGCTTTGGATAAGAAGAGATCATATATTCTGGGATCAAGAGTGACTATCTTTATAGACTACACCGCCATCTGGTACCTCATGGTAAAGAAGGATGCCAAAGCATGCCTTACCAGATGGACCCTTCTACTCAAGGAGTTTGATATTGAGATTAAGGATAAACCTGGAGTTAAGAATGTTGTGGCGGATCACCTCTTCCGATTAGAGAACCTTGAGGAATCTGAGCCCAGTGCACCTATTACTGAGATGTTTCCATATGAGGCGATCCTTGCAGTCGTCTCACTTACATGGTACACCGACATTGTGAACTATCTTATCGCCAAGATAGCTCCACAAGGTTGGCCCAGGCAACGACTTGAGACCTTCCCGGCGAAGGCCAAGTCGTACCATTGGGAGGATCCCATCCTTTATCATGAAGGAGGGGATAGTATCTGAAGAAGGTGTATTCCTCAAGAAGAGAAACATAGCGTCCTCACCTACTTCCACAAGCTTGAGGTAGGAGGACATCATTCTGGGAGACGGACAATGCAGAAGGTGCTCCAATCCGGCCTTTGGTGGCCTACTCTCTTCAAGGATTCAGACGAATTCATGAAGAGGTGTACTGACTGTCAGAAGATGGGTACTTGCTGACAGAGAGATATGATGCCCATGTAGCCCATTCACTTTTGTGAGGTTTTGACGCATGGGGCATTGATTTCATGGGCCCATTTCCTAAGAGTCAGGGATTTGAGTACATTCTGTTTGCTGTGGATTATGTGAGTCGTTGGGTCGGGGCCATCCCCACCCGAACCACATATGCTAAAACTGTGTGTCGATGTTCGAGGAAAAATATCATTTCAAGGTTCGAGGTACCTAGAGTTCTGATTTCAAATGGGGGTCTCACTTTATCAACAACAAGGTAAGGGCCCTTGCGGATGAGTTCAGCATTGCCCATCGTGTTGCCGCTCCATATCACCCTCAAACTAATGATCTTACTGAAGTATCGAACAGGGAGATCAAGACTATTTTAGAGAAGGTAGTCTGCCCAGACCGAAAGGATTGGTCACAGCTTTTGGACTCGGTCTTATGGGTCTATCAGACTTATTTCAAGACACCATTAGGGACATCTTCCTTTCGTCTCGTCTATGGCAAGCCATGCCACTTGCTAGTGGAAATCAAACATAAGTCACTAAAGGCAGTTACAGAGTTATTATCAGATCCTGAGAGTATAGGAGAACAGAGGAAAGCAGAGTTGGAATCCCTGCAAGAAGTTAGAGATTCAACCTTTTCGAATAGCCTACAGAACAAGGGAAAAGTGAAGATATGGCACAATTCTCATATCAGCCATAAACAGTTTGAGCCAGATCAGCATGTATGGTTATTTGATTCTAAGCTAAAATTATATCCAGGGAAATTACAGAGTAAATGGAAAGGTCCTTATGTGGTGTTGATAAGGTTTTTAACAATTTAAAATGATGATTTAATTAAGTCGTTTTGTTTTCCCACGATAAACCGTTATCAAACAAATAAAATACAACTACGAGCATGATATATGTAAGCAAAAAGTATGCGGAAAGTAGAGGATCGAATTCACGAGGACTAAACAAATACACAATTTTAATTTGACATTTAACACATAGAATGATATGTGAAATTGCTGAAGTGCAACCTGGAAAGGAAATACTTCAAACAAATGCAATCTAATCAATATGGAAAGTAAAGGATATGCATGAAATACTTAGAATAAAATATGTTCAAGAGTTTGGATGCAAATGACATATAAATAAACAAGAGAGAGAGAAGTAGTGTTTCTCATTCACGCATGAAGACGTTGCAATTTGTTGTTCCCCGCAACAAAGATGATGGCTGCTAGACTCGAGAGGGAGGAGAGTGGCCTGGACACAGAGTTGGATGGAGCGACAAACACCCCGGGCACGGGCTGGAGGTGACCGCTGGAATGTCGGGGAAGAAGGGGCAGTGGTCAGTGGCTGTTGTGCGCATGAGAAGAACACCAGCGTAGTGGCGGAGTTGTACTGGACAGGATAGCTGCTATGCGCGGTTGGACTGCAAAGAAGGAGGTCACACGAGGGATGGAGGCTGTTGGGCGTGCATCGTGGTTGTTTTCCCATGATAAACCGTTATCAAACCAATAAAATACAACTACGAGCACGATATATGTAAGCAAAAAGTATGCGGCAAGTAGAGTATCGAATCCACGAGGACTAAACAAATTCATAATTTTAATTTGACATTTAACACATAGAATGATAGGTGAAATAGATGAAGTGCAACTTGGAAAGGAAATACTTCAAACAAATGCAATCTAGTCAATATGGAAAGTAAAGGATATGCATGAAATACTTAGAATAAAAGATGGTTCAAGAGTTTAGATGCAAATGACATATAAATAAACAAGAGAGAGAGAGAGAAATAGTGTTTCTCATTCACGCATGAAGACGTTGCAATTTGTTGTTCCTCGCAACAAAGACGATGGCTGCTAGACGTGAGAGGGAGGAGAGTCGCCTGGACATAGAGTTGGATGGAGCGACAAACAACCCGGGCACGGGCTGGAGGTGACCACTGGAGTGTCGGGGAAGAAGGGGCCGTGGTCAGTGGCTGCTGTGCGCACAAGAAGAACACCGGTGCACAGTGGCGGAGATGTACTGGAGAGGATAGCTGCTGTGCGCGGTTGGACTACAAAGAAGGAGGTCACACGAGGGATGGAGGCTGCTGGGCATGCAACCTGGTTGTTTCCCCACGATAAACCATTATCAAACAAACATAATACAACTACGAGCACGATATATGTAAGCAAAAAGTATGCGGCAAGTAGATTGAATCCACGAGGACTAAACAATTCGCAATTTTAATTCGACATTTAACACATAGAATGATAGGTGAAATAGATGAAGTGCAACTTGGAAAGGAAATACTTCAAATAAATGCAATCTAATCAATATGGAAAGTAAAGGATATGCATGAAATACTTAGAATAAAAGATGGTTCAAGAGTTTAGATGCAAATGACATATAAATAAACAAGAGAGAGAGAGAAGTAGTGGTTCTCATTCACGCATGGAGACGTTGCAATTTGTTGTTCCCCACGACAAAGACGATGGTTGCTAGACACGAGAGGGAGGAGAGTGGCCTGTGGAGCGATAAACACCCCGGGCACGGGCTGGAGGTGACCGCTGGAGTGTTGGGGAAGAAGGGGCCGCGGTCAGTGGCTGTTGTGTGCACGAGAAGAACACCGGTGCGCAGTGGCGGAGATGTACTAGAGAGGATAGCTGCTATGCACAGTTGGACTGCAAAGAAGGAGGTCCCATGAGGGATGGAGGCTGCTGGTAGTGCAGCCTGGTTGTCCGCGACTGTACCCGTAGATATGCGCAAGGAGGAGGGTGGCCGGAGATGCACGTAGGGGAGCTGTACGCTTGAGAAAGCCGTTGGGGGCTGGAGCATACCACGAAGAAGAAGAGGGTACACACACGGCTATGCGGGCTAGATGATAGTACTGCTGTTGCTGGACGCTCCTTGGAAAGTGGCCGGAGGTGCGTAGCTGTTGGAGCACCGCGAGGAGGAGGGAGTGCACGGGGGATATGCGTTAGTCCTTTGTCTGCATGAGGAAACGAGAGAGAGAGATAACGAGAAAGAGAAGTGAAGAGAATGGCGAGGGAGTGCGCGTGCGGTCAGGGCGAGTGCGTGAGGGGTGTTTTATACTTGTTATATGTGGCTAGGCATAAAGAGCCCCCATGCAAATAAAGAGAAAAATTAAATGAATGTGCATGGGGAAGGTGTGAACATGGGGAAGAGGAGTTACGTGGGGCTCTATTCTCATGGGGGAATGTTTGGTTATTTTGCATTAATATCCCTCCTCTTTCCAACAAAAATTAAAGTGAAATGTGTTGGATGTTGTTTAATGTTATAAGTATACCCAACAATTCCTCATTCTCTCTGGCAACAATAAGTCTGATTTTTATAGATGATAATTAATCTCAGTATAGAATATGATTTTTAAATGTGAATGATGATTTCTGCTCTGTGTATAGGATGCAATTTATGTGAATTTGGAGTTCATACATCAAATATTAATATTATACTTGACATAATTTAAGCATGTTATACTAGTATATAATGTAATCATCACACTCCCATACTTAAGTCTTGCTAGTCCCGAGCAAGAATAAGATAAGTATTAATAAAGGTTAGGGAAAATAGCCAAGATAGATCGGGTGAGGGTTTGCAGCAGACATACCCACAAAGTCTTGAGTTTTCCAATCCTAACCACACAAATACACAAATTTCAATAGAGTCGGACCATGAATTAATGATTTGCTCGAATAGTCGACTTGACTTGAGTTTTGTAGTTTCAACAGCCTCTCAATTCCAACAAAATCAGACATGGTTTCAAAAGGTCGATCAAGTCAGCTCATCCCTAAGAAACAAGTATTCTCTTTGACTTTGAATGTATACAAACAGTGTTAGTGATGTTTTAGCTTTCGTGAGTCAAGAGAACGAGCTATCAACACAATCTATCGAGGTACCAAATGATTCCCTATACATATAGCCTCAGTCCTCACCTAGATTCAGGCATATTCTCTTTTCACCCAAGTATGTCAGCATAGAAAGAATAAGTCATAGTTTATTGGAGAATGGGACTTAACTTTCATAGACCGCTTTGGTCCGTTGCTCTCATTTCATTCCTTTTGCAGAGCATAACCCTGTGCCTCTTTTAAGAATTTAGGTAGCATCATTGGGCTGCTACCACGACTTTTTGGTGGAGAAGGGTTATTTGGTAGTCTTTTTTCATTGCTTTTGCTTCGCACATCATTGCATGATTGGTGGTTTTTGGCATTTGTATTGTGATATGCCTTTTTGTGGTGTTTTTTGTTTTGGGTATGGCATCAAAAGGTAGTATCAGCTTAATATTGACTTTGGATCCACGATACTGGCTTAATTGCTGACGTACTTAGATTAGAGAGATCATGTTGCCCCTGAGTCGAGTTCCTTCATTAGCTATAGACAAGGTTCAGGCATTGGCACAACCAAGCGGACAACTCCTCACCTCAACTAGATTGTAACTGTTTCTCGTAAAATAAACTCAATCAAGCTAAGTGCAATGTGCAGTTGCTTAATATCCACTGAAGAGTTTAAGAGTGCTACTAGTTGCTTAGGTGATCCAGTTTGATACAGAAGTTCATTCACCAGTAGAGTTAGTGGAACTGAGAGAATAAAGTCCATATGGACCTGAAGAAAGCTTAAAAACTCATGCCTAGTGAAATTATGATGAAGTTAAGTGGATTAGGGTCAACTCAACCTCAGTCTATGATTTATGCAGTGAAGATCTGATTTCTCAAAATAGGAGAAAACTAGGAAGGATGTATTTTTGGTGGTTTTCTTGCTTTTTGAAAATATTTTTAGGTGATTTTTTGCAAAAGAGATATATTTTTTTGAAAGAGTATGCAATTTTGAAAAACTATGCAGACACCCCCCATACTTAGCAGAAACCATGTCCTCATGGTGAAGACAATGTGTAGTAGGAGGATCGGAAGGGGTGTGAAATGTATTTTTGGGTTTTTTTGGAATGTAATGTGGAGGGGTACCCCCTTACTTATCGAATGCAATGCAGTGAAAATAAACATGCGAGCAGTAAGACGAAAAGAAACCTGTGAGGAGAGGCTCATGAGAGTGCATGATTTAACGCCTCAGCTTGGCGATGTGGTGGTTCATTTTTCCTGCAGAAGGTACGTTGTGCAGAAAGGCATAGGATCAGATGGTTCAACAACGGGTTTTAGTCTTTGACCATTGACTCTAAAAGTGGCTTTAGTGTTTGGGTCAGTAATTTCTGTCGAGCCATTATCGAATACGTGAGTTACAGTGTATGGTCCTTTCCATTACGATCTCAGTTTTCTTGGAAATAACTTCAATTTTGCATCAAATAGCCATACTTTTTGATTTTCTTTGAATGTTTTCCTCAAAATGTTCGCATCGTGCCACAACTTGATTTTCTCTTTGTATAGCAGGTTGTTATCATAGGCTTGTGATCTCAATTCTTCCAGTTCAGATAAGTCCAATAGTCTTCTCTTCCCAGCGTCATCATAATCCAGATGGCATTTCTTGATTGTCCAAAGTGATTTGTGGTGGACCTATACGGGTAGATGGCACGGCTTTCCATAGACTAACCGATATGGGCTCATACCTAAGGGTGTGCGGAAAGCGGTGCGGTAGGCCCAGAGAGCAGAAGGTAAGTGTTGAGACCAATCTTTATGATCAGAGCGGACAATTTTCTGGAGGATGGTCTTAGTTTCTCGATTTGATAGCTCAACCATTCCATTGGTTTGGGTGATAGGATGTTGAGACACGGTGTTCGACTCCATTTTTCTTAAGTAATTTCTTAACTGAAGCATTCAGAAAGTGGGTGCCTCTATCACTAATGACCACCTTAGGAAATCCAAATCGAGAGAATAGAACGTTCAAGAACTTGACAACGGTTGTGCTATCAGCAGTGCGAGTGGGAATGGCTTCTACCCAATGAGAGATGTAATCAACAACGAGAAGAATGTATTGGTAACCGTGTGATATGGTGAAAGGCCCCATAAAATCTATACCCCAAGTGTCAAAAATTTCAACCACATGTACTGTTTGGAGGGGTATCATGTTACGATGGTTCATTGTTCCATTGGTTTTACATGCAGGTCATGCTTGAGCAAAGTGAAGAGCATCTTTAAATATCGAGGGCCAATAGAATCCACATTGTAAGACCTTAGCGGTTGTGCTCTTCCCTGAGTGGTGTCCTCCACACCCAGAAGTGTGGTAGTGAGTTAGGACATCGTTGACTTCAGATTCAGGGATACATCGTCTCCATATCAAATCAGTACCCTCTTTGAAGAGTAAAGGGTCTTCCCAGTGATAATATCAGGCTTGGGCCTTGGTTTTATCTCTCTTATGTTTCGACCAGTCATCAGGAAATGTGGAAGTGACAAGGTAATTGACGATGTCCGTATACCAAGGGAGTTGAGAGACATACATTATATTCTCATCTGGAAAACTTTCAGAAATTTGGATCACATTATCGGTTGGTGAAGATGATGAGGGGAGCCTCGATAAGTGATCAACTACGACATTCTTTGCTCCTACTTTGTCTCGAATTTCTAGATCAAATTCTTACAGCAACAACAACCACCTAATCAGTCTAGGCTTGGCATCTTTCTTTGTGAAGAGGTATTTGAGAGAAGAGTGGTCTGTGTAGATTATGAAATGAGACCCTAAGATGTAAGATCGAAATTTCTCTAGTGAAAATACCACAGCCATCAGTTCTTTCTCAGTCACAGTGTAGTTCCTTTGAGCATCATCCAGGGTCTTGCTGGCATAGTGGATAGCATAGGGTTTTCCATCTTTCCTTTGACCCAATACTGCCCCAACAACATAATCAGAAGCATCACACATGATTTCAAATTCACAGTTCCAATCAGGGGGCTATAGTATGGGTGCTTCAGTGATGATTTTCCTTAGTGTATTGAAGGACTCGTATGATTCCATGGTGAATGTGAAATCTTGGTCCTTTTCAAGTAGTTTGGTAAGAGGGCGGGAGATTTTCAAGAAATCCTTGATAAATCGACGGTAAAAACCGACGTGGCCTAGGAAGGACCGAACCACCTTTTATATTCACGGGTGGACCTAAGTGGGTGATTGTCTCGATTTTCGATGGATCCACTTCCATCCCTTTTTTTGATACGATATGTCCCAATACAATTCCTTGTTTCACCATGAAATGTGATTTCTCCCAAGATAGGATTAGGTTTACCTCAATACATTTTTAAAAAACTTTGTCCAAAAATCCAAGTGTCTCCTCAAAAGAGTCTTCAAAAATTGAAAAATCGTCCATAAAGACTTCCATAAAATCACCGACCATGTCAGCAAAGATACCCATCATACATTTTTGAAAAGTAGCTGGGGCATTGCATAATCCGAAAGGCATGCATCGAAATGCATAAGTCCCAAAAGGTAAAGTGAATGTGGTTTTGTCGTGATCTTCCGGTGCTATGGCAACTTGGTTGTATCCAGAATATCCATCCAAAAAACAAAAGAATTCTTCTCCGGCTAGTTTCTCAATGATTTGGTCTATGAATGGTAGTGGAAAGTGGTTTTTCGTGTAGCCTTATTGAGTTTTCTATAATCGACACAGACTCTCCAAGATATTGCCACGCGAGTAGGGATATCCTCTCCTTTCTCATTTTTCACAATCGTTAATCCAGCTTTCCTGAGGAAGACCTGGAAGGGACTGATCCAAGGACTATCAGCTATTAGATAAATGATGCCGGCACTCGACCACTTGTATATTTCATTCTTCACAACCTCTCGTAGATTAGGATTCAACCGTCTTTGCATTTCTGGAGATGGTTTACTGTCATTTTCCAAATATATGTAGTGTGTGCAGAATGCCAGGCTTATTCCTTTCAAGTCAGTTATTTTCCAACCAATAGTCTGAGAATTCTTTTTCAACACTTTCATGAGTTGACTTTCTTGAGTGTGATCTAGGTTGGTATTAATGATGACAGGTAAAGTGTGTGCATCATCGAGGAAAGCATACTTCAGATCTTGTGGTAAGGGCTTCAATTCGACAATGGGTGTTGGTGGGGTCAGAGGAGCAGTTTCTTCTGATGTATTTATTGATGAAATAGTCTTAAATGATGGCTCCATCATGGGCATGGTCATGGCTGAAGTCAATGTAAGTTCAGTGTCCAGTGTATCCCAGGCTTCGTCTAACTCGAAAATTTCCTGACCAATGAGAGGGCATGGTGGAGCTTCGAGTGCAGAGTTCAGATTATATGTGGCAATTTGATGGGTCATGTCCTTGTAAGTGGATCGGAAGCTGTTCAGACTAACCTCCCGAGGGTCTTTGGAAAGATGGATAAGATCAAAATCATCTTGTATATCAAGCACATCACAATTCTCTATCCAACCACAATCTTCAATCTCAGAGTCAATCGAAGTGGGGATGATAAGATCCTCAAGAATGACCTTACCATTAACTTTAAACTCCACTCTCCCTTCCTCATAATCAAAGTGTGCCTTGGCAGTGGTCAAGAATGGTCGTCCAAGTATTATGGGTGTTTTACTTAGTGTATTAGCTGGGTCCATATCCATAAAAACAAAATCTACTGGGAATTGGTGTCCCTGAACCGTGACTATTACATCCTCAAGTAATCCTTTTGGTCTTTTCACAGAACGATCAACCATCTGTAAAATCATTGAGACAGGTTTTAATTTTCCCAAGTCAAACTGCTCCAGAATAGCAATAGGGAGGAGATTAATCGAGGCACCCTTATCCAACAATGTACGTTCGAATGTTAGCTTCCCGATAGTGCACTTCACCAACGGTGCACCTGGATCTTTCTTCTTTATAGGTAAGAGGTGCGAAATGACATTTGATGTTGCTTGAGGAAGAACATGTTTTTCGATGTCTTCATGATTCTTTTTATTCTTTCCTTTTGATTTCCTCTTTGGTGTGCTTTTCTCTTTTAGAAAGCGAGAAAAAGCTGAACTTGTTAAAGCGCTTTCAAAAGTGGAATCTCAATGACAATGTCCGAGAAGAGTTTCTCTAACTCATGTTCAAGTATGGGTGATTTGGAACTTTTCCTGCGAAAAACTTTAGGAAAGGGGATGGCTATAGGGGAGGGAGGAGGTGTGGTGGTCTCAGTTTGTGCTTTTTTATCCTCAATTTCCTCTTCTTCCTCAATTTGATCCTCATCAGTTGTATTAGTTTGTGGTAGGGTACAGGTATATGTGTTTTTCCATTCTGGAGAGTCACGTCGTTAGCTGACTGGTAGGGTTGATTTGGTGTTTTGAAAGTCACTTGTTTTTTAGGTTGATTCATGTTGGATACTTGGGTGGATGTAGAGACCTTGAGGATGAGTTCCTTGGCTGAAATTATTGGTCTTATGAGTTGGGGCAGAAAATCCTAGATTTCGAGCTTGGAATCCAGGGGGTGGAGTGAAAGATTTGGCTGGTGGTGGGGTGTGGAATGATCCGGAAGAGCTAGCTCTATTGGTATTGGGATTGGGCAGAGATTGAGGTGAAAATGCTGGAATGTAAGATCGTATCTCAGCAAATTGTCGAGCATTCTCAGCGTTGGCCTGTTGTTGTGCTTGGTTGGCATGTTGTTGTGCTGCCGCAAGCTGTTGTATAGCTTGAGTCAATGCATCAAAGTTTACAGCTATTGAAGGCTGAGTCATTGGAAGTCCTGTTGGTTGTTGGGGTTGTGAGTGATTTTGAAACTGGTATTTGTTGTTTTTCCCTTTCCACACAAAATTGGATTGTTCTCTCCATCCTGGATTTTGAGTGTTTGAAAATAACTCTCCTTGATTTTGTTGTACCCAATTTATAGTCTCGAGAGTCAACTCTTGATCATGAGAAAATGGTAAATGACCAAATTCCCGAACATTAGGGTCAGACGTAACCCCGCAGATGTTGTTTGGGACTTTATTCAGAGCCAGGTTACCTATGGCTTGGGTCATGAGATCTATCTGTTTGGAAAGAATTTCCCATTTATCTTGATTTTATTTGGATGAGTCGCTATTGGAGTTCTCAAGATTGACTATATTGACATGACTTGTGTGCCCATTATATTGCTCGATGGATGAGCTATTCACCGAATTATCAGCTATGTTTTCAAATAAAGTCCACACGAAATGTTCGTCGCGGCTAATATAATTCCCGAAACATGAGCCGTCGATATCTCTCTTGAATGATGTGTCTATGCCCTCATAAAATATCTGAACTAATTTCCATTTGGGGATTGCATGATGAGGGCATTTCCTTTGTAATTCCTTAAAACGCTCCCAGATTTCGTGAATGGGTTCTTTGTTCTTCTGAGTGAATAACGATATGGCTTGTCTTAGGGCATTTGTCTTTCCTATTGGGAAGTATTTCTTGATGAATGCCTCTCTTAAGGCATCCCAGGATGTGAGTGGGGTTCTATAATTTCGGAGCCATTGGAGTGCTCGTTCCTTTAGAGAATGAGTGAAGGCTTTCATATAAATGTATTCCTTTTCTACTCCAGGGATGCTCATTGTGTCACAGGCAGATCGAAAGTCTTGTATGTGTAAGAAAGGGTCTTCACTCTCATTTCCATAGTACTTTGTTATCAAGGAGAGAGATGCTGGCTTTATTTCAAAGTCTCCTACCTCAAGTGGAATTCGGACCCAAAGTCTTCTGCCGCTGGGTTATAGTGTGTACTAACGGGTGGTGGTCGGATGAGAGTTGCTATGGTATGGCGGATCGCCACATTTTCCTTTCTCAATAGTTGCAGTTGATGTAGGATGAGGTCCATAGGGTTTGGTCTTTCTTCTCCCATGTATCCTAGGTCATATGAATTCTCAGATTCCTCAGTTGAAGGAGATGAGTTGGGTTTTCTTTTATAGATCGGGTCGTACTCTAATGGTTGTTTTAATGTATTTTTCAGAGACCTACAACCTAGCATACATAGCACAAACACCAGGCAAGTTGTTGATTCACCAACTCACACAAAAATTGTCGCGGGAGCGGTTATCATTTTAATTTTAGTTTAGTGATTCAACCAAAGTTTTGAGAGAAATTAGAGTCCTTAAAGATGAGGTGGGTGTGGAAGATTGTGAGAAATCGATGTCCTAATCCGGCTGGGGTATCTGGGGTGCGGTACTCAGATCGAAGATCTGCTTCTTCCCACAAGAACCTGTGCCCAACGCGTCGAGGAGTTACGATTTCTCTCTGTAATCCCACGTAGCACCAGAGATTTTTCTCTCTATTCAAGGGTTCTATGTTCTTGTGATTTTTGTGTCATACATGTGCATCATAACAAGCATTCATGAATTTTTCCCGCTTTCTACTCGGCCATTGCGGTGGCCTTTCAAGCTTATCATTTTAGCGTGATAATGTACGTTTTGGTGATCTTTTTTTAGGTGAGCAGAGGGAGACGACCACATAGATGATGCAAATATGAAGTATTTTTTAATTTTTTTCGGTTTAAATTCGAGCACAAACAAATGCAAATATTTAAAATCCTAAGACACCTAAGAGAAAGAGGGGCTCACAGTGTCTGCACTTCTTGCGTTAATCCGTAATACTTTGTTCTGCTCATGGCGAGCTTTCCCGAGAAGAGAGGGGGGGAAATTAAGATTACAAAAAAAACTTCTATCAAATTACAAGTTTGCTAAAATAAAATGCATGAAAAGACAAGTATTTTTTTCTTTTTGAATCCTAAGTACCTGCAAAACAAAAAAATGCACGGATTAGATAATTGAAAATAAGTAGAAATGAAGAAGAAAAAAATTACATATGTTGCCTCGTCCCCGATAATGGTGTCAAAATGTTGATAAGGTTTTTCGCGGTTTGAAATGATGATTTAATCAAGTCGTTATTTTCCCATGAACCATTATAAAAAAAATAAAATACAACTACGAGAACGATATATGTAAGCAAAAAGTACGCGGTAAGAAGAGTATCGAATCCACGAGGACTAAACAAATTCGCAATTTTAATTCGACATTTAACACATAAAATGATAGGTGAAATAGATGAAGTGCAACTTGGAAAGGAAATACTTTAAACAAATGCAATCTAATCAATATGGAAAGTAAAGAATATGCATGAAATACTTATAATAAAAGATTGTTCAAGAATTTAGATGCAAATGACATAAAAATAAACAAGAGAGAGAAGTAGCGTTTCTCATTCACGCATGAAGACGTTGCAATTTGTTGTTCCCCACGACAAAGTCGATGGCTGCTAGACGCGAGAGGGAGGAGAGTGGACTGGATGCAGAGTTGGATGGAGCAACAAACACCCTGGGCACGAGCTGGAGGTGACTGCTGGAGTGTCGGGGAAGAAGGGGCAGCCGTCTGTGGCTGCTGTGCGCACGAGAAGAACACCAGTGCGCAGTGGCGGAGATGTACTGGAGAGGATAGCTGCTGTGCGCAGTTGGACTGCAAAGATGGAGGTCACATGAGGGATAGAGGTTGCTGGGCATGCAGACTGGTTGTCCATGGCTGTACCCGCAAATATGCGCAAGGAGGAGGGTGGCCGGAGATGCACGCAGGGGTGTTGCACGCTTGAGAAAGCCGCTGGGGGCTGGAGAAAACCACAAAGAATAAGAGGGTACGCGCGTGGCTGTACGGGGTAGATGATAGTGCGTTGTTGCTGGACGCTCCTTGGAAAGTGGCCGGAGGTGCACAGCTGTTGGAGCACCGCAGGGAGGAGGGAGTGCGCGGGGCTGTGCGTTAGTCCTGTGTTTGCATGAGGAAATGAGAGAGACATAACGAGAAAGAGAAGTGAAGAGAATGGGGAGAGACTGCGCGCGGGGTCAGGGCGAGTGCGTGAGGGGTGTTTTATACTTGTTATATGCGGATAGGCGTAAAGCCTCCATGCAAATAAAGTCAAAAATTAAATGAATGCGCATGGGGAAGGTGTGAACATGGGGAGGAAGAGTTACGTGGGCTCTATTCTCATGGGGGAATGTTTGGTTATTTTGCATTAATATCCCTCCTCTTTTGAACAAAAAGTAAAGTGAAATGTGTTGGATGTTGTTTAATATTATAAGTATACCCAATAATTCCTCATTCTCTCTGGCAACAATAAGTCTGATTTTTATAGATGATAATTAATCTCAGTATATATTATGATTTTTAAATGTGAATGATGATTTTATCTGCTCTGTGTATAGGATGCAATTTATGTGAATTTGGAGTTTATACATCAAAGATTATTATTGTACTTCACATAATTTAAGCATGTTATACTAGTATAGAATGTAATCATCATGTGGTCAGAAAGGTACATGACAATGGTAGTATTGATATATCCGAGTTTTCATCTTCCTCTACCTTTTGAATTAACGGTCAGTGCCTGAAACTATATCTAGATCATGATCCGCCGACCATTGCCGTTGCCCCCATTCATCTGGTATGAGATGTGCTCTTTGACTCACATCACCTGCATCTCACTGATTTAACATTCATATTTTCGCATATTCCTTTTTGTTTCAAAGATGTCGAATTGGAGTGCTTTTTATACGAACTTCACTAGCCTATCTTTGTACTCTGCAATTCGCTCATCTTCACTTAGGGTTGACTTTCTTCCTGAATTTTTCTCTTTCCCTTTCACACCATATCTTTCACC
Organism: Ottelia alismoides; assembly: GCA_037367405.1. Classification (NCBI taxonomy): domain Eukaryota; kingdom Viridiplantae; phylum Streptophyta; class Magnoliopsida; order Alismatales; family Hydrocharitaceae; genus Ottelia; species Ottelia alismoides. The sequence continues at coordinate 1,106,286 of JAZKJV010001895.1, read as the reverse complement.
AATAAATCCTCTATTTGAGTTGGATTCCCAGATCGAGCTTTCTTTTGATATTCCTTCATTTTCTGAGGACTAATCGAGTGACTTTCACAGTTTAAGAGACTGATTAAAGTTTAGAGGACTCTATGGCACAAAAGGGCAAGAGACCAATGATCGATCAGACTGAGATCAACAACACTGTGTCGGTGACTATTCAGGTAATTTAGGATCACCTTACAGAGCAGGCCAACATGCATAATGGACTGAGAGATATGATCTTGGAGTTGAGATATGGCAGAGAGAGGAGAGAGGACAACCACTGGAGAGGAGGTGGGAATGGGGGAGAACCTAACCAGAACTGAGGAGATCCAGAGTAGAACTATGTATAGTTGAAGCTTACATTAGAGATTCTTATAACCCAGGAGCAGGATAGATGGCCAATTAGATTCAGATTCATGTGGCTCATGAGCATTTCGAGCTGAATCCTCAACTACTTCCACTTCTCCATATTTTCCATGGACATACCAGTGAGGAACCATATATACACCTCTAGTAGTTCGACCACATATGAAGCACGATGCACAACCCTAACATCCTGTTAGAGGTAGTGGAGATGACATCTTTCCACCTTCAACCTTATGGATAAGGCACTTTATTGGATCAATAATTAAATAAGGGTGGTGACGTCTTGGGAAGAGTTGAGAACAAATTTTTTGAACAAATATTATCCCCTACAAAGATTAAATCAGATGCAGACATTAATAGCTAACTTCCCCCAGATGTCCCATGAGCCTCTTCACGAGGCATGGAAACAATTGAAAGATTTGATGGAGAAGTGCCCCCATAAAAAATTTCCAAAGAGGAGCCTAGTCCAGATATGCTTTGGGAGCTTGAGATTAGAGAATTAGAGGCTTGTCGATGCCGCTTGTGGGGGTTCACATTTCAACAAGGATGAGGACTTCGCATAATTTTTAAGATATGGCGAAGAAGTCGGCATCATTATCTTCTTCCTACGTATTTCGAAAGCATCCTTCTTCTAATCCCCATAAGATCGTCACATGACTGCATCTCATGGTGTGGATAGGGTTGATAGTCAAATTTGAGCATTATTGGAAATCAGCTATCCAAAGTTGATATAATTGAAAAATGGTCACAAGAACTTGAGAAATTAAATGCTATGGAGCAGAGGACAAAGTTGTTGGACAAGCTAGATGAGATTACAAAGCATTTGGAGTTGCTAGTTAGCACAATCAATATATTTCATAGTTCGAGTGTTGCAGCCGAGACACCTGCACTAGAGCATACTTCTTCCTCTTCTATGTCACGGAGATCCAGAGCAGCCCTTGTCGTTCAACATGTATACTACGTGCAAACCCCAGATCATGTACCATAGCAGCATACTCTTGCATATATGGTGTCATACTATCCAATGACTCCATACTATTCAGAGACAGTTTCCACCTCCACCTCAAATTCAAGAGGTGAATGGTATTTGTAGCAGCTAGGAATGCAACCAGACTCATCCTCCTAGTGACAAGTTGCTCAGAATATGGTACCTAATGTCTGGTCTTATAATACATGCAATATTTAACTAGTCGGATCCGACAATCACTGTGTCGACCGCTCTCACAACACTCGGTATCCGAAACAAGTGACTCAATAAACAATCAACACACAATGTATGATATATCAATGCAGATGTGCGAATCAATATTTTTTTTATTTTAACTCTACAAAATAATGTAAAGTGTGCAAGTATGTAGAGTGTCGTACCACAAAGAGTAGAGGGGAATAGAGAATAGGGGCATAGTCTACCTAGAATTTTTTTGTTTTTCAAATGTTATGTGGGGTTTAATTATATACTTTTTTATATTTTATTTTGCTAATGTTTTTTATTGGTTTTTTATTCTAATAACATAGATATAATATATATATATGATAAATAGATAATAAATACGTAAATAGGGATTTATATTGATATATAGAAAATAAAGGAAATTTGACCTTTTTTGAAAGTTTAAAATATCTATTAAAATCAGATTTTACAATTTTTTTAACTTTTTAGATTTTTATCTATTTTTGATGATTTTTGAGGATATTTGTGGATTTTATTAAAAGAAAAACACAAAACAGTGCCAAAGAAAAAAACAGGAGATTGGAATATGCATAATAAATAGTTAACAATGCAAATTGGGTCCACATCATTTTTCTTGGAAACAAGATAATATAAAGAAATTCAAAAATTCAAAACTCTATTTTTGTATTTTTTTAAGTATTTTATGATTTTTATAAGTTTTTCAGTGTTATGTAATTTTAAAGATTTTGGTTTTATATTTTTTTGTTATTTTTGGATATATGTTAACATACCGCAGAATATTGCCAATATATTTTTTGGGAATTTATGGTGATGTTTTGAAATTTTATAATTTTTGTAGGCTCAAATAGGGAGATATGCATTTTTTTATTTTTATAAATAAAAAACTAACTTTAATTTCTCCAATAAAATTATATGTGATAAAATATAGTTCCATGCAATTAAGGTAATTTTCCAGAATTTTTAGGCATGAAATGCTATTTAAAACTCTTAAAATATATAAATTATTTAATTCGAGAAATTAAGGACCTAAATGTAATGTCTACGAAATTTTAATTCATATCATAACAATATATTAAATCTCAGGACCAATTCTATAAATAACCCAAATATAACGCATTAAAAAATCACTAACAATGTTATATTTTCAAATAAAACAACTTCATTAATAAATATGCAAATTTCACACAAGTTTTACACAATCTACAATTTTTTGTACCAAAAAGCAATAAGGAAACCCAAGAGGGAATCCTTGCAAAATACCCAAGTGCTTCATGTGTAGGGGTACGCGAGGTGATCAGGTAGGGGATCTAAGTGCAATATCCTAAAAGTGCAGGGTTCAACAATAAATATTACAAAAATAATACACATGAAAATGAAAGTTAGATACCAAAAATAAATGTTCAAAAGGCGAGGGGATTATGATGCAAAATATCCACATGCGTGCTCACGTACGGTCTAGATTACTTCATTTGAATCCATCCAATGGTTTACAACACGCAACGCTTCACCGCGATACAATGCCTAAGATATACCTGGAGCATGTTCTTCATCCAATGGCTATCAAGATGTCTACAAGAAGTAATGAAGAACATGTTTCTAGGAAGCTTCAATCGGGCAGATCTCGATCCACGGACGACCTGGGGAGGTGCTAAGGGTCTCATCGTCTTCTTGTAGTCAATATGCAGCTACTAGGGTCTTCAAATAAGTATAGGACCCAATAATGAAGTCCTAGAAGTCTTGGGCATGGAGGAGGAGTTGGAGATGTTTCATGGGTTATTGTAGTCAATATGTAGGTTGAGTGAGAAGGTTCCCAACCACATCTGAGGGTACAAACAACCACAAATGAGCATGGCATGGAGAGTAATCAGCATTGGTGGAAGATCAAGCTCAGGGACCCGATCGTTGGAAGATCTAGGTGTTCTAGATGAAGGGAGTTATGCAGAAGAAGAAGGGGATCAAGATGAAATGACTAGTGGGGTGAAACAAGGGACTGAGCTACGGAACAGGGACCTGGAGCTCCAGAGCTCCATTTGACACATTAGAATCTCTATTCCTTTTCATAGGACTTGCATCAAGAGGTTGGTCTGATATCATCCAATAGAGAAAGGATTGCCATATCCTTCTAAGGCTGGAGATCATCTAATAATAATCATTTGATGATGCTTGATGAGTTCTCAATTTAACTCTTTAGATATTCATCCAAGCACCAACCTCTATTATTCAACAATTGAATCAACAAATGTATGATCATTTTGGTATATAACCTAATCGAATTAAGGGACCTAATAGTGCATTCATTTATTTAATTCTCGAATAGGGAGTGAAATAAACCAATAACTTTTATTGACATATCAAAAGTTGACAATAACATTTATTGTAAGAACAGTTCGCCTCGGGCTCACATGACTAACACCTACCTTGGAATTGATGGGGGCTCTTCCTATCATGAATAACACACTCTTGGAGTGGTTTTTAAGGGGTTACGATGCAATTTGGAGAGTTTAAACTCAAAATGGAACTTGGAGAAGGTATTTTTCAGCAGAGGTGATGTCGATTTGTGATGGGAATCTCACAAGGTTCAATGAGGATTGATCAAATCAAAGACTTGGGTGATATTTAGGGCTATCAGACTGTTCAATGAATATAAAGAAATCAAGAGGTTCATTCTCAAACACCCAAAATTCAGGATAGAGAGAACAAGAATAAAGATAAGAAAAGAGAAATAAAGGAAGTATTGTAAATACTAACTGATCCTAATCCCAAGACTAGGCCAATATTGACTTGGTTGCCAAGGAATAAAGTAGGGGGATATAAGGGTCAAATATTCTATATAAAAACCTAATGCTCATTCTTCAAATAAGCGATTTTTGCTCCATTATTTTGCATTTTATAAACTTCAAATAAAAAAATGATTGACACGAAACTTATACGTAATTATATTTAGAAAAATACAGAAATAATTGCTCATAAAAATAATGCACAATGCACTTCGGACACACATATAAAAGGCCATAAACTGAACTTCACATATCAATATCTTCTCCATCTGAACTCAAAATTCAGGAAACTTATGTACATTATATTCTAAATTAAATTATCTATCTAGTGAAGGTGGTTTCATTCAAAATGGAGTTAAGATACAAAAGTTGACTTTCTGAGTTCCCATTGTACTATGTACCTGTATATTTTATTCATTTAATGTATTCTTTATATTGTTACTTTTCTTATATTTTTAAATATTTGTAAAATTTATTTGAATATATTAAAAAGATAAACAGAAGAAAACCACTAAAATGCATTAAAATAAATAATTAATAAAATACATAGGTATGTTATACTAATAATGTAATGACCTCTATTTATTTAAGCACATCAATAAAGTCAAAGAAATACAATATAAATATATAAAGACATATTTAATCATGTTATAAACATATAAAATATATGTATATGATAATAAAATCAAACTACAAAATAAAAATAAAACACTCAAAGCATACGTAAATATACAGATAAGTATACTTGTAAAAATTAACACCTCACAAATAAGGTCGTAAAAATAAATAAAAATCAACTAAAAATAGAAACATAAAATAATAAATATTTTCCATGTTATTACTTTTAATCAATAAAATCTTTATTATTTATTATTGAATTTTATTGATTTATTGAAATATACTGGTCCTACATGGACCACTCACAGGTCATGGACCCAAGCCCCCATGTTCTTCTGTTTTGTGTCAGACAACAATTTTGTGTCCTTTTTTTCTACTTAATTGACTCATTATATGGCTTGGCATTTTGAACAATATTATCTAGGGATTTAAAGACAAAATAAAGTAATAAAGGTGAATGAATGGCTATTTATCACCCTTATACTTTGCTTTAGAAAATACTTATTAGGAGAATAAGTGATGCGTAAGAGAAAATAAAGAAAAGGAAATTAAAGAAGGACCAATGATAATGATTTTTAGATTGTTAGTTTGTTTAGAACCATATTAAGGTTAGTAATTGTGACTCAACATCCCTTAGGTTCCATGTTCCTCTATCCAATTCAACTCAATCCCCCGGTCAGAACCGTCCCTTCAAACGTATGCTCTTGTAAGCTTGAGATGACAGTTACCATGTGTGTGAATTATGCTAGCTCTTCCCAGATAAATAACTAACATATAAATTGATCTTCTCCTCTGGTAACTCATCCTCAAGGAGATGAATGTTTCCTTTTGAGTTAGCGTATGTGCTAGTGCATAACGAACTAGGGAGAAGCTAGAAGAAGGAGAAAAAAAGTGGAATCAGACCAGTGTAGTCACGTTTCCTTATAAAGCTTGGTCAGTGCGACTAAGTCTTCACCAAGAAGTAGGTCTTTTCTAGAAGCTCGGATATTTGGATTTTTTTGGTATATGCTTCTTTCTTTGTGGCTTCACCAAATGTGACTTGAACTTTTAGAGTGTAAACACTACTGCAAATAGTTCTCTCTCTGTGGCTATATAATTTTTCTGAGTTTCATCCAACGTTCCGTTGGCATAAAGAATCACAAATGGAAATCCATTCTTTCTTTGTCCCAACATAGTCCCAATATCATAATCAGAAGCATATGTCATGATCTCGATTGGTAGAGACCAATCCGACAGCTGTAGGAATAGAGCTTGGGTGATTATTATTTCTTTCAACTAATTAAAGGCATTGGATCTCTCTATCATCCACAATAAAATCGATGTCCTTACCTAGAAGCTCTATCAATAGTTGGTGAAATTTCGTAAAGTCTTCAATGAATCTTCTATAAAAACCCACATGTCTCAAGCTTCGAGATGATTTCCACCTTAACTAGGTCGACCTTCGTGCCTCGTATGGAGATGACATGGCCAAACACGATTCTATTGGTCACCATGAAGTGACTCTTCTCCCATGAGAGCACCAAATTGAATTCACAACAACGTTTAAGAACCAGATCCAGATAAGTTAAAATTGATCAAAATTATCTCTCTAGATCGAGAAGTCGTCCATGAATACCTCGAGAAAACATCCCACCATGTCTGCAAATATGGATAACATACATCCCTGTCGTGTAGTGGGGGCATTACACAACTTAAATGGCATACATCAGAATGCGTAAGTCCTAAATGGAAAAGTGAACATGATCTTCTCTTTGTCTTCAGGGGCAATAGTAACTCGATTATTCCCTGAGTATCCATCCAAGAAACAGAAGTATTCCTTTGCAGCCAGCCTTTCAACTATTTCGTCAATGAAAGGAAGTGGAAAATGATCCTTCTTGGTGGCTAGGTTCAGGAAGCTGTAGTCCACACAGATGTGTCATGATGTCAGTACTCAGGTCAAGATTTCCTCTCCTTTTTCTTTCTTTACAATCGTAGTTCTTGATTTCTTAGGAACTATGTGTAACAGACATACCATTTAGAATGTAAGATGAGATATATGAAACATGCATCGTAACACCTCATGATTTCTTTCATCACGACCTCCTGTTGGTTAGGGTTTAGATGACGTTGAAACTCACAAGAAGGCTTGTTCTCTTATTCCAAGTAAAATTGTTGCGAGCACAATGAAGGGTTAATACCATGGAGATTGGTATCTTCCAGCCTATCGCCTGGCGGTTTCTTTCCAGAATCTCATGTAGAAGAGATTCTTGGTCAGCGATCAGCTGAGCATTAATAATGATAGGGAACATGTTTGGCAAACCTGCAAGGAAGGCATACTTCAACATCGATGGTAATTTATTTAGTTATAGAGGGGTCTGAATCAACTCAGTGGTGACCTCTGCAATAATGGTAGGTGTCATATCAGTCAATTGGGTACTAACCACCATGGTTTCAATGGCTCTGAGTTCAATATGTCATAAAAATCTATAATGAATTCCTCTTGCTCTGTCATGAATGAATGTGTTTCAACCAGCTTGGTTTGAACATCAATAGAAAACTCATCTTCAAGGATCAAAGGGAATTTGACTGAGCTTTCCATGTTCACTTCCTTGGAGAGGAATTCATGGATTTAAAAATCATCAAAGAATAATTTTGTATCGTTGATTTCTTCTAAGAAGTCATAATCTTCTTTCTCCTTCTTCTAATGCTCCATCTCATCTGATACAGATTCTGTAGGTTTCAATACTTGGATCATCTTGATCTAGACCTAGTCGTAGCTGTTGCTAAAGGTAATCTTTCCATTGTCATAGTCCACTATAACATTTGTAGTTCAAAGAAACATTTGTACAAGAGCAAGGGGACAAAGGTTTCCATATCTAGGACAATGAAGTAAACAGAGAATTGCATCCCTTGGACCGTGATGATAACATCCTCTAAAATACCCCTTGGACGCTTAACTGAAATGTCTGTAAACTGCATGATAATTCAGGTGGGCTTAAGTGGTCCTAACCCAAATTCATTGAGTAGGGAAGTAGGCATCATATTGATAGACGACCCACTATCAAGAAGTGTTCGTTTGAACTCTTGGTTGATAATCTCACATCTGACGAGTGGAGCTCCCTCATCATTCGTTTTACTTGGGTGGTTTTTGATAGCATTAGCAGTTGACATGGTTAGAATGTATCTGATAGCTTGCTCGCATCGGCTTTTGTTGGGGTGATGCTTCGAAATATGTGCCTCTTTTAGAGCTTTCATCACAGTTGGCATGTATTCCATGGCTTTCAATAGTGGCATTTCCAAGAAAATATTTTGTAAAATTTCAATCACACTTGGATGAGAAAAAGTGATGTTTAATTGTTTAGTTCTTTTGTAGTTATCCATACTTCAAAAACTGGATATTGTACATAATTATTTAGAATGTGTTCATGTAAATCATCCATGTAAATGACTAGACTAGATACAATCATAAACCCCAGTGGAAACGCTAAAAAAAGAACATCGGCTTTGTCAACTCGCACGGGATCCACTACTAGTGCTGACATCTCCTTGGCTGCATCAGCTCGAACTTGTCTTTTATTGTTGAAGTTTTTGTGTTTTTTCTACATCCGACAGTGCATGATCTTCCTTCTCATCTACTTCAAAACTTTATGCGGGATAGCTGATGAACACTCGTCTTGTGAAGCTTTATTCTTTCCCCTCGCACTTGTAAATGGTCACAATTTCCTACCACTCCTGAGAGTCAAAGAGTTAGACAACATAATTCGACCATTCATACCTAACTCAATTGGGGATTGGACATTGCAAACTACTTGATCCTTGCGTCGGAAATTATTAAGATTACCCTCAACCGACACTAGGATAATGGTCTTCGCAGTGGTGAGGTCATCCAACTTTTGTCTCATTTCTCACAAGCTCTTCACCAAATGTGCTAGGCAGTCAAGTGCGGGATTCACGTAAGCTGCCTCATTCCGCTCTTGGATACTAGCACAGAGGTGGTGACTGTGACTCTTATAGGTATGAGAGGGAAATGATTGAAAATTATTCTAATGAGGGAGCTGATATTGGTTCTGATGATAAGCACCCAGTTGTTCATGGTATTGTGTTGTTATGTAGGTTGTTGGTTCTTGTATTTCGGTCTCCATGGTTGGGCTTCATATGGTTACTACTGGTTCGGATTTTGCAGGTAGCTCCTTCAAGCTTGATGTAGAGGGTTTGGCTTGATTGTCATGTTCTGACCTTGATTTTGACCACCAGGATGGTCAGATTCTAATTATTGGCCCATAGGGTGTTCACCTTTTGGATTCGTAGTTGAGGTGGATAGAAGGGTTTGACAAAAGTTGATGCCTTCGGTGATACACCACCTTATGTGTCTGGTGTTGGGACGGTGATCCCTGGTTTGGCGCTTGCACATAATATACGTGTTGAACATACTGGGGTCTCCTTTGACTCGACTGCATTGTTTGCTATGGTACTGGTTTCTTGGACTCGGTAGGAGTCTCATCATGTGCTGCCACAGAGGTGCAAGAATTAATGGTGCTCACTAGAAGCTCTAATCTCCTTAAGTTCTAATCTAGCTTATCTAATTGCTTGGTCCTTTTCTCGATCGCATTCAATTTTTCAAGTCCCGTAACTACTTCTCAATGATGTCGACCCTTGATAGATGATTCCCAATGATGTTGAGATTGGAACTCACATCTCTCTCTCCTTCATAGGATGTTGTGATATGCATTGGCTTGGGGGTAATATATGTGTTCTTTTGAAAGGCACGAGATGATGAAAGGGCAATCGATCCCTCGACTATTTCTTCAAAGATTTACCATGACACATCTTCATTATTGAAGTGAGACCCACCATAAGCTACATCCACAAGCTTCCAAGATTCTTAATTCAATCCATTGAAAAAAAGTTCTATACCAGACTGGTCTTTGGAATTTTATGGTAAGAGCACTTCTTCTACAGGTCCTTGAACCTCTCCCATGCCTCATCGATGGGCTCATGGGATAACTGTTAGAAATTGGAGATAAATGCATGCATCTTATTTAGACGACCCAAATAAAAGTACTTGTGCAGGAAGGTAGACTTGAGGGCCTCCCAGGTCATCACTACTTTCCCCAGATGGTTAATCCAGTAGAGTACCTTGTCTTACAGGTTGAACAGGAAAGCAGTCTTCTTGACTACCTCCAACGAGATGTTGGGGTAGTGCATTGTACTATAGATGCAGTTGAATTGCCGGAGTTGGATGTAGGGTTCTTAATTTATATTCCCATGGAAAGTGGGGAGAGTAGATGCGGCTTGAGTTCAAAATGATCGTGGATTTAAGGAATTTGAATCCACTTTGTGATATTCTTGTCTCTATGGTTCTAGCATTGCTTGAGAGCCAACCTTGGTTGCTCTCTCAGCTCATCATGACCTCTAGGGTTTTTTCTTGCTTGTCTATCTTCTCCGCTACGTTGTTCTTCTCCTCATCGATTTGCTCGATCTCTCCTCATATCATTCAACATATCTTGAAATGCGAACTAGGCGAGAGTCTAATCTATCAGCTGATGCTTAATTGTCTAGATAGATGCGAGAAGTTAGTTTTTGACTACATTCTGGTCTATTTGTTTCCCCTTTACCGTGGGTGCCATCTCATGTTCAGAGTCTGATGAACTAATCTCCATATCAAAATCAATATCTATGGTTGGAAAATTACCCCAATCAGTATTGAAGTAAGCACTGTATGTGGTAAAGAGTTCAGAATCAAGGTCGATTTCGATCTTTATTAAGGTTGGAGATATATACGGAGTAAAATCAACAAGCACCAGATGTGTCAAAGAGTTCAAAATCTGGTTTGATTTTGAACTTATATTAAGGTTGGAGATGCATACGGAGTAAAATCAATTTCCATCCAGAAAGGAGCAAATTCAGGATAAGTGAGATCCCTATTTATTTAATAATGATGTGGGGAGTCTTGAGAGCGTTTCATAAAGTCCGAGTTTGGCTCTCGGGGGTAGCCCCAAATTATTGGAGATGTCAGCATTGGAGACTCTAATGTGGGTGTTTGCGGAGTACGAACAAAGATATCTTGAGTGAGACATCTTAGAAGCAAAAAGGATTGAAATGATGTGGAATTGTAGCACAGAATGAAGAAGAAGTAAAATATAAACTAATTGAAAGGCTAAAACCAAACAAAAGAAGAGAAATGTGAAAAGAAGTGCAAAAAAAGTACAAGTGTGTGATGTTTTTTATCTTGACCAAAATATCACTAACCAATCAAACCTCAATATAAGGGTGAATTCTCCCACTCAACACAGTGAGTCGTGAAGGTTCAGTAATTATCTGGTTAATTTTATTCGTTTTCAAACATTCTTTTAAAATTTAGTCCTTAGTTACTATCCTAATAGGAGAGTGAGTACTACCAGACAATCACCTTGTACTTCCCACTTCCTTTATAACCATTAGCCTATACTTTTTTAAGGTCCTTCTTATTGGGTCTTAATTCACTACTTCGCCAAAGAATAAAGGAGGAAGCTGATAGGTGAAACCACTACTTCAGAACTAAGTTTGCAAGTAGGCAAGGCCCTACTTGGATGTGGAATGATGAGACAAGCACCCTCGTGAGGCGATGACCTATGCTTAATACTTCAGACAAGGTCTACAAGAAGATAAGGCCCTACTCATCCACGTACGATATAAGAACCAATACTTCGTGAATCCAATCAATAGCAAGGCAATACCCTAGCTGGGATTCGGACTCTTTTCCTTAAGGGACGTGCCTCACTTGACCTGGAGAGCACCTGAAAACAATGAGGGCATTGCTCACCCAATACAATGAATGTTCAATTAATTGATTTTATTTGGTCAAGTATTCTTTAGCAAACCTTTTTTTATTGTCACTTATTTTGAATTTTTTTTGCAAAGGCCTATGGATTTTATCAATTCTTTATTCAACCTATGTGCTCACAATCAGAGGGAGAGGACAGAAAAGCAATTCAAGGCAAAAAATAATGATGTCATGGTCAGTTGGAATGATCACCATACTTCTCAACTCTCTCCCAGTTGGATGCACAACAGAATTGAAATCTACACTAAATAAATGCAATGGAGAAATCACCCTAAGATATGAGAGATTCTATTATCTTGAAGAACTCTTTTGATTTGGCCAAGTCCAAATGTGGAACTATAGGCACATGAATGTTATTAGATTCTGGACCTAATTAACTGAACATACACTCCTATAATTTGTGAGCTCAATAAAAAAAGACGTAAAATGAAAAAAATGTGGATAACGCTAATCACGGGAAATAAATGAAAACAGGAGGAATAATAAGGAAAATAAAATAAGAATGTGAATAAAACTACGCGAGCCCACAAGTGAACAAATACTTGGTAAAATTGGCTTGAAGAATCTGAGTGTCCTTGTCCTATATTATTACAAATTAAGCAAACAAATCACTCTCTCAAAAAAATGACAATACTTCTACACTAATCTACTCTAAGTAGTTTCTTGTCTTCTTCTACTTCTTTCTAATGCTGGTAAGTGTAGAATTACCAACCTCTACTCTCTCAGGTGCTTTGAAACTCCCAAGAAGCTCACCTTTGATAAGCATGACCTCGTAACAAATTCAAACAAGAAACATGGTCAGAACAGATTAATAGAGAAAATAGAGTAAAGACATAAATGATGATATTGTAGTAAACAATGAAAACAAAATTAATACTACAAGAAAAGGTGTGATTGGCATGCACATGGTGGCTCATCATGTGCATGCCTAGTGCATGTCATGTGCAATCCCAGTTGAAGGGCAAACACATGTGCTTGTTGATATCCCACTCGTCTAGTCAGGCGGACAAGCACCTATAAACGCTAGGAGCTCACTCATAGATCTGGGCGTGCACAAGTGGTCACCCCACGAGCTCGCCGGTTTTGTATAGGGTGAGCGCCTTGGCGAGCACATGTGCTTGCCCATCTTCATAACTTGTAAAAAAATATACAGGTCCACCAGAGTTTTGATGCCCTGTTAAACATGTAAAACCTGCTTAGAAACCACTGTAGTTACTTATAAGAGTTGATTTAGGTACATGTTATTCTGATGTAGCCGACATCTACCTGTCAAATTAGATTGATTCAAGAATATATATATATACAAAATAAACATTTAAGTTCATAAAAACCACTATAGGATATGTAAAAAATCATATGTAAGATCTAACATAATATATATTCCATATATATATATATATTCTAATGGTTTTAAAGATGAATTGTATAAGTACTACAGAAACTAATATAAGAGTTCTTTTAAAATTAAAGACTTGCCAAAAAATCTACGACTACGAAAGAAAAAAATCATTTCTTCTTTGATCTGAATTTTTTTAGAAATAAAACTATGTTTCAATTTCTTTTTCTCCTCATGCATCTCCTTCCACCTTCATACACGTGAGCCTCTTTGTCAGGGTCATTCTCATCCTCGTCGTCATCTGACTGAATCTCCTCATATTGAGATGCATTCCCTTGTGACCTATGATAAGTAAAATATATAAAATATAATTACGTGAAGATAAAGAATTATGAGACTATTACACTCTATAAGGAGAATGCTTACATGCATGTCGTGAAATCCTTTTGGAGCTTGATCACCATATCCATCATTATCGTCATCTGGGACTCCATTTGTGGTGATGATTACTAGGATGGATGTGGTTGTGAATATGACAGTTGCCTATAAGTAGAATAGAAATAACAATGTTCCTTCACATAGTATGGAGGAAGACCACCAAGCGACGTCTTCATGTTCGCCATAACATCCCTCTCCTCCATCACCAATATATATTTTGATTGTCTAAGATATTGAAATTGTTAATTAATTATATAAAATACATTAATATTTTAAAATATCTATTTCCAAATTGCTTTATCAAATGGGAGATACTATGTTTCAGGACTCCCACCCGATTTTCATTGCCGATAGAGCCAAATAATGATCCTGAAGCAGAAGTTGAAGTTCATTTCGTGATATAATTATAAATTAACATATGGATTACTTTAAAATTAAATTACTAACCATTAATTCTCCTTCTTTATGAGTGGACTATTGAGACTCTCCCACCTTCCATCTCCTGTGAGACCTGGACCATCACTCATGAAAAGAGGGCTCTCTCCAACATAGTAGCTCGAAAAAGAAAGATAACATATTACCATAGCTTGTTCTTATAAAAGTAAGTGATTAGAATAAAGTTTTTTTTTAAATTACCAGCTCCAATCTGATTGTGGCTTTTGGAGCCACATGTCGACCTGATCTTTTGCTTTTGGTGGTTTGTCCTTCCTGCTGTCGACCTTCCTCCAAACTCAGAATAAAATATTAATTCATCACAAAAAGCAATCCATCTGCAACAAATACTAAATGAATATAACGTCATGGAATAAAATTTTATCTTAAAATATAAGAAAAGATGATACCTATCCTCAGTGCACCATGCTAGTGAGTATCTCTTTAGCTCCTCAAAATTCATCTCCTGACATCATATCTTCACATGCGAGTCTCTCTTGCCTTGAAAAAGGTATCGCTCATCCTCTTCACTACTAAACAGATAAAGGTTCGATAATAATCATACTTCCTAAACCAGGAACAAAACAATACCTACTCTGAAAATTTTAAAAGTATGTTAGCTAAATAAGTTGTAACAATTATCAATTAATTTGATAAAGTATTGTTCTTACTAGGAAAATTTCAAACAATCTCTCCTACTCGACAACGGGAATACGACAACCTCGATATTGAGTACTTGTCAGATGGGTCTTTCTAATGTTCGTTATATCCTTTACAACTTTGTTTCTATTCAGAAAATCCCAACAAATTTTGTTGAAAATTTCTTAAGATGATTTATATATGAAAATAAAATATGAAGTTTAAAAACCTTTTGCCTACCATCTACGGAAACCTCCAACAAAGGGAAGGACTCAGAAGTCTGGCCACCTCCAATTTATAAAGACACGTGTATGCTTGGACATCCAGAAGAAGGACCCAAATCCATCGAAGTACATGTAGGAATCGAGATAGGACATGGCTCAGGAATGGTAGAGGAAGAGGAATCTCCAGAAAAGGGAGGAGGATCATAACCAAGAGTCTCGTTATGGACTAAGATCCGTTGTACCTCAAGAGGAAGAGGTCTTAAATTAATAGGCAGGGTAGGCTATCTACTAGAAGAATAGGACTATGAGGAAGATCATTGATTGAATCATTGGCAACCATGTGAGCCACCATGTCCAAAACTTGCCATGGTTGCAATGACCATATAATAGTTAATTATAAAATTACTAATAGAAAAACAATTAATTAATTATGACAAAATAGTTTACCAAATCTTACAATTAATCTTCCTTATTTGTTCAGGTGAATTATAATTGCTTCATTAACATTGAAGTTGTTTGAATCATCATTTGTGATCTCAACATCATCAACTAGATCAGCATGTATCACCTCATTATCCACCAATCGAATCGATTCAATGATTGGAACTACATTTGGCACAATCTTGCGCTCGTAAGTAAGTGTAAAAGTTGCATATGTAACATCTTCCATATGAGTGTCTTCTTTAGAGATATAAGTATGTGAATTTATCTTTATGATAGTGAAAGATTCTGCATTCTTTCTTCTTTGATACTTTGAAAGATAACAAACTTGTTCCACTTGTGAAGCAAGACTGGATGTCTCAAATATACATATATATTTTCTTTGTATAACATGAACTACATTATTCCTCCTATCAATCACTACACCTTCATTTGGATCATACAAATCACACAAAAAAGGACTATTTGATTTATGCATGGAATCTTGTATTCTACTTCTAGTACCTCGTTTAAGATTCCATAATAATCCAAATGGTACTCCCCATAACAAGATTCACGAACAATCACTCCGTAATTCTGAGCGGTTAAGTGTCTACAAGAGTTTATGGTATGGAATCGATAACCTTTACTCTAACAATAGTTGTAAGATCCCATATAAACATGTCATTCTGAAAATATTTTAGTATCAATGTACTAGAATCATTACCATCCAATTGTTTTAATTGATTCTTAAACTGTTTCAGAAATTGATTCCTATATATCCTCACAACTTGATCTTCTGAATATGTTAGATTTTATTCAATATTTTTCTTTCAAAATCCCTAAAAAAGAATGATTAAATTAAAATGTGATGAGAGAAAATAATCCTTTTTATGAAATACAAGTAAAGAGATGTACTCAACATATATTGTTATTTCCTCACAATTGTCGAGTACACAGAGTTCAATAGCATCTTTCTCTTGTTCGTCATTAGACGCTCCCTAGTCATTCCTATTGGATGAGTTGACTGACGAAAACACTAATATGAGCTCTTCATTAGAGTAAATTGCCTCATTCCCCTATCTTTTGTTGTGGATAGTCTCCACATTGTCGAGAAAATTCCCAACACAAAATGATGCTACTTCTTCATAAGTATACTAAGAACTTATGGGTCCGTTGACTCTACTTTTTTTCAGATCTTTCGTTTCAGGAAGAACATGAACATACATAAAATAGATGGTCTTTCTAAAATAACCAAAAATATTAAAATAAGATGCTAATATTAACAAATACCTTTCAAATGGATACATCGACCGATATTTTACAGGCCTGCCATGTTTGGCCTCGTATTAAATATGAATCATTAGATGCTCCATTGAATTAAAAAGTTGGATGAAGTATTTTCTCTAAATTACATAAAATCACAGGAATAATTTTTCAAGATATTCCATCTCCTTATGATGGATGCATGTCGAACATAAAATCTGGAAAATTCTATTGATATCTAATTGAACATCGACGATGTCTTTGGCAACAATCATCTAAACACCATTTGTATAAGTCTTTCCATAAACATAAGATAGTCATGACTTCTCATTCTATTAAATGAGAACATCTTCCAATTGACCAAATTAGAAAGATTTGATGGATAGGTGTTTTGAAGTTTCAATTTACTTGCCCATTTGCGGGCAAGTTTCACTTGATTTCTATTGAAAGTATACTTCACTTTCAGAAATTTAACCCTTCCATTTTCAAGATCTTTTACATATAACTCTAGGTAATTGCATATGATTCTTAAATCACGACGAGAATTTATTGTATCTTTTATACGACCAGTTACATAACTGTATAAAAGATGTTATCGAAGATATTGTTCTCGATATGCATAATATCTAAATTATGTCATATCAGAAACTTCCTACAATAAGGTAACTCCTAAAATATAATCTTCTTAATCCAATTAAGACCATCACCAAAACTAGGTAGAGGTTGTGTGTTTTCCCCATTTCCCATGGTTTTATTTTCAAAATCCTCTAAACTTGATAATCGTATCACCGGTCTTTATTGTAGGAGGATCTGACAGTTCGATGACATTACTCTTAAATGCTTGTTTTTATGTCCAATATAGATGAACTTTTGAAAGAAAACATCTATGAAAATAAAAAAACATGGTTTTAAACCATGTTGAAGTTGAAAGCATTTTGTACTATCCATACAATGTGGACAGCTTTTACGTCCATACGTACTCCATTCAAATAACATTCCATAAGACATGAAGCCATTTATTTTCTAGAGTAGAGTAACTTTTCATATTGAATGTTTGATTTTTATTTGCGTCGTACGTATCTTCTCCATTGATCCAGAGCATCTTCAACTCATCTATAAGAGGCGTAAATGCATCAATGTATTTCCTCAGATGCATAGGTCTTGACACCAATAATGATAGAAACATGAATTGTCTCTTGTTCCACAACCATGGGGGTAGATTGTAAGGTATTGCCATTGCTAGCCAACAAGAGTGATCTTTACTTTTGTCATGAAGATTAAACTCATCTATACATAAACCTAAAATGTAATTCTCTCTTTCCTCTAAAAATGAAGAAAAAGTTGACATCAATATTTTCCAACATTCAGACTCCGATGGATGCTCCATGTATTCTTCACGATTATGCTCTGCTTGCCATAACATATATTTAGTTGTTTCCTTACAATAGTATAATCGCTTCAGTCTCAGAGTCAACGGAAAATAACATAAAACTTTCCTTGATATTTTATTCCCAGTCTTACATGATTCTTGTAATCTTGTCTCATCACAGTCAGGACAACGTGCAAAAAACTCTTGTTTACCGTAATACAAAATATGGTGATTTACATGAGTCTATCCTAACTTCAGCTAAACACATCTTCCACATCATTTTCTTACTTTTATAATAATGTCTAGGTAATTTGGCATCTTCGGATAGTATTTTCTTGAGAATAATCAACGTGGAATCAAATGTCCGATCAGGATATTATACTCCATCTCCGTCGATAAAAACTTTAAAACTATTGAGAGTTTTGAATATGCCTTATAATCCAACCTTAAAGGCTCGTCTGCCTTATTCAAAAGCTTGTAGATGTCTTTTGACTCCCCATGGGGTTCCTCTTCATCAAGACAATTAATGTTAAACTCTGCACCTGCAACGTCTATATTCATTTCTATGAATGGAAATGGTGTCTACATCATTTGACTCGTTGGTCGTGTCATCGATGACTTCTTCATGCCTCCACCAAATTTGATATCCTTCCATGAAACCATTTTTACAAAGGTACAACTTGATTTCATCCTTAGATCTCTTCTTGAGTAAAGAACACTTTTGACACGGACACAACATAGTACCATCTGAATCCACCACTTTGGAACCTTAGATGTAAGAAAATTACACATATTCTCGAACACCTCTTTGAAAAGTCTCTAAAAACACAACCATCAACTACACACTTATACATTTACTCTTTATTCGCCATCATTGTCACCTGAATGTAACAATTCAAGATGTCAATAGACAATAGAAGATTTAACATCAGCTTCAGTTTGAAAAATAGACCTAAAAAACAAAAACTCCAACCAACCGCTAACTAAAATCAATTTTACTAATTTAGAAGATGAGAAGAAAAGTGTTTTCATTAATTTATCATGTGAGCCCATCCATAAGGATTCAAACATTACTATAAGACGATCGTTGTCATACGTAATTTATATCTGAGGAAAATTCAACAGCATAACCATGTACCAATCTAGTATACCCCATAAAACAATCATAATCAACTGTTTAAACTATCACTGTAGTGATAATATTAATAGTAGATTATGATTCGTTTGGTATACCAAAGAGGAAAGGGCCCTACGGTCAAATTTTCATCAAATATAAACTATATCTAACAACAATTGCCTTATTGTAAGGTTTGAATCCGTATGGAACCCCTTTGTCTGGGACCTCCGAACTAAGGAAGCCAACATAAATGTAATATTTTAAGGATGTTTTACATCATATATTTGTATGTTCTACAAATGAGGTTGTAAAATGATCTTAAAATATTTGTTCATTTATGTTGACCGGACATTTACGTATATTTGATTGGTTAACGTGAGGGATGTGGACTTATGTGACCCTAAATTGGTGCCTAAATAAAGTAATTAAATGGTAATTATTGGAAGGGTGCCTACAAAAAAATTCTTCCACCTGCACATATCAAAATCCACAACCATTGGATCATGATATCTTATTCTGAAGTGAGTCCAACAGTATAGTGAAAAAAATACAACACTATTGCAGGT
Organism: Ottelia alismoides; assembly: GCA_037367405.1. Classification (NCBI taxonomy): domain Eukaryota; kingdom Viridiplantae; phylum Streptophyta; class Magnoliopsida; order Alismatales; family Hydrocharitaceae; genus Ottelia; species Ottelia alismoides. Next base: position 1,086,709 of record JAZKJV010001895.1, on the reverse strand, counting down.
GATGAAATCCTCCAATATGTTGCACATGCTTCCCGGTGTGCAAGACCACACACTACCCCATGTGGAGGGATGCATTGTGTGTGATTGATTTTGTGCGATGTAATAATAAATTAATATTTTGACCTTATTATCTACCTAACAATTGTGACATATTTGGTGACATTAATTAAAATTTAATGTGATAACAAAATTATCATAGCATAACTATTATCTTGAAATTATCATGTATGCATACCTATACACCTCCATAATTGTGGGAATATGCCACCATCTCCCCTTTCATAAGAAAACTCAAGCACACACCTTCGCATATACAGCTTCATATTGACATCATACAACTTCACTAACATATATACAACTTATGATGTTTGTTTAACAATGACCAAGGTTTATCCAATATTTAGATCACATATATACATTCTATGCTCAAATTCAAAACTATACACATATGCATTAATGTCTAACTTTTATACACCAACACGTGTATGCTACCATCACATTCACATTTACAGACCTTCATTTGGTAAACACACATGTAGTAATTCTATCCATTCAACAAACATTAGTATCATCTATGCATCCTCTAATTTCAATAAATAGCATCTATGCATTCCCTCCACACATTCACATATTACATCTGATCAGAAAACATATTTATCATCAAACATGACTACACTTACGCATACCCTCGTCAATAACATGACTATACAATAACATACCCTCCTCACATTCACATCTATGCATCCGATCATCAAACATATAAACAAATATTTACCATTCAATACCCTCTAATTTCAGTTTCAGATCATTATCATTTATACAACTAATATAGTTTGAATAAAAATGTTACACATATTGACAAGAGGTACTAACTTGTTTTAAGAATTTAATCATACACCTTATCTACAATATGAATTTGTTTAAACTTTGCTAATACAGAATCAAATCATCAATATATACATATTACACTATTGATTAATTAATCTAAATACAACAAAAAATATCAAATCAACAATCCATGCGTTGAAAATTAATCTATATCAAAAAATATATAAAACTTAATTTTTTTCATATATATGCAACATAATTTAAAAAAGTTGAAAGGAATAGTTGTCATACTTTGAGGAATGTGATAGGGAGCAAGAGGGAAGCAGAGAATGGTCGTCGTTGGTGGTGGAGGACCTTCAAAGATCATTGAAGGCATGGTTTTCGAGAAGAAAGGGTAGAGAAATGAGCCCAGTAGTCTCGGTCGGTTCTGTTTAGAAATGTTGGCGAAGTGCTCGCCCGGTGGCCCGTGAGTGCTCGCCCAATAATTGACACGTGCCTCTCAATTCAAACAGGTGAGAACTCTAAATTCAAACGGTCGAGCACTTGTGTCTTGCAAGTTCTCACCCTGTCCTGGGTGAGAACATGTGCATGCCTAGTGCAAGATACTATGTGCATGCCATTTGCACTTCTTTTGTAGTGTAAGTAGACCGCTCTGCTCTACTCAACCATTTTTCCCAGACAATGGCACCACTGGATACGGTGCTCAGAATGGGGTGCCTAATGTCTGGTCTTAGAGGGCATACGGTGTCTAACAAGTCGGATTCAACAATCATTGTGTCGGCTACTCTAATGGCACTTGGTACGCGAACCAAGTGACTCAATCAATAACCAACCCATAATATATGATAAATCAATGCAAATGTTTGAGTCAAAATTTATTTTTATTTTAACCCTACAAAATATGTATATAGTGCATAAGTATGTAGAGTATTTTACCATAGAGACCATAGCGGAATAGAGAACAAGGGAATAGTTTACCTAGGTTTTTTTCCTTTTTCAAAAGTTTTTTGTGGATTTTTAATTATATACTTTTTATATTTTTAATCTTGCAAATGTTTTAACTGTTTTTTTATTGTTGTCATATAGATATAATATATATTATATAGATGGAAAGATAACAAATATATAAATATTGTATATAAGGATATATAGAAAATAAAGGGAAGTTGACCTTTTTGAAAGTTTAAAATATCTAATTAAATCAAATTTTGCAAAATAAAATATTTTTCTACTTTTTAGATTTTTTCACTATTTTTGTGATTTTTTAGGAATTTCTGAGAGTTTTTGTGGGTTTTAAAATAGTGCCAAATAGAAGATCAGGAGATTGAAGCGTGCCTAATAAATATCTCACAACTCAGATATGCATAAAAATAATTTTCCTGGAAAATATAAATTATAAAGAAAATCTAGGAATTTAAAACACTATTTTTGGATTTTTAAGGATTTTTTTTATGATTTTTATAATTTATAATTTTTAAGGTTTAGGTTTTGTATTTTTTTGTGATTTTTGGATATATGTTTTAACACTACCAATATAGCTAATATATTGTTTGGGAAATTTTTAAGATGTTTTGAAATTTTTATAATTTTTCTAAGCAAAAACTAGGAAATATGTAATGTTGTTGGATTTTTATAAATAAAAAATAACTTTAATTGATCATAGAAAATTAATTGTGAAAAATAGATTCAAGGCAATTGAGGTGATTTTTTTGGAATTTTTTGGCATGAAATGCTACATAAATCACTTAAAATACATAAAAAAATTAATTCAAGAAATAAAGGAGCCAAATGCAATTTCTAAAAAGTTTAAATTCATTTCATAACAATGTAATAAAGTTCAGCACTAGTAGGGGTATATTTGCCAAAAAATAACCCAAATATATCACATTAAATAAGTACTAGCAGGGCTATATTTTCCAAACAAATAACTTCTAGGAATAAACATGGAAATATCACAAACATTTTACACTTAATCCGCCATTTTTGCTACCGAAAAGCAATAAGGAAACCTAAGAGGGTATCCTTGCAAAATACTTAGGTCCCTCATGTGTAGGGGCATGTGAGGTCACCTAGCAGGGACCTAAGTCCAATGTCCACAAATTTTAGGGGTTCCACAATATATATTACAGAAATATTACACATGTAAATGCAAATTTTAAATACAAAAAATACATGCTCAAAAGGCGGGGGTTATGATGCAAAATACCCACATGCACACTCGCGTGTAGTCTGGATTACTTAATCTGAACATATGCAACTATCCACAGCAAGCAATGCTTTGGCATGATCTAGCAACTGAGATTACACCTAGAGTTTGTTCTTCATCCAACGACTACAAAGATGTATGTAAGAACTAATGAAGAACACATTGCTGGGAAGCTTCAACCAAGCCGATCTTTATCCACATATGATCAGGGGAGCTCCTGAGGGTCTTGTTGTCTTCCCAATCCAAAGCCACCATGGTCTTCAGATAAGTCCAAGACCCATTGATGAGTTCTTGGAAGTCTTGGGCATGAAGGAGGACCTGGAGATATTTCTTGGGTTCAATCGACCCTCAGATGTGTTCCTTAGTCTCGTTCACTTGCACATGAAGCACCGTGGTTCAAGGACGAAGGATCCCGACCACATCAGAGTTACAAGCAACCATAAATGAGGAGGCTTTGAGAGCTTTCGTTGATGGTGGAAGATCAAGCTCTGGGACCCGGTCATTGCAAAATCAGGGTGTTATTGGTGAAGGGAGTTGTGCAGATGCAGGAAATAGGGATGGAATGATTAATGGGGAGAAACAATGATCTGAACAGGAGAACAAGGACTAGGAGATCCATATCTCAAGGGTATGAAATTGTTGATGAGATTTGTTTTTTAGATGAAATCAAAAGAAATAAAAGGCATAGATACGCTAGAAATTAAAATGCGAAGGTAAATGGACCTAAGAGAAGGCCTCACCTATCGAAAGAACGGGGAGGTTGAACCACATGGTGGAGCTTCGTCGATGATGGATTTGAATCACCTCACAAGCATTTCTCCTCACCTTGGAATCGATGGGGACTTCATTCATGAATAGCACACTCCCAGGATGTTTGTCAACGAATTCCGATGCCGTTCAGAGGGATTAAACTCAAAAAGTAACTCGATGTAGGTATTTTATAATAGATATGAAGGGTCAATTTGTGAAGGGAATCTTGCAACACTCGATGACGATTGATCAGATCAAAGACTTGGGTGAGATTTAGAGCTATCAAATCAATAAATTTCATTCAGAATGCCAAGCCAAAGGATGACTGGATAAGTGGAACAAAGGGCACAAAATCGGGGTCTGATACAAAATAGAAGCACTGAGGTTTTGGGTAGGAGAGAGGGGTTGTTGACCCCATGTCAATAGTCCCTGGTCCGTGAAAGGTCGACATAGAACCACTACAAAAAAACAAGAAATCAATAAATCAAATAAATTCAATAATAAATATTAAACTATTTTATTAACTAACTTAAAACATGAAAAATGTTTATTATATTATGTACTATTTGATTTTTATTTATTTTTACAACCTTATTTATGAGGCGTTAATTTTTACAAGTATACTTATATGTATATTTACCTATGTTTTAATTGTTCTATTCTCATTAATTTTTTGAATTTATAATCATACATAGATATTGTATATATTTATAATATAATTAAATATATATATTTACATTTTTCGTATTTTTTGAGTTTATTTTGCGTGCTTAAATAAATAGAGGTATTTACATTATATGTATAGTATACCTATGTATTTATTACATTATTTTTTATTATATTTTTAATGGTTTTCTTTTTAATTTATCTATTTAATATATTTAAAATAATATTTACAAGTATTTAAAAATATAAGAAAAGTAACCATATAAAGAATACATAAAATGAATAAAATATACTCATATATAGCACAATGGGACCCCGGAAAGCTGGCTTTTGTATATTAACTCGTTTCAATCCTTCTTAGATAGATAATTTAATTCAGATCATAATGGAGTTGACTTTGGTGAATTTTGAGTTCATATGGAGAAGATATTGATCTGTGATGTTTTGTTTACAGCTTTTTCTTCTATGTGTCCCAAGTGCATTGTGCATTACTTTTATGTGCATATATTTTAGTATTTTTCTATATGTTATTATGTACAAGTTTGATGTATATAATTTTATTATTTGAAGTGTAAAAAACGAAAAATAAAATGGAGAAAAATGGCTTATTTGAAAAATGAACATTAGGGTTTTCTACACGATATGGCCCTTATCTCCCCATACGTTATTCCTTACCGATCAAGTCAATATTGACCTAGTCTTGGGGTTTCCTTTATTTTTCTTCATTCATTTATTTTGGATTTAGAGACATGTTTTTATGTACTTCTTACATATGACATTCAGTGTGTTAAATTATATAACTTAGATGTATTTACATCTATTCATTTAGGGATTTAAAACAAATTAAAGAAAATAAAGGTGAATGAATGGGTTTTTATCACCAGAGCAGTTCCAGTTGGGTTCTTAGGCCACCCCTAGGTCGGTTCACCAGTTTCATGGAGGTAGACCCTATTAGTACCAACATCAACCTAGTATCAGTCTCCACCACATTTCCACACTTGGAGACATGGTTACCAGCAGACACAACCAACCTAGTTTTATCAGCCATACCATCAGTAGTCTGTGTAGTGTTCATATCCTCCTCCTCAATATCATTATTCTTCTCTGTCTGCCTATCCTGGTTAACAACAACAGTGTTAGACACACTATCAACATTAGAGATCGCCAATTGTTGAGAAAATAGAGGTACCTTCGGTGAACCCAACTCTTGAATACTTAGACCAACTAATGAAGAATATGAATTATATTAACCCGACGCTTGATTGTTGGACATGTGAGCCCACAGTGAGCCAATATGCAATAAATGTTATTGCAGTTCACTCTTTAATCTGAAATGAAGAATAACTAATATGCATAATACATCCATTAGTACAATTTGGGTTATGTACCATGTTCATCATAATAATCATATAGTTGTTGATTCAATGGTTGAATAATAGAGGCTGGTGTTTAGATAATATCTAAAGAATTGATTGAGGACTCATCAAGTATTATCAAATGATTATTAAGAGAGGATCTCCAGCCTGAGAAGAAGATGAAAATCCTTCTCCGAAGGCTGATATCTGACTGACCTCTTGATGTATGTGCTTTACATAGGAATAGAGATTCATATGTGTCATATAAGTTAGGTCCAAGAGTTGACTTAACGAGGTCGAGATAACAAAGACCTATGTTGTATGCCGTAACGATATATGCATGCATGCTCTGACCAAAGACTTATGTATTATTATATATCTAAGTATGTACATTAGACAAACCATTAGATTAATGACCTAATCAAGGTCTATACACTAGTGAGTTGGTGTGCATACAAAATCGAAATGTTTTCTTCATGAAACTTGCTCATCTCTACGAGATCTACAACTTTTTTAAAGATACCAAAATCAAAATTGATCGTTTGCATAAAGTGATATTTTTGGAGTACTCTATGTACAAAGGATACCTTGATTTTTGGGTTTTCTAATTTTTTATTATTTTAAACCATATAAAAATCCGAAAAATATGATAAAATCACAGATAAATATTTACACAATAATCTATTTTTGGATTTTTATTAATTAAGAAAAAGAAGAAATAAAATAAAATATGAAAACGACAATTTTTGTACAAACAGTTAGTGAAGCCTCGTACTCAATTAGTTTCTTTGATTTCAAACTTATTTTGGATTTGTATTTTTGTGCATTTTAATAAGACTTTCATCAAAGAAAATAAATGAAGAAGAAATAAATTAAAATGAGTCAATCATGTACATAAAATAATAGGTCAAAAATCGCCAAAATACAAAATGTATAAAAGAGACCCAAAACCCAACTTTCATGCATAAACTCCGATACACTTGAACTTGGTCTTGTTTTGAAGGTAATTAAATGTATATTAGTTTAAAATTGAGTAGGATCAAATCAGACACTGGAGAGGAAGATATCGAGGTTTTAGTCCGTTGAAAATAGAGTCTTGTTCCCGAGTAAATTAGCTGCATATTTTTCCTTATGTTGAAGAATTAGCATTCATGCATGCATAAGTAATATTTGCATTTTAGCATTAATATTTGCATTAAATAAGAAGCCTAATTCACTTGTAATTATTCACCTATTTATCGGTATTTTATACTCACTCCAAAGTCAATAAAACCAACTCTATATTGTATATATTACTAACTAATAATACAAGGAAAAGGTCAAAAATTTCTATCTTGTAAAATTACCCAATAAAACCCCAAACCCAGTTGAAGACCTTAGACCTTAGAATGCAAATATCTATCTCACACAACCTCCGATCTAAGTCTACTTACTTTTAAACTAATACATATTCAGAGACCTTCAAAATTAGACCAATTTCATTTATATCAGATCTTGTATGCTAAACTTGGGTTTTGGGACCCATTGTACATTATATGTATGTATATTTGTACCCTTGTATTTTTGTATTTTACTTGACCTCATCTCCATTTTTGGTCAACATGAAACTTGTAGATCTCATCAAGTTCTACAACTTTCATATTTTGAGTTTTTCCAAATTCGGCCATATTCTCTATCTCATTCCACATTTTCTTTCGGCCATTCAGATCAGGCCACGTGGCGCCCTCTAGTTGCGCCACGCGGCCCGCTCATAAAGCGCCATGCGCTCCTCTTTCTCTATCGTTTGATCCCTTCCCTTCTCTCCAGATCTGGGCTATCCACTCTCCCAGCTGATCTCCACCCTCCGATCATCTCCAGATCAGATCTCCTCCGTCCGCTAGCGCCTCGCCCTCAGCGTGGCACGTGTAACTCGCCTAGCCACACGATCGAGGTCGAAAGGACTTCATCCCCACCACACACTCCCGCACTATCCTTAGCCCTTCGATCAGATCCTCCAGATCTCATCCCAGCCATTCTTCAGCGCTTCCCTCTCCTTTCGCCACGTGTCGCACCCTTACCCCTTCGATCATGCCACCTCGATTTGATTCAAACCCCTCCTTAACACCTCGATCTGGGCTGTTGGATCACAAGATTCAACGATCCCGAGGTTTGTCTTCCACCTCGGGCCACATCCCCCACGCATGTTGCCCACTCCGCGTGCTCGCCACCCCCTTCCTTTTTTCTCTGCCACCACAGCCACTCTCTCCACCCTTTGACCGCCACACGATGAAGCCCCCACTCCCTTCATCTTCGCTGACCTCCATATCCTCCATGATCCCCTTTCCTCCTCTCTTCACGCACCCCAGGAACCTCACGCCTCCATCACTTCCACCTCCACATTCTCTCTAAAAATCCATGCCTCTTGCCACCGTTATGCCCATCCGTCATTGCAAGAGAGAACCTAGAGCTACCCTCTACCTATCAGTGATAGTGATTTGGGCTTAGAAGCGAGCGACGACGGGATTCTTCACCGGCGAGATCCACGGCCAACTCCGTCGTGTCGCAGCTCCACTGACGAGCTATACGAGCTCGGGAAGCTACCGGCCCTTGAGTGAAGACCAGGAAGCTCCTCCTCGAGCTTCTGACCCCATGTAGACGCCTCCATTCTCCTCCGATCGTCTTCATATTTTCATCTCAATTTTCTCGTAATTTCACCACCCTCTCTGCTCTTCTTTACGTTCGCCCGACCCTCACCTGAGCTTCCCCTCGAAGCTCCGATCTTCGTGCGCTCTTTTGTTTGCCCGAGGACCCATCACACTACACTCTGATTACAGCACCACCGGTTATGGCGGAACTCCACCTCCGACCATCACCACTTCACCCCATAGGCCACGCCGCACTTGCACGGACTCCCACGAGTATGGGCTCCATTCTTTGGCTCCAGCTAACCCTACAGGTACCCCTAGATTCATTGGCTAGAACTTCACCGAAGCTCAGCTCGAGCTTCATTGTCACCGGTGTTCAGATCTCTCCAGCCACTCCTAGGACCTCCGGCGGCTTCCTATCACTTCAACGATTTGTCAGAGCTATACAGGAGCCACTGGTGAGCTACACCGAGCACGGGAGAAGGAGCCGGAGCAAGGAGCTCAACGCTGGGGCCCCGCCAAGTCTGTCGCAGGAGGCGGTGGACCGGAGTAGAAGAAGCACATCCACTGTTGGATCTCCTTGATCCGACGGCCCTCGCCACGCCACGTCGCCTTGAGCCCTCAGCCGTTAGATCATCTAGACCAAGTGGTCCTTGTTGTGCCACCTAGCAGCAGCCCCGAGCTCTAGTTTTCGTTGGATCTATCTCGATACAACGGCCAATAGTTAGCCACGTAGACATCATCAGCATCGTGAGATCGTTGTGATCTGATGACTCCAGAGGTGCCACGCCAGCAGCTCCAGCAGCCGTTGGATACACACTAATCCAACGGTGCACATCGTGCCACATATCCTCCTCCAAGCCTCTTCTCCGATCCTAGGCTTGGAGCACCCAAAGCAGACCCGAGGCTGTCCTCCAGAGCCTCCCGAGCCTTGATCGACTTCCAAGCCTAGCTCCGCACGTGCTTCCCACGTGAGGGCTAGGTAATTTGCATAGAGGCCATCAAAGGTTTTGGAAATTGCAATTTGGTCCCAGCCAAGCGTGTCACGCAAGGCGTGCGTGACTCTGTGGGATATTGCATCCACCTCCCCTGCATTATAGGTAATTGCATTTAAGTCCCTATCAGCACGTTTTTTTCAGAATTTTTATTCTCTATATTAGTAATTTTGTCCTTGTCTTTGCACACATATTTAGGTGTCCATTTAACATCATTTTTAAATTCTAAAAATTACATGCTGTAGCCCAACTTGTCCTTTATCTCATGTGACACGTGTTTTATTTTTGTGACTTCTCTAAAATTTAATATTACTAATTTGGCGGAAATTAGCATATTTTGCTCACTGTGTGCTTTTTAATTCATATTAAATTCCTCGTTGATCCAAATTTCCTCATAAAAATCACATTAGATTTAGGATAATTTATTCTACATTGAGCCCAAAAATCATTGTATTTGCACGCATCACGAGGCCTGAATAAATCAAATAGTAACTTTCTTAATTGACTTTCAATAGGTCCAATTCACGAAGAATTTTAGGTTTATTAATTTTCCTCAATTTATCACACATAGATCTATCTAGGATAATTTTCATAATTGGAAATAATGAGTTTTGGTATTTATTAAATTAATTTTGTAAAAATCACCTTGCATTCATATTTTATTCACAGTAAATTCATCTTGAGTCATAATATTCCAAAAAAATTGTAGACACTTGGGTTCGTAGTATTCCATCTTCTGGCCAAGTTTTATAATTTTTGAACTTCATTTCATCATATTTCTGATTTAACTTGCAAAATTGGCCTAGAATTGCATTCATTTTTTCCTTTATTGGATAAAAATTGCTAAAAAGACCAAAAATAATCCTCTAAAAATCTGACCTCTGAATTTTCTTAAGATTCACCTAAGGAGACAGTTGCCTGGTTGAGTTCGACCTTGGGCTTGCCCAAGTAAAATATATATGCCGCTCCCATTTAATTGAACATTAATTCAAATTAATAATTAGATTCGTTGCAGTCGGGTAATCAAGGTTTCGTCAAAAACCATTTAAATTAATATTCAATTAAATACGAGCGGCAGATTTATTTTACTTGGGCAAGCCCAAGGTCGAACTCAAGGAGGCAGCTATCTCTTTTGGTGAATTTAAAGTGAACTCAGAGGTCAGATTTTTGGAGTACTATTTTTTTCTCTTATTTAGCAATTTTTATGCAATAATGGAAACACGAATGCAATTTCTGGCCAATTTCGCAAGTTAAATCAGAATATGATCAAATGAATTCCAAAAATTATGAAACTTGGCCAGAAGATGGAATGCTATGAACCTAAGTGTCTACAATTTTTTTTTGGAATTTTTCGACTCAAGATGAATTTACTGTAAATAAAATATGAATGCAAGGTGATTTTTACAACATTATTTTTAATAAATATCAAAACCCATTATTTTTAGATATGAAAATTATTCTAGATAGATCTAAGTGTGATGAATCCAAAAAAATTAATAACCCTAAAATTCTATGTGAATTGGACCTACTAAAGTCAATTAAGAAAATCACTATTTGATTTATTCAGGCCCCGTGAAGCGTACAAATGCAATGATTTTTGGGCACAATGTAGAATAAATTATCCTAAGTATAATGTGATTTTATGAGGATTTTTAGAGCAACAAAGAATTTAATAAAAAATAAAAAGCACAAAATGGGCATAATATGCTAATTTCCACCAAATTAATAATATTAAATTCTAGAGAAGTCACAAAAATAACACGTGTCACATGAGATAAAGGACAAGTTGGGCTACAACATGCAATTTTATGAATTTAAAAATGATGCTAAATGGATACCTAAATATGCGTGCAAACACAAGGACCAAATTGCAAATACAGAAAATATAAATTCTGAAAATAAAACATGCTGAAAGGGACTTAAATGCAATTACCTATAAAAGGGGAGGTGGATGCAAATATCCCACCGAGTCACGCTCGCCTCGCGTGACACGCCTAGTAGGGACCAAATTACAATTTCCAAAACCTTCGAGGGACTTTTTGCAAATTACCCAACCCTCACGAGGGAAACACATGCAGAGCTAGGCTCAGACATCGATCAAGGCTTGGGAGGAGGCTCGAGAGGCTCGGGAGGCTTGGATCAGCCTCGGGTCAGCTTCGGGTGCTCCGAGCCTAGGGTCTGGGAAGAGGCTCGGCGAAGGATATGTGGCGCGATGTGGACCGTTAGATTAGTGTGTATCCAACGGCTGCTAGGGCTGCTGGCGTAGCACCTCTGGAGTTGTCAAATCGTAAAGATCTAACGGTACTGATGATGTCGATGTGGTTGACTATTGGCTATTGGATCGAGATAGATCCAACGGAGACTGCAACTCGGGGCAGCTGCTACGTGGTGCAACAAGGACTGCTTGATCTAGATGATCTAACGACCAAGGGCTCAAGGTGACGTGGCGTGGCAAGGGCCATCGGATTGAGGAGATCCAACGGTAGTTGTGCTTCTTCTTCTCCGGTCCGCCACCTCCTGCGGCGGACCTGGCGGGGCTACAACGATGAACTCCTTGCTCCGCCTCCTTCTCCCGTGCTCGGTGTAGCTCGCTGGTGGCTCTTGTATACCTCTCACTGATCGTGGAAGTGACAGGAATCCGCCTGAGGTCCTAGGAGTGGCTGGAGAGGTCTGAACGACGGTGACGACGAAGCTCGAGCTGAGCTCTGGTGAAGTTCCGGGCAATGAAGCTAGGGGTACCTGCATGGTTAGCCGGGGCTAAAGGATGAAGCCCGTACTCATGGGAGTGCGTGCGAGTGCGGTGAGGCCTAGGGGTTGAAGTGGTCATGGTCGGAGGTGGAGTTCCGCCGTGACCAGCGGCACTGTGATCGGAGTGTAGTGCGACGAGTCGTCGGAGCAAACAAAAGAGCGTGCAAAGATCGGAGCTTCGAGGTGAAGCTCAGGGTAGGGTCAGGCGAGCGTGAAGATAAGCGGAGAGGGTGGCGAAATTGCGAGAAAATCAAGATGAAAAGATGAAGACGATCGAAGGAGAATGGAGGAGTCTACCTGGGTCAGAAGCTCGAGGAGGAGCTTCCTGGTCTTCGCTCAAGGGCCAGTAGCTTCCTGAGCTCGTGCAGCTCGTCGGTGGAGCTGCGACATGGTGGAGTTGGCCGTCTATCTCGCCAGAGAAGAATTCCGTCATCACTCGCTTCTAATCCCAAATCATTGTCACTGGTAGGCAGAGGGTAGCTCTAGGATCTTTCTTTGAATGGTGGATGGGCGTAACGGTGGCCGGAGGTGGGGATTTTATAAGGACAATGTGGAGGTGGTAGTGATGGAGGCATGAGTTTCATGGGGTGCATGAAGCAAGGAGGAAGGGGATCATGGAGGATATGGAGTCCGGCGAAGATGAAGGGAGTGGGGGCTTCATCGTGGGGCGGTCTATGGGTGGAGAGAGTGGCTATGGTGGCAGAGAAAATAGGAAGGGGCGGCAAGCGCGCGGAGTGGGTGACGTACGCGAGGGATGCGGCCCAAGGTGGAAGACGACCTTGGTATCGTTGGATCTTGTGATCCAACGACCCAGATCGAGGTGCTAAGGAGGGGCTTGGATCAAGTCGAGGAGGTATGATCGAAGGGGTAAGGGTGTGACACGTGGAGAAAGGAGAGGAAGCGCTGAAGAACGTCTGGGATGAGATCTGGAGGATGTGATCGAAGAGATAAGGACAATGTTGCAGTGTGTAGTGGGGATGAAGTCCTTTCGACCTCGATCGTGCGGCTAGGCGAGTCACACGTGGCACGCTGAGGGCGAGGTGCTAGCGGACGTAGGAGATTTGATCTGTTGATGATAGGAGGGTGGAGATCAGCTGGGAGAGTGGATGGCCCAGATCTAGAGAGAAGGGAAGGGATTGGACGACTGAGAAAGAGGAGCGCGTGGCGCTTTATGAGCGGGCTGCGTGGCGCAACCAGAGGGTGCCACGTGGCCTGATCTGAATGGCCGAAAGAAAATGTAGAATAAGATAGAGAAGATGGCCGAATTTGTAAAAACTCAAAGCATGAAAGTTGTAGATATTGATGAGATCTAAAGGTTTCATGTTGACCAAAAACGAAGATGAGGTCAAATAAAATATAAAAGTACAAGGGTACAAATATACATCCATATAATGTACAATGGGGTCCCAAAATTAAAGTTTTGCATACGAGCTCCGATTTAAATGAAATTGGTCTCATTTTGAAGTTATCTGAATATGTATTAATTTAAAAGTCAGTAGACCTAAATCGGAGGTTGTATGAGATAGATATGTGCATTCTATGGTCTAAGGTCTCCAACTGGGTTTGGGGTTTTGTTGGGAAAATTTTATAAGTTAGAAATTTTTGACCTTTTCCTTGTATTATTAAATAGTAATATAAACAGTACAGAGTTGGTTTTATTGACTTTGGAGTGAGTATAAAATACAAGTTAAATAGGTAAATAATTACAAGTGAATTAGGCTTCTTATTTAATGCAAATATGAATGATAAAATGCATGTATTACTTATGCATGCAAGAATGCTAATTATGCAACATAAGGGAAAATATGCATCTAATTTACTCGAAAACAAGACTCTATTTTCAGCTTTAAGAGTGATGAATTACATATTCATCACGTAGCCGACACAGCTTTATCGGCCATACCATTAGCAGCTGGTGTAGTATTCATAACCTCATCATCCTCCTTAGTATCAGTATTCTTCTCCACCTGCATATCTTGGGTACCAACAAGAGCCTTATACACACAATCAGCCTCAACAACCTCCACTTTTGAGCAGATAGGGGTACCTTCGGTGAATCCAACTCTTGACTACTTAGCCAAACTGATGATGAATATGAATAATATTAACCAGAGGCTTGGTTGTTGGAAATGTGAGCCCACGATGAGACATTATGCAATAAATGTTATTGCAATTTACTCAGTAATCTCATATAAAGAACAACTAATTTGCATAATAGGTCACATAGTAAAATTAGGGTTATGTACGATGGCTATCTTAAAAATCATATAGTTGTTGATTCAATGGTTGAATCATAGAGGCTGGTGTTTGGATGATATCTAAAGAGTTAGATTGTGGATTCATTATTATTAACAAAGGATCCCCATCATGAGAATAAGATGGCAATCCTTCTCTAAAGGTTGATATCTAAATGACCACTTGATCTAGGTCCTCTGCATAGGAATAAATATTTGGAGGTGTCAGATAAGTTAGGTCCTAGAGTTAACTTAACAAGGTCGAGATAATCAAGACCTATTTTGTATGATGTCACTACATAGGCATGCATCCTCTGACCATAGATAGATGTATAACTGTTATGTCTAAGTATGTACATTCAGCAGATCATTAGGTTGATGACCTAATCTACGTTTATACACCGGCAAGCTGGTGTGCATACGAGGGCATATAAGTAATGTGATCTCTCAAAGGAATCATGCCTGTCACTACTAAATTGGACGAGATGAGCTCACTCATGAGATATTGGGATCTACCAAATTCCATGCATGGTCATATTGCCTGAGAATTATGATAAGAATTTGTAGGTACGATATATTCTTTTGGAAGATATATGATCGGTACCAACTCCCAATGATCAAATGAGAAATTTAATAACAAAACCCTGAAGAAGACAGTCTAAATGTGATCTAAAAACTTCAGGTTTATTCTAGGTCTTCCAATATACAGGATGTATGGGTATTAGGAATACTTGAGGGTGATGAGATCATAAACGATTGTATAACCGTGACACTTCCGTTCAGCGGGAGTAATAAAACAGATTTGGATTTTAGTGACTCCTCTCAATTTAGAAGTAATATGATCTCCATCCAATTATTTGACATTGATCTGAAAATTATTCTGATGCAATGAGAAGATTAGATTTACGGCTTTGATTTAATCAAACATCATTGAAAGGTTACCAAGATTTGGATATGAGATATGATCTTAGTATTCAAGTCACTATAGAATGTAAAATCACCCTATCCTTATCTCCAAGTATCTACGGAGAAAGTGCATTTTCTTGATGAGTTCAAGAATTATTGTATTTTTTATATGTATCTGAACAATGAGAAAATTGATAATTAAAGGTGATTTAATTATTATGAATATTATAGATCTGATTCATATTATTTGGACACATAAGAATAGTCATCTAACATGATTAAATATGATTTCATTATAAAGGATATGATTAATGTAGATATCACTATCCATAATAAACATAAATATTATAAATGTGATTTATAATATGTTAGAGAGATGTTATTATAAATAATATTTACAAATTAAATATTGATGCGAATTGCATTCACATTGAACAATTAATTGTAAATACAATTTACATTTTATATTGGATGTATGAATATGATTCATAATTATCAATGGCATGATTGATATTATCACAAAATAATTTGGAATTATTTTGGTGAATAATTTTGCAACAAATTGGTGCACATGTACAATATTTAGAGAGATATGAGATCTCTCAACTAATGAATGAGAGAGTCACTTTCCCCTTTAAGAAGGATGGACTGCCATGGAGTCCTACTCCATGTATGGTTGTCCACCTATTAAGGAAAGGAGGCTTGCCATCTTTCCTATAATTCCATATAAGATTGATTTGAATTAAATTGAATGTGTTGTAAATTGTTTATAACATATTTAATTTATTCTAAATTGATTATTTGTCATTGTAAATTTATGCAACAACATTGTGGCCATTGATTCAAAGCACAAAATAATCTAGACCCCTGATTTTGAATGCACATGGATTGAGATCCATGGACATCCAATTTGTATTAAAGAAAGGCTAGCCCAAGACTTCTCCACTTACATCAATTTGAAGAGAAACAACTCTCTCTCTATTATCTACATGTCATGTATCTCTCTCTCAACATTGTGGTCATCCACATTGTTGACCTAGAGAGACTCGCAATCATCTCGACGTTGTTGTGACACCAGATCGACTGCTCGTAGATCTCCTACATATTCCGTGCTTATTGCTATTGAAGAAGATGTCAGATTTCGTAAGACAAAATTAGGAGACTCCTCGCTCTGATCATCAACTTGGATTGTGGGAAACACGCATCTCATCTGCTTGCCCGCAAGTGTAACCTTCATCGGATCGGACTTGAGACAGGAGGTTTCTTATTTTAGAGACAAGGGATCAGATTCACAGTTCAGAAGGTATTCTGATAACTCATTTGTAATATTGATGAAATGATTTGAGAAGTTCTCTCGAATCATGTCGTTTCACCTATTTAAAAATTTTAATTTCCATTGCCCGATTCTACTAGTATGATTAGTTGCCATAGGTCATATGTGATGCGACCTAAACACTTTAATGATGTTCTAAGGCCAAAATTCTAGTCTTCAAGCAATATCTGAGTCTTGGTCAAAGGTCATGGATTTCATCCAGACCCTAAGGGAACAAGGTTTTGCATATCGATTGTGCGTGACTCATGGTTTGTGCATATGATACGTGTTTCGAATTATTTTTCGCTAAAATGAAAAGTTCATGTTTATCCATTATTTGGAATTTTTTTTGGATAATAAAATGTATTTAGAATTTCTAAATATGTCCCCAAAATGGTATCTACTTGTTGGCACCAAAAGTGTATGAATTAAAATACAAAAAGTTCTCGTAGTGAAATTACTTTTGCCTGTATTCATGGATTTGTATGAAATTAATTTCTTCTTAATAATTCCCTATCATAAAATAGAAATAAATACATTAATCAAAAGGTAAATTAAATCGGTAAACTGCTCGAATTTATTTTGCATGATTCTGACTCTGTTTTCCCTAGATATTCTATATTTAGTGGAGATGGGTCAGATGGTGATTGCATCATCAAGATCTCTTTCTTAATGTGTTTATCATTCAACAAAAATCTCGAAAATTATGAATTTTTCCAAATTAATTTGATTCATAATTTTTAGGAAAATATTTGATTAAACATAAACGACCATTGAATGTGAGTTTCATGACACCTTATTTATCATTCTACAATTGTTGTATGACAACTTTTATGTGTTAAACCAATAACATGTTTTCTTGATATGCTTAGAAATTTAGGATCTCAAAATTGTTTTAAGATGTCAAAGATTTCTGAGTGATTACTATATTTGTATCATGTCGATCACCAAGAGCAGGTGATCGATAAAACCTTTTAATACAATATGCACCTATTATGTTGTCTTGATTTGATTTGTTGATGGTGTCGAGGTCGTGGATACGCTAATGGATTACTTAATTGGCAACCTACATTATAGTGGAAATGCTCCCCGTTTGCATAATCTGTCTGACCTGGCTTGATTCGTTTCATGGATGGGTAGCATGAGAAGTCAATGTGTACTTTAATCAACTTATTAGAGTAATACATATGTACAAATGTGATGGTGTATACTATATAGAAATATCAATAAAACCCTATTGTTTGTTGGTTGATTGATTGGATTAATAATTGATTTATGTGATTCAATTAACTAGGTCTAATTAAAATAAACATTCCATTATGAATGGAGATGTAATTCCCTTGAAAGATTTAATTGTAATGAATATGATTCATAATGATTAATTAAAATTCGAATGGCCAATATAAGATCATATAAATAATATCCATGGTCTCCTATCAAGGAAAAGGACTATGTCGCCATGGATTGTATGATGAAGACGCATGTCTGAAGTGCGAGCTCCTACATACAAGCACACATGGATCATGCTCATTGATTCTCGAAAGAGTAAGGTCGTTTGCGTAGTGAACCCAATATTGGTTCCCAATATTATTGAGGTGATTTTGGATTGTGCATAGCAAGTTCTATTCCTGTTGATGGTTTGATCATTTAATAATGGGTCAACATCACCTTAGGGGTGGTGGGCTCGGATGTTAAAGAATGAATTGGGAAATGCAAGTTGGACTTGCAAAGAGGAATGAGTTCCTGCTTATTATTCTATGAATTGTAGTTTCTCATATTATTGATATGTAACAAAGGTAAAAAGAAGATCTCAGATCTAGCTAGAGATATAAATGTAAGTATATCTCTTGTTTTGAAAGTGAATAAGGTAATGAACTTTCAGAGTTTAAAAGGCAAGACAACTTTTATATAAAATCCTTAATCTAAGTAAAATATATTTATGCAAATTATCTTATTTCAAATAACCTTCATTAAATCCACTAAATTCTATACTCAAACATAATTGGTATAATGGATTGGATCCACGATTAAGATGAAGTATTTGCTGTTGAACACAAAATGTATGTGGTTGCAATGTGCAAGTTTCCTCATGATTATGAGGATTGAAAATTAAATAAACAATAGGAAAACAACATTGGGATTATGTGTCTCTAAAGTCTCGATCTCTCATCGAGTGTGTTTTGGAACTAACATGTTGGTGATGATCGTAGTTGTCAAGATCATTATAAAAATCGAAGAAGATGTTTGGAAAGCATATGTGCTCTCAACATTCAATCAAGAATGAAATGGTTCACTACATTATGTAGAATGGTGGCTCGATATGAGACGATCTACTCAAAATGTTTGAGTACCTGCCTGAACCAAAGTCCCTTTGAGTTAAGATGAGTATGGATATGATGAATGTCATCTTGTGCTATCTCTACTCTAGTCTTTCATAAAGAATCATAATGCTTATATTGTATGAATGTGATGAAGCAAGAATAAATGTTGAAATAATCTTATATAGAAGTTCCTTGAGGACATGTTCAAATTGAGAGATTCTTTATCTTAGGCAATATTTGTTTAAGTTTTAAGGAAGTGCAGTGGAAGCATGGGAACGACCCATGTAAGAAGAAGAGTCAAATAGTTGATTGTACTTCTGTGACATCTGTACATATGAAATCCAAAGAGTTGGGTGAGTGCCAATACTTCAACAAGCCGATGTACTGATAGTTTGACTATCTAGACCTAACTAAGATCCTTAGAGAAGGACCAAAATAGTGCATTTGAATATTCTACATATCATCATTGAAATCAAATTGCTTATTATATAAAAATAAAGTCCAATAGTTCTATCTCCTTCTAATGACACTTGCAATTGGTTGCTCATATTTTAGAAGACTAGAAATTTTGATCTTAAGGTTTAATAGTCATCTACAAGGAGTTGATGCAATTGTTGCAACAATCTCTATTAGATAGAAAGACTACATAATTTTAGTGGGAGAGCCCTCAGTCTTATAGAATGTCTTTATGACCTAGATATTAGAATACATTCATTGTTTATTTCTAAACATGTTAGAAATGGACATACATTCTGTAATAGACTATCATAAAGAGTTATTATGGATATATTTCATATATTAATCTAACATCTAGAGGACTCTCCTAAATTAGAATATTAATGATTGATTCGTTAACATTTCTAATACTGGAAATTAAACCTTAAAAGATCAATAGGAGGATAAAGATCATTTTACAATGATACGACATAAAGCTTTGGACATATGTTTATTGATAAAGTCAATAGAGTAGTAAGAGATTGAGCTTTAGATTGTATAAAAGTTCAAATCTTACATACTAATGAATATTTCATTCAAAGTTGAAATGTTTTATGCACCCTTTTCTATGAATTTTGTAAGATGTTGAGGCATTCAAGACCACATACTTATTAATGTATGTGAACCCTCTATACCATAATGAACATTAAGATATGTGATATCCATTGATGATTATTCATGTTATGAGATTTCTTCCTTTACCCATTAGAAACCTTTGAAACGTTCAAAGATTTCATAATTTTGATTGAGAACCAAAGTTAGAAGGAAGATAAAAAGAATTCAATCTAACCTAGGTAGCCAGTATCTATTAGATGAATTCAAGGAATACCTTATGGAGAAAGGAGTATCGTTTCTATCTTACTCCTAATACACCTCTATAGAGTTGTAATGAGATGCAGTTAGATTACGTATGACATGATTTATGATGAATCTTAGCATAATTACCTCTTAGTTTCCAGATATATAAGTAGTAGAGATTGCAATAGATATCACTAATAATATTCCATGCAAATATAAACCCAAAACTCCTCGTGAGCTACGGTTTGGAACCGAGCTTAGTGTCAGATACTGGACGATTAAAGGTTTGCTTGGTATGTGGTATAACATGGATGCAAGAAAGATAGAATCTCACACTTGAAAGTGCAACTTAACTAAGGAATATAAATTATGGTATTGGATACCTACTTTATGACCTTGAGATTCTTAAAAGATCTCATCTCTAAGAATATGATTATAAGAGGGTGACTTTATAGAGAATCGATATAAGAATGAAGTAAAGGATGATGAGGCTCCTAGAATCAGAAACTAAGAGGACAATTAAATGATGAAATACTCATAGCTCTTCAAATCAGTTTGAGTGTGGTAAAACCACCGGGAGGATATGGATTCCATGTATCAGAGAAATCTCATAATGATCGAACTTCATATGATGAAGCTTCTATAGATCATGACATGGAAAGATGAATGTTAGCAATAAAGTCTAAAGTAGACTTCATACGTAAGTGTTGTATATGGAACCTTGAGGATCCACCAATAGCGGGCAAACCCATTAGATGTAAATGGATCTTCATGAGAAAGAAGGAACATGATGAGAAGGTAGAGACCTTCAAAGAACGGCTCGTAGCCGAAAGCTACACACAGAAAGAAGACATCACTTGCGATGAGACTTGATTTCTATTAACCATGCTTAAACCCATCAAAATATTACCAATTGTAGCTACACAACTTGACTTTGACATCTGACTGATGGAAGTCAAGATTACATTCCTCAATGAATATCTCAACAAGATATTCATATGAAGTGGACACACAGATTCATTGTTGAAGTCTGCAAGGTGTGCAAACTAAGGAACTCCATCTATGGACTCAAACAAGCTTCTTGTAGTGGGCATCATATTTGATGAAATTATAAAGGCTATGATTTTAGATAGAATCTTAATGAACCATGTGAAGCTTATTGGGAGTGCCATAGTGTTCATCACGCTAAATATAGATAAAATCCCAATCATTTGGAATGATATAAGGATGATAATAAGTGTTTTGTGATCTTATTGTTCCATACCATGGGATAAAAAATCTCAAGGATGCCTCTTAGATTTTAGTTCTGAAGTTGTTCAAAAGCAAAGAGAAGAGAGCGTTGGGACCATCGCATTAGTGGTACACCCCTAACATATTTCATTTTTGGACTACTCCAAGGAAGCTTCTTTCCCTTAAGATATGGTACTAACATGTCTAAAGGGATAACTCCTCAAAGAGTTGAGGATGTGAATGCCAAAGCTACGTGCCCTAGTGCATCAGGTAAGGAAGTTCGATGTATGCTAGATGTGTTCAAAGATCGTGTGTCTGCCATGCAGTGGAAGTAGTAAAATATTACCAATCCTACTTTGGAGATAAAAACACTAAATTGCAGCAATAATCAACATCTTTAAAGGCACAAGATTCTTGGGATTGGTTTTCTCAATGTTTTTTCTTTAATAAATTAAGACTTTATAGATAGTGATCTAAAATGTCTTACCTACAGACACATAGTAGACTTAAGACTATGTCTTAATCTAAGGAGATAGAGATCTCTAGGAATATGGATATCACTTCATGGTTATAATAATTATCGAGTTATAGTGACAAAGTCATCGTAACTACTTTAAGAAGACTGAGTATTGGTTGCATAAGATACAACATTCGCATTAGGTGTGAGCATTGTTACTGGGGGATATACAAGTCTGTAAAAGGACTTGGCATAGTCTCTCGGAAGCAGAGTGACTAGTCAGCTTACAAAGTTATTTTTCTAAATAGCTAATGATTAGCACATGAGTGTGGGTTTAAAGATTATCCCATTAATGTCTCTATGACTAGTGGGATATTGTTGGACATGTGAGAATACAGTAATCCATTATGCAATAAATGTTATTGTAATTAACTCCTTAATATGAAATGAAGAATAATTGATTTCCATAATAGATCCCTTAGTACAATTAAGGTTATGCACCATGGCCATCATAATAATCATATAGTTTCAATTCAATGGTTGAATCATAGATGTCGGTGTTTGGATGATATCTAAAGAGTTAGATTGAGGACTCATCAAGCACCGTAAAATGATTGTTAAGAGAGGATCTCAATACTTAGAAAAAGATGGCAATCCTTCTCTAAAGGATGATATCAAACTGACCTCTTGATACAGGTCTTCTGCATATGAATAGAGATTCAGCGGTGTTAGATAAGTTAGATCAAAGATGTTACTTTATGAGGTCGAGATAACTTAGACCTATGTCATATGCTGTCACGATATAGGCATTCATCATGTGACCCGAGACAAATGTATTACTATATATCTAAGCATGTACATTAGGTGGACCATTAGGTTGATGACCTAATAAAGGTCTACATACCGGCAAGCTGGTGGCGCATACAAGGGCATATGAGTAATGCGATCTGTCAAAGGGATCATTCAGGTTCACTGCAGAATCGAAAGACATGATCTCACTCATGAGATATTGGGATCTACCAAATTCCACGCATGGTCGTTATACCTTGGAAGCATCGTAAAAATTTGTAGGTATGATATATGCTTTTGGAAATTATATGATATATACCAACTCCCAATGACCAAATGATAATCTTGATGATAAAACCCTGAAGAAGATAGTCTAAATGTGATCTAAAACTTCATGTTTATTGTAGGTTTTCCAATATGTAGGATGTACGGTTATTAGGAATACTTGAGGGTGATGTGACAATAAATAATTGTATAACCATGACACTTCCATTCGGAGGGAGTGATGAAATATGTTTGGATTTTAGTTACTCCTCTTAGTAGAGAAGTAATATGATCTCAGTCCAATTGTTGGACATTGATTTGAATATGATTCAGATGCGGATTAGATTTATATCATTGATTTAATCAAGACTCCCAATATTTTGATTTGAGATATGATCTCAATATCCAAGTCACTATACATGGAATGTACAATCCCTTGTCCGTATCTCCAAGTCTCCTCGGAGAAAGTGCATCGTTCTTAAAGGAGTTCAAGAATAATTATATTATTGATAATGTATCTAAGCATTGAGAAATTTTGATAATTAAATGTCATTTAATTATTATGAATAATATGGATATGATTCATATTATTTTGGCACATGAGAATAGTCATCTAAGATAATTAAATACGATGTAATTATCAAGGATATGCCTAATGTGGATATCACTATCTAAAATAATAATAAATATAAAAAAATTAATTTATAATTTGTTGGAGAGATGGTATTATAAATAATATTTGCTAATTAAGTATTTATATGAATTGGATTCACATTGAACAATTAATTGTAAATACAATATATATTTTACATTGAATGTATGAATATGATTCATAATTATCAATGGCATTATTGAAATTATCACAAAATAATTTGTATATATTTTGGTGAATAATTTTGCAATAAAAATTGTTGCACATGTAGAATACTTGGATAGATATGAGATCTCTCAATTAAGGAAGAAGAGATCTACCTTCCCCTTTAAAAAGGGCGGGTGGCCATCGAGTCCTACTCTATGTATGGTCGTCCACCCTATTAAGAGAAGGGGGCTTGTCCTCTTTCTTTTAATTATACATGAGATTTAATTGAATTAAACTGAATGTGTGAATAGCCTCGTACCTACCCTTGTTAATTCGATCAAATTAATGGTCAAATTAATGTCATGTCATTTGTTGTAGTCAGGTAAATACGGACTGATCAAAAACCACTTTTAATTAAAGTCGAGTTAATCACGAGCGGTAAATTTATTTTACTTGGGCAAGCCTAAGGTCGAACTCAGGGAGGCAGTTGTAGGTAAATTTTAAGCGAATTTTAGAGGTCGGATTTTCAGAATATATTTTTGGTATTTTTCAATAATTTTTATGCAATTTAAAAGAAAGACAATGCAATATCAGGACAGTTTACATGTTAAATCAGAAAAGTACTCAAACTAAGTCCAAAATTATGAACATGGCCAGAATGGGAAATGCAATGAAATTAGGCAACAATGTTTTTGGATTTTTCTAACACTTTATGAATTTACTGTGAATTAAAAATGAATGCAAGGTGATTTGTACAAAATCAATTTTAATAAATACCAAATCACATTATTTTCAGATATAAAAATGATCCTTGATAGATCTAAGTATGATGAATCCAGGAAAATTGATAAACCTAAAATTCTATGTGAATTGGACCTATTAAAAATCAATTAAGGAAATCACTAATGAATTTATTCAGGCCTTGAGATGCACGCAAATGTGTTGATTTTTAGGCACAATGTAAACTAAATTATCCTAAGTCTAATGTTAATTTTTGATGATTTTTGAAGCAACGGAGAATTTACTAAGAATTAGAAGGCATCAAATGGGCAAAATATGGAAAATTTCACCAATTTAATATAATAAAATCCACTGATGTCACAAAAATGAGACAAGTGTCACATAAGAAGGAGGCCAAGTTAAGCTAAACAATGTAATTTTTAGAACTTAAAAATGATGCCAAATGGACACCTAAAAATACGTGCAAAGACAGGGACCAATATGCAAATACAGAAAATCAAATTGCTAAAAATTAAACATGCTGACAAGGACTTAAATGCAATTACCTAGAATGTTGGGGGTATGTGTGCAAAATGCCCACGAAACACGTACGCCTCACGTGATGCTCCTGGCAAGGACTAAATTGTAATTTTCAAAACCTCCAGTGGCCTCAGTGTAAAATGCCCAGACCACACATGAGAAACATGTGAGGTCCCAGGCTCGGGAGACGTCGGAGGCTCGGAGGTCGGCTCGGATGCGTTGCAGGCTCGGACGTGGCTCGGGTTAGATTCGGGGGTTCCGAGCCTAATGGTCGGGGAGGAGGCTCGGAGGAGGCAACGTGGCGCTTGCTGGACCGCTAGATGAATGAGATGTAACGGCTACTGAAGCTGGTATGTGGTGCGCCTGGGACCGTTACTTCGATTGAAGATCCAACGGAGGATGAGGGCTACTGAGATGAAACTACGTGGACGAACGAGGGCGGTTGGATCAAGATGAACCCAACGACATCTGGAGTTTAGGGAAGCGGCGTGGATGAACGAGGGCAGCTGGATCAAGATGAATCCAACGGCATCTGGAGCTCGGGGAAGTGGTGACGTGGCAGGATGATAAGCGTGGGATCCTCCTGATCTGACGGAGGCAGGGCATGGGCGACGTGGTGCAATCATAACCGTTCGATCATGAGGATCAAACAACTATTGTTCTTCATGTTCCTCCAGTCCGCCACCTCTTGCGGCGGACATGGTTGTGCTCCAACGAAGCCCACCTGGCTCCGCCTCCTCCTCCAATAGTCGATTAAGCTCACTGGCAGCTCCTGTATAACTCGGACTGGTCGTGGAGTTGCCAGGAATCCGCCGGAGGTCTTAGGAGTGGCTGGGGGGGCCTGAACACCAGTGGCGGTGAAGCTTGAGCTGAGCTCCGGTGAGGTTACGACCAATGAGCTAGAGGTACCTGCAAGGTTAGTTCAAATAGCTGAAGCGTGCAATGTGTTCGTGAGGTGATTGTGAGTGCGGTGGGAGGCATGTGGTGAAGTGAAGGTATCTGGTGGTGCTCCTCCGCTAAAGTGGTGGATCTTTGGTCGGAATGATGTTGGAGGCGTTGTCTGATCGAATGGGACGGCTCACGAAGATCAGAGCTCCATGGCGGAGCTCTGTGGATGATCAAGTGGACGTGAGAGTTGTAGGAGAAGGTGGCGTAATTGCGAGAAAATCGAGAAGAAAAGATGAAGATGATCGGAGGGGAATGGCATGTACTACCTGGGAATGGAGGCTCGAGGTGGAGTCTCCGATCGTCGCTCAAACGCCGGTAGGA
Organism: Ottelia alismoides; assembly: GCA_037367405.1. Lineage (NCBI taxonomy): Eukaryota > Viridiplantae > Streptophyta > Magnoliopsida > Alismatales > Hydrocharitaceae > Ottelia > Ottelia alismoides. The sequence continues at coordinate 1,060,403 of JAZKJV010001895.1, read as the reverse complement.
GTCCTGAGCTCGTGCAGCTCACGAGAGGAGCTACGGTACGGTGGGGTTGGCCGTGGATCTCACCGGAAAAAGTCTCTGTCTTCGCTCGGATTCTGGCCTAATTACTGTCACTAATAGGTGGAGTCGAGCTCGGCGTTTCTCTCTGTAGTGGCGGATGGGGTCGACGGAGATGGTGTATTTATAGGGATAAGGTGGCGATGACAGGTGATTGAGGGAGAGGATGGCGTGGAGCTTGTGGAGCGAGGAAGAAGGGATCATGGGAGTCGTGGGGATTGGTGGAGATAAGGGTAGAGTGGCGAGCATATTTGGAAGAGGTCTTTTCGCATCCTCTTTCTTGCACATAGACGACCCCCCCCCCCCCCGACTCCCGTTTTGAGAAAATGAGATATATTTATAGTATATATAGCTCTCTATAGTTATATGGCGAGCAAGTCATATACAAGATGGAGGTGGTAGAGGGTGGAGAGGATGGCTGGAGTGGTGCCAAAAATAGAAAGGGGGCAGTGCGTTGGCGAGGTGGGCGACGTGGGTGCGGCAATGAATGGCCCGGATTAGGAGAGAGAGGAAGAGATCGGACGACGGAGGATGTAGGGCGCGTGGTGTGCAATGGATCGGGCCGCGTGGCGCAATCAGAGGGCGCCACGTGGCCTGCTCTGAATGGCTAAAAGAGAATGGGGAATTAGAGAGAGAAGGAGGCCGAATTTGGAAAAACTCAAACCGTGAAAGTTGTAGATCTCGTTGAGATCTACAAGTTTTATGTTGACCAAAAACGTAGATGATGTCAAATAAGATACAAAAATACAAGGGTACAAATATACATACATATAGTACACAAAGGGGCCCAAAAACCAAAGTTTTGCATACGAGCTCCGATTTAAATGAAATTGGTCTCATTTTGAAGGTCTCTAAATTTGTATTAATCTGAAAGTGAGTGAACCTAGATCGGAGGTTGTATGAGGTAGATATTTGCATTCTAAGGTCTGGGGTCTCCAACTGGGTTTGGGATTTTTATTGGGTATTTTTACAAGATAAAAACCGTGCCCCTTTTCCTTGTATTATTAGTTAATAATATACACAGTATAGGGTTAGTTTTATTGTATTTGGAGTCATATAAAATACAGATAATTAGGTGAATATTTACAAGTGAATTAGGCTTCTTATTTAATGCAAATATGGGTTCTAAAATGCATGTATTATGTATGCACGTATGTATGCTAATTATGCAAGATAAAGGGAAATATGTAGCTAATTTCTCGGGAACAAGACTCTTTTTTCAACTTTAAGAGTGATGAATTATAGATTCATCAACCCCCTATACTTAAACCTTTCGCGTCCCCAAGCAACTAAATGAAATGCAAGAGTGAAATGATTTTAGGTTCCATACCAAGGTCATGAACAAAAGACGAAAATGGAGCTTGACTCGACCTTTGGATTAATTGTGCGACGGAACCTCATTGGGACCTGAACTTAAGACCTAACAGACTTCAAGTTCCACAAGTCTTCTATTCAAGACTCCTCTATAGTCAGGTCAGAACAAATCATCATACACAAATTTCTGATGACTATTATTCTTACTTGTACTGTGTAAGTGTAAAATAGCTCTCCACATCAGAAATGGCTTAGAACCAGCCTTCTCTAACAAGGTAATCTAATTACCCGGTCTAGTAACTCTTTCCTCGAAGAGCGGGGTATTCCCTTATAAGTTCAAGTGCGACCAACTCAAGAGGAGGGGGTAGAGAAAAGAATGGACGGTAGCTAGTGTAGCTACCTATCCTGGGATGCCTGACCAGTTTAGCCAAGTCATCGAGCTGTATTTTCTTTGCTAATATACATACTCCGACAGGTATTTTATTTTCACTTGGACCTATCTGATTTTTTTTGGAGTTTTTGCATTTTTTTCTAACTATATACAAGGTGCAACATGTACATCAGGAGTTTTTCCTCTTGAGCCAGTAGACTATCCCTCTTTTGAAGCATTATTGCAACCCACAACGTCTTGTCCTTAGATGTCAACATCACCAGACTAGGTTGAGATGCACTACCCTCCCTAGAGGAGGACTGATGTTTCCACCCGTGTGCTACTCCAAGCTAAAGGATTCTACCTCCTCCACTCCTCATCAATGAAGAGCTACGTGCATAGTGTTTGTCCAAGTTAGGTCATTATCTAAAAGAATCATGTGTGTACATGAGATATTCTACTTAGACTGATTAAGATGACATGTGAACATAGACTTGCGGACTCAAATAATTAAGTCACTTGACCTGAGAAATCTTAACTCCAGCTCCTGTAAGGTTCCTCTGAAATTAGGTGGATTAAGGTCAAATCAAGTCCTTCCTCAGCATCTACTCATAACTTGGTTCAAAACCCACTAGCTTCTCACCTTGAATATGCAAGATATGCAGATGAGATGCAGATGACATGCTATGTAGATGAATGAAATGCAAGACTCTTTTTCTTTCTTTTTCTTTTCAGATGTAGAGATGATGTGCAAGAGTAAATAAGAAGCCTTTAATTTTGATTTTTTTCCATTTTTTAACTCTGGTATACCTCCTATGTTACAACAATTTACAAGAGTTTTATAAGTATTATACAAGTTATACTAGTGTTTTACAATATACAAGTATACATGTATTTTAATTTATTTTTTTCAATTTTTACAAAAGTTTTAAAAGTATTATACAACAAGTAATTTTTTTTTTCAATTTTTGCCCACATGTAATTATCGTATAATATATACAAAAAATATGCGAAAGTACAAGATATGGGTAAAGTATATGTAATATATACTTGCCCCCCTATACTTAGTGTGTGCCATGTCCTCAGAGCACGAAAAGCGAGCAAGAAGGCATAGCTCGTGCTAAGCGTAAGAGAGCCAAAGGAGAAAAAATGTATAGAAGTTGTCGTGCCCCCCTATACTTAGGCTCGTGGAAGCCTAAGTGTAGTAAAAGATCAAATATTGGGCGAACGAGGTCAAGAGGGGAAGTGGATGAATATATGTACACGGCGGTCATCGGTCCCCCCCATACTTAGGTTCAGGTCAACCTAAGTATAGGACTGAAGTGGTATGAGGACCGATGTGATGTGGAGGATGTACAATGAATTAACTCAGGTGACTCTACCCCCCATACTTAGGATCTGGTCATCCTAAGTATAGTCGTAGATGAAAATATATGAAGTTGGGGTGAGTGATTAGAGTCGTGGGAGGGAGGGGAAAAATGTACCAAAATGATGGATATATACAATGGTTGCGGTCTGAATCTTTCCAGATGTTGCTGATGGCGAGAGTTTACTGTTGCAAGGTCTCATGCGTGGCTCGATGTGTATCTTTTGAACCTATCTCGCGCATGAATACAATCTCCTCAACATGGACTAACTGTTCATTGGGTTCGACGAAGTGTTTCAATAGTTGTCCATTTACTAGGAATGTCGGTGCGTCATCTGAGATCTGAGATCTCAACACATCCACTATCATGCACCACACGGACAATGAATGGGTCCGTCCACTTTGATTTTAGCTTGCCTTGGAGAACCTTCAGCCTTGCATTAACCAACCATACCTTCTGTCCAAGAACAAAGGTCTTTCGTCTGATATATCTATCATGCCAATGCTTAACTTTGTCCTTGTACATCAAACTGTTGTCGTATGCTCGGTTTCTGACTTCCACAAGCTCATCCAGATCCATTTCTCTCCGTTTCTTCCCTAGGTGTGTGTTCTAGTTGACCTTCTTGATTGCTCATTCTGATTTGTGCACTAATTCTGCGGACGAATGGCACGACTTTCCGAATACGACCCGGAATGGGGAGGTTCCTAACGGTGTCTTGTAAGTTGCCCTATAAGCCCATAGGACTTGATCGAAGATCTGAGACTAGTCCTTCATGTCTGGGCGGACAAGCTTCTGCAATATTGTTTTCACCTCCCTATTCGACACCCCAGCCATACCATTGGTCTGTGGGTGGTAAGGACTAGCGACAAGGTGATCGATGCCGTAGTACTTCAAGAGCTTCTTCACATCTCGGTTTACAAAGTGGCTATTCCCATCTGATATAAACATTTTGGGGATCCCGAATCTAGAGATGATATGATCTATAATGAATTTATAGGGCGTCCTGCTGTCTGCAGCTCAGGTTGGGATAGCCTCCACCCATCTGGATAAATAATCTACCGTAAGAAGGATGTATTCAAATCCGTGGCTAACAGGGAATGGGCCCATGAAGTCGATGCCCCATGCGTCAAAGGCATCACAAATGATGACATGCTGCATCGGCATCTCATCCTTGGAACCAACGATTCCTCCCATTCGCTAGCATACCGAGCACGACTTCGTAAAGGTGATCGCATCGTGAAACAGACTTAGCCAGTAAAAGCCACACTGAATTACCTTTCATGCGGTCCTCTTCCCGGAGTGGTGTCCTCCTACCTCTAGACTGTGGCATAAAGAATGGACACTCTAGTATTCCTCCTGAGGAACACACCATCTCCAGACACAATCCGGTCCTTCAAAGAAAAGGATCGGATCCTCCCAATGGTAATGTCTAGATCCGACTTCAGTCGGTCAATGTGGCTCTTGGGCCAATCTTCGGGAACCTTCATGGAGACAAGATAGTTCACAATATTGGCACACCATGGAAGTGAGTCGACAACAAAAATTGACTCGTCGGGGAAGTAGCCTCGAATCGGTGAATCATCGGAAGCATTAAGATCCTCGAGACGGGAGAGTTGATCAGCTACTACACTCTTCTTTCCAGGTTTATCACGAATGTCCAAGTCAAACTCCTGGATAAGCAGAATCAACCTAAGAAGACGCACCTTCACATCCTTCTTTTCCATTACATAACGTAGTGTTGTGTGGTCAATGAACACAATTACCTTGGATCCATATAAATGAGATCTGAATTTGTCCAAGGCAAACACTACCGCAAGCATCTCCTTTTCCGTATATGTATAGTTACGCTGAAAAGTATCGAGCACTTTGCTTGAGTAGTGTATTGCGAACGGGACACCGTTCACTCCTCTGTCCTAACACAACCCCAACAACAAAGTCTGATGCGTTTGTCATGATCTCAAAAGGCAGAGACCAATCTGGGGCTTGTAGGATCGGAGCATCCATGATCATTCCTTGTAATAGCTTAAAGGCCTCGAGACATTTGTAATCAACAATAAACTCCATGTCCTTGCCTAGAAGCTCAGTTAGCGTTCGGGCAATCTTAGAAAAATCCTTGATAAATCTTCGATAAAATCCGACATGCCCGAGGAAGGACCGCAACTGTTTCACGTTGGTTGGTGGCTGGAATCTTCTGATCACATCCACCGTGGTAGGGTCAACCTCCATTCCTCTCTTGAAGATGACATGCCCCAACACAATGCCCTCTGTCACCATGAAGTGACTTTTCTCCCAGAAGAGCACCAGATTGACCTCACAACTTCTCCTTCTTCACTACCTCTCATAAATTTGAATTCAATTGACGTTGGAATTCATGAGAGGGTTTAGCCTCATTGTCCATGTAGATGTGGTGCAAACACAGAGCAGGATTTATCCCGTGGAGATCGGAGATGCTCCAACCTATCGCCTTGCGGTTTTTCTCCAAGATCTCTAGCAGGCAAGATTCCTGCTCCTCAGTCAATCACGAGCTAATGATGACCAGATACTTCTTCTCTTGTCCTGCAAGGAAGCCATACTTGAGTGTTGTGGGTAAAGGTTTGAGCTCAGGTAGTGTGTGATCATCGAGGAAGTCTGGCTCAATCGAATCTGGTTCAATGCTGGTAGTGGATGGATCTGTCCTTGAAATTGCTGTCACCAATTCATTCGGCTCTGGAGTCAGATCGTCAAAGGTCTCCATGTAGTCGGCAAAAGCCACGTCCAACTCGTCATCCTCATCTTCTGATTGTCCTAAAGAGGGAAGGACTGACAGACCCAATTGGGCCTCTAAGTCATCAAAGATGTAGGGGATGCAAGTTCTGAGTTGTGTTTATTTCTAAGGACCTCGTAAACTGACTCATGCACAAGATCATCTCCGGAGGTGAGGGACTCAATGGTACTAGCTGGAATCTGTCTCCACAGCCTATCAGTGTCAACATGAATGCAATCTGCTTTGGATGAAGAGTACTCGGTGCTGGATTCTGAATCCGATCTCTTCCATTTGGTCTGCTTCATCTCAAGTTCCTCATCTCCGCCTGGAGTTTGGAACTGTATTTTCCCAATCTTATAATCAAACAAGGCTCCTGCTGTTCTGAGGAAGGGCCTTCCTAATATGATTTGGGAATCTCTCCAATTACGAGGGGTCTCCATATCAAGGACGGTAAAGTCCACCGTGTATTCCTGACCCTCGACATGGATGACAACATTCCTAAGTTCTCCTTGGGACCTCTTGGTTGATTTATCTGCAAACTTACGGAGGGCTCTGGATTTCATAAGATGTCTGAGATTAAGTCGCTCATAGAGGGTTGTAGGCATTAGGTTGATGGAGGATCCGTTGTCCAGGAGAGTGCATGCAAATACAGTGTCATAGACATGACTCACCACATAATGTGCACCCATGTCTCTTCGTTTCCTTGGAAACGAATTCTTTATTGTGCAAGTCGTAGCTACTGACAGGACGTGTTTCTCAACACAACTTTTGGACTTCTTGCTAACCTTAGTAGGCGTGCATCTAACCTTAAGGTATTTTAGAAATGCAGGTGTTATCTCCACATACTTGTCAAAGGGGATCGTGACCTTGATGTGTTTATTGCAAAACTCTACCATCTCAGGGTCATCTTTTTGAATTTTTTTAGTTTTCTTCTTTCCACCCTTAAGAGCTCGGGGGAAAGGGATTGTTGACTCCAACTCAGATTCTAAAACTGAAAGATTTTCATTCAAATCTGGAACTGAGTTTTGTAAATGACTCGGACTTTGAGAATGACTCTCACTCTGACTCAGACGAAAAGAAATTTTCTGCTGTGAAACCGGTGATGCATTTTTCGTGACTGCTGGAACATCCTCCTCAGATGGAGGTGTGGGTTCTTCATCGTATTTGCTGGACTCCCTACAGGTGCGATTCCCTTGCTTTTTTGAGGACTCAGAAGTCCTCTTCTTCTGTCGGTGGTGGTGGTGGTGGTGCTCCTCTGCCTCCAAGTTCTCATCAGGTAGAGACTTGGCGGCTTCTTCCTCTGGTGCCCGTGCTCGATCAGGTACGATCACGATCCTTCCTCTCCTAAGGGACATATGATTGACATTATCGTACAAAAGGATCTCATGTTCAGATAAAGAATTATCTGAATAGTATACCTGATCTCATGGTCGGTTCTGGCCTTGATTCAAGCTGTTCGGATTGGCCTGAACCTGAGCGGGAATTGGGTTCTTTGGCGCCATTTGCAGGTCCTGGTTACGAGAAACACGATTCAGATCGGTTCTGATATCCAGATAGTCATTCTGGATTTGTTGGACCCTATCAGTCAGTGTTTGGATCGCCAAGGTGAGCGACTCTAATTCACTAGTTGGCTGGTTCTCCTAATGTTGAATCGCAGATGAGTTCCTCTATTGGCACTGCTGGCCACTCCGATATAGCTGATGATGGGACAGTGGTGGAGGGCCCTACTGGCCCCAGTGGAAAGTGCGCTGCTGCTACTGCTGCTGAGGTTGGTGCCCTTGTCCGGGCCGGGACTTTACGAAGCATGGTGCAGGGACGGAGCTGGTTTCTTGGTAAGCTAGGGAAGGTCGATGAGGCTGACCATTCCCTATCCCCGACTGTCTGCCGACATCGTCATGGACGTACCATAGCCCGTTGATCTTGAACACCTGCGGAGGCTCCTTGTATCCTGTTTCTACTTGTGGGGGTGTGTACTGGTGCTGCTGAGTGTAAGTCTACTCCTCTATCCAGCTACTTTGAGACCCCAGTGCCTGTTCTTATACAAGATGGACTCGGTGTACAGGTACAAGAAGTGCAGAAGGGGCAGGTAACTTTATCTTGGATACCCTCTCAGTAAGTTCCTCCACTTGTTTCAGCAATCGTGAGAGTGACTCAAGGTCAGTGACCCTCTTCTGAATCTACTCGACCATGGTCAACTTGTTATCTATCATCCCCATGCTGGGAATGAGGTCCTCTGTCAGGTCTGCTATAGTCATTCAAGGTGTCTCGTTGGATAAGATTGATGGAGACAACTGATAGGCCATGGTGGCCTGTGACTTGCTTGTATCCTCCATCTACTCCAGGATCTTCCATACAACATTCTCATTTTTGTTCAGATAACTTCCTCCACAGGCGACACTTACTAAACCATGCATCTCCGGGGTCATGCCAAAGAACAAGGTCTGGACTAAGATCTCTTTTGAGATGCCATGACAAGGGCATTTTTGAATTAGCTCATTAAACCTATCACATGCTTCATGGAATGGTTCAATGGGTCCCTGGGAGAAACTCGCAACCTTTTTTCTCATTTGATTAGTCCTACTGAGTGGGTAGAACTTCTTTAGAAAAAGGTCCTTGAACTGCATACAGGTTGTATATACCACCCCGAGATTTTTCAACCAATGAGCTGCCTTATCTTCTAAGGCGAACGGGGCGGCCTTCAACCTAATATAATCCTGCCCAACCCTAGGGTGACTAAGGTTGTTGCAAACCAGCTCGAAGTCTCTGAAGAAGGCATATGGATCTTCATTTACGTTTCCATTAAACTTCGGTAGCAGGCTTAGAAAGTGGGATTTTAGCTCGAACGCTTCAGGGGGAATCGCTGGTGCCAACCAACTGTGCATCTCATTTTCTGCTGGGTTATAAGCATCAACCATGGGTCGATCAATTCCTACTGCTGCAATGATCTATCCCATCCATGCCATAAGATCCACATTCTGTTGTTCAGTTGTGGCGAGGCGAGCAAAAATTTGTTGTAGTGGGCCATCTCTGTGTTCCTCGTCATCCGGGGGTCGCATAGGTGGAATCTTGCCCTCTAGCCTTGGGAACGGAAAATGGACTTGGTTATAGGACAAATCAAGGAAGGGATTTTTACCGGTGTGATGGTCTTCCACGGTAAGATCAAAGGAGAGAAAAGGGTTGGTTTGAGAGTAACCACCATGGGTTTGAGGGATCCAAAACTCAAGAGGGTCATGAGCTCTGGTTGGTCCACATTGCGCTTGGATCGATGAAGATGAGCTTCGTGGGGGCTCAGAGAAAGATTGGCAAATCAAGAGTCGATATCCCCCCAGTCAGTTATCTTGGATTGGCGAGAAGAAGCATAGGGAATTCTAAGTGAAGATAGGATTTTATTCCGAACTGAAGCAAGCAATTAATTCCAAACCATGTATTTTGAAACTCAACACGGTGAAGGACCCGAAGCCGGGTCCGATTAGTCTGGTTGATTTTAAGTGTGATTTTCAAGCAAATAGCAAAGGTTGCATCGCCTATAGGGAAGTCGTCTCAAAGCTGGATGCTTCTTCCCTGTTTAACCTGTCGCCTAAGATACCTGCATCCTTCCTTTATTCGCTCCTATCCCAAGTTGATGGATTCAAAGGCCCGCCCCTATCTACCTGTAAGCAGGCGGAGGCTGACAAGGCTGGAACTTCACCCCAGGGGGTTACTAGCAACTTGTCGCGAAGTACCGCTGGTTCACCCCTATCTACTTGTGAACAGGTGGAGGCTACTTCGTACTAGTCAGTGAACCTGAAAATTCAACTTGTGACATTTGCTAGGATCAGTCGGTACGTGATATAAAAGGTGGGGATTTGGGCTCTGTCTTAAGGTGTTCACACACACTCAAGTACCCTCACTTAGCCTGAAAACAAAGTCTGGGGTTAATCTCCCGCAAGCAGAATTTCCGATTTTATTAATTTTTTTGGTCAATAATGTTTAGCAGTCCCAAATTTATGTTAAGTTATCATTGATTAAGTCCAATCCACACAACACGCCTACCGTCCTATCCCAATTTCCTTTTTTCTTAAGTTTTGAAAAACCAAGAGAGATGAGTCGAGAAAAGCCGATGCATGATAAATCAATGATGCTATGTTGAGTTTAGAGTACTTACAGTGATCCCTTCGCTTTTATGCAGGATGCAGAACAGAATTAAAATCTTTTATACTATATGCAAATGCAGACGACAAAATCCGCTCCTAGACAGGCAGTTCAATTAGCGAGTGAAACAACGATTTAATTTGACTAGATCTGCGGTCTAAGTGTGTCTTTTATGTGTAATGTGTGGTCCTAAAGAATTACGAGCACAAGCAAATCGTAGAGTGGCTCGAGGAGCCGCTAGCGCAAGCCTAATCTAAAAATCAATCCACACAGCACACATGGAAACGTTTCCACTATTTTTACACACGCGAGAACCCAAATGGGAACCACTGGAAATAATGCAAAAAATAATGGAAAATAACAAAAATTACAAGTCCTCACAATCACTCAAAAAGTTAAAAATGCAAGCTCCTCGAAGCACATCGGGACTTCTCGTGTTCCTCGCACAAAAACAAATTGAGGTCAGATCAAGGATGACACAAAAAATACTTAAAATCAAATGACATAAAATTATTAACAAGAAAATCGGGAATCAGACTACCCGGGGATGGAAAATCAGACACTCAAAAAATCTTCTAGAAATTAACCTAAGCCGTGCCTCCCCGGCAATGGCGCCATTTGAAGAGCCTCGTACCTATCCTCGTTAATTCGATCATACTATTGGTCAAATTAATGTCGTATCATTCGTTGTAGTCAGGTAAATATGGACTGATCGAAAACCACTTTTATTTAATGCTGAGTTAATCACGAGCGGCAAATTTATTTTACTTGGGCAAGCTCAAGGTCGAACTCAGGGAGGCAGCTGTCTCCTTAGGTAAATTTTAAGTGAATTTCAGAGGTCGGATTTTTAGAAGATATTTTTGGTATTTTTCAACATTGTTTATGCAATTTAAAAGAAAGACAATGCAATATCAGGCCAGTTTACAAGTTAAATCAGAAAAGTACTCAAACTAAGTCCAAAAATAATGAAACTTGGTCAGAATGTGAAATGAAATTAAGCTACCTAATTTTTTTGGATTTTTTTTGACACTTTATGAATTTACTGTGAATTAAAAATGAATACAAGGTGATTTTTACAAAAAAATAATTTTAATAAATATCAAAACATCTTATTTCTAGATATAAAAATTATCCTAGATAGATCTAAGTATGATGAATCTAGAAAAATTGATAAACCTAAAATTCTATGTGAATTGGACCTATTACAATTCAATTTAGGAAATCACTAATGACTTTATTCAGGCCTCGGGATGCGTGCAATTGTATTGATTTTTGGGCACAATGTAAATGAATTATCCTAAGTCTAATGTGAATTTTTGATGATTTTTAAAGCAACAAAGAATTTAATAAAATTAAAAGGCATCAAATGGGCAAAATATGGAAATTTTCACCAATTTAATAATAATAAAATCCACTGATGTCACAAAAATAAGACAAGTGTTACATAAGAAAGAGGACACGTTAAGCTAGCAATTTTTAGAACTTAAAAATGATGCCAAATGGACACCTAAAAATGTGTGCAAAGACATGGACCAGTTTGCAAATATAGAAAATCAAATTGCTAAAAATTAAACAAGCTGACATGGACTTAAATGCAATTACCTAGAATGCTGGGGGTATGTGTGAAAAATGCCCACGAAACCCGTGCACCTCACGTGATGCTCCTAAAAGGGACTAAATTGTAATTTTCAAAACCTCCAGGGGCCTCAGTGTAAAATGGCCAGACCGCGCGTAAGAAACATGTAAGGTCCCAGTCTCAGGAGACGTCGGAGGCTCGGAGGTCGGATCGGGTGCGTTGCAGGCTAAGACGTGGCTCTGGTTAGCTTCGGGGGCTCCAGGCCTATTGGTCGGGGAGGAGGCTCAGAGGACGCGATGTGGCGCTTGCTGGACCGCTATATTTATGAGATCTAATGGCTATTGAAGCTGGTATGTAGCGCTCCTGGGACCATTAGATCGATTGAAGATCCAACGGAGGATGAGGGCTCCTGAGATGAAGCGACGTGGACGAACTCTGAAATTGCATTAATTTTATTTTTTTAATACAAGACTCTATTTTTTGGAGTTTTTTTAAGTATAGGGGGCGTGTTGGTCCTTCTGAGTGTAAGTCTGCTCCTCTACCAAGCTACTTTGAGACCCCGGTGCCTGTTCCTGTACAAGATGGACTCGGTCTACAGGTACAGGTGGTGCAGAAGGGGCAGGTAGCTTTATCTTGGCTACCCTCTCAGTAAGTTCTTCCACTTGTTTCGGCAATCGCGAGAGTGACTCAAGGTCAGTGACCCTCTTGTGAATCTTCTCGACCATGGTTAACTTGTCATCTATCATCCCCATACTGGGAATGAGGTCCTCTGTCAGATCTGCTACAGTCTTTCTAGGTGTCTCGTTGGATAAGATTGATGGAGACAAGTAATAGGCCCTGGTGGCTTGTGACCTGCCTGTTTCTGCCATTTGCTCCAGGATCTTCCGTACATCATTCTCATTTTTATTTAGATAGATTCCTCCACATGCTACACTTACTAATCCCTGCATGTCCGGGGTCATGCCACAGAACAAGGTTTGGACTAAGATCGCTTTTGAAATGCCATGGCAAGGACATTTCTGAATTAGGTCATTAAACATATCTCAGGCTTCATGGAATGGTTCAATGGGTCCCTAGGAGAAACAAGCGATCTTTCTTCTCATTTGATTAGTCCTACTGAGTGGGTAGAACTTCTTCAGAAAAAGGTACTTGAACTGCATCTAGGTTGTACATATCACCCGAGATTTTTCAACCAATACACTGCCTTATCTCCTAAGGCAAACGGGGTGGCCTTCAGCCTAATATAATCCTGCCCAACCCTAGGGTGACTAAGGTTGTTGCAAACCAGCTCGAAGTCTCTGAGGAAGGCATACGATTCTTCGTTTGCATTGCCATTAAACTTCGGTAGCATGCTCAGAAAGTGGGGTTTTAGCTCGAACGCTTCAGGGGGAACCACTGGTGCCAACCAATTGTGCATCTCATTTTTTGTTGGGTTATAAGCATCAACCATGGGTCGGTCAATTCCTCCTATTGCAATGATCTGTCCCATCCTTGTCATAAGATCCGCATTCTATTGTTTGACTATGGCGAGGAGAGCAAATATTTGCTGTAGTAGGTCATCTATGTATTCCTCATCATCCAGGGGTCGCTTAGGTGGCATCTTGCCCTCTAGCCCTGGGAATGGAAAATGGACTTGGTTAGAGGACAAATCAAGGAAGGGATTCTTACCGAGGTGATGGTCTTCCTCGGTAAGATCAAAGGAGATGAAAAGGGTTGTTTTGAGAGTAATTACCCTGGGTTTGAGGGATATAGAACTCAAGAGGGTCATGAGCTCTAGACGATCCAAGTTGTGCTTGGACCGATGAAGATGAGATTCGTGGGGGGGCTCAAAGAAAGATTGGCAAATTGGGAGTCGATATCCCCCCAGTCAGTCATCTTGGATTGGCGAGAAGAAGAATCGAGACTTCTAAGTGAAGATAGGATTTTACTCCTACCTGAAGCAAGCATTTAAATCCAAACCCTGTATTTTCACACTCAACAGGTGAAGGACCCGAAGCCGAGTCCGATTAGTCTGGTTGATTTTAAGTGTGATTTTCAAGGAAATAACAAATGTTACGTGGCCTATACGGAAGTCGGCTCAAAGCCGGATGCGTCTTCCCTATTTAACATGATGCCTAAGATACCTGTGTCCTTCCTTTCTTTGCTCCTATCCCAAATTGATGGATTCAAAGACCTGCCCCTACCTACCTACAAGCTGTCGGAGGCTGACATGGCTGGAACTTCACCCCAAGGGGTTACTAGAAACTTATCGCAATGTACCGCTGGTTCACCCCTATCTACATGTGAACAGGCAGAGGCTACTTGGTACTAGTCAGTGAACCTGAAAAATTCAACTTGTGATATTTGCTAGGATCAGTCGGTACACGATATGGAAGGCGGGGATTTGGGATCTGCCTTAAGGTGTTCACACACACTCAAGTGCCCTCACTCAGCCTGAAAACAAGGTCGGGGGTTAATCTCCCACAAGCAGAATTTTCGATTTTATTGATTTTTTGTCAATAATGTTTAGCAGTCCCAGCTTTAAGTTAAGTTATCACTGATTAAGTCCAATCCACGTAGCACGCCTATCGTCCAGTCCCAGTTTCCTTTTTACTTATATTTTGAAAAACCAAGAGAGAGGAGTCGAGAAAAGCTGATGCACGATAAATCAATGATGCTATGTTGAGTTTAGAATACATACAGTGATCCCTTCGCTTTTATGCAGGATGCAGAAGTAAATTGAAATCTTTTATACTATATGCAAATGCAGAAGACAAAATCCACTCCTAGACAGGTAGTTCTATTAGCGAGTGAAGAACCGATTTAATTTGATTTGATTTGCGATCTAAATGCATCTTTTATGCGTAATGTGTGGTCCTAAAGAATTACGAGCACAAGCAAATCCTAGAGTGGCTCGAGGAGCCACTAGTGCAAGCCTAATCTAAAAATCAATCCACGCAGCGCCGACAGAGGGCTACGATTGATTTTAGGGCTTGATCGAAGGGTTGCCAGTGGGTGCGGGAATGAATGGCCCGAATCAGGAGAGAGAGGAAGAGATCGGACAGTAGAGTATGGAGGGTGCGTGGTGTACAATGGAGCGGGCCGCGTGGCGCAATCAGAGGGCGCCATGGGGCCTGCTCTGAATGGCTGAAAGAGAATGGTGAATTAGAGAGAGAAGGACGCCAAATTTGGAAAAACTCAAAACATGAAAGTTGTAGATCTCGATGAGATCTACGAGTTTCATGTTGACCAAAAATTAAGATGAGGTCAACTAAGATGCAGAAGTACAAGGGTACAAATATACATACATATAGTACACAAAGGGGCCCAAAAACCAAAGTTTTGCATATGAGCTCCGATTTAAATGAATTGGTCTCATTTTAAATGTATCTGAATGTGTATTAATCTGAAAGTGAGTGGACCTAGATCAGAGGTTGTATGAGGTAGATATTTGCATTCTAAGGTCTGGGGTCTCCAACTGGGTTTGAGATTTTTAGTGGGACTGTGCAAATTTTTTACTTTTATTTTCAACATATTAAATTTATTTTATAATGTCTATTAGTTGTTGCAATATTATGCAACAACATAATTTCTATTGATTGAAAGCGCAAAATTGTTTAGACCCTTGATTATGAGTGCACATGGATTGAGATCCATGGACATCCAATTTAGTATAAAAGTAGGGGTAGCCCTAGCCTTTTCTACTTACATTAATTTGAAGAGAAACAACTCTCTCTCTCTCTCCCTCCCTCTATTCTCTACATGTCCTCTCTCTCAACATTATGGTAGTACATATTGTTGACCTAGAGAAACTCACAGCAATCGTGATGTCAGTGTGCTGCCAGTTTAGCTGCTCGTGGATATCCTCCATCTTAAGTGATTCTTGCTAGTGGAGAAGGTGTAGGATTTTGTAAGATGAAATAAGGAGACTCCTCGCTCGGATCATCAACTTGGATTGAGGGAATCATACGTCTCATCCACATGCCTGCAAGTGTGATCTTTGTAGGATCAGACTTAAGATAGAAGCTCTCTTACTTTAGAGATAAGGGATAGTAAACACGCTTCAAGAGGTATTCCTATAACTCATTTGTGATCTTGATGAAATCATTTGGGAAGTGTTATCGAATCTTGTGGTCTTATTGATTTAAAAATTTTAGTTTCCAATGCCCGATGCATCTAGTATGACTAGTTGCCCTAGGTCATATGTGATGCGACCTACACACGTCCGGGATGTTCTAAGATACAAACCCTAGCCTTTATTGATGACCTTATGGCGAGCGTGCTTACCCTCGCTACTAATTTTCTTATTATAACGACCACAGAGAGAAGCACATTGATCAACCATAAATATAATAGAAAAGAGAGAGAAAATCAATATAGATGAATAATAAAAGATAATTCTCTCTCTTATATTTCTCGTGAGATTTACCAGGTAAGTGTCCATGGGTCGAACACAAGGAGGCAGAGAGTGTACCTAGATTTCGATGTATGCTTTGTTATTTGATTTTCTCCTTCGTGAAAGTATGGTTTTTAGTTTTTATGAATTTATTTGGTTTTATGTTTTTTCATATTTTAATTTTTTTTGCATTTTTTATTTTTCAAAATGAATAATTTGGCAAAAAAGTGATACAATATAGTAGATGGAATAGTGTAGTGTAATATTCTAGTACAGGGATCAAAATGAAGAAAGAGAAAATGAATTTTATTTTTTTATTTTTCCAAAAGGAAAAATATATTTTACAAAATGATATACATTATAATATATGGGTTATAAAGTATAGGAGGTACTATATAGGTAGGTGAAATGAAGGAAAGCTGAGAAATATGCTTGAAAAACACACAACAAGAATTAAAACAAGACCAAATTAGTAAATTTAGAAAAAGGAAAATCAATGATGAAAAATCTCGAAAAATTCACCAAAACCATGCTAGGGCCATTGGGCAACCACCATAGAAAAATCGCCAAGAAATAATGTCTCTATGATGTCCCGAAGACTATAGTTGTACAGGGGTATAAGTAAATGGAAAAAATACTGGAAATAAATTGTACTTTTACATTTAGGTCCATGTAGAAAGACCTGACTGTAATTTCTAAATCTGTCTTATGTGTGTGCAAAGTCTAGTACTTGGTGGGTTTAGTTGCAAGTTTCACATAGGTTGGGAATATGTTGCTGGGATTAGATGATGCAACTCGATCAAGGTTGTCGATGGTCGACACGTGCTGATCACTTGTGTGCCTAGATTATTCTTTGTGTTCTTACCAAATTGGGGAAGAGTGGTGGCGACTTTAGATTTTAGTGAAGATTGGGACGATGAATGGAGAAATAAGGTAGATGGAGAGGTGGAGGCATGGTCAGAAGGGGGCTCCTCCCCCTTCGAGCTCTCATGCTTTGAGGTTTAGCTCGATATGAAGCAATATCGTCATTAAGGTTCCAGATCTGGAATAAGTTTGTGTGCCCGGTTCTTGCATAGCTCAAGTCAAATATCTCCTTCGGTTGATGCGAAGTCGATGCATATGGCTCTGGTTGAGCTCCAGAAAGTCCAAACAACCTGCATGGGTTAAATAGTGGCTCGATTCACAAAAAACCGACCTAGAATATATTGTTCTTGCGTACAAAACATCTTTAGAAATGGGGAATTTTCATATTCAATTTCTCAACTAATCATATGGAATTGGATCTGGGTTTTGAATGGAATCTAATGAATGATGATTAAAGTATCTAAGAAAGGTGATTTAGTGTCCTAATATGGGTCGTTGCTTGATAGGTCGGTGATTGCCCAGAGCGGTACACGGTGTGGCATCTGTGATTGGAACTGCTCCCCTGATGACCCTTCTTCCATGCAGATTGTATAGCTCCCTCGGTCGTCACCCAAGGAAGGAGGATAAAAGCTTGGAAGAGAGGGTTTTAGTCTGTTTGAAATGATGGCTGAAAGAGTTGGAAGAGTTGTTGAAATGCATGAATTTGAGGGCTTCAAATAAATAAGAGGGAAGAAGGTTGGGTAGATCCAAGTGGTTAGCGTGGAAGATGGACCATTGGATTAAAGAATCCAAAGGTTGGATTTAATATAGGTCAAAGATAGTGGGCAAGAATAAATGATGAAATGAGGTGTAAGAACATCACAATAACCTCGGCTTCTTGAAGAAGAATCTTGTGGTGCTGACAAGTGTCAGCACCACGAAATTCCAGAAGTAAAAAGATTTATATTACATTATAAGCAGAAAATAACATTGTTTTAAAAATATGTAAAAATGAAAAATGCAGATAATCAAGCCATATATATTATAATATATTTTACATATAAAAATAATATAGATTTATGATATATAGATATAATAATATATATAGATAATAAATATGATAAATAGAATAAATATGACACTATTTTTATCTTTTACTGATTTATACAATAATAAATAAGGGTTGTGTGTATTTTAATATTTAATTTTACATATATTAATATATACAAGTACGTATAATACAATACATTTTTTATTTTTACAGGTTTTTAATTTTATTAAAAATATTAAATAAGGATTTTATTTTTTGATTTTATTTTATAAATAAACTATATGATCATTAAAGTAGTTAGAAATTGTTAAATCAGTTGCACTATAAATAGTATGTTCAGAATAAAATAAATAGCTCAGAAACCCATATGTCATCGGGTCCACAATTGACTTTTTGCGAACAGACTCCATTTTTGATGAAATCACTTTCCTTAATAAGAGAATTTTATAACTTGAACTTTAACAGTGAGTAGAGTGAATTGGAGTTCGTTTGATGAATATGAGGTTCAGAAGTTGGGAAATTGGCAATTTGGAGGTCAGTTTACTTGACATATTTACAGGTTGGAATTTTTTATTTTTATATTTTTATGTATATTTTTATGTATGTAATAGTGATGATTTTAGGGAAATTATCTACATATGATTTAAATAAAATTAGTTGAAGACTGTATATATATAATATATAAACTGAATTAATGTGTAATGTACAAAGTCAGTTATTTTTGTATTTTCTTTGTTATTTCCCCCTACTTTATTGTTTGTCGACCAAGTCATGTTGGTTTGGTGTCGGGGGTTAATTTATATAAATATATCTTATAGCTTTATTTATTTCTCTTAAGTCATTTTGTACAATATATACATACTTCCAGTATGCCTTATTTTCTTCTTCTTTTTTATTTTTATTTTTCTTTGTTTTATTTTTTTCTTTTTAATGCATAAATACGTTTATTTATTAATGAATGTCATTTTGATAAAAGATTATTATTAAGGCATACTTACATGTATTTCTCAAAGGTTTTAAGATAAAATGTGATAGAAATATTAATGAATCATGGAATCATCAACCCCGTATACTTAAACTTTGCTAGTCCATTAGCAAACACTTATTTGATGAATAAGGAAAAAGAAAGAAAGAGAATGACATTTTTTCCTAGACCAATTCATGAAAACATAAGAAGGGCATAGAATGATCGGGCCTTGGAATAAGCATTTTGTTGGAACCTTAACTAGGATTAGGATTTTAGTCTTTACAGTCCTCAAGTTCCACAAATCCTTATTCAAGTTCACCTAAACAACCATCTCAGATCCACTCATCCATCTCGCTAACTCTTTCAACCTTGAAGTCAATATGTACTATGTGTGAAATGTGTTAGCTCTTCTTGCTTAAGGAGGCAAAGAAACCGACCACCCTAGTAATACACTCCATGACATCCTCATCCAGCTACTCGATCCTTGATGAGGGGAGTATTCCATTCTATATTCTGGTTGTGTTGTATCCACGATTAAAAGGATAAAGAAATAGAAGAATGAGAAGAGAATTGGAGCATAACAAGTGTAGTCACATCTCCTTGTGAAGCTTAGCAAGTGTATCCAAGTCTCCACCAAGAAAAGTAAGATATATCAAGCTTAGACCATTTTTGTTCAACAATGTACTTTAAGAATTTTTCCCCGATGGATAAAGAATCTTTTGTTCCACCCATGTTTTGGAGTAATAGAAATAATTCCACTGCATTCTCGTATGCTCCGACGGATATAGTCTTTTGTGCCACGCATGTTTTGGGGTATTCGAAAAAATGTGCCAGCAGACCATCCCTCATCTGAATCTTTACTTCCCCATAAGTCTCATTTTTAGGTGTTTGCGCCACAAGACAATGATGAAAATGCTATACTAAAATGAACTACCCTTCGCAACATCATGCAAGTCGAGCTAAATTCAGAGTGCATATGTCTAAAACTGATTCACTGTTGAAGAGTTAAACGGATGACACAAAGTGTCCTACTTAGGCACGTTTAAGTTGAATTCTGAACATTGTCCTATGGAGACCAAAGATTTAAGTCAAATACCTGAAAAGTCAAAATTCCAGTACCTAACTTGGCTCCTTAGAATTTAGGGTCAAAGGCCATGATCAAGCTATATACATTGAACTATTTCCAATCTTTAGTTCAAGAATGCAAACTAATTCTGAAAATGCGAATGAAAATGCAACCATGTTTTTGTGAAGTAAATTTTCTGAATTTTACTCATTTTATGTGTTTTAAGGATTTTGCTTTTTCTGGATTTTAGGCATGCGTATTTTTTATGAATTTTGTGAATTTTCAATACTTTTTATAAAAAAACAATATTTTACCAAAGATTGAAAAATAAGTTAACAATATTTTATTTTGATTGAATAACTAAAGTATTTTGCAAATTTTAAATACAAAGATTTTAAATATTTAATTATTTTTACATACAATTTAATAAATATGATTTTAAAAAAATATTATACACTTTTAATTATATGTTTTAAATACCAATTTTAAATAAGAATTAGACATATATTTTACTTATTTACAGAGATTTTATAAATACTTAATAAATATATTTTAAGAAGATTTTATCCACACACACTTTTTATGGATTATATATATAGAAAATACATAAAAGTACGAGTTATGGACAAAAGTATATATACAATATACACCCCCCTATATTTAGCTTGTGATATGTCCTTATAGGACCAAAAGATAAAAAGGACATAACTCGTGATATGTAAAAATGGGTAAAAAGAATGAATGAATGAGAAGTTAGACACCCCCCTATACTTATGATATGGTCATCATAAGTATAGTGGAAGACAAAAATGAGGTGAATGAGGGCAAGAAATAAACAAACGAAACTAAGAAAGAAAAGAAATGAAATCAAAAAGATCACTCAATCTCCTCTATACTTAAAATTACGTATCCTAAGTGTAGAAAAGAATATGGCCAAAATAATAGGATGAGTGATAGGTGTAGAAGAATGTATAAACAAGAAAAGTAAAAAGAACAAAATAAGACAACAAAAAAACAATAGAAGCAATCGGTCCACCACCCATTGGATCCGGTATCCTAAGTATAAAGAGGAGCGAAAATGGGGATGATTGGGATTTAAGAAGAATGTACAAGTGATGTGTGATCCAGAAACGAATGGTTTCAATGTCTTGGTAAAGGAAAAAATGAATAGGAAAAGTAGTCACAAGTCCATACAAAGTAGATCACCTCAACTCGGGCCAAATGATCTCTAGGTTCCACGAAGTGCTTCAACATCTTCCCGTTTACCATGAATGGATCTACACCAGGTGACACATTTGATATGTCTATGATTCCATTGTCGTGCACCATTCTAACTATGTATGGACCTTCCCATTTGCTTTTTAACTTGCTAGGAAAGATGTTTAACCGTGCATTGAATAGCCAAACCTTCTGGCCAGGAAAAAAGTTCTTGTGGTGAATGTGTCTGTCATGCCACCACTTCACCTTATCCTTATAAATGAGAGTGTTCTCATATGTTTGGTTTCGAATCTCAACTAGCTCATACAAATCTATCTTCCTCTTGGTTACAACTCTCTAGAAATCTAGTAATATCTCTATTATTGCTCATTCTGATTTGTGCATGATTTCCACAGGAAAATAGCATGGCTTCCCATAAACAAGTCTGAATGGAGAAGTACTAGTGGGGTCCTATATGCGATACGATATTCCCAAAGAACTTAGTCCATAATCTATGACCAATTCTTCTTATCTAGTCATACCAACCTCTGACATATATATTTCACCTCCCTATTTGAAACTTCAGCCACGTCGTTCGTCTATGGGTGGTATGGAGAAGATACTCTATGATCTATATCGTAATTCTTCACTAGCTTCTTCGCATCCTTGTTTATGAAATGGCTACCCCGTCAGATATGAGAATACATGGAATCTAGAACTGTGAAATAATCTGTTTATGAGGAACTTGCACATTGTCTTGCTATCAGTGATTCGTGTGGGTATATCCTCCGCACATCTGCTAACATAATCTATATATGGAAGTATGTACTCAAGTCCACTACTAGAATGAAATTGTCCCATAAATCGATGCCCCATGCATCAAAAATCTCACAAATAATAACTGGTCGCACGACATCACATCTTTAACATTGATCGTCCCTCCTTCTTTCTTACAAACTTGGCATCTCTTCACAAATGTGCAAGCACTCTCGTAAGAGTTGCCCATCAAAAATCGCTCTAGAGTACCTTTTATGTTGTCCTCTTACCTGAATTATGTCCTCTTGTATCCAGATAATGGCACAAGGTGAGGACACTTGTATTCCTCCTGAGGAATACATCTCCTGTAAACAAAAGCTTATCCCTCATTAAAAAGAATTGGATCCTCCCAGTGGTAGTATCATGCCTCAGAAACTACTCTGTCGACTCGATCCTTTGGCCATCCATGTGGACTCTTCTACATAACCAGAAAGTTCACTATATCTGCATACCATTGAAGCTCTGTCACTACAAAGGGGCTCTTATTTGAAAATCTCTCTGCAATAGCTGGTGAGTACTCATATGGAGACTGCTCTTACTGTAAACGTGAGAGGTGATCAGCTACCATGTTCTTTACCCCAGGTTTGTCCTTAATATCCAAATCGAATTCCTGAAGTAAGAGAATTCATCGAAGAAGGCATGTCTTGGCATCCTTCTTTTCCTTAAAATATCTGATAGTTGAATGATATGTGTAATAATCCTGGAACCAAGAAAATACGATCTGAATTTATCTAATGCAAACACCATTGCTAGTATCTCTTTCTCTGTTACTATAAAGTTTCGTTGTGCATCATCTAAAGTCCAGTTGGCATAGTGAATAATAACTGGAAGTCCATTCCTCCTCTTTCCTAATACAACTCCAACCGTGTTGTCTGAATCATCTATCACGATCGCGAACGGAATAGACCAATCAAGCGGCTATAGTACAAGAGCACGAATAATCATGTTTTTGAATGTGAGGAAGGCACCAAGACATTTGTCATCTATAAAAAAGTCAACGTCTTCGCCTAACTACTCAGTCAACTGCCAGGCAATCTTGGAGAAATCATGTATGAACTGTCGGTAGAAACTAACATGCCCTAGAAAAGATCGTAACTGCTTGACAGTGGTTGGTGGGTCGAGATGCTAGATGACATCCACCTTGGCAGGGTCAACCTACATGCCTCACTTGGGGCTGACTTGCCCTAGTATAATCCTATTTGTAACCTTATAATGGCTCCTTTTCTAAGATAGAACGAGATTCACCTCACAACACATCTGAAGAACCTAGTCTAGGCATGCAACACAATTGTCAAATGACTCACCATAGACCAAAAATCATCCATAAAGACCTCGAGAAACTCACCTACCTTGTCTGAAAAAATGTCAACCATACACCGTTGGAACGTAGTAGGGGCATTGCACAAACCAAAAGGCATCTGCCAAAAAGCATACATGCCAAAAGGACATATGAAGGTAGTCTTCTACTGGCCCTAAAAGGCAATGGTGATCATATTCTAAATAGAGAAACCATCAAGGAAATAAAATTACTCTCTTTGGAATCTCCTCTCCACTCTCATTCTTAACCATTTGAATTCATGCCTTCTTCTAGATAACATGTAATGGGCTAAACCATTCAAAGTTGGAGATGGGAGAAATAAACCATGTGTCACACCACTTCGTAGTTTCTTTCTTGACTACATCTCGTAAAATGGGATTCAGCCTGTGCTGAAACTCTCTAGATGGCTTGTTGTCATGATCGAGATAGATGTGATGATAACGCAAAGCAATATTTATCCCATAGAGATCAGATACAATCCAACTAATGGCCTTGCAATTTACTTTTTATAATCTCCATCAAACGAGATTCTAGCTATTCGATTAAAGATGAACTGATAATGATCGGAAACTTTTAGTGTGGACCCATAAGGAAGGCATACTTAATTTTGTAGGTAATGTCTTCTGCTAAGGTAAGGTAGAATCCATCTATCTTGTCTCATCCGTATCTGGACTAGAAACTTTGCTTGTGATAGATGTATCTGCGATATGGTAATCCATCATCTCAATATGTTGTAAAGTCAAACTACAAGAGATGCTTATGAAATCCGAAATAGCATCATTTGACTCTATGTTGCGCTCATCCTCAGAATGATTAGAACTAAATAACTCAGATAAGTGATAGTATGCCTCTAGATCATCTAAAGTGGAGGAATCAATCAAACTCTCTGCAATATCTGCAATGAACTCATCAAACTACTACTCCATCTGATCTGTGTCTATAGAAGTGTACAAGCTACCCTTAGAAGAACAACCAATCATTGTGAATGACCCATTCTCTGCTAGGATATCATGGACATCAATCTGATACCTCTCAAGGTCATTGTCATGAACCTCATACATGTAATCGCAGCTGGTCGGAGAATT
This sequence comes from Ottelia alismoides, assembly GCA_037367405.1. Classification (NCBI taxonomy): domain Eukaryota; kingdom Viridiplantae; phylum Streptophyta; class Magnoliopsida; order Alismatales; family Hydrocharitaceae; genus Ottelia; species Ottelia alismoides. Next base: position 1,036,130 of record JAZKJV010001895.1, on the reverse strand, counting down.
CCGGACATCTGAACTATGAGTACACGTGGCATCTGAACTGGATGACTCTCTCTCCCTCTTAATGTGTACCTTCTTACCCTCAGTGTGAAAAGATACTTTCTCAGAATCATAATCAAAGAGAACCTTCATTATTTACAAGAAAGGTCTCCCAAGAATAATTGGAGTAAGGTGTAACTATGTAGGGTAATCCATGTCCAGGACAGTGAAGTCCACTGGGAATTACAGACCTTGTAACATCACGATAATGTTGCTCAACAGGCCCCTAGGTCTCTTTAATAATCGATTAGCGAACTGAAGTATCGTGTCTGATTTCTAAAGAGGACCTAACTTGAGTTTATCAAGTAAAGAAAATGGTAACAAATTAATGGAGGCACCACTATCTAAGAAAGTGTGATCGAATACGTCATCGAAAATCTCGCATATGATATAATGAGCACTTGAATCTCTCTTCTTCTTTGGTAACTTTATCTGAATAGCACAAGATGTGGCCTTGGACAAAATGTGTTTCTCAATACGTGACTTCTTTTTCTTGTGTGGTGTACATTTGTTCTTCAAGTGTTGCTTGAGTGTAGGAAAATGATCCATGGCATCATGATGTGGTGTCATGAGAAATATGTGATCTTTAAGCATTCTTTCTATTTGTGGAGTCACATCATTCTTTTTGGTTTTTTCTCTTTCCTTTACCAAATAAAACATAAGGAAAAGGAACAATTCTTGTAACATCAAAGTTCTCATTTTTATTCATGTCATGGGAATCAACATTTACATTGAGAGTATCCGAATCATGTACAAACCTCTCAAATACAGGAGAAGAAAATGCTCCAGGAGTGTCTCCATGGGTTGGTGTGGTATCATCATCAGAATCGCCTATGTCCATGTTTATCGTCTCAGCATCACTTCCCATCTCTAGCATCATCATGGTGGTCCTCCCCAACATCAGAATGACTCCTCATGCATTGATTTTCGCTTGTCATCATGTGTGACTCCTTCCTCATATGTATCAGGTATTGGTGGTTGTGTACTGATCCTGAGATGAATATAGTTATCTAAAAATTCCGGAAAAGTGACCTTCTTAGTGGATCTGTTTGTGCTCTCTACCTGATCTGGATGATGACGCTTGTTGTTGGATTCATCAATGGTTGTGTTGGAAGGGTATTCGTGGGAGATGTTAACACATCAAGGCGATGGTTAACTCGCTCTATCTATGTCGTGTGTGCTACCTTGAGCGTACTCAACATTTCCATAATCTGATTCAGGGCTAAGGATTGTGTGGATAACTCAATCGCAGAAGCCTATATGGATCTCTAATCTTTCCTACCTAGTAGTGTGCGGAGGTTGTAGTGTATGGTTGTGGAGATCATTATTGTGTAGAATGTAATTGCTACTGTTGCTGGTAAAATAGAATTGGAGGATGGCTAAAATGTGCTGGTCTCTGATAGGAAGAATGATGAGACTAGCGATGCATATATTATCCTCAGTGCTGGTAATGTGGACGACCATGTTGTTGGCGCATCTACTGTAGTGTATGGTGTACGCTTTGTGGTGTGATATGTGGTGGAGACTGATAGGAAACTAGAGCATACCATAAGCCATTTATCTCAAAAGTAGGAGAAGTATCAACATCATATGCTACAAGTGTCATGATCTAGCTCTGATCGGTTGTAGATGAATCCTTAGGCCTAGCTAACTGTGGAGTCTCAGTAGAACACTATATCTCACCCTTTACAAAGTGTACCGAATGGGTGGGAGGAGCGGGTAAAGATCTCTGTGTATGTTGAAATGTAGGTGGTCACTAGCTCTGTCTCTAAATATCATCCAAATTCTACGCCAAATCACTCATAGAGTGGGGTAATGAAGAAAGCTTCTCTAACTCTCGCAACTTTTGCAACTCCTGAACTTGCTTCTGATTCATGTACAATACTGTAAGCTTCACTGATGTATCTCATGTAAGCAAATCTTGACTCAGACTTAGATATATTGTCCACCTTATGATGATCTCTATGGTGTGGTGGCTGGGTGATCTTCTGGTATGCATGAGTGGAATCAACACCTCTAGAGTTCTCAGTCATTCATTCAAAGATGGTCCAAACCGACTCGGCATCCTTATTCAAATAACTACTGCCATATGCAGCACTTAGTAGTCCTTGAATGTCAGCATGAAGTCCTCTAAAGAAATTTTGAACAAGCACCCTTAGTGGAATCTCATGATGAGGGAATTTCTTTGTCATATCTTTGAAGCGCACCCATGCTTCATGGAACGACTCATGGGAGTATAAAATGTGGGGATTTCACCGGTCTGCTAGTCCGACAAGATCAGCAATCCCTACATGATCGAGTGCATGTATAATCAACGATCAACACACAATAATACTAAACGATCAATGTGTGTGAGCTAAAAATTATTATAACTCTACAAAAGATGTGTATACATGTAAATATGGTAGAGTATCAAACACAGGAAAAAAAGGGAGTAGAGACAAATGAGCAACATACTTAATTGTTTTTTTATGCTTTTATTTTTGTTTTTTTATTGTTTTTGAGGATTTTTAATAATATTTAATTTTTCTGGATTTTTATTTTATATTATTTTTAGATTTTTTGAATTTCTAATTTTTAATTTCTTTTCATTTTGCAAGTTTTTGGTACTTTTTGTTTTTAAAGATAATATATGTGTATATATTATGATAATAATATTGATAGATAGAATAATATAATGTGAATAATATATAAATACAAAAAATACAAATAAGAATGGTCCGTTTTTTATTTTTTTAACATTATAAATAAATTTATAGGGTGATTATATTAATAATAATTATAATAAGTATACAAGCAAATATAAGTATATAGTATATATAGGTCTTATAGTTTAAACTATAGTCATATAAAATCAAGATTTATAAAATAAAATATTTTTCTGTTATTTTTATTTTACTCTATTTTGTGATTTTTTTGTTTTTTTTTTGCTATAGGAATCTTTAAAGTTTGAGATGTATCAAAATAAGGAAAATAATAATATGTTGAATGTTTTAGGGTTTTGAAAATAGATAATAATGTCGAAATTTCCTAAAACAAATTTTAGTACATACTATATAATATAGATGAAAATGTGCAACATGAATGTAACTTTTTGGATTTTATAGGGTTTTTGCTAATTTTTCTAGGCTTGAGTTTTTTTAATTAAGGTTTTCTTTTTATATTTTTTTGTGATTTTTGGTATGGAATTACAATATATAGTAATATTGATGGGGTATTAGAGTCGTGTAGAGCTCTGGCAACCTTGAGGACCATCTCCTGATGCAAAATTGCCTCAAATGAGTACAAACACTCTTAGGACCTGTAGGGTTAGTTCAAACAAGAAAACACGAAGGTCCCTAAGTTGTTTTTGGATGAAATGGAGCATATGCGCCTCAAGGAGGACCTCTCTGATGAACGACAGAGAAGGAGAGCTGGGTCTCCTGATTCCTTGAGGGAATTAGAGTAAAATGATAGGGGTTTTGAGGGGAATGTGAAGGGAAATGAGATGGAGATGGAATGGGGGCGGATCACATTCAAATCACGATGAATTTAGGGTTGGAGCCAAGTGCTCTAGCAATTTTAATTCCTAAAATTAAGCTAAATAAATGACTGATTTACCAAACTAACAATTAAACTACGTTACTGAAAGTAATTACGATAAAAAGAACCTAAATTACAATATGGTACCTGGCTATTCCAGGGAGAAAAGATGGGTCACATGAGCTAACCTTCAGAGAGCTCTGGACTATCGATTCCACCTCCTTTCTCCATGACAACACCTTCACTGATCTCTGGCTATCACTAGGGATGCAAACGACTCAAAGTTATGGGGATGCAATGGGAAAATGGGAATAGAAATGATTTGAAGGTTTGGCATTTTATTTATGGATAGAGTGGAGAGGGTATCTTGCGAAGAGGATTTTGGTCGGCTCGATGAAGATTGATCCAATCAGAAGTTCAGGGGTGATTTAGGGAGATCAAATCTCCAATTTTCATTTAGATTAAACAGACAGATAATGAGTGGATCAAGCGAGGAAGATGGAGAAAGTTGGGGACTCGAGGAGCTCTGACAAGTTAGAGGCCCCAAGGGGGAGTTGACTAGGGAGTCAACAAAAGAAGACTTCTGGTTGGTCCGTAGACTAACCAGAAAATCAGGGGGAAATAATTCTCTTATTAAATCAGTATAAATCAACAAATGATTTTGCTAATTTAATGTTAAAAGATGAGTAATGTTCCTTATTTTATGTTGTATTTTAGTATAATTTTTATTTATTTTTATAAGCTTGTTCATTAGATGTTATTATTTACAGCTATATACATAGGTATATCTACATGTATTTGATGTGTTTTTATTTTTATTTTGTAATTTGAATTTTACTCTGATATTTACCTATTTTATACATTTATAACTTATTTAAATACATATTTACTTATTTTTTATATTTTTTATTTTGTTTATTTATTTAAATAAATGTATTATATAGGTGTAGTTTACATATGTATTTTAATACATTATTTATTTTAATGAAGTTTTAGGTTTTCTTCTATTTTTGTTATTTATATGTTTTCCAAATAATATTTAAAAGTATAGAAAAATAATACAAATATATAATTATACAGAAAAATATATTGAATATTATATATAGGTCTATAGTACAATAGGGACCCAAAACAAACTTTTGCATCTCAACTCCAAATTAACTGAAACCACATTCATTAAATAGACAATTCAATATTATGAACAATATAGGTGAGTTTGGTCAATTTTGGATCTGTATTGAAGAGATATAAGTATGGGAGGTTTTCTTTACCACTTTTTATTTTGTGTCATTGATGCCCTGTGTATTTTTTTAGTGAAATAAACTTTATATTTTTCTTTGTATTTTTACGCACAAGATTCATGTTGAGGGTTTATTTATTTGAGGTGTAAATAATAAAGAATAGAATTGGTTCGAAAATGCATTTATTGATGAATAAAAGAGTACAATTTTGAGATGTATCTTGTACATTTGGTCTGTTCTATCTTCCCCTACTCCATTCCTTCTCTATCAGGTAATCATGATAATTGGATCTTGTTTTCTAGGGTCTCTCAGTGTCTGACACTTCATTCCTTTTCTTCTATTCCTTTATTCTATTATTTTGAAATTAAATACATGCATTTATACAGTATTTACAGGTCCATTAATGAGTGTTATTTTCTACAAATTAATGATATATACATGCATTTAGTTAGGGATTTAAGGCCAAAATGAAAGAATAAAGGCGATGAAATGGAGATTCATCAGAATGTTGCATGAAATTTGCAATTTTTCTCCTCATCATGTTAGTTCTCCAAGGAGGAAAATATTTATGCAGGAATGTAGTCTTCAGATCATCCCAAGTAGAAATTTCCCTCCCTAAATGATTCAACTAGCTGAGTGCCTTATTTCTTAAGGTGAAGGGGAAAGCTTTGAGACGTATAGCCTCATGCGTAACATTCAGATAGCTAACCGCACCACATATCATCTCCAACTGTTGTAGAAAGGTAAACAACTCCTCAATAGTGTTCACATCGAATTTGTGAAGTAGTGATATAAACGATGGCTTGGGATTGTATAGACCCTGATTCGGTGGCAATCAATCCAATGTTGTAGCATACTCACACTAGGGTCATACTCATCACGTAATGTGGCCATGGGAACAACGATATATAGTGGGTTCCTTATTCCAGCTTTTAGGGTGGAAATCTCAACTCTCAACTCTTCTGGGACTCTAAACTTCTCTCTAAGTTGCGTACTCATCTACTGTAATTGGTCTCGAATCCTTATAGTCAGATCTGATCCAATGTATGGTCTCTCATCAGTTGGTCTCTCCTCAACTAGTGCTTTCCCTATCCCTACCATGGTGTCAGTCAACTGCACTGGAAAAGAAAACTCCTCATAAACACTCAGTGAAAATTATGAAGGCAAAAGAGAAATATCGAGTTGAGGGCCGTCCTCGACTAAAGGGCTTGGAGGCGAGCGACTTCAGGTCTAACTCACCTTGTGACTAGGTGAAACTGGCTTGGTAAGAGGATCATCCTGAATCCGTTTGTTAATACATATCATAGTAAAAGAACGATGGCTCTCAAAGTCTGAGCGTAAAGACCGTCAATATGTCATCTTTTATGCTACAAGATATGAAATAGGAACACAATGTCAAACAAGAGATAGAAGAAAGGCGTGTTAGATGGAAGAAGGAAGAGATGGAAGAAGAAGGAAGAGGAGAAGAGGGAAGAATAAGGAAGAGATGGAAGAAGGAAGTTTACTTGGAAGAGATGAGCGAGTGCTTGGGTACGGGTCTTGGAATATCCTTAGATCGTTTCTCGACACTGCGGCAGTGCAGAGCTCAGCAGTGCACGGACGCAGCCGCAATGGTGAAGATGCCTTCGCCGGACCTCACCTAAAGATAGTTCGTCGTTACTCAATGGGACTCCGGAGCTGTCACCTGCTGAATCTCAGAGTTGGGCCCTCTTCTTCTCAACTAGCAGATGGGGCGCACTGCGGGAGGTCGTCGACCTTTTAAGGCCGACGAGAGGAGGAGGAATGAGGGGGGTGGTGGCGTGAGGTGTGGCGTTCGTGGGGGGAGAGGGGATGTGGAGGTGGTGGTCATGCGTGACGGAGGAGCGCGCGAGGCGGAGTTCGTGGAGGCTTGCTTTGCAAGTAACGTAGGAGAGGGTAGGATGGTGGGTCACGCACGTCACGCATGATGGAGCTGTGGCCGGGTCACGTGTGACGCACGTGACTAGAGAGAGAGAAGGTGGCACCATGTGGCGTGCTAAGATGTGGCCATGTGGTGCTTATATATGTATATATTTGTATATAAATAAAATAGGTGAGAAAGGGGTGACACGTGGTGACTCCAGCAGCTGCCGCTTGTCACTCCCATAAAAATCGAAGTTAAAAATAAAAGAAAAATTAAAAAGAAATAATAAATTGGCTCAAATCAAAAAGTGATCAACTTAAAAGTTGCTCGTATCGACGGGATCTACAACTTTCGTGAAGGGTCGAAAATCAAATGAAATCATATGTACAAAGTGTATTTTTGGGTGGTATCTTATTGGACAATTTTACAAATTAATATTTTTTTGATGTTTTTCCTTTATTAATGTTAGTAATATATACACTATAGATTTGATTTTATTGGATTTGGAGTTAGTATAAATAGATACGAATATGGTATTTACAGTTGATTTTTACAAGTGAATTGGACTTCTTATTTAATACAAATATGAATGCTAAAATGCATATATTATTTATGCATGCATGAATACTAATTATGCAATATAAGTGGAAATATGCAGCTAATTACTCGAGAACAAAGCTCTATTTTCAACTTTTAGAGTAATGAATCACAGATTCATCATTGATCAACGTGCTTCTCTCTACGATAGCTACAACTAACAATTTAGCGGCAAGGGGAAGCACACATGTCAAAATGGTGCCGTTGCCGGAGAGGTGTTAGCTATACTCATATTCAAGATTTCTTGTGATTTTTCTTTCTTCTAATTTTTGATTGGCTGCATATTTGTTTGAGCATCAATTTAGCATCGTTTTATCATTCCAAAAATTACATATTGTAGATCATTTTAGACTTTATCATTGTGAATGCTTATTATATTTTTGTGATCTTCAAATTATTTAATATAATTCTTTTAGTGGAAAATAACAAATTTTGCCCGTTGTGTGCCTTTAATTGATTATTAATTAATTCTTGCTCCAAAAAACACCAAAAAATCACAATAGCTCTAGTTTAGGTAGTTCTACATTGTGCCTAAAAACACATCATTTGCACGCATAATGAGGCCTTAATAAATTAATTGGTGTTTTACTTAATTGATTTTTAATAGGTCTAGAATTAATCATTTTTGAGGTCGAGTAATTTTCCTGGAATCTTCTCATATAGAAGTATCTAGGATAATTTTTAACTATGAAAATGATTTATTTTGGTATTTATTAAAATTAATTACGTAAATCACCATGCATTCATTTTTAGTTCATAGTAAATTCGTATAGAGTCGAAAATTCCAAAAAAATGAAGTAGCTTAATTTCATTGCATTTAACATTCTAGCCATGTTTCATAATTTTTGGACTTAATTTGACTATACTTCACATTTTTTAACTCGAATTTGGCTTGAATTGCATTGCATTTCTCAAATTGCATAAAAAATACCCATAAAAATATTCTCCCGAAAATCTAACATCGGAATTGACTTTAAATAATCTAAGGAAAAAGTTGCCTCCCTGAGTTCAACCTTGGCCTTGCCCATGTAAAATAAAAAAATTTGTCGCTTGCGTTTAATGTGACTATCAATCAAAGTGGTTTTGATAAGTCCAATTTTACTCGACTCCAACAAACATCACTAAATTTTATCGTTAATCCGGTTGAATTAAGAAGGGTTATATACGACTTTTCAATCAAACAAAATATAATAGATGAGAGAGAAAAAAGGAATATAGATTAATAATAAAAGATAATTATCTCTTCTATTTCACTAGAGATTTACCAGGTTAGTTTCCCTTGGTCAAACACAAGGAGGCAGACATTATACAATTTTTGTGGTTTTTGTTTTTTTACTATTTTTTAGTTTTTATTTTTGCAAATTTTTATTTTATTATTATGTTCCATTTTATTTGATTTTTCAAAAATAATTAATTTGTAAAACGAAATGGTACTATATAGTAGGTGGCATATAGTGTAATGTAATATTCTATCGAGTAAAGAAAGAGAATGAAAAACGATATTTTTTAATTTTTAAAAAAAGAAAGAAAAATATATTTTGCAAAATTATATACAATATAGTATATAGGTGATATAGTATAGTTGCTACTATATAGGTAGGTGACACAAAGGAAAGACGAGCAACGGGCACGGAAAACACACAACAAGAATCAAAATAAGATGAAATTTGTGAAATTAGAACAAAGAAAAACAATGACGAAAAATCTCGAAAATGCACTTTAACCATGCTAGGTTAGTTGGGTAACTAGCCTAGAATATCATCAAGAAATAATATCTTTAATATGTCAAAAAGTTTATAGTTGTACAGGGGTATTAGTGAAAGAAAAAAGTTTTGGAAATAAATTGTATTTTATATTTAGGTCCCTACAAAGGGACCTAAATGTAATTTTTGAAAAGCTGTGAAGTGTGTGAAAAGTCTAAAAGTTGACAGGTTTAAACAAATTTCACACCAGTTGGGAATGTACTGTTGGGATTAGATGGCACAGCTCGATCAAGACCATTGATGGTGGATGCATGTCGATCACCTATGAACTTGTACTGTTCTTTGTGTTCTTCCCTAAATTGCGGATGAACGACAACAGCTTTGGATTTCAGCAAAGATTGGGACAATCAATGGTGGCCTGAGGTAGCTGAAGAAGCTTACACATGGCCAGAAGGGGCCTCCTCCCCCTTCGGGCTCTCCTGCTACGAGGATTGGCTTGAATATGAAGAAATAGCATCGCTGGGGCTCCAGGTCTGGAATAAGTTTATATTTCATGTTCTTGTGTAGCTTGAGTCAAATATCTCTTCTAGTTTATGCGAAATCGATGTAGATGGCACTTGAAGAGCTCTAGGTTGTTGGAATAACCTACAAGGGTTTAATAGTGGCTCGATTCACAAAGAATTAGCGTGGAATATATTGTTCTTTCATAAAGAACATCTTCAGAAATGGGGAGTTTTCATATTAAATTTCTCAACAAATCATATAGAATTGGAATGGAGTTTTGAATGGAATCTAAAGAATGAAGACGAAAGTGTCTAAGAAAGGTGATTAAGTATCCTAATATGGGCTTATATACTCAAAAATCGGTGGAGGAATTAGCTTGGAAATAGAGGTGTATTACCTCTGGGTCGTTACTCGACAGACCGGTGATTCCCGAAGCTGTATACACGATGGTGGCGGTCGTGATTCAAGGCCAAGGACCTTGGAAATGCTCCCTTGATGACCCTTCTTCCACACAGATCATCTTGCTCCCTCGATTGTCACCCAAGCAAGGAGGATCAAAGCTTGGAATGTGGGGTCTTCAATTAGTTTGAACTGATGGTTGGAAGAGTTGGAAGAGTTGTTAAAATGTGACGATTTGAGGGCTTTAAATAGATTAGAGGGAAGAAGGTTGGGTAGATCCAAGTGATTGACGTGGAAGATGGATCATTGGATTAGATAATACAAAGGTTAGACTGAATAAAGGTTGAAGATCGAGGGCTAGAACAAATGATGAAATGAGGGTGTTAGAAAAGCTCAACGACCTGGTCTTCTTGAAGAAGAAGCTTATGGTGCTAACAAGTGTTAGCACCACAAAATTCTAAAAGTAAAAGGATTTATAAATTACATTTTAAATATCAAATAACATTTTTTGAAAATATGTAAAAACAAAAAATATAGATAATTAAATTATATAAATTGTGATATACTTTACATATATAAATAATGTATATTTTATGACATGTATATAAAATTTTAATATATATATATAAATTATACTTGCTAAAAAGTATTTACATTTTTTATTAAATATTTTTATAAATAAGATATCATTTTTATGTTTTATTAGCTTATATATTAGTAAGTAAGGCTTTTTGTAAATTTTCGTTGATATTAATAAGAAATTTTACATATATTAATAAATACAAGTATATACAGTTCATTTTTATCTATTTTTATAAGTTTTTTATTTATTAAAAATATCAAATAAGGATTTTATTTTTGGATTGTTTTTATAAATAAACTATAAGATCGTGAAAATAGTTAAAATTTGTTAAATCAATTATACTATATATAGTATGTATAGAATAAAATAAACATCCCATAAACGTAGTTGTCATTAGGTCCAAAAATTAGCTTTTTGCAAACAGACTCCATTTTCAATGAAATCACCTTCTTTTATTAGAGAATATTATAACTTCAATTTTAAAGGTGAGTAGAGTGAAATTGGAGTTCGTATGACGATGTTATGAGGTTCGGAAGTTGGGAAATTGATAATTTGGAAGTCCGTTTACTTGGCATATTTCATAGTGGAATTTTTTATTATTTTTATATTTGGATATGTTTTATGTATACAATAGTGAAGAGTTTAGTGAAAAATATGTACATATGAATTAAATAAAATTAGGTGAAGATTGCATATATACTATAAATAAATGGAATTAATGTATAATGTACAAGGTCAGTTATTTTTGTGTTTTCTTCCTTATCTCCCCTACTTTATTGGTTGTCGATCAAGTCATGCGGGCTTGGTCTCGGGGGTTAGTTAAATAAATATATCTTATAGCTATATTTATATTTCATAAGTCATTTTATACAATATAAACATATTTACATTCTGCCTTATTTTCTTCTTTATTTTTATTTTTCTTTGTTTTATTAATTTATATCTTTTTAATACATAAAAATACAATTTTATTTATTAATGTCATTTTGATTTAAGATGATTTTTAATGCATTTGTATTTATTTGTTAAGGGCATTAACACAAAATGCGATAGAAATGTCAACTTCATTGGATACATAAAGACTTGTATTAGATACCAACTTTATGATCCTAAGACTCAAAAGGTATTTGTTTCTAGAGACGTCAAATTTCTAGATGATGAATTCCTTAGAAGTCACAAAAATAATGAAGTTAAGGAACTAATCAAATCTAGCAAGACCGATGAAGTTCCTACACCAGAAAGTGAGGAGATAGTTGAAAATAACACGACCGTACCTCCTAGAAGTAGTTCTAGGGTTGTAAGACAAAATGAAAGGTACCAATTCCATGTATCACAAGAGTCTGATGATGATCCAACTTTATTTGATGAATCTTTGGGTGATCGCGACATGGATAGATGGATGCAAGCAATGAAGTTTGAGATAGAATCCATGAACAAGAATGGTGTATAGACCCTTGATGATCCACCTAAAGGGGTCAAACCCATTGGGTGCAAATGGATCTTCAAAAGAAAGTGGGGACCCGATGGGAAGGTATAGACCTTCAAAGCATGGTTCGTAACCAAGGGTTACACATAGAGAGAAGGCATCGATTGCGATAAGACATTATCTCATGTGGCCACACTCAAATCCGTCAGGACATTGCTTACAATAGCTGCACACCTGGACTATGACATCTGGCAGTTGGATGTCAAGATTGCTTTTCTCAATGGATACCTTGAAGAGGATATCTATATAGAGCAGCCCTAGGGCTTCATAGTTGAGGAAGAAAAGTTTGCAAGCTAAAGAACTCCATTTACGTTCCTAAACAAACTTCTCTTAGCTAGGACATCTGATTCGATGAAACCATAAAGAGTTGTGATTTTGCAAAAAAAAACCAGATGAACCATATGTGTATAAGAAACTTATTGGGAGTGCCATCATGTTCATTATGGTTTATGTAGACGACATCCTTATCATTGGGAATGATACAAGGATAATGACTAGTGTTAAGATCTGATTGTCCAATACCTTTGAGATGAAAAATCTCGGAGAAGCCTCTTATATCTTGGGTCTGAAATTGTTAAGAAATAGACAAAAATAGGATATTGGGACTAGCAAAACAAGGATACATCAAGAAGATCTTGGATTGATTCATCATGGATAATTCCAAGAAAGGTTTCCTTCCATTAAGACTGGTATTCACATGTCTAAAGGGATGGCTCCTCTAACTGTTGAGGAAAAGAAAGCCATGGTCAGATGCCCTTATGCATCGCCTGCGGGAAGTCTGATATATGCCATGATATGTAATAGATCAGATATCTATATTCAATGGGAGTGGTAAGCTGTTATTGATCTTGATATGGAGATAAACACTGGACTTCAGTGAATAACATCTTCAAGTATATTATAATAACTCAAGATACATCTTGGTTTATGAAGATAATGATCTCCAAGTCTTAGGATACACTGATTTGGATTTCCAATCATATTTGGATGATAGGAAGTTAACTTAAGTGTTCTTATTTTTTATTGGATGGTAGTGCCTTGTGAGTTGTGTAGCAAGAAATAGGATACTGTGGTTGTTCCGACAAAGTAAAGAATTAGTTGCATAAGATGCGGCAATTGCATTGGATGTACTTAATGTTCACTCGATGTATAAAAGTATTTAATAGAACTTGGCATAGTCACCGGTAACAGAGTGACTAATCAAATTAGTCGACTACTTGACAAATAGTTGATGATTAGCACAAATAATATGGGGTTGATTGTTGTACATGAATCACTCTAAGGGCTAGTGGGAGAGTGTTGGACTTGTAAGCCCTAAGCGACCCATTAATGCAATAGAAGTTATTATTTTAGAATGTCCATATGAAATGAAGTGAATAATTGAATAAATTCACTTTATTATTAAGGTCCCTTTCTACAATATGTACCATGACAATATTGAATACCATGCAGCTAGGAGGACACAACTGACTTAAAACATGTGATATTCAATAAAGATCTCCATTCCGAGAAAGAGATGGCAATCCTTCTCTAAAGACTTATTTCCAACTGACTTCTTGATGCAGGCCATCTTAATAAGAATGGAGTTTGAGAAGTGTTGGAATAATCAAGTCAAAGATTTGACTTGATGAGGTCGAGATAAACTAAGACCTGAATTGTAACTGTCACGATCAGGCAGACATCCTTTTACCTGGGATAGATATGCATCTATATGCCTTAGTATGCACATTTGATAGACCAATAGGTAGGATACCTAGCCAATGTCAATATACCGATGCGTTGGTATGCATATGAAGTCGTATGAGACGTATGATCTCTCAAACAAATCACACAGGTTCATAGTTGATGAACGAGGAGACAGAGCTCACTCATGAGATATTTTAGGGTCAAAATGAATTCCATGCATGGTTGTCTTGTTTATGAAACAAGATACGAATTCAATGTATTAATATATGCTTTTAGAAAGTATAGATTTAATATTGATGCCCAATTATCAAATGAGAAATCTATTTATACATTCCGAAGAAGACAATCAAACCAGGGTTTGAACTTTAAATTTATCAAAGTCTTCTAGTGTGAAGAATGGATGAGTATTTAGAATACTCAGGGTTACCTTTGTTGTTGTAATGGATCATCTACCATGACACTTACATACTGAAGAAATGATCATGCATGATGGATTTTGGTGGCTCCATCTTGCTAGATTATTAGTGACTTGATGGGATTAACAATTCATTTGAATCCAATTTCCAATTCCAATTCCAATTTCAATATCCCAGTGTTGGAAACAAAAATGGTCATGGAAATGGAAATATACAAGTGCCTTGTGCCCATTTCTTAGCTTTAAATGGTTTGGACAATGATTAGAAATGGTCAAGAAAGCCGGATTCAGCTCACCGGCACATTGTCCAGTTCATGGATAGTGTGATGTGTTTTGTTGAGCTCATAGAGAGTCTAAAGTGTTACAGTTCGAGCTCAACATTCATAGGTGACGGATTTTTTGCAAAAATGGTATAATCCTTAAAATTGTATAGTTATCCACATTTCAAGTCACTATACATGGATAGTATGATCTCACCAACATTATTCCAAGTACATACATATTTATCTCATGAGTCCTAATTGGATTAGGACTCATACCTATCGAAGGAAATATTGTAATAATTATGATTATTACACATTATTGATAAGAGAAATTTTGTGAATTTAATTCACAAGTATAACTCATTAATTATGTGAATAGTTATTCATAAAAATTAATACTTATATGGATGTGATTAATATAAATATTTATGTAAATAAGATTTACAAAATTTTTCCAAGGCATAAGATTTTGTGAATTTGATTCACGTTAATTTTGTAGATGTAAATTAGATTTACATTTCTTTTCGAGCTCATAAATATGATTCATAAGTTTTAAGGATTAACTCCATATTTTCTCTAATATTGATAATATGATTATCAATTGAATTATATGATAAATAAAATTTGCAACAGCCACATCCATATATGGAAGATGATTTGGTCTGCATATGATGTACACATGGATCCATATGGTTGAGTTCTAATTTAATTAAGACTCTAATGTTGTTGATTATTTAATTTTTATTAATTAATATTGATTGGAGATAACAAGGAGACAATTCTTAGTGAATTAGGACTTGGTCTTAGCCCCTGATTTAAAATACAAGGGCTACCAAGGCACGTATTGGATTTGTGCTTTAAGTATAAGAGGAATGCAAGGCCTTCTCCTTTTTCAAAACAGTTCTTAGAGAAAGTCCTCCTCTAAATTTCTTACCCCTTAGAGGGGGAGAGAGAGAGTCTTGAGAGTCTACAACTCTCACAACTCTCGTCTTGTTTCCCTAGTCGATGTTTGGGTTTGGGGGAAGCAATGTGACTCATCTCCACGCCCACGAGAGAGAAGTCGATAGATCGGACTTGATTCGGGAGCTTTCTTATGTTAGAAACTCATGCTTAAAAGGGTAAACTTTGATCTATCTCCATTATTCATTGTAAATATCAGAAATTATTTTGGAAAATATTTACTTAGATTTTATAAATTCAAATTGCATAAATTGTTGTGCTACATTTTCTAATTCATACAATGAACTAACATTTTTTAGACAAAAAGTTTGCTAAATATTTTATGTTTCCATGACATTTAGTAAATAAATTTTTTATTTATTTCATTCAATTGGTATCAGATCCTTATTTTAGAGTATTTGGATTACATTCAAGTCTGATGAACAATCGTTTAGATCATCTCGATTATCGGGTACATTGTATTGCGACAGTTTTAACTATTCGAATGATTTGGATACTTTTGAAGTTTCTACTGTTCTCCCATATTTTCGTTCGTGATTTTGGGATATATATATATGAGATCTAGAAGGTCTGGACTTATACCTAAAATATGCACCAATTATTTGTAACATTCAGGACAAAATTCGGATGTTAAAAGCGATCGTAGACTTCGATTTCAACCAAAGATGGTAATATTAAAGTTATGAAATATTAGCTAATATTTTTGGATCATATAATATGATAAAATATCGATTAATAAGTCAAAAATCAATTCCCCAATCAGTGCAAAAAAATTTGCGCAATTCCGATCATGCGGCCTTAAGAAATTAGATTTCTCCATAGGTGGAGTTGGAAGAGGACTAGATCGTCTTATTAACTTGTTTCTCATATTTTGGGAGTCAAATTTGGTGGTAATATATTTAATATATTACATCAGGAGTTGGACCTAATATTCTAGAAATATCAAGGGTCGCAATAAATTTGAAGTCCAAGTTATATGATGCTTTCTAATTTGAAGTGTGATGGTCGCAGCTTGCAAATTTGAATCTAAAATCATTGTTTGTTTATTTTGAAAATATACAATACAATAAAATGTCTTTTTACTCCATATTTTTTCCTGACTAGTAATGCACTTGAATGTTTACAATGTTATTATAAATTATGGAATCAATTTTATTAATTTCACGAATTGTCTAAATTATTGCACCGTACATCTTTCGCAATTGAAATTGTTTTAATTCAATGAGTTACCTATGTTGTTGCACTAGACCTTTTCAAATTTAAAAAAAATGAGTTTTTTAAATTCAATAAGTGTGTAGATTGTTGCATTAGACTTTTTTGGGGAAATTAAAAAGAGTTTTTAAATTCTTAAAAAATCTGAGAGTTACTACTTAGTATCATACATGGTTGAAATATCTACAAAACCTCCTTAGTACAATATGTGTTGATTGTGTTGCCTCGAATTGATACAGAGAAGGTTTCTAGGTTGTGGAAATGCTAATGGGTTACTTAATTGGCATCCTGCATCGCATTTGTAGTGGAAGCGCTCCCTGTTAGCATTGTCTATTCGACCAGGCTGGACCCGTTTTGATGAAAGGTTGCATGAGGAGTCATTGCATACTTTAACAACTAAATTTGGAATATTAAATTGTACCAAGTGAGCGTGTAATACTATATGGTAACATCAAGTGCATAAAAAGATCAAATCCTAGTTGGGGCCGCTTAAGTCTCATTGTTTTTATTGAATTAAAACTAAGACAATAAGAGTATGTCCTAACTCTATCCCTTAGATTAATCATGAGAATATATTTCTAAATGATTAATCATTAATTTAAGCATGATATGGACTAAGTCATATGATGACATCCATGGTCTCCCATTATTGCAGAGATCTCTTTCACTCAGGGTTGTATTTTTGGAGATGCTCATGCATAATCATGACTCCGGAATACAAATTCACATGGATCAAATTCTTCATTCTTTTAAAAAAAGATGGCTCATATGCGCAGCAACCCCAATGTTATTCCCTATATTATTGAGGCAGCATTGGATTGTGCATAGCGTAAATTGATATCCGTTCATTGACGGTTGGTTTAGTCGACAACATAATAACTCCATATATGTGGAGGGTGTGTGTGTTGAAGACCGAACTGAGAATACAAGTTGGAATTGTAAGTTGAAGGAGTTCCCTCTTAGTTCATCGTAGTTGCATTTTTTCTCATATAAGGTTGCAATGAAAATGGAAAGGAGACTCAGATCTCGTAGTGATGCCTTTGGTTAGGATGCATCATGCTTTAAAAGCTTATGAGGGAAAGAATTTTAAAGTACAACAAATACGAGAACTCTTGATTTAAAATATTAAATTGTTTAATCTCCTTAATCAAGATAAAAAAGTGTATTATATTTTTTTTTCAAATGAAATATGTCAATCCACTTAACTATTTGCTTGAGGTCAATCAGTTGACCGACCCAAATTATTCGGATTGGATACATAATTTGGAACTTGTGCTTGAGACAGAACATATAGCGTATGTGCTCTCGTATGTAAAGTATGAAAACCCTCAAACAAAGGATTCTTGTGAGTTCAACAAGAAGTAGGACTAGGATCAATCGATCGCTCGTTGATTCATTCTTGTATCATTGTCTAATGTGCTTAAGAAACGACTTATATACATTGAATCTGCTCATGACATCCTCCTGAATCTGAAGAAGATGTATGGAAATGTGAATCACACTTTTTCTGCATTAAGATCCACTAGATATTTTATGAATAAAGAATTTCCCTCTAGTGGTGTAATGGTTGCATGGGTTAAAGGGAAGTGTGAGAGGAAGCATGGATCTTGGAAGGGTCTGATCCAAGTGAAGAAGAAAGGTCAAGCTATTTGTCATTCTTCTAATGTTTCAACACATCTGACACCCATAGAGATGGTTGTTTACCATCACTGCTATAAGCCAGTGTTCTGGAAGAGTAACCATCCATAATATGTAAAGTCCTTAGAGAAGGACCATCGTACAAATCTGGAAAATAATAAATCTACATTCTCATTGAAACCAACTTACTCGTAGGATGAGAAGGAAGTTGGATTGTTGACTCTGGTTCTTATGTACATGTATGCAATCAGTTGCATATGTTTCAAGTCACCAAAAATCTTGATGAAGGGGAGATAGTCATCCAGATGGGATCTGATGCAACTGTTGCAGCGATCGCCATTGGAACCTGTAGACTATCATTGTCCAGTGGGAGAGTCCTAGACATTAGAGTTTTTCTCTATGCATCGAATGTTAGAAAGAAACTTACTATCTGTATCTAAGCTTGTTGGTTATGGATATACTTTCCTTTTCTGTAATAAACTTATCATAAATCGTTATGTTAATTTTATAGCAGATGGTTCTCTAATAGCAGGCAGACTCTATGAATTGAACATGCATGAATGTATCATGAATCTCAATTTACAACAATAATATTAGTAGTAATATTAAAACCCCTAAATGATCAAGGGAGGATGGAGATCATTTAACTTTGATCTAGCATAAAAGATTTGGATATGTGTCTATGGATAGGATCAATAGACAGATAAAAGACAGACCTTTAGATTTTCTAGAAGTCTGTGATTTACGAACTTGCGAACATCGTATTTTTGGGAAAATGTCTAGGGTGCCCTTCTCTAAGAAAAGTGAACAATGTGAAGCTATATTGTACCTAACACATACTGATGTATGCGATCCTTTTCATACATGCGACTAGAAATGGACTTCAGTATTATGTGACCTTTATTGGTGATCATTCATGGTATAGTTTCATGTTCTTATTACATCACAAACATGAAACCTTTAAAAAGTTAAAAGAATTCATGGCTTTGGTTGAGAACCAAACAAGAAAGAAGATAAAACGAATTTGATCTGACCAAGGTGGTGAATACCTCTCAAATGAATTCAAAGAATACCTTAAGGAGAGAGGAATTATTTTCATCTCACTCCTCCAGGTAATCCTCAATTTAACAAAGTTATAGAGAGACACAATAGAACCATGTTGGACATTGTGAGATTAATGATGAGTAATGAAAACTTACCTCTCAGTTTCTGGGGACGTGCAGTAGAGAATGTAGTTTATGTCCTAAAACAAGTTTCCATCTAAATCTGTACCCAAAATCCCTAATGAGCTTTGGTATGGCACCAAGCCAAGTGTATGACACTTTAGGAATTTGGATTATATGGTTCATTACTTTTGTTGTAGTAATGGATCATCTACCATGACACTTCCATACTGAAGAAGTGATGAAACATGTTGGATTTTAGTACCTCCATTTAGCGAAATTATTTGTGATTTAGTTGGACTAAATCACAATTCATTTGAATCCAATTTACAATTCCAATTTCAATTTCAATGTCCATATGTTAGAAACAGAAATAGTCATGGAAATGAAAATATACATGCTCCCTGAGCTCGTTTCTTAGATCCAAATGGTTTGTACTATGATTAGAAATGATCAAGGAAGTTGGATTCATCTCATCGACACTTTATCCATCTCATGGAGAGTGATGTGTTTCGTTGAGCTCACAAAGAGTGTGTTACAGCTCGAGCTCAACATTCTTAGGTGACGGATGTTTGCAAAAATGGTATAAACAATGAAATTAGGTAGTTATCCACATTTCAAGCCACTATACATGGATAGTATGATCTCCCCAACATTATCTCCAAGTATCTACATATTTCTCTCATGAGTCCTAATTGGATTAGGACTCATACCTATTAATGGTAATATTGTAATAATTATGATTATTATACATTATTGATAATGGAAAGTTTGTCAATGTGATTCACAAGTATAACTCATTAATTAATGTGAATAATGATTCACAATAATTAATATTTATATGGATGTGATTTATATAAATATTTATGTAAATATGATTTACAGAATTTTTTTAAGGCAAGATATTTTGTGAATATGATTCACATTAATTTTGTAGATGTAAATTAGATTTACATTTAATTTTGTGCTCATTAATATTATTCATAAGCTTTAAGGATTATCTCCATAATTTCTCCAATGCTGATAATATGATTATAAATTGAATTAATTAATTAATTAAATTTGTAACAACCACTTCCACATATGGAAGATGATGTGGCGTGTACATATGATGTACACATGGATCCATATGGTTGAGTTCTAATTTAATTAGGACTCTAAAGTTGTTAATTATTTTATTTTAAATAATTAATAGTGATTGAAGATAATAAAGAGATAATCCTTGTTGAATTAGGACTTGGTATTAGCCCTTGATTTAAAATCCAAGGGCTACCAAGGCACATGTTGGTTGTGTGCTTTAAGAATAAAAGGAGGGAATGGCCTTCTCATTTTTCACAACAATTCTAAGAGCAAGTCATTCTCTAAATGTCGTGCCCCGTAGAGAGAGAGAGAGAGAGAGAGAGAGAGAGCGAGAGAGTTGTGAGAGTCAATAACTCTCACAACTCTCTTCTTGTTACCTTAGTCGACGTCCGAGTTCGTGGGAAGCAACGCGACTCATCTCTACACCCACGAGAGAAAAGATTGTACATCAGACTTGGTTCGGGAGGTTTCTTTTTTCAGAAACTCGTGCTTCAAAGTCAAACCCTGATCCATCTCCATTATTCATTGTGAATATGGGAAATTATTTTGGAAATTGTTTCCTTAGAATTTATAATTTTTGAATGCACAAGTTGTTATGCTACATTTTCTAGTTCATGCGATGAACTAACATTGTTTTGGCAAAACATTTGTCAAATATTATATATTTTTTGATCCGTAATGAATAAATTTTTTATTTACTTCCATCAAGAACATTTACATTCAAAACACAAAAAATTAAAGAAAATCAAAAAGTTCAAAAGGATGATAATGGGAGCGGTAGAGTCGAGTCAGCAGTTAAGGAGAGCACACCCATTGTAGATCCATCTTCTTCAGCAATAGATGGAGAAGCACGTTCTTCTTTTCCTTTTTATGTTATGGATGATATTATACAGTCTGAGTCTAGTTGTCTATATGTATATGTTGATTATGATGTGAATAGGAAACACTGATTCAAGTTTTGTTCCACAATCCTGATGCATTGTATAAAAGCAAATCTATCCGAAAATTGAAAACAACCCTATCTGATCCAGGAGTGGTAGAAATTCTACAGAACAACTTTCTTGAGATGTCACTCTTGAAGTCCGTGGAGAACATGCCAGTTGTGAAGAGAGGAATGAAGGAAGCCATTACCTCAAAGCGACAACCCGAGAAGAATAGACACAGGAGTAATGAGAAACATATTTTGACCATAGCCATCGTTAAAGCAATCAGCAACCTCCTGCTTAAAAAGAAGACATGAGAGTACCTTTTTTCCGATGTGAGATCTTTGAATAAGAATTTGATTGTACTCTTCTTGCTAGAGGATCCTCTATCAATCTATTGACAACCTAGCAACTAAAAGAATTTGGGTTGGGGCCACTCAAATCAACCAAGATGATCCTTCAATTTATTGATCGATCGATTAAGCGACTGAGGGGAATTTTAGAGGACATTATTGTAATAGTGCAAGGAATGCAATTCCCAATAGACTTTATTATCATGTACATGGACACCTCTGCACCATTACTCCATACCTCAATCATACTAAGACGGACGTTCCTTCGAACAACCGAGGTGGTAGTAGATTATGGTACTCGTAAGATAACTTTTTGATCCTACAATGATATGGTTATGATAGAGACGATCTCGGATCCGAAGCCAGTAGATTCTATATCAGATGAGAGAGAAATTGTGACACATGAGATAGAGGCTTGCTATTTTTTATATAAGATTAGAGACACAACACTATTTTTTGATTATGTTGATACCCAAAATTTCATCTCCCATGAGGAATGTTGGGAAGTCATAGTCGAATTTTGCTCTTTTGTTGATGACGAGTCATATGCAGATGAGTTAGGTGTGTTGTTTGATGATTATCCATCACAAGCTGAACAGAAACAATTCATTGCAGATCTTTGTGACACCTTATATTCATAGCCGTTAGTTGTCATGATAGACAGGTCACTGTTGACAGATCATTTACCTACCATCAATGTAGTTTTTCAGGTCATTATAGAGCAGATTCAGACCCCACCAGAGAAAAGATAATCTACTTCCCTTCAACTCTGAAGTATGCCTTCCTTGCGGGTGAGCCACAAATGTTTCCGGTCATCATCAGTTCGCACTTGACCTATGGTAAAGAATCTCTCCTGCAAGAGCTTTTAGAGAGAAATCGCAAGGTCATAGGCTGGAAGATTTCGGATCTCCGTGGGATTAATCAAGCATCGTGATCGCGTCATATCTACTTAGTGGATGACATCAAGACATCTCGTGAGTTTCAGTGTTGTATGAATCCTAATCTCTGAGCAATTGTCATGAAAGAGATTGGGAAGTGGTGTGAAGATGGATTTATCTATCCCATTAATGATTCTAAATGAGTCAGTATGTTACATATAGTCCCAAAGATATCCGAGATTACTATCATAATGAAAAAGAAAGGAGAGGAGATTCCAATCAGAATAGCCACTTCATGGCGTGTTTGTGTAGATTGAAGTGCATGAACTCAGCAGTCAAGAAAGATCACTTTCTGATGCCCTTTATTGACTAGATCATTAAAAGATTGGCAAGGAAGGAGTTCTTTTACTTCTTGGATGGATATTATGGGTATAATCAGGTAGCAATCACTCATGAAAACCAAGAGAAGACTACTTTTACCTGTTTGTTTGGCACCTACACCTTTAGATAGATGCCCTTTGGATTGCGTAACTCCCCCGCTATATTAGAAAGGTGTATGCTGGTCATTTTTTCGACATGGTAGGTACCCTTGAGGTCCTTATCGATGAATTCTCGGTCTATGGGGATCGCTTTGATTCATGTCTCGTTTATTTAAACCAAGTTCTTCAACATTGTTGTGAAAAGAATTTGGTGATCTTGTGAGAGAAGAGTCACTTTAAGGAGACTAGTGGGATTGTGTAGGGCCACGTCATCTGCAGTCATAGCATAGAGGTCCACCCGACCAAGGTGGATGTAATTGCCAAGCTAGAGCCACCTACAACACTGAAGTAATTAAGGTCATTTTGGGGCATGTGGAATTTTATAGATGATTTATTAAGGAATTTAGAAAGATTACTGTTGAGTCAGATTTTCGAGGACGGGAATTAATTGATGGTAAGGTTGTTGCTTTTATCCCCAAAACCCGCGTCAACAAAAAATATTTTTTTTATTTTTGCTACTTATTAACCTGTATAGCGGACAGTATCGAACTCAGGGAGGCTACGATTCCCGAGGGTTATTCAATTAATCAGAAACTAATTAAAAGAAAACAAAAATCTCAAAGGACAACTACCCTTGGTTTTTGTGATTTTTTTGAACCTTTTTATTTTTTATTTTTTTATTTCTATTTTTTGTATTTTCTAATTTCCTAATTTTTAGTGATTTTGATTTTGCAATTTTTTTAATTTTCAAAAATAATGCGAAGCAATATAAACAAGGTCAAGAATATGCACTCCAACTCTTTTTGCAATTTTCAATTATACCAAAAATGCTCAGAAAAATCCAAAGAAATATTTTTGAGTTTTAAAAGTTTTAAAATGTTTTTGAGAATTTTTGTAGATTTTTCGGATGTTTTTGTATTTTTCTAAAAATCAAACAGTGAGAAAACAAGAAAATGGGCACAGCCTGGAGTAATTTGCAACTTAAAAATATTTTCAGTACCCAAAACTCCTGGAAACTAATTTCAAGACAAACTAGAAGAAAATATCTACAAACAGGAACTGAAATCACAATTTTTCGATTTTTGTAGAATTTTTTATGATTTTTAGAAGATTTTTTATGTTTTTTAATTTTTTTAATTTTTATAAATATTTAATGCGTCAAACTTGGTCAGAAATTAAAAGACAATGAAATATAACTATCTATTTTTTTGGAATTTTTAGAGGTATTTTCGAATTTTTATGAATTTTTGAATTTCAAGCAAGGAAAAATAACATGTTTTTGATTTTTTTAATAACAATAAATGAAGGACAAATGCAATGGAAAATTTATGCTAAGAAAATAATCACATCAAGCGCATAGCACAATTTTCTCAAATTTTTTGGATCACAAATAACATTTATTTCAATGAAAAGATCAAACAAGTTATAGTTCTGCAGTTTAGGGACTTAGAATGTAAATACTGTGAAAGTCTTGGACTAAACTGTAAAGATTCAAAGTTTTTGCCTCAAATAGATAATAAAAATGAATGACAGGGGTGAAAGCGCAAATTTACCAATACACCATGTACAGTGCATGTGCCTTGGAGCTCTGGAGGGGCTTCTTTGTAGATTTGAGAACTCTGAGGGTTATTTGAGTAATATTTCCAATAATATAACAAACCCTAGAAGGGTCCTTCGTTCTTTTTGATCCAAGCACAAAGGGGCTCAAGGGGGCACCCGCCGACCCTCTCTTCTTCGGTGGACGATGGCGGAGATGCGGCAAGGACGACGTGGCGGCTGGCGGCACGGGGTGGCTCTGCGCTGGCGGACGCGACGGTGGAGGCGACGGTGAGCGGCGCACCGCGCGCGTGGGGCTGTGTTGCCGACGGCGCGAACGCGAGGGGTCGATGGACTGGAGCGCGGCTCGGGGCGGCGCTGGACGGTCGGCGGGCCTGCTGGAGGAGTGCGGTTGTGCTGTGGGCGGCGCGCCATGCGCACGCGTGGCTGCGCAGCCCGGTGGAGGAGGATGGCGGCGCGGCATTGAGAGGCGGAGGAGATTGCCGGTCTGGAGGAGGTCCCTGCGACTTGGTGGGCGGCAAGGGCGCTGCCTGAAGGAGGAGGCGTGGCAGCTTCAGCTGTCGATTGGAGGGCGCGACCCAGATCAAGCCACTGCGTGGGGCGGTGCTGCGAGCGGGGCGCGGGAGGCGTCGGCGGTGAAGCTCTAAGGTCGGGGGCACAGCTCGGCTGGAAGGCGATGGGCGGCGGGGGTTGGCAACCCCGCTGTCTGTGACGATTTTTTTTAAATTTTTTTTGTTTTCTTATGGAATGTAAACAGTAAATAAATGATAATATTTTTTTGTAATTTTTTGTAAATCCGAAAACAGGAAATAAAAAGATAAAGAAATTCCTTTTTTTATTTTTTATTTTTTTATTTTTATATGCTCCTGCAAAACAAACGTTGGAGAACAAAAGAAACAATTTTTTTTATTTATCTACAAAATCGGAACGTGGATGGGGATTCGGCGAAAATGAGGTATTTGAATCTGACTCTCCGACCACCGTGCGTGGTCGGAGTTGATAGATCGTGTGAGATAGAAATCGAAGGCGAAGAGATCAAGAAGATGAGATGAAAAATCGAGTTGAGTGCGGATCAAGTCGTGATGGATTTTAAATTCTAGAGGGAGAAAAATGACGATAAAAAAAATGCGAAAACTAAACAACGATTAAACTAAGATAAAATGCGAAGAAAATTTTGGATCTCACCTTAGGAGTGGAAAATGGATCGTGATCGCCTCGACAAGGCCGACTCGCTGTCACCGGACGCCTCGGAGGCTCGACACCTTTTCTCAATGAAATTGTTTTCTCGGAGATCGGGCTCCTCTCTCTAAAGATTGATCAAGTTGGAATGAGGGAGAAGGAGACATATAAATAGAAGAGAGATGAAATTTGAGTTTTTGAAGAGATAATGGAGATGAAAATTAAAATGAATTTTTGAATTTTTTTGGTGGAAGGGAGATGAAATTTGAAAAAGAAAATAAAAGAGAGATAAAACTAATTAAAAATTATCTATTTCTTTTGAATTTTCGTCACTTATTTAATTTGAATTTAAAAATGTTATTTTTTTATTTTTTTATGAAGGTTAATTAAAAATAGCAACTATATACATATACTACATACAAATGTGACACTATATACAAGGATAAATGACGAAATTAACCTTTTTGTGTTTTTTTAGGAATTTATAATTTTTTTATTTTTATTTTTTTAAAATCAGTGGGATTAATTTACAATATATACAAATACAATATGCACAAAATACATGGGAAAATTGCACAAACCACCCCAGAAAATCGACTTTTCAACCGTAACTCCAAAAATTATGAAAATACAGCCATTTTAAAGATAATTTAATTTCGAGTTCAATGGAACTGAGATTGATTCAATTTGAGCTCATATGGAGCCGGAATTGATCTTTCAATTAGTGCTTAGTGGCTTTTTCCAAGTGTGGCTACTTTTATTCTGTACAAGATTTAATTGTGCAATCAATTTTAGTACTTAGAACACATTTTTATTTACAACTTTGGTTTTGAATGTTATTTGATTTGAGGTCAATTAAGGTACAAATAAATTATTGTTAGTGATATACAGATATATACAAAAATAAGTAAGAACACATTTTTTGGATTTTCTGGTTAAGGACCCTATCTCCCCCTACTTTATTCCTGGTCGATCAGGTCAAGTCTTGACCTTCTCTCGGGGTTCGGGTCAGCCTGTATACAGTCTTCATTTTTTTATTTTATTTTCTTTATTTATTTTTTTATTTTCTTTTCTTTATTTTTCTTTTCTTTCTTTATTTATTTATTTTAGGTTAAAATTAGTCAGAAATGTACAATATTTACACACAAATGTAAGTTAGTAAGAATATGGAGTTAATGTTAAATGCATGTGTTTTATAAGGGATTTTAAGCTAAAATAAATGAATAAAGATGTTGAATCGCAGATTCATCATCCCCCTATGCTTTACCTTCACTAGTCCCTTAGAAAACACTTATTTGAATAAATAAGTGAAAAGAAAAAGAAAAAGAAAAAGAAAGGAAAAATGAAGAAAGTAGGACAACATTGAGTATTAAACTTATCTTCATAAAATTGTAGTTTGGAGCTCTGTCGGACCTTTGGATTATTAGTGTGTCGGAACTTCTGTGAGACTTAGAATTTTAAAAATGACAGCCTTCAAGTTCTACACATCATTGTCACAGTTTCGGCTCAGAAGTCATCTTAGATCAATCCTCTTCCTAAAGCACACCCTATGAACATTGAACAATCGACTCATGTGTGTGAAAGGTTTTAGCTCTTCCCATCCAGAATGCAGGTCTACCATGCAAATCTCCTCTCCAGTAACTCGTCCTCGGGGAGTCAGGTATTTCCTTCTAAGGTATGTCGTGTTGTGTTCACAATCGAATTGGGGGAGAAGTTAGAAGAAGGAGAAAAGAACTGGAGGGTGGCCAGTGTAGTCACCTCTCCTTGTGAAGCTGGCCAGTGTAGCTGAGTCTCCACCAAGATCTACAGGTTTTCTTGAAGCTTGGACCTTTTTGGTCAGATATTTATTTGGTAGTGGCATCTTTGTATTTGGATTTTTGGTGGTTCTGCTTGGATCTTGTTGTGCCCCTACGGATATAGAATCTTTTGCTTCCGTACATTTTTTTGGGGTCTTAGAAAAAATTGTGCCCAGCCGTCCATCCCTTTTCCGAAGCTTTATTTCAACCCGTACTCCGGTCTTTAGATTTCCACGCTACCAGAAAAGAAACTCACACAGTCTTCCAACATCTCGTCTGAGTTGAGCTAAGTGCATGGTGCGAGAGTACAAATTGATTCCCTATTCCAGAGTTATACCCAGAATGAATAGACCAGGTTAGACATTAAGAGTCAAACGCTGCACATTGTCATGTGGAACTCAAAGAATTAAGTCAAAGACCTGAAGCTTCTAAAATCCTATTTCTCGGTGAAGTTCCTCTAAGAATTAGGCTGATTAAGGTCCAACTAAGCTCCATTCTTCAATTTTATTCCAGACATAGTTTAAATGCCAATACTATCCTGAAAAATGCCCATGCAAATGCAACATATGAAAAATGCAAGGGTTTTTTTTTGAAAAAGGAATGATGCACATGTGAAAAGAACACACTTTTTTTAAAAACAATTTTCTAGTTTTGAACTTTTTATGGATTTTTTTTGAAGGAAAAATGCAAATGTGAAAGAAAGTTTTTTTTTTGAAATTTGCAAATTTTTATAGATTTTTGGTTTTGTATTTTTTTATATTTTTTTGTTTTTATTTGTTTTTTTTTTGAAAAGGGTTAGTAAGATATACAAGTATATACAATTTTTTTTCGTGTTTTGATATTTTTTTGTATTTTTTTGTATTTTTTTGTTTTTTTATTTGTTTTTTTATTTTTTACGCACGTGGATTTTACATACTATACACATAACCCCCCAAATAAACGTATTTAAAAGTACGAGTTATGTCTAAAGTATATATACAATATATACGACACCCCCCTATACTTAGCTCGAACTATGTCCTCATAGTGATCAGAGAGCGAACAAGGAAGACATAACTCGTGCTAAGTATAAAAAAATGAAAAAAAAATAAAAAGAAGAGAAGATGGTGATCCCCCCAATACTTAGGATCAAGTAATCCTAAGTATAGTAGAGTGTACAAAAGGGGAAAATCGATGACGAGAATGTACAGACTCAAAAATAAAAAGACACGATATGAACAACATCACCCCCCTATACATAGGGTAGAGTATCCCTAAATATAGGCAACATCAAGAGTGATGAACAGGACGAAAATGAACAACGCAAATCATTCACCCCCCCTATACTTAGGATAAAGCACATCCTAAGTATATCATATACACACACGGAAAAGGGGTGAATGATAAAACAGGAGAAGACAGAGTAAAACGAAAGGATATACAAGAGGCGTGGATGATCATGTATCAGACGCAGAAGATGGAATCAAAAGATCATCATCTGATACCACAGATATCGAATCAACAACGGACAGGAATGTATCATGATCTAGATATGGCTTCAGCAACTGTCCGTTCACAACAAATGGTTGTGCGTCAGATGACAACCCAGATATGACAATACTCACATTGTCACGCACAACTCTCACGATGAACAGTCCTGACCACTTGCTTTTCAATTTTCCTGGAAATAACTTCAACTTAGCATCAAATAACCAAACTTTCTGATCAGGGAAGAAAGTCTTTCTTTGAATGTGTTTATAATGCCAGCGCTTGACTTTCTCCTTATACATAAGTGAGTTATCATATGCAAAGTCTCGGAATTCCAGTAATTTGTTCAAATCCAACTTCCTATTCTTTCCTCCCTTCTCATAATCTAAATTGCATACACGGAGTGCCCATAAAGATTTGTGAATTAATTCCACTGGCAGGTGGCAAGGCTTTCCATATACCAATCTGTAGGGAGACATACCCAAAGGAGACTTGTACGCCGTCCGATAAGCCCATAGAACTGAATCAAGCATCTGGGACCAATTTTTCCTATCTGGACGTACAAGTTTCTGCAATATCATCTTGATCTCCCTATTTGAAATTTCTGCCAAGCCATTAGTCTGAGGGTGGTAAGGAGACGCAACTCTGTGCTCAATGGCGTACTCTTTCACAAGCTTCTTTACTTCTCTATTAATGAAATGGCTTCCCCCATCTGAAATCATTATTTTGGGTATACCGAACCACGCAATAATATGGTCCTTGAGAAAGGAACACACAGTACGACTATCTGCGGTTCGGGTGGGGATAGCTTCCACCCATCGACTAACATAATCCACAGCGAGCAGGATGTACTGAAATCCCTGACTGACAGGAAATGGGCCCATGAAGTCTATACCCCAAGCATCAAAAACATCAGATATCTGTATGTATCTTAGGGGCATGTTATCTTTGGAACCAACCGTTCCTCCCATTTTTTGACAATCTGTACAACCTCGAACATACTCTGTAGCATCCTTAAACAATGTGGGCCACCATAGGCCACTCTGTAAAACCTTCGCTGTCGTGCGTTTCCCCGAATGATGCCCACCAGATTCTAGTTTGTGACAGTGCTCAAGTACACTGGTGTGTTCCTCCTGAGGAATGCACCTTCTCCAGATACAATCTGTGCCCTCTCGAAATAGGTACGGATCCTCCCACTAGTAATAATGAATCCTTGACAAAAATTTGTCTACCTTGTACTTCGGCCAATCTTGTGGAACTTTCTTGGAGACAAGATAGTTCACAATATCAGCATACCATGGGAGTGAGTCCACAGAGAAAATTGTCTCATCTGGAAAGGTTTCGCAAATAGGAATCATGTTCTGCTCAGAGGTCTCTGTGTCTGTGATACGGGAAAGGTGATCTGCCACAACGTTTTTCACTCTAGGTTTATCTCTAATCTCTAAGTCAAATTCCTGGAGAAGAAGGATCCATCTGATAAGGCATGGTTTGGCATCCTTCTTTGCCTGTAAGTATCGTATGGCTGTGTGATCCGTGTACACAATAACGTGTGAACCGATGAGGTATGATCTGAACTTTTCTATCCCAAACACAACTGCTAACATCTCCTTTTCTGTAACTGTATAATTTCATTGTGCTTCATCTAGGGTCTTGCTAGCATAGTGTATAGCAAATGGTATCCCATCCCTTCTATGTCCTAAAACCGCTCCAACTGTGAAGTCTGATGCATCCGTCATGATCTCAAAAGGAAGAGACCAATCAGGTGGCTGTAAGACAGGAGCAGTAGTGACCATTTCTTTCATTTGATTGAATGCAAGGAGTACTTTCTCATCGACAACAAAATCAATCTCCTTACACAGAAGCTCAGTCAAAGGTCTGGCGATTTTGCTGAAGTCCTTTATGAATCGCCTATAGAATCCTACGTGTCCCAAAAATGACCTCAGCTGCTTCAAATTTTGTGGTGGCTCTAACTTGGAAATCACCTCAATCATAGCTGGGTCAACCTCCATACCATGTTTAGAGATGACATGGCCCAATACAATCCCATTAGTCACCATAAAGTGACTCTTCTCCCACGAGAGCACTAGGTTTACCTCGCAGCAACGTTGAAGAACTCGGTTTAAATGAGCAAGACATGTGTCAAAACTATCCCCATAGACCGAGAAATCGTCCATGAAGACTTCAAGAAAATTACCCACCATGTCGGCAAAAACGGCCAACATACACCTTTGAAATGTAGCGGGGGCGTTACACAATCCAAAGGGCATCCGTCTAAAGGCGCAAGTGCCAAACGGACAAGTGAAAGTAGTTTTCTCTTGATCCTCAGGAGCGATAGCAACTTGGTTGTATCCCGAGTACCCATCCAAGAAGCAAAAGAACTCTTTTCCCGCCAACCTCTCAATAATCTGATCAATAAAGGGCAGTGGAAAGTGATCCTTCTTGGTAGCTGAGTTCAGGTGTCGGTAATCTACACAGACATGCCATGAAGTAGGTACCCGGGTTGGAATCTCCTCACCACGGTCATTCTTTACGATCGTAATCCCAGATTTCTTTGGGACCACATGTAAAGGGTTGACCCATTTGGAATCCGAAATGGGATATATAAAACCAGCATCACACCATTTCTTGATCTCCTTCATGACAACCTCCCTTAGGTTTGGATTTAGACGGCGCTGACATTCACGGGAGGGTTTACAGTCATCCTCTAGGTAGATATGATGCGAGCACAACGCCGGATTGATCCCACAGAGATCCGAGATATTCCATCCTATGGCCTTGCGATTTCTCTCAAGAACCTCTAACACGCGAGATTCTTGTTCAGCGGTCAACTGCGAGCTGAGGATGACCGGAAACATTTGGGGGGACCCGCAAGGAAGGCATATTTCAACATTGATGGTAAAACCTTGAGCTCAGGTGGGGTCTGAATCGGCTCTGCGATAACCTCTGCTACTGTACTGGTAGACGGTATGTGAAATATGCTCTGTATACCATCCACCTTGGCTATTGACGGCTCGGTAAGTAGAATATCTGATAACTCTGTAAGGAATGATCTCTGCTCAGCAAGGAATGGTTCATCAGGATTTTCAATTCTCTTATCAATGAATGGCTCAGATATCTCAGCAATAATCTCAGAAAGATGTCTCTCATCTGTGCATAAATCAGGGAATTCAATAAATGGCTCAGATATCTGAATCTCAGAAATTTGCTCAAATTGCACATCGGTAACTGTCTCAATTGGACCACCAAGGGAACTCATGTCGACTGTGCTTTCTAGAGAGTCCTTTTGGGAAAGGAACTCCTGGGTATCTATAAAGTCTGTGAAAAGATATGTCTCTCTGAATTCAGCAAGAAAATCACTGTCATCTGTCTCTAATATCACTTTCTCTATATCATCTGCTGCTGGTGAAGGTGATGGTCTAGGATCAGAGATCGTCTCAATTTTCACCTTGTCACTACGAGAGTGAAAGATGATCTCTCAGTACCATAATCAACTGTTGTTTCGGCCGTTTGGAGGAACGGTCGACCTAGTATGATCGGGGTATGGAGTAACGGTGCAGGTGTGTCCATATCCATGACAACAAAATCAACAGGGAATTTCATTCCCTGCACCGTTACAATAACGCCCTCTAAAATACCTCTTGGCCTCTTAATCGATCTATCAGCAAACTGAAGGATCATTCTGGTTGTTTTAAGAGGTCCTAAGTGGAATTCAGTTAATATTGAGGAAGGCATGAGATTAATGGAGGAACCGCTATCGAGAAGAGTGCGATCAAATTCTTGATCAAAGATATGGCAACGGATGTGAGGTGCTCCCTTGTCTTTCTTTTTAGGCGGAAGGTTACTGATGGCATGAACTGTGGCCATGGTCAGGATGTGTTTTTCTGTTTCCTTTCATCTATTCTTCCTTGGTTGACGCTTTTGGGTACATGCCTCTTTCATTCCCTTTTTTACTGTAGGCATGTATTCCATGGCCTTAAGGAGTGGCATCTTTAAAAAGATGTTCTGTAAGATCTCAACTACTCCAGGATCAGATAGTGTTGTTTTTAATTTTTGAATTTTTTAGCTTTGAGAGCAGATAGGAAATGGCACAGAATCAGAATAAACATGCAAACGTTCATTTCCTTTATTCAAACTAGAATCATCATGTACAAGAGGATAACTAGAATCAGACTGTATAGTGTTGTCCAATCTAGGTGAAGGAAAAACAGAATCTAAAACAGAACGGGATGTTGTT
The DNA here is from genome assembly GCA_037367405.1 of Ottelia alismoides. Taxonomy (NCBI): domain Eukaryota; kingdom Viridiplantae; phylum Streptophyta; class Magnoliopsida; order Alismatales; family Hydrocharitaceae; genus Ottelia; species Ottelia alismoides. The sequence continues at coordinate 1,002,894 of JAZKJV010001895.1, read as the reverse complement.
GCTGGTGAAAAGGAAGAATCTGCGACTGGTATATTCTCTCTTGTTGCTGGTGATCTGCATCTTCCTGGTGAAGGTGATGGTGACGGCGGTGAAACTCCAGATGTGGGTGCTGCTATACTAAGCCTCTCTACTGCTGGTGAAGGAGATGATGTAGAAGATGGTGCTCTATCAGTGGATTGATCTCCCAACCCCAACTGCTGCATAGGCGGTTGCAAACTCCTACCGCTCCTGAGAGGAATGGCGTCAGATAAACATGTAAAATCAAGGGACATGCCTGTCTCAGGGGTGGGTGGGTCATTGGCTACCTGCTCCTTGCATTTGAAGTTGTTAGGGTTGGCTTCAACCTGTGCTGGAATGAGTGTCTTGGTGGTGGTCAGGTCGTCAATCCGCTGAGTCAGTTCATTCATGTTCTTCATAAGCAGTGTAAGCTGGTCCAGTGCTGGATTGGCTGAAGGGGCCTCAGTTTGCTCATTGACTGGGTGTCACTGAGGCTGATAGTACGGAGGCTGCTGGAACCCATACGGATTCTGATAATAAGTAGGAGGAGGGGGAATATTGTCCATAATATGCAGTCTGCTGCTGGTAAGGATGAGGGAAATATGTAGACTACTGTTAAGGCTTGCTTTGTCTCCAGTTCTGGAACTGAGGTGGAGACTGATACTGAGGCTGGAACTGCTGGTGCTGGTACTGCTGCTGTCTGGCTCCCTGAAACTGGTGGGCGGGTCTCTGACCCTGCTGTGAACCCAACTGGCGTTGCCCTGACGGACGGGGCTGGTTTCGCTCACGGTCGAACCAGATGCCATTCACCTCCTGAATACAAGGTGGAGGTGGAGACTGCTGCTCAGGAATGTAGGAAACCACTTGTTGATACGGAACTATCTGATGCGAATGCTGCTGAACCTGATCAGGTGTCTGCACGTAGTAGACATGCTGAACTGTGGATGGTCCTCCGCTACTCTGCTTGGTTGAAGAAGTATGCTCCCTAGTAGAGGTATTGGCTGCTGCATTCATACTGTAGACTGCACTGATCGAATTGACAATAAGTTCCAGATGCTTTGTTATCGCATCCAGCTTATCCAGGTTCTTTGTCCTCTGCTCGATCACATGAAGCTTATCAAGTTCTTGGGATCGCTTTTCAATAATGTCCACCTTGGATAGGTGGTTTTGAATGATGGCCAGGTCAGTGCTATCCACCTTATCCACTTCTTTTGTGGTCGTCATGTTGACATCCTTGTGGGGTACTGCAGGGGTGGTGACGGGTTACTTCTGAAAAGCACGGGAAGAAGAAAGAGCTGCTGAACTTTCCACCATCTCCTCGAAAGTTTTGTACAAGACATCCTCATCCTTATTGAAGTGACTTCCCCCACAAGCGGCATCTACCAGCTTCTGATTCTCAACGCTTAATCCCCCAAAGAAATTTTGTACCAGGCTTGTCTTTAGAATATCATGATGGGGGCATTTCTCCGTCAGATCTTTGAATCGTTCCCATGCCTCGTGAATAGGCTCTTGGGGCATCTGGGAGAAATTAGCAATTAAAGATCGCATTTGGTTGAGTCGTCCAAGTGTATAATACTTGTTCAGAAATGCAGATCTCAACTCTTCCCAAGTGGTGACAACCTTCCCCAAGTGATTTTGCCAATACAACGCTTTGCCCATCAGGCTGAATGGAAAGGCGGTCATATGTACTACCTCTAATGGGACATTCGGGTAGTGTACTGTTCCACAAATGTGATCGAACTGCTGGAGGTGTATATAAGGTTCTTCACTAATATTTCCATGGAATATTGGGAGGAGAGGCAAAATAGTAGGCTTAAGATCAAAATGCCCATGAACCGCAGGGATTTGTATCCATGAATTGATCTGTCCTGCCCCTGGATTATAAGAATCTTTTAGTGTAGGCTTAGGCTCTGTATGAGGTTCTTCTCCATTCCCACCTCCTGGATTTCTGTCATCCCCCTCTCTCCTATCTTCTCTTTCCTGTCTTAGCTCGAGAATCATGTCTCTCAATGCATTCTGGAAGTTAGTCTGCTCTGTGATCTGGGCTTGAATTGTCTGGATGGAGGCTAACATGGTGTTGTTGATCTCGCTCTGATCCGACATGGTTCCCTTTCCCTTTGGTGGCATCAAGTGTTCGGTGTCTGACTCTGAAAATGTGCAGGATACTCGATTAGTGCTCGGAATTGATGGAGTCTCAGATATTATTTCGAGATTAAAGCCAATCTCAAAAAGTGGATTGATGGATGTTGTGAACAGTGAAGTGGAGAAAGAAGAATATTCGGAAAGTGAGTCTCCCCGAATAAAAGGTGAACGGCTCGGAGTGTAGAATGAGTTCGCAGAGTCCGAACAAGAAATACTCCGGTCCGACATCTTCAAAAACAATAGGCAGGATGCGAGAACACGAGGGTCAATGCAAGAGTGAAAGTGAATGAAGGCGCAAATTGCGCAGAAGGATCTTTACTGCTAGCAAGCAAACACAATACAAACCCACAGTTCACCAACTCAACTCAATTGTGAAGACCGTGAAGGTTCGGTCAATTATCTTGTCGGTTTTAGAGTTAGGTAATAATCACAGAAGTTGTACAAACACTTACGCTGAATTATGGGATTTGGGCACTAACCTTAGTGTGTACGCGAGCAAGTTAAAACGAATACAATGAGGGGGTTACTCTCCCCAAAACAATGATTTTTCCTTATGTTTATTTTAGGGTCGAGTTTTCTTTAGCAGTCCCAAATTTTAGGCAGTTATCACTTGGTTTATATATATTCAACGAATCGTCTACCGAGTGTCCAATTTCCTTTTAGTTTATGTGAGTAAAAACAAGGAAGGAGTTCGGAAATGCCGATGCGCGATTAAAAACGATGATGCATGCAGGGGTTAGAGATGCGTACCTTGTCGCCAGCACTCTACATGCAAGTGATCCCCGCAGAATTTAAATACAGAAAATAAACTAACCTATATGATGCAAGTGAACCGTCCTGGATGATAACTTCTATTAACGGGAAAGAACGAGTTAATTTGACTAAGTCCAAATTACGATCTACTCTATAGGCTCAGAAATATCTTGTTTATGGTGTTTGGACCTAATTAAGTACCTGGCTCAAGCAAATTATTTAAAGCAATCAAGAGGTAGCTCACGAAATCTGCAGGAAACAAAGAAAAATAAAGGCGATGAAAACAAAACCGGTGAGGTCCCCCAAGTGCACCGGCACTTGGCGAAACAGACCCCGTAACAAATGAATGTCCTTTTACAAAGTTCAAATGGAAAAGAAACTCTCTCTCTTTTAAATTTTTCTCTCTTTTTTTTCTCTTCTTCTCACGCTATCCTGCGGCTTGGTGAAGAATCAAGCCACCTCCACGTCGCTTGGGTGCTTCGACTCTCCTAGGATCGCCTCCTTTGCTCCGCGGTCCCTCGCAAGAAAAATAGAAGAAAATGTGTAAGAAATACAATTATCAAAGATGAGAGAAAAAAATGAAATGAAATTAATGCAGTGATATGAACAATGGAATGGATGGTAAAAATATAAACAGATATTTACAAAAGAATAGCAGGTCAAAAGAGAAACCTAACTACCCTCGCCGTGCCTCCCTGGCAACGGCGCCATTTTGTGGAGTCAGATTTTCGAGGACAGGAATTAATTGATGGTAAGGTCGTTGCTTTTATCCCCAAAACCCGCGTCAACAAAAAATATTTTTTTTTATTTTTGCTACTTATTAACCTGTATAGCGGATAGGGTCGAACTCAGGGAGGCTACAATTCCCGAGGGTTATTTAATTAATCAGAAACTAATTAAAAGAAAACAAGAATCTCAAAGGACAACTACCCTTGGTTTTTGTGATTTTTTTGAACCTTTTTATTTTTTTTATTTTTTTTATTTCTATTTTTTTGTATTTTCTGATTTCCTAATTTTTAGTGATTTTGATTTTGTAATTTTTTAAATTTTCAAAAATAATGCGAAGCAATATAAACAAGGTCAAGAATATGCACTCCAACTCTTTTTGCAATTTTCAATTATACCAAAAATGCTCAGAATAATCCAAAGAAGATATTTTTGAGTTTTAAAAGTTTTAAAATGTTTTTGAGAATTTTTGTAGATTTTTCGGATGTTTTTGTATTTTTCTAAAAATCAAACAGTGAGAAAACAAGAAAATGTGCACAACCTGGAGTAATTTGCAACTTAAAAATATTTTAAGTGCCCAAAACTCCTGGCAACTAATTTTAAGACAAACTAGAAGAAAATATCTACAAACAGGAACTGAAATCACAATTTTTCGATTTTTGTAGAATTTTTTATGATTTTTAGAAGATTTTTTATGTTTTTTAATTTTTTTGATTTTTATAAATATTTAATACGTCAAACTTGGTCAGAAATTAAAAGACAATGAAATACAACTACTCTAATTTTTTTGGAATTTTAAGAGGTATTTTCGAATTTTTATGAATTTTTGAATTTCAAGCCAGGAAAAATAACATATTTTTGATTTTTTTTAATAATAATAAATGAAGGACAAATGCAATGGAAAATTTATGTTAAGAAAATAATCACATCAAGAGCATAGCACATGTTTCTCAAATTTTTTGGATCACAAATAACATTTATTTCAATGAAAAGATCAAACAAGTTATAGTTCTGCAGTTTAGGGACTAGAATGTAAATACTGTGAAAGTCTTGGACTGAACTGTAAAGATTCAAAGTTTTTGCCTCAAATAGATAATAAAAATGAATGACAGGGGAGAAAGCGCAAATTTACCAATAGACCATGTACAGTGCATGTGCCTTGGAGCTCTGGAGGGGCTTCTTTGTAGATTTGAGAACTCTTCGGGTTATTTGAGTAATTTTTCCAATAAAATAACAAACCTAAGGGTCCTTCGTTCTTTTTGATCCAAGCACAAAGGGGCTCAAGGGGGCACCCGCCGCCCCTCTCTTCTTCGGTGGACGATGGCGGAGATGCGGCAAGGTCGACGTGGCGGCTGGCGGCACGGGGTGGCTCTGCGCTGGCGGACGCTGCGGTGGAGGCGGCGGTGAGCGGCGCACCGCGCGTGGGGCTGCGTTGCCGACGGCGCGGATGTGAGGGGTCGATGGACTGGAGCGCGGCTCGGGGCGGCGCTGGACGGTCGGCGGGCCTGCTGGAGGAGTGCGGCTGTGCTGTGGCTGCACGGCCCAGTGGAGGAGGATGGCGGCGCGGCGTTGAGAGGCGGAGGAGACCGCCGGTCTGGAGGAGGTCGCCGTGACTTGGTGGGCGGCGAGGGCGCTGCCTGAAGGAGGAGGCGCAGCCGCTTCGGCTGTCGATTGGACGGCGCGGCCCAGATCAGGCCACCGCGTGGGGAGGCGCTGCGAGCGGGTAGCGGGAGGCGTCGGCGGTGAAGCTCTAAGGTCGGGGGCGCAGCTCGGCTGGAAGGCGATGGGCGGCGGGAGTTGGCAACCCCGTTGCCAGTGATGATTTTTTTTTATTTTTTTTTTGTTTTCTTATGGAATGTAAACAGTAAATAAATGATAATAATTTTTTTGTAATTTTTTGTAAATCCGAAAACAGGAAATAAAAAGATAAAGAAATTCCTTTTTTTATTTTTTTATTTTTTTATTTTTATATGCTCCTGCAAAACAAACGTTGGAGAACAAAAGAAACAATTTTTTTTATTTATCTACAAAATCGGAACGTGGATGGGGATTCGGTGAAAATGAGGGATTTGAATCCGACTCTCCGACCACCGTGCATGGTCGGAGTTGATAGATCATGTGAGATAGAAATCGAAGGCGAAGAGATCAAGAAGATGAGATGAAAAATCAAGTTGAGTGCGGATCAAGTCGTGATGGATTTTAAATTCTAGAGGAAAAAAATGACGATAAAAAAAATGCGAAAACTAAACTACTATTAAACTAAGATAAAATGCGAAGAAAATTTTGGATCTCACCTTAGGAGTGGAAAATGGATCGTGATTGCCTCGACAAGGCCGACTCGCTGTCACCGGACGCCTCGGAGGCTCGACACCTTTTCTCGACGAAATTGTTTTCTCGGAGATCGGGCTCCTCTCTCTAAAGATTGATCAAGTTGGAATGAGGGAGAAGGAGCCATATAAATAGAAGAGAGATGAAATTTGAATTTTTGAAGAGATAATGGAGATGAAAATTAAAATGAATTTTTGAATTTTTTTGGTGGAAGGGAGATGAAATTTGAAAAAGAAAATAAAAGAGAGATAAAACTAATTACAAAATTATCTATTTTTTTTTGAATTTTTGTCACTTATTTAATTTGAATTAAAAAATGTTATTTTTTTATTTTTTTATGAAGGTTAATTAAAAATAGCAACTATATACATATACTACATACATATGTGACACTATATACAAGTATAAATGACGAAATTAGCGTTTTTGTGTTTTTTTAGGAATTTATTATTTTTTTATTTTTATTTTTTTTAAAAAATCAGTGGGATTAATTTACAATATATACAAAATACATGGGAAAATTGCACAAACCACCCCAGAAAACCGACTTTTCAACCGTAACTCCAAAAATTATGAAAATACAGCCATTTTAAAGATAATTTAATTTCGAATTCAATGAAACTGAGATTGATTCAATTTGAGATCATATGGAGCCGGAATTGGTCTTTTAATTAGTGCTTAGTGGCTTTTTCCAAGTGTGGCTACTTTTATTCTGTACAAGATTTAATTATGCAATCAATTTTAGGTACTTAGAACACATTTTTATTTACAACTTTAGTTTTGAATGTTATTTGATTTGAGGTCAATTAAGGTACAAATAAATTAGTGTTAGTGATATACAGATATATATACAAAAATAAGTAAGAACACATTTTTTTGGATTTTCTGGTTAAGGACCCTATCTCCCCCTACTTTATTCCTGGTCAATCAGGTCAAGTCTTGACCTTCTCTCGGGGTTCGGGTCAGCCTGTATACAGTCTTCCTTTTTTTATTTTATTTTCTTTGTTTATTTTTTTATTTTCTTTTCTTTATTTTTCCTTTCTTTCTTTGTTTATTTATTTTAGTTTAAAATTAGTCAGAAATGTACAATATTTACACACAAATGTAAGTTAGTAAGAATATGGAGTTAATGTTAAATGCATGTGTTTTATAAGGGATTTTAAGCTAAAATAAATGAATAAAGATGACAAATCGCAGATTCATCAATTACCTGACCTTTAACTGAGCATCTATGCAAGGAGACTAAGTTTATTGTAGATGATAAGGTTCTCCAAGAAATCTATCAGATTGAAGATTTGTTTACACAAGGTCATCTCCTACAACCGCTGGATTGGTCTCTTCTTTTTAAGATTTTGATGGACGCTTCTGATTATATTATTGGAGTTGTACTAGGGTAGAGAAGGTATGGATTGTTGTTTGTCATTCATTATGCTATCAAAACACTCGACGAATACCAAAAGAATTACACAATTATAGAGAAAGGTATGCTAGCTGTTGTGTTTTCTTTGGAAAATTTTAGATCGCATTTACTTGGTTCAAAAGTGATTATCTACACTAACTATTCTACCATATGTTACTTGCAAGATAATAAGGATGCCATATCACTTATACTTCGATGGATCCTTCTACCCCATGAGCTTGATTTGGAGATACGAGATAAACCTGCAGTCAATAATGTTGTGGCAGATCACCTTTCCATAATCATAGATGCAGAGACTGCTGAACAGACAATTCCTTAAACTACAGAGACATTCCCAGATGAGGCGATCATGTCTATCACCTCATTCTTATGGTATGCATATATTGTGAACTATCTTGTCTCCAAGATAGATCCATAAGATTGGTCAAAGCTTAAGGTTGATGATTTTTATCTGAGATTCATTTTTACCAGTGGGAGGATATGTACCTATTTCATGAGGGTGTGGATTGTATATGGAGGAGGTGAATTACTCAAGAGGAGTAAACCAGCGTGCTTGATCATTGTCACAAATAAGAAGCTGGAGAACACCATTCTGGGAAATGTACGACGGTGAAAGCACTCCAATGTGGCCTTTGGTGGACAACTCTTTTCAAGTATGCTACAACTTATGTGAAGGGTTGTACAGATTGTCAAAGAATGGGAGGAACCATCGGTTCCAAGGATACAATGCCTCTCAAGTATATCCATATATCAGATGTTTTCAATGCATGGGGCATTGACTTTATGGCCTCATTCCCTAACAGTCATGTATTCGAGTACGTCTTACTTGCCATAGATTATGTTAGTTATTGGTGGAGGCTATCCCCACTCAAACCATCAATAGTTGTATTGTTTGTCACTTTCTCAAAGAGCATATTATCTTGCATTTCGGGATTCCAAAGATTCTCATTTCAGATGGGGAAGTCACTTTATTAATAGAGAGGTTAGAAATCTTGTGAAGGAATACGACATTGGACATTGTATCACATCTCCTTACCACCCACAGACTAATGGTTGGGCTGAGATTTCTAGTAGGTAGATGAAGATGGTTCTATACAAACTTGTTTGTATAGATAGGAAGAACCGATCACAGTTACTTGATTCAGTTTTGTGGGCCTATCGTATAGCTTACAAGTCTCCTTTGGGTATGTCTCCTATCATTTGGTATATGGAAAGCCTTGATACTTTCCAGTAGAGCTAATTCACATGTCTTGTGGCCAGTCAGTGTATGTAATTTGGATTCACAGAGAGCAGGCCAGAACAGGAAGGTTGGATCTGAATAGATTGTTGAAATTCCTAGACTATGCTTATTACAATAGCATGATGTAAAAGGAGAAAGTCAAGAGATGGCATGACAAACATTTGTGGAGGAAGACTTTCGAGCCTAATCTGAAGGTGTGGTTGTTTGATGCAAAGTTGAAGCTATTTCTAGGCAAGCTGAAGAGAAAATGGTCAGGGCCTTTTATTGTGAGATCTGTGCATGACAACGTTAGCATTGTCATTTCAGGTTGTCATTTGGCACACGATAATTTATAATCAATGGACAATTTTTGAAGTCATACTTACAACATGATACATTCATGTATGTTGTTGATTCTATTCAGGTGGTATCAGATGATGATTCTTTGATTTCTTTTGCATCTGATACATGAGTTGTTTTTCACCTTTTATATTCCTTTCATTTTATACTTTCTTATTCCCATTTTCATCATTCACCTTTTTTTTGTATGTGTGTGCTACACTTGGGATGCCAAGATCCTAAGTATAGGGGAGGTGAATGACTTGAGTTGTTCTATTGTCATTATGTTTCATTACTTCGGTTGGTGCTTATACTTAGGGATCCATTACCGTAAGTATAGGGGGAGTGATGTCGTTCTTTTTATCTTCTTTATTTTTTTATTTTTTCTATACTTAAGTATACTTTACCCTAAGTATAAGTGAGGGCAAGCCGAGTCATTGGGTTTATACATTCTTTTCCTCAATCATCCTTATTTGTACAGTCTTCTATACTTTGGATTATTTGATCCTAAGTATAGGGGGGATGATCGACTTCTATTCATTCTAATCTTTATTCTTTCATTCGTTGTAGTATATGGTTCTTTTCACTTTTCTATACTTAGCATGAGTTATGTCTTCCTTGTCGCTTCTTGGTCATGTGAGGACATAGTTTGAGCTAAGTATGGGGTGTCGTATAATTCTTTATGTACTTTAGAAGCCATAACTCGTATTTTGTTATGTTCTAATAATATGGACCATATTTATACAATTGAAATAAAAATATTTTTTAAAATGATTTATAAAATGTTTGTACAAATTCTTTCCTAAAATATTTTGTAAAATTATTTTGCAAAAAATTTAAATTCTTTATAAAACCATTGTAAAACTATTTTTGTAAAATTTATTGTAAAATTATTTTGTTTGTAAAATGTTTCTTAAAATTATTTTCGTAAAAAAACTAATATATTGTAAAGTTTTTGTAAATTTTTTGAAAATAAAATATTTTGAAAAAATTGGTTTATAAAATATTTGTAAAGTAGTTTGTAATATTTGTTTGAAAAAGGTTTTATAAAATTCTTGTAAACATTTTTGCAAATTATTTAAAATATCTTGTAAAGGTTTTTAGAAATCTTTTGTAAAATTATTTTTCAAACATGTATATAAATGAATTCTTTTAGAATATGTATATAAACTTGTTGTAAAAGTCATGTATAAAAAACCCATAATTACTTAAAATGTATGTATATAAATACTTTTGTAAATAAAATTCTTTCATAAAAGTTGTATCTAAAACTTGTATATAAAATTCTTTTGTAAAGCTTGTATATAAAATTTGTAGTTAATTTCTTTTGTAAATAAAATCTTGTATAAACCTGTATAATTCTTGTTTATACTTTCGTATAAAATCATTTGTGATTGTGTACATAATCCTTTTTAATACTTGCAAATATATTCAATTCTTTAACTCTTTCAAGAAGACATAAAAATTGAAATGTCTAAAATTACAAAAAAAAATACAAAGCTCTTTAAAACCCACATAAAAAGTTTAAATCAGAAATTTCATTTCAATAGAAAAATTGTTGCATTTGCTTTATCATTTTTTAGAATGATATTGATAATTAAACTAGTCTAGAATAAAGTTTGAAGAATGGAGCTTCATTAAGACCATAATCCACTTAATTTCAGAGAACCTTACAGGAGCAAGAGTTCGGACTTTTCAGGTCGAGCGAATTAATTCTTTTGGTCTATAAGACTATGTTCATATGTCATCTTCATTGGTCTAAGTAGAATATTTCATAACAAACACATGATTCTTTTAGACAGTGGCCTAACTTGGACAATCATTTTGCAAGTAGCTCAACACAAATGAGGTGGTGATGGACAGAGTCTACTAGCTTGATACGCACGCAAATAGAAACATACATAGCCCCAATTGCTGGCTAGTTCCCCCCAACCTAGTCTAGTGGCTCCACATCTAAAGACGAGATGTTGCGGGTTGCCATAAAGCTTCAAAAGAGGGATAGTTTACTTGTACAAGAAGAAAAACTCCTTACGTAAATGATGTAATTTATACATATGAAAAAGAATTAAAGTCTCCAAAAAAGTTAGATGGGTAAAAAGCAAATAAAAAAAGCATTCCTATCGGACAAAAATATAAATAAGAAAGGAATATATTTCAATGTCAAAGTTTGCAAGGAATCCTATAGCTGGACACTTGGCTACACTGATCAAGCTCCAAAGGATACAAGGCTACACTGGCCACAATCCATTCTCTACCTCCTCTTCTTGGAGTGGTTGAACTTGAACTTAGAAGGGAATACCCCGCTCCTACAGGAAAGAGTTGTCAGAGTGGGGAATTAGTGTCACCTTGCTAGAGAAGGATGTTCTTTGTCATTTCGGATGTGGGAAGTTATATTTCACATTCATAGTACAAGTAAGATTCATAGTCATAAGAGTTTATGTATGAAGACTTGTTCTGAACTAATTGTTGAGGTGAACTGAATAGAGACTTGTGGAACTTAATGGCTATTGAGTCTCAAATTCTATTCCCAATAAGGCTCCTATAAATTAATAATCCAAAGGTCTTACTGAGCCCCATACTTTGATTTTATGAAGATTAGTTTTAAAATCAAAATTGTTCTAAACTCTTTCTTTTTCTTTTAAATCACTTATTCTTCTAATAAGTGTTTGCTAAGGGATTAACAAAAGTAAATTATAGGGGATTGAATGATTCACTAATTCATCATCTTTATTCATATATTTCATCTGGAAATCCCTTATAAAAACATATTAAATAGCATTAATCATCATTTTTTAACAATCCAATATCATATGTTAATAATGTATTATTATCATTAATTTTTATTGAAAATAAATAAATAAATAAAAGAAGGATGCATATATAAAATAAATACAGACTGGTCCTGACCCCGAGAGTACGTCAAGAATTTACCTAATCGTCAAGGAATAAAGTAGGGGAAGATAGGGTCCTTAATTTATAAAATTCTCATAAAATTAATTCACCTTGTACATAATCTTTACTATTCATTATGCATTTGTCTTGTACTATTTTATTTATCATTAAACCAATCTCAAATAAAAATATCTTCTTCTTGAAACTTGTACATACAAATATCTTTTAAATAAAGAAATAGTTGCAAAAATAAACTGTGTACAGGATAAAAGGGACAGCACCCTAAAAAGGCTGTAAAGCATAATTGAAATATCAATATCTACTCCATATGAACTCAAAATGAATCAAACACACTTTCATCATGTTTTAAATAAAATATCTTTAAAATGAAAGTGGTTTAATAAGATTTGGTATTAAGATGTGAAAGTCGGCTTTTTAGAGTGTATTTATATCTATATGTATATATTGTACTTATTTATTTGTTGATTTATTTATTTCTTTATATTTTTTGGACATATTTTACTTCAATGTTTTAGTACATACTTTATATTATTTATAGAAAATACAAATAAAAACAAAAAATAATAAAAAATAACTACTTGTATTTGTAGCATATGTTTAATGTACCTATATTGTACATATGTGTATTTAGTTATTCCATTAAATAATTCCATAAATATGAAATAAAAATATATTTAAAATCCTCTAATTATTATGTAAATAAAAAAAATATTAAATGATACATATTTTGTAAAAGTAAACAATTAAATTTATGTATACTATGTACATAGGTATTCTATACCTATAAATATGTGTATATACTTATTTTAAATAAATAAATTAGTTTATTTAATTTGTTAAAAATCACCTAAAATTATTTTATTAATTTATAAACATCTTTTATATTGATATCTTTTAAAATTTAAAATAATTTTATATTTCTTTCTAAATATTTTATATTTAATTTGGTTATTTTATCATTTTCTAATTGTTGTTATTCAAACTAGACCCTGATTAGCCCAGATCTGATTGTTGACCCATGGATCAACTCCCTGCTCTCCTTCCAAACTTGCTTCATATGCTTGACCCACTTCCTTCTCAGATTTATCCCACTTGATCCTGAGCTCCATTTTATCGATTTCATGTCTGATTAATCACTTCACAATCCTCATACATGCCCAAATAAATTCCCTTTGATCCGAGGACTCTCATGTCTAATTTTTTCAATTCCCTTTCAAAGTTTCCTCGCACTATAAATAAACTCTGGGCACCCTTATTTCATTCCAGCCTGCTTTTATTCCATCTTCCTCTGATCTTGAGTGAAGATTAGAGGCTATTTGTGACAAGAACTCCGTCCGATCAAGCGGGAGCGCGTGAAGAAGGGTGGAGGTGAGATCCACTAATGGAGGAGGTTGTCTTCGATGAGCTGAAGCTTCTGCGACCATTCCATAGCCACATTGAGGCAATCATCATCATGAATCAACCTTAGTTCATTGTAGGTAATCTAGATTTATTTTCGATTTTATTTTCTTTTGATACCATGTCAATTTTCATTGATCTTAATTATGTAGTAGTAATGTCTATTTTCTACCTCCGATCTACTTGATCGAAGGTCATAATCTATTTGGCATTATTTCATTCCGATTACTCATGCCTCATCTGATTATCCAATCTAGTTCGTTGCCTTCCTTCAGACCCTATTGATGAACCCATGATTCATCACTCTAACTAACTAAAAATAGAGCTTCGTCCGAGAATTAAGGATCATTTGCATCTTAAATTCATAAAATTAACTTTCATACACATACAATTAATTTGCACAAATTATCATTCCATTCATGCATTTGAAATCATCTTCACATTTTCACCTAACTTCATGTATTTTTAATTAATTCATGCTAACTCCAATTGACATAAAACCAACTTCATTGTATGCATGTCACTAATCTTGATCAATGGAAAATCCTAAAAAATGCTAACTTGAGCATATGCAAAATGAGCCCAAACCCTAATTTAAGACCAGATGGACTAAAAGGTTGATATCTTTCTCATATAGTGTTTGATTTCACTCTACTCACTTTTAAAGTAATATACATTCAAATACCTTTAAAATAAGACTAATTTCGTAACAATCAGAGCTCATTAGTGAAAGTTGGGTTTTGGGCCTCTTTTACGCTTTGTGCATTCTCGCTGATTATGACCTATCATTTCATGTGCATATTTCATTCATTCTAACTAGTTTGTCTTTCATTTCTTTAATTTATCAATTGTTTTAATAAATTATATAAAAATCAAAATAAAAAAACAGAAGCAAAGAAAAAGACCAAATCTAACTTGAGCATATTAACCTAATCCACTTGTGCATAACAAACCTCCCTAATTTTTCTAACTTTTTCGAAACCCGTGAAAATTTGAAAATAAAACTATCATTCGAGTGCATTACATTATTTCGTAGCATGTTTATTTTTTACAAGCATTTATCTATCATCAGATAATCAAATAAAAATTTCAAAGCATAAAATTGGTATTTTATGTCCATAAAATATCACCAAAAAATTCATATCTTGCATTCTGCATTTTATTTCCTATAGGTTTCTTCATAAAAATTATAGATAACATCAAATCAAACAATTTTTTGTGAAGAAACATTTTCGATCTAAGGTCATGTTTTATTTCTTTTCTATTTCTTTGACATTTATTTTTGAATTTTTTTAAGTGCGACACGTGGCTGCTCTTGGAGCCTCTGCGTGTCGCACCACCCCACTCTCTTCTCTCTCTCCCCCCGACGCACGTGCTTAGCATGTGCATCCCTAACCTCTAGACACCTTCTTCTCTATGCCTGGCACTGCCTCCCTCTTCTCGCTCTATCTTCCAACGCCATCCCCATAACCTACGTTGACCCCTTCCCCTCTATCCTCATCAACCAACTTCTACACAAATGATGCTAACAACCCGTCACCCCTTCCAGCTACACCTCTCTCTCTCTATCCTATTAAAACCCCTCCTCATCAACCTTTAGAGGCACCCATTATTCTATCTGTCATAGACACTATTGAACGAGAGAGAGAGAGAGAGCCTAGGGAGGATGTGGTGATAGCCCTCCTCTCTCTGGCGATAACCTCCAAGGCGAGATCATCCCAAGCTTCATGATAATCCTCCAAGTGACTCAAAGATAAGACATCGGAGAGGGCCAAAGCCCAATCCCTATCCTAGGCGCTCGTTCTGCTTTCCGCTTCTATTCTATTTCCTCCTTCTTATGCATAGCTCTAGGTATCACCTTCTTCCTTTTCTTCTCTTTCCACTCTGCTGCAACTTCATCGACCTGCTCTGACATCACTCGTCGATCCACTCTCGCAGCTCTCTCTCTCTCTCTCACGTGCCTTCTCGTTCTACCTCGTCGCAACCCCTCATTGATTTCTCCATCCATCGCCAAGAAGAGCATCCCCGTCCACCACTTCATCCGAGTCCAGAAGCAAGCTTGCTCCTCCATGCTCTGCACGGTCATCCCCAGACAGAGCCATCTCACACAACACGTCAAGCGCCAATCATCGCTCTCCTGCCAATGGCCCCCATCAACGAAACCACATCCTTGCCTTTACTTCTCCTTCGTCATTCACAAAAGCATCCTGCAGTAGCCACCGCATCTTGTCCATCCCAAGTTGAGACTACAACAACCTTAGGATCAACAACGCAGGCCAACCAGACCGTCCAAGGCCTCCCAAAGCACATCCCTCGGATCGATCTTCATCGGATGCCCCAGGTCTCACTCGAGCCAAGGTTCCAAGCCTAATGCTTTGAGTGAGACGAAGCCATCAACTAGTGTCGCATGGATGCCTGGATCCGAGCTGCTGCCCGATCCAATAGTGCCCATGTGTGCAGCATGTGCATGCGGGAAATTGTGCTCTGACCCCCTCCTTCTTCTAGAACAGCAAATAGGCCCACATCATGTGCCTTACATGTGTTCTATGGGCAAATTACACTAAAGCCCTATGAAGATCCATGAATTACATATGTTTCCCCGTCGTGGAGAAATTAATAGGAGCCCCATTTGACTTTGAAGAACTACAAAACAATCCTCTACAAGGGTATCTCTACAAGACATTTATTTATTTTAATTACTATTTTCTCCGTGAACTTCATATATTCATATGTTGAACATTATTTGTCGGAATTTGATGTTCTTAATGTTGTTTTGATCGTTAGTCTGTGCTCTTTCATCCAGAACACTGAGATTATATTTTTTTGAGGCGTTATTTGACAATAATTAATTGATGTTCTATTTGGGTCATTTTTTAGCACTTGTCTTTTAATTCATTGATTCTCTTGCTTAATAATTGGGCTTCGATTTGCTGGAATTTATTTTGGAAAATTAATCAGAGCTTAATTGACTAATTATTTTCGGTAATCATTGTAGGATGGGCTCATTTACCTGGCTTGACTTGGTCTGTGCTTGCTTCACTTGCACTCACCTTTATCTTTGCATATGCATTTTGCATCACTTTTAGCATCATTCAAAAAATAACAAAATATTATATTTGTTTATTTCTTTCAGCACACATCACAGCATTATTTTCTCTGCACTAAAATTATTTTGCAAATTCATGCGTCGGGTGTTCTTTTCACAATCAATTACATCTTTAAATAAAAATACATAAAAAATCTTGAAAAGCAGAAAAGCACTAAAAAAGAAATATTTCTTCTCCCTTTGAAAACCTAAATTCCTCATATTATTTAGAGATTAATTCGAGACCCTCATTATACCTCCCTGAGTTCAACCTTGGGACTTACCCAAGTAAAATAAACAATCTGATCGCATTGAGACTTGATTTTCCATAACATTTCTTAGTGTGATCGTCATGGTTGACGAATCTCTAGATTTTCCAACTACAAAAACTACAAAATTTTATTTGTTAACTCCACAAAATTAACTTAGGGAATTTAGCGCTCATCAAATGGCACCGTTGCCGAGGAGGTATACGGTTTAGGATTATTTTTTAGATAATTTGGATTTTTAGATTTTCATCCCCAAGTAGTCTGACCTCTGGTTTTCTTGTGTTTATTTCTTCATTTATTTTCTCAGCATTTTTTCCTTCTTTTGTTTTTGTCTATTTTTCTATGAACATCTCTCTAATATTTGATCTCTTATTTTTTGTGTGAGGTACCCGGTGGACTTGGAGTAGCTTTCTTTGAAGCAGACACCACTCGAAGCTACTAGATGTACGAAGAATTTATTTCCTTATTTTTAGAGAGAGTGAGCATTTGTCTTTTATTAATTTGTAATTAATTTCTCATTTCCAACAGTTCCCGATCAGGTTCTCCTGTGTGTGTAGAGACTGGACTTCTTTTTGTGGTGTGTCGATCATGTTTCACTCTCTGGTGAGGGTAGTGCTCGACTTGAGTGGTTCGTAGGTTAGACCTACACATACGGCTATTAGAGCTACTAGGGTTTCATTGCTTGTGCTCGTAGAACTTAGGACCACACTTTGCACTTAATTGAGATGGACTTTTATATCTTTCAACCTAGTAAAAATTTTAACTCAATTCCTCCCAGCTAATAGAACTTTCTCTAAGTGCGATTTTGTCAGCTTGCATTTCATATAGACTAAATTTCAAATTCTTGTATCGCATCCCATATGGAGATTGCGAGGAGGCACTGTAAGTCTTCTATCTGAGCATACATCACTGTTTTTCTTATGCACTGGCTTTTCTCGATTTTCTCCTGTTGTTTTGTCACTTGAGAACTAAAGGAAAGGAAATTGGGATTGGACGGTAGACATTTATTTTCTTCTCACCTAAAAACTTCGGTGATCGCCAATTAAAATCGAGACTGCTAAACAAGGTTGACTTAACAAAATCCATAGAATCAATAATTTTTACGAGAGAGCAACCCAATCCTTCTATTCATTTATTGTTTTGAGTGAGTGAGGAACACACACTTAGGATAAAGACTATCTCCGGAATCTTAATTTGGACTATTGATTCTAAAATGATTAGATACTTCTCAGTGATGGAACTATGATCTCCCTTAGCAGAGTAGGTGGTTAAAGGATAATGCGATTGGAACCATCCTCAAGTAACATTTAGAATAATTTCTGGCACCTAACATCTCACTTAAGAATGCATGATTAGAATTATCACCGATTGAAAACCAAACAGATAAACGGTTGTACTTTCACGGCCTTCACTGTGTGAGTTGGTGAATTTTGGGGTTTACATTGTGTATTGAATTTCAAAGATAGTACACTTGCACACATAGATCAAGGTTTCGCTAATCATTTTCACTATCCTTTTTAGGATGTCAGAATTTGGCATTCATACCCAGTCTCCATGGGTCGCACTTACATGACTGAATCCTAACTATCTTCGTCTTCATTCTCATATTAGGAGAATCCCCCTTTTAAGTTGGTTCTCCCCCTGCCATCATACACTCACTTTCAATCCACCACACTCCTTCGATTAAATATTCACAACATGAACCACTCGTAGAAGCAAATGAATATTATGAAGAAACAATGGAGCGATCGAATTCAAGGATGGACATGTACATAACAGAATTTGATAGAGAAACATGATTCTCGATTATGATTGAGAATCCACTGTTGAAACCATCCTCTAGTCTAGGTGACTCTCTCTCTCTCTCTGCATACACTCCATTTTCCTTTGACCAGACCTATGAGAGATAGAGTCAAGGAAATAGAACTGATGACCCAGCCAACACCACTGAGAGTGACTATTACTTCGCTCAGGAATACTTGTTGGAGTCACGACATGTTAAGAACAGTCAATCATCTCCGGGTCATGAGACAATAGTGGATGACATAGATTGAATCAATAAGAGAGCCGATACTTTGATAGACAACTTGATAATGTCATCCAAATAGTAAGGGACATAGTGACAATCCAAGGAGAGGTGAGGACCACACTGAGTGAAATCGAGACACATTCAGTGCAAAAATTTCAAACATTTACACCACATATATCATAAGCATCTGACCAATCCACTGACCCTTCCACTAACTCCATTAAAAATACCAAAAAATTAGAAAAATAGAAAATTCAAAAAAGGTAGACAACACTGATACGGAAGCATTTTGTAAAATTATAATCTTAGAGCTTCCATTAATCAAGGCCATAGAGTATGAGCCTAATATTCAGAGATTTGTAAAGAGTCAATTATCACCCAAGAAGATGAGCATAAAGAACTCTAGAACTGAATTCCATTTAATTACTATGGCCAGTTCAATGGTGATAATGAAGAAAAGCAAAAGCCATAAAATCAAACGGTTATCTAGGATAGCATGTAAAATTGAGAATACCCATGTTCGAATTGACGACAACTCGACCTTGAACATTCTCCCAAAGCCCTATTTGACCGACTCAAACTCGGACTACTCAAAAAGTCCAGAGTGGCCATTCAATTTCATGATCAATCAATAAAAATATCTAGAGGAATTACTTTTGTTACTATGAACTTCCAAGGTGTCAAACATAGAGTGGACTTCATTGTCTTGGACATTGAGCACCTAGGAGAATTGTCTGAGTCTCCCATCATTCTGGGAAAGCCATTTTTAGCCTCTACTAGAGCAATTATCGATTGTGAGACTCAAGACATTAAATTCCTGAACCATAACCTTAATGATAGGACCTCTCCTCATGAAACACATACACAAACCCTTGGAGAGACACACCTGAGAAACCGACTGTTGAACTGAACTTTGAGACTCACCACATCTTTACAAAGAACCACCCTTACACTGATCCTATGCAAAAACCAAAAACATGAGCTTATAAGGAATCGGATCATATTTATGAGGATTATCACTATTATTTGAGTAGTCAACTTTTTCAGTTGGTTGTAATTAATGAAATACTTGAATCACTCAAAGATCCAACTCAAGGAACCTATCACGTCGCCAAAACTTCAAAACATAAAAAGGTGGCATTTTCTACCAAACCAAACACATCTGATTCACCGCACTCGGACACAGTTATTTCAAGCTGCCTTGATCATTATTGTTATTCCATACAATGAAGCATACTTGGATCACCACAGACACATCATACACGATACGTCTGTTGACTAGGGATAAATAAAAAAATGATTATTCATCTAATGCGGACCTGATTATCAGCACCTCATCTTCTGGATCGCCACTAAAAGAGAAAACCATGACTAGATTAACCCATCCTGATAAACTGGTTGCTCCATTCTCTAATCGTTATTTGGTAAGAAGAAGAGCACTGATCCCTCGAGGCATTCCCCCGAACACCTCAAGTTGTAGCATTCTCATCTTCCTCTTGATGCTTCAGGTTCTAGAAAACTGACTAAGAGAGTTACCTTCGACATACTTGAGAAGGAATTTTTTGAGAATTCCTCATCAGGATCAGATGAGGAGATCTATATAAGTGAGCCCAGTTCAGATACTCTTGATCCTTATCAGAGCAAGCAATTGTATGTTGACCCACGTTGGACTTTCCCTGCCCCTCACTATTATTCTTCTAGGGTCGGCTCCCCGGGCCCCATTCAATACACTAGAATATTTTGTTATGACCAGACTGATACATGTTCATCAGAGTATTCATCTGAGGACAAATCTATTGACCCTAGGATTGAGCAAACTTTGAGAAAGCAACTTAAGAATAGGAATAGTTGGAGTGCCTCCACCTTTCAGTATTATTCTTCTGAGGACAATTCCGACGATGGTTAGGAAACTCCTACTTCATCTTCTTTCTATCATTATTACCTTCCACCACATACTTCCAAAAAAATCGACCGTAAACCTCCTTAATCATCAGCCACCCTCCCTCCCACCCCCATTGGTTCCCTTGTACATGTTCTTCCTATACATAGGCCATGGCCTAAGTATAGGGGGAAACCAATGCCATCTCTATTTACTCACCATTCTATTCCTCACTCATTCACACACATTATTTTTTATTTCATTCTCTTATGCTTGCTCACTTCTTTGCATTTTTTTGTGCTTTGAGGACATATCACTCACTAAGTATAGGGGGTGTGTATACTCTGTATATATTTTACCCATAGCTCGTACTTTCACGTAAGTCTATATTTTAGTTATGGGGTGGGTAACATTTTTGTAAAAAACTTAAAATCTAAAAGAAAAAATCTAAGATGAAAACTGAAAAAAAATGTGTTTGCATTTCACACATCTACACTTCATCCAGCATTACATGCATCTGCATTGGTATAAAGCCCTTGGGTTCTGAACCGAGTTATGAGCAGAAATCGAGAATAGTCTTGACTTAACCTTAATCCACCTAATTGTAAGAGGAACTTCACCGAGAAATAGGATTTTTGAAGCTTCAGGTCTTTGACTTAATTCTTCGAGTTTCGCATGACAATGAGCTAACTTTGGCTCTTAGTGTCTAATATGGTCGCCTCATTCTAGGTATGACTTCTAAACAGGGAATTAATAAGTACTCGTGCACTATGCACTTAGCTCAACTCAGATGGGGTGTTGGAAGACTGTATGAATCTCTTTTGAAGTAGCGTGGACATTTAAAGACTGGAGTACAGGTTAAAATAAAGCTTCGGATGAGGGATTGGCTGGCACAATTTTTCTAAGACCTCAAAACATGTGCGGAAAGAAAGATTCTATATCCGTAGGGGTACAAAAAGATGCATACAGAGAAACTAAAAAATCAATGCCAAAAAGAAGCCAACTACGAAATAAATATTTAACCAAAAACATCCAAGCTTCGGACAGCATGCAGATCTTGGTGGAGACTTGGATAAATTGGATGGCTTCACAAGGAGTTGTGACTACATTGGTCACCCTCTTCTTCTTTTCCCCCTTCTTCTAAAAATTTCTTCCACCTTTGATTGTGAACATAGCACGACTAAACTAAGAAGGAAATACCTGACTCCCCGATGACGAGTTATTGGAGAGGAGGTTTGCATGGTAATCCGGCAGTCTTAATGGGAAGAGCCAACACCCTTCAGACACACGAAATGGTTATTCAATGTTCATTAGGTATGCTTTGGGAGGAGGATTGATCTAAGATGACTTCTAAGATGAAATTGTTACATTGATGTGTAGACTTGGAGGCTGTTGATTTTAAAACTCTAATTCTCACAGGAGTTCCCCCAAACTTTTAATCTAATGGTCGGGTCTAGATCTATTTTATTTTTTTCTCATGATCTCGATATGGAACCTAAAATCATTTCACTTTTGCATTCATCTTTAATTGCTCGGGGACAAGCAAAGTTTAAGTATAGCGGGAAGATGAACCCATGATTCATCACTCTAATTAACTAAAAATAGAGTTTCGTCCTGAGAATTTAGGATCATTTGCAACTTAAATTCATAAAATAACTTTCATGAACTCATAACTAATTTGCGCAGATTATCATTTCATTCATGCATTTGAAATCATCTTCACATTTTAACCTAACTTCATGTATTTTTAATTAATTCTTGCTAACTCTAATTGACATAAAACCAACTTCATTGTGTGCATACTACTAACCTTGATCGATGAAAATCCCTAAAAATGCTCTTGTACATATGCAAAATAAGCCCAAATCCTAATTTCAGACCAGACGGACTAAAACATCGATATCTTTCTCATATAGTGTCTGATTTCACTCTACGCACGTTTAAAGTAATATACTTCAAACCAATTCAAAACAAGACTAATTTCAAAACGATCGGAGCTCGTTCATGAAAGTTGATTTTTGAGCCTCTTTTGCGCTTTGTACATTATCGATGATTTTGACCTATCATTTCATGTGCATATTTTATTCATTATAACTAGTTTCTCTTTAATTTCTTTAATTATTAATTATTTTAATAAATTTTATAAAAATCAAAACTCAAAAAAATCATAAAAGCAAAGAAAAAGACCAAATCTAACTTGAGCTTATTCACCTAATCCACGTGTACATAACTAACCTCTCAAATTTTTCTAACTTATTAGAAACCCATGAAAATTTGAAAAAAAATATCATTCGAGTCCATTAAATTATTTTGTAGCATGTTTGATTTTTGCAAGTATTTAACTATCTTCAGAAAATCAAATAAAAATTTCAAATTATAAAATCATCTTATCTCTCTCCTCCCCCTTACATACATGCCTAGCATGTGTGTCCCTAACCTCCAGCTGCCTTCCCCTCTCTGCCTGGTGTTACCTCCCTCGTCTCGCTTTATCTTCCAGCATCAACCCAGCAACCTCCGTTGACCCCTTCCCCTCTATCCTCATCATCCAAATTCTCCGCGAACGATGCTAACAACCTGTCAGCCCCTCCAGCTACACCTCTCTCTCCTATTAAAATCCCTCCTCATCAACCTTCAAATGCATTCGTCATTTCATCCACCATAGCCACTAGTGAACGAGAGAGAGAGAGAGATTAGGGACGTGGTTATGACAACCCTCCTCTCTCTGGCGATAACCTCCAAGGCACGATCTTCCCAAGCTTCATCGTGATCTGTCACGAGAGTCAAAGCGAAGACATCGGAGAGGGCCGAAGCCCAATCCCTATCCCAGGTGCTCGTTCCGCTTTTCGCTTCTCTGCTATTTCATCCATCCTCCGCATAGCTCCAGGTATCACCTTCTTCCTTTTCTTCTCCATCCGCTCTACTATAACTTCATCGACCCGCTTCGACATCACCTCGATATTTTTAGGGTTTTAGTTTATTAAATAAATGTGATGTCATCGTAACCCAAATAATCCCTCAACAAAAAAATTTGTTTTGATCTAAAGTCGAAATTTTCTACAAAATTGTAGCAAGTGAATTTGTTATTTAATTTACCTGTATAGCAACAAGATCGAACATAGGAAGGTTACAAATCTCGAGGGTTATTCTAATAATTTAAAAAATCAATTAAAAGAAATAGGAAATTCAAATGCCAACTATCATGGTTTTTGTAAGAGTTTTATCTTTTTAGTTTTTACGGGTTTTTTATTTTTTACATTTTTCATATTTGTATTTTTTGATTTTTAATTTTTATTGGCTTTTAGTTTTGCAAATTTTAATTTTCAAAATAATAAATTTTTCAAAGTAAATTTATACACGAAATAAATGTAACTTTTTGGATTTTTCAAATTTGATAAAAATGATCAAAATGCCTTAAAAATATTTTTATGTTTTTATATATACTTACTATTTTTTAGTGATTTTTTGGGATATTCTTCGAATTTTTATGATTACAAAAATGAATAAAAATAGGAGAAGAAGCGAACAGTGAGCAGAAAGAAATATTTTGCAATTTAAAAATATAAAATAAACTCAAAAATTAATGGATATATTTTCATAAAAACTATAAGAAATTATCTACAAATAGGATACAAAATCATAATTTTTGGAAGTTTCTACAATTTGTTATGATTTTTAAAAGATTTTTTGGTTTTTGCAATTTTTTCGGGTTTTAAAATATTTAATGCGTGGAATTTGTAAAGGAAATAAAATACCTTAAAATATATTCTAATTTTTTAGAATTTTTGATGCAATATTCATTTTTTTATGAATTTTCCAATTTCAAATAATGAAAAGTGCAATGTTTTTCATTTTTAAATAATATCAAATGACAGTAAATTGCAATGAAAAAATTAAACTATGAAGAGACACATAGCAGGAGAATAACTTGATTATTACATAATTTATTGAGCATGAAAAAAATTTATTGTCATGATAAGAACAAGCAAAACAAAGTCTGGAATACTTGGAGTGAAATGAAATTATTTAAAGTTTTAGCATAAAAATTTAACAAGAAAGAAAATGCTGGGTAAAATGCAAATTACCTAGTAAAGGGTGTGCATTGCACGTGACTGCAATAGTGGAAGGGGCTTTATTGCAATTTTCTGAAAGCTAGCGGCTGATCTGATATTTACCAAAAAAATGTGTGCCAAGCACGTGATTGACTCTAGCAGGGGCCTTTTTATAATTTAGGAAACGTAGAGGGGATAAAGTAAAATTTTCCCCAAAAAATTTAAGGTTAAGCACAATGGGGCATTTGTTCGTTCCTTAGTTCCAAAGCCAAAGGGGGTGTCGCCCCTTTCTCACTGCACGCCCAAGATCGCAGGTGGCAATGGCGGTCGTCCAAATGTACGGCTCAGGCGGCGGTGCGAGCTGGCGAGGTCGGCGAAGGCGACACATGCCCTCATGTAGCGAAGGAACTTTGATCTGCAGGGGTGATGATGGAGATCAATGGCACAGGTGGATGGTGACGATGGTTCTGCTCTAGACGAAAGGGTGGGTGTTCGACAAACTGGCGAAGGTGGTGAAGCGTTGTGTCATCTTCGATGCTCCAGGTCGAGGGATGTGCGTTGGCGTAAGGAATCATCTTCAAGATGAAGGGAGCACTCCAGGTAGAGGTTTCTTTGAGGGCGACGGAATGTGGATGGTTCTTTACGAGGAGGTGGTCTCGCAGCGTCGAGCTCCAAGAGGGATGATGTGGCTCTCATGATGGCGGTGATGATCGGTAGAGAGGGCTAGCGGGGAAGGGTTGAGCGGCTAGGGGCGACACATGCCCCCTGCGATCGGTGGTGGGGGCACTAAGCGGCAGGTGTTTAGCAGAGTGGCGAACCCACTGTAGGTATGGACTCGCTCCAAGCTAGCAGCAGTGCCAAATTTTTTTATTTTTTTGGACGAAGTACAGCAGCTGAATTTTTTTAAAATTTTGTTTGAAATCCTTTGTACCTATAATAAAATAGAATACAAAATCATCTCGAGCATGACAGCTCGGTCCACAAAAATCAAACACAGAAAATGTGAGTGGATGCGGATCCGGTGAGGTATACGAATGGATCCGGATCTCCGGCCACCGTCCACAGTCGGAGGTACGTGGTTGCATGAGGTAGAATATGAAGCGATGAGATCGAGAATGGATTGATGATCGGAAATTAGGGGCATAATTGAATCATGATGATTGATTAAGAATGTGAAATTAAAATATAAAATAAATAATTGAAATCAAAACTAAAATTAATCCAAAAATTACCTAATTAAAAGGGGGGAATTGATGTAGATCTCACCGTTGGAGCCGATAATGTTGTGATGGCCTTGACGAAGATCGCCTCACTGTCACCGGACATCTCGGAGGCTAGGGACCTTTCTTCCACAAGACGGCTCTTGGAGATTAGGCTTCTCTCACCAAAGGGTAGATCCACTTGGAATGTGGGAGGAGGAGCCAAATAAATAGAAAAAGAATTTGAATCACAAAAAATGAATTAATGGAGAGGGAAAAAGGAAAGACATTAATGATGAAATTAAATTAATCGAATTAATAAATAAAATAATTTTCTAATTTATATTAATTAAAATAATTGTAAATACTAATATCTTAATGAGCCACCTTAATGTGGGTTAATTAAAGGATTAATTAAATTATATACATATGGTATATTATTTACATAATTAAATAAAATATTTTCATCATTTAACTAATTTAAATAACAAATGTTAGATATCTAATTTTTTGATGTTTATTTAAGGAAATTAATTATATACATATAATATATACATATGGTACATTATATACATAGTTAAATAAGGAAATTATGTTATTTGATGTTTTATACATTTTTAAATTTTTATTTTTTATTTTAAGTAATTATTAAAAAAAATATTTACAATTATTTACAAATACATTATGTATAAAAAATAAATATGGATAAATATATACATTAAATAAATTGTAAAATTACAAAAACCACCCTTGAAAATCATCTTTCAAACCGTAACTCCGAAAATTATGAAACTGCTTAGATTTTAATGATTATTATATTTAGAATATGATGGAGGTGAGTTTAATTCAATTCGAGTTCATATGGAGCCAAAATTGGTTTCAATTATCGCTTTACGGCTTTTTTCTGAATGTGGTTACTTTTATTTTGTACATGATTTTATTTTGCAATTATTTTATTATTTAGTAAATATTTTTATTTCCAACTTCCATTAAGTTATTTAATTTGAGGTCAATTTATTAGCAAATAAAGTTGTGTAAGTTTTATACAAATATACACAAAATAAATGAAAAGTATTTACATTTTTTTATTTCTGATTAAAGATCATATCTCCCTCTACTTTAATGGTCGATCAGGTCAAGTCTTGAGCTTCTCTCGGGGTTCGGGTCAGCCTGTATCTATTACATATATACAGTTGTTTATTTTCTTTATTTTTCCTTCATTTCTTTATTTCTTTATTTAAGGTTAAATCAGTAACAAATGTACAATATTTACACATAGATGTAGGTTAGTAAGAATATGGATTTAGTAACAATATTTTATAAGAGATTTTAAGCTAAAATAAATGAATAAAGATGATGAAATACCGATTCATCATCCCCCTATGATTTACCTTTGCTAGTCCCTTAGCAAATACTTATTTGAAAGAATAAGTGAATAAAAGAAAAAGAAAGGAGAAATAAAGAAATTAGGATAATATTGAGTATTAAACTTATCTTCATAAAGTTGTAGTATGGTGCTCTGTCAGACCTTTGGATTATTAATGTGGCAAAACCATACTGGGAAATGGATTTAAAACCTAACAGCCTTTAAGTTCCACACAACTCCTATTTAAGTCTCCTCAATAACCAAGTAAGAACAAGTTTACATACACAATTCATATGACTATGAATCTTTACTTGTACGATGTAAGTGAAATATAGATCCACGTCTCAAAAGTAGCAAAGAAACAGCCTCTCTCAACAAGGTAACTCTATTCCCCCGATCTAGTAACTCTTTCCTCGAGGAGCGTGGATATTCTCTTCTAAATTCAAGTACACCATCTCAAGAAGAGGAGATGGAGAGAAGAATGGACGATAACTAGTGTAGTTACCTATCCTTGGATGCATGACCAGTGTAGTCAAGTCATCCAGCTGCAAGCTTACAAAAATTTGACTTTGTAGCTCTAATTATATTTCTTTCTATATTTGTATATACACTCTGGCAGGCATTTTACTTTTCAATCAGGCATGTCCACTTTTAGAGATTCTGCATTTTTTTCTTTCTTTTTTTTGAAAATATATATAAGGTGCAACATGTACATAAGGAGTTTTTCCTCTTGAGCTAGTAGACAATCCCTCTTTTGAAGCATTATTGCAACCCCAAAGCATCACGTCTTTAGACCTCAATGCTACTAGATCAGGTTGGGATGCAATACCCTCCCTAGAGAAAGACAGATATTCTCACTAGTTGTTACATACCCGTGTGCTACACCAAGCCAACAGATTCTTCCTCCTCACTATCTCCTCCATGAAGAGCTACGTGTAGAGTGCATGTCCAAGATGAAACATGGTCTAGAAGAATCATGCATGTGTTGTTAAATATTCTACTTAGACTAATCAAGACGACATATGAACATAGTCTTATGGACTCAAAGAATTAAGTCGCTAGGACCTGAAAAGTCTTAATTCCATCTCTCATAAGGTTCCTCTGATATTAAGTGGAATAAGGTCCAACTAAGCTCCATCCTTCAATTTTATTTCAGACTTATTTTAAATGTCAATATTGTCATGAAGAATGTACATACAGATGCAAGAAATATATACAAAGAAATTATTTTAGAGGTTTGTTTTTAAGAGAAAAAGGGTTAGTAAAATATATACAAGTATATACACAGTTTATACAATATAATTTTTTTATAAGAGGATTTTTTGTTTTGTTTTTGTCTTTCCATTTTTTTAGTTTTTGTTTTTTTTTTGTTTTTTTGTTTTTTAATTTATTGTATTTTGTATTTTTTTATTAAGACAGAAGGTGACCAAAGTCTATACACACATGTGGATTTTACACATATATTTATATATATCCCAAAAATAATCACATTTCTAAAATTACGAGTTATGGCTGAAGTATATATACAATATATACGACACCCCCTATACTTAACTCGAACTATGTCCTCATAGTAATCAAAGATCTGCAAAGGAAGACATAACTCATGCTATGTATAGAAAAGTGAAAAGAACACTATACAACAACGACTCAAAGAATGAATAGAAGTCGGTGATTCCCCCAATACTTAGGACTAATTAATCCTAAGTCTAAAAGACTATACAAGAGGGAAAAAACTAAGGAGAAATTGATAGACTCAGCGGCTCACCTTCCCCCCCCTATACTTAGGGTAGAATAGCCCTAAGTATAATATATCAACAAGTTAGGGGACAATCGAGAGACCAGAAGGTTAAAAACACAAAAGAGACGATATGAACAACATCACTCTCAATGTTAGAATATCAACAAGTTGGGGGGACAATCAATTCAGTGATTCTTGGATTAATTATATTGAGGTAATGCACAAAACACAACAAGATATATTTTTTAACACATTTTTTATGCAATTAAATGAAATGCAAACAATGAGGCATAATCAATATGAATAGAACAACCACACTTAAAAGTACACGATAAATAACTTGGATTAGTCAAGAAAATATTCTGAGTTGATTGTTTATGAATTAAAGAATTGATTAGGCAAAGTGTGATATCAGTCTCAAACTCTTTCTACATGAGTTAAACCTTCACTTTATACTCAAAAGTGATAGTGGGCAATTATATCATTTGATGACCTAATAATATTGGTTAGATTTGACTAATAATAGATCTTTAAAAATCAAGGTAACTCAGAGATTCAATTGTTCACTGAAAGTGCATTTTCATCAGTGTTTCATGATTTAAACAAGCACTTTAGACAAAGGACAAATGGGTGGATTTTAAAACAAAATTAACCACAAAATTCACCAAAAGATAGAGTATCAAGCAACTTTGAAACGAGACAAAAATCATATCAATTAGATTTAAGGATAAAAAGATATTTAACAATAAATCCAAGGGCATAAATGTAAGGAAAACTTCCAAGTTTTATTACAGATCAGGACAGATAGGGATTGATACATAAATAAAATAACCTACAAGGGCTAATATGCAAATATAGGTTAAAGGACTTATCTGTTATTATTGAGTGTCGGCAGGGTTTCAATGCAAAAAGTCATGCAGCAAGTGTTGAAGGCATGTGCGTCGAGGCTCAGATTGTGCACAAGCTTGGGTAACACGTGTCTTGATTGGACGGCTTAGTGTTGTTTGGCTCTCCTGGGTCTCAGGTGGCGAAGCGCTGCTTCAGTGTGAGGTGTGGCACGTTGAAGACCGTTTGATCAAAGCTCAAATCAGGTAGATCAACGGTTATTGCTTTTCATCATTCGTTGAGCTCCTTCGCATGCGACAGAGGTGCAGCTGGGCTCCAATGACTGTTGCACTCCTCCTCCTTGCTCTATTATCATCGATGAAGGTCAATGAAGCTCACTGATGGTTTGGCGAAGTTAGTGGCACCACGAGGAAGCTCCGACATTGTCTAGGTCGCCTGGTCGGTGTAAGATCGTCGGAGACAGGAGTGTTTGAACATTCCTCTGCTCAATGTTCGATCATTGAGGTCTAATGTGCACCTACAGGTGTTAGCAGACAAAATAGAAACAAACGGTTTAGGGAGTAGAAAGGGCTCAATCGACGGTGGTGGATACGAGCCCTATATGGTTCTTTCCTCTGTACAAGAGGAAGGAGGGATCGATGCGAGTGCATTCATGGATAAGAGTAGAGTAAGCACTTAAATTCACATGTAGATTTATGGAATGAGTCGATGATACAGATCAAATCAGATGGAGGAATCTATGATGTTTTGAATCAAATTAAAATATGTAAAACAAAGAGGAAGAGATAGGAAGATTACTTAAAACTTAAAAGGGAACAAGAATATGAAGAAGATGAAGAATACGAGCCTTGGATGGCTTATCAAGCCCTAGGTCATCGCTCAATGCTTAGGCTATTGCAGAGCTCGAACAACCACTTGTTGGAGGTGGCAACAAGGTACATAATCCCTTGGATCCCGCTGGAGTAATTTCTCCGTCGTCGCACTCATTTTTCTCTAGATTATGTCACAATGATGCGAAAGGGGTAGGAGGCTACTCTCGAAATGGGCGGATAGCTGCTATTTGGAGCGACGGTGGGGTATTTGAAGATGAGATGGAGGAGGTTGTTGGTGGTTTCGACCAAAGTTTCAACCGCTACCATTGTGACAACCGTTAGGTTAGAACGGAGTTAGGGTGTCCGCATGGGTTAGGGAAGTTAGTAGAAGGGTTCGGTGTTTGCAGTTGGCCGGAGTTAGTCGGAGTAGGTTGAGAAAATAGGTTGAAGGGTTGATTAGTGAAGGGAATAATTGGCTGGAGGTTGAAGATGAACCTCAACCATCCGATCATCAGATCATACAGTTGGGGTTGAGGCGGTGATGAATGACTTGATCTGATAATAAGATCAGATCAGATGGTTGAAAATGGATCAGCAAAGAACAACCAGATTCACCTAATGAAGATAAATCAGGTGCTAAAATGGAGACGGGTGGTGACACAGGAGCAAGCCACGTGTCACGATTTGAAGGTGCCACGTGGCCTAATTAGAATTGAAAAAAATACAAAAATCAGTATTAATTCTAAAACAATTAGTTAGTGGACGAATTATAAAAAGTAATAAACATGAAATTTGTAGATCTTGATGAGATCTACAACTTTCATGTAGAAAATAAAGAGATCAGAGGTCATCTATTTATAGTTAGAAATTAAATACTATTAAAAACCATAGAAAACAATTTTCTTTAATTTTCCTTTTGCTTATTTTTGTATTTTTATTTTATTTAATGTTAATTTATTTATGTACAATTTCATTCTATTTTTTATTTGATTCATAATATGGAATAAATACATAAAATATTACACCATAATAGGACTATATTAATATATAAAAATTATTGTTAATTATTTACAACACAGTAATTAGTAATTAGTGTTAATTAGTCGATGAATCATGTGATTATCTTAAGAAAGAGAGATAAATATAATCAATTAAGCTAATAAATCTGGGATTTATCACCGATCAGGAGAGAAAGTCTTCCTTCGAATGTGTTTGTCATGACAACGCTTGACTTTCTCCTTATACATGAGTGAGTTATCCTATGCAAAGTCTCGGAATTCCAATAATCTATTCAAATCCAACTTCTTGGTCTTTCCTTCCTACTCATAATCAAGATTGCATACACGGAGTGCTCATAAAGATTTGTGAATTAATTCCACTGGTAGGTGGCAAGGCTTTTCAAACAACAATCTATAGGGAGACATGCCCAAAGGAGACCTGTATGCCGTCCGATAAGCCCATAGAACAGAATCAAGCATCTGGGACCAGTTCTTCCTATATGGACGTACAAGTTTTTGCAATATTGTCTTGATCTCCCATATTAAATTTCAGCCAAGCCATTAGTCTATGGTGGTAAGGAGACGCAACTCTGTGCTCAAAGGCATATTGCTTCACAAACTTCTTTACTTATCTATTAATGAAATGGCTTTCCCCATCTGAAATCAGTATTTTGGGAATCCTGAACCGTGCAATAACGTGGTCCATGAGAAAGGAACACACTATATGACTATCTGCAGCTGGGGTGGGGATAGCCTCCACCCATGGACTAACATAATCTACGACGAGCAGGATGTACTGAAATCCCTGACTAACAGGAAATGGGCCCGTGAAGTCTATGCCCCAAGCATCAAAAATATCAGAAATCTATATGTATCTTAGGAGCATGGTATCTTTGGAACTAACGGTTCCTCCCATTTTCTGACAGTCAGTACAACCTCGAACATGCTCTATAGCATCCTTAAACAATGTAGGCCACCATAGGCCACTTTCTAAAACCTTTGTTGTTGTGTGTTTCCTGAGTGATGCCCACCAGATTCTAGTTTGTGATAGTACTCAAGTACACCGGTGTGTTCCCCTTGAGGAATGCATCTTCTCCCTATACAATCCGCACTCTCACTAAATAGGTACGGATCCTCCCATTGGTAATAATGAATCTCTGACAGAAATCCGTCTACCTTGTACTTCGGCCAATCTTAGTGAAAATTCTTGGAGACAAGATAGCTCACAATATTATCATACCATGGGAGTGAATCCACAAATAAAATTGCCTCATCTGGAAAGGTTTCGAAAATAGGGATCATGTTCTACTCAGAGATCTCTTCATTTGTGATACGGGAAAGGTGATCTGCCACAACATTTTTCACTCCAGGTTTATCTTGAATATGTTATCAAATTCCTGGAGAAGAAGGATCCATCTGATAAGGCGTGGTTTGGCATCCTTCTTTGCTTGTAAGTATCGTATGGCAGTGTGATCCGTGTATACAATAACGTGGGAACTGAGGAGGTAAGATCTAAACTTCTCTAGCCCAAACACAACTGCTAACTTCTCCTTCTCTGTAACTGTATAATTTCATTGTGTTTCATCTAGAGTCTTTCTAGCATAGTGTATAGAAAATGGTATCTCATCCCTTCTCTATCCTAAAATAGCTCCAACTGCGAAATCTGAGGCATACGTCATGATCTCGAAAGGAAGAGACCAATCAGGTGATTGTAGGACAGGAGCACTAGTAACTATATCTTTCATCTGATTGAATGCAAGGAGGACTTTCTCATCGGCATCAAACTCACTCTCCTTGCACAGAAGCTTAGTCAAAGGTTTGGCAATCTTGTTAAAGTCCTTTATGAATCTCCTATATAATCATGCGTGTCCCAGAAATGACCTCAACTACTTCAAATTCTGTGGTGGCTCTAACTTGAAAATCACATCAATCTTAGATGGTTCAACCTCCATACCATGGTTGTAGATGACATGGCCCAATAAAATCACATTAGTCACCATAAAGTAACTCTTCTCTCACGAGAGCACTTGGTTGACCTCACAGCAACATTGAAGAACTTGCTCTAACTGAGCAAGATATGTGTCAAAATTATCCCCGTAGACTGAGAAATCAGCCATGAAGACCTCAAGGAAACTATCCACCAAGTCAGCAAAAACGGCCAACATACAAATTTGGAATGTAGCGGCGTGTTACACAATCCAAAGGGCATCCGTCTAAATACGTAGGTGCCAAACGGACAATTGAAGGTAGTTTTCTCCTGATCCTCAAGAGCGATAGCAACTTGTTTGTATCCCAAGTACCCATCCAAGAAACAAAAGAGCTCTTTCCATGTCAGCCTCTCAATAATCTTATCAATAAAGGGCAACAGAAAGTGATCCTCTGTGGTAGATGAGTTCAGGTGCTGATAATAAACATAGACATGCCATGAAGTAGGTACCTGGATCTGGATCTCCTCAGCACATACATTTTTTTCCCGTATTTCTTCGGGACCACATGTAAAGGGTTGACCTACTTGGAATCTGAAATGGGATATATAAAGCCAGCATCACACCATTTTCTGATCTCCTTCATGAAAACCTCCCTTAGATTTGGATTTAGATGATACTAGCATTCACAGGTGGGTTTACGGTCTTCCTCTAGGTAGATATGATGTGAGCACAAAGCTAGATTAATCCCATGAAGATCCAAGATATTCCATCCTATGGCCTTGCGATTTCTCTCAAGAACCTCTAGCACATGAGATTCTTGTTCAACAGTCAGCTGTGAGCTGAGGATGACCGGAAACATTTAGGCGGAACCTGCAAGGAAGGTGTATTTCAATGTTGAAGGTAAAACGTTGAGCTCAGGAGGTGTCTGAATCGGCTCTACAATAACATATGCTATTGTACGGGTAGAGGGTACGTGATATGTACTCTGCTGACTGTCCACCTTATCTACTAATGGCTCAGTAAGTAAAATCTCCGATAGATTTGCATTAAATGTTCTCTACTCAGAAAGGATGGGCTCATCAGGATGTTCAACATTTTCATCAACTAACGGCTCAGATATCTCGACAATAATCTCAGAAAGATGTCTCTCGTATGTGCATAACTCACGAAATTCAACGAATGGCTCAGATATCTGTACCTCAGAAATCTCAGAAGGAGGTATATCATCAGTTATTAGAAAAGTATGTCAAAGGAATATCAGAAGGTGCCTCCAAAAACTCAGATTGATCCTAATAAATCATCTCAAGCTATCCATAAGCAACTAGCTCAATTGGATTACCAATGGAACTCATGTCGACTGCGCTTTCCAGAGAGTCATTTTGGGAAAGGAACTCCTGGGTATCTATGAAATCAGTGAAAAGATCTGTCTCTTGGAATTCCATAAGAAAATCACAATCTATGGCTCTAATATAACTTTCTTGGTCTCATCTGCTGCTGGTGACCGTGTTTGTCTAGGATCAAAGATCGTCTTAATTTTCACCTTGTCACTACAAGAGTGAAAGATGATCTGTCCAGTACCATAATCAACTGCTGCTTCGGCCGTTTTGAGGAATGATTGACCTAGTATGATCGGGGTATGGAGTAACAGTGTAGGTTTGTCCATATCTATGATAACAAAATCAATAGGGAATTGCATTCCCTGCACCATTATAATAACATCCTCTAAAATGCCTCTTGGCCTCTTAATCGATCTATCAGCAAACTGAAGGATCGTCCTAGTTGTTTTAAGAGGCCCTAACCCAAATTCATTTAGTAAAGAGGATGGCATGATATTAATGGAGGAATCGCTATTGAGAAGAGTACGATCAAATTCCTGATCAAAGATATGGCAACTGATGTGAGGTGCTCCTTTGTGTTTCTTTTTGGGTGGGAGAGTATTCATGGCATGAACTGTGGCCAAGACCAAGATGTGTTTCTCTATTTGCTTTCATCTGTTCTGCCCTGGTTGACGCTTTTATGTGCATGCCTCTTTCATTCCCTTTTTAACTGTAGGTATTTATTCCATGGCCTTAAGAAGTGGCATCTCTAAAAAGATGTTCTGTAATATCTCAACCACTCTAGGATCAGATAGGATTGTTTTTATTATTTTTTTGGATATTTTTATCTTTTAGAGCAGAAGGAAATGGCACGGCATTAGAATAAACATTGAAACGTTCATTTCCATTATTCAAAGTGGAATCCTCATTTACAAAAGGACAACTAGAATCAATATCTACAGTGTTGTCCAAATTAGGTGAAGGAAAAACAGAATCTAAAACAGAATGGGATACTGCTACTAGTGAAGAGGAAGAATCGGCGATTGGTAAATTCTCCCTTGCTGCTAGTGATATGCATTTGCCTAGTGGAGGTGAAAGTGGTGGTGAAGGTGGTGAAACTCCAGACTCGGGCGTTGCTATACTAGGCGTCTCGACTGTTGGTGAAGGAGATGATGTGGAAGATGATGCTCTCTCAATGGTTCGATCTCCCAACCCCAACTGGTGCATAGGCGGCTACAATCTCCTGCCGCTCCTGAGATGAATGGTGTCAGATAAACATGTAAAATCAAGGGCCATATCTGTCTCGGTGTGGGTGAGCTATTTGCTACCTTCTCATTGCATATAAAGTTGTTTGGGTTGGCTTCGACCTGTGCTTGGATCAGTGTCTTGGTGGTGGTCAGGGCGTCGGTCCGCTGAGTCAGTTCGTTTATGTTCTTCATGAGCAGTGCAAGTTGGTCCAGTGTAGGATTTACAAAAGGGGCCTCAGGGTGCTCGATGACTGGCTGTCGCTGAGACTGACAGTGTCGAGGTTGTCGGTAAACATACGGGACTCTAATAATGAGGAGGAGGAGTAGGATATGGATACTATCCATAATATGCAGTCTGTTGTTGGTTAGGATGAGGAAAATATGCAGACTGCTGCTGTGGCTAGCCTTGTCTCCAGTTTTGGAACGGTGGTGGAGACTAATAATAAGGCTGGAACTACTGGTGCTGCTACTACTGTTGTTTTCCTCCATGAAACTGGTGGCGGGTCTCTGACCCTGTTGTGAACCCAATTGGCCTTTCCATAAAGGACGGGGATGGTTTCGCTCACGGTCGGACCAGATGTTGTTCACCTCCTGAATGACAGGAGGAGATGGAGATTGCTGCTCAGGAATGTAGGCTACTTCCTGTTGATATGGAACGATCTGTTGTGAATGATGCTGGACCTGATCAGGGAACTGCATGTAGTAGATATTTTGTACTGTGGATGGTCCTCTGCTACTCAGTTGGGTGGAAGAAGTCTGCTCCCTAGTAGAGATGTTGGTTATTGCAATCGCACTGTGGACTGCACTAATCGTAATCACAAGAAGCTCCAGGTGCCTTGTTATCTCATCCAGCTTGTCCAGGTTCTTCATCCTCAGTTTGATCACTTGAAGCTTCTCAAGCTCCTTGGATCATTTCTAAATTATGTCCACTTTGGATAGGTAGTTTTCAATGATGACCAGGCCAGAGCTGTCTACCCTATCCACTTCATGTGTTGCCATCATATTGACATCCTTGTGGAGTACTAAAGAGGAGGTGATGGGGTGCTTTTAAAAAGCACATGAAGAAGAAAGAGTTGTTGAACTCTCCGCCATCTCCACAAAATTTTGATAAAGGACATCCCCATCCATGTTGAAATGACTACCCCCACAAGCAACATCTACTAGCTTCTGATTTTATATGCTTAACCTCCCAAAGAAATTTTACACGAGGCTTGTCTTTGAAATATCGTGATGGGGGCACTTCTCCATTAAGTCTTTGAATCTTTCCAATGCCTCATGAATAGGCTCATAGAACATCTGGGAGAAGTTAGCAATCAAGGATCGCATTTGGTTGAGTCGTCTGAGCAGGTAATATTTGTTCAGAAATGCGAACCCCAACTCATCCCAAGTAGTGACAACCTTTCCCAAGTGGTTTAACTAATACAAATCTTTGTCCATTAGACTGAATGGGAAGGCCATCATCTTCATTATCTCTAATGGCACATTTGGGTAGTGTATTGTTTCACAAATGTGATCGAACTGTTGGAGGTGTACATATGGTTCTTTGTTAATATTGTCATGGAATATTGGGAGAAGAGGCGAAAGAGTGGGCTTAAGCTCAAGATGCCCATGAATCGCACGGATTTGTATACAAGAATTTATCTGTCCTGCCCCTAGATAATAAGCATCCTTTAATGTAAGCTTAGCCACGGGTTCTATCACATGATCTTTTCCTCCATTCCCACCACCCCATTGTTTTCATCCTCCCCTCTCCTATCTTCTTTGTCCTGCCTCAGCTTGAGAATCATATCTCTCAATGCGGTCTGAAAGTTAGCATGTTCTATTAACTGAGCATGAATTGACTGAATAGAGTCTAACATGGTGCTACTGATCTCGTTCTGCTTCGACATGGTTCTCTTTCCTCTTGTTGGCATCAAGTGTCCGGT
Organism: Ottelia alismoides; assembly: GCA_037367405.1. Lineage (NCBI taxonomy): Eukaryota > Viridiplantae > Streptophyta > Magnoliopsida > Alismatales > Hydrocharitaceae > Ottelia > Ottelia alismoides. The sequence continues at coordinate 964,970 of JAZKJV010001895.1, read as the reverse complement.
GTCTAATTCTGAAAATGTGCATGATACTTGATTAGTCCTCAAAAATGATGGAGTCTCATATACTAGTTTGAGATTAGAGCAATCTCAAACAGTGGTTCGATGGATGATGTGAAGGGTGGTGTGGAGAAAGAGGAATATTCGGGAAGTGAGTATCCCTGAAAAGAAGTTGAACAGATCGGGGTGTAAAATGAGTTTGCAAAGTCCGAAGGAGAAAAAATCCGGTCTGACATCTTCGAAATCAATAGGTAGGATGCGAGAGCACGAAGGTCAATGCAAGAGAGAAAATGAGTGGAAGGCACAAATTGCATGGAAGGATGTCTAGCACTAACAATCAAAATACAATACAAACCCCTAATTCACCAACACAATGCAATGTGAAGACTGTGAAGGTTCGGTCCATTATCTTGTAAAATTTTAGAGTTTGGTGAAAAAGCCAGTATAGGAGTAAGTACGGACCGTAAAAATATGGCTACCCATTACTTGAAGATGGAGCCTTTCATGATGTCCTCTAAACCTCCCACTCTATTAAGGAAATTCAGACCTTTACCTGCTACCCGTGTTCCCTCACTGAGAAGTAACTAATCGTTTTTGAATAACCAGTAGTCTATTTGAAAATCCGGATGTGGCTCTATCCTAGTGTCATCCCTCTCTCACTTTGCAAATAAATCAAACAATGAGGGGGTTATTCTCACCAAAACAAGAATTTTTCCTTTACATTTATTTTAGGTCGAGTTTTCTTTAGGAGTCCCAATTTTAATCAATTATAACTTGGTTTGAAAATTTTTAACAAATCACCTACTGAGTGTCCAATTTCCTTTTTAAATTATGCGAATGAAAACAAGGGAGGAAATCGGAAAAGCCAATATACGATTAAACACAATGATGCATGAAGGGGTTAGAGATGCATACCTTGTCGCCAGCACTCTACATGCAGGGAGATCCACTGATGAATCTCATATTCATCACTCTAAAAATGATGTTTTAAGCTCAAATCCCTAAAATTCATTAGCATTTCTTCATTTATTCTGCATAATTAGCATTCATGCATGTTTTGATAAGAATTGCATTTTATAACTTATTTTCGCACAAAATAACAAGCCAATATTCACATTCCAATTGACCTATAAATAGCCCAACTTCCTTGATTTTTAAATAATTCATGTTAACTCCAATTGACCCAAAACTATCTCCAATGTGTACATATCACCAACACGAATAAATATAAAATATAAAAAAACCACTTACCTAAATAAGTGGACCAAAAACCCAAACCCAAGTTCTAGGATTTCCGGACTAAAACCTTGATATCTTCCTCATCTAGTGTTTGTTTTAATCCTACTCACTTTTGAACTAATGTAAATTCAAATACCTTCAAAACAAGACTAAGTTCAAGTGAATCAGAGCTCATATGTCAAAGTTGGGTTTTAGGACTCTTTTGTACATTTTGTATTTTAGCGGATTTTGACCAATTATTTTATGTACATAATTGACTCATTTTATTTTATTTCTTTTTCATTTGTCTTCTTTGATAAAAGTTTTATTAAAATGCGTAAAAATCTAAATCTAAACTAAGCTTGAAATCAAAGAAACTAACTAATTCTGAATCCTCACTAACTGTATGTACAAAAATAATCTTTTCATATTTTATTTTATTTCTTCTTTTTCTTACATAATAAAAATACAAAAAATTAGATTAATGTGTAAATATTTATCTTTGATTTTATTATTTTTTCTGGATTTTTATCTGATTTAAAAATGACAAAAAAAATTATAAAATCTAATAATCAAGGTATTATATGTACATGGTGAAGGATATGGTAAGATCCTAAAGCGCATCAGGGAAGCGTGAGGATCACATCGTATGCGATCGGGAGCAACTAGTCGCACTAGTTGCTCGATGCAGCGGAAATTAAAATTTTTCATGCGATGAAACCACAAGATCCAAAAACACTTCTCGGATCGTTTCATCTAAACCACAAACAAATATTAGGGTTACCTCTTGAACCGTGGTTGCTATCGAGTCTCTAAATGAAGAGACCTCCTATATCAAGTCCGATCCGTCGGAGGAGACGCTTGCGAGCGTGTTGATGAAACACGTGATCGTCGCAATCCATGTTGATGATCCAAGCGATGAATCTCCTGATCTCGACACACGAGATCCAATGTCTTCTTCACGAGTGAGGCACACCGAAGGAGACGGAGATTCACGAGCAATCGAACCAGCACCATAACGACGACGCTGCGCAATGGAGACTCTCTCTAGGGCATCCACGGTGGATGGCCATGAGAGAGGAAGAGAGAGAGCGTGTGTAGAGAATGAGAGAGAGAGCCTTGTTTTTCTCATTAGCATATGAAGTGCAAGGGGTGCCCTTCTATTTATAATATTTTAGGATACAAGGATCTCAATCCATGGACAACACAAATCCAATGGCTCTCAATGATTTGTGTTTCTTTTAATGGCCAAGATCTTTGTTGGTAAAAAACCAACAACAATTACTTTAATTTAGATTAAATATATATTGATAAATCAATATGATTTAATCCAAAAATAAATTAATCAAATATGGAGATAATGGGAGAGAGAGAGAGAGAGCCTCCTTCCATATACATGGAGTAGACAACCACCCTTTCCTAATAGGAATTGGTGGTCGTCCCTTCCTTCCAATATGGAAGGGACATCTCCAATGTAATCTCCTTAGATTACATTATTCCATGTATCTCCAATTTTACAACAACAGTTGTTGTAAATTATTTTACAACAATAATTCATAATTATTTTGCGAATATTGAAATCTTGCCATTGGAAATTTGTGAATCACATTCACAATCCAAAATAAAATGTGAATTAAATTTTCAATTTAATGTTCAATGTGTATCCAATTCACATTAACATTTAATTAACAAATGTAAATTACAAATAACTCTCTCTTATATATCATAAATCACATTTACAATATATATGATTAACGTGGATAGTGAAATCCACATTATTCATATCCATGATAATTAAATCACGTTTAATCATCTTGGATGTCTATTCTCATGTGCAAAATAATATGAATCACATTCACATTATTCACATCTTTTATAATCAAATCACATTTAATTATCTAAGATAACTCTCCTTATAATATGAATCAAATTCATATTATTCATGATAATTAAATCACATTTAATTATCCAATTTCTCAATGCTCGGATACATATATCAATAATGAAATTATCCTGAACTATTTCAAGGATAACACGCTTTCTCCGCGGATACTTGGAGATATGGACAGTGCGATTTTATTGTTCCACGTATAGTGACTTGGATATTAAGATCACATCTTAAATCCAAATCTCGGGCCTCCCATAGATGCTTGATTAAATCAAGATCGCAAATCTAATCTTCTCATTGCATCTGAATCACATTCATATCAATGTCCAACATTTGGACCAAGATCAGATCACTTCTCTACTAAGAGGAGTCATTAAAATCCAGACCCGTTTCATCACTCCCTAGGAATGGAAGTGTCATGGTTATACAAGCGTTTATGATCACATCACCCTCAGGTATTCCTAATACCTATACATCCTGCATACTGGAAGACCCAGAATAATCCCGAAGTATAAGATCAATTTTACACTGTCTACTTAAAGGATTTATCATTAAGTTTCTCATTCGATCATTGGGAGTTGGTATCGATCATATACTTTCTAAAAGCATATATCATACCTAGGCGTTGATCATATACTTTCCAAAAGTATATATCAAACCTTACAAATTCAGTCAAGCTTCCAAAGTGAGACAACTGTGCGTGGAATTTGATTCTTCCTAATATCTCATGAGTTAGCTCATGTCTTCCGTTTCAGTAAATGAACTTGTATGATCCCTTTGACAGATCGTATTACTCATATCCCCTTATATGCATACATACTCAGACATATAGTAACACATCTGTATCCGGTCAGAGGAAGCGTGCCTGTATCATGACAGCATACGACATAGAAATTTGGTTATCTCGATCTCTTTATGTCAACTCTTTGACCTAACTAATCTGACACCTCCGAATATCTATTCCCATGCAGAGGACATGCATCAAGAGGTCGGTCAGATATCAGCCAAGTGAGAAATTATTGACATCTCCTACTCAGGCTGGAGATCCTCTCTTAACAATCATTTGATGGTACTTGACGAGTCCTCAATCTAACTCATTAGATATTCATCCAAGCACCAGCCTCTACGATTCAATAATCAGCAGCCGTATGATCATTAAGACAGCCATGGTACATAACCCTAATTGTACTAAGGGACCTATTATGCAAATTGGTTATTCTTCATTTCAGATCAGGGAATGATATTTGCTGTAACATTTATTTCATAGTGGCTCGCCGTGGGCTCGCATATCCAACACATGGGAAACCCAAAAAATATCACTTTGTGCAAATGATCGATTTTGGTTTTGCTTCATGAATGTTGTAGGTCTCATTGAGACGAGCAACTTTCATGAAGAAAAATTTTCAATCCGAGGTCGTTTGCTATTTCTTTTCTATTTTTATTTGTATTTATTTCTAAATTTTTTTGAGCTGACACGTGGCAGCTCCTGGAGCCGCCACGTGTCCCCATTTTTTTGCCTTATTTTCGTTTTTATAAAAAATAATAATTAAAAAATATAAATAAAAAATAAAAAATAAAAAAAACCCGAACACGTGGCACAATCAGGATCGTCTGATCTCGACCGATTAGACGGCGCTCTTTTCTTCCCCTTCCAACCACGTGGCTCCCATCTGGCCATCCAATCTCGGAGGATTGGACGGCCACTATTCATCTCCTTCCTCCTCTCTCCTTTCCTTCCACGGCCACGCCACGCCGCCGCTCCTCCGCAGATCTCGCACACCGCCAATCACCCGTGAATCCCACGCGCACATCCCGCATATCTCCCTCAACCTCATCGAGTCCCCAATCGAATCCATCTCCCTCCATCCTTCCATATCTAGCGTCCCAATCTGAAACCCTATAAAACCATTGCGTCGCCCCTCATCCTCGTCATCCGCCGATAACATCTGGAATAAGGAACCTGGTGGTGACAGCCCGTGGTCCTTATCTTCAGCGAGATCTGAGGTATCTCGTCCTCATCAAAGCGCCACATCTCCGTGCGCGTCTGTCCTTGCTCCGGCCCCTGACGTCGAGCCACCTATCGACTTCACCAACAATAAGATCAATCACCTCTCTTACTCTGTGGTTCACCTTCAACGCCAAGGCTGCAAGCGCCCACCACTGTGCACAGTAGCCCTTCCACCGTTCACCTCCTACGACTACATCGTCATCATCCACCAGAAGCTCTTCCATCGAAGCTTCACCGGACGCACTAGCCAGGAGCTCTTATCCCTCTACCAAACCCTACTGCTCCTCCGTAGAAGATCTCCAGCCTCGGCTCAATCACCCATTCAAGGTCGGGCATAGGACCTGAGGCCCTCCCCACGTGAGGCGCATGTGTGGGAGGGATCACGTGGCTAGCACCCTCCCTAGGGAGATTTACGGAAAAGCCCTCGCAGGTCTACTTACTTTAGAACCGGTCCAGCCATCGAAGGGCATGTGCATAGCACGTGCCCCTTGGTATTTTTGTAAGAAATCCCCGCAGACGTCCACATATTCTCCTTCAGATCTAGCCATCAGGGGGCATGTACGATGCACATGACCCTCTGGAAATTTTGCAGAACACCCCCCTTAGGGTTGTGTAATTACCCGTTTATCCTTGCTCTACATGTTTTCTTTTATTTATTGTAATTGCAGTGATACCCACGAGTTCCCCTTCCACTTTGAACCTCTTTGTTGCATTATTTTTATTATCTAAAAATAACACTATGTTCTTCAGCTAATTCTCTAGGCATATGTTTGACATTTTTGTGATCTGTGGTAAATTATTAATTAATTTTTTGTGGAAAATTGTATATTTTACCCATTCTATGCTCTAAAATTCATAATTATTTAACCATTTCTCTGAAAATTTCCTAAAATTCATTGATTGCAGAATTCGTTGTATGTTACATCGTGCCCAAAAAGAATTGATTTGCATGCTTGATTTGCCCTGTAAAAATCATTTTGCATATTTCAATCTTTAATTTTTAGTAGGTATTAAATCTAGTATTTATGAGGATTAGGATTTTTCTGAGATCAATCACCTAGTGATAGATCTTGGATAATTTTATCCCTTGAAAATAATTAGATCTAATATTTATTATAGTTAATTATTGAAATTCACTTTGTTTGCATTCAAAAATTCATAAAAAGTTATCTTGCATCCAAAAGCTCCAAAAAAAATACAGTGCATTCATTTCATCATAATTGTCATCTTGGGCAAGTTTCATATTTTTCGGACGTCGTTTGACTGATTTTTATATTTTAGTCCCTAAATTGGCCACACTTGCATTTTGCATCCAAAATTGCATTAAAAATAATAATAAAAATACCGTCTCGAAAATCGTGCACGAATTTTCATAGAAAAATATCTAAGTTGTTCCTTTACCTCCTTGAGTTCGGCCTTGAGACTTTCTCAAATAAAATAAAAAAACCACGTGATTGAAATCTAAATTATTTGTAGTTATTTCTTGACCGATTCTAATTGCCCATCTATAATAAAACGACATTAATTTAAACGTTCGATAATTCACACAAATTAACATCAGTTATTTTGGACTCGTCATCCACACAGAATCTAAATACATAAAAATAAGCAAATCTAAATGATGCACGTGAACCGTCCTAGCAATAACTTCTATTAGCGGGCAAGAACCAATTACTTTAACCAAGTCGAAATTCGATCAAGTCTATAGGTGCAAAAATTATTGATTAGAGCTTTGGACCTAAATTGTTTCTTGGCTCGAACAAGTTAATAAATAAATCAATATATGGCTCAAGAAATCCACGTGAAACAAAAGAAAATAAAGCGATAAAAAAACAAAATTGTTGAGATCCCCCAAGTGCATCGGCACTTGGCGAAACATACCCGCAACAAATGAATGTCCTTTTTACAAGAGTTTTTTCATGAAATAAATGCTAAATTCTACTAAGTCCAATGCTCCAAATGATAGCGCCTATAAATCTTATGCTCCTCCTCCTACGCTCTCCTGCAACTTGATGAAGAAACAAGTCACCTCGGCTTCACTAGAGTGCACCGACGCTCCCAAGAAAGCCCCTCCAGCTCGTCGGGTCCTCGCAAGATAGGGAAAAGGAAGAATATGTAGGAGACACAAGTATAAAAAATATGAGCAAGAAAAAAAATTTGAATAAACACAACGATAATGAAAAAATGTACAAAAAAATAAACAGAAATTTACAACTAATAATAGTAGGTCAAATGAAAAACCTAACTACCCACACCGTGCCTCCCAGGCAACGATGCCATTTTGTTAAAAAGGTTTTTTGGGGTTTTATTTATTAAATAAATGTGATGTCATCGCAACCCAAAGAAACCCTCAACAAAAAAATTTGTTTTGATTCTAAAGCTGAAATTAATTACAAAAATGTAGCAAGAGAATTTGCTATTAAATTTACTTGTATAACAATAGGATCGAACTCAGGGAGGCCACAAATCGCAAGGGTGATTCTAATAATTTAAAAATCAATTAAAAGATTGAGGAAATTCAATTGCCAACTATCTTGGTTTTGTGAGAGTTTTATCTTTTTAATTTTTTATAATTTTATTTATTTTTATATTGTTAATATTTTTTAAGTTTTAATTTTTATTGGATTTTAGTTTTGCAAATGTTAATTTTCAAAATAATTAATTTTTCAAAGCAAATTTATACACGAAAGAAACATAACTTTTTAGATTTTTCAAATATGATAAAAATGATAAAAAAAAATGCCTAAAAACTATTTTTGTGTTTTAATATATCTTTACTATTTTTAGGGATTTTTTGGGAGATTTTTCGAATTTTAATATTTGAAAATGAATAAAAAAAAGGAGAAAAAGAAAATAGTAGACAGATAGGAATAATTCGTAATTTAAAATTATAAATTAAATCGAAAATTACTGGATTTATTTTTAATCAAAACATAAGAAATTATCTACAAACATAAAGTGAAGTTACATTTTTTGGAATTCTCTACAATTTTCTATGATTTTTATAATTTTTTCAATTTTACAATTTTTTTGGGTTTTAAAATGTTTAATGCGTGAAATTTGCACAGGAAATAAAATATACAAAAATAAAACTATTCTAGTTTTTTTGGATTTTTTAATGTAATATTCAATTTTTATGAATTTTCAAATTTCATATAGTGAAAATGCACTGTTTTTTATTTTTAAATAATATCAAGAGTAAATTACAATGAACATTTTAAACTATGAAGAGACACACAGCAGGAGAATAACTTAATTTTTGGAGAATTTTCAGAGCATGAAAAACATTTATTTCAATGATAATAATAAGCAAAACAGAGTCTGCAATACAACGACTGAAATGAAATTATTTAAGTTTTAGCATAGAAAATTAACAAAAAAATAAAATGCAGAGTAAAAAATGCAAATTACTTAGTAAAGGGTGTGTTGCACGTGACTACTCTGGAGGCATGGTCTTTATTGCAATTTTCCAAAAATCGGGGGCCGATCTGATATTTAACAAAAAAATGCATGCCAAGCATGTGAATGACTCTGGTAGGGGTAGGGGTCTTTTATAATTTAGGAAATGCTGAGGGGCAAAGTGAAATTTACCCCCCAAAAATTAGGGTTAAGCACAATGGGGTTGTTATGTTCATTCCTTCGATCCAAAGCCAAGGGGGCACCGCCCCTTTCTCCCTTCACGCCCCAGATCGCGAGTGATAGCGACGGTCATTAAGATGTGTGGCTCAAGCGAAGATGCGAGCTAGTGAGGTCGACGAAGGCAACACACACCCTTGCGCGGTGGAGGAGCTTTGATCGGCGGGGTTGGCGATGGAGATTCAATGGCACAGGCGAATGGTGATGATGGTGCCTCTCCAGACGAAAGGGCAGGTGTTCAACAGACTGGTGAAGGTGGTGGAGCATTGTGTCATCTTCAATACTCTAGGTGAAGGATATGGGAAGATCCTCAAGCGCATCACGGAAGCATGTGCATCGTATCGTATACGATGAAGAGCGATTAGTCTCACTAGTTGCTCCGGGCAGTGGAATTTAAAAATTTTAAATGATGAAACCACATGATCCAAGAACCTTTCTCTGATCATATCATCTAAACCACAATTAGGTATAAGGTTTACCTCTTGAAGCGTGGTTGCGATCGAGTCTCTAAACCAAGAGACCTTGTGTCTCAAGTCTGATCTGACGGAGGAGACGCTTGCGAATGCGTTGATGAGACGGGTCCTTCTCACAATCCATGTTGATGATCCAAGCGATGAATCTCCTGATCTCGTCACACGAGATCTGGCGTCTTCTTCACGAGCGAAGGTGCACCGAAGGAGATGGAGATCCACGAGCAAATACTCTGACATCATATCGACGATGCTGCGATGATGACGACTCTCTCAATGTCTCCATGGTGGACGGCCATAAGAGAGAGAAGGAGAGAGGCACATGACGTGTAGAGAGAGAGAGAGGAAGAGAACATTCATTGTTGTTGAAAACTTGTCTTGAAGTGCAAGGGGTGCCTCTTCTTATATAGAGTTTTGGGAGTCCATGGATCTCTATCCATGGATAATACACAATCAATGGTTGAGATTGATTTGTGTTTCTTTCAATGGCTAAGATGTTGTTGTAAAAATCCAACAACAAGTGACTTAAATTTAATTAATAATTAATCCCAATTTAAGTCACTTTGACTGGTCTTGGAGATAATGAGATAGAATGAGTCTATCTACTCAAAAACTCATGAGATCTCATTATCTCATAAGATCTCCAAGATTTACAACATTTGTTGTAAATTATTTCATAAAAATAACTCATAATTATCTTGTGAACATTGCAATCATGACATTGGAAAATTGTGAATCACATTCACATCCAAAAACAAAACGTAAATTATATTTTCAACTAATCATCTAATGTGAATCAAATTCACATCAATAATTAATTAACAAATATAAATCACAATATGCTCTCTTTAATATATTATAAATCTCATTTATAATATACCAGAATAATATGGATAGTGCTATCCACATTATTCTTATCCATGATAATTAGTCACATTTAATCATCTTAGATCACAATTCTCATGTGCCCAAATAATATGAATCACATTCACATTATTCACATCTTTGATAATTAAATCACATTTAATTATCTTAGATAACTCTCCTAATAATATGAATCAAATTCATATTATCCATGAAAATTAAATCACATTAAATTATCCATTTTCTCAATGCTCGGATACATATATCAACAATGAAATTATCCATGAACTCTTTCAAGGATAATGCGCTTTCTCCATGGATACTTGGAGATAAGGACAGGTTGATTGTATTGTTCCACGTATAGTGACTTGGATATTGAGATCACATCTCAAATCCAGATCTTGCGAACCTCCAATAGATGCTTGATTAAATCAGGATCGCAAATCTAATCTTCTCATTACATATGAATCACATTCAGATCAATGTCCAACATTTGGACTAAGATCAGATTACTTCTCTATGAGAGGAGTCACTAAAATCCAGACATGTTTCATCACTCCCTCGGAATAGATGCGTCATGGTTATATAATCATTTATTATCACATCACCCTCAGGCATTCCTAATACCTGTACATCCTGCATATTGGAAGACCCAGAATAAAACCGAAGTATAAGATCAATTTTACACTGTCTACTTCAGAGTTTCATCATCAAGTTTCTCATTCGATCATTGGGAGTCGGTATCAATCCTATGCTTTCCAAAAGCATATATCATACCGAGGTGTTGATCATATACTTTTAAAAAGCATATATCAAACCTACAAATTCAGTCAATCTTCCAAAGCGAGACGACCGTGCACAGAATTTTATTCTTCCCAATATCTCATGAGTGAGCTCATGTCCTCCAGTTCAGTAATGAACCTGTATGATCCCTTTGAGAGATCGTATTACTCATATGCCCTTATATGCACACCAACGCGTCAGTGTATAGACCTTGATTAGGTCATCAATCTATTGGTCTGCCAAATGTACATACTCAGACATATAGTAACACGTCTGTCTCCGGTCAGAGGACGCGTTCCTATATCATGACAGCATACGACATAGGTCTTTGGTTATCTCGATCTCGTTATGTCAACTCTTTGACCTAACTAATCTGACACCTCTGAATCTCTATTCCCATGTAGAGGACCTGCATCAAGAGGTCGGTCAGATATCCGCCAAGTGAGAAAGGATTGCCATCTCCTACTCAAGCTGGAGATCATCTCTTAACAATCATTTGACGGTACTTGATGAGTCCTCAATCTAACTCTTTAGATATTCATCCAAGCACCGGCCACTATGATTCGATACTTGAATCAACAGCTGTATGATCATTAAGATGGCCATGGTACATAACCCTAATTGTACTAAGGGACCTATTATGCAAATTAGTTATTCTTCATTTTAGATCAGGGAATGATATTCGTAGTAACATTTATTGCATAATGGCTCGTTGTGGGCTCGCATGTCCAACAATCTCCCACTAGCACAAAGAGCCATTAATGGGCTAATCTTTAAACCCACACTCATGTGACAATCATAGGCTATTTAAAAAAATAGCTAGGTAAGCTGATCAGTCACTCTGTTCTCGAGAGACTATGCCGTCCTTTTATGGCACTTCCATATCACCCTGTAGTAGTGCTCTCATACAATGCGAATGATGCAACTTATACAACCAATACTCAATTTTGTTAGTTATAGTGTCATTGACACTACAGCTCGATAATTATTATAACCAGTATGTACATAATCCTTATCAGAATATTCTTATTCCTGGAGATCTCTATTTCCTAAAGTATCCACAGTTAAGACCTTTTATATTACTATCTATAAAGTCTTAAGTTCTTGAACATAAGACTTAAATATCACTATCTCTAAAGTCTTGTCATCTATGAAGATATTGTTATTACTGCAATCAAGTGTTTTATCTCCTTAGTTGGTAACATTTACTACTCCCACTGCGTGGCAGATATCTAACTTTTGTACACATCTAGCATACAATCGGCTTCTCGTAACATATGCACAAGGGCAAGCAGTTCTAGCATTCACTTCCTCAACTCTTTGAGGTGCTATCCCTTTAGAAAGATCAGTACCATATCTTTAGGTAATGAAGCCTTTCTTGAAATTTTCCAGAAAATGGAACATATCCAAGGTATACTACTAATGTGACGGTTCCATTGTCCTCTTCTCTTTGCTTATGAACATCTTCAGACTAAGATCTAAGAGCTATCCTTTGAGATCATATCTCAAGGTATTGGAATAGCCAGTATATAAAACACTTATTATTATCCCTATATCATTCCAAATGAATAGGATATCATCTACATTTAGCATGATGAACACAATGGCACTCCCACTAAGCTTCACGTGGTACATCAAGATTCTATCTGAATCATAAAATTTATAATTTCATCAAATCTTATGTTCCAACTACAAGAAGCTTATTCGAGTCCACCGATGGAGTTTCTTTAGATTTCACATCTTGCTTTCCTTAACTATGAAGCCCTGGGGCTACTTCATGTGAATATTCTCGGAGAGATATTCGTGGAGGAATGCAATCTTGACTTCCATCTTGAAGATGTCAAAGTCAAGTTGTGTAGCTGTAGATAGCAATAATTTGATGGGTTTAAGCATGGTCACTGGAGAGCAAGTCTCATCGCAAGCGATGTCTTCTATTCAGTGTGTAGCTCACAGCTACAAGCCGTGCTTTGAAGGTCCCTACCTTCTCATCTGGTTCCCTCTTTCTCCTTAAGATCCATTTACACATGAACGGGTCTTACCCATATAGGTGGATCCTCGAGGGTCCATATACAACACTTGTATATGAAGTCTACTAAATACTTTCTTGTTAACATCCATCTTTCCATGACATGATCTTCAGAAGCTTCATCACATGAAGTTCGATCAATGTCAGATTTCTCTAACACATGGAATCCATCCTCAAACTCATTTGAAGAGGCATTAGTGTTTCATCTTTAATTGTCCTTTTAGTTTCCAACTTCAGGAGCCTCATTATTTTCTCAAGATTAAATGAGTTCCTTTTACTTCATTTTCATCTTTATTCTCAAGAGAGTCATCCTCTAAGAACCATATCCTTAGAGATGAGATCTTTAAAGAATCTCAAGGTCATAAACTAGGTATCCAATACCATCCTTTATTTTCCTAATGAAGTAGCACTTTATGGTGCTAGATTCTAGTTTACCAGCATGGAACCTTATAAGGATATATATTGTAGTCTCTACTACATATATACCTTGGAAACTAAGAGGTAATTATGCTAATATTAATCATTGATCAAATCATGTCACACATGATCAATTGTATCTTCCTATAACTCTATTGAGTTTAGGTGCATTAGGAGGATTGAGAAAGGAATGAAATTCATATCTCCGTATGGTATTATTTGAATTCATCTAACAGGTACTTGCTACCTAGGTTAGATCAAATTCATTTCATCTTCCTTCAAACTTTTGTTCTAAATCAAAATTGTGAAATCTTTGAACATTTCAAAGCTTTCTAAGGTAAAGAGGAGAAATCTCATATCATAAATAATCATTAAATGATATTACATATCATCAATGTTCATTATGATATAGATGATCCACATACATCAGTATGTATGAGATCTTTAATACCTTGGCATCTTACACCATTTCCAGAGAAAGGTGCATTGGACATTTTTACTTTGAATACAATATTCAAAAGTATGTAAGATTTGAGATTTTAGACATTCTAAAGTTCATCTCTTACTAGTCTATTGATCTCATCAACAGAAAAATGTCCAAGGTTTGATGCCAGATCATTATCAAATGATCTTCATCCTCCTATTGATCTTTTAAGGTTTAATTTTCAGTATTAGAATTGGTAATGAACCATTCATTAATTTCTAATTTCCTAGAGTCCTCCAGACATTAAATTACTATCTGAAATATATCCACCATAACTCTTTATTGTAGGATTATTCCAGAAATCATGTCTATTTCCAACAATTAGAAATAAACTATGAATGTTTTCTAATATCTATGTAGTAGAGACATTCTCTAAGACTAAGGGCTCTCCCATTGAAATTATGAATTCTATCTATCCAATAGATATTGTTGCAACAATTGCATCAATATCCATGTGAATGACTATTAAACCTTAAGTTCAAATTTTCTAGTCTTCTAAAATATATGCAACCAATTGCAAGTGTTACTAGAAAAATGAGATACAATTATTCGACTTTTAATCTTATCCAATAAGAAAGTCAATTTCAAAGATTAAATGTAGATTATTTCGATGCACTATCCGGGTCCTTCTCTAAGGACCTAGATAGACTTGATAGTCATACTATCAACACATCAGCTCATTGCAGTATTGGCATTCATCCAACTCTTTGGATGTCATATGTGTGAAACCAAAGAAGTACAGTCAACTCTTTGAATTTTCTTCTAACTTGGGTCTGACCCATGCATCCACTACGCTCCTTTGATCTATAGACAACCATTGTTTAAGACAAAGGTTCTCTTGTGTTCAATTCAAAAGATTTCAATATAAGAGTATTTCGACATTTATATATGCTTCATTTAATTCATACAATATGAATATTATGAATCTTCATGAATGACTAGAGTATAGATAGTAGGATGATGACACTCATCATATCTACATACATTTTAACTCTTAAAGACTTGGGTTCTCGTAGGTATTCAAATATTTTGAATACATCATCTCTTATAGAGCACCATTCTGCATAATGGAGTGAACCATGTAATTCATGATTAAATGTCGAGAGCAGATATGTATGCCATAACATCTTCTTAGATTTTATAAGGATTATTTGACAATTACGATCATCATCGACATGTAACTTCCAAAGTATATTCGACGAAACATCAAGACTATAGAGACATACAAACCCTAGGGTTGTAGACCTATGGTCTATTTAATTGTCATTCGTCGTTATTAGAGGAAACTTGCACATTGAAACCACATACAATATGTGTCCAACTGCAAGTAAAATATCTTGATCATGGATCCAATACATGATAGTTTACTGGTTATTATTGAGTATAGTATTGAGTGGGTTTAATGGGGATTATCTGAAATAAGAAATTTGCAGAAATATATATAAATATATATTGTACTTTGATTTAGGAATTTTATATCAAAGTTGTCTTGCCATGTCAACATTGAAAGTTCATTCCCTTAATCACTTTCAATGTAAGAGATATACTTACCATTATATCTCAAGTGAGATCTGGGATCTCCTTCCTGTTCTTTGTCACATCCCAATAATATGAGAACCTGCGACTCTGAAAAAAATAAGCGGGAACACATTCCACCTTGCAAGTCCAACTTGCATCTCCCAATTTGGTCTTTAACACCCGGGCCCACCACCCCTAAGGTGATGTTGACCCGTCATTAATAGAACCAACTGTCAATAGGAATACAACTCGCTATGCGCAATCCAATATCGCCCCAATAATATGAGGACCCGATATTGGGGTCACTACGCATATGTTCTTACTCTTTCGAGAAGCGAAGAGCCCGATCCAAATAGATTTTATGTAGGACTGTCAGTTAGGACAGGCATCTCCTACACACAATATCTGGTGATGGAACCCTTCTCCTTGACGGGAGACCATGGATGTCATTTATGTGATCCTCTACCTCATATTCAAATTCTAGTTAATCATTACGAATCATATTCATTATGATTAATTCTTCCAAGGGAAATAACAACTTTATTCATAATAAAGTGTTTTAATTTTAATTGGATTCTAATTAATCTAATCATATTAAATTAATGATCCAATCCAACAAACATTTTAATTATTACTTGAAATATGGTATTATCTCAAATACGTATTATTTCAAATTTTAATAATTAGAAAATATATCATGATCTCTCTGGCATCATTCATTCCCTACCCGCTATCATGGCCAGTACCGGCAGTAGTGGGATAGACCGCACACGGTGCAACCTGCTACCCCAACGCTCCCCGACTAGACATCATATCCGCCTCGGGAAAAAACAATGCTGAGTCAATCACTTTGTACTTGAGATGATCATCGGTCTTTCAACCAAAATTATACCATATAGTAATAATCAAAACCATTTCGATTATAAGGAAATTTGCTAGACAAATTCCCAAAACCTATTCAAGTAACAAGTTTGATGAAAGTGTATCAAGTAACCAATTGGTGATGTAGATCTAATCTAATCATTCATTGGTTGAGGCAATGTCATTTAAGAGAATAATTATTGTCCTAATATTTCCCAAATATTATACACAATTATTGAAGGAAATTAACTATTAATTTTGCAAATTTCTTAAACGACAATCACGAGGTTTCTAGATAAACATGCAATTTCCATCAGTGACCCTCACTAACTAATATGAGCATATCTCATTCATTTTAATCCAAATTAAGCTAAATGAATTTTCAGAAATTAATAATTTGATTTAAAATAGAAACTATTGATAAACATGCATTTCCAGGGGTTTTAAAACCGTAATTAGCATCTTAATTACGTCTCTAATCACCATCCCTGAAATAGTGGACATATGGTCAATAAAACGATCATATCTTGAGCAAACGGAATCCAAATTATGCAAACTAAAATTCCACATTTTTCTTATTTAATGGAGAACGATATCTATATGGTAAATTCATGTTTAAACATTTTAATAAGGGTCGAAAAATTATCACAATACAGGGGTGCGAAAATTGAAATGCTAAAATCTTCACGAACCCAAATGAGCCAAAATTTTCGTAGGTTCATGGATCATATCCAAGACACTCATAAACCTGGCTCTGATACCACTTGAAGGATATGGGAAGATCCTCAAGTGCATCACGGAACCGTGTGCATCGTATCGTATATGATGAAGAGCGATTAGTCGCACTAGTTGCTCCGGGCAGCAGAATTTAAAAATTTTAAATGACGAAACCACATGATCCGAGAACCTTTCTCGGATCATTTCACCTAAACCACAATTAGGTATAAGTTTTACCTCTTGAAGTGTGGTTGTGATCGAGTCTCTAAACTAAGAGACCTCATGTCTGAAGTCCGATCCGGCGGAGGAGACGCTTGCGAGCGCGTTGATGAGACGTGTCCTTCTCGCAATCAATGTTGATGATCCAAGCGATGAATCTCCTGATCTCATCACATGAGATCCGACGTCTTCTTCACGAGCGAGGTGCGCCGAAGGAGACGGAGATCCACGAGCAAATACTCCAACAGCATATCAACGATGTTGCGGCGATGACGACTGTCTCAATGGCTCCATGGTGGACAGCCATAAGAGAGAGATGGAGAGAGGCACATGACGTGTAGAGAGAGAGAAGAGAACATTCAATGTTGTTGAAAACTTGTCTTGAAGAGAAAGGGGTGCCTCTTCTTATGTAGAGTTTTGGGAGTCCATGGATCTCAATCCACGGACAATACACAATCAATGGTTGAGATTGATTTGTGTTTCTTTCAATGGCTAAGATGTCGTTGTAAAAATACAACTACAATTGATTTAGATTGAATTAATAATTAATCTCAATTTAAATCACTTTGACTGGTCTTGGAGATAATGAGATAGAATGAGTCTATCTCCTCATTATCTCATGAGATCTCATTATCTCATGAGATATCCAAGATTTACAACAACATTTGTTGTAAATTATTTCACAAAAATAATTAATAATTATCTTGTGAACATTACAATCATGACATTGGAAAAATGTAAATCACATTCACCTCCCAAAACTAAATGTAAATTATGATTTCAATTAATCATCCAATGTGAATCAAATTCACATCAATAATTAATTAATAAATATAAATCCCAATATGCTCTCTTTAATATATTATATATCTCATTTAAAATATACCTAAATAATATGGATAGTGCTTTCCACATTATTCTTATCCATGATAATTAAATCATATTTAATCATTTTGGATCCCAATTCTCATGTGCCCAAATAATATGAATCACATTCACATTATTCACATCTTTGATAATTAAATCACATTTAATTATCTTAGATAACTCCCCTAATAATATGAATCAAATTCATATTATACATGATAATTAAATCACATTTAATTATCCATTTTCTTAATGCTTGGATACATATATCAACAATGAAATTATCCATGAACTCTTTCAAGGATAATGTGATTTCTCTGTGGATACTTGGAAATAAGGACATGGCGATTGTAATGTTCCACGTATAGTGACTTGGATATTGAGATCACATCTCAAATCCAGATCTTTCGAACCTCCCATAGATGCTTGATTAAATCAAGACTGCAAATCTAATCTTCTCATTACATATGAATCACATTCAGATCAATGTCCAACATTTGGACTAAGATCGGATTACTTCTCTAGGAGAGGAGTCATAAAATCCAGACCTGTTTCATAACTCCCTCAGAATGGAAGTGTCATGGTTATACAATCGTTTATGATCACATCACCCTCAGGCATTCCTAATACCTATACATCCTGCATACTGGAAGACCCAGAATAAACCCGAAGTATAAGATTAATTTTACACTGTCTACTTTAGAGTTTTATCATCAAGTTTCTCATTCGATCATTGGGAGTTGGTATCTATCATATGCTTTCCAAAAGCATATATCTTACCCAGGTGTTGATCATATACTTTTTAAAAGCATATATCAAACCTACAAATTTAGTCAAGCTTCCAAAGCGAGATGACCGTGCACGGAATTTGATTCTTCCCAATATCTCATGAGTGAGCTCATGTCTTCCGGTTTAGTAATGAACCTGTATGATCCCTTTGAGAGATCGTATTACTCATATGCCCTTATATGCACACCAGTGTGCCGGTGTATAGACCTTGATTAAGTCATCAACCTATTGGTTTGCCAAATGTACATACTCTATAGTAACACATCTGTCTCAGGTCAGAGGATGCGTGCCTATATCATGACAGCATACGATATAGGTCTTTGGTTATCTCGATCTCGTTAAGTCAACTCTTTGTCCTAACTAATCTGACACCTCCGAATCTCTATTCCCATGTAGAGGACATGCATCAAGAGGTCGGTCAGATATCAGCCAAGTGAGAAAGGATTGTCATCTCCTACTCATGCTAGAGATCATCTCTTAACAATCATTTGATGGTACTTGATGAGTCGTCAATCTAACTCTTTAGATATTCATCCAAGCACCAGCCTCTATGATTCAATACTTGAATAAACATATGTATGATCATTAAGATGGCCATGGTACATAACCCTATTTGTACTAAGGGACCTATTATGCAAATTAGTTATTCTTCATTTCATATCAGGGAATGATATTCACAATAACATTTATTGCATAATGGCTCACAGTGGGCTCGCATGTCTAACACTAGGCTGAGGGGTGTGCGATGGTGCAAGGAATCATCTTCAAGCTGAAGGGAACGCTCCAGGTAGAGGTTTCTTCGAGGGCGATGGAAGGCGGATGGTTCTTCCTGTAGAGGTGGTCTTGCAGCGTCGAGCTCCAGGCAGGGCGATGTGGCTCTCGCGATGGTGGAGATGATCGATGGAGGAGGGTCAGCAGGGAAGGGCTAGGCATTTAGGGGTGACACATGCCCCCAGAGAATGGAGGTGAAGGATCTAGGCGGCGGGTGTTTGGTGGACTAGCGAACCCACAACCGGGGTGGACTCACTCCAGGCTTACGGCGACGCGTGGCGAAGAGCGGCGGCGGTGCCACTGCTCAGATTTTTTATTTTTATATTTGACAAAGTATAGCAACAGAATTTTTTTATTTTTTTAATTTTTTTTTCAAAATCTTGTGTACCTACAATAAAATAGAATACAAAATCGACTCGAGCGTGATGGCTTGGTCCATAATGGATCCGGATCTCCGACCATTGTGCGTGGTCGGAGGTGCGTGGTTGTGTGAGGTAGAACGTGAAGCGATAAGATCAAGAATGGATTTGATGATTGAAATTAGTGGTGACTCAAATCTTGATGATTGATTAAGAATGAGAAGTTAAGATCTAAAATTAAAAATTGAAATCAAAACTAAAATTAATCCTAAAATTACCTAATTAAAAGGCAAAAAATTGGATGTGGATCTCACCATGGGAGCGGATAATGTCCTGATTGCCTCGATGAAGATCGCCTCGCTGTCACCGGACGGCTCGAATGTTAGGCACATTTCCTCCATAAGACGGCTCTTGAACATTAGGCTCCTCTCACCAAAAGGTTGATCCAGTTGGAATGAGGGACGAGGAGCCAAATAAATAGAAAAAGAATTTGAATTTCAAAAAGATGAATTAATGGAGAGGAAAAAGTGGAAAGATGTTAATGTTGAAATTAAATTATTTAAATTAATAAATAAAATAATTTTCGAAATTACATTAATTAAAATAATAATAAATACCAATAACTTAATGAGCCGCCTTAATGTGGGTTAATTAAGGAACTAATTAAATTATATACATATGATATATTATTTATATAACTAAATAAATAAATAATTTTTTTCCTCATTTTATTAATTTAAATAATAAATGTTAGTTATTTAATTTTTATGGTGGTTATTTAAGGAAATTAGTTATATACATATAATATATATACATATGGTAAATTATATACATAGTTAAATAAGGAAATTATGTTATTTTATGTTTTCTTAAATTTTTATTTTTATTTTAAATAATAATTAAAAATATTTACAATTATTTACAAATATATTATGTATAAAAATAAATATGGACAAATATATACAATAATCAAATGGTAAACTTACAAAAACCACCCCAGAAATTGTCTTTCAAACTATAACTCCAAAATTTATGAAACTACTGCTATTTTAAAGATAATTTATTTTAGAATATGATGGAAGTGAGTTCGATTGAATTCGAGTTCATATGGAGCCAGAATTGGTCTTTCAATTATCGCTTTAAAGCTTTTTTAGTGTGGTTACTTGTATTTTGTACATTATTTTATTTTACAATTATTTTTATTATATAGAAAATATTTTAATTTATAACTTCCATTAAGAAAATAATGTAATTTGAGGTTAATTTATGGACAAATAAAATGGTGTAAGTTTTATACAAATATTCACATAATAAATGAAAAAGTATTTACATATTTTGTTTGGATTTTCTAATTGAAGACCCTATCTCCCCCTACTTTATTCCTGATCGATCAGGTCAAGTCTTGACCTTCTCTCGTAGCTCAGGTCAGCATGTATCTATTACATATATACAGTCTTTTATCTTCTTTATTTTTCCTTTATTTATTTATTTATTTATTTTAGGTTAAAATAGTAATAAATGTACAATATTTACACACAGATGTAGGTTAGTAAGAATATGGATTTAGTAATATATACATATATTTTATAAGGGATTTTAAGTTAAAATAAATGAATAAAGATGATGAAATGCAAATTCATCATTGGTGACAACCCTCCTTTCTTTGGTGATAATCTCTAAGGCGTGATCATCCCAAGCTTCTCCGTTATCCACTGCGGGAATCAAAGCGAAGACATCGGAGAAGGCTGAAGCCCAATACCTATCCCAGGTGCTCGTTCTGCTTTCTGCTTCTCTACTATTTCCTCCTTCCTTCGCATAGCTCCAGGTATCACCTTCTTCCTTTTCTTCTCCTTCCGCTCTGTTGCAACTTCATTGACCCACTCCGACATCACCCATTGATCCACTCAACCGTCTCTCTCTTACGCCTTCTCATTATACCTCGACGCAACCCCTCATCAATTGCTCCATCTATCGCCAAGAGGAGCATCCCCATCCACCACTTCATCCCGAGCCCAAGAGAAAGCCTCCTCCACCTCGCTCCGTATGATCATCTCCGGACAGAGCCACCTCACATGCCTCTTCAAGAGCCAATCACGGCTCTCCAGTCGATATCCTCCATCAACGCATCCATGCCCTCGCATTCGCTCCTCCTTCGCCATTCACAAAAGCACCTAGTAGAAACCGACGCATCTCGTCCATCCCAGGATGAGACTACAGCTACCTTAGGATCAAGAACGCAAGCCATCTAGACCATCCAAGGCTGCCTAAACAGATCCCTCAGATCGATCTTCATCGGACGCCCCAGGCCTAATCTGAGCTTAGGTTCCAAGCCTAATGCCTCGAGTACGATGAAGCCATCATCTAGTCCCGCATGAAGGCATGGACCCGAGCTGCTGCCGGAGCCTGCGGTGCCCACGTGCGTGGCACGCGCATGCAGGAAATTGTGCCCCGATCCCCACATTATTTAAAAATAGCAAAGAGGCCCACATCACGTGATCATGTGTTCTGTGGGCAAATTACATTGAATCCCTATGAAGATCCAGAAATTAAATGTGTGCCCCCGTCATGGAGAAATTACCGAGAGCCCCTGTGACTTTGAAGACTACATAATGACCCTCTACAAGGGTATATCTACAAGACTTTTATTTATTTAAATTACTATTTAGTCCCTGAACTTCATACATTCATATCATGAACATTATTTGTCAGAATTTGACGTTCTTGATGTCATTTTGATCTTTAGTTCGTGCTCTTTCATCCAAAGCACTTAGATTATGTTTTTGAGGCATTATTCGATAGTGATTAATTCATGTTTTGTTAGGTCATTTTTTAGCACTTATCTTTTAATTCATTGATTCTCTTGCCCAATTAATTGTGCTTTTATTTACTAGAATTTATTTGGGAAATTAATCGGAGCTTAATTGACTAATTATTTGTGGTAATGATTGTAGGACGGACTCATTTACCTAGATGGACTTGTTCTGTGCTTGCTTCACTTGCACATTCACCTTCATTTTTGCATCTTCATTTTGCATCACTTTTAGAATCATTCAAAAATCAACAAAAATATTGCATATGTTTATTTCTCTCACCGCACATCATAGCATTTTTTCTCTACACTAAAATAATTTTGCAAATTCATGCATCAGGTGTTCTTTTCGCAATCAATTACATCCTTAAATAAAAATACATAAAAAACTTAAAAAGAGAAAGCACCAAAAAAGAAATATTTCTTCTCCCTTTGAAAACCTAAATTTCTCATATTATTTAGAGATTAATTCTAGACCCTCATTACACCTCCCTGAGTTTGATCTTGGGACTTACCCAAGTAAAATAAATAATCTAACACATTGATACTTGATTATCTGTATCATTTCTCGGTGTGATCATCAGTGTTGATGAATCGCTAGATTTCTCGACTACAACATCTTCAACATTTTATTCATTAATTCCACAAAATTAACTTAGGTAATTAAGCGCTACTCACCTATCCCCTCAGATAATCGGATCTAAGATCCGATCTCTATCTTCCACTTTCACCAGAAATCATCCATTCACCTTCATCATTTTGTATTATTTATAACTAATAACATCCACTCAAGGTTGAGGACACTACGAGCATTGGAAAATAACCTATAGGTTTGCGGATAGCAACATTTGAGTAAGATCTGGAACGAATTAAGCCTTTGTCGTAAGCAGGTGAGCAGCAGCATGCAAGATCTCTCCCCAGCAAGATCTAGAACTTGTGATTGTGATCATCTGGAGAAGTTTCGTGCTACAAAGTGATTGCAACCAACAAAACCTCCATCCACGATTACCGAAATTTGAGTTGCTCGATCAGATCCAAAAGAGAAGATCTCAACCGCATGATGTTTAGCGCCCGCATGTGATATGCACACTTCATTGGTGAATGTGCATCCCCATCTCCTTTATTTTCCTTATTAGTAAATAAACCATGGTGTGATGTGTGTCATGTAGTGATTGATTGGATAATTTCTATTTAGACCTACATGTTTCCATTAATTTCATTTCAGACATCCTTTTGTGAACTCACGTGGGCGACCAGGTGCTCAGTGTTCTTTTTTCAATAACTGTCTTGAGTTTATGTATGTTAATAAAGGATCGAAAAAGACAACCTAGTCCTTGTGTATGCAGATCACGTGTATTTGAATTCTTAGAGAAATTGCATATAGTGTCATGAGCTTTATTTCTTTGTTTATAATTAGTTTGACTTTTTTTGAAAATTCTGTTTCAGTCCTTTTATTATTGTATGTTACTTTGTTCTTGTATTGCTTTGATTAAATAATTCTTATTATCCAAAAATTCAATAAAATCTATATTAAGTTTCCAATAATCAGATCTATTTCATTACAATTTTATTTCACTTTTTTATTTGCAATTTATAAAATACAAAACATTACATATTTCTCTATTTGTTACTTAAAAATCATAAAATTTTAAAAAATCTTTGAAAATGTATGAAGAAATTATTATAGCTTTATTTTATTGTATTTTATTACCTATAAAAAATCAAAGAAAAATTCATTTATAAAAGACTAAAAACATAAAAATACAGAAATGTTTATAAAAATTATATAAAATTGTATAAATAACAAAAATACATGATTGGTCTTATTTTAAAGCCTTATAAAAATATTTTGTATAAAAGTTTTTTATATATTATGTTTTTATTTTCTTTGTAAAATACTAAAAATAGTTGCTAGTTTTACTTTAAAAAGTTTTTCGGTTTTAAATCAGTAAAAAATCAAAAAAAATATAAATATACCATATAAATCACTAAAAATAGTAAAAAGTTGATAAAACATAAAAACTTTTTATTTCTGTATTTTTTAACATTTTTGATATTTTAAAAACATAAAAAGGCTTCATTTTTCTTTTGTGTATATATTATTCATAAATTGTTGTTTAAAATTAAAACTATATAAATAATACAAAATTAAAAAAACTAAAAATTTAAAAGAAAATGAAAATATAAAAATATAAAACATTTAAAATTCCAAAAAAAATAAAATCGATAAAATACATAAGAAGCGAAAAAAATAAAAGAAATTAAATGTCTTCATTAATTGCAATAATTAATTTCCCTCGTTTCTGTGTTGCCCCCTTGTGTTCGATCCTGGAAGCTATACTAGGTTAATAATTAGCCTTTCATGCTTCTCTTTTTAGGATAAGAATTTATTTTTATTCGGGAATTTTTAGGTTGTAGCGACCCATTCATTGATGATATATCTTCACAATTATTAAAACCCACAAGTTCTCACAATAATCAACTGAGAATCACCCGGTCCTCATAAAATCTACCACTCTCTTTAATCCGAACAAATGGTTGTTATGTGGGACTATTTATATTTGGCATATCAGCATGGTGATCATCACATAGCTCATGTTATCGGAATGGTCTAAAATATCCATAAGAATCTGATATGCCATGACATGGAAAGTGGATCGAGTGATAGAATGACTAAGATAATGTGGATTCCTGCTCTGTCACCTGGAATACCGTAAGAGATGGTCTCCAAGAATCCTAACCTATGAAGTGCAGAACCGACTCAAACTCCGACTGAGCAACCAATAGAAAATGGATCTGTAATCGAAAATGGAAACTCACAATGTTAGTCTTATTGTCCATATTCTATACTACCTCAATAATTGCATCCATAGTTTATTGTGTAATATCTGAATCCTCAAGAAAGTCATCACACCAATCTAGTCTTACATCCCCTAAAGATTGCACCTTCATCCCATCATGATATCTGTCCAGTTTAATCATCTGCTCAGTATCCTCTACATGGGTTGCAACTCATAGTACAACATGCCTAGAGGAAATAGAATAGGACACTGGTGGGAATAAAGAGGTAAGGGAAGAAAAGGATAAAGAAGATGAAGAAAATGTATAGAACAAAAGATCAGAAATGACATCGACCAGTCAGGGATCAATCTCAAACCGAAAAAGACACAACTTAGTTTAGGAAGAGAGTCATCTTGAACTGGACCATGGGAACAAGTATGATGTGGGCGAAAAGAAGCCTCCAGATCCGGCGGAAGTGACTAATAACCCATCATCATGGCACAGATAAGAATGAAAAAAGAAAAATGAGATGAAACTCGAAGACTTCTAGAAACTCAAAGAAGGTGAAGCATAAGGGTTCCAAATCACAATCAAACACAAAGCAAATCCCTAATTCACCTACTCGACTCGGTGATGACTGTAAGAGTTCGGTCATTATCTTTTCAGTTTTATAGTTAGGCGATTCAAGTAGTTATTTTAATCAAACTCATAGGTGCAATCTCCTAAAGTAGTTTCTGTCCGAGTCGGTGAATGACACTTACTTTAACACAAGACTACTTAATTAAGGTCAGAGGCAAGTGCTTGCAGCAATAACAAGACCCGAGAGTAAGTTCAAGTGCTTGGGGAATAAGTCCAGGGCTTTGGGTTCTACTCGTAAAGTGTGTGTGCCTCACTCGGTCAAGAGTGTACATGTGTCTAATGAGGGAGTTTCTCTTCCCAAGTCATTGAATCTGTTAAGTTCATTTTTAGAATCAAGGGGAGTAATCAATCCCAATTTCGTTTAGGTCATCATTTTTTGGATATTTTCATGCAAGTGCTAAACTTCCAAGTGATCTGCATATAAAAACAATTCTAATCTATATGCAATGCAAGTCTAAATCATCCTAAGTAGGAACTCATATTAGCATGAAGTGCCAATTTTATTTGACTAAGTCCAAATTTATATGACTATTGACGAGTCCGAAAATGCTGGGTTAAGAATGTGGTTTTTAATCTTTGTGTGTGAAAATAAGAAATGACGTTCGTTGTAGGCGGCGATCGGAAACAGTCAAGAAAATAACCACAACTAATTATTCAATTTCAATCTCGTGGTTTTATGTTTATTTTACTTGGACAAGTCCCAAGGTCGATCACATGGAGGCAAAGGAACAACCTAGAGATATGTCTATCCAATTTCGTGTTCGGTTTTCAAGGCTGTCTTTTTTTGGAATTTTCAATGCAATAAAGGGGTGCAAAATGCAAATTCAGCCTATTTTAGGGACTAAAATGTAAACTTCGATCAAACAATGTCCGAAAAATACGAAACTTGGCCACAATGTAAATGATGATGAAATGAGTGTACTGTAAAGTTTTTGGAATTTTTAGATGCAATATGAATTTTTTATAAATTTTTAAGTGCAAACAAATTAATTTTCAATATTTAGTTTTAATAAATATTAAACCTACTTATTTTCAAGAGATAAAATTATCTAAGATCTATCACTAAGTGATGGATCTCAAAAAAATCCTAAATCTCGAAAATGTGGGGTCTAGTACCTAATAAAAATTAAACAATGAAATATGCAAAATGATTTTTACAGAGCAAATTATGCATGCAAATGCAAAGATTTTTGGGCACAATGTTAGACACAATAATATCTACAATATGTGATTTTTCGGGGATTTTTAGAGTAGCAGTTAATCAATTATAAAATTTGGAGCACAAGCTGGGTAAACTTTGCAATTTTCCACAGAAAAAATGATTATTAATTAACCATTGATTAGAAAAATATTCACCGCATATCAAAATATAGAGAATTAAGCAACAAACACCGTGCTATTTTTAAATAAATAAGAGTGGCGCAGAAATAGAGGAATCTCCAGGGGGTTTGATGTAAATGACCCAGGGGTCACATGCAAGTCACGTGACCCCCTAGATCTCTTGGCGAACTGTGGAGAGCCTGGGGTGCAGATGCAAGTTACCCCAGACTCACGTGCGTAGCGCGTGAGTGGGGGCCTCGGGCCTCGCCCGGTTGCGTGATTCGGAGGGGAGAGGCGGTCCGGCGGAGCCCCTAGCTGATGATCGAGGGTGCTGCTGGCGGTGGACTCCGGTCGTGCTCCTGTGGTGGAGGCGAGAGCGTGGTGGCGCTCCGAGCTCTGGCGGAGTAGCTCGAAGATGGAGTCGGTGGCGGGCGTTGGCGGAGAAGACTAAGGCAGCGGAGAAGCTGGAGGGAGCTGCTGTTGGAGTCGTCGTTGGTGGCGTCGATGGCGGAGGAGCTCCCAGCGGAGGCGTAAGCGTTGTCGTGGACGAAGGCGGAGATGGAGTCGGGGAAGAAGACCGTTGAAATTGGAGTTGGAGGTCGAAGGCGTAGCTGCTGTAGTTGTCGATGATCGGGTGGAGAAGATGGCGGCGTTGGTGTCGTAGGCTCGATGCAGGAGGCGGAGCAGGGCAGCAAATGCGGCGATGGTCGCTGCTGCAACGAGGCGCAAACCTCGGACCTCGCCGGGGAAGAAGGAGGTCGGGTTGTCACCCCGACCTTCTCTTACGTACAGTCGGCGGATGAGGCTCTGGGGGGTCGCCGGGGTTCTTTAAATATGAGAGGATGAAGGGCTCGGCGACGGAGGGCCGCGAGAGGCGCGGAGGTGGTTGCGGAATAGGGGTTGGTCGGCGCGGAGATAACGGAGCGGCCGTTGCGCGGCGCGGGGGAGGTGGTTGCGAATGGTGCGGCGGAAGTTACGGAGGGGGGCGCGAGGTTGGGGATGACGCACAGCGGCCGTCCGATCGGCCGAGATCGGACGGCCAGTCGTGTGCCACGTGGCGAATCAAGGGGGAGGAATGGGGCACGTGCGGAGCACGTGCCTGGGTGGCACGTGCGTCGCACGTGCGGCTGATTTTGAATTTTTTTTATAAAATCGCATTAAATAAAGGCTATAAAATGCTGACACGTGGCGGCCTCTGGGGCTGCCACGTGTCAGCACCAGAAAAATCAGAGATAAAATCTTTTGTAAATTCGATAAAAATAGCAAATGACCTCGGATCGAAAAAGTTCCTTCACGAAAAATGTTGTCTCGACGAGATCTACAACTTTCATGAAGACATCAAAGCCAAATTCAATCAAATATAAAAAGTGAATTTTTGGGGTATCCCATGTACATAGAATACCTTGATTTTTGGGTATTCTAATTTTTTTGTCATTTTTAAACACGATAAAAATCCAGAAAAAATATGAAAAAATCAACGATAAATAGAAGACATCTAAATCTATTTTTTTTTTGGATTTTTATAAATTAAGAAAATATATGCATAAAATACAAGGTCAAAAGCCGCGAAAATATATAATGTACCAAAGAGGCCCAAAACTCAACTTTCACATACGAGCTCCGATTCACTTGAACTTGGTCTTGTTTTGAAGGTAATTGAATGTATATTAGTTCAAAAGTGAGTAGGATCAAATCGGACACTGGATGGAGAAGATATGGGGCTTTTAGTCCGAAAATCCTGAAACTAGGGTTTGGGTTTTTAGTCCACTTACCAGGGTTAGTGATTTTTTTGTATTTTTTATTTATTCTTGTTAGTGATATGTACAGAGTGGAGGTGGTTTTGGGTTATGCGGTGTTAGTATGAAGGAGTTAAAAATAGGGGAAGTTAGGCTATTTACAGGTCATTTTTGGCTTGGATTTTTGGCTTCTTATTTTATGCAGAAATTAATGCTAAAATGCAGTTCTTATGAAATCATGCATAAAGCTAATTATGTGAATTAAATGCAGAAATGCAGTTGATTTTGAGGGACTTGAGCTTAATTAATGAGACTTGGAGTGGTGAATCCGAGATTCATCATCCCCCTATACTTAAACCATGCTCGTCCCTGAGCATCAAAAAGAAATGCCATGCAGTGAAATGAGACTGGGTTCCATACCAAGACCATGAACTGAAGGTGAAAGTGAAACTAAACTTGACCTTTGGATTAATAGTGTGGCGGAACTTCGGTGAGACTTAGAATTTTAAAATCAACAGCCCTCAAGTTCTACACATCATTGTCACAGTTTCGGCTCAGAAGTCATCTTAGATCAATCCTCTTCCCAAAGTATACCCTATGAACATTGAATAACCGACTCATGTGTGTGAAGGGTTTTTGCTCTTCCCATCCAGAATGCCGGACTACCATGCTCCTCTCCTCTCCAGTAACTCATCCTCAGGGAGTCATGTATTTCCTTCTAAGGTCTGTCGTGCTGTGTTCACAATCGAATGAGGGAGAAGATAGAAGAAAGAGAAAAGAACTGGAGGGTGGCCAGTGTAGTCACCTCTCCTTGTGAAGATGGCCAGTGTAGCCGAGTCTCCACCAAGATCTGCAGGTTCTTGAAGCTTGGAACTTTTTTTGGTCGGATTTTTATTTGGTAGAATGCTTCTTTGTATTTGGAATTTTGGTGGTTCTGCTTGGATCTTGTTGTGCCCCTACGGATATAGAATCTTTTTGTTCCGTACATTTTTTTGGGGTCTTAGAAAAAATTGTGCCCAGCTGTCCATCCCTTTTCCGAAGCTTTATTTCAACCCGTACTCCGGTCTTTAGATTTCCACGCTACCAGAAAAGAGACTCACACAGTCTTCCAACATCCCATCTGGGTTGATCTAAGTGCATAGTGTGAGAGTGCAAATTAATTCCCTATTCCAGAGTTATACCCAGAATAAAGAGATCAGGTTAGACACTAAGAGTCAAACGTTGTACATTGTCATGTGGAACTTAAAGAATTAAGTCAAAAGACATGAAGCTCTTACAATCCTATTTATCGGTGAAGTTCCTCTGAAAATTAAGTGCATTAAGGTCAAGTTCAGACCACTCTCGGTTTCGGATCATAACTCGGTTCAGAACCCAATGACTTTTTACATGTGCAAATGCATGTGATGTTGGATGAAGTGCATGTGTGTGCAATGCAGACACATTTTTTTGAATTTTTTTTGTTTTTATGCAAGGAAATTTTTTTTATGCAGAAAATGGAATAAGAAGCCTTCTTTTTTTTTCAAAAATTTTGGGCACGATTAGTGTTAGTAGAAAAACCTTTTTTATCATTTTTTTTTCAAGTTAGTACCCACCCCGTAAATACATATAGACTTACGCGAAAGTACGAGATATGGGTAAAATATATACAAAGTATATATACAGACCCCCCTATACTTAGCGTGTGCTGTGTCCTCAAAGCACTAGGAGCGGAAGACATAGCTCGAGCTAAGCGTAAGGGAGTGAAAAAAAAATGAAAAGAAAAGCGGTCAGGAAATGAGGAGAGTATATACAGGTGGATGTCGGTTCCCCCTATACTTAGTCTCTGGACAGCCTAAGTATGGAAGAAGGGTGGAAATGGAGCGATCGGGAGTTAGGAGAAGGATGATATATACAGATGGCATCGGTCCCCCCCTATACTTAAGCCTTGGCCTAAGTAGAGGAAGAAGCTGTACAAGGAGACCGATGTGGTCGGGAGGGAGGGTGGGTAGCCGATGATTAAGGCGGTTTTCAGCTGATCTTTTTGTGAGCCTGTGGTGGGAGATCGTAGTTATGAGTCGGAGATGAGGCATATGATTCCCAACTACAATCAGTATCATCCTCAGAAAAATCATGATGGATAATAGATGAAGTGTTTCAGTCAGATGAATGATATCCATCATCAGAGTTATCCTCAGAGGAGTAGTATTTGAAAGTGGACATACTCCAAGTATTCTGATCTTTTTGTTTCTTCAATTGTTTTCTCAAAATTCGGTCCTTCTTGGGGTCAATCGATTTGTCCTCGGATGAATACTCAGAAGCACCGGTCTCAGTCAGCTCATATGAAATAATTCCAGTGTACTTGAAGAGTGCAGGAGCATAAGCTTTGGATGAGTAGTAGTTAGGAACGGGAGTTGTCCAACGAGGATTGAATTTTGGATCCTTGCGAAGATATGGCTTTAAGGCTGCCAAACAGACTTCACTCATGTAGACCATCTTTTCCGGACCTGATGAGGGATCATCAACTGATTCCTCTTCCGAAAGGTCAAAGGTGACTCTCTTTTTATTTTGTCGTGAAGGTGTCGGTTCACTTGAGTATCCAGATGAATAGCCATCGAAATTCTCCTTGGTTGGTGCTTGGTCTGCGTGCTTGTTCTTAGTCTCCCGAATGTTTGAGCAATCTCGATTTGGGATGATTTGGTCAAGATATTCAGAGAATGTTGCTCCAGGGTGTGACCATGCATATGTCTCAGGATCGTAGTAGAAAGATTTGTCTATTTTGAGATCCGTGGGAATTGAAATACTGGGGAGAGTCTCTGCATGTTCTTTCTCAATTGATTCGATGTTGGCGCATTCATGTGTCGAGTTGATGTAATCCATGTAGTCAGAGTAGGTTGACCCAGGGTGTGCCCATGCATAAGTCTCAGGATCATATGATTCATATACATGATTCTCCATGCTGAGAGCGGTTGGGAATGGAGCAGGGGGAGATTCTCTAAACCAATAGTCTCATCAACAATAGTTATCTCAGGTGTGGCTGCAGGGTAGGGCTCTTCTACCGTTTCATGGTTACGGTTGTCGGGGACTTCGTGGGTTGCCTCAGAAAATCATGGTTCCTCAAAGATATGGTCAGATCTAAGTGCTTCCAATGCTGTGAAATTGATTTCCCGAGTCTCACAATCAATACTCGCCTTGGCCAATGCCAAGAATGGCTTTCCGAGAATGATTAGAGACTGGGTGAATTCTCCTTGATGCTCAATATCAATGATCGTGAATTCTACCTTGAGCGGAGCCCCTTGGAATTTCGTGATGACAGAAATGATTCCTCTCGGTCGTTTTATAGATCGGTCCGCTAATTGAATAATCTCTCGTTTCTTCCTTATCGGTCCGAGTTGGGGTTCGTGAAATACAGAGGTCGGGAGGATATTAATCGGTGAATCGTCATCAATCCGAGCATGGGTGAAAATCATGTCTTTGAGTACACATTCAAATCTGGGCAACCGCTTCGCTATGCGGCTCTTGGTTTTTCTCCTTAACACTAAGGAGGAGGCCATTGACAATATATGTCTCTCGGTCTTGGTTCTAATCCTGCCCGACTTTTTCATAGTTAATTTTTCCGTTAAAAATCTTTTAAAGTCGGGGAAGTGTTCAATGGCCTGTAGAAAGGGAAGTTCAAAAATCAATTTCTTTCCTAGTGCTTCCCGTACAGTTGGATCCAAATTCCTCAGATCGTCTTCAGTCTCAATTTTTATGTAATTTTCTAAATTTTCAATTTTTTTGTGGTTTTCAAATATTTCCATTTTTTTGGTATTTTCTGGGTGGTGTGGGGGTATGGGGTGTTCTTCAGATGAAAAGGGGCTCTGGTGTTCAGGGTGATGGTCAACAACATAGTCATTTCTAGGGAAATAATATGCAGAAGTGATATTGTCAGAATCATCCCTAGGTCCCTGAATATCATCAGAATTTTCAATCTCAGATCCAATCAGTTCTTCATTTATTTTAATGTCCGAGCTACCATAGAATGCGATGAATCGGTCGGTGAATTTTTGAAATCTATCCTCCATCAATTCGAATCTTGTTTTTATCCTCAAAATATCATCCTCAAAATTCAATTCATGGTCAATCATAGGCGCAGTCAGTGTGTGTTCGATAATTTCATCTTCCATTTTCTCGTTTGTGCTGAGAGGAGAATTTCTTGGAATATCCAATATATGATCATTAATTTCGGAAAATATCTCCTCAATAATCATGGAAGGCGGCTGCTCATATGATCCAGACATGTGGAGTTGGTCCAAAGGGTGTTCAATTCTTTGAGTGGTCGGACCTTGATGTTGTGGAGTCAACATGTAATCAGTCCAGTCCTCTATATGATTGTCATGTCCGAAAAGGGGGTTGTGATGGTCAATCCAAGATGATGATTGTTCATGTGTGTTCAAGGGGAGGATCGATGGAAGAGGTGAAGAGGTGTTCAATTCGATCATGTGGTTACCATCTCCCATGAATAATGGATTGATATTCACCGAATATGATGGGTGAATTGCATGATCGGTGTAGAGAGGATTGATATATGAAGAAGTTGAGACCTCAGTCGATTGTTGATTTGTTGTGTCCGAAAACAGAGCATTGTCATTCATGAAGCAAATCGGATTGGTAAAAAGAGATGGTGGTTGAGAGTCTCTTGGAGGAGGTGTTTTGGGTCTAACCGACACGAATTCATTTTCATAGTATATTTCTGATGGATTCTCGGTCATTTCTGAAAGAGTTGAAAGGAATGAGGGGTTGGGTCTATTTTTGTACAAGAATTCCATTATCAAGAAGAGAGGAGAGATGATTGCACGGGATAGTCAAGAGAAATCAAATGTGCGGCTATTGATCTTGAAATCGGTTCACGCACACCAATGCAAACACAATTCTAACCCTGGGTTCACCAGCGCACACAATGAAGCCATAAGAGATCGGCTATTATCTTTTCAATTTTAGTTGGTGATAAATCAATCTTTTACCCGCGCGATTTCGGATACGTCAGATGGCGCCGTTGCCGGGGAGGCAAACGGCTTAGTTTTGTGTCCATCTGACGTGTCCGTGATCGCGCATGTAAAAGAGTTGTTTTTATCTTCATGTGTGAAAATAATGAATGTCGTTCGTTGTAGGCGGCGATCGGAAACAGTCAAGAAATAATCACAAATTTTTAATCAATTTCAAGCAAGTGGTTTTTTTGTTTATTTTACTTGGGCAAGTCCCAAGGTCGATCACAAGGAGGCAAAGGAACAACCTAGAGATATGTCTATCCAATTTCGTGTTCGGTTTTCAAGGCGGTTTTTTTTTGGAATTTTTAATGCAAATGAGGGATGCAAAATGCAATTTCGGCCTATTTTAGGGACTAAAATGTAAACTTCGATCAAACAATGTCCGAAAAATACGAAACTTGGCCGAGATGATAACTATGACAAAATTAGTGCACTGTAATTTTTTTGGAATTTTTGGATGCAACATGAAATTTTTATGAATTTGTAAATGCAAACAAATGATTTTCAATATTTAATTTTAATAAATATTAAACCTACTTATTTTCGAGAGATAAAATTATCTAATATCTATCACTAGGTGATGGATCTCAGAAAAATCCTAGACCTTGAAAATGTGGGGTCTAATACCTATTAAAATTAAATAATGAAATATGCAAAATGATTTTTATTGAGCAAATTATGCATGTAAATGCAAAGATTTTTGGGCACAATGTCAAGCAAAATAATCTCTACAATATGTGATTTTTCAGAGATTTTTAGAGCAATGGTTAATCAAATATAAATTGAAGAGCATGAAATGGGAAAAGTTAACAATTTTCCACAAAACAATTAACTATTAATCAACCACTATTCACAAATATACCCACAACAAGTCACAATGTAGAGAATTATATGAGGAACACCATGCAATTTTCTAATAAATAAAATGATGTAGATAATAGGTCCAAAATAGAGGGGAAACACAGGGTTATAAATGCAATATAATAAATATAAATATGCAGTGGGGAACCTAATATTAATTACCTAAACTGGGGGGTATCTTCTGCAAAATGACCAAGGGGCACGTGCGGAGCACGTGCCTCTGGTCAGTGGACGGAAGTGCAAATAGAGGGAGCTCCCGGGGTGTTTCTGCAAATTACCCACAAGGTCACGTGCCATGCACGTGACCCGTAGGTGTTGTTGTTCTCCATCGGCGCACGTGCCCCGCACGTGCGTGGGGAGCCTTGGGTCTGCCCCTGGCGGCGTGGCGGAGCGAGGCGGAAGGGGCGGAGGCCCGGCTTCTGGAGGCGTCGGAGGGGAGGTGTCGCGGCAGAGGGCTGGAAGGCTGTGGCGGCTACTGGAGGAATCCGGAGCAAGGAGAGACGGAGGGGGACCTCGGGCTTCATGCCCGGTCTGTGCTGAGGTGCTCCGATGGCTGGTGGAGGAGCTGGATGGGACCAGCCGTAGCGGGCGGCGTTGGTGATGTCGAAGAAGACGAAGGTGGAGGCCCGGCTCCTGTCCGGTCGGTGGAGGGTCGAAGCTACTCCTGGCGATGGCGCTGATGACGATGGCGATGCGGTGATCATCGGGGAAGATTGCGTTGGCGGTTGATGCTCGATGAACGGCGAAGAAGAAGTCGTTGTTGGTTGGTTGGTGAAGCTGCTGGAGAAGACGATCGTTGACAAGGCGGCGGCGCGAAGGTGATGATGATGATGAAGTCGTAGACGTAGCTCGACGGCACGGAGGCCGGAGCTGGGCAGCCAAGGCGGCGATGGTCGCTGCTGCAACGAGGCACAAACCTCGGACCTCGTCGAGGAAGAAGGAGGTCGGGCTGTCACCCCGACCTTTTCTTGCGTGCAGTCGGCGGATGGATGGACATGGGAGGCGTCGAGGGTTTTAAATAGGGAAGAGAGGCGACCGGTGAGGGGCACGATGCTCGCGGAGGTGGTTGGCGAGAACAGCGGGGGCGTTGGTGGAGATCTCGGAATCGGGGGCGGCCGTTTGGGAAAGGCGGTCAGATGAAGGAGAAGAGCAGTGGCCGTTCGATCAAGCGAGATCGAACGGCCACGCGCGTGCCACGTGGCTGGAAGGTGTAGGGCGCGGGCGCACGTGTAGTGCGCGTGCAGGGGTGGCACGTGCACTGCACATGCGTGGTTTTTAATTTTTTTTTATAAAAATGAATATTAAAAGGCCCGAAAATGAATGACACGTGGCGGCCTCTGAGGCGGCCACGTGTCAACACCAGAAAAACTGAAAAAATAAAGATTTATAAAATCGATAAAAAATAGTAAATGACCTCGGATCGAAAAAGTTCCTTCACAAAAAATGCTCATCTCGACGAGATCTACAACTTTCATGAAGACATCAAAACCAAATTCAGTCAAATGTAAAAAGTGAATTTTTGGGGTATCCCATGTACATAGAATACCTTGATTTTTGGGTTTTGTATTTTTTTTGTCATTTTTAAACAAGATAAAAATCCGAAAAACTATGGAAAAATCAAAGATAAATAAAAGATACTTAATTCTAATTTTTTTGGATTTTTAATGATAAAGAAAATATATGCATAAAATATCGGTCAAAAAGCCGCGAAAATATACACTGTACAAAAGAGGCCCAAAACCCAACTTTCACATACGAGCTCCGATTCACTTGAACTTGGTCTTGTTTTGAAGGTAATTGAATGTGCATTAGTTCATAAGTGAGTAGGATCAAATCGTACACTGGATGGAGAAGATATGGGGCTTTTAGTCCGAAAATCCTGAAACTAGGGTTTGGGTTTTTGGTCCACTTACCTGGGTCAATTTTTTTTTGTATTTTTTTATTCATTCTTGTTAGTGAGGTGTACACAGTGGAGGTGGTTTTGGGTTATGCGGTGTTAGCATGAAGGAGTTAAAAATAGGGGAAGTTAGGCTATTTACAGGTCATTTTTGGCTTGGATTTTTGGCTTCTTATTTTATGCAGAAATTAATGCTAAAATGTAATTCTTATGAAATCATGCATGAATGCCAATTATGCAGAATAAATGTCGAAATGTAGTTGATTTTGAGGGACTTGAGCTTAATTAATGAGACTTAGAGTGGTGAATCCGGGATTGATCATCCCCCTATACTTAAACCATGCTCGTCCCTAAGCATCAAAAAGAAATGCCATGAAGTGAAATGAGATTGGGTTCCATACCAAGACCATGAGCTGAAGGTGAAAATGAAACTAAACTCGACCTTTGGATTAATAGTGTGTCGGAACTTCTGTGAGACTTAGAATTTTAAAATCAACAGCCCTCAAGTTCTACACATCATTGACACAGTTTCGGCTCAGAAGTCATCTTAGATCAATCCTCTTCCCAAAGTATACCCTATGAACATTGAATAACCGACTCTTGTGTGTGAAGGGTTTTAGCTCTTCCCATTCAGAATGCTAGACTACCGTGCTCCTCTCTTTTCCAGTAACTCGTCCTCGGGGAGTCAGGAATTTCCTTCTAAGGTATGTCGTGCTGTGTTCACAATCGAATGAGGGAGAAGATAGAAGAAAGAGAAAAGAACTGGAGGATGGCCAGTGTAGTCACCTCTCCTTGTGAAGATGGCCAGTGTAGCCGAGTCTCCACCAAGATCTGCAGGTTCCTGAAGCTTGGACCTTTTTGGTCGGATTTTTATTTGGTAGAATGCTTCTATGTATTTGGAATTTTTGGTGGTTCTACTTGGATCTTATTGTGCCCCTACGGATATAGAATCTTTTTGTTCCGTACATTTTTTGGGGTCTTGGAAAAAAATTGTGCCCAGTCGTCCATCCCTTTTCCGAAGCTTTATTTCAACCCGTACTCCGGTCTTTATATTTCCACGCCACCAGAAAAGAGACTCACACAGTCTTCCACCATCCCGTCTGGGTTGAGCTAAGTGCATAGTGCGAGAGTGCGAATTAATTACCTATTCCCGATTTGTACCTAGAATGAAGAGACCAGGTTAGACACTAAGAGTTAAACGCTGTACATTGTCATGTGGAACTTAAGGAATTAAGTCAAAAGACCTGAAGCTCTTAAAATCCTATTTCTCGGTGAAGTTCCTCTGAAAATTAGGTGGATTAAGGTCAAGTACAGACCACTCTCGGTTTCTACTCATAACTCGGTTCAGAACCCAATGACTTTTTCACAGATGCAAATGCATGTGATGTTGGATGAAGTGCAGGTGTGTGCAATGCAGACACATTTTTTTATTTTTTTTGTTTATTTTTTATTATTTTTTTTACATTTTATGCAAGGGATTTTTTTATGCAGAAAATGGAATAAGAAGCCTTCTTTGTTTTCTAAAAATTTGGGCACGGTTAGTGTTAGTAGAAAAACCTTTTTTTTGTCGTTTTTTTTCAAGTTAGTACCCACCCGTAAATACATATAGACTTACGCGAAAGTACGAGATATGGGTAAAATATATACAAAGTATATATACAGACCCCCCTATACTTAGCGAGTGTTGTGTCCTCAGAGCACAATAAGCATAAAGAAGACATAGCTCGGGCTAAGCGTAAGAGAGTGAGAAAAATAAAGCGATAGAGATATGTGAATGAGGAGAGTATAAACAGGTGGATGTTGATTCCCCCTATACTTAGGCTCTGGTCAGCCTATGTATAGAAGAAGGGTGGAAGTGAAGTGAAGAGGAGTTAGGAGAAGAATGATATATACAGATGGCATCGGTCCCCCCTATACTTAGGCCTTGGCCTGAGTAGAGGAAGAAGCTGTACAAGGAGACCGATGTGGTCGGGAGGGGGGTGGTTAGCCGATGATTAAGGCGGTTTTCGGCTGATCTTCTTGTGAGCCTGCGGTGGGAGATCGTAATGATGAGTCGGAGATGAGGCATAAGATTCCCAACTATGATCAGAGCCATCCTCAGACAAATCATGATGGATAATAGATGAAGTGTTTGAGTCAGATGAAAGATATCCATCATCAGAGTTATCCTTAGAGGAGTAGTAATTGAAAGTGGACATACTCCAAGTATTCTGGTCTTTTTGTTTCTTCAGTTGTTTCCTCAGACTTCGTTCCTTCTTGGGGTCAATCGGTTTGTCCTCAGATGAATACTCAGAAGCACCGGTCTCAGTCAGCTCATATGAAATAATTCCAGTGTAATTGAAGAGTGCAGGAGCATCAGCTTTGGATGACTAGTAGTTAGGAACGAGAGTTGTCCAACGAGAATTGAATTTTGGATCCTTGCGTAGATATGGCTTTAGGGCTGCCGAGCAGACTTCACTCATGTAGACCTTCTTTTCCGGACCTGATGAGGGATCATCAGTTGATTCCTCTTCCGAAAGGTCAAAGTTGACTCTCTTTTTATTTCATCGTGAAGGTGTCGGTTCACTTGAGTATCCAGATGAATAGCCATTGAAATTCTCCTTGGTCGGTGCTCGGTCTGCGTGCTTGTTCTTAGTCTCCCGAATGTTTGAGCACTCTCGATTTGGGATGATTTGGTCAAGATATTCAGAGAATGTTGCTCCAGGGTGTGACCATGCATATGTCTCAGGATCGTAGTAGAAAGATTTGTCTATTTTGAGATCCGCGGGAATTGAAATACTGGGGAGAGTCTCTGCATGTTCTTTCTCAATTGATTCGATGTTGGCGCATTCCTGTGTCGAGTTGATGTAATCCATGTAGTCAGAGTAGGTTGACCCAGGGTGTGCCCATGCATAAGTCTCCGGATCATATGATTCATATACATGATTCTCCATGGTGAGAGTGGCTGGGAATGGAGCAGGGGGGAGTTTCTCTAAACCAATAGTCTCATCAACAACCGCTATCTTCGGTGTGGCTGCAGGGTAGGGCTCTTCTACCGCTTCATGGTTACGGTTGTCGGAGACTTCGTGGGTTGCCTCAGAAGATCGTGGTTCCTCAAAGATATGGTCAGATCTAAGTGCTTCCAATGTTGTGAAATTGATTTCCCGAGTCTCATAATCAATACTCGCCTTGGCCAATGCCAAGAATGGCTTTCCGAGAATGATTGGAGATTGGGTGAATTCTCTTTGATGCTCAATATCAATGATCGTGAATTCTACTTTGAGCGGAGCACCTTGGAATTTCATGATGACAGAGATGATTCCTCTCGGCAGCTTTATAGATCGGTCTGCCAATTGAACAATCTCTCGTATCTTCTGAATCGGTCCGAGTTGGAGTTCGTGAAAGACAGAGGTCGGGAGGATATTAATCGGTGAATCGTCATCAATCCGAGCATGGGTGAAGATTGTGTCTTTGATTTCGCAGTCAAATCTGGGCAACCGCTTCACTATGCGGCTCTTGGTTTTTCTCCTCAACACCAAGGAGGAGGCCATTGACAAGATATGTCTTTCAGTCTTTGTTCGTATCCTGCCCTACTTTTTGTTCATTAATTTATCTGTTATAAATCTTTTAAGGTCGGGGAAGTGTTCAATGGCCTGTATAAAGGGAAGTTCGAACATCAAGCGTTTTTCCAGTGCTTCCCGTACAGTCGGATCCAAATTCCTCAGATCGTCTTCAGTTTCAATTTTTATGAAATTTGCTGAATTTTCAATTTTTTGTGATTTTCAAATATTTCTATTTTTTAGGTATTTTCTGGGTGGTGTGGGTGTGTGGAGTGTTCTTCATATAAGAAGGGGCTCTGGTGTTCAGGGTGAGGGTCAATGACATAGTTATTTTCAGAATCGTCCCTAGCTCCCTGAATATCCTCAGAATTTTCAATCTCAGATCCAATAATTTCCTCATTCATTTTACTGTCCGAGCTACCATAGAATGCGATGAATCGATCGGTAAATTTTTGAAATCTCTCCTCTATTGAATTGAATCTTGTTTTTATCCTCAAAATATCATCCTCAAAATTCAATTCATGATCAATCATAGGCGCAGTCGGTGTGTGTTCGATAATTTCATCTTCCATTTTCTCGTTTGTGCTGAGAGGAGAATTTCTTGGAAGATCCAATATATGATCATTAATTTCAGAAAATATCTCCTCAATAATCATGGAAGGTGGCTGCTCATATGGTCGAGACATGTGGAGTTGATCCGAGTAAAATTTATTTCTTTGATCATGAGTGGTCGGATCTTAGTATGGTGGAGCATGTCTGAAGAAGGGGTTGTTGTTCATGAAGCCTATCGGATTGGTGAAAAGAGATGGTGGTTGAGAGTCTCTTGGAGGAGGTGTTTTGGGTCTAACCGATACGAATTTATTTTCATAGTATAGTTCTGATGGATTCTCGGTCATTTCTGAAAGAGTTGAGAGGAATGAGGGGTTGGGTCTGTTTTTGTAAAAGGGTTCCATGATGAGATTCGAATCAAGATAGGGAAGAGATGATTGCACGGGATAGTCAAGAGTAATCAAATGTGCGGCTATTGATCTTGAAATCGGTTCATGCACACCAATGCAAACACAATTCAAACCCCAGTTTCACCAACGCACACAGTGAAGCCGTAAGAGTTCGGCTATTATCTTTTCGATTTTAGTTGGTGATAAATCAATCTTGGCAAAAAAATTTAGCGAGCTGAGATTTAGGATTTAGTCTCTAGCCTTAACTGTCGTCTCTCGCTCACTCAGAAAAATAAAATCATCCACGGTCGGGGTTGCTCTCCCGCAAAAATTCTTGATTTTATGAGTTTTTAAGATCGGCTATATTTAGCAGTCCCAATTTTTATTAGGCGATCACTGAAGAAATTAAATGAGCACACAAATACATGTCTACCGTACAGTCCCAATTTCCTTTAGATTTAAGTGATAAAATAAGAGGGAGGAATTCGGGAGAAGCCGATGCACGCGGAAAACTATGATGCATGCTTAGTTAGAAGACTTACAGTGCCTCCTCGCAATCTCCATGTGGGATGCAATACAGAATTTTTAAAAATTACTCTAGATGAAAAGCCGCACCTAAGCAGAAAGTTCTATTAGCGGGGAAGAATTGAATTAAATTTGGCTAAGTTGAACAATCTATGTGTGTCTTGATTAAAGTGAAGTGTGGCTTAAGATCCTACGAGCACAATCAAAAAATAAAATTGCTCTAAGAGCCGAATGTGCACGTCTATCCTAATCGCCACTCAAGTCGGGCCCCACCCTCTCCGGAGAGTGAAACAGGCCACGACACACCACAAATAGAGTTCAGAGTCTTTGTACACACGCTAGAGTCCAAACGGACACCGCTATAAATGAGCAGAAATTAAAATTTGCAGAAATTTAAAACCTAGACTCTACGCTCTCTCACAACTCGACTCGATCTTAATTTTATTACGGTTTCTTCGGATGTCGGTGAAGATGCGTCGGTTTCTTGAAAAACCGCTCCACGTGCGTCGGGTACCTCGCAAGAAAAATAAGAGAGATGATGTAAGAGAGTGACTCAAAAAATGATAAAATAAGAAAATAAAGGCTGGGAAAAAAATTATGGGATTTACAATGAAAAATTCGGGGGTCAGACTACCCGAATTCGGAAAAACCGAGCAAAAATTTTCAAAACAAAAATCTAAGTTGTTTGCCTCCCCGGCAACGGCGCCATCTGACGAGTCCGAAAACGCCGAGTTAAGAATGTGGTTTTTAATCTTTGTGTGTGAAAATAAGAAATCTCGTTCGTTGTAGGCGGCGATCGGAAACAGTCAAGAAAATAACCACAATTAATTATTCAATTTCAATCTCGTGGTTTTATGTTTATTTTACTTGGGCAAGTCCCAAGGTCAATCACAAGGAGGCAAAGGAACAACCTAGAGACATGTCTATCCAATTTCGTAATCGGTTTTCAAGGCTGTCTTTTTTTTTGGAATTTTCAATGCAATAAAGGGGTGCAAAATGCAAATTCGGCCTATTTTAGGGACTAAAATGTAAACTTC
This sequence comes from Ottelia alismoides, assembly GCA_037367405.1. Lineage (NCBI taxonomy): Eukaryota > Viridiplantae > Streptophyta > Magnoliopsida > Alismatales > Hydrocharitaceae > Ottelia > Ottelia alismoides. The sequence continues at coordinate 921,996 of JAZKJV010001895.1, read as the reverse complement.
GATCAAACAATGTCCGAAAAATACGAAACTTGGCCACAATGTAAATGATGATGAAATGAGTGTACTGTATATTTTTTGGAATTTTTAGATGCAATATGAATTTTTTATAAATTTTTAAATGCAAACAAATTAATTTTCAATATTTAATTTTAACAAATATTAAACCTACTTATTTTCAAGAGATAAAATTATCTAAGATCTATCACTAAGTGATGGATCTCAGAAAAATCCTAAATCTCGAAAATGTGGGGTCTAATACCTATTAAAAATTAAATAATGAAATTTGCAAAATGATTTTTACAGAGCAAATTATGCATGCAAATGCAAAGATTTTTGGGCACAATGTTAGACACAATAATCTCTACAAAATGTGATTTTTCGGGGATTTTTAGAGTAGCAGTTAATCAATTACAAAATTTGGAGCACAAGCTGGGTAAACTTTGCAATTTTCCACAGAGAAAATGATTATTAATTAACCATTGATTAGAAAAATATTCACCGCATATCAAAATGTAGAGAATTAAGCAACAAACACCGTGTATTTTTAAATAAATAAAATGATGTCATGTGAAGGTTTAAAATAAATGACAAAGACAGGGGTACAGATGCAATAAGTAAATAGATAATAACAATGCAGAGGGGACCTATTTATAATTACCTAGATAACAGGGGCAGAAGTGCAAATTTACTAGAGGGGCACGTGCATAGCATGTGCCCCCTGGTTGGCTGGAGTGGCGCGGAAATAGAGGAATCTCCAGGGGGTTTGACGTAAATGACCCAGGGGTCACATGCAAGTCGCGTGACCCCTTGGATCTCTTGGCGAACTGTGGATAGCCTAGGGGTGCTGATGCAAGTTCCCCCAGACTCGCGTGCGTAACGTGTGAGTGGGGGCCTCGGGCCTCGCCCAGTTGCGTGATGCGGAGGGGAGAGGCGGTCCGGCGGAGCCCCTAGTTGATGATCGAGGGTGCTGCTGGCGGTGGACTCCGGCCATGCTCCTGTGGTGGAGGCGAGAGCGTGGTGGCGCTCCGAGCTCTGGCGGAGTAGCTCGAAGATGGAGTCGGTGGCGGGCGTTGGCAGAGAAGACTAAGGCGGCGGAGAAGCTGGAGGGAGTTGCTGTTGGAGTCATCGTTGGTGGCGTCGATGGCGGAGGAGCTCCCAGCGGAGGCATAAGCGTTGTCGTGGACGAAGGCGGAGATGGAGTCGGGGAAGAAGACCGTTGAAATCGGAGTTGGAGGTCGAAGGCGTAGCTGCTGTAGTTGTCGATGATCGGGTGGAGAAGATGGCGGCGTTGGTGTCGTAGGCTCGATGCAGGAGGCGGAGCAGGGCAGCAAATGCGGCGATGGTCGCTGCTGCAATGAGGCGCAAACCTCGGACCTCACCGGGGAAGAAGGAGGTTGGGCTGTCACCCCGACCTTCTCTTGCGTACAGTCGGCGGATGAGGCTCTGGGGGGTCGCCGGGGTTCTTTAAATAGGAGAGGATGAAGGGCTCGGCGATGGAGGACCGCGAGAGGCGCGGAGGTGGTTGCGGAAGAGGGGTTGGTCGGCGCGGAGATAACGGAGCAGTCGTTGCACGGAGCGGGGGAGGCGGTTGCGAATGGTGCGGCGGAAGTTACGTAGGGGGGCGCGAGGTTAGGGATGACGCACAGCGGCCGTCCGATCGGCCGAGATCGGACGGCCAATCGTGCGCCACGTGGCGAATCAAGGGGGAGGAATGGGGCATGTGTGTCGCACATGCGGCTGATTTTGAATTTTTTTATAAAACCGGATTAAATAAAGGCTAAAAAACGCTGACACGTGGCGGCCTTTGGGGTTGCTACGTGTCAGCACCAGAAAAATCAGAGATAAAATCTTTTGTAAATTCGATAAAAAATAGCAAATGACCTCGGATCGAAAAAGTTCCTTCACAAAAAATGCTCGTCTCGACGAGATCTACAACTTTCATGATGACATCAAAGCCAAATTTGATCAAATATAAAAAGTGAATTTTTAGGGTATCTCGTGTACATAGAATACCTTGATTTTTGGGTTTTCTAATTTTTTTGTCATTTTTAAACACGATAAAAATCCAGAAAAAATATGGAAAAATCAACGATAAATAGAAGACATCTAAATCTAATTTTTTTGGATTTTTATAAATTAAGAAAATATATGCATAAAATACAAGGTCAAAAGCCGTGAAAATATATAATGTACCAAAGAGGCCCAAAACCCAACTTTCACATACGAGCTCCGATTCACTTGAACTTGGTCTTATTTTGAAGGTAATTGAATGTATATTAGTTCAAAAGTGAGTAGGATCAAATCGGACACTGGATGGAGAAGATATGGGGCTTTTAGTCCGAAAATCCTGAAACTAGGGTTTGGGTTTTTGGTCCACTTACCAGGGTTAGTGATTTTTTTGTATTTTTTATTTATTCTTGTTAGTGATATGTACACAGTGGAGGTAGTTTTGGGTTATGCGGTTTTAGTATGAAGTAGTTAAAAATAGGGGAAGTTAGGCTATTTACAGGTCATTTTTGGCTTGGATTTTTGGCTTCTTATTTTATGCAGAAATTAATGCTAAAATGCAATTCTTATGAAATCATACATAAATGCTAATTATGTGAATTAAATGCAGAAATGCAGTTGATTTTTGAGGGACTTGAGCTTAATTAATGAGACTTAGAGTGGTGAATCCGAGATTCATCAACTATGCGTACATAAATTCCTATTAAAGATTTTGGGCCTAATAGCTACTGGGTTCATCACAATAGAAACCTATGACTAAGGGCTCAAGCACACAAAATGTAAAATGAAAAGAAGAGAGAAAATTTATATCACGAGAAATAAAATAAAATAAGCAGAAAAATAGGGAGGAAGAAGTGTAAAAAGAGATAAAAACACGGAAAACCGATCGGATCCCCTAAGTGCACCAGCATTTGGTGAAACAGACCCGTAAATAAGATAGGTGTCCTAAGAGTTTAATTATTACAAATTTATTATTCTAACTCTTTCACAAATCAAAAGAAAATCTAATCTAAGTGTGCTCTACATGGCTATCGGTCTTCCTCTCAGCTCTCACCTGTCGGCTAGGCTGAATAGCTGACCTATGCTTCGCTCAGGTATAGTGGACCTCCTAAGATGTCCTTCCTCGCTCCGCAGGCCCTCACAGCAAAGTCAAACTCAAGAGATATGTCAGAACAAGTTATATATAAATAAACAAAACGAAATAAAAAATGAAAATGATAAAAATAATGATAAGGCAGATAACTAAGTAGATAATCCAAATCTACCCTACCATTGCTTCCGCAGCAACAATGTCATCTATTGAAAGAGACTAATCCAGTATCCTAAGAAGACAGGACACTCAGTCATTGCAACGACCGATCTTAAATCAAGCAACAATCAATCCACAATATAGATGAATATCAAAGTGTGTGAGTCAAAATTTATTATAACTCTTCAAATAAGTGTGAAGTGCAAGTAGTGAAGAGTGTCAAACAGTGCTAGCAATACTAGAATAGATATTTATTATTAATTATTTCTAATTTATAATTAATTTTAGGCTTTTCCCTACTTTTATGCCTTTTTGTTTTTAATGATTTTGTGGGTTTTTAATTATGCAAAATTTTAGAATTTTTAATGTTTTATATTTTTATGTGTTTTGTGATTTTCAATGTTATATTTTGTTTTTAATTTTAAAAAATTTTAATCCTTTTTACTTTTCAAAATAAGAAAAATAAAGCTACAAATAATATGTAAAGAAAATGTCTTTTTTGAAATAAGCAATAAGTTAAAATAAGCACAATAAAATATTTTTATGTTTTATTTTTTTATTTTGATTCTGTTTAGAATAATTTTATAATTTTATGTATTTCTAAAATTATAAAAGATAACTTTTTAGATTTTTATAGAATTTATACTAATTTTATAAAGTTTAAAGTTTTTAGATTTTTAGATTTTTAATTTTATGTTTTTAGTGATTTTTTGGTAGGTGATAAAATATATTTAATCTATCTAATATTTTTTTTGAATTTTTGGATACATATTTGAATTTTTAAATGCAAAACAAGAAGATAATATTTTTTGAATTTTTTGTAAATAGGAAAATGCAATAAAATACTAAGTATGAAATATATGTGATCAAGCTAAATTCCAGGCATATACTACAAATTTCCTATAACTTTTGGAAAAATAGAAATATTTAATAAAAAGAAAATGCAAAAAATTGAATAAATAAATGAAAAATGGGAATATTTGCATTTTTTATAAAGTCTCATGAATGTAATAACATCAAAACAAAATCCAAGGCTTCATTGTGCAGAATGACCAATATTTAAAATAGACAGCTCTTGGGAAGGGCTAAAAAGCAAATATCCAAAGTTTTGAGGTTCCAGTTGCAATATAAACTATAGATACTACAAAGCAGATGGAAGATTTGGTATTTAAAATAAATCACAAAAATACGGGAGTAGGGGTGGAAAAGGAAAAATACCCCAATGTATGCATTGATTGGCGGCTGATGTACAATCACTTAAAGCGTGGGTGATTGAGATGGCGCAATGATTCACCTTGAATGCATGGCTTGGATTATATCTAGGCTGAACACTTCACCAAAGGACAGAGAGGGTAGTTGGAAGAACTGGGATGAACTCCTCCTGGGTCAAGATTCAATCGGGTGAATCTCATCTCTTTGGTTATGCCTCGAGACATTAGAGGTTTTAGCACCTTCCTGGAGCACATCCGCATCAGCTGCTAGCTTCAAAGAGCTCTATGCCTCACTAATTAGAGGACTGGAGGCCGACGTATTTCGGTCCACCTAGGAGCTGCTTGCAAGCATCAAATCACCTCCAGATGGAGGTCTCGCAGCATTGGTCCTACACAGAAAGAGTCAGGGTTTGAGGGTGAAGCGCTCGACCCAAGTTGAATCTGAATAGTAAGGAAAGGGGTGAAGTGATGGATGTTTGATGACTGGAAGAGGAGGAGATTTGGGGGAGATCAATTTCTACAAGATCGAGGTGGCTGGATGGCTAAGATGATGTAGAAAATGAAGGGTGATATGATGAGGTGTTCAAGAAAGTTCAAATGGTTGTATTTCATGATGTACAGTGGCTAGACCCTAGTGCTCTGGCATACTTGAAGTCTTTGGAAACTAAACGAAATAACTAGAAATAATTGGAAACAAAATGTTAATCTTCATTAAGAATAAAAATGTGAATTTAATCAATTACATTACATTGTGCCTCATTCAGTAAGGAGATGGGAAGCAAACCTTCACTTGAGACATGCTTCGGTGAAGGGAACCTCACTTGCCCCCCTTGTCCTCGCTGTAGAACCAATGGGGTACGCCTCTTATCACTAGGTTTCTGCTCTAGCTAAGGGTTCGTGTGGTTACAGTGGTGGAAATGGATTATGGGGAACTGGAGGTTGAAGAAGGCGGATTTATGACAAAGGATGGGAGGTGACTTTCGATCTACGATTACACGTATATCGATGGTGGTTGATGGAAGCTATGGCCATGGTGTGTTGGAGAAAGGTTGGACGATTAGATTTCATGATAGGTCTGTGGAAAAAGAGGTGTGGAGGAGACATGAAAATTGGGCTAAGAGAAGAATTTCGCAATTCTGATAGAGTCTAAGGCGTAGGGGGGAGTGTTGACCGGGTGTCAACACTACAAGCACCCCGATTGGGCCATGTAGGCTGCTAAAAGACAAAAGAAAAATTAAAATTAAAAGATAATTCTATATAAAATAATAATTGACTTTATTTTTAAAAAAACTCAAAACATAAAAAATGTGTATTATTTTCTAAATTTTAGTGGTTTTTATTTATATGTATCAACTTGTTTAATATGGTTTATTATTTATATATTATGATCTACAGGTTTTTATACATATAAATTATGTATTTATATTTTTATTTTGTTATTTTTGTACATAATACTCCATTTAAATAATTTATTTACAACATTATATAATACATATTCACATATTTTATGGTATTTTTATGATTTTATTTATATGTTTAAATAAACGAGGTTTTTACAACATATATGTACATTATACCTTTATATTATGGTTTATTAATTATTTTTTGTATTTTTGAATACTTTTAATTTGTATTTGTATTTTTATAGATGTTTTATAATATGTACAATGATTTAAATATATAAAGAGACTATATATATTAAACCATAATGGCTTTATGTACATATGTATGAGTGCCTAGATACTCCAATTTGCTGACTTTTGTATCTTAACTCCAATTCAGATGAAAACAACCTTTATTTTATTGATAATTCAATTTGAAGTACAATGGAGGCGGGTTTGGTTCATTTTTGAGTTCATATGGAGAAGATATTGATCATTGATGTTTGCTTTGTGGTTTTTTCAATTGAGTGTACTAGGTGTTAGGTGCATAATTATTTTTGCCAATACTTTTTTATTTTCTATATATTATTATGTGCGTGTTCGATGTTGAACACATATTTATTTGGAGTATGTATGATGAAGAATAAAATACTTCAAGTTAGAGTTATTTACACACTTTTCTGTACTTAGAATAATTAGGATTTTCTTAGTATTTATAAATATTATTTCACCCTATCTCCACCTACTTTATTCCTGATCGACCTAGTCAATACTTCACTTGGTCTCGGGGTTCAGGGTTAGTTAGTATCATGGATATATTCTTTATTTTTCTTTTCTTTATTCTTTTATCTGAGTTTAAATACAAGTATTTATACATTGCTTACAAAATAATGGTATAATGTTAATTCATGAAATTTAATGATATTCCCATGTATTTTACTTGGGATTTAATTGTGAATGGGTGTTCATCAATAATACTTTCCACTAATAACTATGGACAATGTGGATGAAATCCAGAAAATCATAGAAAGATTTAATTGTGGTTAGGATTCACAATTTAAATATCAATGTGAATTGGATTGACATTATACGATTAAATGTAAATTTGATTTATATTTAATTTTGGATGGATGAATATGATTCATAATTATCAATTGCCTATTTGTTTATCACAAATAATTTGAATTATATGGTGATAATTAAATTGTAAAAGAATTCGATAAATAAAGATTCAGTTATAATCTTGAAGATTACATCCAATCAGGAAAGAGGAGGGGAGAGATGTTCCAAGTTTGTGGGCTCCACCATGGTAGAAGATACCATGGTGGATGTCCCCCTTTTTTACGACATCTCTCTCTCTCTCTCTTTTACTTCTTTATTTATGAGAAGATTGCATGTAATCTTGGATATTACATGTAATCTTGGATATTATTGGAATTAGAGTTGATAATTTATTTATTAACTCGGAATCCTAATTGTGGTTGGTCACATGTAATCTTGTTCATTGATTGTTATTAGGAGCTCATCCTAGCCATACAATTTGTTATAAAAATGAGGCAACCTGATGAATCCACGATTCATCGCCTTTATTCTTTTATTTTAGCCTCTTTTCCTTAGTCAAATACCTGTAAATACCCATTAATTTCATAAAATTACCATTTTGCATGTATTTGTTAATTATGCATTTTTAACACTTTTTGTACATAAATAAAAGAATAAAGAAGAAAAGAAAAAGAAAAGGATCAATTTATACAATAAATACAGACTGACCCAAACCCCGAGAGAAGGTCAAGACTTGACCTGATCGATCAGGAATAAAGCAGGGGGAGATATGGTCTTTTGTCAAAAAAAAATCAAAAATATCTTGTACATATTTTTCATGTATATTTGTACAAAACTTACATAATTTTATTTGTACATAATTTGACCTCAAACTAATTACTTTTGTAAATAAAAGTTGTAAATAAAATTATGTTATAAATAATAAAAATATTTGTAAAATAAAATATTGTATATATTGCAAATAATTACACCTAGAAAAAGCCGCAAAGCAATAATTGAAACATCAATTCCGGCTCCATACAAGCTCAAATTGAACCAAACTCACTTCCATCGTACTATAAATAAAATTATCTTTCAAATGGTTGTTTCACGGTTAAAAAGTCGATTTTCTGGGGTGTATTGTGCAGTTTACCCATATACTTATTGTATATATTTTATTTATATTTATTTTTATATAATGTATATAATTGTAAATATCGTTTTCATTAAAAATAAAAATAAAAATTATATTACTTAAAATTAAAAAAAATCTTTTATAAAAATTACTTCCTTATTTAAACCTATGTATATTATATGTGTATAATATATGTAACTAACTAACTTCCTTTTATAAAAAAACCACAAAAAATTAATTATCTAACATTAATTAATTAATTTAATTTAATTCCTAATTTTGTATGTAATTATTTGATTTTATTTAACTTATTTGATTTTATAACATGCCATATATATTAGATTTGATTTCATGCCTTTAATGGCCACCATTAAGGTGGCTAATTAATTTCCAATTAATTAATTTATTTATTTAATTTATTTATTCCGAATTTTATTTTTATTTATTTAATTAATTAATTTAATTATTTTATTTATTTAAATTACCACTAATTACTTTCCTTTTTTGTAAATATTTTCCATTTTTGGTTTTTGTCTCTTTTTAATGGGCTCCTCCTCCCTCATTCAAACTGGATCGATCTTTGGCGGAGAGGAGCCTGATTTTCGAGAGGTTTCTTGTTGAAGAGGGTCTTAGCCTCCAATCCGATCGGTGACAGCGATTTGAGTTTCGTCGAGGCCATCATGGCGTGTCCGAACCCCAAGGTGAGATCCAATCTTATTTCTTGTCATTTCTCTTAGGTAAATTGTAGGCTTAGATTTTGCGTAGGTGTAGTGAGTAGTTTTTAGATTAAAAATCTCAATATTTCACCGCACTTTAATCCACGTCCGACGCCAATCTCTCATCTCACATCTCGATCCTCGTATTTCTTTATCTACCTCACGCAACCTTCCATCTCCGACCACGTACGGTGGTCGGAGACTCGGATCCATCCCTCACATATCCACTGGATCCCCGTCCATACCTCCTATTATTGTGCATAAAATAAAAAAATAATAAAATAAGAAATCATATAAATGTTTTTCCTCTTCATCTCACATTTGTTTTGGCAGGAAAAAAACTTTAAAAAAAAGAAATAAAATTTTCATTGTCTTTTCTCTCTAACGATTGTTTTGCAGGTTCACCACAAAAATAAAAAAACTAAATATTTGTGTTCATTTCTAATATTTTGTATTGCAGGAAAACATAAATAAAAAAACAAAACAAACAATAAAAAAATCCTTCTTGCTCTTGTTCGCATTTCTGATAATAAAAAAATTAAAAAATTACATTCTTTTTTTTCCACTAACATTTTCCTGCAGTTACAGAATAAAAAAATAAACAAAATAAAAAAAACAAAAAAAATAATTGCGGGATCCGGCGGCGTTCCCAGCCGCGCCTCACCCAAGCGGCGACGACCCTTGCCGCTCCCGCGACGCGCCAACCCCACAGCGACCCCGCGCTCGCGGGCTGCTCCAGATCACCGCGGTCAGCGGCTTCCGCCCGCGCCTCCCTTTGAACCGCCCCCGACCTTCTGTAGGCGCGCCCAGCCCCGCGTGCGGTGCTCCAGCCCTCCACCGCCGTTCGACGGTGCCAGCACCCGCGCGCAGGCACCCAACCGCCCACGCGATCTCCACCTTCACAGGCCGCCCGCCCCTCCTGCTCCTCCACCTTCGAGCGGGCGGCGCCACGCCCCGCGCGCTGCCGATCTCCGCCAGCGGCGGCGCCCTCGTCCTCGCACCCGCGTGCGGGCCCCCTCATGCTCCTCCACGACCGGCCGCGCGAACCCGCGCGACTGCCCTCTGCCCAGATCTTAACGCCCAGCCCCACGCCCTCGTCCTCGCCTCGCCAGATCCGTCAGCCGTCCTCCTCGACATGCGCACCACCGAGCCGTACGTACGCGCAGGCCACCGTCGTCGGTGCCGCATAGCCCGCGAGCCCCTCTCCGCGTGGGCGGCAGCGGCCCTACCCATTTTGGGTTGGAAGGGAACGAAGAACAGAAGCCCTAATTGGGATTTGGTTTTTGATTAGAAAAAAGGAAAAATATTGAGGACACCCTCTGGAGTTTCAACTATTACAAAACACCCCCTGCCAAAGATAGTCACATGCAGAGCACGCTTTTCACTGGGTAATTAGTGCTTCAAGCTCCATTTTTAGTTCTTGTTAAGTTTTCATGCCAAAACAATAAAAACTTGCATTCTTGTCCTTCATTTCCTGACTATTATTGATTGCTTGTTCTTGTTGAATTCAATGCTTTTGTTAGTCGAAAAATTTTGCAAAAATTCATGTAAGCTCCTGCCATGTGCTTTGACATTGTATAAAACTTTCATAGCATTTTGAGTTGATTTGATATTTTTAAAAAATAAAAAACAGTGTCGTTTTCCTTATTAGAACTTTGAAAATTCATAAAAATTCAGAAAATAGTCTAAAAATTCCACAATAATTCCTGTAGCTACTTCTTGATGTCTTAATTTTAGACAATTTTTTGTGCATTTTTCATTTATAAAAAACAAAAAAATTACAAAAAATGAAAAATTTTAAAAAAATTGTAGAAAATTATAGGAAAATCAAAAAATAGTGATTTCAGTTGTTGATTGTAGATATTTCTTTATAGTTTCTCTTAAAAATAATCTCCAGGATTTTTGATTATTTAAAAAATTTTAAAATTGAAAAATACTCCTGGCTGTGAATAGTCTCTTTGTTGTGCATTGTCTCATTTTAAGAAAAACACAAAAACATCGGAAAATTAAGAAAAAATTATCAAAAATATTTTAAAATATATAAAACCCAAAAACATTTTCTTTGAATTTTTCTGCACATTTTTTGTTATTTTGAAAAATACAAAAAGAGTGTGGGTTGTTTGTTTTATCACTTTTCTTGATTTGTTCGTCTTTTAAAAATTAAAAAAAATTCAAAAATCACTAAAAATTAACTCTGAAATTTGACTGCATAAGTTTTTCAATTGTGCTCCTTGTGTTCGACCCTGGTCGCTATACCAGGTAAAAAGAATAGCGAAAGCCGCTTACATTGTTTTCATTGATTTATCTCCTTTTTTTAAGTGGTTTAAAATATTTTTCCGTTGACCGAATTGATCGATTAAGGACAACGACATTGTGATTTATTTTCTACCTTAGTCGCATCAATTTCCGTCTCATCAGAATGGTGCTGTTGACGGGGAGTACGGCTTTGTAGTCATTATTCATTTTTGTGATACTTGTCTCTCTTTATTATAATTGTTTTATGACATTCTCTCTCTACTTTTTGTGCGAGGTACTGCGTGACAACTTGGAGTTTACTTTTTGAGGATCCGCACAGGAGGAAGAGTAGAGAATTAAAGAAGAATTTTTTATTTGAGAGAACAATATTTGTTTTATAATAATTTAGGACCTTTGAACATTATGGACACTTAAACTTTTATTGGGGTCTGTTTCACCATGTGCCGGTGCACTTGGGGGACCTCACCGCTGTTTTTCGTCAGTTTTATTTTCTTGTATTTTTATTTTATTTTTGATTCACGTAGAATTTGGCCCCTAAACTTAGGATTTTTATCTTTATTGTGACGTAATTGATTAAGGTCCCAGCCTAATTATTTCCCTGCACCTATAGATCGATAACTGGACTTAATTAATTAAATAACAAAGAAAAAGCGAATTTAAGTTACCTGAGAGGTCATGTGCTGCTAGAGGTCATATACAGCGCTAGTAGGATCCATTGTGGCAGACACCGATCGGCATCAGAGACCGGACCCCGACCTCTCTTGTTGACTTTTTAGCTACTGTGCTTCACGTGTAGAAATCTTTCCTCTAAGGCCATTTTCTTCGTGCATCATATAGGTAGTTTAAATTTCTGTATTTAAATTTCTGCGCGGATCATATTGCATGTAGAGTGCTGGAGTAAGGTACGCATTTTCTATCTCTGCATGCATAATTGTTTTTGACCGTGCATTGATTTTCTCAACTCCCTCCCCCTGTTTTTGGACTCAAATTAATCAAAGAGGAAATCGGAAAGCTCGTTAGGCGTTGTTATTGAAAATATCAAAAAAATACAAAATTAAAAAATAAAAAATTTGGGACTGCTAATTGAACTTGACTCTAAAATTAAACGTAGTTGACCACTTCATTGTATTGGGAGAGCAATCTCCTCATTGTTTGCGCTTTTAATTGCTCGCATACACACTAAGGAGTAGTGCCCAAATCCCATTCAAGCCTCCTAAGTGTTTGTACAACTTTTTGTTGATCACCTAACTCTAAAATTGAAAAGATAAAAGACCAAATCTCATGGTCTTCACTTTGTGTTGAGTTAGTGAATTGGGGGTTTGCCTTGCGTTTGTATATCTTTGGTGTGAGTCGGTTACGATCATTCTTCTATCATTAGCAGTCACCTTCTGTCTCTGTCCCACCCTCCCTCCCTTCTATCTCTCTCTCTTCGTTCCCACCTTCTCTTTTGTTTACTCCCTTATATTCCCTCCCTCCCTCCCGTCATTTTCCTCGCTTCATGATGGGTCGCTTTCCATTCTAGCCAAATTTTGCGGCTTCTTCAATTCATGCCCATCATGCCCTTCCTTTCCCTTGGGAGGTCAGAACTCCATCCGATTTCTCATCTTCTCCCTACCCACCCTCCCATTCGGGACATGCTGTGAGTGACACCCGAGGAGACCAGATTGATCAAATAAGAAACTCAGGTGTTCACATTATTGAGATGAGAGTGCATCCCATAGGAGATCATATGGTGCAGTTGCAAGCTTTAGATGTCTATCCTAGGACATTGGATGAGTACCAAGATCAAGAAGCACAGTCCGCTTCTACTTTGAAACCATTCATCCTGGATTTAGAGTTAATTGATATACTGTCGAAATTCTTTGGGGATGTGCATGAGGAACCATATTTACATATCGAAGAATTTGAGGATATTTGTAGATCACAATCATATTCAAATATCACTTCCGAGGACATGATGTTGATTACCTTCCCATTTACACTTCAGAGTAGAGCCAAGAGTTGGCACAGACGATTGGGAAGGAAGATTACTACATGGGGAGATTTACGATCATTATTTTTGAAGAAATTTTACCCCCAGTGTAGAGCAGAGATGATGCGGTCGTGTATTCGTGATTTTTCAGTTAACTCCCAGAAGCCGTTGATAGATTCGTGGTTGAGGTTACGAGAACTTCTGAGGTGATTTTCTGATCATGGATTTTCGATGACTGACCTTATCCATATCGTCATGAGGGGGAGGACCGCAGAGCAGATTGCATATGTCATTACCTCGTGTGGTGGTTCACACCCCAGTCCTGACCTGGATTTAGTTGAGACCATCTTGGGAACACTTTCCGATCTTTCATATACACGAGATGATTTATTCAGGACAACACATGAGGGAGAGATGACAACAGTTGAGTGTGTGACGCATCATTGTGATTCAAACATCACACACCGATCAGAGGATATGGATGCTGCTACTTCTCATTTGATGGATGTGTTGCATATTGTTGTGAGTTCCCAGAGCCGGATATTGGTTGAGGACCAATTGTATTTACAATCAGATTTTGAGCCAGTCCCGCTCTATCACGTAGGAGATTCTTCGATTCTAGATTTGCTAGGATCCCAAGAGAAAGAGGTAGAACCCACATCTCAGCCATCCTCTGAATCTTTCCAGTATCCATACGCAGTTAATTCAGTGTCTTGTCTTCAGGAGATCTTCTCAGATTCGGAGATATACTTGGATTCATCTCAGCAGAGAGAGCTTGATGAGGGACCGATTTTGGATTTTACCGACCTTGATAGTCCCGTATTTGAGCCTTGTGTCCTCCCATTAGACGAGGTCGATATATTTTCGGAGGACCTGACATTTGACAGCACTGATCCTCAGTTCACTGATGATTCGACATTACTCCCCGAGGGTTATCTGCGGGAGGATGCCATGGACCATATGTACTCGGTTTCACTTTCTGAGAGTGCATCCGATCTGTCAGATCACGAGACCGAGTATTTTGATATTTCTGATAATAAGTTTGAGGATTCTCTCCTCGACGACCCTCACGAGGATGACCCGATCTTTGAGGTATTCGATGATTTCACTGATTTGTCTACATTCCATGCATCGGATATCAGCCTTTATAGTGAGTCTCCTGATCATGATCTTCCATATCTATTCGAGACGGTGATTGACGTAGAGGATTCTCTGACAGATCCATCCTTCTCCACGTTTGACTTCTTCGGCTCTGCCCTTTCACTCCATACAGATCTTGAGCCGATGATTTCTTTTGTGTTACCGGAGCCCGACTTCATCTTCCCATCTCTTTACCCGGTAGCAAACCCCCGCCTAACTGATTATCTGGGTGTTATCATTTACTCTATTGACCTCGTTGTTGTTCTCCCACCAAGACTGCAACGACAGTACGGTATTCGCCTGACAGATGCCGTCTTGAACCTCGATACATCGTTATCCTAACATTTGCGCCCAGCTAGGGGCGTAAACTCTAGCGCTTGTTGAGAGGCACCTCAACACTGATCGACTCACATCTGTATAGACCATCTGTCCATATTTTACATTCTTTCTGTCTCACACCCGATCTCCATCGCATGATCATTCCATACTTAGGGTGTACTTTACCCTAAGTATAGGGGGGATGTCAGACTTGTGATTATTCTTTTGATTCTTTTACCTCTATTTTGCTGCCTATACTTAGGGATATTTTACCCTAAGTATAGGGGAGGTAGACTCTGTATATTCATCTCCTCGGTTTTCTCCTTTGTGTACAGTCTGCTATACTTAGGATTACTTGATCCTAAGTATAGGGGGATCACCGACTTCTATTGCTTTCATTCTTTTATTCGTCGTTGTAGTATACTATTCTTTTCACTTTTCTATACGCAGCACGAGTTATGTCTTTCTTTTCAGCTCTTTGATCACTACGAGGACAAAGTTCGAGCTAAGTATAGGGGGTGTCGTATATATTGTATATATACTTTAGCCATAACTCGTACTTTCATATTTTTAATATGGCTAAAATACTGTGTAAGTACTCAAAAAAAACTAACTAACTAACTAATTACTAAAAAAGATGCAGATATTTCCTCAAAATTCTTTTTGTATATACTGATTAATAAATCAGGTTGAAATATTTTAAAATATTTTGAAAGTAGTTTGAAAATCTATTTGAAAAATCTTTTAAAAAATATTTGAAAAATGTTTGAAAAATATTTTCAACCTTTGTAAAAATATTGTGGATTGTAAAAATTTTTTCTTTGTGTGAAATAAAATTATTTTGTAAAAACTATTTGCAAATGTTTGGAAAAATGGTTGAAAAATTATTTTGAAAATCTATATATACTGTTTGAAAAATGTTTGCAAAATAGTTTTCAAATGTGTGTAAATATTTGTAAAATTGTGTGAAAAATTATTTTGGACTATAGTTTTCAAAATTATTTGTAAAATTATTTTCAAATAAATTTGAGGAATATATGCATCACAAAAAATGAAAAAAACTAAATAAAAATTAAAAAAAACCCCAACTTTGTATATACTTGTATAAAGTACTCAAGTTGTAAATTCTTTCTTATGATTCTTGTGAAATAATCGTCTCACTCTTGTGTAAATATGAATCTCATCCCAAAAAAAATCCTCTTGTTTATACGTGTATATATTACTAACTATTTGCAAAAAAAACTTTTTTTGCATATGCATCCTTTTTCAAAAATCCATAAAAATTTCAAAATTTTGAAAATGGTTTCACAAAAAGATTTTCTTTTCCTTGCATGTACATATTTCTTGTATTTGCATTTGCATGAGCATTTTTCATGATGATTTTGACATTTAAACTAAGTCTGGAATAAATTTGAAGAATGGAGCTTAGTTGAACCTTAATGCACTTAATTTCAGAGGAACCTTATAAGATTTGGAGTTAAGACTTTTCAGGTCCTAGTGACTTAATTCTTTGAGTCCATAAGACTATGTTCACATGTCATCTTGATTAGTTTAAGTAGAATATTTAACAACACACACATGATTCTTTCAGACCGTGGCTTACCTTGGACAATGCACTTTACACGTAGCTCTTCATAGAGGAGGTAGTGAGGGAGCAGAATCTTTTGGCTTGGGGTAGCATACGAGGATAGTACATCTAGGCAGAACCTCTCGTCCTCCTCTAGAGAGGGATGTGCGTCTCAACCTAGTCTGGTGATGTTGAGGTCTAAAGACAGGAGCTGTGGGGTTGCAATAATGCTTCAAAAGAGGGATAGTCTACTGGCTCAAGAGGAAAAACTCCTTATGTACATGCTGCATCTTGTATATATTTTCAAAAAAAAGAAGAAGAAAAGGAGAAAAAAATGCAAAATCTCCAAAAGTGGACAGACCTGATAGAAAAATAAAATGCCTGCCGGAGTGTATATACAAGTAAAAAAAGAATAAAAGCTTGAAAGTCATATATTTGTGAGCTTGCAGCGGGTGACATGGCTACACTGGTCATGCATCCAAGGTTAGGTAACTACACTGGTTACCGTCCATTCTCTTCTCCATCCCCTCTTCTTGAGCTGGTTGTACTTGAACTTAGAAGGGAATATCCCCGCTCCTCGAGGAAAGAGTTGCCAAACCGGGTTATTAGAGTTACCTTGTTGAGAGAGGATGTTTCTTTGCTACTTTTGAGATGAGGAGCTATATTTCACTTACACGTACAAGTAAGAATTCATAGTCATAAGAATTTGTGTATGTAGACTTGTTCTGATCTGACTGTTGAGGAGACCTGAATAGGAGTCTTATGGAACTTAGTGGCTATTAGGTTTTAATTCCATGTCCCATTAAAGTTCCGACACACTAATAATCAAAAAGTCCGACAGAGCTCCAGACTACATTTTTGTGATAAGTTTGAAAGTCAACATTGTTCTAACTTCTTTCCTTTTTCTTTTCTTTATTTTCATTTTCACTTATTTTCCAAATAAGTGTTTGCTAAGGGACTAGCAAAGGTAAAGTATAGGGGAATGATGAATCCACGATTCATCGCCTTTATTCTTTTATTTTAACCTCTTTTCCTTAGTCAAATACCTATAAATACCCATTAATTTCATAAAATTACCATTTTGCATGTATTTGTTAATATGCATTTTTAACACTTTTTGTACATAAATAAAAGAATAAAGAAGAAAAGAAAAAGAAAAGGATGAATTTATGTAATAAATACAGACTGACCCAAACCCCGAGAGAAGGTCAAGACTTGACCTGATCGATCAGGAATAAAGTAGGGGGAGATATGGTCTTCTGTCAAAAAAAATCAAAAATATATTGTACATATTTTTCATGTATATTTGTACAAAACTTACATTATTTTATTTGTACATAATTTGACCTCAAACTAATTACTTTTGTAAATAAAAGTTGTAAATAAAATTATGTTGTAAATAATAAAAATATTTGTAAAATAAAATATTGTATATATTGCAAATAATTACACCTAGAAAAAGCCACAAAGCAATAATTGAAACATCAATTCCGGCTCCATACAAGCTCAAATTGAACCAAACTCACTTCCATCGTACTATAAATTAAATTATCTTTCAAATGACTGTGGTTTCGTATTTTTTTTTACGGTTAAAAAGTCGGTTTTCTGGGGTGTATTGTGGAGTTTACCCATATACTTATTGTATATATTTTATTTATATTTATTTTTATATAATGTATATAATTGTAAATATTGTTTTCATTAAAAATAAAAATAAAAATTATATTAATTAAAATTAAAAAAATCTTTTATAAAAATTACTTCCTTATTTAAAACTATGTATATTATATTATATGTGTATAATATATGTAACTAACTAACTTCCTTTTATAAAAAAAACCACAAAAAACTAATTATCTAACATTAAATAATTAATTTAATTTAATTCCGAATTTTGTATTTAATTATTTGATTTTATTTAATTTATTTGATTTTATAACATGCCATATATATTAGATTTGATTTCATGCCTTTAATGGCCACCATTAAGGTGGCTAATTAATTTCCAATTAATTAATTTATTTATTTAATTTATTTATGTCGAATTTCGTTTTTATTTATTTAATTAATTTATTTTATTATTTTATTTATTTATATTACCACTAATTGCTTTCCTTTTTTTGTAAATATTTTCCATTTTTGATTTTTGTCTCTTTTTAATGGGCTCCTCCTCCCTCATTCAAACTGGATCGATCTTTGGCGGAGAGGAGCCCGATTTCCGAGAGGTTTCTTGTTGAAGAGGGTCCTAGCCTCCAATCTGGTAGGTGACAGCGATTTGAGTTTCGTCGAGGCCATCATGGCGTGTCCGAACCCCAAGGTGAGATCCAATCTTATTTCTTGTCATTTCTCTTAGGTAAATTGTAGGCTTAGATTTTGCGTAGGTGTAGTGAGTAGTTTTTAGATTAAAAATCTCAATATTTCACCGCACTTTAATCCATGCCCGACGCCGATCTCTCATCTCACATCTCGATCCTCGTATTTCTTTATCTACCTCATGCAACCTTCCATCTCCGACCACGTACGGTGGTCGGAGACTCGGATCCATCCCTCACATATCCATCGGATCCCCGTCCATACCTCCTATTATTATGCATAAATAAAAATAATAATAAAATAAAAAATCATATAAGTGTTTTTCCTGTTTATCTCACATTTGTTTTTGTAGGAAAAAAACTTTAAAAAAAAGAAATAAAATTTTCGTTGTCTTTTCTCTCTAACGATTGTTTTGCAGGATCACCACAAAAATAAAAAAACTAAATATTTGCGTTCATTTCTAATATTTTGTTTTGCAGGGAAACATAAATAAAAAAACAAAACAAACAATAAAAAAATACTTCTTGCCCCTGTTCGCATTTCTGATAATAAAAAAAATTAAAAAAATACATTCTTTTTTTTTCCTCTAACATTTTCCTGCAATTACAGAATAAAAAAATAAACAAAATAAAAAAACAAAAAAAAATAATTGCAGGAGACGGCGGCTTTCCCAGCCGCGCCTCTCCCAGTCGGTGGCGCCCCTTGCCGCACCAGCGACGCGCCAACCCCACAGCGACCCCGCGCTCGCGGGCTGCTCCAGATCGCCGCCGTCAGCAGCTTCCGCCCGCGCCTCCCCCTGAACCGCCCCCGACCTTCTGCTTGCGCGCCCAGCCCCGCGTGCGGCGCTCCAGCCCTCCACCGCCGTTCGACGGCGCCAGCACCCGCGCGCAGGCGCCCAACCGCCCGTGCGATCTCCACCTTCACAGGCCGCCCGCCCCTCCTGCTCCTCCGCCATCGAGCGGGCTGCGCCGCGCCGCGCGCACCACCGATCTCCGCCAGCGGCGGCGTCCTCGTCCTCGCACCCGCGCGCGGGCCCCCTCCTTCTCCTCCGCGACCGGCCGCGCGAACCCGCGCGTCTGTCCTCCGCCCAGATCTTCACGCCCAGCCCCGCGCCCTCTTCCTCGCCTCGCCAGATCCGTCAGCCGTCCTCCTCGACCTGCGCGCCACCGAGCCGTACGCACGCGCAGGCCACCGTCGTCCGTGCAGCATAGCCCGCGAGCCCTTCTCCGCGTGGGCGGCAGCGGCCCTACCCATTTTGGGTTGGAAGGGAACGAAGAACAGAAGCCTTAATTGGGATTTGGTTTTTGAATAAAAAAAAGGAAAAATATTGAGGACACCCTCTGGAGTTTCAACTATTACAAAACACCCCCTGCTAGAGACAGTCACATGCTGAGCACGCTTTTCACTGGGTAATTTGTGCTTCAAGCTCCATTTTTAGTTCTTGTTAAGTTTTCATGCCAAAACAATAAAAACTTGCATTCTTGTCCTTCATTTCCTGACTATTATTGATTGCTTGTTCTTGTTGAATTCAACGCTTTTGTTAGTCGAAAAATTTTGCAAAAATTAGTGTAAGCTCCTGCTATGTGCTTTGACATTGTAATAAAATTTTCATAGCATTTTGAGTTGATTTGATATTTTTAAAAAATAAAAAACAGTGTCGTTTTCCTTATTAGAACTTTGAAAATTCATTAAAATTCACAAAATAATCTAAAAATTCCACAAAACTTCCTGTAGCTGCTTCTTGGTGTCTTTTAATTTAGACAATTTTTTGTGCATTTTTCATTTATAAAAATCAAAAAAATTGCGAAAAATGAAAAATCCTAAAAAAAATTGTAGAAAATTATAGGAAAATCAAAAAATAGTGATTTCCTTTGCTAATTGTAGATATTTCTTTATAGTTTCTCTTAAAAATAATCTCCAGAATTTTTGAATATTTAAAAAATTTTAAAATTGAAAAATACTCCTGGCTGTGAATAGCCTCTTTGTTGTGCATGTCTCATTTTTAGAAAATCACAAAAACATCGGAAAATTGCGAAAAAATACCAAAAATATTTTAAAATATATAAAACCCAAAAACATTTTCTTTGGATTTTTCTGTACATTTTGGTTATTTTAAAAAATACAAAAAGAGTGTGGGTTGTTTGTTTTATCACTTTTCTTGATTTGTTCGTCTTTTAAAAATTAAAAAAAAAATAAAAATTCAAAAACCACTAAAAATTAACTCTGAAATGTGACTGCATAAGTTTTTCAATCATGCTCCTTGTGTTCGACTCTGGTCGCTATACCAGGTAAAAAGAATAGCGAAAGCCGCTTACATTGTTTTCATTGATTTATCTCCTTTTTTTAAGTGGTTTAAAATATTTTTCCGTTGACCGAATTGATCGATTAAGGACAACGACATTGTGATTTATTTTCTACCTTAGTCGCATCAATTTCCGGCTCATCACAACCCTATGCTTCTCAAGTTACACAACGTAATATATAAGAAGAAGAGAATTTTTAATAGTTTAAAATTCTTCTTCTTCATTATCACCATCTTCTCTCTCTCTCTATTTCATGTCCACCCATCTCTCTATACATTGTGACCATCCCCTACAAATGGTTTGTGAAGACCAAGATCGTTGTTGTGTTTTCGGATCGATCACTCGTGACCGTTCGTCGTCTTTGATGCCTCGTGCTCTTGAAGAAGGAAAAGAATTTAGTTTGATGAAATCGGGAGCTTCTCGACTCATACCATCTCTTTGGATTGTGGGGACCGTGTGTCTCATCTACGTGCCTGCAAGTGCTATCTTTTTCGTACCGAACCTGAGACAGGAGGTCTCTTCACTTAGAGATTAGAATATTACGATCATGCTTCAAGCGGTAACCCTTATACTCATGTGATCTTGATGAAACAGATTGGGAATTGTTCCCAAGAAATGTGGTTTCATCGATTTTTTTTTCAATTTCCATTGCAACATCAACTAGTACAACTAGTCTACTTAGATCGCATCTGATCTCCTTGCTTCCATGATGTACAAGGCATGTTTGACTCCCTTCAAGAGGTCTCCTGAGAAAAATTCTAAGATGTGGTCGAAGGAGTTGGGTTCAAAAGGGAGGTGGATTTCTTCGGTAGTAGAACTTTGAAGCACCTAATCCTTCATGGATGGGGAGTGGTGGATCAATTAGATAGGTCAAGGGGTTGATCATAGAGAGAGGGAGAGAGAGAGAGATAATGTAGGTGACTAGCTTTCATGCAGTAGGGAGAATAGGACTGGAGAAGTGGAGTTGACTAGGAGATCAACTCATAGTGCTAACAAACAGCATGGCGAGTGGGCCATGGAGAGAAGTTGATTTGAAGTTTTTGAGTTTATGGGTGATTTTGCAGATTAATAGGACTTCACCAATTAGCGAGTTGACCAAATAAATAAAACCAGAGAAATAAAGAAAAAAAGAAATAAAAGATGAAGTTAAAATAAAACCAAGAAGAAGTAAAAAATGTAGATCTCAATGAGAACTACATTTTCATTAAGGGTGTGTTCAGTTAGGTGGAAACCTGGGGGAACTTTGGTTTGCACTCCAAAACCTCAGGTTCTCCCCCCAGTTCTCCATCCGAAACCCGCATTTCTACCCCGTGGAGACCACAAGTCATATGCCACTCTCTCCTACGGGAACCATAAACACCACTTCTCTCTCATTTAATACAATCAACCCCCCATTTCTCTTTCTTCCACTTAAAAACACATTATATTATGTCATCTTGTCATCTAAAAATTATAAAGTACTCGACATCTAATCATATTTCGAAACTCGACTAATTCACACCACAACAAACCCCCTCAATAATAAATCCTCCATTAAAATATTAAAACAAACAAAAGGGTTACTTACTGGATAATCTTTTTTGGGAGAGTTATCCTATATATATTAATCCTCCATCCAAATGCTACCTAAGAACTCAATATTAAAATAAGTAATATGTATAAACTACAAATTCTTTGGAGTAATTTAAAGTTTAAAATACCTAATTTTTCATGGGTATAATATTTTCCTTTTATTTTTTATTTAATAATATATATAATATGATTATTAAAATAATATATCTATTTTTTGGTTTTCTATTTCTTAAGGGAAATAGGAAATAAAATTAAAAGGTAATATATACATATGAATTAGGTCATTATATACAAGATCAAAGTTGGTCATTTTAATGTCTTTTTATGATTTTTTTGCTTTTGATTTGTTGTGGTAGTTAAAGACGAAGTAAAGAAAAAAATGAAAATAAGTAAATTACAAATAATAAAATGTGTACATAAATCACATGTAAAAGTTAGGAGAGTTGTACCCTCGAACTTATGTTTCACGCATGAACTTGGATTCCTTTGAGCTTATTATTGTTTTGTATATAATTTTATGTACAATAATTCAAAGGTGAGTAGTCTATAGCATGCTATATGAGAAATGTATTCAACTTTACAACTTTTAATCTCTTTGAACTAGGGTTTGGGATTACTTGAAATTTATAAAGGTTATTTTTGTCAGCATTTTTTTATTTATTAAGGTCAGTATTCTGCACACAATGAAGAAGATTTCATGTCATTTAAAGTTAATATGAATCTATCAAAAATGTTTGATGATTGTATAATATATACAAGCATTTATGCACATGTTTCAACTTCTTGTTTTTAAGGATTTCTTTTTAATCTATCCAGTGTATTAAACTCATGAGATATTACTGGTTCATATTTATTGGCAACATCGATTTATTTATTTTCATGTTTAGGGGGGGTTGTTGTGCTTTTTAATCTGGAATACAAGCCAAATTTTGAGTCTTAGGTGAATACATATTCATCACGAAACCACCATTAGGTCCACCTCTTCCCATTTTGCACTTAGGAAAAGAAGAAGGAAGGAATGGGAGTTAATAGTTGTTAATCATCTCCGCTCGTGTTGATCCAAGCCATCTAATCAATCACCGCCGATCAACACCCATTAAGCATCTGAGGACATCGATGTAGCTCTATGGTGGTTGTCCAATTGACGAACCACGAAGATATTTGGAGCTCAAAAGCGAAGGAGATGTCATGTACATCAAGCACATGACTGGACATTTTGAAGATCTTCCTATTTGCTAGTAGGTCTTTGCCCAACTAGCATCAATCATTCCTCATCCTCACGTGCTAGGTGGGCATTCTGGGCTTTATGTACTGTCTACTAGAGTGCTTTGGGGAATTATATCAACACCCTTGTTCATGCATTTTAATTTATTGGAAATACACCCCTCTATTCAGGACTCGATATCTTGTTAAGTTAAGTATCTTTTTTATGATTTTGTTCCTATGCATTACTTAGCTTTCTATTGATTGATTCATGGTTTTCGGATGCAATTTGATATATCTGTTAATTTTGTATTTTGAGTGACTCGGTGATCACAATAAGTGATTACTAAATGAGTATATCATGTGTCTTCTTCTTTATGTGATTCTGTGGCAATATTTGATTGGGCTTTCTTCCGGCATGTTGATGTTTAGCATGGTTTAGAGTAAAGATGTTTCTCAAAAGCCTCTCAGATCTTCCATTCTCTCTTCTTGGCTTTCTATCTTTTTGGTCTCTATTGCCAAATACTACTTCCCTTTCTCTATGCTTTGGAGTCATAAATACCAACACGGTCTCATTTTTTTGATAAAATTGGAAAACATTCATGTGAAGCTTCACTACAACAAAATGGGTTTTATAGTGACATTTTAAAAAAAAAACCATCTCTATATCATTTTGTGTTAAATGCATAATGATAATATTATTCATTGTAATTTTAGTTCAAAATTTATAGACGATAAGATTTTTTTTAAAATTGTAATCGATAAATAATATGATATGCACCATAGCTAATAATATAATAAAAGATAACATTCGTTGTTAATTTCAAGTAAAAAATTATGATAAATAATATCGTCATTATATATTTAAAAAGAGATGATTTAATGATTCTAAAACATCACTATAAATCTATTTTGTTTGTCCAAGTACTCATACATTTGAAGAGGTTGGATGGAATAAGTCATAATGTCACCATTTGGAGAATAAATAACCACCATTTGCTTCCACAATAAGTTACACATTTAAGAATTATGACAACCAAAATCAACCAATTGTCTTAACAAATCAAGAAATCCCCAACCAGACTGTCTTTCTCATTCTCTATCTCATCTGTTAGATATCTATATATGCGGCATCGTATTTCTCCACGTGCTTATTTTATATTTACATGCCAATACAATAATTAAATGTAGACGTAGAAGAAGTAAAGGAATATCTAGCCGGCGAGAGATCTCATATGGTGACGCTGTTCGGCACTCCTCTGCAAGTGATACCGGGGCCGGAGCTGGGCATTAACAGCTCATAAGGAAGCACCCCGGCGCCACACCGGTTTCGTAGCCTCCGGTCTTGGTTCCTCCTACCCATTTCCTCCTCCGCCCTCCTCACCTCCGCCAGAAAGTCGTTGAACGCTTCCGCTACCTCAGGAGACCATGTGTAGCTCTCCCTCCCCCTCTCCCCGAGGTATTCCTCGTCCTCCGAGTGCGTCGACAACGTGTCGATTACCGTCATCAGCTTGGTCGCCTGCAGTACGCTCGGCAACGCAGATAGGAAGAACCTCTCCGGGTTTGCCATGAAGCTCTTGTACTCCGGGTCGCCTTCTTCCGGCACTAGCCTCCGCATGAGTGCCGGCCGGTTCGGCATGTATCCTCCCAGTGGGTACTGTGCGAAGTTGAGCGATGCGTGCTGGGCGGAGCACAGCCATATTATGGTGCTGAGGATGGAGATGAGGTCATCCGGCGATGCCAGACGTGGCCACCACGGGGCGTCGCGGGTGTCTGCGTGCCCCACATTGATGGCCTCCGAGTACCAGCTCTGAAGCTCTATGTCAGTCTGGACGGTCGCTGAGTCCGGATAGTACGTGTGGACGTACGTCTGCACCCAGTTTTTTATCGCCGTCCAGATCATGAGGCCGTCGCTGGCGTACGGGTAGTCCTCAATGAGCAGCTTCAGCCCGTATGGTCGCGTCGGATCCGGCTCCGCGACACCGCTGCGGTACAAATACGTTTAGGCTCACTCTCGCCAGAATAGTTAAGTCACCGTGTATAAAAATGTGGGTTACTTACCGGCGGACGAGATCGGCCGGGAGACTTTCCTGGTCGAATCGGTAGGCGGTTGCGTACACGGCAGCGCTCATCTCCATGGACACCGACCCGGGAGTAAAGAACGATTCAATGACGCCGCAGCCACTGATTAGTATCTGCCGAGCCAGCGCGTTGATGTTTAGAGTGTAGCGGAGGTGTGGGTGGAGGAGCTTGAAGATGGGATGCATTGCGCTGAGCTGCCGGTAGGCTGCGAGGATAAATGGCTCCATGGAGGCATGGGTGCGGAGCCAGTGGTTGATGAGCTGGTGTACTCCGGCGTCGTTGGAGCAGACGTGGGCCTTGGCCAGCTGCCAGAGCCAGCTTGAGGTGGCGTCGACTGGGGGAGTGAGTACGCGTTTCGCTCGGGCATTGGATGTGCCTGGGGGAAGGCTAAGTTCGATGGCAATGGGCTTGAGGGTGCCCATGGAGGTCAGGAAGAAGAGTGTGCGGGTTGCGTATGCTTTGCGACCTGCCTGCGAATTGATGCGGTCCAGGAATGGGAGGAAGATATCGTGGTAGTCGAGCATGAAAAGCTTCTTCTCTTCCAGTGCCTGTTGATTTTGGAGGAGCACCCACGGTGTCAGAATGGCTTCGTCAGGAAATAATGTAAGAGCATTAGTTTGAACAGAGGAGATTCTCTTCTGTTTATCCCATGGAACCATTCCATTGTGATCAAAGAGGAGGATCCTTGAACGGTAAGATTTACCTGTTGGACGGTCATGCCTTCGAGCTGGCCGACGATGTGCTCTTCACGGAGGGAGGAATTGGCTGGTCCGTATATTTCTGGATCCAACTTGCTGGTAGGCGGGAATTCCTGAAGACAATATTATAATAACATTAGGTGTAAGAGCGAATGAGTGGGTTTTTACAAAAAAAAAAAAGGTACACGTGTAGATTCGTCAGTGGGAATCCTCACCTTGACCCTTTCGATGCTAACCGGATTGATCCCAGCGATGGTTTGCCGGGCAAACTCGTCGTCACGGATCCAGGCAAATCTATCCTCTGCGCAGATGCAACAAAAATTCCCATATTTTTTAAAAAAGACACTCAGTTTTTATTAAAAACAAAGGGGTGTCGAAGTCTACTTACTGGCGAGAATTCCGGGGGTGT
This sequence comes from Ottelia alismoides, assembly GCA_037367405.1. Classification (NCBI taxonomy): domain Eukaryota; kingdom Viridiplantae; phylum Streptophyta; class Magnoliopsida; order Alismatales; family Hydrocharitaceae; genus Ottelia; species Ottelia alismoides. Next base: position 895,422 of record JAZKJV010001895.1, on the reverse strand, counting down.
CATATTTGAGGAGGGCATCCGCCTCTTGGATCTTGGACATGAAGGGTATCTTGTTGAGGAGGTGAGCCTGAAGGCCATCCTTGACTCGAACCGTGGCCTTGTAGAGGCCGTCCATCTCGTGGAGTCCGTCGAAGTCATGGCACTCCTCGGAGGTAGCCACAAGGGATGGAACCAGGACGTGGAGCTTGGCCTTGCGCTCCCCGGCGTCTAGCATGTCTTGCTTCAGCTCCTCGAATGCCTCATCACGCGGCACATAGATGGGCAACGGGGCCTCCACCCTGCTCTCGGCCGTCGGATCTGATAACGTTGCACACGTGGACGTTTGTCATTTCCGCCCGTTCCATAGGTAAAAAGATATGGGGAAGGAGATCCGAACGAAATAAACTATTTACAAATACAATCGTCATGAAAGCATTGAAAGGAAAACCGTACTTCTTTTATGGGATTCATGTACTTCAACTCGCCACAGGGTGGCTAAATTTTGTACAAGTTTTTCTTTTGTGAAGTTTCAATACAATTACCTTTTACGTATAAAAAAAAACTGAAGCGACCCAAAGATCACGTGGCGGAATTATATCTATCTCCTACAGCGATGGCACACGTTTCCCATCCCAATTCTCGATGCAATATTAAACACCTTGAAAGCGTGGATATTTTAGGGATCGTCCACTTTCAAGCACGGCTTCCATTCTGTGCGTTTTGTTTGAGATGGTCCCAAGACCCCACGACTATGAAAATGCCGTGTGCTCCTTTTAATCAATGTGTTCAAACCTCCCAAATGATTAATTAGTTAAAATAAATGGAGTGGATGCAGTCCTTATTTTTTCTCCTTTCAAAATGCTTAATTGTAGAAAATCTTACTATAATGGTGAGACACTGAGACTCACGGTGCAATCCTTTTTTGTTATGTGGTTGGTAAGAATGTTATTTCAAACAATATTCTCAGAATTCATGGTGGAAAGAACATGCAACTTCCACGGACAATCAAGAGTCTCAGCCTCTATATATAAATAACTATTCGTAAGATAACGATAAGTCAATATTTATTATTTTGTATATTCTTCACTCCTAATATCAAAAGAAACCCTCCACGAAATATCTACTTTGCTTTGGAAGTTGGACTTTCAAATACCACATACAAAGAATTGAAGAGGGAGGTCAAACGACAAAATGTCCATCGGAGTTCCACAACGTCGGAAAGCAAAGCAAACTAAGGGCCTGTTTGGTTGCAGGGTTGGACAAGGTTGGGTTGGGCAGGGGTACCCCTGTGAATAGTAAACTGTGAGGAGGAGAACCCTGTTTGGTTGGAGGGGTAACCCGGGTTGGGCCAAGCCAACCCTGTCCAACCCTCCAACCAAACAGGCCCTAAATGACAACGGACCACCTAACTTCGGGTCACTCTTTTAGAAACCAAGAGCCGCTTTATGTTAGTCCAAGAAGATATGTACACATGTCCTCCGTTCGCCAACACAACGTCGTCAACACGAGATTTATAGTCTAAAGCCACTTTTTTCAGTTATACATCTCACGCAGATGGGGTAAGATGTTAGGTTGTCTATCTACGTCAGTAGTGGAGAATAAAATTATATAAATAAAACCTTAAGTGTAGGTAATAAATGTAAAGCCAGCTATCTATATTAAGCATATAATTTAGTGGCCGAATACTTTCAGTGAGTCTAGAGTCTTAACTATATATATTAATCTGCGTCATATGATTCTACCGATTGAATATGAACTAGACAAATAGGATTAGTAATGGACTAAGGCAAGGTAAGGCTCACCGGAACTAGTAGCTGGGCGCCCCGTCCTGCACCGGCGAGGGTACGGGATCCTCTTCCCGCCCTGGGTGGGGCGAGACCGGCCTTTGTCGGGGTTGCCCAGGTCGTTATACAAATCGTAGTCGTAGATCCTGTCAGTCATCTTCCGCTCGCCCGTTCCATCCCCTCTCAGCAGTTTCAGCTCCTTCTCCCTCAGTTCCTTCAGCCCCGCAGGCGTTTCGGACGGAAGATAGGGCTGCATCATCAAATACAGAACGATTCCTTTTTTGTTACAATCACTCTACAGGTATATATATCTTGGTAATTTTTTTAATGCCAAGCTTGGGAGCAAATTACAACCTTATCAGCGAAGAAGATCCTCTTGACAGGTTGGTCCTTGTAAGGCTGTACCCAGGAACGGCAATTGAAATAAACAGCACCAGTTAGGAACCCCTCGATCACTATGCCCTCCAGGAAGAACTCCCTCTGGTGGTTGTTCTTCACCGCGATGGCCCCGGCCGAGCCGAAGCTCGAGTCGACAGTGAACTCGGCGGTGTACACCGCCTTCTCCCCCCTCTTCTCCTTGCTCTTCTCGAACCAATCCCTGAGCACTGCCTCATTGCTCCTCTTGGGCTTGCTCGTCCCTGGATTATCGCAATTGCAAAACAATGATTAGCTTCTGAAAGTGATTCGCAAAGCAAAAGGAATCAGTATTTGGGGGTAAAAGACAAGACTCCTTTCCCCGGGACGTCACCTCCAACTAAGGACAATACTTGTAAAGGACAATGACGGCACGTTGTTTCTTCCAGCGCGAGAGGATTCTCTGCAACACCCACGCCCAAAACATACCAGAAAACGCTAAACAATATAACATTAACTGTGCAAACCCCATTTACACAATGCAGTGGTTGATTGTTTCCTTTGTGGTGTAGATCAGGTGCTCAAATTCCATCCTTTCAATAGGAGAATGAAGTAATTATTTGGTCGGATAGGTCAGCTTAATCAGATACTTTCGTTTTTTAGCGGCGGGATCTACTCTAATTTTAGTCTGATTGAACTGCTCGATGTCAAAATGTACAAACAATAAAAAGGTCCAAGCAATGGAAAGCTTACTCGGATCGATCTCTGTGCTGATGATCTGCAACCCAACACGGCCTATGCCGATCTTATCGACCAGGGCATCCATATGATTGGCGATCCTCTCCTTCATGTCGGTCTTTCTGTTCCACCTCACTGTCACGGAAACCCTCACCTTGAACTTCACCGGCTTCTCTGGCACAATCACGGTGAGCCTCTCGTGTATTGCTGCGAGAACCGGAGGTATCGTGCAGCTGGATCTGATCCTCTTGTGGGAGGCAGACGTGATGAGGCAGACGTGCTCAGAGCTGAGGAAGCTCGACCTGAGGAGCTTTGGTCTTGGCAGGAGAGAGGTGCCCAGGAGCTCGTTGGCCGCAGCCATGCTGGAGTGTGAGTGGTACGGTGTCTTCTTTGATTTGAAGTAGAGGCTTTGTGGTCACTGCTGCGTACGAAGATGGTAGCCGCTGCGTATATATAGAAGCTCGGAACAAAGCAGCGGCAAAGAAGTGTATCTGTCCGAGTATGCAACGCGTCAGAAAACGAAACATCGCGGTTAGTGGGCCGTGCATGAGTTTATTTTGGGGAAATTATTGAAACCACTTTTTCTATCGCTTTTCAAAAGACTAGAAAATTATATATTTTCTCAAACTCTTCTTAGACGGAATTCTTGCAGCTTTCCAGTTGCAGGTGATATTTGACGAGGGGCACCGAAGATTTGTTCATTTTATTTCCGCGGTTGTTTCTTTGGAACAGAGTGTACGGCACAGTGAGAGAGATTATTGATGCAACTACGACATGGCTAGCTTATAAAAAAAAACGCATTCATGCGAGACTTCCTCCTTGTTTGAATGTGAAAATTATTTTAATGCATGTTATTATGATTTCTGTATAGTTTAGGTGTCCTTTGAATCACCGCCATTCAGGGGTGATCTAAGAATTTTCTACTACAGAGACCATAAAGAGAGAAATGTTGTTGTATGATTATCCATATGATAGTTTTGTTATAACGATAGATGGGTATTTGTGCAATATTTAACAATTAAAGATAATTATATATATTGTAGATACAAAATCCTATAAAATAATAAATATGTATATAAAATCCATGTAATGTAATAATATATGAATTTATGTCAGCATCAAAGTTGAGGTCAATTGCATTTTAAGAGACGACTTTTTTTATTTCAGATACATGATACCTCCCGTTAATAAATCATTCAAATAAAAACTTTATAATGTACTTTTTATCTTATAATTGTGCTGTAATGTTTAGTAAATTATAAGTTTTTTACAACTACTCCATGAAAGTTAGTAAATTCTTTTTTTGTGGAAATAGGGTAAAACATTGCTTTTATGATTACGAATCGATTCAATTGGTAAGTTTATGATTATACTATTCATTTGCTTGCAAGTGTATTAGTTAAAAATCGAAGTCAATTTGCTTTATAAAAAGAAGATATCAATGAACTTCTATGAAATGGTTTCACGGGATTCAGCCAATTGTTTCGATCGTGGGATATCATTGAGAAATAGGAATCCGTGTTATTTTCCTCATCCGGCAACCTGAGGACTAGCCCTAGCCTAGCACTCACTGAGCTTGTCTCTTCCAAGCCCAGAGAAGAGGCCCTTTCCTGAGGCTGCTACCCTTCTTGCTTACTCCTATTCGCGGGTTCTGTTCAAAATTATGAACAATGATAAAATATGATGTAAGAGGTGTATTAAAGGTTGAGAATGGAGAAAGCAATGAATAATTTTCATGGAACTTATCCTATTCACTTTTAGTCCTAATATCTAAAGGTTTTCTCTTGAAATTTAAATGAGAGTAATTTATAAAATAATGCAATACCTCCTAATATTTTAAGATAAATATTAATACTATTCACAATTACCATAAATAAAGAAGGATATATATATATGATATTGAATTTTTGAGGACGTACTGAAAAGTATTTGAATCCTACAATAGTCCACTAATTTCATACTTTATTGATAAAGAACTTTTTTGAACAAAAATAATTTTAAAATTGTGTGCTTTGTTTAAGTGTAATTTATAATAAAATCACGAACAACTCGAATATGCATCAACCGATACTACATCCTTATATGCTTCTTGCGTAGACGGATTAGATGGAGAAGGAACTACATGACCTAGACAACTTGATTTGTGGAGTGTTTCGACGTAGATTTCGTGTCAGTTTGGAGATGGTGAGGTGAAAACGGGAATATGAGAGCCGCTAAATAGTGGTCTAACAAATCAGACTTACTATCGCTGGGGCGACCACTCAAGCCTTCGCGTTCGTCAACAATTAACCCACACAATTAATTAAACAATCAAGAGCAAGGATCAAAATTTATTATTCCCTACTAAAAATGTACAGTGGCAAGCTAGTAGGGGTCGAACACAGGAAACAAAGGTGTAGAGTGAACAGACAAAAAGTCAAGGCCTATGTCTAATGAACTACTTAGCCAATAAGGATTTTTGTGGGTTTTTTAATTTTATATTTTTTGTAATTACTTTTTTTAATTTTATATTTTTGTATTTTGATTTTTAATTTTCTGATTATATATTTTTTCTTTTTATATTTTATATTTTTTATATTTTCTTTTTCTTTATATAGAATATATATACAAAGTAAAAGAGAGAGGAATAGAGTACTTATAAAAATAAGTAAAAATAGTCAAAAATTAAGAAATAACATATTATATTTTTCTAATATTTTTGTGATTTTCCAGTTTTTCTAATTTTTTTGTTATTTTTAAAGTCAAAAATATTGAAAATAGTGGAGAAAATAAAGGTCTGAAACTAAAATGGAGAAATAAAATGGAAACCAGTAGCAAAAATTCTCCAAACTAATTTTCACTTAAAGATAATAAAACAAAGAAAATTCAGAGACAAAAATTAGGTTTTTAGGATTTTTACAGAATTTTTAATATTTTTATAAAGCTTTTTAGGGTTTTATAATTTTTAGGAGTTTTGTTTTGTATTTTTTAATGATTTTTGGTTTGAAATTAAAACACACTAAAATATGCAAAATATATTTTTTGGGGAATTTTCTGAGGTGTATTTATAATTTTTATGGGTTTTATAATGCAAACAGTGTTGAAAATGAAAGTTTTTGAATTTTTATAAATAATTAAATCCAATAATGATGCAAAATAAAAATATACCATGATACTACTATGCAACAAGAGCCTAATGAGATTTTTGTAGATTTTTTAGCAATTTATGGATGCATTAAATAAATACTAGCAACATCAAGAAAATACATGGCTGGCAGGGGCATAAATGCAAATAAACAGAAAGTCAGGGGCCTGGTTGTAATTTTAGCAAAAATTCACGCACGAAGCACGTGTTATGTTGTTCACAGGGGTATAATTGCAAATAATAAAAACCGACAGGACATGAGCACAAATTTCCCAAAATTATATTTAATTGATTATGTACAGGGGCATAAACGTAATTATCAAAAAGTTCAGGCTTAATAGTGCAAAATACCCAAAAACCACGTGTCCCAGTTACGTGAGGTGACGTGGACGAGGACTAAAGTGCAAATCTAAAAAGTTAAAGGGTCTAGTTGCAATTATTACAAAACTTTTGAACTGTAGTTGAAAGTTTTAGGACTAATACGTAAATACAAAAAGCATAGGGGTTGGATGCAAAATACCCCTCGCTGCGCACGATCGGACGGCTGATGACGATCCACTTATCCACGTGTCCTGATCTGGTGACCCAATGACGCTTTGCACGGATGTCCAAGATTAGATCCCCACGAAGGGATCCAATGGTGGAAAGTCCTGATGATCTGGCGGCTCCTGTGCATTCTGGACGGCGCTCCTGATCCAATGGCGGAGAGAGGTTCACGAAGAACACACTCCCCGTCGAGCTTTAACAATTGATTCCGGCCGACACATGGCCTCTCCGGCCCTAGGATCAAGGACAAAATGATCCTGGGGCCCTTCCGCGTCGAACGATGGTCTCAGCAGCGGCTGGGACGACGAGGTGAGGGCCAACGGTGGCAGTGACTTGGGAGGTGCTTCCCTTGGTTGTCGAGGCTCTTTCGAGCCTCCTTTTGCGTTCTTTCCTGCAGGGTTAGAAGCACGACAAAAAGATGGAGCTCGGAGTGCTCTCAGATAGGGGAGTGGAGGCGAAATGTGGGTTGGACGATGAGCTCCGGCGTACGGCGGAGATGGGAGCTCGGCGGGCTCGATCTAAGCGAGATCGAGGTGGATGGAGGGGTGGAGCGGAGCGACGGAGCGATGAGGGATGAAATGGAGGTGATCGTGGAGGTTGTGGGTGACGGATAAAGGCGGAGGGTGGAGGCGGAGCTAAGCTCTGTCGCGAACTTCGGCTGACGATTCACGACGAAAGATGCAATGGAATCCTAAACTGCTGCTAGGCTAAGTTATCCTAATCAAAAGCTACAAGAAAATGCAAAAAGAAAAGAGGGAGACTCACTGGTGTGGGCTGCAGCGAGCTGTAGGCGGCGCTCCGGCGAGGGGCTTGGACCACCTCGATTCGACTCCAAAGGGCTCGAGCTTGGTCTTAATGTGTTCCTGCTGTCACCAGGAGCACGAAGAACGCTCGCAAACTCGGTGTAGGTGGAGGAAGAGGGATCAAGAATCGAAGGGAAGTCGGGTGTGGCTTTTAAAGAGTTGACGGTCGAAGCGTGAAGATCGAAGAATATCACGTGAATCGTGAGTCCACAGATCACCCTATACTTTACCATTGCTAGTCCCTAGCAAACACTTATGCAATAAATGCAGAAAGAAAAAGAAAGAAAAGTAAAAGATGAAGGAGGATTTAGTTTAATTATCAAACTTGTCTTCACAAAATCAAAGTTTGGAGCTTAAGTCGGACCTTCAGAATTTTAGTGCGGGTGGAACCTTAATGAGAGCTGGATTTGAAATCCAACAGTCCTTGAGAATCCCAAAACCCTGCCCAAGTCTCCTCAATAGCCAGGTCAGAAATATCTCAATTCGTATGCAAACCCTTACAACTATGAATCTAACTCGTACGGTGTAAGTGATAGTGGCTCTCCCCAACTAGAATGACAAAGAGACTGACTTCTCCAGTATGACAACCCAATGATTCCCCAATCCAACAACTCCATCCTCGAGGAGCGGGGTATTCCCTTCTAAGTTCAAGTGGCAACCAACTCAAGAGGAGGGGGTGAAGAGAAGAATGGACGGTAGCCAGTGTAGCTACCTGTCCTAGGATGCAAGACCAATGTAGTCAAGTCATCCAGCCGCAGGCTCACATTTTTGACTTTGGAACTCAAGCTTGCTTATTGACTTTACACCATATGTACATACTTTACAGTAATTTATTTTTGTACAGGCCTGACCATTTTTTTTAAATACAATAGCATTTACATAAGGAGTTTTTCCTCTTGAGCCAGTAGACTATCCCTCTTTTGAAGCTTTATTGCAACCCACAGTCTCCTGTCTTTAGACTTCCTCATCACTGGACGGGTTGGGGTGCACTTCCCTTCCTAGAGGAGGACAAATGTTTCCACTTGTGTGCGTCTCACACCGGCAAATCCAATCCCCTCTCCACTCCAACTGAGTTGAGCCATGTGAAAGGTGCAGGTGTCCAAGTTAGGTCATTATCACAAGAGTCGTGCGTGTGCTCCGAAATACTCTACTTAGGCAGTCAAGAATCCATTGAACCAAGTCTCGTGATCCTCAAAGAATTAAATCAACTAGACCTGAAGTACCTCAAACCCAGTTCCTATAAGGTTCATGTTATTAGGTAGATTTTAAGGTCCAATCAAGCTCCAATCTCTGGATTTTATTTAGACTTATTCAACCATCAAACTCAATCCGAAAAATGCTCATGCTATGCAAATGATATGCGGAATGCAAAAAATATTTTTTTGTGATGTAATTTTCAAATATTTTGAACTTTTTATGGATTTTTGAAAAGATGATGATGCATATGCATTTTTTGTATTATTATTATTATTTCAAAGAGATTTTTCACTATTTTTGGATTTTAATTTTTTTGCAAATTTTTTTGGGATTTTTGAAAACAAAAAGATTTTTGGCTGAAAACTAGGTTAAAATATTTACATGGGCATGCTTCTCATATTTACAAGAAGTGGATTTTATGAATTTACAAGGGTAGGTGATCAATTTTATAAGTATATATAGTGAATTTTAGTGAGATGTATGTATTCCTCAAACTTATTTGAAAAGGTTTTTCAAACAATTTTTGAAAACTATAGTCTAAAATAATTTTTACAAACAATTTTGCAAACATGTACACACATTTGAAAATCATTTTGCAAAAGTTTTCAAAACAGTATAGATAGATTTTTCAATATATTTTTGCAACCATTTTTCAAACCATTTGCAAATCATTTTTCAAACATTTTATTTCACACAAAGAAAATAAAATTTTACAAGCCATACATTTTTACAAAGGTTGAAAACATGTAACAAAACGTTTTCAAAATAGTTTTCAATAAATGTTCACAAGGATTTTCAAACTATTTTTCAAACATTTTGCAAAAAACATTTTCACCTGATTTATTAATCAGTAAATACAAAAAGAATTTGAGGAACAATCACATCTTTTTATTAGAGTTTTTTAATGAATTTTAAAGAATTGTTATTAGCCATATTTATTAGGAAAATACGAAAGTACGAGTTATGGCTAAAGTATATACGTAGTATATACGACCCCCCTATACTTAGCTTGACCTATGTCCTCATAGATCGGAGAGAAAAGAGAAGACATAACTCGTACTAAGTATAGACAAGTCTAAAGAATGGGTGAATAAGAGACAAAGGAATGAACAAATGAGAAGTTGACCGTCCCCCCTATAATTAGGATCATATAATCCTAAGTATAGCAGACTATACACAAAGCAGGGAGGGTCAAGGGTGGGAATGATCGTACTCAAATTGTCTCCCCCTATACTTAGGGTAAGATATCCCTAAGTATAGACAAGAAGAGGAGACAATGAAGAGGATCAAAGAATAGAAAAACTCAGGGTGCGCACCCCCTATACTTAGGACAAAGTACATCCTAAGTATAGAAGACTGTTTACAAGGGGCAACACCTTTTTGGTAGATAAAGAAGATAGAAGAGGAAAAGAAGAAAAGAAGAAAAGAAGAAAAGAGATGAAAGTGGATATGAACAACTCGGGATGCGTACCCCCCTACACTTAGGATAAAGTACATCCTAAGTGTAGTAGTGATGAAAAGGATGTCATCATGTCGGTAGAAGAAGATAAAAGAGACGGGAAAGAAGAAAAGTCATTCAAAAATGTTTTGCTCTGCTTGGCCTTTCTCTGCCTCTTTGAAGATATCCAGCTCATCCCTGTAGATTATTGAGTCAACGATAGCCATGAATGTATCATGTTCAATGTATGGCTTCAGAAGCTGTCCATTGACTACAAATGGTTGTGCGTCAGCTGATAGATTGGATATCAATACACTTCCGTTGTCACGCACCTGCTTAACCATAAACAGCCCAGTCCATTTACTCTTCAATTTCCCTGGAAAGATCTTTAATTTCGCATCGAACAACCACACCTTCTGACCTGGATCGAAGGACTTGCGGCGGATATGCTTGTCATGCCATGTTTTTACCTTCTCCTTGTACATCAGGCTGTTGTCATATGCATAATATCTGAATTCCAATAATCTGTTCAGATCCAATTTTCTGTTCTTTCCTGCCTGCTTGGAGTCCAAATTACAGTTGTTAATGGCCCATAAAGATTTGTGAATTAGTTCCACGTGCAGATGACATGGCTTGTTGTATACAAGGAAGTAGGGAGACATTCCCAAGGGTGACTTGTACACTGTTCTATAAGCTCAAAGAACGGAATCAAGCAGCTGAGACCAGTTCTTGCGATTCGGACGCACAAGCTTCTGTAGAATTGTCTTGATCTCCCTGTTTGAACATTCAGCTAAGCCATTGGACTGTGGGTGGTAGGGTGAAGCAACATGATGTTCAATGCAGAATTCCTGGGTCAGCTTCTTCACCTCTCTGTTTATGAAATGACTACCCCCATCAGATATGAGAATCTTGGGAATCCCGAACCGTGCTATGATGTGATCTCTCAAGAATCGATAGACAATCCTACTGTCGGCGGTTCGGGCGAGAATAGCCTCCACCCATCGACTTACATAGTCGACAGCAAGCAGAATATATTCATAGCCCTGGCTGTTGGAAATGGACCCATAAAGTCGATGCCCCATGCATCAAAGATGTTTGATATCTGAATGTATTTCAGAGGCATCGTGTCTCTCATTCCTACGGTTCCGCCCATCTTCTGACAGTCAGTGCAGCATTTGACATAATCATCTGCATCTTTGAATAATGAAGGCCACCGGAGGCCACTTTGAAGAACTTTTGCTGCCATTGGTTTTCCTGAATGATGTCCTCCAGAATCTTGGTCATGACATAAGGCAAGGATACTTGGAACTTCCTCCTGAGGAATGCACCTTCTCCAGATACAATCTACTCCCTCATGAAACAAATACGGATCCTCCCACTGGTAGAAATGGATTTTAGACAAGAATCTGTCTATTTTCAACTTAGGCCAATCCTGCGGGATTTTCTTGGTCACCAGATAATTCACAATGTCCGCATACCAAGGAAGCGAGGTGACATACATAATTGCCTCGTCTGGAAAGGTCTCTGTGATCGGCTACAGGTTCAGCTCAGGAGATTCCGGCTCAGGAAGCCTCGATATATGATCGGCCACCACATTCTTTACCACAGGTTTATCTTTAATTTCCAAGTCAAATTCCTGGAGGAGAAGGATCCACCGAATGAGACGTGGTTTGGCGTCCTTCTTCTATTGTAAATACCGAATGGCTGAATAATCAGTGTAAATGATTACTTTGGATCCAAGGAGGTAGGATCTGAACTTTTCCAGGGCAAAGACTACCGCTAGCAGCTCCTTTTCAGTGACAGTGTAGTTTCTCTGGGCTTCGTCGAGCATTCGACTAGCGTAGTGAATCGCAAATGGAACATTATCTTTTCTCTGTCAAAGTACAACATCAATGGCATAATCTGACACATCGGTCATTATCTCAAAAGGTTGAGTCCAAATCAGTGGCCGTAAGATAGGGGCCTGTGTGATGAGTTCTTTCAGCTGATTAAAGGCAAGGAGCACACGGTCATCTACGATAAATTCATTCTCCTTGCCTAGCAATTCGGTCAATGGTCTGGCCAGTTTGCTGAAATCTTTGATAAATTGTCGGTAAAAACCGACATGGCCCAAGAATGACCTGACTTGTTTGATGGTTGTAGGTGGCTCAAGTTTGGAAATCACATCCACCTTGGCTGGGTCAACCTCCATACCACGTTTAGAAACAACGTGACCCAGCACGATTTCTTCGGTCACCATGAAGTTGCTCTTCTCCCACGAGAGCATAAGATTGACTTCGCAGCACCTCCGTAAGACTCGGTCTAAATAATCCAGACAATGATCAAATAAATCCCCGTAGACCGAAAAATCGTCCATAAAGACCTCAAGAAAGTTGCCCACCATATCGGCAAAAACTGCAAGCATACACCTCTGAAATGTGGCTGGGCATTTCAAAGCCCGAACGACATTCGTCTGAAGGCATATGTACTAAAAGGACAGGTGAATGTGGTATTCTCTTGATCTTCAGGAGCAATAGCAACTTGGTTGTATCCAGAGTAGCCATCCAAGAAGCAGAAATATTCCTTCGCGGACAATCTCTCCATGATCTGGTCGATGAAGGGTAAAGGGAAATGGTCCTTCTTGGTGGCGAGGTTAAGTCTTCTGTAGTCCACGCACACTTGCCATGAAGTGGGTACTTTGGTTGCGATCTCCTCTCCTTTATCATTCTTTACAATGGTGATCCCTGATTTCTTAGGCACCACATGCAGAGGGCTCACCCATTTACTATCGGAGATGGGATAAATAAATCCCGCATCACACCATTTCTAGATCTCTTTCATAACAACCTCCCGCAGATTAGGATTTAATCTTCTCTAAAGTTCCCGAGAGGGCCTGCAATCTTCTTCCAGAAAAATGCAACGCGAGCACAATGATGGATTGATCCCATGGAGATCCGAAGTTCGCCATCCTATCGCCTTGCGGTTGCGTTCAAGAACCTCCATCAGACAAGATTCTTGGTCTTCGGTCAGGCGTGCATTGATAATGACCAGGTACATGTTCAGCTCTCCCGCAAGGAAGGCATATTTCTTGTTGGAGGGCAAGGGTTTTAACTCTGACGGGGTCTGAGCTGCTTCAGAAATGACCTCAGCTATTAATGCAGGTGGCGATTCTTTCATCTGTTCGGTGTCTACCATAATCTGTTCTTCCTCTTCTCTCAAATCTTGACAGAATACCTCGATGATTTCCTCCTCATCACAAGTTTCTTCAAAAATCTGCTCTTGGTTTTGGAGGCACATCACCCCCACGATAGTCTCATGTAGCACATCAGCGAGTTCCTCATCCCGATCGATAAGGGGAAATTCGACTGCGGTCTCCACTCCCTCCTCAGGGCAGAGGAGTTCATGGATCTCATTGTCATCCAAGAATAAGCTAGTGTCTTGAATTTCTGCTAGAAAGTTGCAGTCGTCAGAATACTCAATCACCCTTGTGCATGAGGCCGATGTTCGTTCGGCTGGTGCTCCCTCTGGTTGGGTCTCCACTCTGATTGTTTCATTGCCAGCGCCAAAAGTGATTTCTCCCGTCCCATAGTTCACTACTGCTTTCGACGTCCGTAGGAATGGTCTTCCAAGTATGATTGGGGTAAGGAGTAATGGAGCGGGGACATCCATATCTAGTACCACAAAATCGGCCGGGAACTGCTTTTCCTGAACCGTGACTATCACGTCCTACAACAGGCCCCTAGGCCGCTTGACTGATTTGTCTGCAAACTACAGAATCATCTTTGTAGGCTTGAGCGGTCCTAGCCTGAACTCTGTAAGTAGCGAAGCTGGCATCAAGTTGACGGAAGACCCGTTGTCGAAAAGTGTTCGTTCAAACTCCTGATTAAACATCTGACAACGCACAAGAGGTGCTTCCATGTCTGGCTTTTTATCCAGGAGGTTGCTGATAGCATTTATTGTGGTCATTGTGAGGATATACTTTTCGGACTTGCCACCCATGCTTCTGGAATTGTGAGGGTGAGGCCTGCGTTTGGTTGTACATGCATCTTTTAATCCTTTCTTTACAGCTAGCATGTACTCAAGAGCTTTCATCAATGGCATGTTTAATACCAAATTCTGGATGATTTCAACAATGGCAGGGTCAGACAAAGCATTTTTCAAATTTTTCATTTTTTTATGTTTTTTCATTGCTTCTGGAAAAGGAATATTTACAAACTCTTCACCAATATCATTAAAAATATTGTCCATGTTGTTGTCTACAGGTAGATGACAAAAAGGAATGGATTCATCTACAATTTTTGGACCAAAAATAACGGGCTCGGCTTCAGGAACTGGCGTTGGACTCGCTGCAGGTGCAATGCTCCTCTCGTCAGGAACTGGCTCTGAGGAAGGTGCAGACGTCTCCAATGTTGTCCTATCTCCACCGAGGTTGCTGCTATCTTTTTTTGATTTACTATTTTCTTTATTTTTTGCGATTTTCTGACTGCCGATGCTCCTTCAAAAATGTTGCGTGGCCCTGGTGTTGGCTAGACTGACGATTCCCTGTCAGATGCAAGATGCTTTCCCTTCGCCATCGCTGATGGCTGGAGTGTCCTACCGCTCCTGAGAGTAATATCATTAGATAAAAAACAATTTAATTCACCTGATTCGGGTTGGACACTGCCGGCTAGCTGCTCCTTGCGTCGGAAGTTATTCGGATTGGCTTCGACCTAGGCTGGTATGACGGTTTTGGCAGCCTCAGGTCGTCGATCTTCTGGGTCATCACAGCCATGTTCTTTATTAATTGTTCAAGGCAAGACAGGGCCGGATTAACCTGCACAATCTCAGAAGAATCCCCTTGCTGAGGCCTAGAGTGCTGGTATGGCGGCTGAGATTGCGACTGGTAGCCCTGAGAAAATTGGTGAGGAGGGTTGGAGGAATACTGTGAGTTCTGTTTGTTGCATGGGGAAGCCGGTTGTTGATGGTATCCTTGTCCGCGATATCCGGACTGTTGAGGACTGTGCTGGTAATTTTTCCTCCAGGTGTTACCGTGAGATGGAGGCTGGTATTGGTATGAGGACTGGAAAGGTCTCCCACCCTGCTACTGCTGGTGAGAGGGCATGTTGCCCATGTTCTGACCCTGAGGATGTCCCTGAGGACGGGTCAGCTGTGCTTCATTGTTCCATACACCATTGATCTCCTGAATCAGTGGCGGGGGTGGTGAGAACTGCTCGGAGTAGGCTGGCTGGGACTCAGGTTGATATACAACCATCTACGTCTGAGGCTGCAGGGGCTGCTCCGGAACCTGCACGTAATACACATGCTGAACAGGCTGGGGCTGCGGTGGAGTCGGCTGAGGGTTCTGCTGCATTGTAGGCTCCTTCTTCTCAGCATTCGGCTCAGTAGAAGTAGACACATTGTTGCACATGTTGGCATTCAACGCACGAATGAGCTGCTCCAGTTGCTGGGAAATCAGATCGAGCTTTTCCAAGCCCTGGGTCCTCTTCTCAATGATATATAATTTTTCGAGGTCCTGCGACCTCTTCTCAATGATATCTACCTTAGACAGGTGGCTCCCAATGATGCTCAGGTTGGAGCTCTCATCCTTGTCCTCGGTGTGAGAAGCCATGTTCACTGGCTTGCTGATGGCGGTTGGTATCTTCATGTATGCTCTGGACGAGGATTGAGCGGCTTCTCCTTCAGTCATTTCCTAGAAGACGTTCCATACCACATCCTCGTCCTTGTTGAAATGTGAACCACCGCAAGCGGCATCTATAAGCTTTTGGCTCTCAAGTGATAGCCCACCAAAGAAATGCTGTACGAGACTAGTCTTTGGAATTTCATGGTGGGGGCACTTCTCCTGGAGATCCTTGAATCTCTCCCACGCTTCATGGATAGTCTCGTGGGGCTGCTGGCAGAAACTGGAGATACGGACACGCATCTGATTCAATCGCCCGAGAGGATAGAATTTATGGAGAAATGCATACTTCAGCTCCTCCCAGGTCGTGACTACCTTCCCAAGATGGTCGACCAAATATAGGGCCTTGTCTTGAAGGCTGAAGGGAAAGGCGGTCATCTTGACTACCCCCAGAGGAATACCAGGATAGTGAGCAGTGGCACAGATGCGGCCAAACTTCTTGAGAAAGATATATGGTTCCTCAGTGGTATTCCCGTGGAATGTGGGAAGCAGGGACAGAAACTGCGGCTTCAGCTCAAAGTGGGCATGAATACGTGGAACCTGAATCCACTCAGTGATGCGACCCGCTCCTGGGTTGTTTATTTCCTTCAGCGTAGGCTTTGATTGCGGTGGATCTGCTTCTGCTGCATCAAATTCTGGTCCTCCCACTGAGAACTCATCTCTAACCTCTTCAAAATTGGGCTCTTGATTCGGATCATCCTCCCTGCGACCATCTCTGGCGTCGACCCTCCTCCTCAGATCATTCAACATATCTTGGAAGGCAGTCTAGGCCAGGGCTTGATTAGTCAACTGTTGCTGGATGGCTTGAATGGAAGCCAACAACTGACTGTTAACTTCGTTCTACGTGGCGTACTGCCCTTCCCTCGGATTGACTTCAGGTTCAGGTAGGGGTTGTGGTCCCTTTCCTCTTACACCGGCCATCTCAGAATGAACTTGAATTTCTGGCTCGTGATCGGGTGGAGAATCTGCATGACGGAGTAAACCCTGATCAGTATCTTCCTGAGCACCCATTGTTGAGATGAATCTGGAATTAAGGTCAATCCCAGATTGTTGTGAACGGAGCATAGGATATTGACTGAAATAGATCTCCATCCACAAAGGGTTGAGTCGGGGACAAGAGTAATCCTAGTTTATTTGAAGGGGAAGAGCTAATTCGGGTTGCGAGTCCATCCCGAACAGCGGATATTTTGGTGAAAGGCAAGTGTTAAAAGAAGAGAGAATAGGGGAATCCAAGGAGAAATTCACAAGATCCGAACTAACTTCTTGGAGATCACCCCTCTTTATGGAAGACGTCGCCAACACGGATCGATGTGGGTGTCGGCGAGGTCCCGACTGAACCATCCGTGTGACGACATCTTGAGAAGGTCAAAAGGGAAAGATGACGGGTGAAGAGCACGAAGGTAAACAAGAAATAAAAGGAATGTAAAACAGTAGAAGGCTCACAATGAGCAAGGGTCAAATGGAAGGAAAGCAAAAATGGCACAAAGGCGCGATGTTTTTGATCTTGACCTTAATTCAACTAATCAATCCAACCCAAAGCAATGGATTCACCAACTCGACCCATGAAGCCGTGAAAGTTTGGCAATTATCTTTGTGAGTTTTAGATTTGATTTTTAGGAAATTATCTTTTCACGAGTCCTTAGAGCGCTACGCCTATACGAGCGAGAGTACTGCCAGAAAAGTATCCCGTACTTGTCCTCCTCCTGTGTAACCTGTAGTCTGTGCTATTTGAGGTCCTTGTAACCCTTCCTGGATCCCTACTCAGTCAAAGAAATAGAGGGAGGAATCCGATAGGCGAAACCAATACTTCGAATCTCCCTCGCAACAGAATCACCCGTGAGCATGCGAGAACCTACTCGGACACAAGACGATGAGACAGACACACCCGTGAAGGCGTGGCCTACGCTCGATACTTCGGACAAGGTCAATGCTCTACACAATAGAGAGTCATTAATGGCGACCAAGCCCTACTCGTCCACATACGATAGAAGCGCCAATACTTCGGAAATCCAGGCGATACACAAGGCAACCATAGACTAGGTTTTGGGCTCTAATCCTTATGACGACGCTCACCTCACTGGGAAGGAAACCTTCATTTGCAACCTGAAAACAAATTTGCTCGCCCCAAGGCAATGAGTCCAATTAATCAATTTTATTTAGGTCAAGTTTTCGTTAACAGTCCCTTTTTTTAATTTTTTTGGTGTTATCACTTGTTTTGAGTCAATTCAATACAAGCGCCTAACGGTTTTGTATTTTTTTCTTTGGTTCCTATTTGATCCAAAAACAGAGGGAGAAGAGTTCGGAAAAGCAATGCAAGGCGGCACCAAGATGGAAATCTCACCTTTTGTGCCTAAATGATGAATGCAAAGATAGAAGACTTACAGTGCCTCCTAGCTCTCTCCATGCGGGATGCAAAACAGAAATTTATAAACCTAATCTAAATGCCGATATGCACACGGAAATCGTCCTAAGCAGGCAATTGCTAGCATGAAGAACCACAAGTTGATCACCAATCCTCAATCCAAGAGTCCGGTCTAGGCTCACCCCTCCTCCTCTCGACAAATCGAGTTCAGGAGCAGCGCTTGGCAGGGTGGGCTCGCGGCACGGCGGCTCGAAGATGGTGAAGCAACTGTTTAATTTAAACTAAGTCCAAAAACGTACTATAGGTACATGCAATGGTTATTAGGGTGTTTGGACCTAATTTACTCGATCAAGCAAAGCCTAAAAGCTAAGGGTTCATTCCACAAAAGAAAGGAAAAAATAAAACAAAACCGGAAAATGATAGCGAGAAAACGTGATGAAAACCGCGGTGAGCCCCCAGGTGTACAAACACCTGACAATTGGGCCCGAGTGTCCAAAGTGTCCATGTACCTGCATTATTACATATTATAAATGGTCTCTCTCTCACCAAAATGAAAAGAAACTAACTATGTCTCTCTCTCTCAAGTTCTCCTGCTCTCTCCTGCCGGCTAGGATAGAATATCTGGCTCCTCCTCCAAGGATGCTCAGGATCCCCTAGGCGATCCTCCTCGGTCAGTGGTTCCCTCGCAAGAAAACGAGAAGAGATGTCCGATAGTTCAAAAACAATTATACAATAAAATTAACAAGTCAAAAATGGCTAAGCAATTAAAAATGGCTAAGCAATTAAACAAACACAAGTCTACTCTACAAGCCGATGCGAGCAAGGATCAAAATTTATTATTCCCTACTAAAAATGTACAGTGGCAAGCTAGTAGGGGTCGAACACAGGAAACAAAGGTGTAGAGTGAACAGACAAAAAGTCAAGGCCTATGTCCAATGAACTACTTAGCATATATAGATTTTTGTGGGTTTTTTTAATTTTATGTTTTTTAATTACTTTTTTTAATTTTATATTTTTGTATTTTGATTTTTTATTTTCTGATTATATAATTTTTTCTTTTTCTTTTTATATTTTATATTTTTTGTATTTTCTTTTTCATTATATAGAATATATATACAAAGTAAAAGAGAGAGGAATAGAGTACTTATAAAAATAAGTAAAAATACTTAAAAAATAAGAAATAACATATTTTGGCTTTTTTTATATTTTTTCTAATGTTTGTGTGATTTTTCCAGATTTTTCTAAAATTTTTTGGTATTTTAAAGTGAAAAATACTGAAAACAGTGGAGAAAATAAAGGTCTGAAACTGAAATGGAGAAATAAAATGGAAAACAGTAGCAAAAATTCTCCAAATTAATTTTCACTTAAAGATAATAAAACAAAGAAAATTCAGAGACAAAAATTAGGTTTTTATGATTTTTATAGAATTTTTAATATTTTTATAAAGCTTTTAGGGTTTTATAATTTTTAGGAGTTTTGTTTTGTATTTTTTAATGATTTTTGGTCTGAAATTAAAACACACTAAAATATGCAAAATATATTTTTGGGAATTTTTCCTGAGGTGTTTTTATAATTTTTATGGGTTTTATAATGCAAACAATGCTAAAAATGAAAGTTTATGAATTTTTATAAATAATTAAATGCAATAATGATGCAAAATAAAAATATGTCGTGATACTACTATGCAACAGGAGCCTAATGTGATTTTTGTAGATTTTTTTAGCAATTTATGGATGCATTAAATAAATACTAGCAACATCAAGAAAATACATGGCTAGCAGGGGCATAAATGCAAATAAACAAAAAGTCAGAGGCATGGTTGCAATTTTACCAAAAATCATACGCGAAGCACGTGTTTTGTTGTTTACAGGGGTATAATTGCAAATAACAAAAACCGGCATGACAAGAGTGCAAATTTCCCAAAATTATATTTAATTGACTACGCACAGGGGCATAAACGCAATTATCAAAAAGTTCAGACTCAATAGTGCAAAATACCCAAAAACCACTTGTCCCAGTCACATGAGGTGACGTGGACGAGGACTAAAGTGAAAATCTAAAAAGTTAAAGGGTCCAGTTGCAATTATTACAAAACTTTTGAACTGCAGCTGAATGTTTTAGGACTAATACGAAAGACAAAAAGCGCTGAGGTTGGATGCAAAATACCCCTCGCTGCGCACGATCGGACGGCTGATGACGATCCACTTATCCACGTGTCCTGATCTGGTGACCCGAAGACGCTTCGCACGAACGTCCAAGATTAGATTCCCACGAAGGGATCCGACGGTGGAGAGTCCTGATGATCTGACGGCTCCTGTGCGTTCTGGACGGCGCTCCTGATCCAATGGTGGAGAGAGGTTTACGAAGAACACACTCCCCGGCGAGCTTTGACGATTGATTCCGGTCGACACACGGCCTCTCCGGCCCTAGGATTAAGGGCAAAATGATCCTGGGGGCTTCCGCGTCGAACGATGGTCTCAGCAGCGTCTGGGACGGCGAGGTGAGGGCCAACGGCGATGACGACCTGGGAGGTGCTTCCCCTGGTTGTCGAGCCTCCTTTTGCGTTCTTTCCTGCTGGGTTAGAAGCACGGCAAAAAGGTGGAGCTCGGAGTGCTCTCAAATAGGGGAGTGGAGGCGAAATGTGGGTTGGACGATGAGCTCCGGCGTACGGCAGAGATGGGAGCTCAGCGGGCTCGATCTGAGCGACATCGAGGTGGATGGAGGGGTGGAGCGGAGCAACGGAGCGATGAAGGATGAAATGGAGGTGATCGTGGAGGCTGTGGGTGACAGATAAAGGCGGAGGGTGGAGGCGGAGCTAAGTTCCGCCGTGAACTTCGACAGACGATTCACGAAGAAAGATGCAATGGAATCCTAAAATGCTGCTAAGCTAAGTTATCCTAAGCAAAAGATACAAGAAAATGCAAAAAGAAAGGAGGGAGACTCACCGGCGTGGGCTGCAGTGAGCTGCAGGCGGCGCTCCGACGAGGGGCTTGGACCACCTCGATTCGACTCCAAAGGGCTTGAGCTTGGGCTTAATGTGTTCCTACTGTCACCAGCAGCATGGAGAACGCTCGCAAACTCGGTGTAGGTGGAAGAAGAGAGATCAAGAATCGAAGGGAAGTCGGGTATGGCTTTTGAAGAGTTGACGGTCGAAGTATGAAGATCGAAGAATATCACGCGAATCGTGAGTCCACAGACCGAGCTAAACCATGCGTGAGTATCATGGGTAATCGAGCAACAAATTTGCAGAAGGCGTTGACATGATTTGGTGAAAGAAAACACCTCGAAAAAGAGACAAAACTTGGTTCTGACAACGCTAGGGGAGGAGGTCAGACAGTTGATCGAGGTCAACTGTCAGACCAACCTGGTTGGTTCACGTGGACCAACAAGGAAAAATCCCCGAGAAAATAATTAAAAAAATCATTTAAAAATAGTAATTGAATTTATTTATTTTAGGTTATTAAATAAAAAATATTTTTAATTTTGTAAATTATTTTATGGTAATTTTTATTTATTTTTTCGAGGTTCATAATTGCAAGTTGCCTTTTATACCTTTATAGGTATATATCTATATATTTTAGTATTTTATTTTTATTTTGTTTATTTAATTTTTTTGTTTATTATTTTATAAATTTATATAGTATTTTTAGACACTTAAATATATTTTTATTTTATTTTTCTGATGTGTTTTGTATATTTAATAAAATAGAAATAAATTCTTTGTAGGTATGTATACAGGTATTATACCTATGTATTATATTACAAGTATTTTATTTTTGTATTTTATTTAGGTTTTTATTCTAATTTTAATGTACATATATATTATAAATAATATTTACAAAATTACAAAAATATAAAATTATAAAAATAATGAATAAATAATAAAATGAATATTTTAATCTGTACAAGTATACAATAGGGGTCCAAAATTCAACTTTCAAACCGTAACTCTGCCAAATGCGAAACCACCGCCATTAAATAGCTTATTTTATACTATATACAATTAAAGTGAGTTTGATGCATTTGGAGTTTTCATTTGTGAGATACAGGTCTGGGAAGTTGAGATTCTGGATTTCTATTCAGACCATATCTTTATATCTGTATATTATTTTTGAGGGAAATCACTTTTGTATTTTTCTATATGAAATTAGCTGCAACTTTCATGTACAAAGTTTCTTTATTTGGAGTATAAAAAGTGGAACCAAAAATAGGTCCCAAAATGAATAAAGAATGGATAAAATAAAAGGTATTTTTATTGTATTCTGGCCCTTATCTCCCCCTACCTTATTCCTTGTCGACCTATTCATCAAGATGCCTAGGTCTCCGGGTTTCGGGTCATAAAATATTTACAATATTTTATTCTTTTTCTTTTCTTTTATTTATTCTATAATTTTGGTTTTAACTACAACATTTTATATACTATTTACATGCATATGCATGAATGCTAAGATGCTGGATTTAATGCTATTTACACGCATTTACTAGGTTTTTTTGAGGCCAAAATGATAGAATAAAGACGATGAAATGTGGATTCATCATCAGGGAATCCCTATCTTATCGAATTATTGAGATTTTTCATTGTTGTAAATTATGATGTTCATCCTATGTTCATATATAAGTTCAGCTTCTCAATATTTATGCGGTAATACAATAAATTGGCTGAAGGTAACAAATAATTTGACTATTTGTTATCATATCTTCTGGTCTTAGATATACATATATCAATGAGTATTATTCATTATAGAGTTAACTTTTCTTCTTCTATTAACAATAAAAGTCATATTCATTGCTAAAGGTTCATAAAATATCGATTTATCCATTGACTTGTTCGTTGAAATTCTTATAAATTGACACTAATTTAACAATGACTAGAAGAAAAATTCAATGGATAACATTTAATATGATTCGTAGCAAGGAATATAACAATATATTAGATATTCGCTACAATTTTAAAAAATGAGGTGATGGATAATATTCATTATTATATATTTAACTATAGATAATAGGGATACCCCACAAATCCTATAAACTTTGTCAATTACCTCCTCGACCTTTGAAATAATGTATTCCCCCCTTGACCCCGTAAACTTGCTCCGTCTTATCCTAGAGACCCTACCGTCAACTTTAACTTTATTGGATCATGTGTGACATGATTTGATCAATGATGAATCTTAGCATAATTACCTCTTAGTTTCCAGGGTATATATGTAGTAGAGACTACAATGTATACCCTTAATAAGGTTTCATGCAAGTTAGCTAGAATCTAGCACCAGAGAGTGCTACTTCATTAGGAAAATAAAGGATGGTATTGGATACCTACTTCATGACCTTGAGATTCTTAAAAAATCTCATGTCTAAGGATATGATTATTAGAGGATGACTCTCTTAAGAATCATGATGAAAATGAAGTAAAGGAACTCATTGAATCTTGAGAAGATAATGAGTTCCTTTAAGGTATGGATTCCATGTTTCAATTAAGTCGGACAATGATCTGACTTCATGTGATGAAGCTTCTAAAGGTCATGACATGGAAAGATGGATGTTAGTAATAAAGTATAAAGTAGACTTCATATACAAGTGTTGTATATGGACCCTCGAGGATCCACCTATAAGGGTAAAACCTATTAGGTGTAAATGGATCTTCAATAGAAAGAGGGAATCTAATGAGACTATAGAGACCTTCAAAGCACGGCTCGTATCCTCAAGATACACATCGAAGAGAAGACATCGCTTGCGATGAGAGTTGCTCTTCAGTGACTATGCTTGAACCCATAAAAAATATTGCTAATTATAGCTACACAACTTGACTATGACATCTTCATAATGTGAATCAAGATTGCATTCCCCTATGAATACTTCTTTTAGGATATTCATATGAAATAGCCCTAGAGCTTCATAGTTGAGGACAACAAGGTGTGCAAGATGAATAATTCCATCCGTGGACTCAAATAAGCTTCTTGTAGTTGGAACACTTGATTTGATGAAATTATAAATGTTATGATTTCATATAAAATCTTGATGAGCTATGTGAAGCTTAGTAGGAGTGCCATTGTGTTCATCATGCTAAATGTAGATGATATCCTAATCATTTAGAATGATATAAGGATAATAATAAGTGTTTTATAGACTAGCTATTCCATACCTTGAGATATGATCTCAAGGATACCTCTTAGATCTTAGTTCTGAAGTTGTTCAGAAGCAAAAGAAGAGGGTATTGGGAGCGTCACATTAGTAGTACACCATGGACATGCTCCATTTTCTGGAAAATTCCAAGAAAGACTTCTTTTCCTTTAGATATGGTACTGACCTATCTAAGGGGACAACACCTGAAAGAGTTGAGGATGTGAATGCTAAAACTGCTTGCCCTTGTGCATCAATTACGAGAAGCCAAGTGTATGCTAGATGTGTACAAAAGCCAAATGTCTGCCATGCAGTGGGAGTAGTAAACTACTACTAAACCTACTATGGAGATAAAACACCTGATTGCAGTAATAACAATATCTTCAAAGATGATAAGCTTAGAGATAGTGATCTCAAAGTCTTATCTTTAAGAGCTTAAGACTTTACAGATAGTGATCTAAAAGGTCTTAACTGTAGATACCTTAGGAGATAAAGATCTCCAGGAATAAGGGTATTCTGATAATGATAATTGAAATTACATACTAGTTATAACAGTTATTAAGTTATAGTATCAGAGACACTACAACTACCTAATTATTGAGTATTGGTTGCATAAGATGGAACATTCACATTAAATGCGAGAACTGTTACTAGGAGATATGAAAAAAGGACTTGGTGTAGTCTCTCAGGAACAGAGTGACTGATCAACTTACCTAGCTACTTTCCTAAATATCCTATGATTGTCACATGAGTGCGGGTTTAAAATTAGCCCATTAATAGCTCTTTGGGCTAGTGGGAGATTCTTGGACACGCGAGCCCACGACGAGCCATCATGCAATAAAACATTATTGCTAATATCATTCCCTGATCTGAAATGAAGAATAAATAATTTGCATAATAGCCCCCTTAGTACAATTAGGGTTATGTACCATGGCTATCTTAATGATCATACAACTGTTGATTCAATTATTGAACCATATACGCTGGTGCTTAGATAAATATCTAAAGAGTTAGATTGAGGACTCATCAAGTATCGTCAAATGATTATTAATAGATGATCTCCAGCCTGAGAAGGAGATGGCAATCCTTTCTCTAAAGGATGACATCTCACTAACCTCTTGATGTAGGTCATCTTCAAATGAATAGAGATTCGGAGGTGTTAGATAAGTTAGGACAAAGAGTTGACTTAATGAGATCGAGATGACCAAAGACCTATGTTGTATGCTCTCACGATATAGGCATGTATCCTCTGACCGAAGACAGATGTGTTACTATATATCTAAGTATATACATTTGGCAGACCAATAGGTTGATGACCTAACCAAGGTTTATACACCGACGTGCTAGTGTGCATGCAAGGGCATATGAGTAATACGATCTCTCAAAGGGATCATATAGGTACATTACTGAACCGGAATGCATTAGCTTACCACTGAGATATTGGGAAGAATCAAATTCCATGTACGATCGTCTCGTTTTGGAAGCTTGACTGAATTTGTAGTTTGATATATGCTTTTGGAAAGTATATGATCGATACCAACTTCCAATAGTCAAATGAGAAACTTAATGATAAAACCCTGAAGAAGACAATCTAAAAGTGATCTAAAACTTCGGGTTTAATCTGGGTCTTCCAGTATGCATGATGTACATGTATTAGGATAACCTGAGGGTGATGTGATCATAAACGATTGTATAATCATGACGCTTCCATTCCTAGGGTGTGAAGAAACGGGTCTAGATTTTAGTGACTCTTCTCAGTAGAGAAGTAATCTGATCTTGGTTCAAATGTTGGGCATTGATCTGAAAGTGATTCAGATGCAATAAGAAGATTAGGTTTACGGTCTTGATTTAATCAAGCATCTATGGGAGGTCCACAAGATCTAGATTTGAGATGTGATCTCAATATCCAAGTCACTATATGTGGAACAATACAATCTCCCTGTTCTTATCTCCAAGTATTCGCGGAGAAAGCGCATTATCCTTGAAAGAGTTCATGGATAATTTCATTGTTGATATATGTATCCGAGCATTGAGAAAATGGATAATTAAATGTGATTTAATTATCATGAATAATATGAAATTGATTCATATTATATTGAGAGTCATCTAAGATAATTAAATGTGATTTGATTATCAAAGATGTAAATAATGTGAATGTGATTCATATTATTTGGGCACATGATAATAGAGATCCAAGATGATTAAATGTGATTTAATTATCATGGATTTTGAGTAATGTGGATAGAACTATCCATATTAATCATATATATTATAAATGTGATTTATAATATACAAGAGAGATCTATTTGTAACTTACATTTGTTAATTAAATGTTGATGTTAATTGGATTCACATTGGACAATTAATTGGAAATGTAATTTATATTTTATTTTGGATTGTGAGTGTGATTTAAAATTTTCCAATGGTAAGATTGCAATATTAACAAAAAATTTATGAATTATTTTTGTTGAATAATTTACAGCAAGTATTGTTGTAAATCTTGGATATTTCCATGGAATAATGTAATCTCATGAGATTACATGAGATTGCTGCCAACTCCCATATTATGGAAGGAGGCTATCTTCATTCCATAATCTCCATGCTTGATTGATTTAATTTGGGATTAATTTGTATTGATTTTTCAATATATATTTAATCTAAATTAAATTAATTATTGTTGTATTTTTACGATAAAATCTTGGCCATTGAAAGAAACACAAATCAAACTCATCCATTGGATTTGTGTGCACATGGATTGGGATCCATGGACTCCCAAAATACTATATAAGAAGAGGCACCCCTTGCTCTTCGAAGGTACACAATAACAACAACAACAACAACTTCTCTCTCTCTCTCTCTCATTCTCTACATTTCCACTCTCTCTCTCTCTTATTGTGGTCGTCCACCATGGAATCCCTAGAGAGAGTTGCCATTGCTGCAGCATCATCGTATGCTGCTAGATTGTTTGCTCGTGGATCTCCGTCTCCTTTGGTGTGCCTCATTTGTGAAGAAGATGTTGGATCTATGTGACGAGATCAGGAGATTTTCCGCTTGGATCATCAACATGGATTGCAAGGAGCACACATTTCATCAACGCGCTCGCAGGCATCTCCTCCGTCGGATCGGACTTGAGACAGGAGGTCTCTTCGTTTAGAGACTCGATCGCAACCATGCTTCAAGTGTTAATCCTAATACTTGTTTGTGGTTTAGATGAAACAATCCGAGAAGTGTTCTTAGATCACGTGGTTTCATCGCATGAAATTATTTTAAATTCTGCTGCCTCGAGCTACTAGTGCGACTAGTCGCTCCCGATCGCATATGATGCGATCCTCACGTTTCCGTGATGCGCTTAAGGATCTTTCCATATCCTTCACATCGCCCGTTCCATACCCATCCTCCGCCCTTTGATCTGGCTTCAGATCTCATCTGGAGCATCATTCCCCGCTCAATACTCGATCGTTGGATCACTAGATCCAATGGCCCCTTCGCTTCGTTTCACAACCACCCGATGCACCCTGATCGATTGATCAGAGCCAATCCTTCATGCCCTCCTCTCTGCCGTTGGATTGCAAGATCCAATGGTTGGCACCTCGTCTCCTTCCTCCAGCTACCTCTCTCTCATATGATCTCCTATTCGTGCACGTCACCCCCTTCCTTTTTCTCTGACCTCGATGACCTCTCCCACCACTCACTGAACATGCCATGTCCAATTCGACTCCTCCATCATCCTTGTGGATCGCATAGCTCCTCACACCCCTCTCTCTCTCTCGCTCCATATTTTGACCGCAAACCATGACCTCCACCAACGGCACCTCAAACCTTTCTCCTTTGAATAAGTCGGCTCCCGCCCCACATTCACCTTGTCCACATTTACGCGGGCTACGACCCATCGTCTCTCCATCTCCCCATGATAGGGGAAGGTCAGATCGACGACGTGAAGACTGTCGTGGCCCCAGTGATGACCCTTGGCCATTGTAGGCCTGCTCCGGTCGTAATACACCAATGAGCTACTCCAACTGGTCGCCAGAGTCCAGCAAAGACCAGAGCTTCTCTTGGTGCTCAACCCAAACCGTCCTCCCGCGCCTTGATCTCCAGATAAGTCCCTTATGGTTTTCCTCCTTGTTTCGTTGAATTAACAAGGCGCTTCTACACACTTTCTCCTTCAATTCATCACTTCATTCGCTTCGCCTCACTTCACTCATCTTCGCCGTATCCTCTGCCCATTCCCCCTTCCCGTTAGAACCTTCATTTGTCTCGCCCATTTCTTCTCCAAGCTCACCGGAGAAGAACATCTAAGCCACCACCTTCTTCGCCCACATGTCCTTCCATCCAATCCATCTCACGCATGTCACATTACACCTGCATGCCTCAACCGTTCCTACTAATGACTGCAAGTACCCTCCTTCATTGGCCTGAGCCTCATTGGAGCTGACTTCTCAAGCTCTGCCTATGGCATACGAGCGTCGCTAGCCTCCTCCAGGAAGTCCGGCTTCTTCCCCGTGCTTCGACATCAGCCTCCAACCTCCCAGGAACCTCTATGGAGTTCCATAATGGATGGATGGCGATGGCGGAGCTTGCGCAGACCCGCCAGAGACCCAATAGTGCCGCCAGCCAGCGGAGGAGGAGGAGGTTCCAGAGCATACAGGTACTGTTGGATGACACCCTCCCGGTACCTATCCAACGACCCACATACAACCACGTCGACGCCTCCAAGGCTCGAAGGCTCGGGTGATCCAAGCCAATACTCGAAGCTCCAAATCCGTCCATATAGCCCGAGCCTGCCAAGCCTCAGCCCAAGCCGCGCCCTGAGCCTAAGCCTCCATCTGAGTCTAGCCTCACGTGCCTTGGTCACGCGAGGGCTGCAAAATTGCAGGGGTGCCCCCACCGACTTCTCTATATCACGGATAGGTCCTCTGAGCACGTGCCCAGCATGAACGCTTGGGTTTAATTGCATTCTAGCCCCTCTAGATTTTAATTATTGCAAATTAGACCTCGCGATGGGAAAATTACAAGGAATGCCTCATGAATTTTCTTAATTTCATTTATGCCCTTCCAGGGACCTGCCTGTAAAGTTTTTCTAGTTATTCTTATGTTTTCTTTGCGTTTATGCCCATGTACTCTTTTGTGAATATCTTGAGATTATGACCTCCGTTTAAGTTGATTTCAGTTTCATTTTGAAGCTTATTTCCTTGTATATCTATTGGCCAATTTGTTTCCTCATTTGACACTTAAAATTTTGATGATTAATTCTAGTAATATAGTGTCACTTGCTTAATTATTTCTCATGCCTTTTATTAGTTCATTAAATTTACTTCATTTGTTGAACCTGAAATTGACTACATTTTTATGGCTCAATTATCTTATTTATGTTGGGCATTATTGCATAGTTTTACATTTACATCATGTTGCATTTTTAATAAAATCAAATAAAAAGTGTCTACCTCATCTTCATCATTTGTCCTTGTATGTTAACCTTTGAGTTCTTTATTCATCATTTAATATGATTAATGAGAATTTGAATAACTGCTGAAGAGGCTCGTGTCCCTGCGTTCGACCTTGGGCTTGTCCAAGTAAATAAATGTGACTGCTTATGTTTAATTGACAAATCAATCAAAGTGGTTTTGATCGATCCGATTTCGCCTGACTGCAACGAGTCTCGAGTGTTAAATCGACACAATTAAGGGGGTGATTCTGGGGGTCATCAAGTACTCGCTACAAACTCAGTAGTATCAGGAGTCGGATCATCAAAGATATCCAAGGAATCGGTAAAAGCCATGTCCGGCTCGTCATCTATGTCCCATGATTGTTCCACATGGGATGAAACTAATGGATTCAAATGGATCTCTATGTCATCATGGGAATAGGTATAAGCATCTCTCACAAGATCAGGCAAAACCTTGCAAACTACACCATGCACACTGTCCTTTCCAGATGAAAGGGTCTCGTTCTATCTTGAAGGAACCTGTCTCCAAATCCCATCGGTGCTAATCAATCTGTACTCGCCTCTGAAGACGAGTACTCTGTGCTACTCTCTGAATTGAATCACTGACACTTGGTTTGCTTCATCTCAAGGTTCACTTCTCCGCCCGGAGAACTGAACTTCATCATCTCGTACCATAATCGAAAGATGTGCCTATGGTCCTAAGGAAGGGCTGCTCGAGAATGATATGAGATTCTCTCCAATGATTAGGGGTCTCCATGTCTAATACTGTGAAGTCAACCTGATAGTCCTTCACCTCAATCGAGATAACGACATTCTTCACTTCTCCCTTAGGTCTCTTCATTGAACAATTTGCGAATTGGAGTAACGCTCTAGATTTGAGAAGTGGTGCCAACTCCAACTTCTAATATAAAGCTAAGGGAAGACGATTGATAGAAAAATCATTATCTAAGTGTGTGTGTGCAAACGTAATGTTGTTGATACGACTCTCAACATAGTAAGCACCTATATCTCTCTTTTTGGCAATTGTTGATTCTTGAAACAATAGGTTATGGCAACAGACAAGATGTGAGTCTTCACATATTCATTTGGTTTCTTCCTGCGAACCCTAGTAGGTGTGCATCTCACATTAATGTATTTTTGGAATGCAAGATAGTTAGCCACATACTCATCAAATGACACCTTAACTGTGACATTTTCTTTACAAAACCTTGCCATGTCAGTGTCATCTTTCTGAAAGTTTTTTATGTGCTATCCTCTTGTAAGAGCACGGGGGAAGGGATTGAAGCAAGGGAAACAAAAGATGGAGAATTTGAATTATGAATTAATAGATCATGCTTGGCA
This sequence comes from Ottelia alismoides, assembly GCA_037367405.1. NCBI lineage: Eukaryota > Viridiplantae > Streptophyta > Magnoliopsida > Alismatales > Hydrocharitaceae > Ottelia > Ottelia alismoides. The sequence continues at coordinate 864,537 of JAZKJV010001895.1, read as the reverse complement.
TTAACAGAAATTGAGTTCTTCATACATGAATCTTTTTTATGAAACATGGGAGCAAAATATAATCTATCTAGTATCGATTGTGGAAAAGAAACTGTAGTGGTATACGCCACAACCAGAGGTTCAAGGTCTTCCATAGAATCTGATGTATCTCCATGTTGTTGATGCTGCAATCGTGCTCTCCATCTCCTTTTGTCTCCCTGAGAAAAGATCCTCGGATGGTTCTAATGGGGCTCCTGAATATGATGCCTCCCCTCTCATCCTCTGAAGAATCCTCAGGAAGAACTCTAGAGAGGCCCCACCTTGTATCCCTCACTCGGTCAGATACGCTCACGGTCCTTCTACTCCTGAGTGACATATAGTTAGCCTTGTCACACAAAAGAATCTCATGTTTAGATCTAAGAGATGTTGAATAGTATACCTGACCAAAGTTATGCTGAGAACCATATTGGTTTAGGCTACTAGGGTTAGCCTAAACTTGGGCTCGGATCGTGGTAGAGAGTGCAAACTGCTCATCTCTGCATTTACACATGCGGCTAACATCCACCCATAAGTCATGAATTTTTGTTCTTGTAAGAATGGAGATCATCTAGTATCTACTGATGTAAATTCACTGGACGAGAAAAAGAAGGAAATGGGGAAGACTAGGAAGAAGAACGGGAAGATTTGCTCGGTTGGCTGGGGTACTGCCTCTGCTACTGGTGCTGGGGTAACTACTGAAACTATGGGCCCTTCTAGCCTGCCTAGTAATGGCCTTGTCGACCATACTGCTGGTATTGCTGCCGCTATTGCTGGGGTGGCTGAAATCTAGGGCTCTGTTGTGAAGGTGGTGAATGCAGTGTTGTAAAAGGTTGGGGGATACTGGTAAGCCTGTCGGTCCCCCATACTTCCCTGGCTGGCAGCATCCTAAGCATACCGTACTCCATTCTCCTCGCAAACCAGTGGAGGCACCTCCTGATCTGTCTCTGCAAAGGCTGCTACTAGAAAGAATGGGTGTAGGACTGATCCTGCTCACACGGCTAGGGTTGCCCTGACACCAGCTACTACTGAACATGGTGAACTCAGTATACAGGGGAAGCAGGTGTAGTCACGGTAGGTGTCTTTATCGTAGATACCTTCTCAGTCAACTCCTTCATCTGTTTGGGTATCTTGGAGACACTCCTATCTAACTCATCAATCCTTCGGTCAATCCTTCAACCACTATAAGCTTGTCCACGAGGAGTCCCATGCTATGAGAGTGAACTAGGGGAATGTGCGTACACCCTGCTGGTGGTCTGTGAACGACTAGTCTCAACCATCTGCTCGAATACCTTCCAAAAGATATCTGCTCCACGTGATGTATAGCGTCCTCCACAGGGAGCGCTCACTAAACCCTGCATCTCAGGTTTGATACTGGTGAAGAACGACTAGACCAAGATGTTGTCATCTAGATCATCACAAGGACATTTCTGTAGGATGTCCTTATACCTTTCCCAGGAATCACAGAGGCTTCATGGGGTATTTGAGAAAAGCTAGTGATGCGCTTCCTCATCATGTTAGTCCTACTCAAGGGGTAGAACTTCTTCAGAAAATTGTCCTTAAATTGGGTATATGTAGTGACTATAACTCCAAGGTTCTTTACCTAGTAGTCGGCTTTTCCACCCAAGTCAAATGGAAGGGTTGTGAGCTTGATATAATCGAGGCTAACCCTATGATATATATGGTTAGCGTAGACGAGCTCGAAGTCCCTTAGTAATGTGTATGGCTCCTCAGAATCATTTCCATCAAAATACGGCAGCAAGTTCAGAAACTACAACTTCAACTCAAAATCAACTTTGGGTCTGGTCAGACTTAAATAATTATGAATTCTATACTGTCTGGGGTTGTATGCCGCATCCATTGGTGGTTCAAGCCCAACATTGAGATGTCCTAACTAAACTCGGAGTAAGGCATGTTGCTGCTCAGATGCAGCTAATTTGGCTAGTACCATCCTTATGTGGCCCTCGGGGTGTTCTTCCTCTTAATGTTTCTTTTTTGGAGGCATCTTACTTGAATCTTCTTTAAGACCTTCCCAACAATGTGATCTTGATTATAGGAGGAATCTTAAATCAAGAGAGTCTCACTGAGGAGAATGTCTTCCTCAGTGAGGTGGGAGGAGAGAAAGGGAATGGTTAGTGAGTGCCCACTATGAGAGTGAGTGATCTTGAACTCAAGAGGGTCATGAGTCCACGTTGTTCCATGTCATGAGTGGACCTTTGAAGATGTACTCTTTGGATGGTTCAATGAGCGATTAGCAAAGTTCGAATAAATATCCATCCAATTAGTCATCTTGGATGTCAAAAATAACCATTTAAAGCACGAAGTTAAATGAGGCACTAGTACTATAGTGCACTTGAATGTGCAGAAAATACTCACACTATACAAACACAATGCAAACCCATTTGGAAAGTTCACCAAATTCACACGTGAGGGCCGTGAAGGTTTGGTCGAATTATCTTGTCAGTTTTAGTTGGTGGTAAAACAATCTTTTAATCCATTATTCATAGGTGTAGTCTCCTAAGGTAGTTCATGTTGAAGCTTATGGAACACACCAACTTAAAGTAAGACTACATCTTCTAATGGTCAGAGGCAAGTACTTACAGCAATAACATGACCCTAAGAGTGAGTCCAAGTGATCAGGACACAAGTCAAGGGATTTTGGCTCTAATCATTAGGGGATACATCCTTACCCACTCTTGTTTGGAGGTAAGTACCTGTGATCCAAATAAGCGCTTTATGCACTTGTTTTTAATCAATCTTGTCAATTCAATCCCAATTTTAGAGTTTGGTTGTCACTTGAAATTTAATATGAGCACCACAATGCACGTCTACTATTCAATCCAAATTTCCTATTTAATCCTAAGTTGTAAAACAAGGGAGATATCGAAAATCAGAATGCAAACAAGAAATGATGTCGCATGCCTAGAAGAAGGTATACTTACAGCGACTCCCAACACTCTCCATGTGTTATGCAGAACTAAAATTTAAATTTACACTAAATGCATGCAGATCGAGACAACCACACCTAAATAGTATACTATTAGCAGGGAAGAAATAGATTACAATTCAGCTAAGTAGTACGTGTTTATGTGTGTTTCATTATGAATCTTATCAGATGGAGAATCTTCTAAGATGTCTGGCCTAAATTACGAAGAGCACATACAAATTTGAACCTATACTATTGTGTGCATATCATAATTTCACCACTCAAGTCGAGAACCACTCTCGACACAACCACACACGAAGAAAAAATAATGTCCAGACTCTTTTACACACACGAGCTCCCAAACAAAAGCCGCTAGAAAGAAGCAATTAACTAAATTATTACAAATTATTTATAAAAATTAAATTAGTGCGGAAAATAAATCCTGAGGACTCTACACTCTCTCACGAATTGACTCGATCTTAAATTTAATGTGAATCCTTCAGTTGTCTTATCACCATAAAAAGCCAGCCTCCAATGATCCTAAGATGCTCAGCCACCTAAGCGACCGCTCCATCGCATCAGGTCCCTCTCACATAAACAAGATGGTGGTTAGAGAGATAGACACAAAATAAAAGAAAACCACAAATAAAATAAATAATAAAAAATGCAGGAAAATAAAAAGAGAAATAATTACAAGAAAAATGGGGGGTTAGACTACCCGGTGGTGGAAAACCTAAAAACTAGATTTTCTAATAATAAACCTAAGTCATGCCTCCTTGGAAACAACACCATTTGAAAACCAAAATCACCCTATGTTAATAATGTTGAATTATTGTAGTATTCAGGAAATCAAGATTTATCAAAACAACCACTTTACTAATTTGATCAATTAAAGCGAGCGGTCAATTTATTTTTTTACGTGGACAAGCACAAGATCGAACTCATGGAGGTAGTTGTATCGTTAGGTTCATTAATAGGCTATCTAGAATTTAGGTTTTCAAAGAGGCATTTTTAAAATTTTTTTACGTAATTAATAAATGAAATGAAATATTGTTTGATTTACAGTCTATTAAAAATTTATTATGCTAATCACCATATATTTTATTATGACCTTGATATATGTACAATATGCCATGAAATTTGAGCATAATGTAAAAAACAATTAAATCTATCTACTATGGATTTTTGAGAATTTTCAGACTAACATTTAATTTAATATTTATTTAATAGCATGTAGTGGGTAATATATGTAATTTTCCACAAAAGTAATTATATTAAATAAAGCACAGTTCACAAAAATTCTATTAAATACTACAAGATAAAGAAAGAATTTTTCTACACAATATAATTTTCAGAATAATAAAATGATGCTAAGGTTCAAAATAAAGTTAGAACACAGGGGTATGAACGCAATACATAAAAAATGATAATAGAGTAAATATGTTGATTGGACTGATATGCAATTAGAGCCTGACTGCAATTTTCCCACTAGTGTGTTGCACACGTGTTCTCCATACGGCGAGGGGGGGGGGTTGTTAGGGATTTGTTGGATCTGTAGGGGCTTCATCACAAATTCACTAGAACGATGATGCGTAACACATAAGCTTCAATAGGCAGGACCCCTATGGAATTTGACAATAGCATGGGGGTAGAGGTGCAAATTACCCATGCCTCGTGTGCAATTCACATTTGATGGAGAAAAGAGAAGCAACAAGCAGCTCGAGGATAGAGGTAAAGTGTTGGGCGGAGTTGACTGAGGTAAGGGTCATCCTGGATTGCAAAGTTTCCCCCTCACGAGGCTCGAGGTGATGTGACGATAGAGACACGATGGAGGCTGTATGAGTTCGTGCAAGGCGGTGTAGGAGTGGAGTGATGTGTCACCGTAGGTGGAGACGTTGGAGTCGGTGAAGGCGGTTGTCATGCACAAGAAAGCACGAAGGGATGAGCTAATCGAGGAGGTGCTAGATGAGGCCTTGGCCAACACACGAAGGCAGTGACGTGGAGCTCACGCAGCGGAGTGGAGAGGAGACGGAGGGCGATGGAGCATAGTGGCCAGTGACACACTACCAGCGGACAGGTCGAAGGAAGCAACTCATAGATAAAAGGACCTCGTGTGCAGCAGATGCCCAGGTGGAAGGAACTTGGAGATGATGGAGCTGCTCTTACGGTGGCTCCAAGTTCCTGCAAGAATATTTAGGGCTCGAAGAGAAAGTCTTCGGTCGGGTCATGAAGTTTTGAGGAGAAAAATGAGTGGTTTAGTCTGCTACACATGGTGGAAGCAAAGTGAATCTCTAGCCATGTTCTCGGTAGAAGTTGGAAGATGGCGACAAAGATAGATTAGAGGCGAGGAGATATAGCGATGATGGCAGAATCAGGTGATGTGCGAGGGTTACAGTGAACCTGCAATCGAGGGGCGAAGATGAAAAATGGAGGCGGAGAAGAGGGTGGTGAGGTGGTTGGCAAACGAGGTTGGAAACAAAGGAATAAGGAGAAACATAGGAATAACAAGAGGATGAAGAACAATTATCGAGAAGAAAGAGAGAACAAGAACAAGAAAAAAGGGGAAGAAGAGGGAAGGGAAAGGAAAGTATACCTGGGATTAGCCTGGGTCTGCTGAGTTCATAGGAACGCAACGATCTTCGCTCAACAACGCGACTTGGCTAGAGCTTGGCAATTGTAGGAGAGCAGCTACAACAGAAGGGGGGGTGTCTCCTTCTGGATCTCGTTGGAGTTGATGGTGGGTTGTCGCTCAACATTGATGAGACCTTCAACTATCACCTAAAGGGCCTAGGAGCTCTCTCTCTAGTTAACTTAAATTTGGCAGATATCGTACAATGGGGGTAGACGACCGATATTTGAAGGCGGTTAGGAGAAGGAGCGAGATGGACAATTGATGTTATGGGTACAGGTCGTGGGGAGATGGGGGAAGTGGTTTGGCGCAAGTCATGGAACAAGTCGCGCGTAGGATGCATGTGCAAGGAGAAAGAGGAGCAGCTCTTGCACGGGTGTCTGAAGCACCACCGCACACGGCAGAAGTTTGAGCGGGGCATGCATATACAATGGACTGGAGATCGAGCCTATGGGCAGTTGCAGAATTGCCGACGGATGCAGCTATTAGGGTCGGCACGATGAGTGAGGAGCGGACGGTAGGAGCACAACAAGAGGATAGAGGGAATCGTGAGGGATGAGGGGCCACAAGAGGTGTAGAGGTCTCCATCCATAGGAGGGAGAGGAGAGAAAAGGAGGCGAAGGCACCCCATTGCAGAAGGCGGAGTGGCAGGTGCGGATCAGTGCGAGGAGAGGGAAAGGCACGACCACATGGCAAGAAAATAATAAAAATAAAATTAAGTTAAAATATATAAAAAAATAATAAATAAAAATGAGTAAAATAAGAAAATAAATAAATAAACAAATTCACTAGAAGGATGATGCACAACACATAAGCTTCAATAGGTAGGACCCCAATGGAATTTGAGAATAACATGGGGGTAGAGGTGCAAATTACCCGCACCCCACTTGCTATTCACGTTTGATGGAGAAAAGAGAAGCAGCAGACAACTCGGGGATAAAGGTATGGTGTTGGGCAGAGTTGACAAAGGTGAGAGTCGCCCTGGACTGTAAAGTTTCCCCCTCATAAAGCTCGAGGCGATGCGATGATAGAGGCACGATGAAGGCTGTATGATTTTGTACAAGGTGGTGTAGGAGTGGAGTGATGTGTCACCCTAGGTGGAGACACTGTAGTCGATGAAGGCAGTTGTCATGCACAACGAAAGCATGACGGGACGTGCTGATCGAGGAGGTGCTAGATGAGGCCTTGGCCAACACACAGATGCAGTGACGTGGACCTCACGCAACAGAGTGGAGAGGAGATGGAGGGTGACGAAGCACAGTGGCCAATGACACACTCCCAGCGGAGTGGTCGAAGGCGGCAGCTCATAGATGAAAGGACCTCGTGTGCAGCAGATGCCTAGGTGGAAGGAACTTGGTGATGACGGAGTTGCTCTTACGGTGTCTCCAAGTACCTGCAAGAATATGTAGGGCTCGAAGAGAAAGTCTTCAGCCGGGTCATAAAGATTCGAGGAGAAGGATGAGTGGTTTACTCTGCTACACATGGTGGAAGCAAAGTGAATCTCTACCCATGCTCTCGATCTAAGTTGGAAGATGGCAACAGAGATAGATTAGAGGCAAGGAGATCTAGCGATGGTGGAAGAGTCATGTGATGTGTGAGGGATACAATGAACTTGAGATTGAGGGGCGAAGATGAAAAATGGAGGCAGAGAAGAGGGTGGTGAGGTGGTTGGCAAACGAGGTTGGAAATAGAGGAATAGGGAGAAACATAGGAATAACAAGAAGATAAAGAACAATAATCAAGAAGAAAGAGAGAACGAGAACAAGAAAAAGGGGAAGAACAGGGAAGGGAAAGGAAAGTATACCTACGATTAGCCCGGGTTTGCTGAGCTTATAGGATCGCAAAGATCTTCGCTCAACAACACGACTTGGCTAGAGCTTGGCAATTGTAGGGGAGCAACTGCAACAGAAGGGGGGTGTCTCCTTCTGGATCTCGCTGGAGGTGATGGTGGGTTGTCACTCAACATTGATGAGACCTTCAACTATCACCTGAAGGGCCTGGGAGCTCTCTCTCTCGTTCGCTCAAATTTGGAGAATAGCGTAGGATGGGGGTAGACGACCTATATTTGAAGGCGATTGGGAGAAAGTGCGAGATGGACAATTGATGGTATGGTTACAAGTCGTGGGGAGATAGGGAAGTGCTTCGGCGCAGGTCATGGACCAAGTCACGTGGAGGATGCAGGTGCGTGGAGAAAGAGGAGCAGCTATTGCACGAGTATCTGAAGCACCACCGCGCAAGGCAAAAGTTTGAGCGGGTCATGCGGACACAAAGGAGTGGAGATCAGGCCTTTGGGCAACTACGGAATTACCGACGGATGAAGCTGTTAGGGTCGGCACGATGAGCGAGGAGTAGACAGTAGGAGTACAACAAGAGGACATAGGGAGATCGTGAGGGAAGAGGGGTCGCAAGAGGCGTAGAGGTCTGCAACCGTAGTAGGGATAGGAGAGAAAAGGAGGCGAAGGCACCCCATCGCGGAATGCGGAGCAGTGGGTGCGGGTCAGTGCGAGGAGAGGGAAAGGCATGACCACATGGCAAGAAAATAATAAAAAATAAAACTAAGTTAAATTATAAAAATAAATAATAAATATAAAGAAGTAAAATAAAAAATAAATAAATAAATAGATAAATAATTTAAAATAAAAATTATTCAAATAATAAATAAATAAAAAATAAAGATAAATAAATAAATGAGTAAATAAAATAATAAATAAAGAAATAAAATTACAAAAATAAAATAAAATGCAGTGACACGTGGCAACCCAAGAAAAATAAAAAATAAATTCAAAGAAAAGTAAAAAATAAATAAATAAAGTGTTCAAAAAAGTGGTTAACACTAAAGTTTCTCGTCTCTATGATATCTGTAACTTTTGTGAAGGACCCAAAACGTATTTTTTGGGTGGTATCTTATAGGTATTAGATACCACATTTTTATCTTTTGCATGTTTTTTTTTGTATTTTTTTAAAAATAGATAAAAATCAAAATAAAATCAGAGAAAATATAAAAGAAATATTTACAACCTAATCTAATTTCTTGGATTTTTAATTTCTTTTTAAGCAAATATATACACTCATTGATGTTAATTAATTACACAGAGTCAAAAGTTAATTTTAGTTATTTACGTACATATTTTATGAATGGTTTAAATAAAGAGTAATAATAATAAATAAAATGATAAATGACAGATTCATCATCCCTCTATTGGATTAATCATTTAGGGAAAGTAGTCACGATCTGGTAAGAACTGAAATATGTTTTTCTATAGAAATACTATCCAATGAGTGATGAAAGAGGATCCCACAAGGGTCTAAAATATCCTCACCAGAAGAATAACGAAGATGGTGTGTTGCTGAGGCGTCTGCTCCCAAGATCCCATGTTCAATCAACAAGTAACCATGATGTATAAATAAGAAATGAATAGCCAAAAGTGTGAGGCACAATTATTATACTATACAAACTAAGGTGCATAACATGTAATCATGTTGAGGTCAAACCACAGAGACCCAGCTAGGTAGCCTAATGATTATTGCTAATCAATGTGAACTATGTACATGACTGTCTTTACGTCTTTTTACATGGGTTTTTTGGTTTTATAATTTTTTAATTTTGTATTTTTTATGGATTTATATTTTTATATGTTTTTAGTTTTATATTTTTTATATTTCTTTTTCCTTTTTAATATATAATATAAGTATATATCGAACTATATTGATATATAGATAATATACGATAATATAGTTATAAATAAAACTAAAAACAAGTAAAAATGAAAGAATTAAATACTTTTGGGTTTTAGATATTTTCTATTGTTTTTGTGATCTTTTGGGCTATTTTTACTAAGTTCTATAGATTTTTTTAAAATAGTAGATAAGCTGAATTGATTTGAAAATTAAAAATAGTAAAAGGGTCGAAATTCTTCTAGATCAATTTTAGTATATTCTACTATATATAAATAAGCATACAAAATGGAAAGAAATATTTTTTGAATTTTTGATGATTTTTATATTTTTATAAAGGATTTTGGAGCTTTTTAATTTTTAGTCTTTTTCTATTTTTTGGGATTTACAGTCTCGAGTTATAAAATACTATAATAATAAAAATATATTTTTTTTGATTTTTTTAAAAAGGTTTTATATTTTTCGGTATTTTTAAATTTGAACAGGGAATTCATTCTCACTATCTAAATTTTTATAAATTGAAAAATGCTTAAAAATGCAAAATAAAATTCATGTCATGAAATTTAACATTCAAGGCATTTTCACGCAATTTTGCAAAATTAAATACAAACATGGGTTATTTTTAACTAAATAAACACGAAAAAAATTATATCACTAGCAGGAACCTTTTTGCTATTAATAGAAACTTTCCACACATTCCTGAACCATTTTACAAAATACAACGACATACATGCAATTTTTCAGAAAAATAAACAAATTAAACGCATTTTAGAATGGCCTTTTTGTAAATACATACAAATTCTGGTCCTCTATACAACTATTCTACAAAAATATGCACTAATCATGCAATTTTATGTACTAAAAATGAATATAAGAACCTAGCAGGGTATGCTTGCAAAATGCCCAACTCACGTGGCGAGCCACATGAGCAGAGTTGGCATGGACCCTAATTAAATGCAGAGGAATGATTGGGGGCGTTACATGTAAAAATTATGCTATTATTTACACTCCAGACACGAATTTAAATACTAAAATGAAATAAGAAAAGGTGGAGGGGTCATAGTGTAATTTATCCTTTATTTGTGGACTGATGGACAATCAGATGGGCATCACTTAAGCGATGAACAACCTAGATGGATCGATACCGCTTCGATGATAGGCGCACGAGATATATGTGGCCCAAGATTAGATGGTGTAGGGGGAGTGGGCAAGATCAGACGACGTCTGCTTCTTATGGAGTGGGGTTCTTGATCTGACGGTTCTAGAGTGTTTTGGAAGACACTCCAAGAACAACGTTGTGCATGGCTTTGATCCGCTCCTCCTCTCTGCTCCAAGCTCCTCCCGAGCAGTTGAGATGCTATATAGGATCGGCTTGTTATCCCCTAGCTGGAGGATGCATGAAAAGATTCGGGGTTCCATCGAAGGGGTCGTGGACTTTGAATGGGCACAGACGCCCCTTCCACTACCTGCAAAGATATGCAAAAGCACAACGGGACAAAAGCGAAGAGTCTTGGACCATTATGTGTGGATTTTGAAGTGAAATGGGGTAAGATGGATGTGCTCCGACGATAGGCAGCAGATGAGCACTGATTCGCTGCTCGAGGGGAGACCGTGTTGGATTAATGGGTCCATATGATGGAGAAGTGAACGGGAAAGGATAATGGGAGATCAACGTGGTCGGAACAAGTCATTTGGACAGTGAAATGGACGGAGCCCTAGGGGTTCCGGTTCGAAACTAGTAGAATCTAAGTAATCCTACTGATCAAAATGCGAAATAAAATGTGAAAATGAAATGACATTAACAAAATCTACCTAGGAGTTGAAAATTACGCATCTCATGCATGGTTGAGACACTAAGGAGAAGAGGTGATCGGAGAGCCACCATGGATTGCTCCCCTTCCTCCGATTCACTCACCAAAGCCTTGAGGATAACCTCGCTTTCACCAGGATCCCTCACGCACAACGGCTGGGGTGGATCTGGGCTTCGAGAAGGATCAACATTAAGCTTGGAGGGAGAGGGATTTATTTATAAACATGGGTTCCGACCAACTTTGATTGGAATTATTTAGTGTCTCGATGGAGATCAATATGATCCCTTGATGGTGCGAGAAAGGAATTTATGATGGGAAGAGAATAAAATAAGGACTTGTGGCGTTTTGGATGTCAAAGCGTCTTGAAAATCTAGGAAATGGGTCACTCAAGGTTCTGACACGGTCAGAGACACCTAAAGGGGCAACTGACTGAGGTCAACAAAAGCCGTGATAAAAAATGCAAGGAAAAAATACCTTGTAAAATAAAGAATAAATAGAAAATGAATTTATTAATTTTATGTCATAAAATAAAAATCTTGAGTTATTTTGGAAGTATTTAATTATGCATTATGTTTTTTTCTGGGTTAGTTTACTATGTTACTTTTTAGGTTTTTATTTATAGGTATATTTACCTATATTATGTATATTTTATTTTATTTAGTATTTTTGATTTTTTATTATTTTATTCTCATAATTTATATTATATACCATATTTAAAAATACATAATATATTTTTATTTAATTTTTCTGATTTTATTTGTACACTTAAATAAATATGTACACTTATTATATATGTATAAGTATTATATATTCTTCTATGTATTTTTTGTATACTAATTTATTTTTGAGTTTTCTTTATAGTTTTATTCTAAATATGTATATATATCATAAATAATATATACAAATTATAAGAACGTAAAATTATAAAAATTATATAGAATTAATAAACGGAATATTTTATTCAGGTATATTATAGAATAGAGGTCAAAAACCTAACTTTTGCATCTTAACTCCAAATTGAATGAATCTAGTGATGAGCGTACTACCGACCAAGGTTAAGTATCAAGTAAAATCCAAGGTTGCGGCCCCAATTGATTGGCCGATGTCAATCGAGAAAAATAACCACTCAAAACAAATCAAATAATGAAGCGTAATGTAAGCAGTTCACTATTTTATTTACCTGGTATAGCCACCAGGGTCGAACACAAGGAGCACGAAAATAATACGAAGCAGTCAAATTTCCAAAATAAAACAATTTTTAGTGGTTTTTAATTTCTATATTTTAAATTTTTAAATAAAGCACACAAGCACAAAAATAAAAGAAAAATGCACAATTTTCTTTTTTAAAACTTTCTAAAGAATTAAAAATGATCAATAAATTAAGGTCAAAATTTTTTCCTGCTTTTGAGGTTTTAAAATATTTTTGGTAATTATTCTAGGTTTTTTTGATGTTTTGTAATTTTATAAAAATCAAATAAAGCTCAGAAAGGTAAGCAATGCACAACAAGGACAAAATTGCAAATTAAAAATATTTAAAATATCCTAAAGTCCTAGATAGCAATTTATGATAAAAAATGAATAAAAAACTACAATAAGGAACTAAAAATGGTTTTTTTGGGAGTTTTCTACACATTTATATAATTTTTGTAAGTTTTTGAATGTTTTGCAATTTTCAGGGTTTTTATAAGTGGTTTTCAAACAAAAATAATACTTGAGTTGAAAGACAATAAAAGATACCCAAAAGAATTTATAGAATTTTTCAAACATTTTTCGAATTTTTAGAAGCCAAACAGGGATATTTTTTTAGGGTTTTTGAATTTTTAAAAATAGAATAACAGGAGTCAATAGAAATTTTTAGGTAATTTTTTGAATTAATTTATTATTTATTAAGTCCAAAATACATTATGTAATTAGGCACCGTTCACAGGGTCCTATTAGCAATTATTTTATGTTTGCAGACCTAAGAATAACACAATATAAAAGTTCAAGGGTCGAATATGAAATTAACCCAACCATAGCTGTGTTACACGTGATCCGTACTCACAAGGGCATAAATGCAAATACTAAAAACTTGGCATTCATTCCATAACAGATAGAAGGTTTAGGGCAAATAATGAAAACAACCCTAAAATGCACGTGGGGACATACATGACTCAGACTCGGAAGGATCGAAACGTAAATACCACAAACTATAAGGTCCAAACTGCAAAATATCTTAAACTACAACTTTATTTACTGGACTAAACATGAAAACAAAAACATGCAGGGACAAAAGGGAAATATACCCTTGCAGGCACGTGCGGAGCACATGGGATGTGTGGCAGGTTCTCGTGTAGCAGGTGCTGACGGCTCTGATCTCCTCTGCTAAGGATCTTACGGCTCAGGCACGAGGAGCAGGCTTACAGGTCTGATGAGATCAGATGGCGTAGAGAATGCCGGGCCTCATTGCCGTTAAACGTTGATCTGACACCTTTGAAAAAGGGGTTGGATGAACGGTGGAGATGCAATCTGGAAGAGGGGTCCCAATCTAACGATGACCGAAGATGTTGGAAGAACTCGATTCGTGCGACCTTCAATCGACCGTAAAGGAAGATCCACAGGCCTACTGATGTCGCTGAGAGGACCTGCACAATCGTGAAGCTCCTCCGCATCTAGTGGTGGGTTCTGATGGAGCGACAAACGTCTGGATGTATGTGGGGCATCGCCCCACATGTAGATACTCGACCGGATCAGCTAGTAAATCAACTGGGTTCTTTCACATGAACCAACACCTGCAGAAGGTAGAGGGACTCGGGGCATTGCTCTGGTCCAAGTTATTACATAAAGAGAGAAGCAGAATGGTGGAGGTGCTACTCGGCTTCCAGCGGAGATGGGGGAAGGAAGTCTCGATCCTAATCTCGCTCCGGTGAGTGAGATGTAGGGTGATTAGACTGCGTGGGAAGATGGAGGGTGAGATAAAGCATCGATCGGAATGGGTGAGTGGGTGTAATGGGACTCCGACCAAATGGTCGAAGCAGAGGAGTGACAACGGTGATGAAATGGGAAAATGCAATCGAACAGGGAAAAGCGGAAGGAAAGATAAATACATGAAGGTCGAGACATTTTCCGAAGCTTCAGGCGAAGGTGGGAGGATGGGTCTTGGCCTCGACCAAGCTGCGGCGGGTTGGGAGGCTTCTCGCGGTGGAGCTCCGGCCATGAAGCGGGCTACAAGCCTCCAGGCGTCTCCTAAAGATCCTAAGCAGCTCCTCGAGTGGCTGTCACTCCGCTGAATGTGTATAGGGAAGAATGGGGGTGTAGGGACGAGCTGGAGGACTGGCGGAGCTGAGGAGAGGTTTTATAGGGTGTCTGAGGGTCTGGAAAGATCAAGAGGTGGAGCACAACCCTAGGAGGATCCAGGTTATTCTAGGGATCTACGAGAATCTCGGGAGTACGAGGAATCTCAGGTCCAGATATTGAGGCAAGAGGCAGCCAGATTTAGGCGTTAAAAGTCAGAGAAGAAGCTCCGACTAGAGGAATGAGACCCGACCCGGTCTAGAGGGTGACGTTGATCAAGGTAAACTAACACACGCAAACCAATAGGAATTCAGCATTTACAAAATAAACGTAAATTCAATTAAAATAGAAAAATGAATTTAAAATAAAATGTGTATAAAATAAAAAATGTTTATTATTTTCCAAAGTATTTTTATGCGATTTTTAATTATATTTATGAATAATAAAATAACATATATACAATATATAGTACTATATACACGTATATTTGTATTATATACAAGTATTTTTATTTTATTATTTTTACACAAATATCATTATTTTTATTTTATTTATTTCCAACATAATTTTAGAAGTATAAAATAATTTTTATTTTAATTTTTAAAATAATTTAAGGGTATATAATAAATAGTGGACATGATATATACATATGTCTTTTATACAAAGTTTTGATGATTTTATTTTTATTTTCCTTTTATTTTCTTATTTTTTTATAATATTATTACAACTATATACAAAGATGTAAAATAATAAAATAATTTGATTTTATAATAAATATATAATATGTACAAGTATAGAGGATATATACAATACATATGTGAACCCTACCTCTCTCTACTAAAACTACAACTTTATTTACTGGACTAAACATGAAAACAAAACATTCGGGGAAAAAGGGAAATATACCTTGCAGGCACGTGCAGAGCACGTGGGACATGTGGCAGGTTCTCGTGTAGGCGAGTGCTGATGGCTCTGATCTACTCTGCTAAGGATCTGAGGTTAAGGCATGAGGAGCAGGCGCACGTGTCTGATGAGATCAGATGGCGCGGAGAATGTTAGCCTTGATGGTTGTTAAATGTGGATTTGACGGCTCTAAAAAGCTCTTGGATGGACGGTGGATATACAATCTGGACGAGGGGGTCCCGATCTGACGGCGATCGAAGATGTTGGAAGAACTTGGCTCATGCGACATTCAATCAACCGTGGAGGAAGATCCATAGGCCTACTGACAATGCTAAAAGGTCCTACACAGTCGTGAAGCTCCTCCGCTTCTAGTGGTGGGTTCTGATGGAGCGACAGAGGGTTGGATGTGTGTGGCAGCATCGCCCCACCTATATCTACTCAACCGGATCAACTGGTAAATCAAATGGGTTCTTTTGCATGAACTAGCACCTGTTGAAGTAGAGGGACTCAGAGCATTGCTCTAGTCCAAGTTATTGCATGAAGAGAGAAGTAGAATGGTGGAGGTGCTACTCGGCTTCCAGCGTAGATGGGGGAAGGAAGTCTCAGTCCAAATCTCACTCCGGTGAGTGAGATGTAGGGCTATTAGACTGCATGGGAAGATGGAGGGCGGGGCGTAGCGTCGATCGGAATGGGTGAATGGGTGTAATGGGGCTCCGACCAGTTGGTCGGAGGAGAGGAGTGACATCGGCGATGAAATGGGAAAAATGCAATCGAACATAAAAATGTAAGGAAAGATAAAAACATGAAGGTCGAGACGTGTTCTTGAGCTTTAGGCAAAGGTGGGAGGATGGGTCTTGGCCTCGACCAAGCTGCGGCTGGCTGGAGGGCTTCTCGCGGCAGAGCTCCGGCCACGAAGCGAGCTACAAGCCTCCAGGCGTCTCCTAAAGATCCTAAACAGCTCCTCAAGTGGATATCACTCCGCTGAATGTGCATAGGGAAGAATGGGGGTGTAGGGACGAGCTGGAGGGCTGGCGAAGCTGAAGAGAGGTTTTATAGGTTGTCCGAGGGTCTAGAAAGATCGAGAGGTGGAGCACAACCCTAGGAGGATCTGGGTGATTCTATGGATCCACGAGAATCTCGGGAGTACGAGGAATCTCAGGTCCAGATATCGAGGCAAGAGGCAGCCGGATTCAAGCGTGAAAAGTCAGAGAAGAAGCTCCGACTAGAGGAATGAGATCTGACCTGGTATGGAGGTTGACATTGATCGGGGTAAACAAACCCATGTAAACCAATAGGAATTCGACATTTACAAAATAAATCAAAATTCAATAAAAAATAGTAAATGAATTTAAAATAAAATATGTATAAAATAAAAAATGTTTATTATTTTCCACAGTATTTTTATGTGATTTTTAATTATTTTTATGAATAAAAATAACATATATACAATATGTAATATTATATACACGTATATATGTATTATGTACAAGTATTTTTATTTTATTAATTTTACACAAATATCTTTATTTTTATTTTATTTATTTACAACATAATTTTAGAAGTTTAAAATAATTTTTATTTTATTTTTACAAATCATTTAAGGGTATATAGTTACAAAGTTTTGATGATTTTATTTTTATTTTCCTTTTATTTTGCTTATTTTTGTTTTATTTTTATAATATCATTACAACTATATACCATGGTTTAAAATAATAAAATAATTTGATTTTATAATAAATATATAATATGTACAAGTATAGAGGATATATACAATACATAGTGAACCCTATCTCTCTCTACTTAAACTACAACTTTATTTACTGGACTAAACATGAAAACAAAACATGCGAGGAGAAAAGTGAAATATACCTTACAGGCACGTGCGGAGCACGTCGGAAGTGTGGTAGGTTCTCGTATAGGCGGATGCTGACGGCTCTGATCTACTCTGCTAAGGATCTGATGGCTCAAGCACAAGGAGCAGGCACACGGGTCTGATGAGATCAGTTGGCGTAGAGAATGTCAGCCCTGATGGCCGTTAAACGTGGATTTGATGGCTCTGAAAAAGCTGTTGGATGAACGGTGGATATGCAATCTGGAAGAGGGGGTCCCGATCTGACGGCGATCGAAGATGTTGGAAGAACTCGGCTCATGCGACCTTCAATCGACTGTGGAGGAAGATTCATAGGCCTACTGACATCGCTAAGAGATCCTGCACAGTCATGAAGCTCCTCTGCTTCTAGTGGTGGGTTCTGATGGAGCGACAAACGATTGGATATGTGTGGCAGCATTGCCCTACCTGTAGCTACTCAGCCGGATCAGCTGGTAAATCAACTGGATGCTTTCTCATAAACTAGCACCTGCAGAAGGTAGAGAGACTCGGGGCATTGCTCTAGTCCAAGTTATTGCATAAAGAGAGGAGTAAAATGGTGGAGGTGCTACTCGGCTTCCAACGGAGACGAGGGAAGAAAGTCTCGGTCCAAATCTCGCTCCGGTGAATGAGATGTAGGGTAATTAGACTGCATGGGAAGATGGAGGGTGAGGCGCAGCGTCGATAGGGATGGGTGAATGGGTGTAATGGGGCTTCGAACAGTTGGTCGGAGCAGAGGAATGACAACGACGATTAAATGGGAAAAATGCAATCGAACAGAAAAATGTAAGGAAAGATAAATACATGAACGTCAGGACGTGTTCTTGAGCTTCAGGCGAAGGTGGGAGGATGGGTCTTGGCCTCGACCAAGCTGCGGCGGGCTGAGAGGATTCTCGCGGTGGAGCTCCGGCCACGAAGCATGATACAAGCCTCCATGCCTCTCCTAAAGATCCTAAGCAGCTCCTCGAGTGGCTGTCAGTCTGCTGAATGTGTATAGGGAAGAATGGGGGTGTAGGGACAAGCTCGAGGGCTGGCGGAGCTGAAGAGAGCTTTTATAGGGTGTCCGAGGGTCTGGAAAGATTAAGAGGTGGAGCACAACCATAGGAGGATCTGAGTGAGTCTAGGGATCTGCGAGAATCTCGGGAGTACAAGGAATCATGGGTCCGGATATCAAGGTAATAAGCAGTCAGGTTCAGGCGTGGAAAAGTCAGAGAAGAAACTCCGACGAGAGGAATGAGACCCGACCTGGTCTGCAGGGTGACATTGATCGGGGTCAACAAACCCACGTGGACCAATATGAATTCAACATTTATATATAAATGGAAACTTGATAAAAAAATAGCAAATGAATTTAAAATAAAATGAGTATAAAATAAAAATTGTTTATCATTTTCCAAAGTATTTTCTGTGAGTTTTACTTATTTTTATGAATAATAAAATAACATATACAATATATATAGTATTTTATACAGATATATATATATATATATGTATTATGTACAAGTATTTTTATTTTATTATTTTTATACACAAATATCTTTATTTTTTATTTTATATATTTACAACATAATTTAGAAGTATAAAATTTATTTTATTTTATTTGTACAAAGGGTATATAATAAATAGTAAATGTGATATGTACACGTGTCTTTTATACACAGTTTTGATGATTTTATTTTTATTTTCCTTTTATTTTGCTGATTTTTTATTTTATTTTATAATATTATTACAACTATATACAAAGTTGTAAAATAATAAAATAATTTGATTTTATAATAAATAAATAATATGCACAAGTATAGAGGATTTATACAATACATAGTAAACCCTATCTCTCTCTACTTATTTTATTTTACGATCAAGTTCAAGGCTTGACCTTCTCTTGGGTTTTGGGTACTTTATATTTATTCTAAATACATTACTCCTTTTCTTTTTCTGTATTCTTTTATTTTTGCAAAAGTACATGCTAATTATGCAATAATAACAGGAGCATGCAGAAAGCTAAATTATTATATTTATAGTATTTACATGGTGTTCTGCCAAAAAGAAGAGTTAAAATAAAAGAATAAAGAGTGAGAATCATGGATTCATCACCCCTTATACTTTACCTTTGCAAATCACTTAGCAAACACTTATTTGAAAAATAAGTGAAAACAAAAAGAAAATAAAAGAAAAAGAATCAAGGTTGATTATTAAACTTATCATCATTAAAGTGAAGTATGGAGCTCAATCAGACCTTTGTATTATTAGTTTGTCAGAACCTTATTGGGAAATCGGTTTATGACTCAACAGCCTCTACGTTCCACAATTCTATGGTCAAGACTCCTCAATAAACCAGGTCAGAACAAGTCTACATTCACAAACTCTAATGACTATGCATCATTCCTTGTACTATGTAAGTGATATGTAGCTCCCCACTCAGAGATGACAAAAAAATAACCTTCTAAATAAGGTAACTCTAATTCCCTACTTTAACAGCTCTTTCCTCGAGGAGTGGGGTATTTCCTTCTAAGTTCACGTTCAACCAGCTCAAGAAGAGGTGAAAGAAGAGAATGGACTGTGACCAGTGTAGTCACGTATTCCTTGGAGCAAAGCCAGTGTAGCGAAGTCTCTAGCTGCAAGCTTTCACGAGATGAGAGGTGGAATACATAAGCTTTGCTTATTCATTATATACACTATGACATGCATTTTATTTTCAATCATGCATGTCCCTTTTTTGGAGTTTCTCATATTTTTGCACCTTTTATGTGCATATATACAATATATTTACATGATGCGTCATGCACATAAGGAGTTTTTCTTCTTGAGCCAGTAGACTATCCCTCGACCTCAATGCTACAAGACCAGGTTAAGTTGCACATCCCTCCCTAAAGGAAGACGAGGGGTTCCGACTAGAAGTACTACCCTCGTATGCTACCCCAAGCCAAAGAACTCTACCTCCTCACCACCTCATCCGTGTTGAGCTACGTGTAAGGTGCTTGTCTAGGTCAAGCCACTATCTCTAAGAGTCCTGCATGTGTTTTTAAGTGTTCTACTTAGGCTTATCAAGATGACATGAGAACATAGCCTAATGGACTCAAAGAATTAAGTCACTATGGACCTGAAAAGTATTAAACCCAAATCCTATAAGGTTCCTCTAAAGTTAGGTGGATTAAGGTCTTAACCAAGCTCCAATTTTCAATTTAAATCCAGACTAGTTTAAGTGTCAACTATGATTCATAAGAATATACAAGAAAATATGTACTAAGCTCTTTTTGTGCATTTTTCCAAAATATGGAATTTTTTATAAAAATTTTGAATGCAAAGCGGGGAAAGTTTTGTAAACTATTTACAAACATTTACAAACAAATTTTTGCAAACTTTTATTTTCCAAACATTTTCAAAAATTTTGTACTATATACATAATTTTGATACACAAATATTTACAAACATTTTACAATAAAAACATTTTTACAAACATTTGTACAAAAATAGTTTTTACAAAAAGCTATTTACCAACATTTATGTACAAGAAATTTTTTTAAATGTTTGTGATTTTTGGTTTTATGATTTTATACCATTTTATTTTATTAACACACTCACACAAAATACGAGTTATGGCTAAAATATATATACAATATCTACGACACTCCCTATACTTAGCTCGAACGATATCCTCAAAGTGATCAAAGAGCGATGAAAGGAAGACATAACTCGTGGAGTATTGGGAAGTGAAAAGAGTGCTATACTGCAATGACAAATAAAAGAATGTAACGAATAGAGGTCGGTGATCCCCCTATACTTAGGATCAAGTAATCCTAAGTATAAAAGTCTGCATACTAGGGGAAAACCGAGGGTTGGGATGTATAGGGTTTACCTCCCCTGTTAGGGTATAATATCTCTAAGTATAGGCAACAAAATAGAGGTAAAAAGAATCAAATCAATAATCACATGTCTTACACCCCCTTATATTTAGGGTAAGTACACCCTAAGTATAACATAATCATAAGATGGAAATGGGGTGTTAGGCAAAAAGAATGAGTGACATGGACAACTAGATCTATACATCTGCGAAAGAGAAGTGATAATAATACATGAGATGCAAATGATGTGAGTCAAAGATCACATTTCATGCAAAATGAATAGGGGTAACGTCAACGATCAACGGATCATGATCAAGATATGGCTTCAGGTGCTGACCGTTAACTCGAAAGGTGGATTTAGATGACAACTCGGATATGTCAATGCTATCATTGTCGTGCACCTTTCGGACCACGTATGGTCCCTTCCATTTGCTTTGCAACTTCCCTGGAAATAATCTCAACCTAGCATCAAATAGCCATAATCTTTGGTTCAACTCAAACTGTTTATGGCTCATATGAGAATCATGCCATATCTTCACTCTATCCTTGTATTGTAGACTACTCGAAAAGGGTGTATCTCTCAACTCCTCCAGGGATGCCAACTCTGCTTTCCGTCGATCTCCTATACTCTTGGGATCTAATAATAAGTCAGTGACTTCCCATAGTGACTTGTGCTTGATCTTCACAGGTAAATGTCATGACTTGCCATAAATGAGATGAAAGGGGAGATGTACCCAAAGGTGT
Source organism: Ottelia alismoides (assembly GCA_037367405.1). NCBI lineage: Eukaryota > Viridiplantae > Streptophyta > Magnoliopsida > Alismatales > Hydrocharitaceae > Ottelia > Ottelia alismoides. Next base: position 842,852 of record JAZKJV010001895.1, on the reverse strand, counting down.
CATGAAGGAGGTCCGATAGGCACACAAGACTGAGTCCAAAAGCTGTGACCAATCCTTTCGATCTGGGTAGACATCCTTCTGCAATATCGTCTTGATCTCCCTGTTTGATACCTCAGCAAGACCATTGGTCTGAGGGTGATATGGAGTGGCAACACGATGGTCAATGCTGAACTCATTAGCAAGGGCCCTTACCTTGTCATTGACAAAATGAGTCACCCCATTAGATATCAGGACTCTAGGCACCCCAAACCATGAATGATATTTTTCCTCAAAAATTTGCAGATAGTTTTAGCATCTGTGGTTTGGGAGGGGATGGCCTCAACCCAACGACTCACATAATCCCCAACAAGTAGAATGTACTCGAATCCCTGACTCTTAGGTAATGGACCCATGAAATCGATGCCCCATGCATCAAAAACCTAACAGAAGTGAATGGGATGCATCAACATCATATCACACTGTCCACAGGTTGCATCCTCTGACAGTCAGTACACCTCTTCACGAATTCATCAGAATCCTTGAAGAGGGTAGGCCACCGTAGGCCGGATTGGAGCACTTTATGTGCTGTCCTCCTCCTAGAATGATGTCCTCCTGCCTCAAGCTTGTGGCAGTATGTGAGGACGCTGTAGTGATCCTCCTGAGGAATGCACCGATGCCAGACACTATCCCTTCTTTCATGATAAAGGATGGGATCCTCCCAATGGTACGACTTGTCTTTCGCATGGAAAGTCTCAAGTCGCTGCCTGGGCCAACCTTGTGGAACTTACTTGACGATAAGATAGTTCACAATGTCAGCGTACCATGGAAAGAGGCGATATCAAGGATCGCCTCATCTAGGAAGGTCTCTGTAATAGGTGCAATATGATCGGAATCCTCAAGGTTCTCTAAACGGGAGAGGTGATCCGCCACCACATTCTTGACTTCAGGCTTGTCCTTAATCTCTATGTCAAACTCCTGGAATAGAAGGATCCATCTGGTCAATCTACCTTTGGCATCCTTCTTTGCCATGAGGTATCGGATGGCAGTGTGATCTGTAAATATTGTCACTTGGGATCCAAGAATATAATATCTGAATTTGTCCAAAGCAAAGACTATAGCTAGCATCTCCTTATCAGTCATCGAGTAATTTCATTGAGTAGCATCCAAAGTCTGACTAGCGTAGTGTATGAAATAAGGTAATCCATCCCTCCTCTATCCTAGCACAACCCTTATGGCAAAATCAGAAGAATCCATCATGATCTCGAATGGGAGAGACCAATCGGGTGGTTGAAGGACAGGAGCCGTGAAAACTAATCCTTTGAGAGTCTCGAATGACGCTAGACACTTATCATGTACAATGAACTCAGTCTCTTTCAGCAGCATATTAGTAAGCGGTCAGGCAATACGACTGAAATCTTGAAAGAATCGTTGGTAGAAACCGATATGCCCCAGAAAAGACAGTAACTGCCACAAGTTGGATGGTGGATTGAGTTTCTTGATGATATCCACCTTGGTCAGATTGATCTCCATGCCCCTGTTGGAGATGATATGGCCAAGCACCGTCCCCTTAGTCACCATGAAGTGACTCTTCTCCCAAGATAATACAAGATGGACGTCTAAACCACACTAAAGTACACGGTCTAGGCAGTCAAGACAAGCATCGAACCCATTGTCATCGATCGAAAAGTCATCCATGAAGACCTCCAAACAGTGACCCACAATGTCCGAAAAGATAGACAACATGCACCTTTGTAATGTAGTTGGGGCATTACATAAACCAAAGGGCACCCGTTTGAGAGCATATGTCCCAAACAGACAGGTAAATGTCGTTTTCTCCTGGTCTTTGGGCACTATGGCCACCTGGTTATATCCGGAGTACCCGTCAAGAAAAAAGTAATGACTCTTCCCAGCTAGCCTCTCGATAATCTGATCAATAAATGGCAGTGGGAAATTATCCTTCTTGGTGGCCTGATTCAATCATTCATAATCCACACAGACCCTCCAAGAAGTGAGTACCCAGGTAGCTATCTCCTCTCTAGACTCGCTCACAACTATAATGATACCTGTCTTCTTGGGTACCACATGCAATGGACTAAACCCCTTTGAGTCAGAGATGGGGTAGATAAAATCAACGCTCCACCATTTTGATATCTTCTTCATGACCACATCTCGAAGATCAGGGTTCAGCCGTAACAAGAACTCATATGATGGATGGGCATCCTCTTCGAGATAGATATGGTGGGAGCACAAGGCCAGACTTATCCCCTGGAGATCAGCTATGCTCCATCCAATCGCCTTGCGGTTTTGTTCAAGAACCTCCATCAAACAAGATTTCTTGATCTCGAATCAAATCCGTTGGGATAATGACTGGAAACATCTCTAGCCCACCCGCAAGGAATCTGTACTTCATCGACTGTGGCAAGTCTTCAGTTCTGGGCAACTGGGAGCTGGCAAATCTGGCTTTTGAAATGTTTGAGTGAAGGCTACCATATTTGCATGGGAGAACTCTCACTGCCTGTGTAAATCTGATGAAGGCAGGCCTGCTGGTGTCTCTGTCATAAGTACTGGCTCACTCTACGTCCTATCTATCGACTCTGTGGGAATCAAACATGGTAAATAATCACTGAAGTCATCCCAATCAATGCCCGAATCTGAGGGATCTGAATCAGACGAACATGAAATGTACCCTGCTCCGCTATATTGACCACGATCATCGGCCTCAAATGTGTCCGATGCCAAGGGTGTGCTCTCCAAACTCTCGTCTGCCAAAATCTATAAATATATAGTGTCTGATGGTGTGACAAGAGCTCGTGATACGGGGTCGGACCAAACTGCCTCATCGTCTGTGATCATAAAGTCACATTCCTGGTGGATGTCTCACTTTGCATTTGTCATCTGCTCTAAATCACTTGACTGCTCGGAGAAGGCTAAATCTCTCACTCCTATCTTCTCGATCGTCTCTATTTGTACACTTTCTCCCTCTACGCATAAGTATACCTTCCCACTATCATGGTCGGACTCTGCCTTGGCTGTGGCCATGAATGTTCATCCTAGTATGATGGGGGTATCTGTCACAGACTCAAGGATCTCCATGTCCAATACAATAAAGTCCACGTAGAATTTCAGGCCTTGAATTGTGACGACCATGTCCTTCAATAACCCCTTTGGCCTCTTGACAGATCGATCAACAAACTAAAGACTGTCCTGCTCTGTTGAAGAGGACCAAACTCGAATCGGTCGAGTAAGGCAACCGAAAGAAGGTTAATTAAAGACCTGCTGACTAATAGGGTACGATCAAACCACTACTCATGTATGTGGCATCTAACATATGGAGCTCCTGCATAGGTCTCTTGGTTGGCAATCGGTTCTGAATGACGAAGTAAGTGGCACGAGTGAGCACATGGATTTCTACATTGTGGTTCCTTCTCTTCTTTTGGATGGTGGTCTTCTCACTCAAATTCTTCTAGAAGAGAGGGATGGAGTCTAGTGCCTCATGTAGAGTCAGATGTATCTGAAATCTACCGATCATCTACTAGCTGAACTCTAGCCAGTGTTTCTTTTTGGGATTTTCTAGTTTATTCCCCTTCGCTAAGCAGAGTGCTTAAGGGAAGGGGACGGCTGTACACTCTCCAGAAAGATGTGGGTCAGGAATAGGCTCCTGTGCATGTGAAGGAATAGAATCATCATGCAACACATATGGACTTGAAGGAGATACAGAAACCTTTCCTTTATTCATATTTGTGTGCTTTTCCATTTTTCTACTTTTTGTAATTTCCTGTCCTGAGGTACAAGATGAGGTAACACAATTGAAGGAAAACTAGTGGCATAAGTACCACCCACAACATCTTATCTAGCGGCATCAACACCGCTCTTTGGCCTAATATCTGGCCTCAACACTACCGTCTGCCTCTAGAATCTCGACGGCCTCAGTACCGTCAGCTAGATCAACATCCTCGGTGGCTTCAGCATCACCGTCATCGTCATCATAAGCAGCATCAACACCGCTACCATCCTCGTCTGGCGCTTCATAATCTCCAAGTGGTCGTTGCTCAGATGAGGCATCGCATGCTGGCATCCTACTGTTCCTAAGTGTCACAAAATCAACATAAAATACATAGGAAGAAATATCACCCAAAGTAAAGAGTGGTAGTCTCGTTCAATTGTACCTGCTCAGATTTCCTTTTCAGATTGTTTAGGTTTGGTTCAATCTGAGCTGGTATGGCAGTCTTGCCATTGATAATCACCCTCATCTTCTACCAGAACTCGTCCATCTCTCACTGGAAGGATGCCTACTGATTAGAAATTAGGCAGGTGAGGTCGTCAAGGGCGGGGTTCTCGTAGACAGGTCCATGAGAATTGGACGGGTTTCCTCGCTGGAAATGAGGTTGAGACTGCTGTAATGAGGGAGAGGCTGGGAATACTGAGGATGAGGCTACTATGGATGCCTCCATTGCTGTCCCTGGTATGAGGGACGAGGACCCTACTGCTGGTACTGCTGGAAGTGATGGGGCTACTGCTGCTACAGGCTGCTCTGTTCACCCTGAGCTGGAGGCTGCTGCTGGGACAAGGTGCCTTCAATGGTCTATTAGAAACCTGGGTGATAACGACGGATCTGGGGCTGCTGCTAGTACATGTCGTACAAAATCCTGTTGACTTCCATTAACGGCTCCTGCTCGAAAGGTGGTGGGGGAAGAACTACCAAGGGCTGATCCGGCTGGTCGATAACCATCTAGGTGCCCTGAAATGGTCGCAGCTGGGAGTAGGGCTGCAACTGCTGGAATAGATCTGCCTAGATGTGGTGAACATGATGGTATGTGGTAGGAGCTGCTGCTGCTGGGATCAACCAGTGACCTGAGACAGGGCTGAGAAGTCGTTTGTGCCTCCTAGAGAAACAAAATCTGGGTCTTCAGGTCGCTCAATGTCTGTGCCAACTGATCAATCTAGGTAAAGCCTTGACATTGCTTCTTCTCAATGATCTCGATGTGGTCCAGCTTCTCGCTGATGATCCCCATGTCAGCGGCTGAGGACTCGACCCATGCTGCTGCTGACGAAGTAGAAGGACCGACATCAACACGTGCAATCCTCTGATATGAGATCGGCTATGGGTGGGTCTTCCCCTGAGTGTAGACCCTAGTCTAGGACACCACCATGTAGTTCTCTACCATCTCTTCGTAGATGGCCCATACTTAGTCCTCATCCTTGGAGAAATAGGACCATCGACATGAGGCATTCACTAGCCCCTACAGATCCAATGTCAGCCCACAAAAAAAACTCTGGACAAGGTTGGGCTTGGATATGTCGTGATGTGGACACCTGCCGATGATTTCACAAAATCAATCCTAAGCCTCGTGAAACTGCTCATTTGGGATCATGGTAAAGTTGGTGATCATGGCTCGTGCTGCATTGGTCCGACCGAGTAGATAGTACTTGTTCAAGTACTTGATCCAGAGCGACTCCCAGGCAGTGACATACCTCCCCAAATGCTTCAACCAATAGGCTACTCTGACAACTAAGGAGAACAGGAAGGTAATCATCTTGATCGTGTCCTCGTCCACGAATCTGTCATGGACTGTGCTGCAGATCATCTCGAACTCCTACAGATGGAGGTGTGGCTCCTTGGTGGCTAGCCCATGGAACTTGGGAAATAACTGGATGGTCTGGGGTCGAAGCTCGAAGTCGCTCAGGATCTCCAGAAGCTGAATCCAACGGCGAGTGACAGTTGCACTAGGGTCGTGCAACTATCTCATCGTGCATGGTGGCCTCTGCTCTGGTTAATCATCCAGGCATCCGTGTCCTTCTCCAGCTGCTAGTATCTCTCCACCGGATGGTCTCTATAGCTCACCTCTGTTGGTTCGCATCTGCGTCAGCTCTCAACGCACCTATTCCATAAATGCTCCTTGGTCTATGATCTAGCACTACATGGTCTCCAAGGAGGTTAAGAGTGTGTTGTTGACGACGGCCTGGTCAAGTACATATGCAGATCCCTATGGCTGCTCATCGGTGCGTCCCTCATTGCTGGTTATCTCTTGGGTCTCTACAAAGGCAAAAGACACCAACTTAGGTGTTGTCAAGTGAACATATATTGTGTTGGCCTATACTCTAGCACCTCAGGACTGGTAGAAGGGTGGTCAACGGGGAACGGGGTGGTAGCGAACTCAGGTTCAGAGAGCAGGTCTGGGCTTTCTGAAGTTACCCTAGATGAATAGAGAAGTAGTGCTCGAAAGTGGTCCTGTCAAATGCAGCCTAAGGGGCCTCCTGCCCATCATCGTGATTTGGGAATTTGTGAAATTTGATCTGGATGCAAACAAGATGAGAAGACAAATCCCTTTTTCACCTACTCAACACTTGAGCTGATGACCACGAAAGATTGGTCTTTAAGCTTGCCACTTTTTATTTAGGTGATAAATCAATATATCAGAGCGATTAAGCAAGCTGTTAGGAGCCCAATATTCCCAGGAGATTGGCCCAATCTCACCGTTAGTTTTTCCCAGCAAGTATCTGTGCATACCATTTACCGGCTACCCGATCTGCCCAATTTGCTAAGGAAGTCCCGGATCGATTATCGGCTACCTGGTGAAATCCTTACTGGAGAACAACCAACCACAAGACTAGTAGTATGAAGAAAGATCGGACATGGCTCTAACCTAGGGTGCGGGTCACTCTCTCGCTGTAGTAAATCAATTAATGAGGGGGTGGCTCTCCCGAAAACAAGCATTTTTAGGTAAAGTGTATTTTAGGGTCAATTTTGCAATAACAATCCCGATTTTATTTGGTTATCTCCTTTTTAGGTATTTTTCTAAAATAAGACAACGCCTACTGAATTTTTCGATTTCCTTGGTTATTTTGAGTCCAATAAAATAGGAGAGGAAGTCGAAAAAGCCGATGCACGATCAAACATGATGATGCATGTAGAGATAGAAATACGTATCTGACTCCTGCACTCTACATGCAGGGTGATCCGTGCATAGAATTAATGACCTAAAATAAACTACCTATATGATGCACGAGGAAATCGGCCTTAGACGATCAATTTCTATTAATCATGAACCACAAATAGCTAACTATTAGGAAGAGAGTCAGGAGTTCGGTCTCCGATGTCAATCGATGCCCACCATAATGGGTCCTTCCAACGCTGTATATGGCCTCTCTCGGCACATGGTACCTAATCCCAATATGCTAACTTTTTAAGTTTATTTTTAGCTAGGTAGAATGAAGATCTATAGGAAAAGATAAGCAATTAGGTGTGGGGCCTTAGGAAATTACGTCACAATCAACAAAAATCCTAAGTCTAAGGGATAAATCCTCGAGAATCAAAAGAAAATAAAAACTATAAAATAAAACATGAAAAAGCCACGGTAAGGTCCCTTGAGTACACCGGTACTCGACGAAACAGACCCCAAAGTGTCCAAGTTCACAAGAGTTCTAGTCCATAATTATTACAATAGTAATGGTTTTGCTAAAATGAACTAATCTATATAATATAACTACTCTCTCCTGCTCCTCTACTTCTCCTCAGGTGCGGTCTCCTCCAAAAGAAAATCGAAGCATCCTCAGGCGGTTCCTCGCACAAAAAGTGAAACAGACGAGTGTTAGAAAATAGTTATATTAAATAGAAACAAAAAATGGACAAAAGTAAAAAATGACTACTAAGCCATGCTCCTAGGCAATGGCACCATTCTGATGAGCATGCTATCGACCAAGGTTAAATCAAGTAAAATCCAAGGTAGTTGCGACCCCAATCGATAGACCGAGCTTAATCAAGAAAATAACCACTCAAAAGAAATAAAACAATGAAGTGTAATGTAAGCAATTTGCTATTTTATTTACCTGGTATAGCCACTAGGGTCGAACACAAGGATCACAAAAATAATACGAAGTAGTCAAATTTCCAAAATAAAATAATTATTTAGTGTTTTTTAATTTTTTATATTTTTAATTTTTAAATAAAGCACACAAGCACAAAAATAAAAGCAAACAAGCCTAATGCTCTTTTTTTGAATTTTTTCAAAGAACTAAAAATGCTCATAAAATTAAGGTAAAAATATTTTTGAATTTTTGAGGTTTTAATATATTTGTGGTAATGTTTTTAGGATTTTCTGATGTTTTGTAATTTTATAAAAATTAAATAAAGCTTAGAAAGGCAAGCATTGCACAACCAAGACTAAATTGCTAATTAAAAATATTTTAAATGCTCGTAATCATGGATTATAATTTTTGGATAAAATATAAATAAAAACCTACAAACTAGAACCGAAAATGGACTTTTGGAGTTTTCTTTGATTTTATATAATTTTCCTAAGTTTTTGTATGTTTTGCAAAGGGTTTTTATTAGTGGTTTTTAACAAAAATGATACTGGAGTTAAAAACAATAAAAAAACATCCACGAAGAGTTCTATAGAATTTTCAATTTTTTTTTGAATTTTTTAGGATTTGTATAAGCCAAACAGGGATATTTTTTAGGGTTTTTGAATTTTTAAAAATAGAAAATGCAAATAAATCAATCCAATAAAATAACAGTAAATATTACAGACTACCATGAGTCAATGGTAATTTTTAGGTAATTTTTTGAATCAATTTATTATTTATTAAAACCAAAATACATCATGTACTTAGGCACAATTTAACATGGACCTATTAGAAATTATTTTAAGTTTGTAGACCTGAGAATAACACAATATAAAAGCTCAAGGGTCGAATATGCAACTAACCCAACCAACACCTGTGTTACACGTGATCCAAACTCACGGGCATAAATGCAAATACTAAAAACTTGGCATTCATTCCATAAATGATAGAAATTTTAGGGCAAATAGTGCAAATATCCTAAAACACACGTGGGGACGCACGTAACTCAGACTCGAAAGGACCGAAACACAAATACCACAAACTATATGGTCCAAACTGCAAAATGTCTTAAACTACAACTTTATTTACTGGACTAAACATGAAAACAAAAACATGCGGGGACAAAAGGGAAATATACCCTTGCAGGTGCATGCGGAGCACATGGGACACATGGCAGGTACTCGTGCAAGTGGGTGCTAACGGCTCTGATATGCTCTGCTAAGGATCTCATGGCTCAGGCGCGTGGAGCATGCTTATAGGTCTGATGAGATCTGATGAGATCAGACGACGTAGAGAATGTCGACCCTGATGGCCGTTAAACGTGGATCTCATGCCTCTGAAAATGGGGTTGGATGAATGGTGGAGATGCAATCTGGTAGAGGGGGTCCCGATCTAATGGCAGCCGAAGATGTTGGAAGAACTCAGCTCGGGTGACTTTCAATTGATCGTGGAGGAAGATCCACAGGACCACTGACGTCGCTGAGAGGTCCTACACAATCCTGAAGCTCCTTCGTGTCTAGTGGTGGGTTCTGATATAGCGACGGATGGTTGGATGTGCGTCGCAACATCGCCCCACCTGGAGCTACTTAGCTGGATCAACCGGTAAATCAACTGGGTGATTTTGCGTGAAGCAACACCTGCAGAAAGTAGAGGGACTCAGGGTGTTTCTCTGGTCCAAGTTATTGCATAAAGAGAGAAGTGGAACGATGGAGGTGCTACTCGACTTCTAATGGAGATGGGGTAAGGAAGTCTCGGTCCTAATCTCATTCCGGTGAGTGATATGTAGCGTGATCAGACTGCATGGTAATTTGGAGGGTGAGGTGTAGCGTCCATCGGAACGGGTGAATGGGTGTAATGGGGCTTCGACCAGTTGGTCGGAGCAGAGGAGTGACAGCAACGATGAAATGTGAAAATGCAATCGAACAGGGAATAACAGATAAATACATGAAGATCGGGACGTATTCCTGAGCTTCAGGTGAAAGTGGGAGGACGGGTCTTGGCCTTGACCAAGCTGTGGCGGGCTGGGAGGCTACTCGTTGCAGAGGTTTGGCCATGAAGCGAGCCACAAGCCTCCAGGCGTCTCCTAAAGATCCTAAGAGACTCTTTGAGTGGCTGTCAGTACACTGAAGGTGGCTAGGGAAGAATGAGGGCGTGAGGGAGGAGCTGGAAGGTTGGTAGAGCTGAATTGAGGTTTTATATGGTGTCTGAGGGTTTGGAAAGATCGAGAGGTGGAGCGCAACCCTAGGAGGATCCGGGTGATTCTAGGGATCCACACGAATCTTAGGTGTATGAGGAATCTCGGATCCGTATATCCAGGCAAGAGGCGGCCTGGTTCGGGCATGAAAAGTCAGAGAAGAAGCTCCGACGAGAGGAATGAGACCTGACCTGATCTGGAGGGTGACGTTGACCGGGATCAACAAACCCATGTTGACCAATAGGAATTCAACGTTTACAAAATAAATGGAAATTCGACAAACAATAGCAAATGAATTTAAAACAAAAAATTTATAAAATAAAAAATGTTTATTATTTTCTAAAGTACTTTTTATGTGAATTTTAATTATTTTTATGAAAAATAATATACCATATATATAATATATAGTATTATATACATGTATATTATACCTATGTATTATGTACAAGTATATTTATTTTATTATTTTTACATAAATATTTTCATTTCATTTTTTATTTATTTACAACATAGTTTAGAAGTATAAAATAATTTTTATTTTATGTTTACAAATCATTTAAGGGTATATAATAAATAGTGGATGTGATATGTACATGTGTCTTTTATACAAAGTTTTGATGATTTTATTTTTATTTTCCTTTCTTTGCTAATTTGTTTTATTTTTAAAATATTATTATAACTATATACAAAGGTGTAAAATAATAAAATAATTTGATTTTATAATAAATAAATAATATGTACAAGTATAGAGGATATATACAATAAATAGTGAACCCTATCTCTCTCTACTTATTTTATTTTGCGATCAAGTGAAGGCTTGACCTTCTCTTGGGTTTTGGCTCACTCTGTATTTATTCTAAATACATAATTATTTTTATTTTTCCTTTTTTCTTTTATTTTTGCACAAATACACGCTAATTATGCAATAATAACAAGAGCATGCAGAAAGCTAAATTATTATATTTACAGGTATTTATAGGGTGTTTTGCCAAAAAGAAGAGCTAAAATAAAAGAATAAAGAGTGAGAATCATGGATTCGTCACCTAACTTTATTAAATGATTTATTAAAATTTATATACAATTAAAGGTGATTTTGATACATTTTCGGTTCATGCAGAGAATGTATGGGTCTGGGAAGTTTGGGTTTTGGCTTTTTATCTTGAATATAAAATGTACGGTGTATATTATTTTTTTGTGTAACCTCAATTTTGTATTTTTCTATATATTTTCATCTAAGTCTTTCTTGTATAAAGTTTCTTTATTTGGGGTATATATAACTAAAAATAAAAAAAATCCCAAAAATTAATTATTTGGGAAGATATATGGGTAATTTTATTGTATTTTTGACCCTTATCTCCCCCCTACTTTATTCCTTGCCGACCAAGTCATTAAGATGCCTAGGTATTGGGGCTTATGGTCATAAAACAATTTTGGCATTTTATTTCGTTTTTTTATTTTCTTTATATTTCTATTTTGGCTTTAAACAATATAATTTATACAAAATTATACAATAAATAATGAATGTTAATTTATACAAAATAATGACATTTACATGCATTTAGCAAGGGTTTAATGGTCAAAATAAAAGAAAAAGGTGATGCAATGGAGATTCACCACCCCCTATACTTGTCTTTGCTAGTCCCTATCAAATACTTACGCAATAAGTGCAGAAAAATAAAAATAAAGAAAAAAGAAAGAACATGGATTGATTTTAATTCTCAAACTTGTCTTCATAAAATCAAAGTTTGGAGCTTAAGTCGGACCTTTGGGTTTTATGTGCGATCAAAACCTTATTGGGAAACATATTTGAAACACAACAACCTTCTAGAATTACAACACCCTACTCAAGTCTCCTCAATAGCCATGTAAAAATACTTCAACTAATATGTTAAACCTTATGACTATGAATTATCTTGGACAGTTTGTGTGATATGTAGCTCTCCTCGGCTGAAGCGGTAAAAGTCAGTCTTCTCCAACATGGTGATCCAAATTCCCCAATCCAACAACTCTTTCCTCGAGAAGCGAGGTATTCCCTTATAAGTTCAAGTATTACTAGCTCAAGAAGAGGAGGTGGAGAGAAGAATGGACGGTTGCCAGTGTAACTACCTATCATAGGATGCTTGACTAGTGTAGCCAAGTCATCCGGCTGCAGGCTCACAAACATTTGACTTTGAAGCTCAGGCTTGCTTATTAATTATGTCTCTATATACATACTTCGATTGGCATTTTATTTTCAATCAGGTCTGTCCACTTTTTTTTGTAGTTTTTGATTTTGCATTTTTTATGATATACAACAACATTTACATAAGGACTTTTTCATCTTGATCCACTAGACTATCCCTCTTTTGAAGTTTTTTGCAACCCACTACTTCTGTCTTTAGACCTCGTCGCCATTGGATCAGGTTGGGGAACAATGACCACAAGTGTGCGACTTCCGATGATTCCCTTAGCTTGTGTCTTATGCCGACAAATCCAGCCCTCTACCACTTCAATTGAGGTGAGCAAAGTGTAAGCTGCAGGTGTACAAGATAGGTCATTATCAACAAGGGACGTGCATGTGCTCTTAGATATTGTACCTTGGTAGTCAAGATGACATTGAAATGAGTATCGTGATCCCAAAGAATTAAGTCTAGAAGACTTGAAGTATATCAAATCTAGTTCCTATAAGGTTCCTGCGATTGAGCAAATATAAGGTCCAACCAAGCTCCAATCTTCGGATTTTACTTTGACTTGTCCAATTATTAATCTCAATCTGAAAAATTGCAAATGCTATGTACAATGCACAAAATCTTTTTGTGATGCAAAATTTTAAGGATTTTTAAAAGGTTTTGCCAATTTTTATGCATTTCTTGAAAAGATTTTAACCAATGTTTTTAGGATTTTAAATTTTACAGATTTTTAGGAATTTTCAAAACAAAAGGTTTTGGCAAAGAAATAGGTATAAATATTTACATGGGAGTGTGTTTTATTATCTACGAGAGTTGGGTTTAGGAATTTACAGTTTTTAGTAGGTTTGTAATGGATGTACATAGTTCTCAAAATAATTTGAAAAGACTTTTGCAAACATTTCGAAAGCTTTATTTTACAAACTAATTTGACAAATAATGTTTACAAATGTTTTACAAAATTTGAAAAGCATTTTCAAAAAGATTTTTCAAAGATTTTTAATGAATTTTACAAGTATTTATTTACACTTAATTTTATTTTAGTCATACTTATTGAAAATACGAAAGTAAAAGTTATGATTAAAGTATATACACAATATATATGACCCCCCCTATACTTAGCTTGATCTATGTCCTCATAGATAGAAAAAAAGAGACGACATAACACGTGCTAAGTGTAGAAAAGCCTATACTACGACAATTAAAGAATAAAGAATGAATCAATGAGAAGTCAAACGTCCCCTGTATACTTAGGATCAATTAATCCTAAGTATAACAGACTATATCTACATGTAGGGAGGGTCGAGGGTAGGAATGAACAACTTCAATGATTAGTCCCGTCTCCCCTATACTCAGGGTAAAATTTCCCTAACTATGGACAAGAATATCAACAAGAGAGGAGACAAGTTATGGGACAAATAATGAACATATTAAGTCACTCATCTCCCCTATACTTAGTATGAAACATTTCCTAAGTATAGAAGCAATGAATGAGGAAAACAAATCAAAAAGTAGAAAATACAACCAAAAAGAAGAAAAGAAGGAAACTAAAGGAAGAGTTTTTTAGGGACATTATCTGAATCTTCTGCTGGTGCATTGGTTGTGGAAGATTCATCAACTATTATTTGAACTGCATCGACAACAGTCAAGAAAGTGTCATGTCCAAGGTACAGCTTCAGTAACTGACCGTTGACGATGAATTGTTGTGCGTCAGGTGACAAATCTGATACCAAAATGCTTCCATTGTCATGCACTTCTTTTACTCTGAATGGCCATGTCAGTTTACTCTTTAATTTTCCCAAGAATATCTTCAAATTTGCGTCAAATAGCCATACATTCTATCCAGTCTCGAAGGTTTTTCGTCTGATGTGCCGATCATGCCGTTGTTTAACCTTCTCCTTGTACATCAAGGTGTTATCATAAGCGTAGTCTCAAAATTCCAGGAGCTTGTTCAAGTCCCCTTTTCTTTGTTGACCACCTTTACATGAGTCCAAGTTAAAGATATTGATTGCCCATAATGATTTTGGATTACTTCCACGGGCATATGTTACGGTTTCCTGAAGAATACATGAACACCAAATGCAGTCTACTCCTTCTCTGAATAGAGGTGAGTCTTCCCATTGGTAGAAATGGATTTGGGACAAGAATTTGTCCTTCTTGATCTTCGTCCAATCTTTTGGCACTACCCCAGATCTAAGGTAGTTCACGATATCTGTGTACCAAGGGATGAAGTACATGGCAAGAATCGACTCATAAAGAAAGGTTTCTAAGATGGGTGCACTACTCAATGGAGGTTCTTGCTGTTCAATTCTGGAGAGGTGATCAACTACCACATTTTAAACTCTAGCCTTGTCTTTGATCTCCAAATCAAACTCCTAGAGGAGAAGGATCCACCTGATTAGTCTAGGCGTGGAATCCTTCTTCTGTCATAACGGATAGCTGAGTGGTCTGTATAGATGTTGAATTTAGATCCAAGCATATAGGATATGAACTTATCAAGGGAGAATACCACAACCAGCAACTCTTTCTCTGTGACAGTGCAGTTTCTCTAAGCTTCATCCAGTGTTTTGCTAGCGTAGTGAATAACATAGGACAACTTCTCTTTCCTTTATCCTAACACGACCCCAACTGCAAAATCTGATGCATATGTCTTGATCTAAAAGGGTAGAGACCAATCATGTGTCTATAGGAGTGGAGCTTGAGTGATTATATCCTTCAATTAATTGAATGGAAGGTGATACTACTGATCAACATGAAACTCGGTCACCTTGCACATCAATTCAGTGAGAGGTTGGACGATGCAACTGAAATCTCTGATGAATCTGCGGTAGAAACCCACATGCCACATGAATGACCTCACATTTTTAATAGTCTAAGGTGGCTCTAGATTGGCAATCACATCCACCTTTGTTGGTCTGACTTCCATGCCACGTTTGGAAACAATGTAACCCAACACAGTCCCTTCTCTGACCATGAAGTGGCACTTTTCCCAAGATAGTACGAGGTTGACTTCTCGAAATTTATGAAGTACTTAGTCCATGTGTTCAAGACAAGAATCAAAGCTGTCACCATATACAGAGAAGTCATCCATAAACATCTCTAGAAAACTGCCAACCATATGAGTAAAGATGCAAGCATGCACCCATGGAATATGGTAGGCACATTGCACAAAACAAAGGGCATTCTCCTGAAGGCGTATGTGTTGAATGGGGAAGTGAAGGTAGTTTTCTCTTGGTCTTCGGGAGTGACTGCCACTTGGTTGTACCTAGAGTACCTATCCAGAAAGTAGAAGAATTGCTTGCTGACCAATCTTTCCAGTACTTGACCAATAAATGTCAAGGGAAAATGGTCCTTCTTTGTTGCTCCATTAACGCTGTGGTAATCAACACATACACACCAGGATGTTGTTACTTGCGTATAAATCTCCTATCTTGTTGCATTGGTAACCATGGTAAGCCCTGATTCCTTGGGAACTACATGTAGATGACTCACCCATTTTGAATCGGAGATGGGGTAAATAAAGCCCGCTCACCCATTTTGTGATTTATTTATGACTACGTCCCACAAATTTGGGTTCAGTCTTCTTTAAAACTCTCAGGATAGATTGGCATCTTCTTCCAAGTAAATATGGTGTGAGCACATAGCATGATTTATCCGGTGGAGGTCTGATACATGCCAACCAAATGCCTTGAAGCTTTTTTCTAGAACCTCTAGAAGTCGAGATTCTTGATCCGGGGTCAGCCTGCTACTAATGATGACTAGATACATATTCTCTGCACCTGCAAGGAAGGCATAAGTGATGCCTACTAGAAGTGGCTTTAATTCTGGTTCCGATCTGCCCTACTTCTCAATCACTTCAGAAACTGTAATGGTAGGTGGATGATCTACCATGAATTTGGGGTGTTGCTAACCTCAGTGACTTATTGTTCATCTGATAATGTGCCGAACAATTCTACAATGAATACATCATCTTTAAACTAGCATGAATTTTCTTAATCTAATAGATGCATGAGCAATTCAGAATCTATCTCGCAAATGATACCAGAGCTTGAGTCGATTGTGCTTTTCGGGTCCTCCTCAGAAGAGAGGATTTCCGGGGTCCATGTATCATTCAAAGAGAGTTCTACATCTATGATTTCTACAATAAAGTCATAGTCTACTTAGGCGTTGTTGCATGATTATCATCAGATACGACTTTTCAGCTCACTGACCATGTCTATGGTAACTCTATTATTTCTCGAGCTGAACGTGATCTTCCTAGACCCATAGTCAACCATGGCCTCTGTAGTTCACAGGAATGACCATACAAGAATAATTGGGGATTAATGTAATGGTGCAGGAGTGTCCATATCAAGGACTCCAAATCAATAGGAAACTGTATGTCCTGTTCCTTTACGACAACGTCTTCCAATAGACCTCAGGGTCGCTTGATGGATCGATCAACGAACTGAAGAATCATGTGTGTCTGCATAAGTGGACCCAGCCGGAATTCTTGTAGCAATGATGAGGGCAAGAGGTTGATGGAAGAGCCGCTATCAAGCATGGTTCGCTCAAAAACTTAATCAAAATCTCGCATCTGATCAAAGGTGCTCCTTTGTCTGGCTTCTTCTAAGGGAGGTTGTCGATGGCTGCAACTGTAGCCATGGTGAGGACATGCTTCTCAACTTGCAGACGTCCGTTGTTGCGGTACGACCAACGCATGTTTGTACACACTTCCTTCAAGTCCTTCTTCACAGCGGACATGTATTCCAAGGCTTGCATCGAAGATAACTCAATAGTTAATTTTTTAAAATATCCCCAACACCTGGATCAGACAATGCACTTTTTCTTTTTGCATTTTTTGGAGTTTTCTATTGCATCAAGAAAAGGAATATTTACAGAACTGAAATAAAAAGAGTTGTTCTTATTTATAACAGAATTCTTGTCCACAATATCTTGTACATTCATACTACAAAAAAGGTGTATAATAACTACATGGGGTGGACATCCAAAAATGACGGTCTCCACTCCATCTGCTAGCACTGGATCATCTACTAGTAGTTGCTCCTCCATCGCTGGCACGACTTCACTTCGACTATGATCATCTTTTCATTCTTTTTCATTTTGGTATTTTTTTACTCTTTTTGTTGGAGATGGTGGTGGTTGGCATGGCTCCTCACTCTTCTTCTTCCTCATTAGGACTTGTATCTGGCACGACTGATACAGAAGATGACGATTCTCAAGATGAAACTTTATTTTTCCCCATGATAGTGATAGACAGAGGTAAGATCCTACCTCTCTTGAGAATAACAACATTAGATAAAGCAAAATCACAATCATCTGGCTCTACAGGCACATATGAGACATCACATTCTACCCGCTCTTTTCTCTTAAAATAATTGGGGTTGTCTTCAACCTGGGCTGAGATCATAGTTTTGGTGGCCGTTACATCATCTAGCTTCCTTGTCATGTATGCTAGACCCTTTACCAATTGGGCCAAGCAATCGAGGCTCGGATTGACTGGAACCGCCACGGTGGGTTCAACGGGCAGCTCACGCTGTTGCTGGTGGTGCGGAGGCTGAGATGGGTGCTGCTGGTATTATTGATATGGAGGAGGAAGCTGATATTAATGCTGATATGGATGAGGAAGAGGATATTACTATCGAGTTGTAGTCATGTACTAATGGTACGACTAGTGCTGACGGTACGACGGTTGCTGGTACTTTTACAACTTTATCCAATTATTGTTGTACTATGGATAATGGTGATGCTGATACTGAGGCTGAGGCTGGGAGGACTGTGCAAAGTGACCACCCTAACGTTGGTGGTAAAGCCGCTTGGCTAGTGGCTGGCCCTAGGGTTGTCCAGCAGGATGTCCCAGCTTTACATCTTTGCTCCAAACACGGTTGACTTCTTAGATCAGGGGCGGTGGTGGGAATGCTATGTTAGAATATGGTAAGTAATATGGCTGGTAGACCACTATATGTTGTTGTGGTAGGGACATCTCGGGTTCCTGCACATAGTACACGTGCTGTATCGCCATCTACTATGGTCTGTGTTAAAGTTGTTGTTGAGGTGATGTTGGTTCATCTTTCTTTTTAGAAGGAGTTTCTGACAATGGTATCGTTGACTGGCATGAGCTGGTGGTGCTAACCAACAGCTCTAACTGTTTGGTGATTTGGTCCAGTTTATTTTAGTGGTGCATCCTCTGTTTGATCACAATGAGCTTCTCTGGTTCTCGATAATGTCAACCTTAGAGAGATGCCCCGAATGATGTTGAGGTTGGAGCTCTCATCTCTCTTTGCCTCGAGAGACGTAGCAATGTGCACTAGCTTCTGGAGGACCTGGGGTTGTCTCTGATACTCACGGGATGAAGAGAGGACAACCTCTTCCTCAACCATTTCTTTAAAAATCTACCAGACTACATCATCATGCTTTCTAAAGTAAGATCCCCCACAAGCAACATCGACTATTCTCTATCTCTCTACATTCAGGCCCCCGAAGAAGTTTTCGACCAAGCTACTCCTCGGTATCTCATGGTGGGGCCCCCTCTTTGCATCTCAGTAAATCACTCCCAAGCTTCATGAATGGACTCGTGTATAGCATGAGAAAAGTTGCTAATATTGGCTCACATTAAGTGGAGCTGACTGAGAGGGTAAAACTTGTGAAGGAACGTAGATTTAAGCTCCTACCAGGTCATCACGACCTTTCCCAAATGGTTGACCCAGTATAGGGCCTTGTCTTAGAGGCTAAAGATGAATGCAGTAATATTGACTACACCTAATAGGATGCTAGGGTAATGTGTAGTTCTGCAGATGTGAGAGAACTATTGCATGTGAATGTATGGTTCCTCATTGGTAATTCCTGTGATAAATGGCTAGAAGAGCAAGGAATTGAGTTTTATCCCAAAATGAGCGTGCATCGGTGGGATGCGAATCCACTCGATCATTTGGTTGTCTCTAATATTGTATGTCTCTTTGAGCATCAGTTTGTGGTTCTCATTCCTTGCCTCTTCGTGTTTTTGATTATCACGGTGGTCTCTCACCTTCTCTGCCTCCTCCTCTTGTTGTTGGTATGTTCCTCATATCATTCAACATATATTGAAATGTGGTTTGCATGAGTGCCTACTCAGTTAGTTGCTGTTGTATGGCTTGGATGGAAGCCAACAACTGAGCAATAACCTTGTTTTGATCTGTCATTAAGCCTTGCTTTGGTTGGGGCGGTTGTTGTCCTTTGCCCTTTCCCTAAGGAGTCATCTCTAGGTCTAAGTTTGAGGAAATGAATTCTAGATTCGGATCCAGGACTGGTTTCCATTTGCAATGAAAGATGAATCCCAATCAGGCCACTGTGAAGTTGAATGATAACTGCAGTGATGAATTTGAGATTACGGTCAATCCCAAATGGTTGTGAATGGAGTGAAAGGTAGAGACTGAAATCGACCTCCATTCGCATTGGGATGAAGTGGGACGAAAGTGGTCCTGATTTATTAGGAGATAAAGGAGAATGGAAAGAAGAGAAGGAGCCAAGAGATCGGTTTGCAAAGTTCGAATCGGTTTCTCGAAAATCACCTTGAATTATTGACTATGTCGTGTCCCTGCAATCGATGTAGATGTCGGAGGAATCTCGACTAATCTAGATCCCTACAAACACAAAACAAAATTGGGTTCACAAACTCAACATAGTGCGAAGCTGTAACGAATCAACTATTTTTATCTTTCCTTTTTTAGAGTTGTTATTTCGGGCATATTTTTTGAACAAGCCTTTATATGCTAACCCTATAGGGGAGAGAGAGTACTGTTGGAAATGTAGCCCATACTTGTCCCCCTCCTTTGTTCATGTAATCTGCAATTTTTGAGGTCTTTGTAACCCTTCCTGGATCCCTACTCAGCCAAATAATAAGAGGGGGGGAGCTAATAGGAAAAACCACTACTTAGGACCTAGCTCGTAATGGAATCCCCTGTGATCATGGAAGGACCTACTCGAACGGAAACCGATGAGACAGACAAATCCATGAGGGTGTTGCCTAAGCTCAATATTCAGACCAAGTCGATGTTCCACACAAGGCATAAATACCAACGATGATAGGGCCCTACTCGGTCATGTACGATAGAAGCATCGATACTTAAGAAATCCAGTTGATACACGAGCCAATTACATACAGGGTTTTGGGCCTTAATCCTTAGCTGGTCACTCCTCGCTCATAGGAGGGGATTTGGACCCCTCCTAAGGTACCTAAAAGCAATGAGGGTTTTATGAACCCGAAGCAATGAATTCCATTACAAACTTTAATTGAGGTTAAAGATTATTTAGCAGTCCCCGAGTTTTAGATTATTGGGTTTTAACTTTTTTTGTTCGTTTTGCATACAAGCAGCTAATAATTTTTTAAGTTCTCATTTAAGCATTAGCACTCAAAATCAGATGGACATAGCAAAAAATTCGTGCAAATTTATTCGATGATGAGAATCTCATCATGGAATTTAAGCATGTAAAGTTAGAGGACTTACAGTGCTTCCCAACTCTCTCCATGTGATATACAAAATAAAATTTTTAAACCTATCTACATGGTGGTGTGCAATGGATAAGATCGTCCTAAACAGTAGCTGTTATTAGTCATGAAGAACCACATGTTAATTATTCAGAAACGAACCCGCAAGTCCGATCTTTGAGACATCTCGGTACCTGCCACAACGGATACTTCAAGCGTTGTATGATGGCTCTCTCAATGCATGGGTTCGAATACAAATAGTAACAATTATTAATTTGACTAGATCCAAACATAAGGAACTACAGGCACATAATTCTTTTTAGGTTTGGACCTAATTACCAATACAAGCAATCCTTATGTCTAGGGGCTCCATGCACACAAAACAAATAAAAAGAAAGGAAGAAAACTCAAAACATCAGGAAACAAATTAAGCAAAGCAATGAAAACTCGAGAAAACCACGACGAGGCCCCCCTGGTGAACAATCACCTGGGCAATGGACCACGTTAAGTAGAGTAGCATCCATGTCCAAAAATTATTATAAATAATAATGATAAGTGAATAACTCTCTCACCAATATAAAATAAAATCCATGGCTAAAAATCCAGGCTAATTGGTCTCCTTGCTATGCTTGTTGCCTCTCCAACTCATCATGTTTGGAAGATCAATCTCCACCTTGCTTGCCTGCATCGTCCTCCTAAGTGGCTGTCCTCGCGTAGCGGCCTTTTCAACAAACACCAAAAGAGATAGAGTATTAGCATAAATAATCAATTAATATGTATAAAGAAATAAAAGAAAAAGTATGTACAACGTAAAGAGAAAAGAGGAATATATACAAGAAAATAAATTTAAAATAAAATAAAATTTTGTACAAACTTTAGGCTACACTACGTTGCTCCTCGGCAATGCCATTTGATGAACGAGAATATCGCTAGGGTCTAAAATATCCTCACTAGAGGAATAACGAAGATGGATAGTCAATGAGGCGACCACTCTCAAAGATCTATTGTTTAATCAATAAGTACCCTTGATGTATAAATAAGCAATGAATAGCCAAAAGTGTAAGGCACAATTTATTATTTTCTACAAACTAAGGTGTATAACATGTAAGCATGTAGAGGTCGAACCAGAAAGAGCAAGCTAGGTAGCCTAATGATTGTTGCTAATCAGTGTGAACTATACACATAATTGTCTTTAAATCTTTAATGTGGATTTTTTAGTTTTATATTTTTTTAATTTTGCATTTTTATGGATTTATTTTTTTTTATATTTTTAATTCTATGAATTTTACATTTCTTTTTTCTTTTTAATATATATAAAATGAGTATATATAGAACTTTATGGATACATAGATAATATATGACAATATAGTTATAAATAAAACTAAAAACAAGTAAAAATTACAAAATTACATATTTTAGGATTTTAAATATTTTTCTACTATTTTTATAATTTTGAGGATTCTTTTAATTTTTACAGATTTTTAAAATAAAAAATCCTAAAACATGTATTAAATAAATAAGCCTAATTGATTTGAAAATTAAAAATAGGAAAATGGGTCAAAATTCTTCAAATTAAAATATAATATATATTGAAATGTGGTTTGCATGAGTGCCTACTCAGTTAGTTGTTGTTGGATGGCTTGGATGGAAGCCAACAATAGAGCAATAACCTTGTTTTGATCTGTCATTGAGCCTTGCTTTGGTTGGGGCGGCTGTTGTCCTGTCCCCTTTCCCTAAGGAGTCATCTCTAGGTCTAAGTTTGAGGAAATGAATTCCAGATTCGGATCCAGGATTGGTTTCTATATGCAATGAAAGATGAATCCCAATCAGGCCACTGTGAAGTTGAGTGATAACTGTAATGATGAATTTGAGATTAGGGTCAATCCCAGATGGTTGTGAATGGAGTGAAAGATAGAGACTGAAATCGACCTCCATTCGCAATGGGCTGAAGTGAGATGAAAGTGGTCCAGATTTATTAGGAGATAAAGGAGAATGGAAAGAAGAGAAGGAACCTAGAGATCGGTTTGCAAAGTTCGAACCGATTTCTCGGGAATCACCTTGAATTATTGACGATGCCGGGTCCCTGCAATCGATGTAGATGTCGGAGGAGTCTCGACTAAACCATCCACGGATCGACATCATGGAGCAAATGAGGATCGATGTAGGAAGAAGGATATGATGGTCCACTTGGAATAGAAGGAGTGTAAAATAGAAGAAAGGCTTGAAACGTGCAGGTGGTCAAAGAGGAAACACATATGACAAAATTTTACGCTGGTGCGCGTGACTTGATCTTTGTACCTTAATCTAGATCCCTACAAACACAAAACAAAATTGGGTTCACAAACTCAACATAGTGCGAAGCTGTAACGAATCAACTATTTTTATCTTTCCATTTTTAGAGTTGTTATTTCGGGCATATTTTTTGAACAAGCCCCTATACGCTAACCCTATAGGGGGGAGAGAGTACTGTTGGAAATGTAGCCCATACTTGTCCTCCTCCTTTGTTCATGTAGTCTGCAATTTTTGGAGTCTTTGTAACCCTTCCTGGATCCCTACTCAGCCAAATAATAAGAGGGGGGAAGCTAATAGGAAAAACCACTACTTAGGACCTCGCTCGTAATGGAATCCCTTGTAAGCATGGAAGGACCTACTCGAATGGAAACCGATGAGACAGACAAATCCATGAGGGCGTTGCCTAAGCTCATATTCAGACCAAGTCAATGTTCCATACAAGGCAGAAATACCAACGATGATAGGGCCCTACTCGGTCATGTACGATAGAAGCATCAATACTTAAGAAATCCAGGTGATACACAAGGTAGTTACATACTGGGTTTTGGGCCTTAATCCTTAGCTGGTCACTACTCGCTCATGGGAGGGGATTTGGACCCCTCTTAAGGTACCTAAAAGCAATGAGGGTTTTATGAACCCGAATCAATGAATTCCATTACAAATTTTAATTGAGGTTAAAGTTTATTTAGCAGTCCTCGAGTTTTATATTATTGGGTTTTAACTTTTTTTGTTTGTTTTGCATAGAAGCAGCTAATAATTTTTTAAGTTCTCGTTTAAGCTATTAGCACTCAAAATCAGATGTACATAGAAAAAAATTTGTGCAAATTTATTCGATGATGAGAATCTCATCATGGAATTTTGTGATGCATGCAAAGTTAGAGGACTTACAGTGCTTCCCAACTCTCTCCATGTGATATACAAAATAAATTTTTTAAACCTATCTACATGGTGGAGTGCAATGGACAAGATCGTCCTAAACAGTAGATGTTATTAGTCATGAAGGACCACATGTTAATTATTTTGAAACGAACCCGCAAGTCCGATCTTTGAGACATCTCGGTACCTGCCACAACTGATCCTTCAAGCATTGTATGATGGCTCTCTCAATGTGTGGGTTCGAATACAAATAGTTAACAATTATTAATTTTACTAGATCCAAACATAAGGAACTACAGTCAAATAATTCTTTTTAGGTTTGGACCTAATTACCAATACAAGCAATCCTTATATCTAGGGGCTCCATGCACACAAAATAAATAAAAAGAAAGGCAGAAAACTCAAAACATCAGGAAACAAATAAAACAAAGCAATGAAAACTCGAGAAAACCACGACGAGGCCCCCTGGTGAACAATCACCCGGGCAATGGACCTCGTTAAGTAGAGTAGTGTCCATGTCCAAAAATTATTATAAATAATAATGACCTAAGAGGTCGTCCTCGCGTAGTAGCCTTTTCAACAAACACCAAAAGAGATAGAGTATTAGCATAAATAATCACTTAATATGTGCAAAGAAATAAAAGCAAAAGTATGTACAAGGTAAAGAGAAAAGAGGAATATATACAAGAAAATAAATTTAAAATAAAATACAATTTTGTACAAACTTTAGGCTACACTACGTTGCTCCTCAACAATGCCATTTGATGAACGAGAATATCGCTAGGGTCTAAAATATCCTCACTAGAAGAATAACGAAGATGGATTGTCAATGAGGCGACCACTTTCAAGATCCATTGTTTAATTAATAAGTACCCTTGATGTATAGATAAGCAATGAATAGCCAAAAGTGTAAGGCACAATTTATTATATTCTACAAACTAAGGTGTATAACATGTAAGCATGTAGAGGTCGAACCACAAAGAGCAAGCTAGGTACCCTAATGATTATTGCTAATCAGTGTGAACTATGTACATAATTGTCTTTAAATCTTTTTATGTGGGTTTTTTAGTTTTATATTTTTTTAATTTGAATTTTTATGGATTTTTTTTATATATTTTTAATTCTATATATTTTATATTTCTTTTTTCTTTTTAATATATATAATATGAGTATATATAGAACTTTATGGATATATAGATAATATAGGACAATATCGTTATAAATAAAACTAAAAACAAGTAAAAATTACATTATTAAATATTTTTGGATTTTATATATTTTTCTACTATTTTTATAATTTTTAGGTTTTTTTTAAATTTTACAGCTTTTTTAAAATAAAAAATCCTTAAACATGGATTAAATAAATAAGCCTAATTGATTTGAAAATTAAAAATAGCGAAATGGGTCAAAATTCTTCCAATTAAAATGTAATATATTTTGTTACATATAAAAAGGAAAACATAAAATTGTAAGAAATATTTTTGGTATTTTTGATGATTTTTTATTTTTTAATCAGTTCTTTGAAGCTTTATATTTTTTAGTCTTCTTCTTTTTCTATTTTTAGGGATTTTTTGTCTAGAATATGATACTAATCAAAAAGATATTTTTTGGAATTTTTCAAAGGTTTTATATTTTTTTGGTGATATTAAATTCAAATAAGGAATTAATTCTCACTTTTTGAATTTTGATAAATAGATAATTGACTAAAAATGTAAAATAAAAAGCACGTCATGAAATTCAACATTCCAAGAATTTTTGTGCAATTTTGTAAATCATGTGAAAATAAGGGCTATTTTTAACAAAATAACAAAGAAAATAAAATTATATCACAAGCAGGGACCTTTTTGCAATTAAAAGAAACTTTCCATACATTCTCGAACCATTTCACAAAATAAAATGGCTCACATATAATTTTTCAGCAAAATGAATAAATTAAACGCACCTTGGAAGGGCCTTTTTGCAAATACATACAAGTTCTGGTCCTCTATACAACTATTCCACAAAAATATGCACTAATCATGCGATTTTATATTTTAAAAAATGAATACAAGAACCTGGCAGGGTATGCATGCAAAATGCCCAACTCACGTGGCAAGCCACGTGAGCTGGCACTGACCCAAATTAAATGTAGAGGAATGCTTGTAGGGATATATATAAAAATTACACTATTATTTACACTGCATGCATGAATTTAAATACTAAAATGAAATAAGAAAAGGTGAGGGGTCATATTGTAATTTACCCCTTATTTGTGCATTAATGGGCAATCGAATGGGCATCACTTAAGTGATGAATGACCTAGGCAGATCGATGACGCTTCGGTCATGGGCATGTGAGATTTGATGTGGCCCTAGATTTAACAGTGTAGGGGGGCCAAGATCAGATGACATCTGCTTCTTCTGGAGTAGCTTCGGTCACTGTGCCCTGGAAGAACACTCCAAGAACAATACTGTGCATGGATTCGGTCCCTCATCTCTACTCCGAGCTCCTCTCGAGATGCTGAGATGCTGTACATGATAGCCTTGTTGTTCCGTAGATGGAGGATGCATTAATAGAGTTTGAGAACCCATATTAGGGGTCGTGAAGCGTTGGGCACCTGAGGCCGGATTTCTGGACTTTGAATGGGCTCAGATGCCCCTTCCACAGCCTGCAAAGATGTGCAAAAGCACCACGAGACAAAATAGAAGAGTCCTGAGCCTTTATTTGTGGATTTGAAAGTGAAATAGGGTAAGATGGATGTGCTCCGGCTATAGGCATCAAAGGAGCATTGATTCGTTGATCAGGAGGCGACCAGGTTGGATGAATGTGTCGAGATGATAGAGAAGCAAACAAGAAAAGAGATGTGGCAATCATCGTGGTCGGAACATGTCATTTGTACTGTGAAATGGCTAGAGCCCTTGCGGTTCCGGTGATCGAACTATTAGAATCCAAGCTATTCTACCAATCAAAATACGAAACAAATGGTAGAAATGAAATGGCGATTAGAAAACCTACCTGGGGATTGAAAATTACGCAGCTCATACATGGTTGTGATACCAACGAGTAGAGGTGGCCGGAGAGCCATCGTGGATCGTGCTCTTCCTCCGATTCACTCACAAAAGCCTCTAGGATAACCTCGTTGTCACCGAGATCACTAACACACAATGGCTAGGGGGAATCAGGGCTCAGAGAAGGATCAAAATCGAGCTTGGAGGGAGAGGGCTTTATTTATAAACATGGCTTCTGGCCAACTTTGATTTGCATTATTTAGTGGCTCGATGGTGATCAATAGGATCTCATGATGGCGCGGAAAAAACGATTGTGTTGGGAAGAGATTCTAAGAAGGACTCAAGGCATTTTGGTGAGCAGAGCAGCTTAGAAAAATCCAGGAAATGGGCCCTCAAGGTTCTGACGTGGTCATAGACGCCTAAAGGAGCAGTTGACCGAGGTCAATAAAAGTCAGGCTCTAATTGGTCCACGTGTCCAGTTAGAAAAATGCAGGAAAAAATGCCTTATAAAATAAATAATAAATATAAAATGAACTTATTAATTTTAAGTCATAAAATAAAATTTTGAGTATTTTTTGTAGTATTTAATTATGATTTTTATTTATTTTTATGAGATAATTTATTATAAGTTACTTTTAGGGTTTTATTTATATGTGTATTTACCTATATTATGTGTATTTTATTTTGTATTTGTGATTGTATTATTTTATTCACATAATTTATGTAATTATAAATATTTAAATATACACAAAAAAATTATTTTTTCTTTCTGATATAATTTGTACGCTTAAGTAAATATTTATACTTATTATATAAGAATAAGTATTGTATATTCTTCAATGTATTTTTTGTATATTTATTTTATTTTTGTGTTTTCTTTATAGTTTTATTTCATTCTAAATGAGTACATATATTATAAATAAATATTTACAAAATTATAAAAATGTAAAATTATAAAATCTATGTATAATAAATAAAAGGAATACTTTCTTCAGGCATATTATACAATAGCGGTCCAAAACCTTACTTTTGCATCTTAACTCCAAATTGAATGAAACTACCTTCAATATATAGTTTATTCGAAGTTACAATTAAAGTGATTTTCATACATTTTGGGTTCATATTGACATGATATGCATTTAGGAAAGTTTGGGTTTTGGGTTTTTATCCTGAGTTTAAAATGTACACTTTATATTATTTTTGTGTAAACTCAATTTCATATTTTTCTGTATATTTTTATCTACAACTTTCATGTAAACAGTTTCTTTATTTGAGTATAAATAAATAAAAATAAAGTATGTCCCAAAAAATGAATTATTTGGGAAAATAGATGGGTGATTTTATTGTGTTTTGCATCATTATCTCCCCCTACATTATTCCCTGTTGACCCAGTCATCAAGATTCCTAGGTCTCGGGGGTTAGGGTCATAAAATACTTTTGACATTTTATTTCTTTTTCTTTTCTTTATTTTATTTTGGCTTTAAATAGTGTAATTTGTAAAATAATTATACAATAAATAATGAATGTTAATTTGTACAAAATAGTGATATTTACATGCATTTAGCTAGGGTTTAAAGGCCAAAATGAAAGAATAAAAGTGAAGAAATGGATATTCATCATTGGGTTGACTTAATCAGATGAGAGTTCTCATTTCCAACTTCTCACAACTGTCCCATGAGCCTTTCCATGAGACATGGGAACGATTCCAAGATCTGCAGGAGAAGTTCCCCAACCATGATTTATCGAAGACAAGCCTAGTATAGAAATTCTTTGGGGGATTACATCAGGAGAGCCAGTAGCTCATGGATGCCGCCTATCGAGGATCCCATTTCTACAAAGATGAGGATGTGGTCTAGCAAACTTTTGAAGAGATGGCTAAACGATCGACAACATTGTCCTCATCACATGCCTATCAGAAGGGTCCACAGATTCCTCATAAGGCTATCAATATGACGATCGAGCAGTGTGAAGAAGAAAAGAAAGTTTAGAGTTCCAACTTGAGCATAATTGGGAACCATCTTTCTACAGTGGATATCATCTAAAAGTGATCACAAGACCTCAAAAAACTCAATGTGATCGAATAAGGAATCAACCACCTTGATAAGATCGATCTGATCACACAACAACTAGGGCTTATAGTTGACACTATCACTGTCATCCATGTTGTGAGCACAACCACCATAGCGCCTGCAACTGAACCGAAAGAATAGACACCATACCATTACAACAACAATAGAGTCCAGCCCAACAACCCATTGTCCAGCATGTTTATTACGTGCAAGCTTCAGACCAAGGTTCCCAGTCACCACAGCACTCACAGATGGTCTTCTACCATCCAGAAGCTCCATCTTATGCCGAGCAGTTTACTTCACCTCCATCCTCGCAAATATATGAAGTGGATACCATAAGGGCAATCAAACAAGCTTGGCTATGTCCTGGAGGACAACAGTAGGGGCCAACATAGGCCAACCGGTCATTCCACCAGAATCAGGGTGGACGGAAGTTTTAGCAGCACCATCACCAACAACAACCACACTACAAGTCTCCACCACATCCGAGTTACACTTGGAGATAGAACTTCCAGCTGTCAACATATCACCAACTGCTCTATCACTAACAGCCAGCGATCCAATATCAAAACCACCCTCCTCCTCGATACAAGTATCTGCCACACCCTCCACATCAGTATCAGAACTTCTAGCAACAGTCGTACTATTACCCGCATCAGCAACCACATGTTGTTGAACTACCTGAGGTTTCTCTTGTGAATACCTCTCTAGATTACTTGGCTCAATTGATCAAGAATATGGAGTGATGAATCCATGATTCATTAACTTTTCTATCGCATTTTGTCTTAAAACCCTTAACAAATACATGTAAATACTCATTAATTCTCATACTTTAACAAAACCCCATTCATTTGTAAATATTCACTTTTAACCACTAAATTCATGTAAATAAATAAAGAATCAGAAAAAGAAAAGAAAAAGGCATATGGAATATATGTATATATATGTAATATGACTTAAACTATAAATATAACTGTAAGATATATTTATAGCCTAACCCCCGAGACCAAGTCAACATGGATTGGTCGACAAACCAAAAAGTAGGGGGAGATAAGGAAAGAAAACCAATAAAAATAATTTATCTCATGTATATACACCTTCCACTATTTATAAATAAATACAAAACTTCAGAGAATTTTAATTATTTCATCTTAACTTATTTTTCATCAAATCTTTCTCGTAATTATTCATAAAAATGTAAATAAAAATATAAAAATAAGTTAAAAATATTACCTTATAAATATGCCAAGAAACTCAGCTTACAAATTGTCAAAATCTCAACTTCCGAACATCATAACTTCCTCATACGAACTCCAATTTCACTCTACTCACCTTTAAAGTTCATAAAATAATATTATCTAACTAATTAAGGTGGTTTCACTGAATTCGGAGTCCGTTTGCAAAAAGTCGGTTTTGGGACCAAAAGACAAAGGGGTTTCTGGGCTATTTATTTTATGTAACACACCTTATTTATTATTTTCTTAATTTTATAATTTCTAAATTATTTCATGATCCTCTAGTTTCACCATAAATTATTTCATAATTTTTGGAGACTATTTATTATTTTTATAAAATCAAATACCCTAAAATATAGGTATATTTGACCTATAAAGACACTTCCTCTATTTATTAAAATATGTAGATTAAGTCATAAAAATCTATAAAAATTTGTATAAGTCTTATTTAATTCCCTAATAATTAATAAAATGTAAAATTAATTTTTACTTAATTATTTATTAAATTAAAAATACAAAACCTATTTATTAATAAAATATATATATTTTAAATAATATTTATTATTTATTAAAAGTAATTATACCATAATTTAGAAAATAAATATATTTAACTTTCTTGTATTTATACCTATTTAAAATAATGTAATTTACTAATTTATATTTAATTTATAAGTAATTATAGGATTTGGGCCAACCAGGTGCTGACACTTGTCAGCACCTGGCTTCTCTTCTTCAAGATTCTGTTGCGCCCAAGCTGTTCCAACCACCCGACTTCCACAATTTTTCCCGCCTAACCTCTAACTCCTCCAACCCATCTAAACCCTCCATTCCCTACTCCTAACAACCACCTAGCTCGCCCACCATCGATCTTGGCTTGGAGCCCACGAAATCCACCTATAAAAGGCCCCCAAGATCGCCATTTATCATTAACTTCTTCAAGCTCCAAGCTTCCCAGCTCCAGGCTAACCGACCCCCCATCTTCTTAGCCTCGCCCAGATCGCTCAGGAGGTGACAGCTCCACTTGGAGGCGTTCGCGAGGAGGAGGGTTCATCGGAGAAGAGTTCCAAGGCGTGCGCCGCCTTGCATCGCCGCCGTGCGCAGCGTGAAGCTCCGGCCAAGGTCGACCGTCGAGCACCTTTTTCCAGGTAATACACCTGGAGTTCATAGACCTATTACTTCATCCACTTTGCTATTTTCTTTCTCGATCATCGTGCCACGATTAACGTGGCTAATCGTGTTTTCAGTTAGCTTGATTACCCATCTTTAACGCCATATCGAAATCACTTTCGAATCAACTCACAATCGCCGTCAAATCGACTTCAAAATCATCAACTTCGTCACAGTTTGGATGCTTGACTGGACATATGTGCTTTTTATTCAAACTTTGAGGCTTCATCTATTAATCTTGTAGGCCGATTCAACTCGAATCGAGCATAGATTTTGATTGATCGCAGATCCAGGTAGCTCGCGAAGCAATTCCTTCGTCGATTTCAACATTGGATCATCAGCAAAATCAATCCGAAGTTGGACCTCCAGAACAACTCTCAAGCCAACCGTGCTGCGACCTCATCTTCATCGAGCCTCCGCCGCCTATCGGAGCATCGCCACCGCCATCTCACCCGCGGGCGAGCTCGAGGGGTGGAGGAGCCACCCCTCTGGCCCCGCCGGAGAGCCCAAGTCGTCGGAGAGCAGCCAGAGTAATTCGGAGAAGATAGCCCGTACGCAAGCCGTTTCAACAGACTCAAGAACAGCCGGAGTACAGGCTGTTGACACGTGTCACGAAGAGAAGCGTCCGATCGCGCCTGGACGATCTAATCTCGGCCGTGCAAGCTGAATCGGTGGAGAAATTACATATTAAACCCAGCCAAGTTTCCAGACTTCAAACCCGCCGCCCAAGTTTTGTGAAATTACATTTAGGTCCCTCCTCAGGGACCTAAACGTAATAGTTTGTTTAGTTTTGTTACAGAACAGTCCTCAAGGACCCATTTGAGAACATTTTTAATTAGTTTTTCTTACGCTTATGCCCCTGGGCTGTAGGGGCTGTATCTTGTCCATTTGACCTCGGATTCCGACGATTCTTGAGGGGTAGTTACACAACTACCCCAGCTATATAGTATAAAGTTTTCGCGGCTTTTCAACGAGTTTTTAACGTGATTTGATTTTCTCGAAAACCGCCTCGTTTTGATTTGTTTTCTTGTGCAGTTCGAGTACGCGGCTCGAACCTCGTTCACCTATATTATATAGTATCACCTATATTCTATCCACCTACTATATAATAAATAAATCTTTTGCAAAATATCCCTTTTTGAAAATTAAATAAAATTTTGAAAAGAATAAAATCAAATAAAAATTACAAAAAATAAAAACCACTAAAAAAGGCATTCTGACTTAGAGAAGAATTAAAATAAAATTACGAAGAAGAAAAATTAGGGAATATATTCTGCCTCCTTGAGTTCGACCCAGGAACACTTGCCTGGTTAAATATTAGTGAACGGTTTTCCGACAGAAAACCGTAAATTTGTTTGATAGGTTTAAGAACCGAATTTGTTTCGCGGCTTTCTGCTACAACCGACACTTCATCCTCTTCTTTAAATAAAAAGTGAAAGCCGCGAAACCGATTTTTAGCCTTATCAAAAATGGCGCCGTTGCCGGGGATGCGTTAGATTCCCTTGATTTCGTTTTTTGTGATTTTATTATTTTTCTTCTCTTTGTTTTTCGTACGGTTTTTCGTACGGCTTTTTCGTGTTTTGTTTTCCTTTCTTGTTTTCTTTACGGCTTTCTCGGCTTTCTCGATATTATTTTGTGCTAATCATCTTTGCAGGGCCTGCAGGATCAACCGGTTTCCTCGGAAGCCGAGTCAGTTGAAAGAGCAGAGATTTAGTATCCTTTTATTTGAGAGAGAAAGGGAGAGAGTTGTACTTAGCTTAATAAAATTTTCATTTTTTTTAGGGGCTTGATTCATCGGATACCGTGTATCTGGTGAATCAGGGCACCCACCGCGGCTTTTCTTTGTTTATCGGTTTTCCGCGGTTTTCTAGATGCTTGCTTAGGATTTTTTCGCTCTATCTGCTTGTGCCTCGTAGCTAGTTTTTAGGACTTGCAATCTAGGTGCTTGCTCTAGGGTTTTAACAAAAAGAAAGAAATAGACGTTGTTTGAAAATACATAAAAATTGCAAAATTAAAAATTGGGACTGCTAAAAATATCTGATCAAAAACCGTAAAATCGATTCAATTGATTTGGGGAGAGTAACCCCCGCACATTTTTCAGAGTGCGCGAGTTGAGAGCCGACATTTAAGGATAGAGACAAAATCCCGTATTTCTTTCGGGATACTACTGGATCCATATACCTGATCGCTGTTCCTCAGTGGGTAAGCTCGAGTAGCCGGAAACGGTCCGGGTTTACTTAGCAGAGTGGGAGGTTTAGAGGACACTGCGCAAGGCTCCGTCCTCAAGTAACACGGGTAGCCGGAAACGGTCCGTACTTACTCCCATACTGGATGAGTGCGAGTGGTCTCGCGTAAGGATTCGGGCCAGTGTCTTGAAGAAACTGTCGGGCTCCTATTGGCTTGATTAGCCCGCGTAATCGCAACGATTGCTAAAACAACCCTAAAACAGAAAAGATAAAAAGACCGAACTCTTACGGTCTTCATCAGCGTTGAGTTGGTGAAAACGGGGTGTGCTTTGTGTTTGTTTGCGGGGCGTGAGTTTTCCGCGGCTTTCGCATTCCTTCTTCTCTTGAATCGTACACGTGCTCTCCCAATCTTCTCTTGACATCGAAGATGACGTCTCGACGGCTTTTCAGCTCAGACTCTGTGAGCTTTCAACCGTCCACCGTCGAGCGTATGTCTTCACAGGCTCGGGATGACCCTCTTCCCGAGCTGGTCCCATCCGATCTCGAGGTGAGTCAGACCCAGACTCCCTCGCCTCCTGGCCAGATCATTGAGGCAGACCTTCGCCTCAATACAGAATCCAAATCTCCTGAGTATTTCTCGATGAGTTCTTACGAGAGTTTTCATTTTCCAGACGATCAGATGGCTCGTGGGAAAGCATCGGCAGCAGATGAGAGGCCAGCAGCTGAGGATCATCCGGAGGGAAGAGCAGATCTGAACGGAGATGTCACGACAGGTATTCTCGACACACTTCAGCAGATGAATCTACAGATTCGAGAACAGTTTAGAGTTCAGACCGAGTTGCAGGCTGAATTAGCCGCACTCAGAGCAGGGGCCGGGAACCAGTTACCGCCTGCGGTTCCCGCTACTTTACGGGATGAGTATGACCCAGACGCTCGAACGCTCCATCATTGGATTCGGCTACCGCAGAATCAAGGGCCATACGAACTCCGACCGTCCTTCATCTCTTTGCTTCCCAAGTACTATGGGAATGCCGCAGAGGAGCCGTTCACGTTTTTACAGCAGTTCGAGATGATATGCGGAACGGCCTGCTATCCAGGAGTGACACAGGAAGCCGTGCGCCTAAAGGCTTTTCCTTTTGCCTTAGCCGATAAAGCCCTTTATTGGCTAAGCCATCTAGGGAGAGAAATCTCCACTTGGGACGACCTAAAGTCCACCTTCCTGCGCAAGTATTTCCCTCTAGGAAGGACGAACATGATGAGGAGTCAGATCTCCAACTTCACGCAATTATCGAACGAATCATTCCATGAGGCATGGGATCGATTCAAGGACCTGACAGAGAGATGTCCTCATCATGAGATACCAATGAAGGTGCTAGTACAGAATTTTTTCGGAGGACTCCAGCCGGAAATTCAGGGGCTAGTTAGTGCCGCATGTGGCGGCAGTTACTTGAACAAGGATGCCGAGTCAGTCTGGGCTATCTTCGAAGGGATGGCCAAGAACTCGAGAGTTGTAGACTCTACTCGGGCATATCAGAAAGCCCCGCAGCCACCACATCACCGAGAGCATCACAAGGTGGCGAATATAGCAGACTCTGAATCCATCACCAACATGAGCTTCATTGGTGAGAAATTAACGTTGGTGGACGTGATTCACAAGCAGGTCCAAGACCTACAACCGTTGCGAGAGTTGGAGAAACTCTCATCTCTACCTCAGCAGCTGAGTGATCTTTCGAAGAAGGTCTCTGATCTTCAACTTCAGTACCAGCAGAGTCAGACTTCTTCACAGCCAGCACGGAGGATCGCACCCGCTCCACCCACCCGTCAGATACAATATGTTCAGAGCGAGCCCGAGATTCCGCAGATTGATTGGCATGAGGATCAGTCTCATGCCAATGCTGGCCAGGTCATCAGCACTGCAGCGATGGAGGTGGAGCCGCAAGCCACTTTCGAGATCAATGGGATTTGGTATACTCCAGTTCAGCAGCCGAGTATACCGAATCATCAGCAGCAGCAGCCGTACGGTCATCCGCAGCATGGACGTCCGCAATTCCAGCACCGCCAGAATTTCACGCCGCCGCAGTCTCATCCGAACGTCTACCATCAGAGACCGCAACCTACTTATCAGCACCCTGCTCAGTTTTCACCGAACTATTCTTTTCAGCAGCCGCAGCAATCTTCCTCTACACCACAGCGCTACTCCCAGCCGTCCACTTCTCAGCACTTCACGCCAAAGCAGGAGAGAGGAGCAAGCCAGGGCCACCATACCGAACCAGAGATGTCTTCACAGGCCCAGGCGCTCAACCAGATCATGGACATGCTCAGCACGCTCCAAATTGCACATAAGACAGAAATAGAGCAGGTTAACCGTCGTCTGGACGAGTTAACCGTGCCGAAGACCACTCTCCCAGCCCAGCCTCAGATGAATCCGAACAACAAGAGGAGGCATCCAGATCAGGTAGATACTACAGGTAAGATCTCGTTTCCTGAATTTTTGTCTAACTTCATTCGTCTCAGGAGCGGTAGATCACCGCAAACACCTACTGGAGAGGAGAGGGAACCAGAGGAGCACGAGCATGATCCGAATGCCGAGGAGGAGAAACCGCAAGAGGATGAGGATGTAGAATCGAGAGACGGGAGCAATGCCAACAGTTCAGATATGGATACTGGCGACTCAGATGACGATATCACGCCAGATCAGGCAGAATCCCCAGAGAAAAACATTTCTTCCCCTGTCTTAGAGAGTTTTGTAAATAATTCTGAGACTCTCGATGTACAAGCTGATTCCAATGATTTCAATAAAAGTTCTGATTTTCTGACTCCTGACTCCTGACTTTATTCCTTTTCTCGATGCTTTGTTTGGAAAAGGAAAGAAAAAGTCCAAAAATAATCCTGAATCTCCACAATTTGAAAAGTTGCTCAAAGATCATATCTTTCTGAAGATTCCGCTCCACGATGCCTTGGACCGTTTTCCTACACTCAAGAATCAGTTGAGGAACAGATGTATTACTCGTAGGAAAAAGAGATCACGAGTTGAGAAGCATATATTAACCAAGGCAACTTCATGTGTAATTCGGAACAAGGTACCGAAGAAGAAGAGAGATTTGGGAGCTTACTATGTCAATTGTCAGATTGAAGACACTACATTCCATCGAACTCTCTTAGATAATGGTTCCTCGATCAATTTACTTCCGTCCTCTTTGCTTGATAAGCTCAAGCTAGGTCCTCTTTATAAATCACGAGCGATTCTTCAGTTTGCAGATCGATCTATAAAGAGACCTAGAGGTGTGTTAAGGAACATTATCGTGACTGTTCAGGGTTCGCAGTTTCCCGTGGACTTTACAGTCCTAGACATGACATGCCCTACTCAGTTACACCTTGCTCCAATTATTCTCGGGAGACCCTTTTTGCAGACAGCAAAAGCACTCTTCGATTATGATGCTGGGAGAGTATCATTACGAACATACAACGGAGAGATACACATTGAGATGGAGAGAGAATGTAGCAGTCCTAGATCAGTATTGTCATTCACTTCAGAGGACACTAGTTTTGCGGAAGATTGTCAGAACATAGATGAGACACAGTCTCATGATCTTGAGAGTGTTTATTTTGATACCCAAGATATCCTACACGAGGATAGGGTAGATCACTTGGTACCTAGTTCTTCAGATGATTGTTCACATACAGAAACAGATTTCATATCAGATTCAGATGAGCAGTCACCTGCAGTAGATATCTCTGTGCTACAGGTTGAAAGAACACATATTACAGCACAAGAGTCCATCGAATACATTGCACAGATCATACAGTCCATTCAGCGTAGAGAGTCGGATGGTGTAATGCTGACACATATAGACACCTTCTGTAGTCCGACTCCAGCGACGCATATTTCAGAAAAGAGAGCTATGCCATGTATAGAGTTCACTTACAGAGAAGGCTCTACTTTTGCAGCCAAAGATCAGTATACACACGAGAAGCAGAAAATTCAGTATGATCCTGGTTGAGTAATCAGATAACCGTTCGTGGTTAACGGGCAGATGCTGAAGCATTTCGTAGAGATTACTGATCATCTGGCCCGTACTGAAGTGATCTATTTTGTACAGGAATCATAATCATTCTTTTACTTCTTTCTGTACAATTCCTTTTGAGCCATTCGGGAGATTCACCACACTTGTATATTCTTCATAGACCACAATCGTCCCCATTTTTTGTTCGTCTTCTATGCTTAGGATACCAGATCCTATGTATAGGGGAGACCGATTGCCCGCTGATTTACGTTTTATTTTTGTACTAATTCTTCTGTATAGCCATTCTTTTTCACGAATCACTGATCCCCAATTTTTGGCTACATTCTTTTTTTTACTTAGGATGCCTTATCCTAAGTATAGGGGGGACCGAGTGATTTCGATGATTTCGTATTCCTTCCTTTTGATTTCTTCGTTATTTATCCTTTTCATTCAGTCATCCCGTTTTTGCTCTCTCATAATACTTACGATGACCAGATCGTAAGTATAGGGGGGGTTGACTGACTTGACTTCGATATCTCTTTTTCACCCACTTTTACTTAGCACGAGTTATGCCCTCCTTTTTCTCTTTTGACGCTATGAGGACATAGCTCAAGCTAAGTATAGGGGGGTGCGTATATATTGTATATATACTTTCGGTCATAACTCGTACTTTATGTATTTTCTATATCTATAAAATCCATAAAAAGTGGGTACGGGTTAATTTAAAATCCACTCTCTTATGTATAAAATCCTGGTAAATAAGTAAAAAATGCTTAAAACTTGTAATTAAAACTTGTATTTAAATTTTGTACTTAAAATATGTATAATACTTATTTAAAATCCTATTTATTAAAATTTGTATAAAAGCCATTCAACCCTTGTACAATACTCTGTAGATAAAATTTGTAAAATACATTAGATACTTAACTTAAATAAAATTTATCTTGTAAAAATTGTGAATAAAATCTTGTTTATAAAAATCATAAAAACCCATAAAAAATACAAAGTCCTAAAATTTGTAAAAAAATACAAAATCCTTAAAATCCATAAAATGAGTAAAATCCAGAAAATATACTTCACAAAAACATGGTTGCATTTGCATTCGCATTTTTCAGAATAAGTTTGATTTCCGGGACTAAGGACTGAGTCTAGTCTAAAGGATGGAGCTTGATTACGGCCTTTAACTTTCATTGTAAGGAGTCTGATTAGGAACTGGAATTTAGACTCTTCAGGTCTGGTGACTTAAATCTTTGGGTTCCGTAAGACCATATTCGGGAAATCAAGTCATCTGAGCTCAAGTAGACCATTTGGAGTCATCCGTACAACTCTTCACCAGTGAACCAATCTTGAACACATGCACTCTGCACTTAGCTCAACTCGCATGGAGTTTCGAAGGACAGTACATCTTGGTAGGGCATTTCTATCCTTATCTTTGCGGCATTGACGTCTAAAGACGGGAGAGATTGGGGTTGCGATAGTTGCTTCGGATGAGGGAAGGATCTGCTGACACAATTTTTCTAAGACCTCAAAAAATGGACGGATTAAAAAGATTCTATAACCGTCGAGGCACAAAAGATGAATGCAGTGCAAGCAAATTACAAAGACAACACAAAGCAGAAGCCACCAAATAGACCAAACTGGTCAAAGCTTCCACCAAATATGCCTGCACATCTTAGTGGAGACTCAGCTACACCGGTTGGGCTTCACAAGGAGATGCGTCTACACTGGTCGCACTCCACTTCTTTTCTCATTCTTCTAACTTCTCCCTATATTCGATTGTGGACATAGTAGAACTGAACTCAGAAGGGAATACCTCCCTCCCCGAGGAAAGAGTAGCGAGATGAGGAAGCCATAGGAGTGTATAGCTGGGATTGACGGTTTCTTCGGTTCTCTAAGCAGGAAGAGCTAAATCAATTCACACACTGTACAAGTTGACTTCAAGGATGAAAGAGTTTGCGATATGAATAAGTGAGTCTGAATTAGCCGATGAAGTGATCTTGAGTAAGGATTATGGAACTTGAAGACTGTTGAGGATGAAATCCTAATCCTAGTTAAGGTTCCGACAAAATGCTTGTTTCAGGCCCGATCGAGCTCTGTCCTTGGTCTGTTCTCATGAATTGGTTTAGGAAAACAAATTCATTCTAACTTTCTTTCTTTTTCACTTACTTTTTCAAAATAAGTGTTTGCTAAGGGACTAGCAAAGTTTAAGTATAGGGGGTTGATGAATCCATGATTCATTAACTTTTCTGTCGCATTTTGTCTTAAAACCCTTAACAAATACATGTAAATACTCATTAATTCTCATACTTTAACAAAACCCCATTCATTTGTAAATATTCACTTTTAACCACTAAATTCATGTAAATAAATAAAGAATCAGAAAAAGAAAAGAAAAAGGCATATGGAATATATGTATATATATGTAATATGACTTAAACTATAAATATAACTGTAAGATATATTTATAGCCTAACCCCCGAGACCAAGTCAGCATGGATTGGTCGACAAACCAAAAAGTAGGGGGAAATAAGGAAAGAAAACCAATAAAAATAATTTATCTCATGTATATACACCTTCCACTATTTATAAATAAATACAAAACTTCAGAGAATTTTAATTATTTCATCTTAACTTATTTTTCATCAAATCTTTCTCGTAATTATTCATAAAAATGTAAATAAAAATATAAAAATAAGTTAAAAATAATACCTTATAAATATGCCAAGAAACTCAGCTTACAAATTGTCAAAATCTCAACTTCCGAACATCATAACTTCCTCATACGAACTCCAATTTCACTCTACTCACCTTTAAAGTTCATAAAATAATATTATCTAACTAATGAAGGTGGTTTCACTGAATTCGGAGTCCGTTTGCAAAAAGTCGGTTTTGGGACCAAAAGACAAAGGGGTTTCTGGGCTATTTATTTTATGTAACACACCTTATTTATTATTTTCTTAATTTTATAATTTCTAAATTATTTCATGATCCTCTAGTTTCACCATAAATTATTTCATAATTTTTGGAGACTATTTATTATTTTTATAAAATCAAATACCCTAAAATATATGTATATTTGACCTATAAAGACACTTCCTCTATTTATTAAAATATGTAGATTAAGTCATAAAAATCTATAAAAATTTGTATAAGTCTTATTTAATGCCCTAATAATTAATAAAATGTAAAATTAATTTTTACTTAATTATTTATTAAATTAAAAATACAAAACCTATTTATTAATAAAATATTTATATTTTAAATAATATTTATTATTTATTAAAAGTAATTATACCATAATTTAGAAAATAAATATATTTAACTTTCTTGTATTTATACCTATTTAAAATAACGTAATTTACTAATTTATATTTAATTTATAAGTAATTATAGGATTTGGGCCAACCAGGTGCTGACACTTGTCAGCACCTGGCTTCTCTTCTTCAAGATTCTGTTGCGCCCAAGCTGTTCCAACCACCCGACTTCCACAATTTTTCCCGCCTAACCTCTTACTCCTCCAACCCATCTAAACCCTCCATTCCCTACTCCTAACAACCACCTAGCTCGCCCACCATCGATCTTGGCTTGGAGCCCACGAAATCCACCTATAAAAGGCCCCCAAGATCGCCATTTATCATTAACTTCTTCAAGCTCCAAGCTTCCCAGCTCCAGGCTAACCGACCCCCCATCTTCTTAGCCTCGCCCAGATCGCTCAGGAGGTGACATCTCCACTTGGAGGCGTTCGCGAGGAGGAGGGTTCATCGGAGAAGAGTTCCAAGGCGTGTGCCGCCTTGCATCGCCGCCGTGCGCAGCGTGAAGCTCCGGCCAAGGTCGACCGTCGAGCACCTTTTTCCAGGTAATACACCTGGAGTTCATAGACCTATTACTTCATCCACTTTGCTATTTTCTTTCTCGATCATCGTGTCACGATTAACGTGGCTAATCGTGTTTTCAGTTAGCTTGATTACCCATCTTTAACGCCATATCGAAATCACTTTCGAATCAACTCACAATCGCCGTCAAATCGACTTCAAAATCATCAACTTCGTCACAGTTTGGATGCTTGACTGGACATATGTGCTTTTTATTCAAACTTTGAGGCTTCATCTATTAATCTTGTAGGCCGATTCAACTCGAATCGAGCATAGATTTTGATTGATCGCAGATCCAGGTAGCTCGCGAAGCAATTCCTTCGTCGATTTCAACATTGGATCATCAGCAAAATCAATCCGAAGTTGGACCTCCAGAACAACTCTCAAGCCAACCGTGCTGCGACCTCATCTTCATCGAGCCTCCGCCGCCTATCGGAGCATCGCCACCGCCATCTCACCCGCGGGCGAGCTCGAGGGGTGGAGGAGCCACCCCTCTGGCCCCGCCGGAGAGCCCAAGTCGTCGGAGAGCAACCGGAGTAATTCGGAGAAGATAGCCCGTACGCAAGCCGTTTCAACAGATCAAGAACAGCCAGAGTACAGGCTGTTGACACGTGTCACGAAGAGAAGCGTCCGATCGCGCCTGGACGATCTAATCTCGGCCGTGCAAGCTGAATCGGTGGAGAAATTACATATTAAACCCAGCCAAGTTTCCAGACATCAAACCCGCCGCCCAAGTTTTGTGAAATTACATTTAGGTCCCTCCTCAGGGACCTAAACGTAATAGTTTGTTTAGTTTTGTTACAGAACAGTCCTCAAGGACCCATTTGAGAACATTTTTAATTAGTTTTTCTTACGCTTATGCCCCTGGGCTGTAGGGGCTGTATCTTGTCCATTTGACCTCGGAT
Source organism: Ottelia alismoides (assembly GCA_037367405.1). Classification (NCBI taxonomy): domain Eukaryota; kingdom Viridiplantae; phylum Streptophyta; class Magnoliopsida; order Alismatales; family Hydrocharitaceae; genus Ottelia; species Ottelia alismoides. The sequence continues at coordinate 800,612 of JAZKJV010001895.1, read as the reverse complement.
TCCGACGATTCTTGAGGGGTAGTTACACAACTACCCCAGCTACATAGTATAAAGTTTTCGCGGCTTTTCGACGAGTTTTTAACGTGATTTGATTTTCTCGAAAACCGCCTCGTTTTGATTTGTTTTCTTGTGCAGTTCGAGTACGCGGCTCGAACCTCGTTCACCTATATTATATAGTATCACCTATATTCTATCCACCTACTATATAATAAATAAATCTTTTGCAAAATATCCCTTTTTGAAAATTAAATAAAAATTTGAAAAGAATAAAATCAAATAAAAATTACAAAAAATAAAAACCACTAAAAAAGGCATTCTGACTTAGAGAAGAATTAAAATAAAATTACGAAGAAGAAAAATTAGGGAATATATTCTGCCTCCTTGAGTTCGACCCAAGAACACTTGCCTGGTTAAATATTAGTGAACGGTTTTCCGACAGAAAACCGTAAATTTGTTTGATAGGTTTAAGAACCGAATTTGTTTCGCGGCTTTCTGCTACAACCGACACTTCATCCTCTTCTTTAAATAAAAAGTGAAGGCCGCGAAACTCGATTTTTAGCCATATCATGGAGGATATGAGCCAGAAGATTGATGACCTTACAGCTACGAAGACTATCGTACCATCACAGGTAGAGGCCAACCCCAAAAGTTTCAAGCATATGGAGCATGTTGCTTTTAGTGGCCCACCAACCCCAGAATCCGGTATACTTGATTTTATGTTATCTAATGTTGTAGATCTCAAGAGCGGTAGGAAACTATAGCCATGTGCATCTGCGAAGGGGAAGGATAAATCTTTGTTAGGTGAATCTTCAACATCAGCACCCGAGCCAATACAAAGTCGTGGAGATGATGTACTTGGAGGAGCCAGATCTAAATCAACAAAAAAGCCAAAAAAAGAAGAAAAGAAAAATACCAGCAACAACAATAGAAGCATAGATAATGCGGCAAAGGAGACGTCAGCACCTACATCAACTCCTGTGCGAGGCGACGGGGCATGTACATCTAAGCGTTAACCCCTCAAGAATCAACACAATTGTGCAGAGAAGCATATCCTGACCATGAGGACCATTAGAGTGATCAACAACCTCCCACGGAAGAAGATAAACAAAGGAGCCCCTTTGATTCAATGTGAAATCTTTAATCAGATATTTGATCGCACTCTTCTTGATAGTGGTTCTTCGATCAACCTCTTGCCAACTTCCTTAACCAAGGTATTTGGTCTTGGTTCTCTCAAACCAACCAGAATGATCCTTCAGTATTCTGATTGATTCGTTAAATGATCAGGTGGAGTGTTGGAAGACGTTATCGTAACAGTCCAAGGTATAAAATTCCCAGTGGACCTAGTTGTCCTGGACATGGACTCCTCAATACCGGTACTCCAGACACCGATCATACTTGGTCGGTTGTTCCTCCGAACAACTAAAGAGGTAGCTGATTGTGGATATGGAAAGACCATCTTTCACTCCAATAGTAATAAGGTAACCATAGAGATGCATTTTGAATCAAAGAAGCCAGATAGCACATCCAAGAAACAGATGCATGTTCATGTATCCGAATGTAACATACTTGAGGAGAACCAAAATACAAATGGTTTGTGGATTGTAACCGAGACCAAGGAATTCTTCTTTCCTGATGAATACCTTGAAATCACAGTCGAATTTTGCTCCATTGCCACTATTGAGGTAGAGTCTGAAGAGGTGATTCATTTATTCCAAGAATACTCATCCCATACCGAATAGGAAGAGATTCTTGGAGATATGTTAAATGTCACACTATTTGAGCCAAGAGTTACTATGGTTGACCCTAAAGCACTGATGCAACATAAACTAGCAGCATGCACAATTTCTGAAGTAAGAAAGAAGTTTGATCTGATTCGGCCTGAGCTGAAGCCGCTTACAGCAAATCTTAAGTATGCCTTCCTTACGGGTCAGTATGAACAATATCTGGTCATCATCAGTTCGCAATTGACCAATGATCAAGAATCTCGCTTGCTAAAGGTTCTAGAGAAAAACTGCAAGGCCCTTGCTTTGAATATTTCAGATCTTCAGGGGATAAACTTAGCCCTATGTTTGCACCACATATACTTGGAGGACGACAACAACCCGTCCCATGAGTTTCAGTGCTGGCTAAAACCTAATCTCTGGGAAATTTTCATGAAAAGATAACAAAATGGTGTGAGGCAGCGTTTCTCTATCCCATCTCTGATTCTAAATGGGTTAGCCCATTACATGTGTTTCCGAAGAAAGTTGGTATTACTGTGGTCACAAATGATAAAGGAGATGAGATCTCAACCTGAGTACCTACATCATGGAATGCATGTGTAGATTACCGATGCTTGAATGCAACGACCAAGAAAGATCACTTTCCTCTACCCTTTATTGACCAGATCATCGAAAGCCTAGCAGAGAAAGTGTTATTTTGTTTCTTGGATGGGTACTTCGATTATAACCAAGTGGCAATATCCCCTGAGGATCAAGAGAAGACTACATTTACTTGTCCGTTAGACACCTTCGCCTTTAGATGGATGCCCTTCAGATTGTGTAACACCTCAGCAATATTCAAAAGGTCTATGTCGGCTGTGTTCACCGACATGGTAGGTAGTTTTTTAGAGGTGTTCTTATATGATTTCTTGATCTATTGTGATGATTTTGATTCATGCCTGATACACCTAGACCAAGTGATTAAGAGATGTTGTCAAGACAATCTAATGCTCTCTTCGGAAAAGAGCTACTTCATGGTTACTAATGGAATTGTGTTAGGAAACATCATATCCAAAAGATGTATGGAGGTTGACCCGACCAATGTGGGTGTCATTGCAAATCTTGAGCCACCTAGGATACTGAAGCAAGTGAGGTCTTTTCTAGGGCTTGTCGGCTACTACATGCGATATATCTGAGACTTCAGCAGGATTGCTTGACCTCTGACCAAGCTTCTAAGCAAGGATACTGAGTTTATTGTCGACGAAAAGGTCCTCTTTACTTTCAATACACTAAAGAATCTAGTTACTCAAGCGCCTATCCTACAACTGCCCGATTAGTCTCTCCCATTCGAGATCATGATACATGCTTCAGATTTTGCTATTGGGATTGTATTGGGGTAGCACAAGGATGGAGTTCCATTTGCTATACACTATGCCAGCAGAACCTTGGATGATGCCCAAAGAAACTACACTGTAATAGAGAAAGATCTGTTGGTTGTTGTGTTCTCTGCATAGAAATTCAGATCACATATCTTGGGTTAAAAATCATTGTCTACACTGATCACTTCGCTATCTGGTATCTGCAGGACAAGAAGGATGCCAAGTAACACCTGCTCCATTGGTTCCTTCTGATCCAGGAATTCGATTTGGAAATAAGAGACAACCCAGGAGTTAAGAATGTGGTAGCTGACCATCTGTCCAGGCTTGAATGTTTAGAGGCTCCCTTGAGTATTGTACCTATTACTGAAACCTTTCTTGATGAGTCGATATTGAGTATCAGTTCTCTCCCATGGTATGTCGAAATTGTGAACTATCTCATGACTGACAAAGTTCCATAAGATTGGATGCATGTCAAGAAGGACAAATTTCCGTCAGACATCCATTTCTACCAGTAGAAGGACCCGTACCTTTATAGGGAATGTACGGATTGCATTTGGCGATGGTGCATTCCTCACGAGCAGTACACTAGTGTCCTTGAGCACTGTCATGATTGCAGTGGCCTCTGGTGGCCCATACTATTCAAGGATGCTGCAACATATGTGAAAGGTTGTACTGACTGTCAAAAATTGGGAGATACCATTGGTTCCAAAGATTCTGTGTCACTCAAGTTCATCCAAATTTAATATGTATTTGATGCTTGGAGCATTTACTTTGTGGGCCATTTTCCTAATAGTCAAGGATTTGAATACATCTTGCTTGCCGTGGATTATGTGAGTCAGTGGGTGGAGGTTGTGCCTGCTCGTTCCATTGATAGTCGTACTGTTTTTCGCTTTCTCAAGGACAACAATATTTCACGGTCTGAGATCCCTTAAATTCTTATATCAGAAGGGCCAGCAATTTTGTGAACAAAGGAGTCAAAATGCTCGTGAAGGAATACAACACTGAACACCATGTCGCATCTACTTACTACCCACAATCGAACGGTTTGGATGAGTTATCCAATACGGAGACCAAGACTATTCTGCAGAAGCCTGTACGAGCAGATATGAAGAACTGGTCTCAACTTATTGATTCTGTTCTATGGGCTTATCTAATCTCCTACAAGACTCCATTTCTTATGTCTCTCTATCGACTGGTCTGGAAAATCATGCCATCTTCCTGTTGAGTTGATTCACAAATCACTTTCGGCCATTAACATCTATAATTTGGACTCACATGGTAGTGGTCAGAACCTCAATATTGATTTGAACAGACTCTTGGAATTCAGAGATTATGCATAGATAACAACCTAATGTAGAGGGATGAAGTCAAGAGATGGCACAACAAGCATATCATGAGAAAGACTTTCGAGTCAGGTCATAAGGTGTGGTTGTTCGATGCAAAATTGAAGTTTTTCTCACGAAATTAAAGAACAAGTGGATACGTCCGTTTCTTGTGAGGAATGTGCTTGACAATAGTAGAATTCTTATATCAAAGTTGTCATCTGAGTCACAACCATCTGTAGTCAATGGATAGTTGCTAAAGACGTACATCGATAATGATACATTCCTGTTCGTTGTTGACTCAGTTGAAGTGGTATTCATGAAGACAAAGTAGAATCAAAGGATCCGGATACTTGAACGCAAAAATATTCTTTCATTTTCATTCTTTCGCTCTTCACCTATTTATCTTTTCCTTTATTCCATCTACATCTATTCACTCACCCCTTTCATCAATGCTATGCTTAGAATGACTTTATCCTAATTATAGGGTGGTGAGCTTATTGAGTGTTCATTCTTTTTCTCCTCGCTTGTATCCTATCTTTTGATATTTTGTCTATACCGAGGAAATTTTACCCTAACTATAGGGGAGACAAGCTGAGTCATTGAGTTTGTACATTCAAACAGTCACCAATCCCTGCATGGTGTAAATTCTGCTATATTTAGGATTAATTGATCCTAAGTATAGGGGGCAGTCAACTTCTTATTTTATGACTCTTCACTCGTTGTAGCATAGATTTTTCTATACTTGGCACGAGTTATGTCTTCCTTTTATCTTCAATCTATGAGGACATAGCTCAAGCTATGTGTAGGGTAGTTGTATATACTATATATATACTTTAGCTATAACTCGTACTTTTGTATTTTTAATAATTTCGCTAATATATATATATTTAAAATTGAAATTCTTTGTATATACTGATTAAAAAGTCAGGTTCAAAATGTTTGGAAAGTAGGTTGAAAATCCTTTTGAAAAACCTTTTGAAAACTATTTGGAAAATATTTTCAAACTTTATAAAATTATTTTGTTTGTAAAAATTCCTTTTCTTTTTTTGAAATAATTTTTTTTGAAAATCTAATTGCAAATGTTTGGAAGATGGTCGCAAAAATTCTTTGAAAAATCTATACATACCGTTTGAAAAATGTTTGCAAAATGATATTCAAAATTTGAAAATTTTTGTAATTTTTTTAAGTTAGTTTGTAAAACGAAAGTTTTTAAATATTTGTCAAAATCCTTTCAAATTAATTTGAGAATTGGGTACATATTGAAAATCCTTTATAAACCTTGTATGTACAAACCTATAAATTCCTAAGTCAAGTTCTTGTAAATATGTAAATAGATGCACATATTTCTTTACCAAAACTTTTTGCTTTTGGAAAATCCCTACAAATTTGCAAAACTAAAAATCCCAAAAACATTTGCAAAATCTTTTCAAAACATGCAAAAAGTTTGCATTTTTTTTCAAAAAGTCATAAATAGTTCAAAATTAGAAAAATGCATCAAAAATTATTTTCCTTGCATTGTACATAGTATTTACCTTTTTCGTATAAAGATTGATATTTGAACATGTCTAAATAAAACATGAATATTGGAGATTGGTTGGACCTTAATCTACTTAATCACAAGAACCTTAATGGAATTGGAATTGAGATACTTCAGGCCTACTAAACTTAATTCTTTGAGAACATGAGGCTTGGTTCAGTGTCGCCTTGATTGCCTAAGTAGAATATTTTCGAGTACATGCACAACTTTTGTTGATAATGACCTAGCTTGCACACCTACACCTTTCACTTTACTCACCTTAGTTGAAGTGGTAGAGGGCTGGATTTGCTGGCAAGAGACACAAGCCAATGGAAACATTGGAAGTCACATATGTTTGTACATTGTACCCCAACCTGATCAAGTAGTGAAGAGGTCCAAAGACAGAAGTTGTGGGTTGCAATAATGCTTCAAAAGAGGGATAGTCTACTTGCTTAAGAGAAAAAGTCCATATGTAAGTTCTGTTCTATATAATATTAAAAAATGAAATGAAAAGTCCAAAAAACCGGACAAGTCTGGATGAAAATAAAATGCTTGCCAAAGTATGTATATATTTGTATAGCCAATAAGCAAGCTTGAGCTTTAAAGTCATATTTATGTGAGCCTGCGGTCTATGACTTGACTAAACTGGTCAGGCATCCAAGGAGAGGTAGCTACACTGGCCCATCCATTCTTTTATCCACCCTCTTCTTGAGCTAGTTGTACTTGAACTTAAAAGGGAATACCCTTCTTCTCGAGGAAAGAGTTGTTGGATTGGGGAATTAGGGTCACCATGTTGGAGAAGACTGACTTTTCCCACTTCAACTGAGGAGAGCTACATATCACTTACATTGTACAAGATAGTTTCATGGTCATAAGGGTTTGTGTATGAGTTGACATATTTTGCATGGCTATGGAGGATACTTGGGCAGAATTTTGCGGATCTCAGAGGCTGTTGAGTTTCAAGTTCAGTTCCCACACAAGGTTTGGAGAGAAAATATTTTTGTGTTTTAAAAGTTTTGAAATATTTCTGATAATTTTTGTAGAATTTTCAGAATTTTTCGTATTTTTTTTAAAAATCAAATAATGACAAATTATGAAAATGTGCACGGCATGGAGTAATTTGCAACTTAAAAATATTTTAAGTGCCCAAAACTCCTAACAATTGTTTTATGAAAAAATAGAAGTTATTATCTACAAAGAGGAACTGAAATCACAATTTTTTTGGGATTTTTTAAAATTTTCTGTGATTTTTATAAGATTTAAGTATTTTTCAATTTTTGTGGTTTTATAACGAATCACTGCGTAAAAATTGGTCAGAAATTAAAAGACAATGAAATAAAACTACCCTATTTTTTTTGGAAATTTTAAAGCTATACGAATTTTTATGAATATTTGAATTTCAAACAAGGAAAAATGACATGTTTTTGATTTTTTAATAATAATAAATAAAATCAAAATGCAATGAAAAAGTTATGCAACGAAGATAATCACATTAGGAGCATAGTATGATTTTTGCAAGATTTTTAGATTACAAATAACATTTATTTCATTCAAAAACACATGCAAAGATAATGTCCGGATAATGAGGACTGGTCTGCAAATATTTACTCTTCTCGAATAAATAAATAACAAGAAATAACTAAAGGTAAGAATTGTCCAAATTACCCAAGTAATGCGTGTTGTGCACGTGATAGAGATGGTTGGGGGCCCTTATGTAATTTCTGAGAAATGTAAGGGGACAAACTACAATTCTCCTGAATTATATTGATTTGGCAGGGTCTCTTTCACAATTTCAGAAATGTCCGGGGGAAATTTTTGCAAATTTTCCAATATTTTCTTAATCCCCCCTTTAGGGTTCTTCATCTCTTTCAAAACGAAGAGGAGCTCGGAGGGCCCTTCCCGCCCCTGTTCTTACTCAAAGCAAAGGCGGCAGGCGGTGCTAGTTGTGGCTCCTCCGCACGATGGCGGGTTGGTTCTGGGCTGTGGGCGACGACCTTGGAGAGCGGAGGCGTGGGTGGAGCTCTCGGAAGGGAGTCGAAGACGAGTGGTGGAGAACGCGATGCGGTATGACTGCTGAAGGCACGACCGACGGGGCGATGGAAGATGGGTGGGGGCGACACATGCCCCTGAAACTTCGTCGGTGGCTGCTGGCCTCGCGTGGTGAGCAGTTCTTCAGATCGGCAGCGGTGGGAGGCCGCGCGGTGGAGGGACACTGCCCTTGGCAGTGGAGAAGGAAGGGACTACGCCTGGAGGGCGTACCCCCCTTTTTTGTTTTATTTGTTTATTTTTTTAATTTTGTAAAGCAGAATGTAAACAATAATAAAAAAACTTTATTTTTGTAAATCTGAAAAATATGAATTAAAAAAATAGGATATAGAAATTTTATTATTTTTTATTATTTTGTTGTTTTTAATGATCCTACAAAACAAATGTGAGGGATAAAGAAAACAAATGGCTTTATTTTATTATTATTATTTATTTATTTACAAATAGAAAAATGAATTGGGATCTGTCGAAAATGAAAGGATCGAATACGATTCTCCGACCACCGTGCGTGGTCGGAGTTGATAGATCGTGGAAGATAGAATAGAACGCGCGGAGATCGAGAAAGTGAGATGAAAATTCGGAATCGGAGACGGATCGAATCTAGATGGATTTTTTTAAAAGATCTAGAAAAATAAAATGACGATGGAGTTAAAAATGCGACGAAATAAACTACGATTAAACTAGGATAAAATAAAAAAATGTGGATCTCACTTTAGGAGTGGAAATGGGCCGTGATCGCCTCGACAAGGCTGACTCGCTATCACCGGACGACTTGGAGACTAGGCAACTTTCTCGACGAAATTTTCTCACGGAGATCGGGCTCCTCTCTCAAAAGATTGATCAAGTTGAAATGAAAGAGATGGAGCCATATAAATAAAAAAGATAGAATGAAATTTGAATTTTTGAATTTTTTTGGATAAAGAGAATAGAGAGATGAAAATTGAAATGATTTTTTGATTTTTTTGGTGGAAGAGATGAGCGATATGAAATGAGATAAAGTAAAAGAGATAAGACTATTTACAAAATTATCTAATTTTTTGAATTTTCGTCACTTTATTTATTTGAATTAAAAAAATGTTATTTTTTTATTTTTTATGGTGGTTAATTAAAAATAGCAACTATAAATATATACTATATACATATATGACATAATATACAAGGGTAAATGAGGAAATTAACCCTTTTATTTTAAGAATTTTATTATTTATTTTTATTTTTATTTTTATTTTAAATAATTAGTAAAACTATATACAAATATATACAAATACAATATGCACAAAATACATGGGAAAATTACACAAACCACCCCAAAACCCGACCTTTCAACCATAACTCCAAAAAATATGAAAATACAGCCATTTTAAAGATAATTTCGAACCCAATGGAAGTTAGATTGATTCAATTTGAGCTCATATGGAGCCAAAATTGGTCTTTCAATTAGTTCTTAGTGGCTTTTTCCAAGTGTGGTTACTTCTATTCTGTACAAGATTTAATTGTGCAATTATTTTTATTAATTAGGACACATGTTTATTTACAACTTTTGTTTTGGAAGTTATTTGATTGAGGTCAATTAATGCACAAATAAATTAGTGTCAGTTTTATACAGATATACACAAAACACAATTTTTTTTGATTTTCTAATTGATGAACCTATCTCCCCCTACTTTATTCATGGTCGATCAGGTCAAGTCTTGACATTCTCTTGGGGTTTGGGTCAGCAGCCTGTATACAGTCTTTCTTTCTTTTTATTTTCATTTTTTCCTTTCTTTCTTTCTTTATTTATTTTAGGTTAAAATTAGTAAGAAGTGTACAATATTTACACACAGATGCAAGTTAGTAAGAATATGGAGTTAGTGTTATATGCATGCATTTTACAAGGGATTTTAAGCTAAAATAAATGAATAAAGATGATGAATTGCAGATTCATCAGCTGACCAACAAGGTTTGATAGACGACAGAGGGGAGGTGGACAGTTGACCCAAGTCAACAGTCCTAGGCCCAAGATTGGGCCACGTCAGCACCACCTAAGCGTTATACGACAAAATTGTCAAATAAATGAAAGAATAATAAAATTAAATAGAAAATGCTTTTATTTTAAAAAAACTTAAAACATGAAATATGTTGCATAATTAATGCACTATTTTTTGGTGATTTTTATTTATTTTTATCACTTTATTTATTGAGTTTAGATTTTTACATGTAATTTATAGGTATAAATACCTATATAAACCCTATTTTATTTTTTTATGATATATAATTTATTATTTTATATACATAATTTTAATATATATAATATGTTTAATTACTCCTATACATATTTTTCTTTTATTTTTATTATGTTATTTATGTACATTAATAAATACTTATATTTATTATATTGGTATATGTATAGGTAATACCTTAAAATATGGTAGTACAAAATTTTATTTTACTGTATTTTTAATGGTTTTATTTCCTTTTAATTATCTACATATACTATAAATAATACTTATAGAATCATAAAATATAAAATATTGAAATATATAAAGAGTAAATAAATGAATATTTTATTTATGTATATTGTACAATAGGGGTCCAAAACCTAATTTTTTATATTAACTCCAAATGAAATGAAACCACCTTCATTATATATCTCATTAAAATTTATACACAACTAAAGTTGATTTTGGTGAATTTTTGTTCATATGGAGAAGATATGCGTCTGACATTTTAGTTTTGGAATGTTATTCTAAGCATAATCGGTACATTGTATATTATTTTTGTGTGAAATCAATGTTGTATTTTTCTACATATTTTTATCTACAATTTTCATGTACAATATTTCTTTATTTGAGATGTAAATAATAAAGAATAAAATGGATCGCAAAAGTAGATTATTGGAGAAAGTAAAATTAGGGTTTTTATTGAGTTTTTGACCCTCATCTCCTCCTACATTATTCCTTGTCAACCCAGTCATCTTGATGTCGAGGTCTCGAGGTTTAGAGTCATAAAATACCTTTGGCATTTTATTTATTTTTCTATTCTTTTCTTTATTCTTTTATTCTAGCTTTAAACATTGTATTTTATACGATACTTACATTATAAATAATGAATGTTAATTAATGCAAAATAATGATATTCACATGTATTTTGCTAGGGAATGAAGGCCAATATGAAAGAATAAAGGTGATGAAATGGAGATTCATCATCCCCCCTATACTTGCCTTTGGTAGTCCCTAGCAAAGACTTATGCTTATAAAGTACAGAAAAAGAAAATAGTTAAAAGAAAAAGAAAGAACTTGGAATGGTTTTAAATCTTAAACTGGTCTTCAGAAAATTAAAGTTTGGAGTTTGAAAATAAAAAATTGCAAGATTAAAATCACTAAAAATTTGAAAATCAGAAAATAAAAAAATTAAAAAAAATTAAAAAAATAAAAAAGATAAAAAATCACAAAAACCAAGGATAGTTGTCCTTTGGGATTCCTGTTTTCTCTTAATTTATTTCTGATTAATTGATTAACCCTTGGGAATTGTAGCCTCCCTGAGTTCGACCCAGTCTGCTATACAGGTTAATAGGTAGAAAAAAATTAAAAAAAATATTTTTTTTGTTTGTCACGGGATTCTCGGGGATAGCAACGACCAAACGACCTGTTTACCACCAATTTTTTGTCCCAATGAAAAGGCGTCGTTGCCGGGAGGCACGACACGCGTAGTTAGGTTTCTCTTTTGACCTGCTATTCTCGGTTGTATAATTTTCCACATTGACTCCATTGTTCATATTCGCTGTTTCATTTCATTTTTCTTTTCTCATATTTGATAATTGTATTTCTTACGCATTCTCTTTTCTATTTCTTGTGAGGGCCTGCGGAGCGAAGGAGGCAATCCTAGGAGAGCTGAAGCACCCAAGCGACGTGGAGGCTGCTTGATTCTTCACCAAGCCGCATGATAGTGTGAGAAGAGGAGAAGAGGAATTGAACGAGATAAACAAAATTTTAAAGAGAGAGAGAGTTTTTCTTTTCCATTTGAACTCTGTAAAAGGACATTCATTTGTTGCGAGGTCTGTTTCACCAAGTGCCGGTGCACTTGGGGGACCTCACCGGTTTTGTTTTCATCGCCTTCAGTTTTCTTTGAATCCCGCGGATTTCGTGAGCTATCTCTTGATTGCTTTAATTATATTGCTTGAGCCAGGTAATTAATTATGTCCAAATACCATAAACAAGAAATTTCTGTGCCTATAGAGTAGAGTGTAATTTGGACTTAGTCAAATTAACTTGTTCTTACCCGTTAATAGAAGCTATCATCTAGGACAGTTCACTTGCATTTGCATATACGATAGTTTATTTCAATTCTACGAGGATCACTTGCATATAGAGTGCTGGCGACAAGGTACGCATCTCTAACCCTTGCATGCATCATTGCTTTTAATCGCACATTGGCATTTCCGATCTCCTTCCTTGTTTCACTCACATAAGTAAAAAAGGAAAATGGACATTCGGTAGGTGATTTTTTGAAAATATTTTAAACCAAGTGATAACTGCTAAAACCAGGACTGCTAAAGAAAACTCGACCCTAAAAAGTACAAGGAAAAATCATTGTTTTGGGGAGAGTAACCCCCTTATTGTTTGGTTTGCTTGAGTGAGAGAGCGACCCGCACACTAAGATAGAGCCACGCCCGAACTCTTTTCAGACTACTATCTTGGGTTAGTCGTTCTCCAGTGGGGATCTCTTCGATAGCTGGTAAAGCGGCCCGTGACGTCCTTAACAGATTGAATTGATCGGGTAGCCGGTAAACGGTCCGCAATTCATACTGGCTAGGAAATATCGAACTTGGGATTGGGCCAGTCTCTTGAGAGCATTGGGTTCCTAATAGCTCGCTTTTAACTGCTCTGATATATTGTATTCTCAGTGAACTCTACAATTGACAAGATAATTGACCGAACCTTCACGGTCTTCACTTTGAGTTGAGTTGATGAACTGGGGGTGTGTATTGTGTTTGATTGCATGTGTACACACTCGATCCTTCTGTGCATATGTGCCTCTTTCTCCATATCTTTTGACTTGATCCTCGTGCTCTCCCGATACCGTCCTTTGTTTCGAAGATGGCCGTCTGGAGTTATTTTAATCCGATCTTCGCGGATGCCTCGTACTCTCTAGACGATCCAACTTCCTTTTTCCAGGAGGACTTTCCTCCAGATTTTTGTGCATATCTGCCTAATCCATTATTTCAGGAATCAGAGGACTTTGATTTTCACCCACCCTCATTCAACCCACCCGATACTGAGATTTTGGAGTCACCTTTCTGATTTCCACACTTAAGACACTGAACCAGATGATGGAGCATATGAATTCGAGGATTTCCAATATATTTAACATAAATGAGAGCCAAAATATTGCTCCACTATTTAAGGATATGGATCCACTTGAGAATAATCGTGAGAGCTTGCAATCGCCCAAAATACAAAAAAATGAGAAAATCCAAAAAGATTCTGGGAGACAAATTATTGATTCATTTTGCAAGGAGAGGACCCAAATGACCACACATATATCCACCACATGTCCCAACCATGACCTCGAGGATGCCACTATACAGACTGCTCTCGGTAATCCTCGTGTATATGCTGATTCTAATCTCCTTCCTTGTATTGAGGAGGTCCTAAAATTCAAAAACTGTTGACTGAACCCGAAGTGGTGGCCACCCTTCATGAGATCATTAAAGCCCCACTTCAACAGGCCATGACAAATTTATCTACTCCTCAACACAAGAAGAGAAAGCGAAGGAGAAGATCTGAGCATCACATCTTGATCATGGCTACTGCCTACGCCATCTCTCACCGTCCGTATTTTAAGAAAGGGAACACTACCACACCTCTTGTGAGTTGCTCCATATCTGACTATTCTTGTGATAACGCTCTCCTTGATGGCGGTTCATCAATAAATATAATACCCTTCTCTATGGTACAATCTCTTCATCTTGGGCTTCTCAAGAAAACCAGGATGATAGTTTAATTTGCTGATGGATCTATCAAGAGGCCGAAGGATATTTTAGAAAATGTTGTCATTCTTATTCAGGGCATGAATTTCACTTTGGATTTTGTTGTAATGCCCATGGAGACCTCCATCCCTGTGGAACACTGTTGAACCGAGAAATAGAGGGTCGTACGGTTTCACAAGGCGAAACCGCAGTCGATGCGGTGACCGCTCGAAGTCCCGATTCAAACAACAATTAACCCACGACAAATATATCAAGCAATGAAAGTAAATGTGCGGAGTTAAAATTTATTATAACTCCACAACAAGATGTGTATAGTGCAAGTATGTGTAGAGGTCGAACACAGGGAGCAGACAGGTAGATCGGGGCACAAGTGCTCAAAAATGTGTGAGAGTGATCAAAAGCCTATTATGCTATTTTTTTGTGGGTTTTTAATTTAATATATTTTTTTATTTAATTTTTAATTTTATATTTTTGTATTTTGATTTTTAATTTACTGATTTTATATTTTCTTTTTATATTTTATATTTTTTTTATTTTCTTTTTCAATATTGGAATATAAAAGGAATGTAATAAAAGGGGAAAGAGATATTTATAAAAAATAGATAAAAATGTTCAAAAATAAGCAAATAAAGTCTTTTTGGTCTTTTTATGCTTTTTTAATGTTTTTGTGATTTTTGGGTAATTTTTATAATGTTTTTGGTATTTTTAATTATCAAAATAAAGAAAACAGTAGTAAAAAGCAAGACTGAAACTTAAAATGGAGAAATAAAATAGCAAACAGTAACAAAAATTCTCCAAATTAATTTTCACTTAAAGATAATAAAACAAAGAAAATTTAGGAAAAGAAAACACTATTTTTAGATTTTGTATGAATTTTATAAATTTTTAGGAAGGTTTTTAGAGTTTTGCCATTTTTTGGAGTTTGGTTTTATATTTTTTAATGATTTTTGGCTGGGAGTTAAAACAAACTAAAAGACACAATATATATTTTTTTGGGATTTTTCTGGAATGTTTTTACATTTTTTAGTGATTTTATGATGCAAACAGTGCTGAAAATGGCTATTTTTGAATTTTTATAAATAGTAAAATGCAATATTTATGGAAAATAAAAATATGGCGTGGAAGTACTATGCAACAGAGACTTAAGTTAATTTTTGTAGATTTTTTTGGATTTTAGAGATGCATGCAATAAATACTAGAAGCAAAAAGAAAAGGCACACAAGCAGGGGTAGTTTTGTAATATTCAGAGAAGGCAGGGGCCTTAGCGCAAATTCACAGAAAATTAAATAGCTTGTTCAACAACTTCCTGGATCAAATCTTAATACCTAAAGTCGCGAGGATCAAATAGCAAAATCACCAAAGGGCACGCCACAGGCACGTGCACAGGAGTGGACCCAAACGTAATAAATGTAAACTGTAGGGGCAGATGCATAAAATCTCCAGAAATGAATAGCTAAACTGTCATCTTTTAAGACTAATTGGCAATACAGGAAAGAGGGAGCCCTTGGTTGCAAAATGACCAAGCGCACGTGCTCGCGCACGTGCGCCCAGCTGCCAAGGACTTCTGCGCAATAATCAAAACCAACAGGGCATGTTTTGCAAATATTACGGAAATAAACTAACAGCAGTTGAAGATTATAAACTATTAACTAATAACAAAAATCGCCGGGGTAAAACGTAAAATACCCAGCAGACTGCATATCGCACGGCTTGGGTGAATTCACTAACACACGTGGCGCGATCTTAGGGGCCCGTACCCCTTCGTTTCTGACGGTCCAGATCAGATGGTCATGAATGATCCAACGGTGCTGCTCCTCGCCAATCGGACGGCACCTGGGATGGTTGCAAGAACAGGAGAGATCCGACGGCATGCGATCTGGCTGGAAGAACGGCGGACAAGCTCTCCCTTAGAGAGTTTCAACGAGGCACAGGACGCTGCTCCGGCCTTCTCACGCCCTTCGAAACTGTCGTGCGAGCTCCTGCGGTGATGGAAATGGCGGTAGGAGGCGTCAAAATGGCGGAGTTAGCACCAAGTTCTCCTTGCGGTGTCGAGGACGGAACAAGGTTCCCAGGTGCTTCCAACGCGGCAAAATCGCTCTCCAGCCGTGTGCTTTTGCCCCAGACACCTGCATAACGTTAATAGAAGCGAGGGCGAATTGCCTCGCCTCTCCCGGTAGCAAGAGAAGGTGGAAAATGGCGCGGAAGAAGCTCGCCGGAGCTCGCTCCGGCAAGGTGGACGTGAATACACGTGGATGGATTTCGAGCAAAGAGGAGGAAAGCTAGATGATCCTGATGTGATGGGAAAGCAAAAAACGTGAGAAAAATACAAGAAAAACGCAGACCTCAAGGGGTATACCCGAGATGGAACCGCCGGGAGCGAAGCTCCGGCGATGGGCGGAACCGACCCTCCGACGCCTTGCCTGGCCTCGCGCGATCGAGCTGGAGATCCCCCTGTCACAGGGATCGATCCGGAGCTCGCCAACCATAACCAAACAGGAGTCAAATGGGGTTCAAAAACTCAATGGAGGTTTTGGGTTTCTTTTGAATGAATGGTCGGGAGGGCGCCTAGATCGAAGAATATCTCTCGAATCTATGATTCAATCCCCGAGGAGGACCTAGGGCGTGAATGGTCAAGCATCGAGGAGAAAAATTGCAGAAGACACCATCGCGAAAGGATATAAGACGTGGTCTCCAAAAATCGTCAAAAACGACAATAAACCACTCTGACAGGCAGCAGAGAGTAGGTCAGACAGTTGACCCGCGGTCAACTGTCCAGACCACCTGGTTGGTCCACGTGGACCAACCAGGAAAAAAGCTTTATAAAATCATTTTAAATTAGTAAATGATATTATTTTAATTAGGTCATAAAATAAAAAGTATTTGTAATTTTATAAATTATTTTATTACGATTTTTAATTATTTTTATGAAATATATTTTTACAAGTTTGCATTTATACCCTTATAGGTATAATATCTACATATTGTATTCTTTTTTTTTATTTTGTATATTTTAATTTTATTATTTTTGTTTCTTATTTTATAAAATTATAAAATACTTTTATGTACATAAATATATTTTTATTTTATTTTATTGATATATTTTGTATATTTAATAAAATGGAAGTGTATTTTATATAGGTATAAGTGTATGTATAATACCTATGTATCAAATATACAAGTATTTTTATTTGAGTTTTAATGATGTTTTTATCCTGATTTTAATATACATAATTATTATAAGTATTATTTACAACATTAAAAATATAAAACTATAAAAATAATAAATAAATAATAAATTGAATATTTTAATATGTACAAGTATACAATGAGGGTCCAAAAGTCAACTTTCAAACCGTAGCTCCGCCAAATGCGAAACCACCACCATTAATTAGATTATTTTCTTCTATATACAATTAAAGGAGTATGCTGCATTTGGAGTTTTTATTTGTGAGATACGGGTCTGGGAAGTTGGCATTCTGGATTTTTATTCAGACCATAACTTTTTATCTGTACATTATTTTTCTGTGAAATCAATTTTGTATTTTTCTTTATTATATTGTCTACAACTTTCATGTACAAAGTTTCTTTATTTGATGTATAAAAAGTGGAACCAAAAATAGGTCCCAAAATGAATAAAGAATGAATAAAATGTATAGGTATTTTATCTGTGTTTTGGCCCTTATCTCCCCCTACTTTATTCCTTGTCGACCTATTCATCGAGATGCCTAGGTCTCGGGGTTTCGGGTCATAAAATATTTACAATATTTTATTCTTTTTCTTTTCTTTTCTTTATTCTATAATTATGGCTTTAAAAACCGCATTTTATACAATATTTACACATATATGCATGAATGCTAAAATGCCTATATTAAGCCTATTTACACGCATTTACTAGGGTTTTTAAGGCCAAAATGATAGAATAAAGATGATGAAACGTGGATTCATCATCCCCCTATACTTGCCTTTGCTAGTCCCTAGCAAACACTTATGTAATAAGTGCAGAAAAAGAAAAATAAAGAAAAGAAAAAGAAGAAAGATGGACTAAATTTAATTGTCAAACTTGTCTTCACAAAATCAAAGTATGGAGCTTAAGTCAGACCTTTGGAATTTTAGTGCGGGCGGAACCTTAATGAGAACCAAATTTTAAATCCAACAGTCCTTGAGAATCCCAAAACTCTGCTTAAGTCTCCTCAATAGCCAGGTCAGAAATATCTCAATTCATACGCAAACTCTTACGACTATGAATCTGACTTGTACAGTGTAAGTGATGGTGGCTCTCCCCAACTAGAATGACAAAGAAACTGACTTCTCCAGTACGACAACCCAATGATTCCCCAATCCAGCAACTCCATCCTCGAGGAGCGGGGTATTCCCTTCTATGTTCAAGTGGCAACCAGCTCAAGAGGAGGGGTGAAGAGAAGAATGGACGGTAGCCAGTGTAGCTACCTATCCTTGGATGCAAGACCAATGTAGTCAAGTCATCCTGCTGCAGGCTCACATGATATGACTTTGGAACTCAAGCTTGCTTATTGACTTTGTACATACTTTGCAGGCTTCTTATTTTTATACATGCCCGAACTTTTTTTTTTTTGAAAGACTATTCACAGCAGCATTTACATAAGGAGTTTTTCCTCTTGAGCCAGTAGACTATCCCTCTTTTGAAGCTTTATCGCAACCCACAGCCTCCTGTCTTTAGACTTCCTAATCACTGGACGGGTTGGGGTGCACTTCCCTCCCTAGAGGAGGACAAGTGTTTCCACTTGTGTGCATCTCATACCGGCAAATCCAATCCCCTCACCACTCCAACTGAGTTGAGCCATGTGAAAGGTGCAGGTGTCCAAGTTAGGTCATTATCAACAAGAGTCGTGCGTGTGCTCCGAAATACTCTACTTAGGCAATGAAGAATCCATTGAACCAAGTCTCGTGATCCTCAAAGAATTAAGTCAACTAGACCTGAAGTACCTCAAACCCAGTTCCTATAAGGTTCCTGTTATTAGGTAGATTGTAAGGTCCAATCAAGCTCCAATCTCCGGATTTTACTTAGACTTGTTCAACTATCAAACTCAATCCGAAAAATGCGAATGTTATGCAATGGAATGCAGAGAATATTTTTGTGATGCAATTTTCAAGGATTTTGAACATTTTATGGATTTTTGAAAATATGATGCATGCAGATGCAATTTTTTTGTTTTTTTTCAAAAAGATTTTTCAAATGTTTTTGGATTTTAATTTTGCAAATGTTTTTGGGAATTTTTGAAAACAAAAAGATTTTGGCTGAAAGCTAGGTAAAAATATGTACACGGGAGTGCTTCTTTATATATACAAGAAGTGGATTTTAAGAATTTACAAGGGTACGTGATCAATTTTATACATATATATATATATATATATGTATATATACAGTGGATTTTAGTGAGATGTAAGTATTCCTCAAACTTATTTGAAAACAAGCTTTTCACACAATTTTTGAAAACTATAGTCCAAAATAATTTTTACAAACATTTTATGCACATTTGAAAATCATTTTGCAAAGGTTTTCAAAACAGTATATATAGGTTTTTCAAATCATTTTTGCAACCATTTTTCAAACCATTTGCAAATCATTTTTCAAACATTTTATTTCACACAAAGAAAATAAATTTTTACAAACCACACATTTTACACAGGTTGAAAACACGAAACAAAATATTTTCAAAATAGTTTTTCAATAAATGTTCACAAAGATTTTCAAACTATTTTTTAAACATTTTGCAAAAAACATTTTCTCCTGATTTATTAATCAGTAAATACAAAAAGAATTTGAGGAATAATCATATCTTTTTATTAAGGATTTTTAATGAATTTTAAAGAATTTTTAGCCATATTTATTAAGAAAATACGAAAGTACGAGTTATGGCTAAAGTATATACGTAGTATATACGACCCCCCTATACTTAGCTTGAGCTATGTCCTCATAGATCAGAGAGAAAAGAGAAGACATAACTCGTACTGAGTATAGGAAAATCTAAAGAATAAATGAATGAATCAATGAGAAGTTGACCGTCCCCCCTATACTTAGGATCAAATAATCCTAAGTATAGCATACTGTACACAAAGCAGGGAGGGTCAAGGGTGGGAATGAACAGATCGTACTCAAATTGTCCCCCTCTATACTTAGGGTAAAATATCCCTAAGTATAGACAAGAAGAAGAGACAATGGAGAGGATCGAAATGAAAATGAAAGAAACTCGGGGTGCCAACCCCCTATACTTAGGACAAAGTACGTCCTAAGTATGGAAAACTGTCTACAAGGGCGGCACCTTTTTGATAGATACAGAAGATAGAATAGGAAAAGAAGAAAAGAAGAAAAGAAGAAAATAAATCAAAAGATGGAAGGATAGATCAGAGGATATACACATCACTCCCCCTATACTTAGGGTAAAAGAAGCCCTAAGTATAGGCGACAACAGGAGTAATGAAACGGAATGAAGAAAGAGCACTCGGCTCGTCCTCCCCCCTATACTTAAGACAAAGTACGTCCTAAGCAAGGCAGACATGAGAATGGGTGGACGAGTAAAAACGGGAGATAGGAAGATATACCAGAAAGGATATACAACAGAGACGGATGTACAAATGATCAAGAAGGTTGAAAGCGCACCTTTTTGCGGGACCTCGGAGGAATAGATCTAGTGTGGTGCAGGTCGACATCGGGGTCCACAGTGGACGGAGTCCGATCAGGGTCAACAGAGTGAAGATCCTCAGTGGCCCTAGGGTATAAAGGCACAGACGGGGTAGTGGAAGAAGTGTGACTAGGTCCGGCCTTAGGAGTCTCGCTGATATCAAAGTGAAATGGGACGAACTCATCATCATCGGAAGTAGTGTACTCAGTATCGTCCTGCGAGGTCTCGTCCAAGTCAAAATCAAAAGGCACGGAATCATCGGTGGAAGTAGTCGAGCTCTGTTCGTCCTCTATAATCTCAACCGGATCATATTTCTCATCAAAAGGCCCGAATCTCTGAAGAAAAGCAACCAAATTAAATTCGGCCTTGGTCTCATCAGTATCTTCATGGACAGGAGCGGACTCATCAGTGGAAGTATTCAGAGCATGTCCGTCATGTATAGTCTCTAAACCTGCCCTCCGCTCAATGGTGTCAATCGTGTAAATCCCGCGGATATCATCAACACATCGCCAATCACAGGAAGCGGAAACACCAAGGTCTATGCTTTCCGAGCTTTCCTCCTTGGAGAGGAATTCTTGGGTCTCATCATCGGTCATGAAGAAGGTCTCTCTGATATCCTCATATAGATCATAGTCCTCGGGGTCAGCCAAGATAGGTGAAGTCACATCAGGTGCGGGTCTCTGGTCAGCAGTGGGTGCGGTGATCACTGCTTCGCCCTCGTCAGCAGGAAGGAAGCGAATCTCTCCTGATCCGTAATCAATAACGACTCTCGCAGAGGCGAGGAATGGTCGTCCCAGGATGATTGGAGAATGCTCCCCTGTGGAGTTCTCCATGGGCAACACGACAAAATCAACATTGTGGCTCGTGCCCTGAATCGATATGACGGCGTTTTCAAGGATACCCTTCGGCCTCTTTATTGATCCATCAGCGAACTGTACGATCATCCTGGTTTTCTTGAGAGGCCCTAAGTGAAGAGACTGTACCAACGAGAAGGGTATGATGCTAATCGAAGCACCGCCGTCTAGGAGAGTGTGATCACATGTGTGGTCAGAGATGGTGCAGCTAATGAAAGGTGTGGCAGTGTTCCTCTTCTTAGGAATGGGACGGTGTGTGATGGCATGGGCAGTGGCCATGGTCAAGATATGACGCTCAGATCTGCTCCTCCGCTTTCTCTTCTTGGGAAGAGGAGCAGATAAATCAGTCATGGCCTGCTGAAGTGGGGCACGGATAATCTCATGAATGGTGGCCACCACTTCGGGTTCAGTCAACATTTTTTTGAATTTTTGGACCTCCTCCATACAAGGGAGGAAGTCGGAATCATCATGTACACGAGGCATGCCAAGAGCAGTCTGTACAGCGGCATCCTCGGGGTCAAAGGTGGGACAAGGTGTGAGAGTCTATGTGGCCAAGGGATTTGGCAAGTGGGCGCTCTCCTCATAGTCCGACTCAATCAAAGGTCTCCCAATCTCTTTTTGTGTTTTTAAATTTTTCTCATTTTTTTGTATTTTGGGCGATTGCAAGCTCCCATGATAATCCTCAAATGATTCCGTATCCTCAAAGACTGGAGCGGCATTTTGGTTCTTATTTAAACTAGTGAGGTCGGCAATCCTCGAATTCATATGCTCCATCATCTGATTCAAGGTCTCAAGTGTTGATATCATGAAAGGTGACTCCAAAATCTCAGGATCGGGTGTGTCGAATGTGGGCGGTGGGTGTGGGCAAAAAATCACATTCCGGATCGGGATACTCAAGGAAGAGCGGGTTGTCGAAATGTGTAGGTGATGGTGGTGGAAATGATTGGTGAAGGTCAAAGTCCGAATCCTGAAATATTGGGTTGGTCGGATATGTACAAAAATCAGGAGCAAAGTCCTCTTGGAAAAAAGGAGGTGGACAGGCTGGAGTGAACGAATGATCCGCAAAGTCCGGATAAAATACGCTCCAATCGGCCATCTCGAAACAAAAGAAAATGATCGGGAGAGCACGATGGTCAAGTCAAGAGAGTAGAAAAGAAGGCGCAAGTGCACAGCGGCGATCTAGGACACACACTCAACAATCACAAGCAAAAAATGGAAACAAGTCAAACCCTCAATTCACCTACTCAACTCGGTAGAGACCGAAAATTCGGTCTTTTTATCTTGTCTGTTTTAGAGTTAGGTGAGAAGTCCAAAATTGCGCAAACACTTAGGGGGATGAATGGGATTTTGGTCTCTAACCTTAGTGTGTGCGCGCGAGCAAATAAAAGCGAAGACAATGAGGGGATTACTCGCCCCAATACAAGATTTCCTTTTTGATCAGTTTTAGGGTCAAGTAATATTAGCAGTCCCAATTTTATTGATTATCACTTTTTTTTGGATTTTTAATGAAAATGCACGATCCTATCGGGGATTCAATTCCTTTGAGCACCTAAGTTGGCAAAAACAGAGGGAGAGTCGGAAAAGCAATGCAAGCGGCAAAAACGATGATGAATGCTAAAGCGTAAATGCTCACCTTGCCTCCAGCACTCTACATGCAAAGATGCTCAGCAGAATTGAAACCTAACTATATGCAAATGCAAAAGCCGATGAAATCGCCCTAAGTTTCAGAAATTGCTATTAGCGGGAAGAACCACAAGTTGACCGCCAATCCTCAACCCTAGAGTCCGGTCTAGGCTCACCCCTCCTCTGCTCAACAAATTGAGGGTAGGAGAAAGCGCTTTGCGGGGAGAGCTCGCGGCGCGACGGATTGAAGGTGATGATCAACCCTTTAAAATTTGACTAAGTCCAAACGAAACTATAGGCACATGCAAGGTATTAGGTGTTTGACCTTAGTCTATCGCAAGCAATCCTAAAACTACGGGCTCAATCACACAAAAGAAATAAAATCGAAAAACAAAAAAAAATGCGATGAAAAGCCGTAAAAACCGCGATGAGCCCCAAGTGAACAATCACTTGGAAATTAGGCCCGAGAGTCCTGAATGTCCGAGTACCTGTATTATTACAAATATAGGTCGCTCTCTCACTTAAATTACAAAAATAAATGCGGGAAATAAATTCTAAAACTAAAGGTGGAGTTCGGTCTTCAAAAATCTCTCCTTGTCTCCTCGGTGCTAAGCGGGCAGATGCCGGCTTCACGTGGGTGCATAGGCGCCTAGGGTGGAGCGCCTCCCTCGATCCGCGGTACCTCGCACAAAGTCAATAAGAGAGGGGGTTAGACCGATCAAGAGATATATCAAAAATAAAGAAAATAAAATAGCAGAAATAAAAGCCGCGAAAATAAACAATAAATCACAATCACAAACAAGACCCGAACTACGCGCTGTTGCTCCCCGGCAACGGCGCCATTTGTTGAACACAGAAATTGAGGGTCGTACGGTTTCACAAGGCGAAACCGCAGTCGATGCGGTGACCGCTCGAAGTCCCGATTCAAACAACAATTAACCCACGACAAATATATCAAGCAATGAAAGTAAATGTGCGGAGTTAAAATTTATTATAACTCTACAACAAGATGTGTATAGTGCAAGTATGTGTAGAGGTCGAACACAGGGAGCAGACAGGTAGATCGGGGCACAAGTGCTCAAAAATGTGTGAGAGTGATCAAAAGCCTATTATGCTATTTTTTTGTGGGTTTTTAATTTTATATATTTTTTTATTTAATTTTTAATTTTATATTTTTGTATTTTGATTTTTAATTTACTGATTTTATATTTTCTTTTTATATTTTATATTTTTTATTTTCTTTTTCAATATTGGAATATAAAAGGAATGTAATAAAAGGGGAAAGAGATATTTATAAAAAATAGATAAAAATGTTCAAAAATAAGCAAATAAAGTCTTTTTGGTCTTTTTATGCTTTTTTAATGTTTTAGTGATTTTTGGGTAATTTTTATAATGTTTTTGGTATTTTTAATTATAAAAATAAAGAAAACAGTAGTAAAAAGCAAGGCTGAAACTTAAAATGGAGAAATAAAATAGCAAACAGTAACAAAAATTCTCCAAATTAATTTTCACTTAAAGATAATAAAATAAAGAAAATTTAGGAAAAGAAAACACTATTTTTAGATTTTTTATGAATTTTATAATTTTTTTAGGAAGGTTTTTAGAGTTTTGCCATTTTTTGGAGTTTGGTTTTATATTTTTTAATGATTTTTGGCTGGAAGTTAAAACAAACTAAAAGACACAATATATATTTTTTTGGGATTTTTCTGGAATGTTTTTATATTTTTTAGTGATTTTATGATGCAAACATTGCTGAAAATGGCTATTTTTGAATTTTTATAAATAATAAAATGCAATATTTATGGAAAATAAAAATATGGCGTGGAAGTACTATGCAACAGAGACTTAAGTTAATTTTTGTAGATTTTTTTGGATTTTAGAGATGCATGCAATAAATACTAGAAGCAAAAAGAAAAGGCACACAAGCAGGGGTAGTTTTGTAATATTCAGAGAAGGCAGGGGCCTTAGCGCAAATTCACAGAAAATTAAATAGCTTGTTCAACAACTTCCTGGATCAAATCTTAATACCTAAAGTCGCAAGGATCAAATAGCAAAATCACCAAAGGGCACGCCACAGGCACGTGCACAGGAGTGGACCCAAACGCAATAAATGTAAACTGTAGGGGCAGATGCATAAAATCTCCAGAAATGAATAGCTAAACTGTCATCTTTTAAGACTAATTGGCAATACAGGAAAGAGGGAGCCCTTGGTTGCAAAATGACCAAGCGCACGTGCTCGCGCACGTGCGCCCAGCTGCCAAGGACTTCTGCGCAATAATCAAAACCAACAGGGCATGTTTTGCAAATATTACGGAAATAAATTAACAGCAGTTGAAGATTATAAACTATTAACTAATAACAAAAATCGCCGGGGTTAAAACGTAAAATACCCAGCAGACTGCAGATCGCACGGCTTGGGTGAATTCACTAACACACGTGGCGCGATCTTAGGGGCCCGTACCCCTTCATTTCTGACGGTCCAGATCAGATGGTCATGAATGATCCAACGGTGCTGCTCCTCGCCAATCGGACGGCGCCTGGGATGGTTGCAAGAACAGGAGAGATCCGACGGCATGCGATCTGGTTGGAAGAACGACGGACAAGCTCGCCCTTAGCGAGTTTCAACGAGGCACAGGACGCTGCTCCGGCCTTCTCACGCCCTTCGAAACTGTCGTGCGAGCTCCTGCGGTGATGGAAATGGCGGTAGGAGGCGTCAAAATGGCGGAGTTAGCACCAAGTTTTCCTTGCGGTGTCGGGGACGGAACAAGGTTCCCAGGTGCTTCCAACGCGGCAAAATCGCTCTCCAGCCGTGTGCTTTTGCCCCAGACACCTGCAGAACGTTAATAGAAGCGAGGGCAAATTGCCTCGCCTCTCCCGGTAGCAAGAGAAGGTGGAAAATGGCGCGGAAGAAGCTCGCCGGAGCTCGCTCCGGCAAGGTGGACGTGAATACACGTGGATGGATTTCGAGCAAAGAGGAGGAAAGCTAGATGATCCTGATGTGATGGGAAAGCAAAAAACGTGAGAAAAATACAAGAAAAACGCAGACCTCAAGGGTTATACCCGAGATGGAACCGCCGGGAGCGAAGCTCCGGCGATGGGCGGAACCGACCCTCCGACGCCTTGCCTGGCCTCGCGCGATCGAACTGGAGATCCCCCATGTCACAGGGATCGATCCGGAGCTCGCCAACCAAAACCAAACAGGAGTCAAATGGGGTTCAAAAACTCAATGGAGGTTTTGGGTTTCTTTTGAATGAATGGTCGGGAGGGCGCATAGATCGAAGAATATCTCTCGAATCTATGATTCAATCCCCGAGGAGGACCTAGGGCGTGAATGGTCAAGCATCGAGGAGAAAAATTGCAGAAGACACTATCGCGAAAGGATATAAGACGTGGTCTCCAAAAATCGTCAAAAACGACAAAAAACCACTCTGACAGGCAGCAGAGAGTAGGTCAGACAGTTGACCCGCGGTCAACTGTCCAGACCACCTGGTTGGTCCACGTGGACCAACCAGGAAAAAAGCTTTATAAAATCATTTTAAATTAGTAAATGATATTATTTTAATTAGGTCATAAAATAAAAAGTATTTGTAATTTTATAAATTATTTTATTACGATTTTTAATTATTTTTATGAAATATATTTTTACAAGTTTGCATTTATACCCTTATAGGTATAATATCTACATATTGTATTCTTTTATTTTTATTTTGTATATTTTAATTTTATTATTTTTGTTTCTTATTTTATAAAATTATAAAATACTTTTATGTACATAAATATATTTTTATTTTATTTTATTGATATATTTTGTATATTTAATAAAATGGAAGTGTATTTTATATAGGTATAAGTGTATGTATAATACCTATGTATCAAATATACAAGTATTTTTATTTGAGTTTTAATGATGTTTTTATCCTGATTTTAATATACATAATTATTATAAGTATTATTTACAACATTAAAAATATAAAATTATAAAAATAATAAATAAATAATAAATTGAATATTTTAATATGTACAAGTATACAATGAGGGTCCAAAAGTCAACTTTCAAACCGTAGCTCCGCCAAATGCGAAACCACCACCATTAATTAGATTATTTTCTTCTATATACAATTAAAGGTGAGTATGCTGCATTTGGAGTTTTTATTTGTGAGATACGGGTCTGGGAAGTTGGCATTCTGGATTTTTATTCAGACCATAACTTTTTATCTGTACATTATTTTTCTGTGAAATCAATTTTGTATTTTTCTTTATTATATTGTCTACAACTTTCATGTACAAAGTTTCTTTATTTGATGTATAAAAAGTGGAACCAAAAATAGGTCCCAAAATGAATAAAGAATGAATAAAATGTATAGGTATTTTATCTGTGTTTTGGCCCTTATCTCCCCCTACTTTATTCCTTGTCGACCTATTCATCGAGATGCCTAGGTCTCGGGGTTTCGGGTCATAAAATATTTACAATATTTTATTCTTTTTCTTTTCTTTTCTTTATTCTATAATTATGGCTTTAAAAACCGCATTTTATACAATATTTACACATATATGCATGAATGCTAAAATGCCTATATTAAGCCTATTTACACACATTTACTAGGGTTTTTAAGGCCAAAATGATAGAATAAAGATGATGAAACGTGGATTCATCAAACACCCTCCAATCATCCTGGGACGGCTTTTCCTCGCCTCTGCGGGAGCCGTTATTGATTATGGTTCAGGAGAGATTTGCTTCCGTTCTGATGTAGGGAGCGATGTTTTAATCACTACACCCACTACTGTCTAGAGACTTGCATCCCATGAGAGCCCTCCCGTGTTAGCCAACCCCAAGGAATTTGATCTCGATGATAATATCATAGATTCTTGTTATATGTTGGATGATAATGAAACCCAGGAATTCCTCTTCAAGGAGGAAGACTCGAAAAGCATAGACCTTGGAGTTCCCCCTTCTGATATGTGCCGATGCATTGATGACATCCGCGGAATTTACATGATAGACACCCTAGAGCGGAAGGCAGACCCTGAGACTAGACATGACGGACATTATTCGACTACTTTCACTGATTAGTCTGTTCCTATTCACCCTGAGTTAGACGAGATCAATCATGCAAAATTTGATTTGATTGCTTTTATAAAGGAATTTGGGACTTTTGATAAAGATGATCTGGTAGAGGCTCGCCAGGCTGAAATTGATCCTACTTTTTCGGATAATGATTTCGAGCCATTTTACTTTGATGTTTGTGAGAATTCCTAGGCAAGGCATGACCACACTACTTCCAATAACTGGTCTAGGCCTGCATAATCTGAAACCACTGAGGATACATTCTTGGTCAATGCTACTCAGTTTATATCTAATGATAACCCTAATATCGACCTACACCTTGTCAGATCCATACCTCAACGATCCCGCAAGAAGGATCGCTTTCGACCTTCTTAACCTTCGTACATCTACTCCTCTTGTATATCCTTTCATTTTACACTTTTTTCTCCCATTTTATCATTCACCCCTTTTTCTGTGTGTGTATATATGCTATACTTAGGATGTGCTTTATCCTAAGTATGGGGGGGTGAATGATTTGCATTGTTCATAATCGTCCTGTTCATCACTCTTGTTGTTGTTGCCTATACTTAGGGATACTCTACCCTAAGTATAAGGGGGTGATGTTATTCATATATTGTCTTTTTGTTTATTTATTTATTTTTGAGTCTATACATTCTCTTCAACGATTTTCCCCTTTTGTACATTCTACTATACTTAGGATTACCTGATCCTAAGTATAGGGGGGATCACCAACTTCTCTTCTTTTTATCTTTTCTTTGAGTCGTTGTAGCATAGGAGTCTTTTCACTTTTCTATATTTAGCACGGGTTATGTCCTCCTTTTTTGCTCTCTGATCACTATGAGGACATAGTTCGAGCTAAGTATAGGGGGGTGTCGTATATAGTGTATATATACTTTAGACATAACTCATAATTTTAAATATGTTTATTTGGGGGGTTATGCGTATAATTTTGTAAAATCCACGTGTGTAATAAAAAACAAAAAAAAACAAAAAATAAAAAAAATCAAAAAAATCTTGTATATACTTGTATATATTTTACTAACCCTTTTTCCTAAAAAAAGAAAGAAAAAACCATAAAACAAAAAATCTATAAAAACTTGCATAATTAAAAAAAAACCTTTCTTTCACATCTGCATTTTCCTCCAAAAATCCATAAAAAGTTCAAAATTAGAAAATTATTTAAAAAAATATTCTTTTCACATGTGCATCATTTCTTTTAAAAAACTCTTTGCATTGTTCATATTTTGCATTTGCATTTTTCTGGATATTATTGACATTTAAACTATGTCTGGAATAAAATTGAAGAATGGATCTTAGTTGGACCTTAATCTATCCAATTCTCAGAGGAACTTCACCGATAAATAGAATTTTAGAAGCTTTAGGTCTTTGACTTAATTCTTTGAGTTCCACATGACAATATGCAACGTTTGACTCTTAGTGTCTAACTTCGTCTCTTCATTCTGGGTACAACTCTGGAATAGGGAATTAATTCATACTCTCGCACTATGCACTTAGCTCAACTCAGACAGGATGCTGGAAGACTATGTGAGTTTCTTTTCTGGTAGCGTGGAAATCTAAAGATCGAAGTACGGGTTGAAATAAAGCTTCGGAAAAGGAATGGACGATTGGGCACAATTTTTTCTAAGACCCCAAAACATGTATGGAAATAAAAAGATTCTATCCCTAGGGTCACAACAATATCCATGCAGAACCACTAAAAATACAAATACAAAGAAGCCACTACCAAATAAATATCTGACCAGAAAGGTCCAAGCTTCAAGAAAACCTGCAGATCTTGGTGGAGACTCGGCTACACTGGCTAGCTTCACAAGGAGAGGTGACTACACTGATCACCCTCCAGTTCTTTACTCCTTCTTCTAACTTCTCCCCCAATTCAATTGTGAACACAATGCGATAGAACTTAGAAGGAAATATTTGACTTCCCAAGGACGAGTTACTGGAGAGGAGATTTGCAGGGTAGTCAGACATTCTAGATGGGATGAGCTAAAACCTTTCACACGCATGAGTTGATTGTTCAATGTTCATAGGGTGTACTTTGGGAAGAGGATTGATCTAAGATGACTTCTGAGCCGAAACTGTGACAATGATGTGGAGCTTGAAGGCTGCCGATTTTAAAATTCTACAGTCTCACAGAAGTTCTGACACACTAATAATCCAAAGGTCCGACGGAGCTCCAAACTACAATTCTATGAAAATAAGTTTAATACTGAATATTTTCCTACTTTCTTTATTTTCCCTTTCTTATTCTTTTTTATCACTTATTCTTTCTAATAAGTGTTTGCTAAGGGACTAGCAAAGGTAAAGCATAGGGGATGATGAATCTACGATTCGTCATCTTTATTCATTTATTTTAGCTTAAAATCTCTTATAAAACACCTGCATATAACATTAACTCCGTATTCTTACTAACTTTCATCTGTGTGTAAATATTGTACACTTCTTACTAATTTTAACCCAAAATAAATAAATAAAGAATGAAAGGAAAAAGAAAGAAAAGAAAATAGAAAAAGAAAGACTGTATACATGCTGACTCAAACCCCGAGAGAAGGTCAAATCTTGACCTGATCGACCAGGAATAAAGTAGGGGGAGATAGGGCCCTCAATTAGAAAATCAAAAAAATTGTGTTTTGTCTATATCTGTATAAAACTGACACTAATTTATTTGTGCATTAATTGACCTCAAATCAAATAACTTTCAAAATCAAAGTTGTAAATAAAAATGTGTCCTAATTAATAAAAATAATTGCACAATTAAATCTTGTACAGAATAAAAGTAACCACACATGGAAAAAGCCACTAAGTACTAATTGAAAGACTAATTCCGACTCCATATGAGCTCAAATTGAACCAATCTCACTTCCATTGGGTTAGAAATTAAATTATCTTTAAAGTGGATGTTTTTTTATAATTTTTGGAGTTACGGCTGAAAAGTCGGTTTTCTGGGGTGGTTTGTGTAATTTTCCCATGTATTTTGTGCATATTCTATTTGTATATATTTTTAAATATTTTTATTAATTATTTAAAATAAAAATAAAAATAATAAAATAATAAAATTCTTAAAACAAAAAATGCTAATTTCTCATTTACTCTTGTATATAATGTCATATTTGTATATAGAATATGTATATAGTTGCTATTTTTATTTAACCACCATAAAAAATAAAAAAGTAATATTTTTTAATTCAAATAAATAAAGTGATGAAAATTAAAAAAAAATAGATATTTTTGTAAATAGTTTTATCACTTTTACTTTATCTCATTTCATCTCTCTTATCTCTTCCACCAAAAAATTCAAAAAATTCATTTCAATTTCATCTCTCTTATCTCTTTATCCAATTAAAATTCAAAAATTCAAATTTCATTCTATCTTTTTTATTTATATGGCTCCTTCTCCCTCATTTCAACTTGACCAATCTTTAGAGAGAGGAGCTCGATCTCCGAGAGAAAATTTCGTCGAGAAAGTTGCCTAGTCTCCAAGCTGTCCGGTGATAGCGAGTCGGCCTTGTCATGGCGATCACCGTTCATTTCTACTCCTAAGGAGAGATACAAATTTTTTTATTTTATTCTAGTTTAATCGTAGTTAATTTCATCGCATTTTTAATTCCATCGACATTTTGTTTTTCTAGATCTTTAAAAAAAGCCATCTTGATTTGATCCGTCTCCGATTCTGAATTTTTATCTCACTTTCTCGATCTCCGTGCGTTCTGTTCTATCTTCCACGATCTATCAACTCCGACCACGTACGGTTGGAAGAGAATCAGATTCGATCCTTTCATTTTCGTCGGATCCCCGTTCGTTTTTCTATTTGTAAATAAATAAATAATAATAATAAAATAAAGCCAATTGTTTCTTTATCCCTCACATTTGTTTTACAGGATCATTAAAAACAACAAAAATAATAAAAATAAAAAAATAATAAATATTTTATATCCTATTTTTTTAATTCCTATTTTTCAGTTTTACAAAAATGTTTTTTTATTACTGTTTACATTTTGCTTTACAAAAATAAAAAATTAAAAAAATAAAATAAAAAAGGGGGGCACCCCTCCAAGCACCGCCCTTTCCTTCTCCGCCGCAAGGGGTGATGTCCCTCCACCGTGCAGCCTCCCACCACCACCGATCTGAAGAACTGCCAACCACGTGAGGCCAGCAGCCATCGACAAAATTTCAGGGGCGTGTGTTGTCCCCCCATCTTCCATCACCCCGTCGGTCGCGCCTCCAGCAGTCCAGCCGTACCGTGTTCTCCACCGGACCTCCACAACAACCATGCGACAGCCCCCGCGCGTTCTCCTCCACTCGTCGTCAACTCCCTTCCGAGAGTGCCACCCGTACGTCCGCTCTCCACGACCGTCACCTACAGCCTAGAACCGACCCGCCACCTTGCGAAGGAGCCACAACTAGCACCGCCTGCCGCCTTTGCCTGGAGTAAAGAACAGGGGCGGCGGGGGCCCTCTAAGCTCCTCTTGGTTTTGAAAGAGAGGAAGAACCCTAAAGGGTGGATTAAGAAAATATTGGAAAATTTGCAAAAATTGCCCTCAGACATTTCTAAAATTGTGAAAG
This sequence comes from Ottelia alismoides, assembly GCA_037367405.1. Classification (NCBI taxonomy): domain Eukaryota; kingdom Viridiplantae; phylum Streptophyta; class Magnoliopsida; order Alismatales; family Hydrocharitaceae; genus Ottelia; species Ottelia alismoides. Next base: position 767,893 of record JAZKJV010001895.1, on the reverse strand, counting down.
AGACCCTGCTAGATCAATTTAATTCGGGAGAATTGCAGTTTGCCCCTTATATTTCTTAGAAATTACAGAAGGGCCCCCCACCAGCTCTATCACGTGCGCAACACGCATTACTTGAGTAATTTGCATAATTCTTGTCTTCATTTACTTCTTGTTATTAATTTATGCGAGAACAGTAAATATTTACATGTCAGTCCTCATTATCCAAACATTATCTTTGCAAGTGTTTTCGAATGAAATAAATATTATTTTGTGATCTAAAAATCATACAAAAATTATGCTATGCTCCTGATGTGATTATCTTCCTAGTATATATTTTTCATTGAATTTTGATTTTATTTATTATTATTAAAAAAGAAAAAACATGTCATCTTTCCCTGTTTGAAATTTAGAAATTCATAAAAATTCAAATATACCTCCAAAAATTCCAAAACAATTAGGGTAGTTTTATTTCGTTGTCTTTTAATTTCTGACAAATCTTCACTCACTGATTCTTTATAAAACAACAAAAAATTTAAAAAAATACTAAAAAGCTTATAAAAATTATAGGAAATTCCACACAAATTCAAAAATTGTGATTTCAGTTCCTGTTTGTAGATAATTACTTCTATTTTGTCATAAAAAAATTGTCAGGTGTTTTGGACATTAAATGATTTTTAAGTAGCAAATTACTCCAGGCTATGCACATTTTCACATTTTCTCACTATTTGATTTTTTAAAAAAAATACAAAAACATCTGAAAGTTCCATAAAAATTCTCAAAAATATTTCAATACTTCTAAAACCAAAAAATATTTTCTCTGGATTTTTTTGAGCATTTTTTGGTATAATTGAACATTACAATAAAATTGGTGTGCATATTTCTTGTGCTTATGCATATTGCTTCGTGTTATTTTTGAAAATAAAAAAATTGCAAAATTAAAATCGCTAAAAATTTGAACATCAGAAAAAAAATAAAAAAAATTTGAAAAAAATTAAAAACAAAGATAAAAAAATCAAAAAACCAAGGATAAATGTCCGTTGGGATTCCTGTTTTCTCTTAATTAATTTCTGATTAATTGAATAACCCTCGGGAATTGTAGCCTCCCTGAGTTCGACCCAGTCCGCTATACAGGTTAATAAACAGCTAAAAATAATAAAACAATTATTTTTTTGTTTGTCACTGGATTTTTGGGGATAGCAACGACCAAATGACCAAACAACTTCTCACATTTTTCCAGTGACCTCCATTGCTCCTTTTAGCCCGATTCCATTTTGAATTTGATAGATAGGATCATGCCCTCACTCGTGGATCATCTACATGCGATTCTTATCGAATGATCTGACCAAAGCCCTTGCTCCCTGTCCCCTTTTTCCAGCCCTATAAATAAGCCATTTCCTCCTCTTGAGCTCAGTTGATTACCTATCACTTCCCTAACCACCTTGAACCCCTGGAGTACTCTACCTTAATGATATGAAGCTGAACCCTGGTTCTTGGGCTGACCATCTGCTATTCCCCTCATCACAGGGCCTCTACCCTGCTTCACTCCGCTATTTTCTTGCTCCATTTGGGGCTCTAAGGCTTCATCTTCGAGTCCATTGAGCTAACCACATAGGTAGCAGGTCTCTAGGACCCCATCTGGGGGTTCTGTAGTTTAGCCAATGCTCGCTCCCGATCACTGCATCTTCTTTGACCTCTAGGACCACTCAGTGCATCCCGGACCTTCTCCCGACCGTCCACAGCTCAAGGGATTCCGAGGAAGCTTCTCAACCTATCAGCACAGTCAGAAGAGCCTGGAGTAGCTCAGGAGCGACGATCAAAATTTTTGCTAGAGGAATCATCCACCGTTTGATGAAGAGGCCTCATCCAGATTAAAGATCCTCCATCAGATCATGTCAACTCGAATCCATCAGATCCATATGAGGATATGATCTTCACCTTCCTAAGGCGAAGCGGTACCAACCAGATGTGCTCCACTTTTATAAGTGGACAGATCCCAAGTGCTCAAGGAGTGGGTAATTTGCACCTGCCCCTTCGATTTTGTTATTTATTTTTTGCTCCTCTAAATATATTTAGTGATTTAAAAACTTTGGACATTTTGCATTTTGAACCCTATATTATGTGTTAATTATAATAGTCAAGGCCACGTCACCTCACGTGCGGTCCTACGTCAGGGTCTTTTGGGGGTTAATTGCATTATATATCATGTGGATTTTGCGGACTTGCACGAAATTTGAAGAATACTTTATGAAATTTCATTTTAGTCCCTGCTAGTATATATTGAATTGATATTTTATTGGGATAATTGCATCAATGACATTGAACGGTAGTTTATTTTGCATATGTACCCCTGCCAAGCGTTTGTATATTATGTAATAAATTGGAAAATTTATGGTAATTCCACTAGACTTGTTATATTTGTTATAAATGCATGCTTAATGTTTCATCGATTGCAAAATGGTCCCTGTGCACTATTTTTAATTGCTTGATTTTCATTTTATTGTATTAATTACATAAATAACTACAAAATCTTAGTAAAATTAATTTGAATACCTTACATGATTTTCTATGATATATAATTTTATTAAGGTATTTAATATTATTTTCCAAAATTTAAAAATTAAAACTAGCTATATTTTACTCTTCTGATGTTGAAAAATTATAAAAATAAAAATATAGCTCGAAAAATTACAGAAAATAGGGTAGCTTTATTATACTTCTTTTATCACATATCCAAAATTGATAAAAAATATAAAACAGAAAGCTAAAAAATTGCAAAATACTAAAAACCTTAAAAAGGCATAAAAATGTAGAAAAAATGTTCTAAAGCTTCAAATTTTCTCTTTTTTATTCTCTATACAGGAAAAACCACTTGGGGCCCCTTTCTAACTTGATGGATATTTTCTAGGCCCTTTTGAAGTTCTTAAATTTTCTGTTTCTTTTTTTATGAATTTTGAATTTTAAATATTGATAAAAATCTTAAAATATTATTAAGAAATACCCTCAATGGAGAAAAATATAAAAAGATCGAGAAAAATTTTATTTAATTTATTTAGACTTTATTATATACATTTGAAAAATCCAAAAAGACTCTTCTTTATATCTCTCATATCTCTCTCACACATATCTATATTATTATATATTTATTACGATTTATTAATTAAAAGAAAGATAGAAAAACTTTACAAATTTAAAATACATAAAAAATTATAAAATGATAAAAATAATAAAAAAACCAACAGAAAAACAAAAAACCTAATTAGGTTGTGAAACCAACAAATTTTTTGTTTTATTCTTTGAGTTTGGTTTCATTTGTCTAGTTTATCCCTATTTGCACCCATCGTGGAAACTCTTCCTGCTTGCCTTGTACACATTTCAAGTAGAGTTAAATAAATTTCATAACTCGCACGCTTGCATGATCTCCTTACACATACACACCAGTGGACTTTGATTGAATGTTTACGATGGTTGATTTGGTTGATTGATATCTGAGTATTGAGAGATGTGTTGATACAACGATTGCCGAATCTAATTTGTCAGACACCACAGGCACTCCAAGATTGGGCATGAGGAATTCACACATATTTCAGACCATGATATCATCGTCAACGATCAACATGCACGTGCTTCACATGCGAGGGCTTTGGATCGGGCAGGTATGAAGGCTCGACGACACCTTACTCACTCTGGTGCTTCGAAACCACCATGGAAAAAGATGTAGGAGTGATGGCTCGATGCTGCGATCATGACCGTAGGATCAAAATTTCCAATGGTATCTGCTCTCTGAGGGCCCTTCCATCTCCTATGCGACAAAGTAGAGAAGCATGTACTCTGGCGAGGGGTATGCAAATCCTTTGTGCTCCTTGTATCGATCTGAAGGTTGAGATTGCTCCATGAAGGCGCGTAGAAGGAGATGGAGGTCTTCCGGAGTGGTAGATGTAACTGAATCAGTGAGTCGACACCAACTCAACGAAGGCAGAGGAGAAGATTGGGGCATGGAAAAAAATTTCGATCAATCAAGAAAAATGTTGCACCTACATATGTTATCAAGATACCCAAGGCATTCGATAGTGCTTGGGGTGAAAATGGAGGGTGATTGTGGGCTAAATTATGTGACTTAGATGGAGCACTAGTGGGTGCCCTTTGCAAGTAGGTCAAAAGATCGAGGCAGATGAAGTTATGAAGAAGTAGAAGAAGATGTTGATGAGGTGCCTGAAGATCGAAATGGTGAAGTGAATTTGGAGGTGCTCTCATATGATTGTGAGGTAGCATGTGATTCTTAGAATAAATGGAAGAACATCAAACACATGCAAAATGGATGAATAGAGGTCACCTAGAAGTGAAGAAGAAGAACAAGAACAAATGGCTATAGACGGATCTTGAAACGAGTCTTGGACAACCTCGGAGTTCTCATTTGACAAGCTTGTCTCAAGTGTAAAGCTCGAGTAGCGATGAACTTGTTGCGACACAATCAAGGTGGACGTGGATTTTTCTAGAGAAGAAGCACCTTCTTCATGTTTGATCTCACACTGTCACTAAAGGGAGTTAGAGGCTTGGGCTCTCCCTCACACGAGGGCATATGGATTGGATGTTAGCTGGAGGATTAGTTTTGTTCATACTATAGGTGGTTGCATGTGGATGGTTTCAACCACCTCACGTTAGCTCACGTGAGGGAGATGGAGGAGCTAGAAGTAATGGCAAAGGAGAAGGTTGATGCCTGGGCACCAGAATCGAAGTAAGAAGGCGTATAATATGATTGGTAGAATGTAGAGTAACCATTATCAATGAAGGGACACAACCCTTGGGGGTGATTATCCGACAATTGGCCTGCTAGGTCTAACAAGCTAGTCAAGCAATAACTATAGTGACCAACCACTGAATAACTCAACAATAAACCTACAATAAGTTGAATAATCAATGTGAACATGTGTCAAAATTTTATTTTAACTCTACATAAATGTCTATAAGCGTAAGTTTTGTAGAGTATCCAATAGTAGGATGCGAATTTGGTAGAGAATTACTATTAATTATTTCTAATTAATACTAATAATTACTTTTTTGAATTTTATTTTTTTTATTAATTTTAGTTTCTTTAATTATATTAAAATTTTATGATTTTTAATTATTATATGAATATTTATTTAATTCCTTTTTGTGTTTAAATTTATAATTTTTTTTTATTTTAATATAAGATAGATAATAAATTAGATAATTATAAAAATATTATATCATATATTGGTAATATATACTATATAGATAATATATCCTTTATATATTTTAAAATAAATTGAAAAGTTAAAATAAAGATTTTTTTGTATTTTTTATTTTTCTCTATTTGTTATTGTAGGTTATTTTTTTAATTCTTATGGATTTTAAATTTGAAAATCAGTCAAAACAGTGAGCATGATAAATATGTAAACATGTTTAAGGTTTGATAAATAATTATAACCTAAAAACTTACTCCAAACTCTTTTTAATATATACTATATATAGTAGAGGGAAAGTCAAAAATAGAAAGAAGTATTTTTGGATTTTGTTCAAAAATTTTCAAGTTTTTAAAAGATTTTTAGAGTTCATAAGTTTTTACGTTTTATATCTAGAAAAAATGGGGCTGGCCCCGTCCTATTTTCACGATTTGTTTTCAAAATACCACAATATATTTTCATAACTATATCCCTCTAATATGCCATTTCAATTTCATTCGTAATAGAGAATCCTATGCCTTCAATATATAGTAGATAATTTTAACTGTCTTAGAATTGTCGTAACTGACCTGCTATAGATGGAGGGAATATGAGTCTCTGTTTTTGAAGAATTGGAGTGGCATATTACACGGATAAAGTAATGAAAATATATGGTGCTATTTCGAAAAAAACAAAAACATTTTGCTGAAATATGGCGTGGGGGCAGCCTTATTAAACCCTTTATATTTCGTATTTTTAGTGATTTTTGGATATGTGGTACAATATCATAAATATAGCTAATATGTTTTCTTTGCAATTTTTAGAATTTAATTTAATGGATTTTCAAATTCTAAATAGGAAAATAGTGCACGTTTTTGTTTTTTTAAAATTAGAGAAAAAGGTTTAATTATGAAATAAAAGTTATGTGTGAGATATCATGATTCCAGGCATATATCCTATTTTCCCCATAATTGTTGTCATAAAATAAATGATTATTATAATAAAATTACACAAGAATAAAATATATGTACAACATTGAACTTTTTGCAATTAAAATAAACCAAACTTTCATTTCATACCAATTCTTGAAAGTGAAGGATAAAATATACAAATAACCCAAAGCACCTCCCACGGTGGAGCACATGAGGTAACCTGGACAAAACCAAGATGTAATTACAATAAAATTCAAGGTCCAACTTACAATTTAACCTATGTATTTTACACATTACTTAATATTTACAATACAAAATAGGAAATACAAAACTGTGTATGGCTCATGCAAAATATACCCAAGGTGTGCAGGAGGGGCATGTACCTCTGATTGAACGAATGGGGCCGCTTCACTTATGATGATCGAACAGTTTATGCTTCACTGCTCTTCGACTTTAATCATTGGCCTAGATTAGATATGGGTCAGTCTTATGATCCAAGGGGTCTTGGGCTATCAAGAAGAACATGGAAAAAGATGTTCCTCCCTAAGTTTTCTCTATCCTCCGTCCACCTCAAATCTCTAGAAGAGCTGAAATCATCACTGTAACTCCTCGACGTTAGTAGGTGGGCTCAGATGGGTCCATGCCTCATCGAGGAGGCATGGAGCTCTGTTCATTATCTGGCACCTAGAGATTTTATTCTTCACTCTATCCTCCTTATAGGCTCCCTCTCCAAAGTTCTAACTTCCCCAAAAAGAAAGAGAGATTGAGGGTGAGGCTCCTCGACACAAAATGAAGCTGTTGCTGTCAAGGGAATGGAGATGCAAGGGGTCTCCGGAGAGTAGTGAAGAGGTGACATGATTCCTAGATTTGAGCAAGGTTGAAGGTGATTTAGGGTTCATATGATGGAGAACATAATGGGCACTGACATGATATGATCTGGGGGTCGGAATAGTGGGTGTTTCATGATGTAATGATGGTCATAATCCAGAGCTCTGGAAAACATCAAAATTTGGATTTTAATGAAGTAAAAGATAAATGAATTGACATTAAACACTAAGATGCACTAGAAATAAAGATGTGAACTAAATTAACCTATCCAAACAACTCATAGTTGGTCAGAAGACCTAGGAGTAGAGAGATCTGGCGGAGTGCCATCGATGGTCGGATATTCCTCTTCTTCTTTCACCTCACTTCAGATCGAAGGGGGCACATCTCCTGTCAAGAGAGCACCACTCCAACAAGCAATCAAAGAGGTTATGGTGGAATCATGACGAGAAGTGATTTTGGAAATAGGATTTTGCTCGATTTGAGGGTGGTTCATGGAGTCTATGTGCATAACGAGATGGAGGATGGAGTTGTGCAAGAGATTGTGGAAGGAATTGAGGCAAATAGTAGCATGTATGTGGAATAAAAAAGGAGGAAGAGAGGGAATTCATCTGTTCTGATACTCCTAGGTGGCTAGGGTTCGTGCAAGGGGTGTTCACTGAGGGTCAACCCTCCAACGCATGAGATTGGTCACCAGACCACAAAACGACAGAACATAAATAAAAATGAAAGAATATTAAAAATAAAATAGTAAATGATTTTAGTCAAAAAATATGAAAATATAAAAAAATGTTTATTATTTCATAAGCTATTTTATGGTGATTGTTATTTTTTTACAACCTTAGTTATCATAGTTCGTTCTTTTATATTACAAATATACAATTATATATACATGTATATTAGGTATTTCTATTTTATTTTGTATTTTTATACATAATAATATATTATTCATAATTTATAAATTTGTTGTGTTATTTAATATGTATTTACTTATTTTTATGGTACTTTTATAATTTTGTTTGTGTATAAATAATTACATGTATGTATATTATAGGTATATTATTATGATGTTTTGATCTTTATTATTTATTTTCAATGTCTTTGAAATCTTTTTTTCATCTATATTTTTAATATGTATTTTATACTACATCCAATAATTAAAAAAATAAGGAGATGAAAAATGTATGGAATAAAATAATTGGTTTTGTATACAGATGCCCAAGTACAATATTACCCCCAAAAAACGATTCTGCATCATAGCTCAATTTTAAATGAAATTACCTTCATTTGATAGATAATTTAAATTTAAATACAATGGAGTGAGTTTTAATATGATTTATATATTGATTAATGAAGTTTTATTTCCGACTTTTTCATTTGATTGTATGAAATGCATCATACATGATTTATTTTGGCAAATGTTTTTCTTTTTCTTTTTCTAGACATTAATATGTACAAGTTTTATGTTGTAAACTTTTTTGTTTGAAATGTGTATGGTGATAATAAAATAGTATAATGTTAGGCAATTTACTCAATATATTGTACTTCAAATAGTTAGGGTTTTGTTGTATTTTTTTGCAGTACTCTACCATATCTACCCCAACTTTTTTCCTGGTTGACCTAGTCAATATTTGACTTGATATTGGGATTCTGGGTCAGTCTGTATCTTTAATACTTCCTTTATTTTTATTTTATTTTCTTTTTTCTTTATATTTGGGTTTAAATAAATGTATTTACATGCTAATTACAGATCATTGTTAGATGTTAACGCGTGCATGTTAGTGGTATGTACATGTATTTTACTTGGGATTTAAAGCATAAAAGAATAAAGGTGAATGGATGTTTATTCATCATGTCCTATACTTATCTTTGCTAGTCCCTAGAAAAAAACTTATTAGGAGAATAAGTGATGAAAGAGAAAATAAAGAAAAGGAAAATAAAGACTTACAATGATTATAGTTTTTAAATTTATCTTCATAAAATCAATGTTAGGACCCCAATAAGGCCTATGGGTTGTTAGTTTGTCGGAACCTTATTGATAATGGGATTTGAAACTTAATAAGCTTGAAGTTCCAAAATACTCTGTTAAGTTCACCTCAATAGTTGAGTTAGAAAAGTCCTTTCATATGCAAACTCTTATTACTATGAGTCTCGCTTGTACAGTGAATGTGAAATGTAGCTATCATAATTTAAAATGGCAAAGAAACAGTCTTCCTCGGCAAGTACAAGTACCTATTTGCTCAAGAAGCGAGGTATTATCTTTTAAGTTCAAGTACAACTGGCTCAAAGAAGAGGGGGGAGAGAAAGAAGAATGGACTGTGACCAGTGGAGTTACTTATCTGTTGGTGCTTGGCTAGTGTAGCCAAGTCTCGAGCCGTAGGCAACCTTGTAACATTCACTTTGAAGCATAATGCCTTGCTTATTTATACATAACTCCGGTGGGAATGATTTTTCATTAAATTTTTTCTCGTCTAACTTTTTGGAGTCTTTATTTCATACACAATTTTTAACATATATGTACAATATCATTTACATAAGGAACTTTTATTTTTCAGCCAGTAGACTATCCCTTTATGAATCTTAATTTCAAACCACAACATCTTGTCTTTAGACGTCCATGCCACTAGATTATGTTGGGGTGAATTTGCCTCTTATCGCGGCGGTGAATGTTTCTACATGCATGATACTCAAGCTAATTCTGCCCTCACTACCTCATTTGAGCTGAGCTAATTGCATTGTGCTTTTCTAAGTTAGGCCATTAACAACAATGGCCCTGCATATGTGATGAAATATTCTACATATTCTAATGAAGATGACATGTGAACATAGTCTAGTGGACTCAAACAATTAAGTCTCATTGACCTGAAAAGTCTTAATTCTGATTCCTATAATATTTTTTTTAGAAATTTAGTGGATCATGCCCTAAAGACATTTCCAATCATCAGATTTTTATCTAGACTAATTCAGTTATCAAAATCATCTGGAAAATGCGAATGCAAATGCATAGTTTTTTTAGAAGCAAATTTTATGGTTGTGAACTTTTTACGTACTTTATTGTAAAACATTTTGCAAATTTGAATGAGTTTAAATTTTAATATTTTCAGGTATTTTTTAAAAGGTTAGTGAATTACATGTATTTACAAGATTTCACAAGTATGATGTACGGTTTACAAAGGAATTATACAAGTTGTATACAAATTTTATAAATGGTTTTATTTTCTTAAGAATTTTAGTTAGATGAGTTTTTGCAAAATCATTATATACAAGGTTTTCAATGCTACTTGAATTTTTGCAAATAATTGACATACATTTTTGAAAACTTAATGTGCAAATAATTTTACATTTTTTTTCTCAAACATTTTTACAAACAATTTTTAAAATCTTTTTACAAACATTTACAAAGGAATATTTTTCTATTATTTGAGAAACACTTTACAATGATTTTTGCAAAGATTTTTAAAAGATTTTTCAAAACATTTTACAACAATTTTTCAAAATCATTTGCAAAACATTTTCAAATAGATTTTACAAATAATTTTTCAAAATGTTTCGCATATATTTACAAGTGTTTTAAATCTTTTTATTGTATACCTTACCAACTATATTAGCAATATTATTGATAAAACAAGAAAGTATGAGTTATGGCTAGCTTATATGTAACATATATACGACCCTTCTATACTTAACTCGAACTATAATAGCTCAATCGAAAGGAAGACATAACTTGCGCTATGGATAGAAGAAATCTATACTACAAGGACTCAATCAAAAGAATATGAAGTCTATTGTCCCCCTTGTACTTAGGACCAACTAATCAGGAGTATATCAGACTGTACATTAAGTGGGGATGATTGAGGGTTATATTTTACAAAATCAACGGCTTGATTTATCTCCCCATAGACTTAGGAAAAAATATCCCAAGTATAAAGCATAATATCAACTAGTTGGAAGACAAACCAGGGAATAGATGAAACAAAACAAAAAAAATTAAGAAAGAATGAATGATAACACTCTCCCCATTCTTAGGGTAAAGGATCCCTAAGTATAAGCAACGATAAGAGTGATGAAATAAAATGAATATGAATAACGTAGTGTCTAAACCCCCCATACTTAGGATAAAGTACATCCTAAGCATAGTAACAAAGATCCAAAATGAAATCTATGGTGTAACACAATAAAAGTAAGGCAAAAAGAGTAAAAACATGATACAAATATATACAAGGTAGACAATGTTGAGGTGCCTCTCAACCAACGCTATAGTTTACACCCCTAGTCGGGTGCGAAGGCTAGAACAACATTGTATAAAGTTCAAGATGACATTGGTAAAGTTAATGGCGTACTCTCGTTGTTGTCTCGGTGTGAGAACAACAATGAAGTCAATAGTGTAAACTGAAACACCAAATAAGCAATCAAGTGGGTGTTTTCTATCGAGAAAATAGAATCGAAACTAAGCTAGTATTCAGAAGCATCAAAGGAATAATCGTCTTAAAACGATACAGTGAATGAAGAGAAGTAATACAAACAACATGGAGAAGGAAGGATCAGTCGTTGAATTATCCATGTCAATCATAGTATCAAAGATGTGAAAAGTCATGATCAGGAGACTTACAATGAAAGTAGATATCTGATGCACATGTTAGAGAGAAAATCAAAGAGAATATTAAATATCTCAAAGCATGGCTCATCCTTGCGAGCTTCGTCAAGGAGAGAAAACTCAGAAGTCTCAATCTCATGATCCAACAGATCGGATGCACAATCAGGAAATGGAATTGAGCATAAAGAAGATGTTGCATCCTCCCATAGATAACCCTCGGGGAGTAATGGAAACTCACCAGTGAAGGATGGGGTGAAGCGGTCAATCCCTTGGTCCCCATAAAATCTATCATTTTCATCAAGCAGGATGATAATTAGCTCATCTATGGGGCTATATATATCTAGCATATAAAAATACAGTCCCTCATATAGCTCACCATTTCAACACCTTTGTTTCTTTCATTTTGGCCTTTAAACCCTAGCTTAATGCATGTAAATAGCAATATTTTATCTAAATTAATATTCATTACTTATTATGTAAATAATTTATAAAAGACTGTATTTAAAGCAAAAATAAAAGAATAAAGAAATAAAAGGAAAAAATAAAATACCAAAGGTATTTTATGACCCTAAACCCCAAGACCTATGCATCATTATGACTATGTCGACAAGGAATAAAGTAGGGGGAGATAAGGGCCAATAAACAAAAGAAATCCTTATTTATAAATGCCCAATAATCTATTTTTGGGATCTATTATCTATTTTATTCTTTATTAATTTTACCTCAGATCAATAAACATTGTACATGAAATTTGTAGTAAAAAATAGATAGGAAAATACAAATTTTATATCATGTAAAAATACAAAATTTATTTCACTTTTTACACCCACAATAAAATTCCAAAATCCAAAATTCTTGGACCCATATCTTATTCATATGAACTCAAAATACATCAAAATCATCTTTAATTTCATATAACGTTTAACGAAGTGGTTTCATTTAATTTGGAGTTAATATGCAAAAGTCATGCTTTGGACCCCTATTACATAATATACTTGAATAAAATATTCATTGTGATTATTCTTCATATTTTTCACTATTTATATTTTTATAATATTATAAATATAATTTATAGTATATGTACACAATTAGAATACAATAAAACAATACAAATATAATAAAATAAAATAGTAAACTAAAATACAAATATGAACATACAATATTTATATACATATATAATTAACACCCATATTTAATTAAGCGTACAAATAAGATAAGAAAAATATAATAAAAATATATTTGTGTATACTTAATTTTGTTACAATAGTACAAATTATGTATATGAAATAATAAAATTTAAAGTAGAAAAATAAAAAATACACATTATAGAGGTAGATATACAAATAAATACCAATGAAAAAAGTAACAATAGTAAATTAAGTTGTAAATAAAAATAACCATAAAATACTACAAAAAATAATAAATTTTCTATGTTTTAAATAAAAATTAATAAAATTGTTTATTATTATATTTTGAATTAATAAACCATTTATTCATAGTTTTGTCCTCTAGCGGTCCATGTGGACCAATGGGAAACCCAGACCAGTTGACCTCGGTAAACTGTCTGGCCCCCTAGTCATGTAGCCTTCAGAGGGTTTTTGATCTTGTTCCTCCCATTTCTGGAGCCCTATCCTTAACCCAATTTGAACTGATTTCTTCTTGACTTTTAATCCTCGATTATTGCTCAATCATCTTGTGATCTTTCATTGATCCGAGAATCCATCTATTGAGTTGTCACCTCAACCCAATGTCGCTGGGTATAAGATAGATCCTCCGCCTTCTTCTCCTCTTCGATCCCTCTACCGTAGAGTAAACCCTAACCCTTGCATTGAGTGAAGATCCTAGTGACAACAGGCAGCTACTCCAGGGTCTAGCACATGAGTTTGACGTTGATCCGAGGTTGATCCGAGCTTCACAGACTAGTTCTACAGCAAGCTCTACTCACAGCTTCTCCGAGAAGGTGAGCCCTTATTTTCATGCATTTCCAATTCCTAGGTGTAACAATACGGTAGATTTGGTCTCATTTTTAGTTAAATTATCTTGATTTTTATCCAAAATACAAATTGTAGTTCACTAGAGATGAGTTCCGGTGATTCACATCTCTGTACCCCGACCATCCTCTGCCCGCTTTCTCGCCTTCATTTCGCTCCCGAACGCATCCTCTAAACTCCAAAGACCTACATTCACCCAGATCCTTGTTGGATCTGGAGCTCTGCTCTCTCATCTCTGCCTTACACTAGAGACCTCCGCCCCACTTCACCTTTACTCATCTCCACTATCGGAAGCCCCAAGAGGCTTCGATTTTTGTCCCTCGTGCTGACCCTTGCAGGTTGCGAAGAGAAAGAACCCCATTCTAGGGCCCCTCCAGGTAGGAAGGCATGCCTAGGTACCTCGAGCTTCCAGGGCCCCATCAATAGGTCCTGGACTTTTTTGAGAGCTCCACCTGGCATGGAGGAGCAACCGCTCCATTTTGCACCAAATCCGAGCCTTCCAAGTGGTCGGAGGAGACAAGAGTGATTGATTGAAGCTCAGACAACCTGAGATATTGGCATGTTCTTCCACCCCTCATCTCCACCGTCCAATCAAGCGTCCGCACCCAGGTGTACAACAACCATTGGATTTGCCAAAACCCTGACCATTGATCCTCTTCCAGGGTCTAATCTCCGTCGTCCAGTAGTGAAGCATTATTGGTCATTGTGAAGGTAATATGTGGATAAGTGAGCAGATCCGATCGTCAAACCACATATGTGGGGCTATTTTATACCCCTCCTCCCCGCATTTTGTATTTTGTTTTTAATACACAAGCTTTTGACTGTAGCGTAAATTTTCTTGCAACATTTATGTTTCACCTCATGAACTTCGTATATAAGCACTTACGTCCAGTCCACGTCACCTCACGTGTCTGTGCATGTAAGGCGATTTTGCTTTTTGCATCTAAGCCCTCGAGGTTTATTTATTTCGTCTCAATCCTTCTTTTTACACTACTAGTGAATTATTTTTTTGGAAAAAAATTGCATCTGGCCCCACGAACCTTATAGAACTATAGAAATACCCCTTTGATAATTGTTTATTGGGAATATTTTGGAAAAATTGCATTTTTACCCCCATAGTTCTCTGAGATGTTTGGCTTTGGTCCAAGAACTTTAAATATTATCATAAATGCCCCTAATGGATTGTATTTTCCTTTTTTTGGATTTTATTTTGTTTGAAATAGCTCTTGGCCTCTAAAAATCTTAGAAAATTACCATAAATGTTAGACAAATAAATAAATAAATATATATCATATATATTTTGGTTAGGAATTTAAGGACCACTTTCTATTTATTCGAAATAAAAAATAGTGCAATTTCTCCGTGTTTATATTAGAAAATACGAAAAATATAAAAATGTTTTGAAAAATTACAAAAAATTATATTTGTGTATAATCTCATTGTTGCTATAGACCAAAAATCCCAAAAATAGAAAAAGAAGAACACTAAAAATTTAAATGCTCCAAAGTCCTCATAAAAATTATAAAAAATTCTGAAAAATTCCAAAATATTAGTTTCTTTTATTTACTATGTTTATTATATATTAAAAGTAGTTTTGGAAAATTTTGAGGCTTTTAGCTATTTTTACAATATAAAACAACTCGGACTATTTATCCTAGTCATTATTTTGCATTTATATTTCATTTAAAAATACAAAACAATTTGTAAAAATTTCAAGAAAAATATCAAAAATAGAGAAGAATATAAAAAAGGAAAAACATTTTAATTTTGTAATGTTTGATTATGTTTAGCGATATCTATAAATATAGAAGCTACATATGTATTTATATATATCTTTATATCATTATATTATTATTATTATATTATAAATTCGAAAATTCAGAAAATATAATAAAAATAAAAATATTGTAAAATTAAATATTAAAAAATATAAAAATTCAGGAAAACAAATATTTAAAAAATCCAATAAATTTAAAAAATACCCTAAAAAGCCCAAAAATATTTATTGTCTTTTTTAGCCATTTTTGTTCTCTATCTCATATTCTCCCTATGCTCGACCCCTACAAACTGGTCACAATACGCATTCATTGTAGGTTATAATAAATTTTGATCCACTTGTTTTAGATTTACATTACTCTATTTATTTGTTGGTTAATTGTTGATCTATCTCGACTTTAGTGAGCGATCACCTTAACGATAATTTATCTCTGCTTCTTATGATGATACTTTTAGATCCTTGACAAAGTTGTGTCATCACCTATGCTGAAATAACTGAAGATATTTAGTGGGATTAGGGAGATAATGACATGGTAAGTGGAGCGGCTCATAAGACGACGGATAAACCATTGGAAACAAGATGGGTATGTACAAACAGAAGCTCCCCATGGTTCTATCATCGTCTATAGTTAGTAATGTCACATTGAGTACTTCCTGTGTCTGGTATGTATTCTTTGATTCCTCGATAAGTGCGTCACATTGAACTCATCCTATATCCACTAAAAAATGCACTTTCATTTCAGCCTGAGATAGACATGCTTCAATATATGCAGTATCCCATCCACAGTTCCTATTCTATAACACATCGTGTCCCCTAGTGATAGAATGGGATATGGGTAGGAATGAAGAAGGCGGGTAATAAAAAGTATGAAACAAAATACCTGACAATACACCGACCATACAAGGATCGATCTCATACCAGATAAGACAAAATTGTGATTCAAGAAGAGAATCATCCCAAACCGGACCAAGGGAATGAGAGTGACGAAATCAACATGCAATATGATCCACGCATAAAGTAAAAGTAATCTATATACACATGAATTCGATGAAATCAACCTAGAACCTTGATTGCTATTAATCGTGAAGAATTGATTGATTTGACTAAGTCCGAGTGTAGAGACTATATGTACAAGAAACCAATTAGGGTTGTGGACACATTTATTGACTAAGAAAACCTAAACCAATGGGCTTAATTAGTGAATATGTAAAATAGAAAATAAAGTGGAAAACTCAAAACATGAGAAACAAAATATAATTAGTGGGAAAATAGGAAGAATAAAAGGTAGAAAGCAATCAAAATAAGATAAAATATTTTCCGATCCCCAAGCGAACAATCACTTCGTAAAATAGATGTGTAGTGCTAAGTTTTCTTGGAGTGTCTAATTATTACAAATTGTTAATAATCACTCTCTCACTAAAAGAAAATAAAATTTAAACTACGCTAAACTGCACTTCTCTTCTCGACTCTGTGTTCTACTCTTGTTTCCCTTTCCTGTTGGCTTGGTCTGAAAGTGCCAGCCAATGTCTTGCTCGTCTCCTTCTAGTCTCCTAGAAAATTTATGTTTACTCTCCGCTCCCTCCAAAAAAAACCAACGAGATATGCAATTAGAATAGTTAAACAAACATATACAAAATGAAATAACGAAAGATATAGAAATATATACACTACTCTACCCTAAATCATTTTCTTCCCCGATAATGGTAGCATTTGCTCCAGTCCATGTCTACTCACGTGCCTATACGTGTAAGGCGGCTGCGCTTTTTCATGTAATCTCTCAAGGTTTATTTAATTCGTTTCAGTCCTTATTTTTGCACTATAAGTGAAATATTTTCTGGAAGATTTGCATATGGCTTCTATAAAATTTATAGTATTTACAAAAATATCCCTTTGATGATTTTTTATTGGATATATTTTAGAAATTTTGCATTTTTATCCCCATAGTTCTCCGAGGTGTTCGGCTTTGGTCTATGAACTTTAAATAATTTCATAAATGCCCCTCCAAGATTGTATTTTTTTATGGTTTTTATTTTTTAGAAATAGCTCCAGACCTCTATAAATTCTCCGAAAATTACCATAAATGCCTGATATATATAACATATATTTTTAGATAGGGAATATTCTCTATTTATTAAAAATAAAAATAGTGTTATTTCTCCATGTTTAGATCAGAACATTACAAAAAAATATAAAAATATTTTGAAAATTTACAAAAAAATTATATTTTGTTTATTATCTCATTTTGTAACTAACCACCAAAAATCCCAAAAAAGAAAAACACTAAAATTAAAAAGAACCAAAACCCTCATAAAAATTATAAAAAAATCTGAAAAAATTCCAAAAATATTTGTTTCTATTGCTAAAATTTACTTATTATGTTTACTATATATTAAAAATAATTTTGAAAAATTTAAGGCTTTTAGATATTTTTAAATTCCAAAACAATTTAGACTATTTATTGTAGTCATTGTTTTGCTTTAATAATTCAATTAAAAATATAAAAAATAGTAAATATTTCATGAAAAACATCCAAAATAGGGAAAGATAAAATAGCCAAAAGCATTTATTTTGTAATTTTTGAATGTTTATAGTGATATTTATAGATATATAAGCTACCTCTCTATATATATCTCTATATACCATATATTATTATTATATATTATAAAAATTTAGAAAATATGAAAGAAAAAAATTATTCAAAAAATATCTAAAAAAATAAAAAAAATAAAAATTCCAAAAAAAAAATTTAAAAATCCACAAATTTTCAAAAATCCCATAAGACCAAAAATGTTTATTGTCTTTTAGCCAAGTTTGTTGTCCATCCCCCATTCTCCCTATGTTCAACCCCTACATACTTGTCATTATACACATTCATTGTAGGGCATAATAAATTTTGATCCACTTGTTTTAGCTTTACATTGCACTATTTATTTGTGGGTTAATTGTTGATCGACCTCGACTTAAGTGAGCGGTCGCCTCAGCGATAATTTATCTCTGCTTCTTGTGAGGATACTTTTAGATTCGCACCAAAGCTTGTCATCACCTATGCTGAAATGAATCAAGATATTCATCGAGATCTAAGAAGTACATATGAGTAGTGGGATCAAGGAGATCATGACATGGGAAGTGGAGCAGCTCATAAGATGACTGATAAACCAATGGAAACAAGATGGGCATGTAAAAATGAAAGCTCCCCATGGTTCTATCATCGTCTGTAGTCATTAACATCACATAGAGTAGTTCCCATATCTGGTGCGTATTCTTTGATTCCTCGGGAAGTGTCACACTGATCTCATCCTAAATCTTCTAAAAATGCACTTTCATTTTAGCCCAATATCGACATGGTTCAATATATAATGTATCCCATCCACAGGTCATATTCTATAACACATCATGACCCCTAGTGAGAGAATGGGATACGGGTGGGAACAAAGAAGTCGGGGAATAAAAAGTATGAAACAAAATACCATACAATACACCGACCATACAAGGATCGATCTCATACCGGAAAGACAAAATTGTGGTTCAAGAAGAGAGTCATCCCGACCAGACCAGGGGAACGAGGGTGATGCGGGTGAAAAGAAGCCACACCATCCGACTGAGGGGAATAATAACCCATTATCATGACACAGATAATGATAAAAAAGAAACAATAAGATGACAAAAAATTGATGACTCCATGAACTCAAAGAAAGTGAAACACAAAGGACCCAGATCATAATGAATATACAGAGAACTCCCAATTCACCTTCACACTAATGACCATACGAATTGAGTTGCTATATTTTCTGTTTTAGAGTTAGGTGATTCAAGCATATAGTTAATCAAGATCATAGGTGCAATCTTTTGAAGTATTTCTTGTCTGAGTAGGTGAATCATACCTACTTTAACACAGACTACTTAAATTAAGGTCTGAGGCAAGTGCTTCTAGCAATAATAGGATCTGAAAGTCAATCAAGCACTTACTGCACAAGTCCTGGGCTTTGGGATGTGATCCTTCAGTATGAGTGCCTCACTCAGTTTGGAGAATACTTGCGTCCAAAGGGAGAGATGCTCTTCTCAAATCAATGAATTTGTTATGTTTCATTTTAGGGTCAAGTGGAGTTAACAGTCCTGTTTTTATTTAGGTTGTCATTTGTTGGTATTTTTCATATAAAAGTTTAACAAATTTTCCAATTCCTTTTCATTTCCAAAGTCTGTGAAAAGAAGGGAAGGTTTTGGAAAAGTCGATGAGCGACAATCTACATATCCTTATAGAAGCGAAGTTATATTGTCGTTGGGGTGACTGCTCACAAAACCATGTGGTCAATCAAAAGTTAACCTGCCAAGAGAAAATCAAGCAAAGCAAGTGTGAATCAAAGTTTATTATACTCTACTAAAGATGTAGTGGCAAGCAAGTAGGGGGCAAACCCAGTAAGAAATGGTGTAGAGCCTTGTAAGATAAAAATCAAAGCACAATCTATCTCTCATACACATAGCCAAGTTATGATTTCTATGGGTTTTTGATTTTATAGATTTTTTTGGATTTTTGTTTTATATTTTTATAATTTTATTTTCTAATTTATATTATTGCATTTTGTTTCATATTTTCATATTGTTAATTTCTTTTTTTAAAGATAATATAGATATATAGGTAGATATATGTGTAATATTGGTAAGATATAGAAAGAATATATAATAAATAATCAAAATTTATGAAAATGGAGTGTTTTTGTGTTTTTAAATTTTTATACTATTTTTGTGATTTTTTGAGATTTTTTGCAAATTATTATGGATTTTTAATTCGAATCAAAGTTCAAAATAGTGCAAAATTAAGCAAACAGTAGTATTTTTGAGTTCAAAAATAGCAAACCACCATAACAAATACCAAAATTATTTTTAAGTTAAAACATACTCCAAAATACAAAATCTAGACCAAAGAAGACTATTTTTTGGATATTTTTATGAGTTTTTGATAATTTTTATAAGATTTTGAGTGCTTTGAGATTTTTTGGGTTTTTCTTTTATATTTTTGTTTTTTTGGTAAGATGATAAAATAATACAAAATAGACAGAAACTACTTTTTATGGAATATTTCAAATCATTTTGATATTTTTTTGGATTTTTAGTTATTAAACAATGAATAATAGCTCACAAAATGATTTTTAATAAATAGAAAGTAGATTCAAATTACCCATGAAAAATATATGTGATAAAGATATACATATATATAGGATATTTAAATTAGTTTTCTAGGATTATTTAGGAATCCTGAGCTATTTTTAATTATGAAAACACAACAAAAAGAAAATATATGCTAGCAAGGACTATTTTGCAATTTGACAAAAGTTTTCTACTACTCCCTAAACCCTAGAAGAGAGTATAGGGCCAATTTGGGAAGTTTGGATTTTGGCCTTTTATTTTGAATATAAATTGTATGGTGTATATTATTTTTGTGTAAACTCTATTTTTATTTTTATGGATATTTTTATCTATGTTTTATGTAAATGTTTCTTTATTTAAGGTATAAATAAATAAAAATAAAATTGCTTGCAAAAATGAATTATTTAGAAAAATATATGGGTGATCTTATTGTGTTTTTGACCCTTATATCCCCCTACTTTATTCCTTGTTGACCAAGTCATTAAGATGCCTAGGTCTTGGTGATTAGGGTCATAAAATACCTTTGGTATTTTATTTCCTTTTCTTTTCTTTTCTTTATTTTTTATTTTGTCGTTAAACAGTGCAATTTATACAATAATTATGCAATAAATAATGAATGGTAGTTTATACAAAATAGTGATAATACATGCATTCAACAAGGGTTTAAAGGTCAAAATGAACAAATAATGATGATGAAATGGAGACTCGTCACCCCCTATACTTGCCGTTGCTAGTCCCAAGCAACTGTTTAAGCAATAAGTGCAGAAAAATAAAAATAAAGAAAAAAAAGAAAGAACGTGGATTGAGTTTAATTCTCAAACTTGTCTTCATAAAATCAAAGTTTGGAGCTTAAGTCAGACTTTGAATTTGAGGTCAGAACCTTATTGGGAAACAGATTTGAAACACAACAACCTTCGAGAATCACGAAACTCTACTCAAGTATCCTCAATAGCCATGTAAAATTACTTCAACTAATACACAAACCCTTATGACTATGAATCTATCATGGACAGTGTGTGATATGTAGCTCTCCTCGGCTGAAGCAGTAAAAGTCAATCTTCTCCAACATGGTGACCCTACATCCCCAATTCAACAACTCTTTCCTAGAGAAGCATGGTATTACCTTTTAAGTTGAAGTACAAGTATCTCAAGAAGAGGAGGAGGAGAGAAGAATGGACGACTACCAATGTTGCTACCTATCATTGGACGCTTGACCAGCATAGCCTAGTCATCCGCCTGCAGGCGCACAAACATTTGACCTTGAAGCCCAGGCTTGCTTATTAACTATACATCTATATACATACTCGGGCATGCATTTTATTTCAGGCCTTCCCTCATTTTTTGGAGTTTTTGATTTTGCATTTTTACTATATACAACAACATTTACATAAGAATTTTTCCTCTTAAGACACTAGGCTATCTCTCTTTTGATGTTTATTGCAACCCACAACTTTTGTCTTTAGAAGTCATCACCATTCGACCGGGTTGTGGAATAATGGCCACAAGTGTGTGACTTCTGATGTTTCTCTAGGCTTGTGTCTTTTGACGACAAATCCAACCCTCTACTACTTCAACTGAGGTAAGCAAAGAGTAAGGTGCAGGTGTGCATAATAGGTTATTATCAATAAGGATCGTGTGTGTGCTCTGAGATATTCCACTTAGGCAATCAAGACCACACTGAACTAAGTCTCGTTATCCCAAAGAAATAAATCTAGCAGACCTGAAGTATCTCAAATCCAGTTCCTATAAGGTTCCTGTGATTAAGGAAATTTAAGGTCCAACCAAGTTCTAATCTTTGGGTTTTACTTAGGCTTGTTCAATTATTAATCTCAATCCAAAAAAATACAAAAGCTATGTACAATGCAAAAATTCTTTTTATGATGCCATTTTTTAAGGATTTTTTAAATGGTTTTGCAAATTTTTATGCAATTTTTGAAAAGATTTTAGGAAATATTTTTGGGATTTTCATTTTTGTAGATTTTTAGGAATTTTTCAAAATAAAATGTTTTGGAAAAGAAATAGTTACATATATTGACACAGGAGTGTATATTATTGTTTATAATAGTTGGGTTTAGTAATATACAAGTTTGAATAGGTTTGTAGAGGATGTACATAGTTCTCAAAATAATTTGAAAAGACTTTTGCAAACATTTTTAAAGCTTTATTTTACAATTTAATTTGACAAATAATGTTTACAAACATTTTACAAAATTTGAAAATCATTTTGCAAAGACTTTTCAAACAGTATATAAAGATTTTTCATAATTCTTTTGCAACCATTTTTAAAACTTATTTGCAAATATATTTTCAAAAGTTTTCATTTCAAATAGAGAAAATAAATTTTTACAAACAATGATATTTTTAAAAAGGTTGTAAACATTTTCCAAAACAGTTTCCAAACAATTTTCATAAGATTTTTCAAAGATATTTTCAAACCATTTTTCAAACATTTTGCAAAACAGTTTTACCTAATTGAATAATCGGTATATAAAAAGAATTTTAATGAATTTTATACAAGTATTTCTGTGCACTTAATTATATTTTAGCCATACTTATTGAAAATATGAAATTACGAATTATGGATAAAGTATCTACACAATATATACGACCTTTATACTTAGATTGAGTTATGTCCTCCTATATCGAAGAGAAAAGAGACGACATAACTCGTGCTGAGTATAGAAAAGCCTATAGTACGACTACTAAAGAATAAAGAATGAATCAATGAGAAGACAACCGCCCCCCTATAATTATGATCAATTAATCCTAAGTATAACATACTATATCTACATATGGGGAGGGTAAAAATTCTCCCACCACCCTAGTTAATTTGGTCAAATTAATGCTCAAATTAATTAAGAATGTTCGTTGCAGTCGGATAATGAGAGCAGTTCAAAAACCACTTTTAATTAAAACAAGTTAATCTCGAGCGGCAATATTTTTTTTCTTGGGCAAGCCCAAGGTCGAACTCAGGGAGGCAGTAGTCTCCTTAGGTAAATTTTTAGCAAAGTCTAAGATATGATTTTCAGGGAAGAATTTTTTTGGTCTTTTTTTTGATTTTTTTATGCAAGACACATGCAAAAACTAGCATGTTTACAAGTTAATTCAGAAAGATAATCAAACCAAGTCCAGAAATTACAAAACTTGGCCAGATGATGCAATAGGATGGAATTAGGCTACACTATTTTTTTGGAATTTTCTGACAAAAAAAAATTACTATGAATTAAAAATGAATGCAAGGTGATTTTAACTAAATTAATTTTAATAAATATCAAATCAAAAGATTTTTGGAAATAGAAATTATCCTAGATAAATATAAAAGTAAGGAATCCAGGAAAATTATAAAATCTTAATTTTGATGTGAAACGAACCTATTAAAAATTAATTAAGAAATTGACCAAATGAATTATTTAGGCCTCGGGATGCGTGTAATTGAGATGAAATTTTAATGCAAGGTAAAGCTAATTATCCTAGATCTAATGTGATTTTTGGGGTATTTTTGGAGTCACAGAGAAATTACTATCAATTAAGAGGTGAAAATGGGCAAAATATAACAAAAATGAACCAATTAATCAATAGGAAAATCTATTGATATTACAAAAATATGCCACGTATCACATAATGAAGAGGACAATGTAAACTACACATTGCAATTTTCCAAACTCAAAAATGAATTAATAAGAATTCCTAAATATGCGTGCAAAGACAAAGGGTATAAATGCAATTACAAGAATTAAATTTGATAGAAATAAATGTGCTAAGAAGGACTAATATGCAATTACCTATAATGTGGAGGGGGTGGATGCAAATTCTCCACGAGACACGTGCTTCTCACGTGGGGTCGCCAGCCAGGGACTGAAATGTAATATTGAAAACCTTCAGGGGACTCGATGCAATTTTCCCAGGCCACACGTGCGAATCACGTGGGGAGTCTAGGCTCGGAGGACTTCAGAGGCTCGGAGCGAGGCTCGGGCTGCTCTAGAGGTTCGGATTTGGCTCGGAGAAGCTTCGGGTGATCCGAGCCTAGTGGTCGTGGAGGAGGCTCGGATCGGGCGACGTGGACGGATCTAGACCGTGGGATCAAGTGATGATCCAACGATGATGGGTTGTTGGCACGTGTCGTGTCTTGACCCGTTGAGCGCCGCTGGATTAGGATGAATCCAACGACCCTCGGATGCTCTGGCAGTTGGCGACGTGGCATGATCAAGTCCGTAGGATAAAGAACGATCTAATGGCTGCGGGGCAAGGCAACATGGATGGCTCCTTGTCGTTCGATCAGGAAAATCAATGGCTGCTAGCTTTCGTCCCCAGTGGCCCTCCGCCTCCTGCGGCGGAGAGGGCTGGGCTCCGACGAGGCTGGGCTAGCTCCGTCTCGTCCTGCCGTCGTCGGCGAAGGACGCTGGAGGCTCTGGCAAAGCTCGGAAGATGCGTGGAAGGATGGCGAAGTGTCCGGTGGTCTCAGTGGCGGAGGAGATGCTCTGGAGCGCGGTGGCGGAGGAGCTTGAATGCAGCTCCGATGAGCCTCCGGCCAATCAAGATGGAAGAACATGCAAGGGGGTTAGAAGATAGCCGAAGCATGTGTTGTGTCCATGGAGTGCCGTAGAGTGAAGTGCGAGGCCTATAGAGCAGTGGGGGTGATCCAGTGGTCGAGCTCCGCTCAGGTGGCGGAGCTGGCGTCAGTGGAAGACGAAGTCCCTCGTCGGAGGGTACTAATGGTAGCGCGAAGATTGGAGCTCCTTCACGTAGCTTGGAGAATGATTTGCGGAGCGAGAAGGTGCTCGTAGGGGGCGAATTTAATAGGAGAAAGAGATGGAAAAAGAAGAAGAAGATCGGGGGAGAGATGGAGGAGTCTACCTGGGGTCAGAAGCTCCGGGGAAGCTTCCAAGTCTTCGCTCGAAGGCTGGTAGGAGGACCTGAGCTCGTGCAGTGTTTGGAGGAGCTGCGACACGGCGGTGGTGGGCTGTGGATCTCTCCAGAGGTTTACTCGGTCATCGCTCGACCTGGAATAAAACCGCTGTCACCAATTTGAAGTTGGGAGCTCGGAGTCACTCTCTGTAGTGGCGGATAGGGATGAAAGTGGCCGGAGGTGGCTGATTTATAGGATGAGGGTGACGTCAGGGATGGCTAGGAGGTGGTGTTAGTGGATGTCGTGGAGCGACTCTGAGGGTTGTCATGGAGATCGAGCGGGATGGCGAGGATGAGGGATGAGTGGGCTCCATCGTGGTGGTGTCAGTGGTCGGAGAAGCTGGTCGGCGTGGAGCCGAAAATAGAAAGGGAGTGGCCCCTTACGCACAGTGGAGAACATGGTCGCAGGGCATGCGGAGGTTGACAACGACGTCTTGACCGTTAGATCTCGCGATACAACGGTCCAGATGGAGGCACGGATCGACACTTGGGATCTGATCAAGGGTGCAACATCGGAGGGCTCGCACCGCACCACGTGGCATGCTGAGGATGCGGTGCTAAGGGACGAGCGAGATTAAATATGATTTGTGATCAGATGGTGAAGAGAGAAGGCATTGATGAATGGTGTAGATCAAGACTCTCAGAGCGAGATTGGATGGTGCTCAGAGTGCCATACGGTGGTCTCTGGTCGCAACAATAGTGGACAATCCAGATTACATCTGGAGATTGATCAGATGGCAGAGAGTGCGAAGTGTTTGAATTGTTGGAACTGGAGTGAATCGGATGGTTGATGCGATGCCACGTGGTGCGAGGGGAAAGAGGCGCTAGCAGATGGCTTGGATGAGATTTGGGACTTGATTAGACGGTGGTGAATTGAGGCATACGTGGAGATCCGCAGGCCGTTGGATCAAGAAGGGATCCAATGGCTGGCGGTGAGGGCGGATATTGGACGGGAGGGTGCCCACTCCTGAAAGAAGGGGAAGCCCACTTTACAGGGGCTCGGTCAGTCTAAGATCTATGTCGGGGGGAAGTGAAATGCCTAGTCAGAAGAGGGGATTAGAGATCAGCGAAAGAGGCGTCACTCGTCGAGGGGAAAGAGAGAAATTCCCACGCTCCTTCTTTGATCATGATCATCAGATCCTGCTCGATTCAAAGGCTTCCCGCTCTCAGTCCATTACTGAGAGAAGAGGTCTGCTTATTGAAGAAGGCGAAGCAACAAGGGAGAGAGTCAGACCTTTCCCAAGCAAGCTAGCCTTCAATTCCCTCGCCTTCTTTAGATTCCGGAAAGCACGGACAGGGTACCGAGACCGTGACGTTTACTAATCAATGACTCAAGGGCTCACTGCAAGCGGGGGAGAGGAGGTGTGGGGGCGGTGGGAAAAAGGGGGCTTAGGAGCCTTGCCTTTTTCAGTAGGCTGTGAGTTGTAGCTTAGGGAGCGCCTTCCCTCCTTCTGGGAAGATTCTGCTTTCTCCTCATGAAAAGGGAGCGGACGCGTGGCGCAATCAGAGGGCGCCACGTGGCCAGCTCTGAGTGGCTGAACGGAGAAATGAAATTAGAGAGAGAAGGAGGCCGAATTTGGAAAAAAAACTCAAAACATGAAAGTTGTAGATCTCGATGAGATCTACAAGTTTCATGGTTACCAAAAACAGAGATGAGATCAAATGTGATACAAAAATACAAGAATACAAATATACATATGTATAGTATACAAGGAGGCCCAAAAATCCAACTTTTGCCTACGAGCTCCGAATTGAATGAAATTAGTCTCATTTTAAAGGTCTCTGGATGTGTATTCATCTTAAAGTGAGTAGACCTAATTCAGAGTTTGTAAGAGAGAGATATGGGCATTCTAAGGTCTAGGGGTTTTGGGGCTTTATTGGGTATTTTACAAAAGAGATCTCTGGCCTTCTTCCCTATAATATTAACTAATGATGTACATATTATAAGGAAGGTGTTATTTTATTTTAGAGGGGATAAAATACAAGAGTATAGGTGGATATTTTACAGGTGGATTTTACACATGGAATTGGCTTCTTATTTAAATGCAAGGATGAATGCTAAGATGCATATTTTGTAGATTGATGCATGAATGCTATTTATGAAAGATAAAGGGAAATATGAAGCTAAATACTCGGGGACAAGGCTCTATTTTCAACTTTAAGAGTGATGAATCACAGATTCATCAACCCCTATGCTTAAACCTTGCTCATCCCCGAGCAACTAAAATGAAATACAAGAGTGAAATGATTTTGGGTTCCATACCAAGGTCATGAACAAAAGTTGAAAATGGAGCTTGACTCAACCTTTGGATTAATTATGTGGCGGAACCTCCTTGGGACCTGAACTTAAAACCTAACATACTTCAAGTTCCACAAGTCTTCTATTCAAGACTCCTCAATAGTCAGGTCAGAACAAATCCTCAGACGCAAATTTCTGATGACTATGATTCTTACTTGTACTGTGTAAGTGAAATGTAACTCTCCACATCAGAAATGGCTTAGAAACAACCTCCTCTAACAAGGTAACTCAAATAACCTGGTCGAGCAACTCTTTCCTCGAGGAGCGGGGAATTCCCTTCTAAGTTCAAGTGCGACTAACTCAAGAGGAGGGGGTAGAGAAAAGAATGGACGGCAGCCAGTGTAGCTACCTATCCCGGGATGCCTGACCAGTGTAGCCAAGTCATCCAGCTGCATTTCTTTGCTAATATACATACTCCGACAGGTATTTTGTTTTCACTTGGACCTGTCTGATTTTTTTGGAGTTTTTTTTGCTTTTTTTGTTTTTTTGAACTATATACAAGGTGCAGCATGTACATCAGGAGTTTTTTTTCTTGAGCCAGTAGACTATCCCTCTGTTGAACCATTATTGTAACCCACAACATCCCGTCCTTTGATGTCAACACCACCATACTAGGTTGAGATGCACTACCCTCCCTAGAGGAGGACGATATTTCTACCCGTGTGCAACTCCAAGCTAAAGGATTCTGCTTCCTCACCACCTCATCAATGAAGAGCTACGCGCATTCTGCTTGTCCAAGTTAGGTCATTATCTAAAAGAATCATGCGTGTGCATGAGATATTCTACTTAGACTAATCAAGATGACATTTGAACATAGACTTGCGGACTCAAAGAATTAAGTCACTTGACCTAAGAAATCTTAACTCCAGCTTCTATAAGGTTCCTCTGAAATTAGGTGGATTAAGGTCAAATCTAGTCCATCCTCGATATCTACTCATAACTTGGTTCAGAACCCACTAGCTTTTAACCTTGCATATGAAAGATATGCGGATGTTATGCAGATGACCTGCTATGTAGATGAAATGCAAGACTCTTTTTCTTTTGAATGCAAAGATGATATGCAAATGTAAATAAGAAGCCTTTGATTTTTTTCACACATTTTTTTATTTATTTGGTATACCTCCCATGATACAACAGTTTCCAACAGTATTATACAAGTGTATTTTACAAAAGAATTTCTCCAAATTTTACCCAACACGTAATTATTGCAAAATATATAAAAAGATACATGAAACTACGAGCTAAGGGTAAAGTATATATGTAATATATACACACCCCCCTATACTTAGCGTGTGCTATGTCCTTAGAGCACGGAAAGCGAGGAAAAAGACATAGCTCGTGCTAAACGTAAGAGAGTCAAAGAGAACGAAAAATGTAAAGAAGTCATCCTGCCCCCCCTATACTTAGGCTCTGGCAGCCTAAGTGTAGAAGAAGGTCAAAAATGGGGCAAACGAGGTCAAGAAGAGAAGTGGATGAATATACAATACGGGCATCGATCCCCCCTATACTTAGGCTCAGGTCAGCCTAAGTATAGGATGGAAGTGATTATGAAGACCAATGTGATATGGAGGATGTACAGAGACTCGACTCAAGAGGCTCATTCCCCCTATACTTAGGATCCGGTCATCCTATGTATAGTACAAGATGGTGATCAATGAAGCTGGGATGAGTTACTAGAGTCGTGCGGGAGAAAGGTCAGAATGCACAAGAATGATGGTATATACAAGTGAGTCGGTCTGAATCTTTCAAGATGCTGCTGATGGCTAGAGCTCACTGCTACAAGGTCTCATGCATGGCTCGAGGTGTATCTGCTGAATCTGTCTCGTGCATGAATACAATCTCCTCAACATGTACTAACTGCTCATTGGATTCGATGAAGTTTTTCAACAGTTGTCCATTCACAAGGAATGTCGGTGCGTCATCTGCGAG
The DNA here is from genome assembly GCA_037367405.1 of Ottelia alismoides. Taxonomy (NCBI): domain Eukaryota; kingdom Viridiplantae; phylum Streptophyta; class Magnoliopsida; order Alismatales; family Hydrocharitaceae; genus Ottelia; species Ottelia alismoides. Next base: position 738,340 of record JAZKJV010001895.1, on the reverse strand, counting down.
ATTTGAGATCTCGACACATCCACTATCATGCACCGTACGGACGAAAAATGGGTCTGTCCACTTGGACTTCAACTTGCCTTGGAAGATCTTCAGCCTAGCATTAAACAAGCATACCTTATGTCCAGGAACAAAGGTCTTTCGTATGATATATATATCGTGCCTATGCTTAACCTTGTCCTTGTACACCAAACTGTTGTCATATGCGCAGTTTCTGAGTTCCACAAGCTCATTCAGATCCATATCTCTTTGCTTCTGCCAAGGTGCGTGTTCCAATTCACCTTCTTGATTGCCCATTCTGATTTGTGTACTAGTTTTGCGGGCAAATGACATGGCTTTCCGAATACCATTCGGAATGGGGAGGTTCCTAACGGTGTCTTGTAAGTTGCCCTATACGCGAATAGAACCTGATCCAAGATCTGAGACTAGTCCTTCCTGTCAGGGCGGACAAGCTTTTGCAATATATTGTTCACCTCCCGATTCGACACCTCAACCATACCATTAGTTTGTGGGTGATAAGAACTAGCGACATGGTGTTCGATGTTGAAGTCCTTCAGGAGTTTCTTCACCTCCTGATTTACAAAGTGGCTACCCCCATCTGATATCATCATTTTGGGGATCCAAAACCTAGAGATGATGTGCTCTCTGATGAATTTACAGACAGTCCTGCTGTCTGCGGCTCGGGTCGGGATAGCCTCCACCCACCTGGATAATTAGTCTACTGCAAGAAGGATGTATTCGAACCCGTGGCTAACAAAGAATGGGCCCATGAAATCGATGCCCCAGGCATCAAAGACATCACAAATGATGACAGGCTGCATCGGTATCTCATCCTTGGAACCAACGGTTCCTCCCATTCTCTGGCATACTGGACACGACTTCGCAAAGGTGATGGCATCGCGAAACAGAGTCGGCCAGTAAAAGCCACACTGAAGTACCTTCCATGTGAATCTCTTTTTGGAGTGGTGTCCTCCTGCCTCTAAGCTGTGGCATAAAGAAAGGACACTATGGTATTCCTCCTAAGGAATACACCGTCTCTAGACACAATACGGTCCTTCAAAGAAAGGATGGATCCTCGCAATGATAGTGTCTAGCATCCAACTTCAGTCGGTCGATGTGGCTCTTTGGCCAACCCTCGGGAACCTTCTTGGAGACAAGATAGTTCACGATGTTGGCATACCATGGAAGTGAGTCGACAACAAAAATCGACTCGTCAGGGAAGGAGTCTCGAATTGGTGAATCCTCAGAAGTATTGATACTTTCGAGATGAGAGAGGTGATTGGCTACTACGTTCTTCTTTCCAGGTATATCACGGATGTCCAAATCAAACTCCTGTATAAGCAAAATCCACCGAAGAAGACGCGCCTTCGCATCCTTCTTCTCCATCTAGAATCGTAGTGTCGTATGGTCAGTGAACACGATTACCTTGGATCTAATTAAATGAGATCTGAACTTGTCCAAGGCAAATACTACTGCAAACATCTCCTTTTCCATAATTGTATAGTTACGCTGAGCAGTATCAAGCACTTTGCTTGCGTAGTGAATTGCAAACGGTACGCCAACCCTCCTTTGTCCTAACACGGCCTCAACAGCAAAATCTGAGGTATCCGTCATGATCTCAAAAGGTAGAGACCAATCTGGGGCTTGTAGGATCGGGGCATCCATGATCATTCCCTGTAATAGCTTAAAGGTCTCAAGACATTTGTGATCAACAACAAACTCCATGTCTTTACCTAAAAGCTCAGTTAGCAGTCGGGCAATCTTAGAAAAATTCTTGATGAATCTCTGATAAAATCCGACATGCCCGAGGAACGACCGCAACTGCTTGATGTTGGTTGGTGGCTGGAATCGTCTGATCACATCCACCTTGGCAGGGTCATCCTCCATTCCTCTCTTGGAGATGACGTGCCCCAACACAATGCCCTCCATCACCATGAAGTAACTTTTCTCCCAGGAGAGCACCAGATTGACCTCACAACAGCATTTGAGGACTCGGTCCAGATTCCTAAGGCAGGAATCAAAGGAATCACCGTGGACCGAGAAGTCGTCTATGAATACTTCTAGGAATTTGCCAACCATTTCGGCGAATACAGCAATCATGCACCTTTAAAAAGTACCTGAAGCATTGCATAACCCAAAAGGCATGCGCCTAAAAGCATAGGTACCAAAGGGGCACGTGAACGTGGTCTTTTCCTTGTCCTCCAGAGCTATGGCTACTTGGTTGTAGCCAGAGAACCCATCTAAGAAACAGAAGAACTCTTTCCCCGCTAGTCTCTCTAAGATTTGAAAGATGAATGGTAGGGGAAATGATCCTTCTTCATGCGGCATTCAGGCCTCTGTAATCCACACAGACACGCCACGACGTGGGCACTCGCGTCACGATCTCCTCTCCGCCCTCGTTGGTGGTTGTATGAATTCCTGACTTTTTCGGGACCACGTGGATCGAAGCCACCCATTTAGAGTCGGAGATGGGATAAATAAAACCCGCATTGCACCATTTCTCTATCTCCTTCTTCACTACCTCTTGTAAATTTTGATTCAAACAACGTTGGAATTCATGAGAGGGTTTGGCTTCATTCTCCAAGTAGATATGGTGCGAACACAGAGCGGGATTTATCCTGTGGAGATCGGAAATGCTCCAGCCTATCGCTTTGCAGTTTTTCTCCAGGATCTCTAGCAAGCGAGATTCCTGCTCCTCGGTCAATCGCGAACTGATGATGACAAGAAATTTATTGTCTTGACCTGGAAGGAAGGTTTATTTCAGTGTTGTTGGTAAAGGCTTGAGCTCAGGTATGGTGTGATCGTCTAGGAAATCTGGCTCAATCGAATCTGGTTCGGTGTTGAAAGTGGCTGGATCTTTCTCTATAATTACTGCCACCAAGGTATTCGGCTCTGGAGTCGTATAGTCAAAGGTCTCCACGCAATCGGCAAAAGCCCCGTCTGACTCGTCATCCTCATCTTCTGATTGTCCTAAAGAGGGAAGGACTGACAGGCCCAGTTGGGCCTCTAAGGCATAGATGATGTAGGGAGATGCAGGTTCTGAGTTGTACTCATCTTTGAGGACCTCGCAAACTGACTCATGCACAGGATCATCTCCGGAGGGGAGGGACTCATCTGTACAGGCTGGGTTCTGTCTCCATGGCCCAACTGTGTCTACATGATCACAGTTTGCATCAGTCGAAGAGTACTCGATGCTAGATTCAGAATCCGGTCTCTGCCATCTGGTTTGCTTCATCTCGAGTTCCTCATCTCCACCTGGAGTCTTGAACTGGACCTTCCCGATCTTATAATCAAACAAGGCCCCCGCTGTCTTGAGGAAGGGCATGCCTAAGATAATCTGGGAGTCTCTTCAATTACGAGGGGTTTCCATATCTAGGACAGTGAAGTCCACCATGTATTCTTGACCCTCGACTTTGGTTACAATATTCCTCAGTTCTCCTTGGGACCTCTTGGTTGATTTATCAGCAAACTGTAGGTGGGCTCTAGATTTCCTAAGAGGTTCGAGATTACGCCTCTCATAGAGGGCTGTAGGCATTAAGTTAGTTGAGGAACCATTGTCTAGGAGAGTGCGTACAAACACAATGTCATCGACATGACTCACCACATAATGTGCACCCCTGTCTCTTCGTTTCCTTGGAAACAAGTTCTTTATTGCACAAATCGTGGCTACTGACAGAACGTGTTTCTCAACACGGCTTTTGGTCTTCCTGCTAACCCTAGTAGGTGTGCATCTCACCTTAAGGTACTTCTAAAATACAGGAGTCATTTCCACGTACTTGTCAAAGGGGATTGTGACCTTGATGTATTTGTTGCAGAACTCTGCCATCTCAGGGTCATCTTTGTGGATTTTTTTTCATTTTCTTCTTTCCACCCTTAAGAGCTCAGGGAAAGGGATTATTGACTCCAACTCATATTCTGAAACTGAAATGTTTTCATTGAAATCTGAAACTGAGTTCTGTACAAGACTCGGATACTTAAACAGACTCGGACCCTGACTCTTACTAAAAGAAAAATGCTGTGGCGAAACCTGTGATGCGTCTTCCGCGACTTCTGGATGATCCTCCTCAGATGGAGGTGCGAGCTCTTCGTTGGTTTCGTCGGACTCTCTACTGGTGCAGGATTGCTGCTTCAAGGACCCAGAAGTCCTCTTCTTCTGCCGGTGGTGGTTATGGTGGTGCTGCTCCTCTTCTTCCTCCATGTTCTCCTCAGGTAGAGACTTGGCGGCTCCTTCCGTCGGTTCCCGTGCCCGATCAGGTATGGTCACGGTCCTTCCGCTCTTGAGGGTCATATGATTCACATTATCATACAAAAGAATATCATGTTCAGATAAAGAATTATCTGAATAGTATACCTGATCATGAAGTCAGTTCTGGCCTTGGGTTAAGCTATTCAGGTTGGCCTGATCCTGTGCGGGAATTGGGGTCTTTGGTGCCATTTGTTGATCCTGGAAATGAGAAACACGATTCAGATCGGTTCTCATATCCAGATAGTCCTTCTAGATTTGTTGGACCCTATCAGACAGGGTTTGGATCACCAAGGTGAGGGACTCCAATTCGGTGGGCTGGGCTGGCTCATGCTGACTTGCGGATGAGGTTTTATACTGGCCCTACTGGCCATGCCGATACTGCTGCTGCTGATGGGACGGTGACGAGCCCTGCTGGCCTGAGTGGAATGTGCGCTGCTGCTGCTGGTGCTGCTGAGGCTGGTACCCTCGTTCGGGCCTGGAATGAACAAAGCACGATGTAGGGACGGAGCTGGTTTCCTAGTAAGCTGGGGAAGGTCGGTGAGGTTGACCATTCCCCACCCCCGACTGTCTGCTGACGGGGTCACGGTTATACCACAAACCGTTGATCTCAAACACCTGCAGAGGCTCCTCGTATCCGGTCTCCACTTGTGGGGGTGCATGCTGGTCCTGCTAGGTGTAAGTCTGATCCTCTACCCAGCCACTCTGAGGCCCCGATGCTTGATCCTGTACAAGATGGACTCGGTGCACAGGTGCGGGTGGTGTAGAAGGGGCAGGTAGCTTTATCTTAGATACCTTCTCAGTAAGTTCCTCCACTTGCATCGGCAGACATGAGAGAGATTCAAGGTCAGTGACCCTCTTGTGGATCTGCTCGACCATGGTTAACTTATCAGCTATCATCCCCATGTTGGGGATGAGGTCCTCTGACAGATCCACTACAGTCCTCCTAATTGTCTCATTGGATAAGATTGATTGAGATAACTGATAGGCCCTAGTGGCCTGCGACCTGCCTGTTTCCGCCATCTGCTCTAGTATCTTCCATACAGCATTCTCGTTCTTGTTCAGATAGATTCCTCCACAGGTGGCACTGACTAACCCCTGCATCTTTGGGGTCATGCCACAGAACAAGGTCTGGACTAAGATCGCCATAGAAATGCCATGGCAGGGACATTTCTGAATTAGGTCATTGAACCTATCCCAGGCTTCATGGAATGGTTCATTGGGTCCTTGGGAGAAACTAGCGATCTTGGTTCTCATTTGATTAGTTCTACTGAGAGGGTAGAACTTCTCCAGGAATAAGTCCTTGAACTGCATCCAGGTGGTACATATCACTCCTAGGTTCTTCAGCCAATGTGCTGCCTTATCTCCTAAGGCAAAAGGGGTGGCCTTCAGTCTAATGTAATCCTACCCAACCTTAGGATGACTAAGGTTGTTGCAAACCAGCTTGAAGTGTCGGAGGAAGGCATATGGTTCTTCGTGGGCATTTCCGTTGAACTTCGGTAGCAGGCTAAGGAAGTGGGGCTTGAGCTCGAATGCTTCTGGGGGAATCGCTCATGCTAACCAACTGTGCATCTCGTTCTCGGCTGGGTTGTAGGCATCAACCATTGGTCGGTCGATTCCTCCTGCTGCAATAATCTCCCATTCTAGCTGTGAGATCTGCATTTTGTTGTTCGACTATGTCAAGGCGGTTAAGAATCTGTCGCAATGCATCCTCATCCGGTGGTTGCTTAGGTGGCATCTTGTCCTCTAGTCCTGGGTATGAAACATGGTCTATGCTAGAGGACAAATCAAGGAAGGGATTCTTACCGAGGCGATGGTCTTCCTCGGTAAGCTCAGAGGAGAGGAAAGGGTTGGTTTGAGAGTAACCACCCTGGGTGTGAGGGAACCAGAACTCAAGAGGGTCATGAGTCATGGGTGGTCCAAGGTGCGCTTGGGCCGATGAAGAGGAGTTTCGTAGGGGGCACAATGAGAGATTGGTGAATAAAGAGTCGATATCCCACCAGTCACTCATCTTGATTTGGCGAGAAGAGTCAGGAGTCCTAAGTGAAGATAGGATTTGACTCCTACCTGAAGAAAACAATTCAATCCAAGACCATGGGTTCACACTCAACACAGTGAAGGACCCGAAACCGAGTCCAATTAATCTTGTTAATTTTAAGTGTGATTTTTTCAAGCAAGATAGCAAGGATTACGCGTCATAGAGGGAAGTCGGCTCAGAGCCGGATGTGTCTTCCTTGTTTAACCTGTCGCCTAAGATACCGTCGGTCCTTCCTTTCTTCGCTCCTATCCCAAGTTGATGGATTCAAAGACCTGCCCCTATCTACCTTCAAGTAGGAAGAGGCTGACAAGCTTGGAACTTCACCCCGGGGGGTTACTGACAACTTATCATGAATTACCGCAATTTCGCACCTATCTACTTGAGACAGGCGGAGGCTACTTGGTACTAGTCAGGGAACCTTAAAAATTCAATTTGTGATATTTGCTAGGATTAGTCGGAATGTGATATGGAAGGCGGCGATTTGGTCTCTGCCTTAAGGTGTTCACACACACTCAAGTACCCTCACTCAGCCTGAAGGTCGGGGATTAGTCTCCCGCAAACAGTTTTTCCAATTTTATTATTTTTTTGGGTCAATAATGTTAGCAGTCTCGGTTTGAAGTTTAGTTCTCACTTGTTAGTACAACCACACATCACGCTTATCGTCCAATCCCAATTTCCATTTAATTTAAGTTTGAAAAACAGAGGGGGAAATCGAGAAAAGCCAGTGCATGAGAAACAATGATACGTATGCTAAGTAGAGAATACTTACAATGATCCCTTCGCTTTTATGCAGGATGGAGAACAGAATTGAGATCTTTTACACTGTATGCAAATTCAAGCGATAAAAATCCGCTCCTTGACAAGCAGTTCTATTAGCGAGTGAAGCACATGTTATTTTGACTAGATCTGCGGTCTAGGTGCATATTTTAAGTGTATTCTATGATCCTAGAAATTTACGAGCACAAGCAAATCATAGAGTGGCTCGAGGAGCTGCTAGTGCAAGACTAATTTACATTTTAATCCACACAGCACATGGGGACACGGTTTCACTATCTTTACACATGCGAGAACCCAAATGGGAACCGCTGGAAATGATGCGAAAAAAAAAGAAAAAAATAAAAATACAAATTCTCTCAAATCACTCGAAGAATTAATATATCGATTCCTCGAAGTGTCTTCGACTCCTCGCATTCCTCGCACAGAAATTATTTAAGTTCAGATAGATAATCACACAAAAAATGCAAAAATTACAAGACAGAAAATATTCACAAGAAAACCAGGGGTCAGACTACCCAGTGATAGAAAATCAAGCACTTAGAATTATTGCAAATTAACCTAAGCCGTGCATCCCCGACAATGACACCATTTTGAAAATGCTCTCACCACCCTAGTTAATTTGGTCAAATTAATGCTCAAATTAATTAAGAATGTTCGTTGCAGTCGGATAATGAGAGCAGTTTAAAAACCACTTTTAATTAAAACAAGTTAATCGCAAAATCAGGGAGGCAAGCCCAAGGTCGAACTCAGGGAGGCAGCTGTCTCCTTAGGTAAATTCTTAGCGAAGTCCAAGATTTGATATTCAAGGAAGAATTGTTTTTGTCTTTTTCGGTTTTTTTATGCAAGACACATGCAAAAACTAACCAGTTTACAAGTTAATTCAGAAAGATAATCAAATCAAGTCCAAAAATTACGAAACTTGGCCAGATGATGAAATGGGACGGAATTAGGCTACACTAATTTTTTTGGAATTTTCTAACACTAAAAAAAATTACTGTGTTAACTAAATTAATTTTAGTAAATATCAAATCACAATATTTTTGGGAATAAAAATTATCCTAGAAAAAATGAAGGTGAGGAATCCAGGGAAATTATTAAACCTTAATTTTTATGTGAAATTAACCTATTAAAAATTAATTAAGAAAGTCACCAAATGAATTATTTAGGCCTCGGGATGCATGCAATTGAGATGAAATTTTTATGCAAGGTAAAGCTAATTATCATAGATCTAATTTGATTTTTGGGGTATTTTTGGAGTCACAGAGAAATTACTATCAATTAAGAGGCGAAAATGGGCAAAATATAGTAAAAATGATCCAATTAATCAATAGGAAAATCTACTGATATTACAAAAATATGCCTTTGTCACATAATGAAGAGGACAATGTAAGATACACGATGTAATTTTCCAAACTCAAAAATGAATTAATATGAATGCCTAAATATACGTGCAAAGACAGGGGTATAAATGCAATTACATGAATTAAAATTGCTAGAAATAAACATGCTGATAAGGACTAATATGCAATTACCTATAATGTAGAGGAGGTGGATGCAAATTTTCCATGGGATACGTGCTCCTCACGTGGGGTCGCTTGGTAGGGACTAAAATATAATATTGAAAACCTTCAAAGGCCTCGATGCAATTTGCCCAGTCCACATGTGCGGATCATGTGTGGGGTCCTGGGCTCGGAGGACTTCGGAGGCTCGGAGCGAGGCTCGGGCTGCTCTGGAGGTTTGGATCTGCCTCGGAGAAGCTTCAGTGATCCGAGCCTAGTGGTCGGGGAAGAGGCTCGGATTGGGCGACGTGGACAGATCTAGACCATGGGATCAAGTGAAGATCCAACGGTGATGGGCTGCTGGCACGTGGCGTGTCTTGACCCGTTGGATCAAGATCGATCCAACGATCCTTGAAGCTCGACGAAGAGGGCTACATGGACGACCGAGCACCGCTGGATCAGGATGAATCCAACGGCCCTCGGATGCTCTGGCAGTTGGCGACGTGGCGTGATCAAGTCCGTAGGATCAAGGATGATCCAATGGCTGCGGGGCGAGGCAACGTGGATGGCTCCTGGCCGTTCAATCAAGAAGATCAAACGGCTACTGGATGTCGTCCCCAACGGCCCTCCGCCTCCTGCGGCGGAGAGGGCTGGGCTCCGGCAAGGCTGGGCTAGCTCCGCCTCGTCCTCCCGTCATCGGCGAAGGATGCTGGAGGCTCTGGCGTAGCTCATAAGATGCGTGGAAGGCTGGAGAAGCGTGTGATGGTCTCAGGGGCGGAGGAGACCCTTTGGAGTGCGGTTGCGGAGGAGCTCGAATGCAGCTCCGACGAGCCTCCGGCTAATCAAGATGGAAGTACCTGCAAGGGGGTTAGAAGATAACCGAAGCGTGCGTTGTGTCCGTGGAGTGCCGTAGAGTGAAGTACGGGGCCTATAGAGCAGTGGGGATGATCTGGTGGTCGAGCTCCGCTCAGGTGGCAGAGCTGGCATCGGTGGAAGATGAAGTCCCTCGTCGGAGGGTACTAATGTAGCGTGAAGATAAGAGCTCCTTCACGAAGCTCGGGGAATGATTTACGGAGCGAGAAGGTTCTCGTGGAGGGTGAATTTAATCGGAGAAAAAGACAGAAAAAGAAGAAGAAGATTGGGGGAGAGATGGAGGAGTCTACCTAGGGTCAGAAGCTCCAAGGAAGCTTCCAGGTATTCGCTCGAAGGCTGGTAGGAGGACCTGAGCTCGTACAGCATCTAGAGGAGCTGCGACACGGTGGTGGTCGGTGGATCTCGCCGGAGGTTTACTTGATCGTCACTCGACCTGGAATCAAATCACTGTCACCAATTTGAAGGTGGGAGCTTGGAGTCACTCTCCGTGGTTGCGGATAGGGGTGAAAGTGGCCGGAGATGGTTGATTTATAAGATGAGGGTGAGTGGGCTCTATCGTGGTGGCATCAGTGGTCGGAGAAGGTGGTGGCATGGAGCCGAAAATAGAAAGGGGGCGGCCCCTTGCGTACGGTGGAGAACGTGGGCGCGGGGCGTGCGGAGGTTGACGACGACGTCTTGATCGTTGGATCTCGCGATCCAACGGTCCAGATGGAGGCACGGATCGACGCCTGGGATCTGATCGAGGGCACGACATAGGAGGGCTCGCACCATACCACGTGGCGTGCTGAGGATGCGACGCTAAGGGATGGGCGAGATTAAATCTGATCTGCGATCGGATGGTGGAGAGCGAAGGCGTTGATGAACGGTGTAGATCAAGACTCTCAGAGCGAGATCAGATGGTGCTCAGAGTGCCACATGGTGGTCTCTGGTCGCAGCGATACCAGACAGTCCAGATTACATATGGAGATCGATCGGATGACAGAGAGAGCGAAGTGTTTTTACCGTTGGATCTGGAGTGAATCAGATGGTTGAGGCGATGCCTCATGGCGCGAGGGGAAAGAGGCGCTAGCGGATGTCTTGGATGAGATTTGGGACTTGATCAAACGGTGGTGAATTGAGGCGTACATGGAGATCAGCAGGCCGTTGGATCAGGAAGGGATTAAATGGCCGGCGGTGAGGGCAGATGAGTCAAAGGGAGCGGGACGCATGGTGCAATCAGAGGGCGCCACGTGGCCAGCTCTGAGTGGCTGAAAGGAGAAATGAAATTAGAGAGAGAAGGAAGCCGAATTTGGAAAAACTCAAAACATTATAGTTGTAGATCTCGATGAGATCTACAAGTTTCATGTTGACTGAAAATGGAGATGAGGTCAAATGTGATACAAAAATACAAGAATACAAATGTACATATGTATAGTATACAAGGAGGCCCAAAAACCCAACTTTTTCCTACGAGCTCCGAATTGAATGAAATTAGTCTCATTTTAAAGGTCTCTGGATGTGTATTCATCTGGATGTGAGTAGACCTAATTCGGAGTTTGTAAGAGAGAGATATGGGCATTCTAAGGTCCAGAGTTTCGGGTCTTTATTGGGTATTTTACAGAAGAGATCTCTGGCCTTCTTCCCTATATTATTAACTAATGGTGTACATATTATAAGGAAGGTGTTATTTTATTTTGGAGGGGAAAAAATACAAGAGAATAGGTGGATATTTTACAGGTGGATTTTATACATGGAATTGGCTTCTTATTTAAATGCAAAGATGAATGCTAAGATGCATATTTTGTAGATTGATGCATGAATGCTATTTATGGAAGATAAAGGGAAATATGAAGCTAAATACCCGGGGAGAAGGCTCTATTTTCAACTTTAAGAGTGATGAATCACAGATTCATCAGAGGGTCAAGGGTGGGAATGAACAACTTCAACGATTCATCCTGCCTCCCCCTATACTTAGGGTAAAGTATCACCAAATATAGATAGGAATATCGACAAGAGAGGAGACAGGTGATGGGACAAATAATGAACATATGAAGTCACTCATCCCCCTATATTTAGGATGAAACATATCTTAAGTATAGAAGCAATGTATGTGGAAAACAAAGTAGAAAATATAAAATGCAACCAAAAAGAAGAAAAGAAGAAAACTAAATGAAGAGTTTTTTAGGGACATTATCTGAATCTCCTATTGAAGGATATTGAAGAATCCTTAAGCGCATCATGGAAGCGTGATGATCACATCATATACAATCAAGAGCGACTAGTCGCACTAGTTGCTCGGTGCATTGGAATTTAAAAATTTTCAATGATGAAACCACATGATCCAAGAACACTTCTTGGATAGTTTCATCTAACCACATAATAGATATAGGAATTCCTCTCGTAGCATGGTTGAGATCGAGCCTCTAAGAGAAGAGACCTCCTGTCTCAAGTCTGGTCCGTCTGATGAGACGCTTGCGAGCACAGGAATGAGTCGCTTGCTTTTTGCAATCCAAGTCGATGATCCAAGCAATGAATCTCCCGATTTCATCTCATGAGATCAAACACCTTCTTCATGAGCGAAATGCACCCAAAAAAACGGAGTCCCAAGAGTCGTCGAAGTGGCGATACAATGGCGGAGCGAGGACGAATGCGACCTTCTCTCTATGAGAAGAGTGGATGACCACTCAAGTTGAGAGAGGAGAATTGGCGTGAGAATGAGAGAGAGAGAGACATTGCAATCGTGTAACTAAATGAGCAAGGGGTTCCTCTTCTTATAAAGAGTTTTGGGAGTCCATGGATCCCAATCCATGGACATCACATAATCAATGGGTGAGATTGATTTGTGTTTCTTTCAATGCCATGATGTTGTTGTAAAAAACAAAACAACAAATGATTTAATTTACATTAATTTATAATGATGAAACAATATAATTAATTTCAAATTTGAATCATTTAACTAGTCTTTATATAATGAGGAGACTAACCTCATCCCAAAGGGGGGAGGCCAATCTTCTCCTTCTGGAGATTAGTGATCGTCCACCCTCATGGTGGAATGAGTCCATCTCCTCAATTTCTCACGAGATCTCATTATCATATGATATCTTTGAGATTTAGAACAAACTTGTTGTAACTAATTTCACAAAAATATTTTATAATTATCTTGTGAATATTCCAATCATGCCATTGAAAAAATGTGAATGACACTCACATCCCAACAACAAAATGTAAATTATATTTTTAATTAAACATCCAATGTGAATCCAATTCACAACAACATTTAATCAACAAATATGAATAAAAATAGTCTCTCTCTAATATATTATAAATCACATTTATAATATACATGATTAATCACATTATTCATATTCTTAATAAATAAGTCACAATTAATTATATTGGATAATCATTCTCATGTATTCAAATGGCATGAATCAAATTCACATCATTTATGATAATTAAATCACCTTTAATTATCTATTTCGCAATGCTTAGAAATAATTCAACAAAGGAATTATTCTTCAACTCTTTCAAGAATAATGCGCTTTCTCTACAGATACTTGGAGATAAGGACATGGCGATTGTATTGTTCCACATATAGTGACTTGGATATTGACATTATGTCTCAAAACCAGATCTCATGGCCCTCTCATAGATGCTTGATTTATTCAAGGCTGCAAATCTAATCTTCTCATTGCATCTGAATCTCATTAGATCAATGTACAACACTTGGACCAAGATCTGATTACTTCTCTACTAAGGGGAGTCACTAAAATCTAGACCTGTTTCATCACTCCCTCAGAATGGAAGCGTCATGGTTATACAATCGTTATGATGACATCACCCTCACGTATTCCAAATGCCTGTACATCCTACATACTTGAAGACCTATGATAAACCTGGATATATAGATCATTTTTACATTGTCATCTTTAGGGTTTCATCATCAAGTTTCTCATTCTTGGTCATTGGGACTTGGTATTGATCATATGCTTTCCAAAAGTGTATATCATACCTTTAAATTCTTGTCATGCTTCTGAAGCACGACGACCATGCACGGAATTTGATCGCACCTCGTGACTGAGCTCATGTCTTCCGGTTCTCAAGTGAACCTGTATGATCCCTTTTGAGAGATCGTATAACCATATTCCCTTGCATGCACACCAGCATGCCGATGTATAGACCTTGGTTAGGTCATCAACCTATTGGTCTGCCAAATGTACATACTCAGACTTATAATAACACATCTGTCTTCGGTCAGAGGATGTGTGCCTATATGGTGATAGTATATGAAATAGGACCTTAGTTATCTCGATCTCATTAAGTCAACTCTTTGACCTAACTAATCTGATACCTCTGAATCTCTAATCCCATGCAGTGGACCTGCATCAAGAAGTCAGCCAGATATCGGCCTAAATGAGAAAAGGATTGCCATTACTCAGGCTGGAGATCATCTCTTAACATTCATTTTATGGTGCTTGATGAGTCCTCAATCTAACTCCTTAGAAATTCATCCAAGCACCACCCTTTATGATTCATTTTTTTAATCAACAGCTTTATGATCATTACCATGGCCATGGTACATAACCCTAATTGTACAGAGGGACCTTATAGTGCATTCATTAAATTAATCTGAGAAAAGGGAGTGAAAAGAATCAAGAACATTTATTGATAAATCAAATATCACAATAACATTTATTGTAGGAATTGTTCATCCCGGGCTCACATGGCTAACAATCAGTACCATTCAGGTACAATCCTTAAAGCCATACTCATTACATGCTGGTCGAAAATCTTCTGTGTCAGAGGTTTTGTATGAGGATCAACAACATTGTTGGCAGATGACACCTTGATGATGATGATGTCACCACACTTTTGAATCTCCCGAATGATGTGGTATTTACTTTCTACGTGCTTGCTCTTTTGATGCCATATGGGTTCTTTCTCCTGGGAAATGTCTCTCGTGTTATCGCAGAGTAACGGGATGGGAGTGTCAGAGGAAACTACGCCATGTTCTAGGATGAACTTGCGCAACCACACCGCCTCCTTTGCAGCATCCGATGCGACAATGTATTCAACTTCTGTTGTTGAATATGTTGTAGTGTCCTACTTCTTGCTTATCCATCTCACAATACCATCGTTCAACAGGTACACAAACACTGATGTTCACTTTCGATCATCAATATCCGATTGGAAGTCTGAATCTGTGTATCCCAAGACATGGAGATCACCACCATAGACCAAGATGTAATCTTGCATCCATCTTAGATACTTGAAAATGTTCTTTACTGCATTCCAGTGCTCTTCTTCATAGAAGGACTGGTAACGATTTACCACTCCCACTACATGGCAGATATCTGGCCTAATACACATCACAGCGTACATAAGCTTCCTACAGCTGATGCATATGGGCATCCAGCCATGGCTTTCTTTTCCTCAACACTTCGAGGAGCCAACCCTTTAGATAGGTGTATACCATGTCTTAAGGGGAGGAAACCTTTCTTGAAACTATCCATTCGGAAAAGTTCAAGAATCTTCTTAATGCACCCATGTTGTGATAATCTCAACATCCTCTTTTCTTATTTTCTAAAAAGGTTTAGACCCAAGATGTAAGATACTTCTCCAAGATCTTTCATCTCGAAGGTATGAAATAGCAAAATCGTAACACTGCTCAGCATAGATGCACCATTCCCAATGATAAGGATGTCATCTAAGTAAAGCACGATGAACACGATGGCGCTCCCAGTAAGCTTCTTGTACACATAAGGTTCATAAGGATTCTGCACAAAAAATCATAACTCTTTATGGTTTCGAAAAATCTGATGTTCCAGCTACAAGAAGCTTGTTTGAGCGATGGATTTCTTCATCTTGCATATTTTATCTTCCTCGGTTATGTAGCCTTGGGGATGCTCCATATAGATATCCTCCTTGAGGTATCCAGTACGGAAAGCTATCTTGAAATACATCTACCAGATGCCGTAGTCAAGAGATGTAGCTATAGCTAGCAGTGTCCTGATGGACTTAAGCATAGCCACATGAGAGAACGTCTCATCGCAGTCGATGCCTTCTCTCTATGTGTAACCTTGGGCCACGAGCTATGCCTTGAAAGTCTCTACTTTCCCATCTGGTCCCCTTTTTCTCTTGAAGATCCATTTATACCCAATGGATTTTACCCCTTCAGGTGGATCTTCTAGGATCCACACACAATTCTTATGCATGGAGTCAATCTTAGACTTCATCTCTAGCATCCATCTATCCATGTCATGATTCATGAGTTCTTCCTAAAATGAAGTAGGATCATTATCAATCTCACCTGACACATGGAATCCATACCTTTCAGGCAGCGCAACCACCCTCAAACTCCTTCGAAGAGGTATGGGTGTTTCATTTTTATTTATTTCTTCAGTTTCTGGTTGAGAAAGCTTAGAATCATTAGGGGATTCAATGAGTTCCTCTACTTCATTTTGTCTTGACCTTTAGGAATTTATCCTCCAGAAATCTTATATCTCTAGAGATGAAAACCTTCTGGGTCTCAGGGTCATAAAGCTGATATCCAATACCATCTTTAACATACCCAATGAAGTAGCACTCTCGAGTGCGAGATTCTAGCTTACTTGCATCCATGTTCTTCACATGGACCAAGCAACACCGAACCCTCAAGTGTTTAACACTGGGTTTGGTTCCATACCAGAACTAGAGCTCATGAGGAGTCTTATGTACAGACTTGCTACGAATCTTGTTCAGGATATATATTGCTGTCTCTACTGCATATCCACAAAAACTAAGTGGTAAATGTGCTTTGCTCATCATTGAACGAACATATCCATAATGGTCCTGTTGCGTCTTTCAGCATCACCATTAAGTTGGGGGGGTTTCAGGCAGAGTGAGATTGGATACAATTCCATCCTCTGTAAGGTATTCCTTGAATTCATCTGAGAAATACTCGCCATCTTGGTCAGATCGAATCCATTTAATCTTCCTATCGATTTGGTTCTCAATCAATGCCTTAGACTCTTTGAGCTTTTCAAAGGTTTCAAATTTATGATATAATAGGAAGATAAACCCGTATCGTGAATGGTCGTCAATAAACATCAAGTAATATCGATATCCATTTCGGGTCGCGGTACTGAAGGGACCACATACATCAGTATGTATTAGGTCAAAAATAACATTGCATCATGTAACCTTGTTACTTAAAGGCATCCTAGTCATTTTACCTCGTATACAATATTTGCAGGTAGGAAAAGATTGAACCTGTAGAAAATCTAAGGGTCCATCCTTTATCAATCTATTGATCCAATCAACAGATAAATGACCAAGCCTTTGATGCCAAATCATGATTGAATGATTTCCATTCTCCCTGGATCTTTAAGGGTTTTTCTTAGTGGTAGTAATATTCATGACATGTTCATCAATGCACAATTCATAAAGTCCATCTGAAGTCAAAACACCATCCGTAATATGTTTATCATAATGACTTATGACTAGTTTATTACAAAAAGGAATGAATATCCACTTCTAACAAGCTTAGATACATATATTAAATTATTTCTGACTTCAGGTACATAAATACACTCTTTAAGTACTAGGACTCTTCCACTAGATAACGATAGTCGGCAAGTCCCAACGACTACTGCTGCAACACTTGCATCAGATCCCATCTAGATGACTATCTCCCCTTCATCGAGACTCTTAGTTTCCTAAAATTGATGCAGCAAATTGCATACATGAACTGAAGCACCAGAATCTATAACCCAACTTCCTTCTCGTCCCATGGGAAAACTAGTTTCAATGATGAAAGTAGATTTTATACCTGCTGGGGCTTTACCTTTGTCTACCGACTTCAGGTAATCCGGACAATTGCGCTTCCAATGCCCTAGCTTCTTGCAGTGATGACAAACATCGGTTTTCTTTGATGCTATAAGAGTGGATGCATTGGTAGATGAGCCAACTCCTTTACTCTTCTTCTTTGTCTTCTGGTCCGGACCCTTCTTAGAACCATGCTTCTGATCATGCTTTCCTTTGACCTATGCAACCATTGCACTTCCAGAGGGGCTATCCTCTTCATTACATCTTTAGTGCAACCAATAGGCCAGCGTTAGTAAAATCAACTTTGCTCATGTGGAACGTGACCACATAGTTGTTGAAAGACTTAGGGAGTTACAATAGAATGAAATCAGCCTCCTTGTCAGAATCCATGAAGGCCCCCAGGGATTCTAGTTCAGAGAGGTACCCAATCAGTTTGAGCACATGTTCTCTGACAGAGGCCCCCTCCTGCATCTTGCACCGAATAAGTTCTTTCATTATATTATAAAGCTAAGTGCGGTTTACATCACCAAACATTTCTTTCAGATTCAACATGATTTCGTGGCAAGTGTTCATTTCCACATGCTGCTTCTGAAGTCACATTGGACAATGAACCCATAATGTAACACCGTGCCAAATTATGATCTTCATCATATTTTTCATTAAAATTGATTTCTTCTGGAGTCTTCGGGTTTATGTACTTCTACTTTGACAACACATAAGAGATGCACTCAACGGATAGGATAAGATCCAAATTTCAAATCTTTTCCGAATAATTTGGTCTGGTCAACTGATTGACCTCTAGCTACTCGTTAAGTGGGTTCATGGACGTCATTTTCTAAAATAAAGAATGCATTATATTAGAATATATAAATAATAATATATTTATTTGTATTTCTTTGATCAAGGAATTTTTAATCAGATTAGTCTTGTCTTTTCAACTTTGATAGTTAATTACCTTTGTTAATTTCAAAGCAAGAGATATACTTACCGCTACATCTCTAGCAAGATCTGGGATCTCCTCTTTATCTTGTCACATCCCAATAAATATGAGAACTTGCAACTTAGATAAAAAGAAACGGAAACACATTCCGTCTTGCAAGTCCAACTTGAATTTCCCAATTCGATCCTTAACAACCGGGCCCACCACCCCTAAGGTGATGTTGTCCCGTTGTTAATTGAACCAACTGTCAACATGATTACAACTCGCTATGCATAATCCAATATGACCCTAATAATACGAAGACTCCATATTGGAGTCACTATGCATACGTCCTTACTCTTTCGAGAAGCAAATAGCTCGATCCACATGGCTTGTATGCAAGAGCTGTCACTTTAGACATGCATCTCCTACATATAATCTCTGATGACGGAACCCTTTGCCTTGATGAGAGACCATGGATGTCACTTATGTGATCCTCCACCTCATATTCAAATTTTAAGAAATTATCATGAATTGCATTAATAAAATTAATTCTTCCAAGGGAAGTATGCATCTACTCATAATAGATTTAATTTTGTATATAATTAATTTAATTATATTGAATCAATTACTAATCCAATTCATCAACCAACAATCTTGATTGTTACTTGAAAGGATGGTATTATCGAAAAAATATATATTATTTTGAATTTTAATAATTAGAAAAGTACATCATGATTTCTCAAGCATTATCCCTTCCCTACTCGCTGTCATGGCCAATACCGATGAAAGTGGGACAAACCACACACGGTGCAACCTGCTACCCCAACGCTCCCCGACTAGACACCATACCCGCCTCAGGAAAAGATAATGCCAAATAGATCACTTTGTACTTGAGATGATAATCAGTTTTTCAACCGAAGTTATATCATATAGTAATAATCAAAACCATTTTGATTATAAGGAAATTTGCTAAAAAAATTCCCAAACCTATTCAAGCAACATGTTTGTTGGAAAGTGTATGATGTAACATGTGATCTAGATCATATCTAATCAATTATTGGTTAAGGAAATATCATTTAAGGGAACAATAATCATCAAATATTTCTCAAATATTTATCCATAATTATTACATGAAATTAACCATTAATTTCACTATTTTATTAAATGACAATCGCAAGGTTCTTGATTAAAATTGTAATTTCCATAAGTGGCCCTCACTTACTAAAATTAGCATATCTCATTTATTTTAAATGCAAATCATGCAAAATCAGTTTTCAAAGTTTGCTAATTTGATTTAAAATAGAATCCAAGTAATTAGCATGCATTTCCAAACGTTTTAAAATAGTAAGTACTCCTTAATTATGTCATGATTCGCCATCCCTGAA
Source organism: Ottelia alismoides (assembly GCA_037367405.1). Classification (NCBI taxonomy): domain Eukaryota; kingdom Viridiplantae; phylum Streptophyta; class Magnoliopsida; order Alismatales; family Hydrocharitaceae; genus Ottelia; species Ottelia alismoides. Next base: position 718,821 of record JAZKJV010001895.1, on the reverse strand, counting down.
ACAGTGGATACATGTTCATTAAAATGATCACAACTAGAGTTATCGGATTCCAAATCACACAAACTCAAATCTCACAATTTCCTTAATTAATGGGAAACTATAATCAAGTGATAATTTCGTGTGTAAAAATTTTAAACAAAGCCTAAAATATTCGTAAAACAAGGCTACGAAAATGAAATGCGATAACATTTTCACAATCCCAAATGAGCCCAAGTCTTCCCTAAGTTTATGGATAGTATCCAAAACATACAACCTAAGGCTCTGATACCACTTATAGGATATTTAAGTATCCATAAGCACATCACAGAAGCCTGATGATTGCATCATATACGATCAAGAGTGACTATTCATACTAGCTGCTCAGTGTAGAGGAATTGAAAATTTTTCAATGATAAACTACACGATCCAAGAACACTTCTTTGATCATTTCATTTAACTGTATAATAGATATATGGATGCCTTTTGTAGAATGGTTGCGATCGAGCCTCTAAGATAAGAGACCTCCTATCTCAAGTCCGATCTGTCAGATGAGATACTTGCGAGCACGGGGATAAGTCACGTGCTTCTCGCAATCCAAGTCGATGATCCAAGCAGTAGATCTATTGATCTCATCTCACGAGATTGAATGCCTTCTTCACGATTGAAATGCACCAATGAATATAGATAACCAAGAGTCGTCAAAGAAGCGACACAATGGCAGAGCGACGACGAAGGCGACCTCTCTATGAGAAGAGTGGACGGCCACTCAAGGAGAGAGAGAGGGGAATTGGCATGAGAATGTGAAAGAGAGAGACATCATAATCGTGTAACTCGAAGAGCAAGGGGAGACTATTCTTATATAGGGTTTTGGAGTCCATGAATCCCAATCCATGGACATTACACAATTAATGGGTGAGATTGATTTGTGTTTCTTTCAATGCCATGATGTTGTAAAAAGCACACCAACAAATGATTTAATTTAAAATAATTTATATTGATAAATCAATATAATTAATTTCAAAATTGAATCATTTTACTAGTATTGAGATAATGAGGAACTAACCTCATCGCCTAAAAAGGGAGGGGGGGGGGGCGACCTCCCTATTCCTAATTGAGATTAGTGACCATCCACCCTCATGGGGTGGAATGAGTCCATGTCCTCAATTTCTCATGAGATCTCATTATCTCATGATATCTCCGAGATTTACAACATCTCTTGTTTTAAATAATTTCACAAAAAATAATTCATTATTATCTTATAAAGATTGCAATCATGCCATTGAAAAAATGTGAATCACATTCATATCCCAAAAACAAAATGTAAATTATATTTTTAATTAACCATCCAATGTGAATCCAATTCACATCAATAATTAATAAACAAATATAAATCACAATAGTCTCTCTCTAACATATTATAAATCACATTTATAATATACATGAATAACTGGATAATGTTATCCATATTATTCATATCCATAATAAATAAATCATATTTAATTATATTGGATAATCATTCTCATGTATTCAAATGATATGAATCAAATTCATTTATGATGATTTAATTATCTATTTCTCAATGCTTACATATAATTCAACAATGGAGTTATTCTTGAACTCTTTCAAGAATAATGTACTTTCTCCGCAGATACTTGGAGATAATGACATGGCGATTGTATTTTTCACGTATAGCGACTTGGATATTGATATTACATCTCAAATATAGATCTCAAGGACCTCTGACAGATGCTTGATTTAATCAAGGTTGCAAATCTAATCTTCTCATTGCATCCTAAACTCATTCAGATCAATGTCTAACACTTGGACCAACATCAGATTACTTCTCTATTGAGAGGAGTCACTAAAATCCAGACTTATTTCATCACTCCCTTGTAATGGAAGCATCTTAGTTGTACAATCATTTATGATCACATCACCCTCAAGTATTCCTAATACCTGTACATCCTGCATACTGGAATACCTATGATAACCCGAAGATATAGATTAATTTTACACTGTCATCTTCAGGGTTACACCATCAAGTTTCTCATTCTCGGTCATTGGGATTTGGTATCGATCATATGCTTTTCAAAAGCATATATCATACGTTCAAATTCTTGTCATGCTTCCAAAGCATGATAACCATGCATGGAATTTGATCTGTCCCAATACCTCATGAGTGAGATCATGTCTTTCGATTCACAAGTGAACATGTATGATCCCTTTGAGATATCGTATTACTCATATGACCTTGTATGCACACCAGTGCGCCAGTGTATAGACCAGTGCACCGGTGTATAGACCTTGGTTAGATAATCAACCTATTGGTCTGCCAAATGTACATACTCAGACTTATAGTAATACAACAGTCTCCGATCATAGGAGGCATGCCTATATCGTGACATTATATTAAACATGACCTTAGTTTTCTCGATCTCATTAAGTCAACTCTTTGACCTAACTAATCTGACACCTTTGAATCTTTATTCCCATGCAGAGGACCTGCATCAATAGGTTTGTCAGATATAAACCTAAATGAGAAAAGGATTGCCATCTCCTACTCATGTTGGAGATCATCTCCTAATAATCATTTAATGGTGCTTGATGAGTCCTCAATCTAACTCCTTAGAAATTCATCCAAGCACCAGCCTCTATGATTCAGTTTTGAATCAACAGCTATACGATCATTAAGATGGCCATGGTAATGACCCTAATTGTACGGAGGGACCTTATAGTGCATTCAATCAATTAATCTCAGAAAAAGGAGTGAAAAGGATCAATAACATTTATTTATAAATCAAACATTACAATAACATTTATTGTAAGAATGGTTCGCCCCGGGCTCATGTGGCTAACACTGTTGTTGCGTTGGTTGTGGAGGATTCATCAGTGATTATTTGAACTACATCGACAAAGGTCAGGAAAGTGTCATGTCTAAGGTACAACTTCAGTAACTGACCGTTGACAATGGATGGTTATGCGTCAAGCGACAAATCTAATATCAAAATGCTTCCACTGTCCCACACTTCTTTTACTATGAATGGCCCTATCCATTTACTCTTTAATTTGCCCAGAAATATCTTCAACTTTGCATCAAATAGCCACACATTCTGTCCAGTCTCAAAGGTCTTTTGTCTGATGTGCCGGTCATGCTGGTGTTTAACATTCTCCTTGTACATCAAGGTGTTATCATAAGCGTAATCTCAGAATTCCAGGAGCTTATTCAGATCTTCTTTTCTTTATTAACCACCTTTACGTGAGTCCAAGTTGCAGATATTGATTGTCCGTAATGATTTGTGGATTATTTCCATGAGCAAATGGCAAGCTTTTCCATACACAAGACTATAGGGAGACATGACCAAAGGAGACTTGTAAGTTGTTATGTATGCCCAAAGGATAGAGTCCAAGAGTTGGGACCACTTTTTCTCTGTCTTCACAAGCTTCTGCAAGTTCGTGTCTTGATTTCTATGTTTGATAGTTCTGCCATGCCATTGGTGTGGGGATGATAGGGAGACGTGACTCGGTGCTCGATGCTGTACTCCTTTGTTAATTATCTGACCTCTCTATTAATGAAGTGATCACCCCCGTCTGATATCAGAATAATCAGAATGCAATACTGCGAGATGATGTTATCTCTCAGAAATTGGCACACAGTGCGGCTGTGAGTGGATTGGATGGGAATAACTTCAAACCATCAACTCATGTAGTCAATGATAAGAAAGATGTTCTCAAATCCATGACTGTTGGGAAAGGGTCCCATGAAATCAATGCTCCATGTATCGAAAACATCAGAAATCTTAATAAATTTCAGGGGCATTAGGTCCTTTGTTGTATGGTTGCCTCCCAATCTCTGATACTTAGTGCAATGCTTCACATCTGTTTCGGCATCCTTGAATAGTGTCGGCCACCAGAGGCCATACTATAGTACTTTTGTTGTCGTTTTGTCTCTTTATTGGTGTCCATTAGATTCGAGCAAGAGACAATGCTCGAGGACACTTAGATGATCCTCATGAGGAATACACCGACACCAAATGCAGTCTACTCCTTACCTTAATAGAAGTGGGTCTTCCAATTAGTAGAAATGGATTTGGGACAAGAATTTGTCCTTCTTGATATTCATCCAATCTTGTGGCACTACCCCAGATATAAGGTAGTTCACGATATCGGTGTACCAAGGGACGAAGTCCGTGGTAAGAATCGAATTGTCTGGAAAGGTGTATGAGATGGATGCACAGCTAAGTTGAGGCTCTTGTTGTTCAATTCTAGAAGGTGATCTGATACCACATTCTGGATTCCAGGCTTGTCTTTGATCTCCAAATCGTACTCCTAGAGAAGAAGAATCCACCTCATTAGTCTAGGCTTGGCATCCTTCTTCTGTTGTAATTACAAGATAACAGAGTGGTACGTATAGATGTTAACTTTAGATCCAAGCTTATAGGATCTGAACTTCTCAAGGGTGCATACCACAACAAGCAATTCTTTCTCTAAGACAGAGTAGTTTCTCTAAGCTTCATCTAATATTATGCTAGCGTAGTGAATGGAATAGGGCACCTTGTCTTTCATTTGTCCTAACTAAACCCCAACTGCAAAATTTGATTCATCTGTCATGATATCAAAGGGTAGAGACCAATCAAGCCGCTATAGGACTGGAGCTTGAGTGACTATCTCCTTCTATTGATTGAACGAAAGGAGAACCTTATGATTAACATGAAACTCGATCTCCTTGCAAAAAAAATCAGTGACAGGTTGGACGATGCGGCTGAAATCTCTGATGAATTTCCAGTAGAAACCCACATGCCCCAGGAATGAACTCACATTTCTAACACTATGAGGTGGCTCTAGATAGGCATTCACATCCACCTTTGCCAGGTCGACTTCCATGCCACGTTTGGAATAAAACGTGACCCAACACAATCCATTCTGTGATCATGAGGTGGATCTTTTCCCAAGAGAGTACAAGGTTGACTTCTTGACATTTCCGAAGTATTGGTCTAGGTGTTTAAGACAAGAATCAATGTTGTCACCATAAACAGAGAAGTCATCCATAAATACCTCGAGAAAACCACCAACCATATGAGTAAAGACTGCAAGCATGCACCTATGGAATGTGACAGGAACAATGCACAAACCAAAGGGCATTCTCCTGAAGGCGTAGGTGCAAAACGTGCTAGTGAAGGTAGTTTTCTCTTGGTCTTCGGGGGCAATTACCACATGGCTGTACATGGAGTACCCATCCAGAAAGTAGAAGAACTCCTTGCCGGCCAATCTTTCTAGTAGCTGATCAATAAATGGCATGGGAAAGTGTTCCTTCTTTGTTGTGGCATTAAGGCGGTGGTAATCAACTCATGCACGACATGATTTCGGTACTCGAGTAGAAATCTCCACTCCTTTTTCATTGGTGACCACTGTAAGCCCTTATTTCTTGGGAGCTGCGTGCAGAGGGCTCACCCATTTTCAATCGGAGATGGGATAAATGAAGACCACTCACCCATTTTGTGATTTCTTTCATGACTACATCCCACAAATTTAGGTTCAGTCTTCTTTAAACCTCCCAGGGTGGCTTGACATCTTCTTCTAAGTAAATTTGGTGTGAGAACAGAGTAGGATTTATCCTGCAGAGGTCTGATACATGCCAACCAGGTGCCTTGTGTTTTTTCTCTAGAACCTCAAGAACTCGAGATTCTTGTTTCGGGGTCATGTTACTGCTAATGATAACCAGATACATATTCTCTGCACCCACAAGGAAGGTATAGTGGAGGCATTCCAAAAGTGGCTTTAATTCTGGTTCCAATTTGGCCTACTTCTCACTCACATCAGAAACTGTGTTGGTAGGTGGATGATCTGCCATGACTTTGGAGGTGCTGCTCACCTCAATGACTTGTTGTTAAATTGACAACGTGTCAATAAAATCTGCAAAGAATTCATCATGTTCGATCTAGCATGAGTTTTCTGAATCTAATAGATGCATCAGCAATTCAGAATCTGTCTCGCAAGTGATATCAGAGCTTGAGTTCACTGTGCTTTCCAAGTCCTCCTCGGGTGAGAGGATTTCCAGGGTCCATGTATCATTTAAAGAGAGTTATGCATCTCTAATTTCTGTAATAAAGTCACAGTCTACTTCAGGCGGTGCTGCATGACTATCATCAGATATGACTTTTGGCTCACTGACCATATCTATGGTAACTCTGTTGCTGCTCGAGCTAAACGTGATCTTCCCAGACGCATAGTCAACCATAGCCTCGATAGTTTGAAAGAATGACCATCCAAGAATAATCAAGATCAAATGTGATGGTGCACGAATGTCCATATCAAAGACTACAAAATCAATAGGAAACTGCACGAGATAAATCTCGTATTTATCATCATAATTCAACACATTTAACTCTCTTGATTAAGTTAATCACAGAGATTCAATAACTAATTTAAAACTAATTACTAATTAGTGTGTTGTTTATAATTGACTATAATAATATATATTATTATAACCCTATTATGGTGTAATATTTTATGTATTTATTTCTTATTAAAAAATAAATAAAAATTAGATAATATTGTATATAAATTAAGTAACATAAAAGAAAATAAAAATACAAAATAAAAATCAAAGAAAATTATTTTATAATTTTTTTTATTATTTAATTTTTATCCATGTAGCTGACATCTGATCTCTATGACTTCTAAATGAAAGTTTTATATTTCATCAAGATATATAACTTTCATGTTCAACAATTTTCTTGATTGGACTCTTAATTATTTCTTATATAATTTTCTTTGATTTATACATTTATCATAATTCTGATTGGGCCATGTGGCGCATCCTCAACCGCCCACGTGGCCCGCATCTTTGGTCACCACCTGTTTACTATTTAGGCCATCTGATTTGCCACATTTGAAGGCTGGGATTGGACTATCTCCACTTTTTTCTGAGCCATCTGATATTTGATCATATGTGATCCTGGCTGCTATATTTCGCCCAAACCACAACCATTGGATCAGAAGATCCAACGGTGCTTGTGTCATCTCAAACCTCCAGCACCTCTTCCAAGCGATGCAACTCTTTGTTCCCAAGTAACTTCTCCGATTTTCGCCAACCCCCATACACACCATCATCCTACTAAACCACCATTAACTCCTTCATCATTCAACCTTTGTCCATGACAACTCCATAAAAATAGGCTCCCTTAACTTCCCTAATAGGTGGTGGTAGTTTAAACCACCACCTTAGTTAGCTACCTCTGAATTAATCCTCCTTCAAATACATCATCGCCACCCGTTGAAGTGGATATCCACAACTTCACGAGCTTAGTCCTAGCCATCTTTCCCTTTATGTGACAGAGATCGTGACCGAGGTCGAGCGACGATGGGCGTATGACTCCGGTGAGATCCACAAGCATCATGTCATGTTGTAGCTATTAGATCACGTTGCCTGAGCTTTAATCCCTTGCCCGGATTGTCAAGTTTAGACCTGCGAAGTTCTCAAGCATTGCATTGTGCTTAGAATTCTTCAAAATCATCGATTAAATGTGTCATCTTCTAAGTAAGTAAATCAATCATTCTTCCTTTTCAATTAGTGTTTTCTTATTTATTACAGAACGTACGTTATCTTACCTCTTATTCTGAGCATATTAAAATCTTTGGATTCGATCCATTATCCATGCATATTCCTCTAGTTAATCTAATCATTTCTCCATCTTTGTATGCATGTCGATCCATTTTAGATGGTTCTTCGACTTGGAACGCGTTTATGGATCTTTTCTCTCACGTAATACGATCCCTTCATTGTGTCCCATATCTAATTAAAACCATTCGCGTGGTCTTTTTCTGCGGTTCTACTAACATTACAGGTCGGCATAATTTCAATGGTTGGATTTTGAAACCAAGCTCGGATCTCCAAATTCCACTTCGGCAATACTTCATCTACAGATCCATACAAGGTGCTTTCTCACTTCTTTAGCCCTTAATCTTCTTCACGGAGCACCTACGAAGGTCATCGGACATTCATTGGTAATCGAGGAGCAAGAAAGAGAAGGAGCAGTCTTATCAGAGAACCGCCCAAACTCCACCAGAGAGGAGGAGTTAAAGAAATCAAGTGGAGTAGTTGTTGTTGGATCCCCGAGAATTGGGCATGATCCAATGGTTATAATCGATCCACGTTGGCATCCGAGGTAACGTTTCAAACCTCCAGTTTGGATTTTGAACCTCTGGCCCGAACCTCGCGCGAAGCATCAAAAGGAGACATATGGCCCGAGCCTATATTCTCGAGCCCGACAGGATCACGTGATTCACGTACGTGATTGGGCAAATTTCTACAACCACCTTGACCTTTTCAGATTTTACAGATAAGTCCTCCTGATTGTGTCATAATTGCAAATTAGCCTTTGTGGATTATTGTATTTGCATTTCAGTCAGTTTTTCTTGAAAAAATGCCCCTGGATTGAATATTTAATATATTTTTATCAACGTATCCAAATGAAGTGATTTAGGTCTTGTTTGAAAGCTAATTTGATGCTCTATCTTTTGGTGTGATTTATTACGAATTTTATTCTATAAATCATGTTTTAATTATTCCTTCTTTTAAGTTCTTAGTTTGATCTATAAATGCACTTGGAACTGAATTGAACATCAAAAATAAAACCTAATATGCATGTTGAATCAAAGTGACTTGTTGTTAGTTGTTTATTATTAAAGTTATTAAATCAATAAGTGAAGAAATTGTTGGTTAAATGATTTAACATAATAAATAGTTCAAAAGATAAAACTTTATTGAATGCTTTTTAGACTGATATTTTTATTTGCGATATTAAGCTTCAGAATTCTAATTGAATCAATTCATGGTATTTGTGTGAATACTCCAAGTTGTCTTTTGGGTGTCTATTCATAATGTGTTCATCATAATCATGTTGTGTGTGCTTCATTGTTTTCACCTAATTTATTTGCATAAAAATGTATTAAAATCTTGTCTTGTTGTGATATGCATAAATTCATTATAATCATACTATAAGTTTCTATATTATATTTAACAGTTAAAATTAATCACCAAATTGCTTGTATCCTTGTATTCAACCCTGGACTTCACAAGTTAACAATTAAAGCCGAATCCTCTTTATAAAGATCATTTATTCAGTTATGTATGACACACTAAGTGCCCATGCTATAACATATCATTTTTAATACATTTGTGATTTTTGGATTTAATTATTTCTAAGCTTGATTGATTGATTGTGAGTTTGTGTTGTTCTATGAGTTCTTCTTAATTACTTATTTTAATCTCTCTATAATTTTTTCTAATAAGTCTTTTGTTTTTTGAAGGACCGCAGAAGCAAGGAGCTTGGAGTAACTTGCTAGAGAGCCCATGAAGCAATTCATTTTGTAGAGATTAATCAGATTAATTAAAGTCTACTTCATTGAGTTTTAAGTAACTGCCCAATTATAATGGTTCTCGATTGAGCTCTTGTGCATGTAAAAAAAGCCTGTTTATCTTTATTATACATTGTGTGGTTGTGTCGAGAGTGGTTCTCCCCTTGAGTGACGTTTTATATCAATGCACTATGCCAAATAGAAAGGTCGCATGTCATTCTTGCTTGATCTTTCTCATAATTTAGGACACACTACAAAAATCTAAAAAGATTCAGAATTGCAAAAATCTTAGGAGAATCATAGACGCACGTACCATATGTTCTACTTAGTCAAAATTAATTGATTTCTTCACCGCTAATAGAACTACTGCTTAGGTGCGAAATTTTCTACATGCATCATATAGCTTGATTTATAAATTTTGTTCTGCATCCACATGGAGAGTGCTGGGAAGCATTGTAAGTATCTCCAACGACTGCTTGCATCATTAGTTTCCGACTACATGCTATTTTTCACTTTCTCCCACAGTTTTCACCAATTTAGAGTTAGTAACCTTAGACATCATAGGGTTAGCCAAGATTACAATAGGCTCAAAGCCCTCCCTTTTGCCTTAAAGGACAAGGCGAATTATTGGATGAAGAACTTCGGGGTAGTGGTGGCTACTTTTGCGCATTTTAAGGACCTCTTCCTGAAAAAGTTCTACCCTTTTACTAGAACTTACTTGGTGCGTTCACACATCACGAGTTTCTCCCAACTTCCTAATGAAACCTTCTGTGAGACATGGGAGATATTCAAGGATCTTTTACAGAAGCGTCCTTGTAAGGGCTTAGAGCCTACAATCCTAGTTCAGTCGGTTTATTGCGGTTTACACCCTGAGGTGCATGGTTTGATTAGTGCTGCTTGTGGAGGCATCTATACGTCACGAGGTGCGAACACTGTTTGGAAGGTGTTTGAGAGAATGGTCGAGACAAGCAGAGCACAAACCGCGATGAGAGCTCAGTTAGAGACCCCATGCCATTCACATCTAGCAGGGGTGTAAAGGCTTCTGTAGATCCTCTTGATATGGGCTCAATAGCATATAAACTCAAAGTGGTTGAAAGGATAGATAGACAAATGAATAAGTTGAATAAAAACTTATTCAAATTACCTAAAAAGATGGTGGAGCTTATTGAAAGGGCATCCAAGATGATGGTACATGCCGTGACTGCATCTGCTGCTCTAGTTTACATTGTTCATCATATTCAGGAGCAACAGATCTCAGGGCCACCACAACCATGGGTAGAGGACCAACCTTTAGCACATTCTTGTCAGCAGTAGCAACTGTCTATAGAAATAGTCATCGAGGAGCCTTCCCAAGTGTGGGAAGTAAATGGTGATTGGCACACACATGAGCCTGCTAGACAGGGGAGTTCTGGGGATCGTTTCTCATACCATCATCCCCAAACTATCTATAACACATCATTTACTACTACATCTCTTCCAACACCGCAAATCCCTAGTTCCGCTCCTTATCAGGTGCAATGACGGCGACAACAACAGTTCATGCATCAACAAACATACTAGATGGGCCAACAGGGTCCGCAAGTTCAACAACAGACCCAACAATAACAACATTCTTATGGCCATCAAGGCCATTCTTTACGTTCATATTTTACTTCATCTTCTTCACAGTAACAACATTCATCTTCAGGTCCAGTCAGTTTCCAGCAACATATGTTAGAGGAGTTGTGTTCCTACATGAATGAAGTACAAGATTTGCAGGTTGACTTAAACCATCTATCTCATTTACATGATGAACGCACTGTTCGTACTACATCCATTCCAGCACAGGTTCAGGCAAATCCCAATAGCTTGAACATATCTTGAAACAATAATTAGATCAGGTATACTATACAGATTCTCACCGATCTGGTCACGAGATCTTTCCGTTTGATTGTATTAATCACATGTCCCTTAGGAATGAATGGATCGTGGTTTTACCTGATCGAGCTAGGGACATGGAAAGGACAGACTCTGAAGCTCAACCTGAGGAGATTTCAGATGAGGGTGAAGCTAGGCATTTTCAGAGAGATCACCATAAGAAGAAGATTTCCAAGAAGAAATTAAGGAGGAGTACAAGAATGAAGCAGTACGCATAAGATTCGGAATCTACGAAGGACCTTGCACCTTTAGATAAGGAGAAGGCACATTCAACAGGCATTCCCTTTCCTATAGCAGATAATTCAGTTGTTATTCCAATTGTAAAATATTCGAATGTGAAAAACTCAGTTTCTCTTAATAATAAAGAGCATGTTTCTGTTTATGATTCTGAGTCTTCACATTAGTCTTTACCTATCCCTTTCCCCCATGCTCTTACAAAAAGAAAGCGCATCATTAATAAGATTCAGAAAGGTGATCCTGAAATGGAATGATTATGTAGAGATAATATCATCATTAAAGTTCCATTTGATGAATATGTGGCCAGTCCATCTGCATTCAAAAAGTACTTGAAGGTGAGATGCACACCTAGCGGAGTTAGCAGGAAGAAACCAAACAACTACGTCAAATCCTTGTTTTATCAGTTGCTAGTACATTTTGTCTCAAGAATCAAAAGGTGCCTCAGTAGAAACAAGATGTAGGTGAACATTATGTTGTGAGTCATATCGATGACAAAGCGTTTGCATGCCCTCTCTTAGATAATGCTTCTTCGATCAACTTATTACCCTTTGCCTTATATGAGAAACTAAAGTTGGGACCATTACTAAATCTAGATCATTACTTTAGTGTGTGGATAAGTCAATGAAAAAGTCTAAGGGTGAGGTCAAGAATGTCATTATCTCGATTGAGGATAAGACTACAGAGTGGACTTCACTGTCTTTGACATGGATATCCATAATCCATGGAGAGTCACATATTATCCTTGGGCGGCCCTTCCTTAGGATCTCTGGAGCTTTATTTGATTATAAGACATGGATGACGAAATTCCGTTCACAAGGCAGAGAAGTGGAATTACAGATGAAGCAGCGACCTGATTCAGAATCCAGCACAGATTTCTCTTCCCTTTCAGAGGCAGACTATGGTGGTTAACACAGTCTACATATGGGCACATAACCCAACAGTACAGAGCGAGACCCTCTCATCTAGAGAGGATAGTGTACACAGAGTAGTTATTTATACATTGCTAGAGTTCTTGAATAATGCCTCCCCCTATTCTCTCGATGACTTAGAAGTCCCTTTGGACTTGTTAGTTCCTCCTCATTTGGAACAATCAAGAGAAATAGATGCTGAGTCAAACACGGATTTGAATGAATTACCATCTTTCTTTGGCAATCTGACTCTTTATTTTTCACTTCAGTTCATGGACAATATTACTAACAAATCATTTCTACTAAGCGGCACAGATCTAGATTCAGTGATAGTTCAGCTAGATGTACGTGACAATTCTTCTTTACCAGAGTTAAAGCCATTACCTCCTATACTCAAGTATTCCTTCCTTACAGGATCAAAGAATAAGTTTCATGTCATCATTAGTTATAAGTTGACTGTAGATCAAGAGACTATATTGTTAGAGGTATTAGATAAGAATCGTAAGGCTATAGGATGGACTGTGTCGAATCTCGTGGGTATAAACCCTGCACTTTGTTCACACCAGATTTTTGTTGAGGATAATGCTAGACCTTACCGTGAGTTCCAAAGGAGACTTAATACAAATCTACGGGAAGCAGTTAAGAAGGAAAAAGAGAAATGGTGTGGCACATGCTTTATTTACCTAATCTCTGACTCCAAATGGGTGGCATCGTTATATGTTGTCCTAAAGAAGTCGAGAATTTAGATGATCACCAATGAGTAGGGAGTTGAGATTGCTACATGAGTACCTATGTCGTGGCATGTCTGTGTTGATTATAAGCACCTGAATGCTGCGGTCAAGAAAGATCACTTTCTCTTACCTTTTATTGATTAGATTTTGGAGAGATTAGTGGGAAAGAGTTCTTCTATTTTCTTGATGGGTACTCTAGCTAAAATCAAGTAGCCATCGCCCTTGAGGACCGAGAAAAACCACTTTTACATGTCCCTTCGACACATATGCATTCACACACATGCCATTTGGGCCATACAATGCCCCAGGTACATTTCAGAGATGCATATTTAGCGCATTTGGACCGAGGGCTTCAGAGGCGTAGAGAGGTGAATCTGGTACTCTCCTAGGAAAAAAGTCATTTTATTGTTAAGGAGAGTATCGTGTTGGGGCATGTCATCTCCAAGAAGGGAATGGAGGTTGACCCGGCTATGGTGGACATGATAAAGAAACTTGATCCACCAACCAACATTAAGTTCGTAAGGTCATTTTTAGAGAAAGTCAGATTTATTCAGGATTTTTCTAAGATTGCCCGACCCCTGACTGAGCTCTTAGGAAAGGATACTGAGTTCTTTGTAGATTAAGAGTGTCTTGAGGCCTTCGAGCTCCTTAAGAAAAAGATTTGTGACTCACCTATGTTACAAGCTCCAGATTATTCTCTTCCCTTTGAGATCATGATTGATGCTTCAGGTTTTTTATATAGGAGCCGTATTGGGGCAAATGCGAGATCGAATTCCATTTGTTGTTCACTACATAAGCAATGTTTTGGATCCCACACAGAGAAATTATACAGTGATCGAAAAAGAGATGCTTGTTGTAGTCTAGGCTTTAAAAAAGTTTAGATCTGTTATTGTTGGCCAAAAAAGTGACATTCTATATGTATCATTCAGCCATTATAGTGGAAAAGAAGGACGCGGAGACGCATCTTCTTAGGTGGATATTGCTACTCCAGTAATTTAATTTTGAAATTAAGGATAAACTTGGAATAAAAACGTAGTGCTTGATCATCTTTCGAAGATTGAAATAAAGGATTCCCATGACAATGAGCCTATTCGAGAGACCTTTCCAGATGAATATTTGTGTCATAGACTCACTCCAATGGTATGCCAACATGGTAAACTTTCTTTTCTCCAAGAAAGTTCCTCAAGGTAGGACTAGGAACAGTATAGACCGACTCATGTCGAATTCGAGGAAATATCATTGGGAGGATTTGTTCCTTTTTTTTGAAGGACTAGATTGTATGTGGAGAGAAGGTGTATTCCTCAGGAGGAATATTACAATGTTCTCATGTATTGTCATTCATTTGACGCTAGAGGACACCATTTCAGAAACAGGACGACTCACAAGGTGTTTAGTGTGGTTTCTTTTGGCCAACTTCATTTTGAGATGCCTTTGATTTTGTACGGTCGTGCCCTGTTTGCTAGAGGATGGGAGGGACTATTGGGTCTAGAGATGAGATGCTCATGCAACCTATGATTTTTTGTGATGCTTTGATGCTTGGGGTAGAGATTTTATGTGTCCCTTCCGTAATAGACAAGGTTTTGAGTACATTTTGTTAGTAGTTGATTACATGTCAAGATGGGTGGAGCCTATCCCAACCCGAGCCGCAGATGGTTTATCAAGGATTATATCATTTCACGGTTCAGGGTAGTCAATGTTTTGATATCTGATGGGGGGAGCCATTTTGTAAATGGAGTATGGATTTGAGCATAGAATAACCAGTCCTTATCACCCTCAATCAAACGACATGGCAACCGTTTCGAATAGGGAGGTGAAGAGAATTCTTCAAAAGTTAGTCCATCCAGATAGGAAGAATTGGTCTCAGTTGTTGGACCAAGTTCTATGGTCTTACAGGATGACCTGCAAGACTCCTCTTGGCACTTCACTTTTCAGGATGATTTATAGCAAGCCATGCCATTTGCCCGCTGCGTTAGTACACAAATCTGAATGGACAATACAAAAGATAAACCACAGCTGTCACTTAGGGAACTTGTGTAGAGGCCTCAACTTAAATGAACTGGTGGAAATCCGCAACTGAGCATTTGACAACAACATGATCATAAGGGAAAAGTTAAGAAGTGGCATGATATGCATATTAGATGCAAGAACTTTGTCCCTAGACAAAAGGTAAGGTAGTTTAATGCTAAGTTAAAGATTTTCCATTGTAAACGTAAGTCAAAGTGTACAGGTCCTTTTATTGTTAAGGAAGTGCTTGAGAATGGTAGTGTAGAGATTTCAGAGCTTCTTGATAATGCACCTTCCTTTCTGATTAACGCGTAGTTACTTAAGCATTTTGTAGAATCCAATGAAAGGTTAACTCCCTTAGAGCTGATTGACTTCATGCCTATGGATTCAATTTCTTAAGCAAGGCATGATCTTCATAACAGATTCACACATCAACATGTTCATTTCTAGAAGATTAATACTAATTTTATTCTTGTAAATTCAATTCACCTCTTATTCTTTATCCTAACTACATTTGTATTTATCTTCCCTTAGGCTATTCTCAGTCTGAGTATAGGGGGAGATTGTCCTTAACTTCTTCTTTGCGCCTATCTCTCCTTTGTATTTATCTTTATATCTCTACTTAGGTTTTTCACAACAAAAGTAAAGGGGGGATCTTCCCTGTATATTCGTCATAATTTTTTTCTTTTTCATGCTTACACTTGCATTATTCTCAACTCAATTCTTGTAGATTGTTTTATGCTTAGTTGAGCTATGACTTCATATCACTTTGTGCTATGAGGACATAGCAAAAACTAAGTACTGGGGGGTCTACCGTTTATATTACATATATACTCTAGCCATAGCTGATAAATTTAATTTTTTGATGCTCTTGGGGTTATGGGTATCGTATTATAATTTTGAACTAAGTTTTGTATAAAATATTTAGAAATGATTTTTGAAAACTATATACATATTTGACATGATTTTCAAGTGTTTTACACGGTTTGTGAAAACTCAGGTTGACATTGTTTTTAAAATCATGTGCAAAATGTTTTGAAAACTTATATCTATGTGACTTTGTTTGCAAATTTTTTTTCCAAATTCTTTTCGAATGCTAAGAGTGTAAATAAGACTGTCTAATCAAATTTCATTCAAAATCCAATAAAAATAAGAAAATTCATTAACTATTGTGTCTCCTCAGTATTCTTTAGTGTTTTAAGGCTCTCTCTGTTAGGAAGACACAATTGAAACATAAGTCAGCTTGTGCTTTTAGATCTCGAACATCCAATCTTGATTTCTAAGGAGCTAAAGTTTGTAATGTTGTTAAGGGTATCCTAGTGTATCACTGAGTGTCTTTATATTGTTTTGTTAAGGGTGCCCACTCTGTTGTCCTTGTCTTAATTAAATTTAATTTTTTATGTAAATAACTAACACACAAACTTATTAATTGGTGTTATTCTTTGACACCATCACTATGCACTTAAGGCTTGAAATGATCTTTAACACTTAGTTTAAGGGGTCCTTAGACTTAGAGTTTCATGTATTAATCATTAGGGTCTTGGACTTAAAAATTTACATTATCCTAGATCGAAGATATGCATGCTATATTACATACTTAATATCTCTTAAAATAATTTGAGTACTACTCACATGCACGACTGCATTCATGATTGAGATGAGTCAAGGTAACACTAAGGAGACTGAGATTAGAAGTATGAGTTTGGACTTGATTTATATGATGCTCGAGGATGGGATAAAATTAATAACGGCTTCATGAAACCTGAATGTCAGTATCTTAGAAATTATGGGATTTGTTCTCATGCTATCTCTTGACTTTGACCTAATGTGCGAGGGTGTGATGACATTTAATTAATAAGTTAATCATTGTGCGCCAAATTTTGGTAAAAGAAATGGAACTAGTAAAAAACAAAGAAAACAAAGAAAGAAGTATTGAAAGAAAAGCTCTCACCTTACAAAGTAAAATATCAAAGAGCTTCCACCAAAGGCAAGCGCTCCCAACCATTTCATAGTGTCCACTTGGACCACTGTTAGCCATGTGAGACCGAGGCGAACCATTCCCACAATAAATTTTATTTTAATATTTGATTTATCAATAAAAGTTATTGATTGTATCACTCCCTTTATGAGATTAAATGAATGAATGCACTATAAGGTCCCTCTGTACAATTAGGGTTATGTACCACGGCCATCTTAATAGTCATATAATTGTTGATTCAATAATAGAATCATAGAGGCTGGTGTTTGGATGAACATCTAAGGAGTTAGATAGAGGACTCATCAAACACCGTCAAATGATTATTAAGAGATGATCTCAAGTCTGAGTAGGAAATGTCAATTCTATCTCATTAGGCTGATATCTGACTGATGAATCCACGTTTCATCATCTCAATATCTTGATCTTAGCAAAATCCCTGAGTAAAGCCCCAAATAAATGTCCATAAAATCAATAAATTAACAAAATAACTCTTGTAAATAAAACACATTAGTTATTTTATATCAGATTGTACAAAATAAATTAACAATTAAAAGCCACAAAATTAAAGGAGTTTTTCACCTATAATTGCCTAAAACTTCATGTATTTTTAATAATTTTATTTCAACTCCTTTTTGGCTAATTCTTTCTCTATCTTGTTCATAAGAATGTAAAAAAATACAAAAATATAAAATAAATTTAATCTCAAATAAGTGCTCCTAGATTCCAAAGACAAAAAGCCATAAAGTCCAACTTCCCGGCCAAATTCCCGCTCTATATGAACTCCAAATTCACCAAACTCACTTTTAAGTTCAAGTTAGAAAATTATCTATCCAAGGAAGTGGTTTCATTAAAATCGGAGCTCGTTTGTGAAAGTTGGATTTTGGGACCTAAATGTACATTGTATATTATGTATTTATTCATTCTTTCTTCATTTTTTATTTTATCTTTCTTAATTACTAAAAAATCCAAAAAAAATCATTGTTGTGTTGCATTTTGATTCTAGCATTTTATTGTATTTTTCTATTGTAATTATCTCTTATATAAAAGATAAATACCATTAGAAAACCTAGATCTAATTATTCTGAATTAACCCGACGTTGTCCCTTTGTCACCCTGTGTTCGACCCCGAACTTGCCCGAGATATAAATTAAGCCGAGACACTCTTTACGGAGATCTTCTCTCGGTTCTGTTTGATTTGCTAAGTACACTACTACGAACGCAGATATTACATCACGTATTTAGTGGACTCGTCACGCAAACGGATTAAGGATTAATTTAGAAAATTAGATTTAGATTTTCACTTATTCAGGTAGTCTAACCCCCGAGCCATCTTGTATTTATTCCATTTTTTTCTCATTTTTTTTCTGCTCATTTTTTATATATGTTTTGTTTTTGAACTCTCTAACATAAATTTTATTTTCCTTGCCAGGGCCCGTTGAACTTGGAGTGCATCGGAAGTCCACGGACGCGACGTGCGCCGACTGCTGAAGAGCTAGGAATTTAATTTATTTTGAGAGTAATTTTTATTTTTGTAATTTTTTTGTAATTATCGTGTTGTAATTATTTAGGTAGTTTGCTCCTTTATAGCATCACTTATTTGAGAGCTTGCGCATGTAAAGAGACTTGGACATTATTTGTGTGGTGTGTCGAGACCTATTTCACTCTCCGGTAAGGGTGGGGCTCGACTTGAGTGGCGAATTTAAGGATTAGGCACACGGTAGTATAGAATCAAATTTGTTTGTACCCATTGTAATTTAGGCCACATACATCTGAGAAGATTCACTTATCTGATAAGATTCATAATGAGACGCGCATAGACACGTACTACTTAGCTCAAATTAAATCAATTCTTCCCCTCTAATAGTATACTGTTTAGGTGTGGTTTTCTCGATCTGCATGAATTTCGTGTATCTTTAAAAATTCAGTTTTGAATAACGCATAAAGAGTGCTGGGATTCACTGTAAGTATACCTTCTTCTGAGCATGATTCATAGTTTCTCGTTTGCATTCTGATTTTTGATTTCCCTCTTGTTTTATAACTTAAGTCAAAGAGGAAATTGGGACTGAAAGGTAGACGTGCTTTTGTGTTCAGATTAATTTTCAAGTGATAACCTAACTCTAAAATTTGGACTGAATTAAGCAGGTCGATTGGAAAAAATGGAATAAAAAGAACCCCTGTTCTCGTGTGCATAAAGCCCTCATTGTTTGTTTTACTTGGAAGTGAGAGAGAGATGACCCTAGGATAGAGCCAAGCCTGGATTTCTTACTTACTACTGGTTCTTTATTTTTAGGCCATTAGCTACTTTACAGTGAGGATCTACAGGTAGCCGGTAAACGGTCCGAATTTCCTTAGCAGAGTGGGAGGTTTAGAGGATGCCTTAGTCCTCAAGTAACGAGTAGCCGTATTTATACGGTGAGTACATACTCCTATACTGGCTGAAAGTAGGTCCTACTAGTCGTAAGAACCGAGCCAGTCTGTAAGGAAAATACGAGCACCTAACAGCTCATTAATCTTTTCCAGATTGTATTTATCACTAACTAAAATTGACCAGATAATTCGACTGAACCCTTACGACCATAACGTATTGAGTTGGTGAAATCGAGGGTTGAATTGTGTTTGTATTGTGTGAGTTTACTCTGTACATTTACGTGCACCGTAGAACTAGTGCCCCATTGACTATCGTATTTTAATCGGTTCTTTTGACATTGAAGATGACTAATTGGGGGGATATTTATTCGGACTTTGCGAATATCTTGTTGAACCCTTCAAAAAGTACGTCTTCAAAAGTCCATGAGAAACCTGGACCAACCTGAACTCATGACCCTATTGAGCCCAGGATCACCCACTCTCGGGATGGTTACTCTCAAACCATTCCCTTTCTCTCTTCCCACCTCACCGAGGAAGACCTTCACCTCGGTGACAATATTCTGATTCACAAATCCTCTTCTAATAAAGACCACATTACTGACGTAGGACCTAAAGAAGATACCAGAACAATGCCTCCAAAGAAGAAAGAAGAGGAAGAAGAACACCCCGAGGACCCGATGAGAATGATACTAGCCAGATTAGATGCATCTGAGCAACAACACGCATTACTAAGAGCTCAGTTAGGATAGCTTAATGTTGGGGTCGAACCACCAATGGATGCAGCATATAACCCCGGACAGTACCGAATTCAGAACTACTTGAGTCCGGTTGAACCCACTGTTGATTTTGAGATGAAGCCGCATTTCTTTAGAACCTACTGCAACACTTTGATGGGAATGCTTCTGAGGTGCCATATGCTTTCCTAAGGGACTTCGAGCTCATATGCGCTAACCTTAGACATCCTAATGTTATCCAGGATTATATTAGGCTCACAACCCTTCCATTTGCCTTGGGTGGAAAAGCTGACTACTGGGTAATGAACTTGGGAATTACCGTCACCACTTATGCCCAGTTCAAGGACCTGTTTCTGAAGATGTTCTACCCACTATGTAGAACTAACATGGCGAGGATGCGTATTATGAGTTTTTCCCAACTACCCCAAGAAGCCTTATGTGATTCATGGGAACGATTCAAGGACATCCTGCAGAAGTGTCCCTGTCATGGTCTAGATGGCAGCATTTTGGTCCAGTCGTTCTTCACTGTTCTCAACCCTGATATGCAAAGTTTAGTGAGCGCTGTCTGTGGAGGAAACTATACATCACGAGGAGCAGATACTGTGTGGAAGTTATTCAAGCAGATGGCTGAAACTAGCCGCTCATAAATGGCCAACATAGCCTATACATCATCCCCCAGTTCACTCTCATTTGGAGGGAGAAAATCAGAAGTAGTCGATCTCTCTCAGGACGTGATCCCTAGCATGGGACTCCTTGCAGACAAGCTTACTGTAGTCGAGAGGATTGATAGGAGAATTGATGAACTGGACTAGAGCATCTCAAGATTCCAAAACAAATGGAGGAGTTGACTGATAGGGTATCTAAGATAAAGATACCTGCCGTGACTGCACCCTCTGCTCCCGTATACCAAGTTCACCATATTCAGGAGCAGTTGGTGTCAGGGCAACCCCAGCCATGGGAGCAGTACCAATCCTATGCCCACTCTTTCCAGCAGCCACCTCCATTATCAGAGACATTTCAGGAGGAGCCTCCACTAGTTTGAGAGGTGAATGGAATATGGTATACTCAGGACCCTGCCAGGCAGGGAAGTACGGGAGACCGACAGACCTACCAACGTCCCCCGACCTTTGATAACACCGTATTCACCTCCACACCACCTCCATCACAACAGACACCCCAACAACAGCGACATCAGTACCAGCAGTATGGATGATAGGGCCATTACTAGGCGGGCCCGCAATCTCAGCAGATACCCCAACAACAGTAGAGGAAGTACCCTGGCCAATAGGGCCATTCTTCCCATTCTTCTTCCCAGTCTAATCCGCTTCCGTCATCGTCTGGACCCGTGGATATTCAACAACATATACTCGATGAGCTCCATTCCTACATGAATGAAATTCATGACTTATGGGTGGATGTCAACTGCCTGTCCAGATGGCGATACGAGCAGACTGCACCCTCTACCTCAATCCCAACCCACGTTCAGGCTAATCCCAATAGCCTGAACCTATCTAGTTCTCAGCAGCACTTTAGGTTTACTATTCATCATCTCCTAGATCTGAACATGAGATTCTTTTGTGTGACGAGGCTAACCACATGTCACTCAGGAGCGGAAGGACCGTGACCGTACCTGACCGGGCGAGGGACATGAAGAGGGGCATCTCTGGAGCTCTACCTAAGGAGTCTCCAGAGGACAAGGAGGAGAGGCATCATATTTTGGAGCCCCAACAGCACCTTTCGAGGATTTCTACTCAGGGAGCCAAGAGGAGAAGGAGAACACGTATGCAGCATCGGCATCATGGATACACTTATTATTCTACACAGGACCTTGCATCTCCGATTGTTGCAGATAACATTCCAGCTTCTATTCCACAACCTATAGTAGATAGTCTAGATTTTGATTCCATGTTGCATCAAAAAGATTCTCGTATGAAGAACTCTGTTTCAGTTAATGCAAAGAATGATCTTCCAGTTCATGATTCAGATACTTCATCTTCTGTTTCCCTGGCTTCAATCCCTTTTCCCCGTGCTCTTACGGCAGGAAAGTGCATAAAAAATATTCAGAAAGATGAACCCGATATGGCATGGATTTGTAAAGAAAATTTCACTGTAAAGGTGTCATTTAATGAGTATGTGGCTAACCATAATACATTCCATAAATACCTTAAGGTGAGATGCACACCAACAAGGGTTAGGAGGAAGACAGAGAACCAAAATATAAAGACACACGTCTTGTCAAAAGTCACAACCTATTGTCTCAACAATCAGACATTGCCAAGGAAAAAGAGAGACATGGGTGCTCAGTATGTGGAGAGTCGTATTGACGACATTGTGTTTACACGCACTCTCTTGGTAACGGTTCTTCGATCAACTTACTTCCCTTAGCCTTATATCTGAAATTGGAGTTGGGACCATTTTGCAAATCTAGAGCTTTACTCCAATTTGCAGATCGTTCAGTGAAGAGACATAAGGGAGAAGTAAAGAACGTAGTTATCTCTATTGAGGGGCAGAACTATCAGGTTGACTTCACAGTCTTGGACATGGAGACCCCCAATCATTGGAGAGAATCTCAGATCATTCTCGGGCAGCCTTTCCTTAGGACCACAGGCGCAACTTTCGATTATGGTATGAGAATGATGAAGTTCCGTTCTCCATGCAGAGAAGTGAACCTTGAGAAGAAGCAAACCATGTGTCAGCGACCCGATTCCGAGAGTAGCAGAGAGTACTCATCTTAAGAGGCAGATTGTAGAATGATTAGCACCATTGGGATTTGGGGACAGATTTCTTCAAGACAGAGCGAGACCCTTTCACCTGAAAAGGAAATAGGGGATGATGCAGTTTTCCAGGTGTTGTCTGATCTTGTTAGAGATGCATCTACCTATTCCTGTGATGACATAGAGATCCATCTAGATCTGTCAGTTCCATCCCATTTAGAACGATCAAGGGACACAGATGATGAGTTGGACATGACCTTGGCTGAAGTACCATATTTCTTTGGTGATCCGACTCCTGATACTTTTGAGTTGGTGGCGAGTACTACACAGCTTAACTCACCTTCATGCAACATGGAACCATATTCAGATTCAGTTTAGCCAGATTTGCTTGATGAGACCACATTGCCATAACTGAAATCACTACCTCCTATATTCAAGTATACTTTTATTGCAGGACCCAAAGAGAGATATCATGTTATCATTAGCTCAGACTTGACTTTAGAACATGAGTCTAGGTTGTTAGAGGTCTTAGAGAGGAAGCACAAAGAAATAGGCTGGACAGTGTCGGATCTCGTGGGGATCAACCCCGCTCTCTGTTCGCACCACTTTTATTTTAGGATAATGTGAGACCTTCCCGTGAGTTCCAGAGGAGACTTAACCCCAATCTACGGGAAGTGGTGAAGAAAGAGATTGAGAAATGGTGCAAGGCAGAGTTTATATATCCTATTTCTGACTCCAAGTGGGTGGCCCCGCTTCATGTTGTCCCGAAGAAGTCGGGAATTCAAATGGTCACCAACGAGGAGGGGGTAGAGATCGTGACACAAGTACCCACGTTGTGGCACGTCCATGTCGACTACAGGCTCCTGAATGCTGCGACCAAGAAAGACCACTTTCCCTTGCCTTTCATTTATCAGATCTTGGAGAGATTAGCAGGGAAAGAGTTCTTTTGTTTTCTTGACAGGTACTCAGGATACAACCAGGTGGACATAGCCCCTAAGGACTAGGAAAATACCATATTCACATGTCCATTCGGTACTTATGCCTTATGGCGCATGCCATTCGGGATCTGCAATGCTCCTGGCACATTTCAGCGGTGCATGATCGCCATATTTGCCGAGATGGTGGGAGATTTTCCGGAAGTGTTCATGGATGACTTCTCCATCCGTGGTGATTCTTTTGATCCATGTTTAGCGCACTTGGATCGAGTCCTCATGAGGTGTAGAGAGGTGCATCTGGTACTCTCCTGGGAGAAGAGTCACTTTATGGTTACGGAGGGTATCGTGTTGGGGCATGTCATCTCCAAAAGGGGAATGGAGGTTGACCCTGCTAAGGTGAAGGTGATCAAGAAACTCGATCCACCTACCAACGTGAAGTTAGTGCTACCATTTATAGGGCATGTTGGATTCTATAGGAGATTTATTCAGGATTTTTCTATGATCGCCCGCCCACTGACTGAGCTCTTAGGGAAAGACACAGAGTTCGTTGTAGATCACATGTGTCTGGAGGCCTTTGAGCTCTTGAAGAGGAAGATTTGTGCCTCTCCTATCCTACAAGCTCCTGACTGGTCTTTCCTTTGAGATCATGACTGACGCTTTAGATTCCGCTATAGGAGCTGTGTTAGGACAACAGCGAGAGGGGATCCTGTTTGTGATCCACTATGCGAGAAAAGTATTAGATCCTACACAAGAGAATTATACATTGACTGAAAAGGAAATGCTCATTGTAGTATGGGCCCTCAAGAAGTTCAGGTCATATATTTTGGGCTCTAAGGTGACAATCTACACTGATCACACAGCCATCCGATATTTAATGGAAAAGAAGGACGTAAAGGCGCATCTTCTTAGGTGGATTTTACTTCTCCATGAATTTGATTTGGAGATAAAAGATAGACCTAGAGTGAAGAATGTTGTGACTGATCACTTTTCTCGGATTGAACTTAAAGATTCTCCTGATTATGAGCGTATTAGAGAGACCTTCCCAGATGAGTCAATTCATGTTATTGACTCACTTTCGTGGTATGCCAACATGGTGAACTATCTTATCTCCAAAAAGGTTCCCCATGGTTGGACTAGGAGCAGCATTGACCGACTTAAGTCGGATTCGAGGAGATACCACTGGGACGATCCTTTCCTTTTTCTCGATGGACTGGATTGTGTTGGAGAAGGTGTATTCTTCCGGAGGAGTACCAGAGTGCCCTCACATATTGTCATTCACTCGAGGCTGGAGGACACCATTCAGGAAAGAGAACCACTCACAAAGTACTTCAGTGTGGATTGTATTGGCCGACCCTATTTAGTGATGCTATTGATTTTGTATGGTCGTGCACGCTCTGTCAAAGGATGAGAGGGATAGTTGGATAGAGAGATGAAATGCCCATGCAGCCGGTGATTATTTGTGATGTTTTTGATGCATGGGGCATAGATTTTATGGGTCCCATTCCCAAAAGCCAAGGACATGAGTACATATTGTTGGCAGTTTATTATTTATCTAGGTGGGTGGAGGCTATCCCAACCTGAACCGCAGACCGCAAAACTATCTGTAAGTTTGTGAGAGACCATATTCTTGCTAGGTTTGGGGTGCCAAAAGTTTTAATATCTGATGGGGGTAGCCACTTTGTGAACCGAGATATGAGATCATTAGCCAACGATCATGAATTTGAGCATAGAGTTACTAGTCCTTACCACCCACAGTCCAACGACATGGCAGAGGTTTCGAACAGAGAGGTGAAGAGTATTTTGCAGAAGGTGGTTCGTCCCGATAGGAAGAACTGGTCCCAGCTCTTGGACTAAGTTCTATGGGCCTATAGGACAGCCTACAAGACACTATTAGCTTCTTCACCATTTAGAATGATATATGGCAAGCCATGCCATTTGCCCACAGAGCTTATTCACAAATCCGAATGGGCAATTAAGCAGATTAATTGGAGTTGTCACCTAGGGAAGCTTTGTCGAGACTGAACTTGAACAAGCTCTTGGAAATCCGAAATATGGCATATGACAACAGTTTGATTTATAAGGACAAAGTAAAGAGATGGGATGATAAGCACATTAGGTGCAAAGACTTTGTCCCTCGAAAAAAGGTATGGTTGTTCAATGTCAGGTTGAAGATGTTCCATGTGAATTTCAAATCTAAATGGACGGGTCCCTTTGTTGTTAAGAAAGTGCACGAGAATGGAAGTGTAGAGATAGTTAATCTCAAAGATGGTGCACAATCTCATGTGGTGAATGGACAACTGTTGAAGCATTTTGTAGATTTGAAAGAGCAGTTGGTCCAAGTCGAGGTCATCATTTTCATAAAGAGTGAGCAAAAAGTAGATACATCATATTACTCTTCATGAAGATGCAGCATCAAGATTCAACAGCTTAGAAGATTCATTCACTCTTGTACATTCTCCCTTCTCTGTATATTCTCCAGATCACATCGGTTCTCACACTTACTCCTGTCCTACGCTTAGGCTGACTTGGGAGCTGATGCCCACTATGTGTATATACTCATCCATTTCTCTCCTTGACCTCGTCCTCCCCATTGGTTCTCTTCTTCTACACTTAAGCTGACCAGAGCCTAAGTATAGGGGGGTGGATCGAATTCTAAACGTTTTATTATTTCAGATTTCTTACGCTTAGCACGAGCTGTCTTTTTCTCGCTTCTTGTGATCTAAAGACATAACACAGGCTAAGCATAGGGGGGCGTGTATATATTACATATATACATTATCCAGAGCTCATACTTTCACGTATTTTAGTATATATTATACAATAATCACGAGGTGGGTAAAATTGGTAAAAAAATCTTTTCCAAAAAAAACTCTTACTGCTTAAAATTTTTTTTCAAAGAAAAAGAAAAAATCTCTTTTGATTCTTTGTTATTAAAAAATGTGTGTTTTTTCAAAAAAAACTTTTTGAAAAAACATCTTTCTTTCTTCCTTTCCTTTTCAAAAAAAAACAACAAAAAAAACTAATAATAAGTTGGTTTGGTCCCTGACACTTACACTTTCACATAAGACTAGTGATGTTCAAGAACACTTGATTATGAGCTCTTGGGATTTTGAATTAACCAGCCTTAGTCATTAGGGTCTTTGACTTAATTATTGACATTTTCCTAGTTTAAAAGATTTGTGTGCTATATTGCATAGATAGTCTCTACCGTAAGAATATGATCAGCACCTCACATATACGACTGTAGATATGATGAGATGAGTTGAAATTTCACTTGAGGAACTGGGATGAGGGATTTGTGTTTGGACCAGATTTGATGATACTCGAGGATGGGATAAAATCATTGAAGGCTTCATGAAACCTGAGTGTCAGCATCTTTCGCCAGTATGAGAACATGGTTCTTGTACTATCTCTTGACATTTACCTAAGTGCCAGGGTATGATAAAATAAAAAAATATCGATCAGTGTGCACCAACTCTTGGTAAAAGCAGTGGAGCTAGCCAAAAATATTTCAAAGCAATGAAATGTTAAAGAAAAGCTCTCATTCCATAAATTCAAATATCAAAGAGCTTCCACCAAAGGCGAGCTCTCCCAACCATTTCAAAGTGTCCACTTGGACCACCTCTATTAGGACCAGGAGTCGGGCTTGCACCAAAAAAGGGCTATGCATCGTAAATGCTATAAGTATGGGTGTAGAAGGTACGATAAGTACTAAAAAAAGGCACACCGTGGTGTACTCCCACGAAAATAAGTGCAGACAACTCCAACTTCTCTTGACGGACGCACCGATCAATAGCAAAAAAATGCGTTGAGTAATAAGACACTTGAGAGAATCCGTGTTCCAATGAGATGGAGAGAAGAAATGACACAATCCTATGCCCTCCATCATCTGGCCTTCCATCTACACTTTCAAGTCTGACAACTAAAGAGACGATGGATTGGATGCAAGAAATAGTTTATTCCCTAGTGTTAGGGATTGGGTTCTTAGGAGAGTCTCGTAGACTGGAACCTTGAGTGATGTTGCGACTCTACTCTTGTAACTGCAGTCCACACTTAAGTCATGTCCCTACTATATATGTATACATGGAGAGTCTGATGATTAGGGAAATTGGATACATTTTGACTAGAGCTTGGTTTAGCTTAGAATTTTATGATCTCTGAAACTGAGAGTTCTTGAACGGATCAAGTCTTGTATTCACATGCACAGTTAGGGGTTATTCCAACTTATTCATTCTTTATTTGCTCGAGGACTAGCAAAGTTTAAGTATCGGGGGTGATGAGTCCACGATTCATCATCTCAATATCTTTATCATAGCGAAATCCTCGAGTAAAATTTCAAATAAATGTCCATAAAATCAATAGATTAACAAATTAACTCTTGTAAATAAAACACATTAATTACTGTATATTAGATTGTACAAAATAATGTAACAATAAAAAGCCGCAAATTAAAGGAGTGTTTCACTTGTAATTGCCTAAAACTTCATGTATTTTTAATAAATTTATTTCTACTCCTTTTTGAATAATTCTTTCTCTATCTTGTTCATAAAAATGTAAACAAAAATACAAAAATATAAAATAAATTTTACCTCAAATAAGTTCTCCTAGATACCAAAGACAAAAAGCTGTAAAGTCCAACTTCCTGGCCAAATACCCGCTCCGTATGAACTCCAAATTCACTAAACTCACTTTTAAAGTTCAAGTTAGAAAATTATCTATCCATTGGAAGTGGTTTGATTAAAATCAGAGCTCGTTTGTAAAAGTTGGATTTTGGGACCTAGATGTACTTTGTATATTATGTATATAATCATTCTTTCTTCATTTTTATTTTAACTTTCTTAATTACTAAAAAATCCAAAAAAATCATTATTGTGTTGTATTTTTAATCTAGTGTTTTATTATATTTTTTTGTTGTAATTATCTCTTATTTAAAAGACAAAAACTAACATTAGAAAACCTAGATCTAATTATTTTGAATTAACCCGACGTTGTCCCTTTATCTCCCGGTATTCGACCCTATACTTGCCCGGGATATAAATTAAGCCGAGAAACTCTTCACGGAGATCTTCTCTCGGTTCTGATTGATTCGCCAAGTACACCTACTACGAACGTAGATATTACATCACATATTTAGCGAACTCGTCACTGACCAACCTCTTGATGCAGGTCCTCGGCATAGGAATAGAGATTCAGAGGTGTCATATTAGTTAGGTCAAAAGATTTGACTTAACTAGATCGAGATAACCAAAGTCCCATATCGTATACTGTCATGATACAGGCACACATCCTCTGACCGGAGACAGATGTGTTACTATATGTCTGAGTGTGTACATTTGGTAGACCAATAGGTTGATGACCTAATCAAGTCCTATACACCGACGAGCAGGTGTACATATAAGGGTATATGAGTAATACGATCTCTCAAAGGGATCATACATGTTCACTTGTGAACAGAAGACATGACCACACTCATGAGATATTGGGACCGATCAAATTCCATGCATGGTCATCGTGCTTCGGAAGCATGACAAGAATTTGAAGGTATGATATATGCTTTGAAAAAGCATATGATCGATACCGATTCCCAATGACCAAGATTGAGAAACATAGTGATCAAACCCTGGAGATGACAATGTAAAATTGATCTATATCTTCATATTGATCATAGGTCTTCCAGTATGCAGGATGTACAGGTGTCAGGAATACCTGAGGGTGATGTGATCATAAACAAATGTATAACCATTACGCTTCCATTCTGAGGGAGTGATGAAACAGGTTTGGATTTTAGAGACTCCACTCAGTAGAGAAATGATCTGATCTTGGTCCAATTGTTGGACATTGATCTGAATGAGATTCATATGCAATGAGAAGATTAGATTTGCGATCTTGATTTAATCTAGCATATATGAGAGGTCCGTGAGATCTGGATTTGAGATGTGATCTCAACATCCAAGTCACTATACGTGGAACAATACAATCACCCTGTCCTTATCTCCACGTATCTGCGGAGAAAGCGCATTATTCTTGAAAGGGTTCAAGAATAATTCCATAGTTGAATTATATCTAAGCATTGAGAAAGGGATAATTAAATGTGATTTATTTATCTTGAAAGGTGTGAATTTGATTCACATTATTAGGATACATGTGAATGATTATGCAATATAAATAAATGTAATTTAATGACTATGGATAAGAATAATGTGGATAGCAATATCCAATTATTCATAATATATTATAAATGTGATTTATAATGTATTAGAGAGAGCTTATTATGATTTATATTTGTTGATTAATTATTGATGCGAATTGGATTCACATTGTATAATTAATTGAAAATGTAAATTACATTTTATTTTGGATTGTAAATGTGATTCACAAAATTCCAATGACAAGATTGCAATATTCTCAAAATAATTGGGAATTATTTTTGTAGAATAATTTACAACTATAGTTGTTGTAAAAATCAGGGAGATTTCTAAGGATTGATGCAATCTCATGAGATTGCATGAGATTTCATCCACCATGAGATATGGTGGACGACTACCATCTCCTATATAGAAATTGGTAGCCCTCACACCAATCAACTTGGTGTGATGTAATCTCAATCCATAACCTCCATGTTTACTTGATTTGATTTAGGATTGAATTATATTTTGATTTATCAAATATATTTAATCTAAATTAAATCAATTGTTGCTGAGTTTTTCCACCAACATCTTGACCATTGAAAGAAGAATAAATTAATCTCATCCATTGATTTTGTGTGTCCCATGGATTGTTATCCATTTGTGATCCATGGACTTCCAAAACCCTATATAAAGAGAGGCACCCCATGCTCTCTAGGGATAATAAGAAACATACCAAGATCTCTCTCCTCTCTCTCCATTCTCTCCCTCTCTTCTTCTCTCCCATTGGTGGCCGTCCACCTTAAGAAAAGAAGAGATCTTCGTCGTCGCTTTGTCGTTGCTCTACCGCTTCGACGAATCTCAATTCTCAATCTTCTTTGGTGTGCTTTACTCATGAAGAAGGCGTTCGATCTCGTGCGATGAGATCAGGATTTCCCACGCATGGATCAACATCTTGGATTGCGAGGTTCACGTGACTTATCCCCCTGCTCGCAAGCATCTTCTCCGAAGATCGGACTTGAAATAGGGAGTCTCTTTTTGTAGAGACTCGATCAACCATGCTACAAGAGGTATTCCTTTATCTTTTATGTGGTTTAGATGAAATGATCCGAGAATAGTTCTTGGATCATGTGGTTTCATCACAAGAAAACTTTTTTAAATTCCACTGCCTAGAACAACTAATTTGATAGTCATTCTCAATCGTATGCGATACGATCAACACGCTTCCATGATGCGCTTAAGGATACTTCCATATCCTTCAAGTGGTATAAGAGTCTTAGGTCGAAGGTTTTGAAAACGATCCGTAAACCTAGGATGACTTGGGTTCGTTAGGGTTGCGAATTGTTTTTATCGCATTTCATTTTCGCACATCTGTTTAAGTGAATAATTTAGGCCTTGTTTAAGATGTTTAAACACGAAATAATCACTTCTATTTTGTTCCCCAAAATAAGGAAACCATAGGATCTGAGTTTACGTAATTTGTATTCCGTTTGCTTGAGATATGATCATTTTAATGAACATGTATCCACTGTTTCGGGGACTGCCAATCTGAACATGATTAAAGAGCTAATTACTGTTTTGATATGCCTAGAAATGCATGAAATATCACTTACCTTCTTTCTTAAATCAAGTTAGAAAACTTTGGAAACTTATTTTATTGAATTTGGATTTAAATTGATTGAGATATGTTAATTTAAGTAAGTAGGGGTCACTGCTGAAATTACATTCCTAATCAAGAACCATGTGATTGTCAATTGGTGAAATTAATGGTTAATTTCCTGAAATAATTATGGAAAATATTTGAGAAATATTTTGTAATAATTATTTCCTTAATTGACATGGCCTCAACCAACAATTGATTAGATGAGATCTAGATCACAATTGGTTACACAATCAACAAACAAACTTGCTTAAATCGATCGGGAATTTGTTTAGCAATTTTCCTTATAATCAAAATGATTTTGATTATTACTATAAGGTATAATTTCGGTTTAAAAACTGATGATCATCTCATGTACACAATGATATATTTGACATTATCCTCTCCTGAGGTGGATATGGTGTCTAGTCGTGGAGTGTTTGGGTAGCTGGTTGCACCGTGTGCGGTCTGTCCCACCCCGTCAGTACTGGCCATGACCGCGGGTAGGAACTCAATAATGCCGGAGAAATCAAGGTGTATTTTTCTAATTATTAAAATTAGAATTAATACGTAATTTGAGATAATACCATATATTCAAGTAATAATCAAGTTTATTGATTAAGATTTGATTGATAATTAATTTAATACGATTATATCCAAAATTAAAACACTTTATTATGAATAGATGTGTATTTTCCTTGGAAAAATTAATTATATGAATATGATTCATGATAGTTAATTAATGAATTTGAATAAGAGGTGGATGATCACATAAGTGACATCCATGGTCTCCCATCAAGGTGAAGAGTTCCGTCTTCAGGGATTGTATATAGGAGATGCCTGTCCGAAGTGACAGCTCCAGTATGCAAGCGCATCTAGATCGGGTTCTTTGCTTCTTGAAAAAGTAAGACCGTATGCATAGTGACCCAAATATTGGATCCTCATATTATTGGAGCGATATTGGATTGCGCATAGCGAGTACTAATCCTGTTGACGGTTGGTTCAATTAACGACGTGTCAACATCTCATTAGGGGTGGTGGGCCTGGGTGTTAAAGACCAAATAGGGAAATGCAAGTTGGACTTGTTAGGCGGAATGTGTCCCCTCTTCTCTTTATTCGAATCACAGGTTCTCATATTATTGGGATGTGACAAAGGTAAAGAGGAGATCCCAGTTCTTGCTAGAGATATAACGATAAGTATATCTCTTGCTTTGAAAGTAAATAAGGGAATGAAGTTTCAAAATAGAAAAAGCAAGACCAATTTGATTAGATATTCCTTAATCAAATTTTAAAGTTGAATATATAATTATTTATTTGATTCTAATATAGTGTATTCTTAATTTCAGAAAATGAAGTCCATGAACCCACTTAGCTGGCTTCTGGAGGTCAATCAACTGACCGGACCAAATTATTCAGATTGGATTCAAAATTTGGATTTTGTCCTTTCTGCTGAGCGCATCTCCTATGTTCTGACAAAGGACAAGCACACAGACCCTAAAACTCGTGAAGGAATTTCCATTAATGAGAAATATGATGAAGATCATAATCTAGTAAGATGTTATATTCTGGGTTCATTATCCAATGTGCTTCAAAAGCAGCATGTGGAAATGAACACTTGCAGGAGATCATTCTGAATATGAAAGATATGTTCGGTGATGTAAACTGCTCACAACGTTACAATATAATGAGAGAACTTACTCACTACAAAATACAGGAGGAGACATCTGTTAGAGAACATGTGCTCAAAATGTTTGGGTACCTCTCTGAACTAGAAACCCTGGGAGCGTTTATGGAATCTGACATGCAGGCTGATTTCATTCTCCTATCACTCCCTAAGTCTTTCAACAACTTTTTGGTAACATTTCACATGAGCAAAGTTGATTTTACTAATGCTGGGCTATTAGCTGCACTAAAGTCTACTGAAACGTAATGAGGAAGGATGGCCCCTCTGGTACTGCAATGGTTGCACAAGCCAAAGGAAAGCGCGGTCGCAAGCAAGGTTCTTGGAACGGCCCGACCCAGAAGAGAAAGTAAAAGAGTCAAGGAGTTCGCTCATCTTCAAGTGCATCCACGTTTATAGCGTTAAAGAAAACCGACGTTTGTCACCACTGCAAGAAGCCGGGGCACTAGAGGTGTAACTACCTGGAATACCTGAAGCTGGTCGACAAAGGTAAAGCCCCTGCAGGTATGAAATCTGCTTTCATTATTGAAACTAGTTATCTCGTTGGATGAGAAGGAAGTTGGGTTGTCGATTCTGGTGCTTCTGTTCATGTATGCAATGTGTTGCATCTATTTCAGGAAATTAGGAATCTGGAGGAAGGGGAGATAGTCATCTAGATGGGATCTGATGCAAGTGTTGCTGCAGTCGCCATCGGAACCTGCCGACTATGATTATATAGTAGGAGAGTCCTTTTACTTAAAGAGTGTCTTTATGTACCTGAAGTCAGAAGGAATTTGATATCTGCATCTAAACTTGTTAGAAGTGGATATTCATTCCTATTCTGTAATAAATTAGTCAAAACTCGTTATAATAAATATATTGCGGATAGTGTTTTGACTTCTAGTGGACTCTATGAATTGTGCATTGATGAACATGTCATGAACGTTACAACCACTAATAATAAAAACCCTAAAAGATCCAGGGAGGATGGAAATCATTCGAATATGATTTGACAACAAAGGCTTGGTCATTTATCTGTTGATAGGATCAATAGATTGATAAATGATGTACCTTTAGATTTTCTACAGGTTCAATCTTTGCCTACCTGCGAACTTTGAATTCGAGCAAAAATGACAAGAACGTCTTTTTGTAATGAGGTTACACGATGCGATGTTATTCTTGACCTTATACATACCGATGTATGTGGTCCCTTCAGTACCGTGACTCGAAATGGATATCGATATTATATGACATTTATTGATGACCATTCGCGATATGGGTTTATCTTCCTATTACATCATAAATATGAAACCTTTGAAAAGTTCAAAGAGTTCAAGGTTTTGGTTGAGAACCAAACCGATAGGAAGATCAAACAGATTTGATCTGATCGTGGTGGTGAGTACCTCTCAGATGAATTCAAGGAATAACTTAAAGAGAATGGAATTGTCTCCATTCTCACTCCTCTTGGAACCTCCCAACTTAATGGTGGTGCTGAAAGATGCAACATGACTATCATGGATATCGTCCGTTCAATGATGAGCAAAGCACATTTGCCACTTAGTTTCTGGGGATATGCAGTAGAGACTGCAATACATATCCTAAATAATATTCCTCGAAAATCTGTACCTAAGACTCCTCATGAGCTCTGACATGAAATCAAATCTAGTATTAATCACTTGAGGGTTTAGGGTTGCTTGGTCCCTGCGAAGAATGTGGACGCAAGTTAGCTAGAATCTCACTCTCGCGAGTGTTACTAGATTGGGTAAGTAAAAGATGGTATTGGATACCTGCTTTATGACCCTGAGATTCAAAAGGTTTTCATCTCTAGAGATATGAAATTTCTGGAGGATGATTTCCTTAAAGGTCAAGAAAAAAGCGAAGTAGCAGAACTCATTGAATCCCTGAGGATTCTGAGCTTCCTGAACCACAAACTGAAGAGATAAATAATGATGAAACACCCATACCTCTTCAAAGAAGTTCGATGGTGGTTACACCATCTGAAAGGTATGGATTCCATGTGTCGGGTGAAACTGACGATGATCCTACTTCATTTGATAAAGCACTCGCAGATCATGACATGGATAGATGGATGTTAGCAATGAAGTCAAAAATTGACTCCATGCATAAGAATGGTGTATGGACCGTAGAGGATCCACCTAAAGGTGTAAAACCAATTGGGAGTAAATGGATTTTCAAGAGAAAGAGGGGACCTGATGGGAAAGTATAGACTTTCAAGGCACAACTCGTAGCCAAAGGCAACATACAAAGAGAAGGCATCGATTATGATGAGACATTCTCTCCTGTGGCTATGCTTACGTCCATCAGGATGCTGCTACCTATAGCTGCATCTCTTGATTACATCCTCTGGAAGATGGACGTCAAGACGACTTTCCTTAGTGGATACCTCGAAGAGGATATCTATATGGAGCAACCCCAGGGATTCATATCTGAGGATGGAAAAGTGTGCAAGCTGAAGAAATCCATCTATGGGCTCAAACAAGCTTCTCATAGCTGGAACATTAGATTTGACGAAACCATAAAGAGTTATGATTTTATGCAGAATCCTGATGAACCATGTTTGTACAAGAAGCTTAGTGGGAGTGCCATTGTGTTCATCGTGCTTTAAGTAGGTGACATCCTTATCATTGGGAATGATACGGGGATGATGACCAGTGTTAATATTTGGCTATCTCATACCATCGAGATGAAAGATCTTGGAGAAGCGTCCTACATCTAGGGTCTGAAGATGTTCAGAAATCGAGAGAAGAGGATATTGGGATTGTCACAACATGGGTACATTAAGAAGATTCTTGAACGATTCCATATGGATAGTTCCAAGAAAGATTTCCTCCCCTAAAGACATGGTATCCACCTGTCTAAAGGGATGGCTCCTCAAACTGTTGAGGAAAAGAAAGACATGGCTGGATGCCCCTATGCATCAGCTGTAGGAAGCTTAATGTACGCCATGATGTGTACTAGGCTAGATATCTGGCATGCAGTGTGAGTGTTAAGTTGTTACCAATCCTGCTATGGAGAACAACACTAGAATGCAGTAAAGAACATTTTCAAATATCTAAGACGGACGCAAGATTACCTCTTGGTCTATGGAGATGGTGCTCTCCAAGTTTTAGGATATACAGATTCATATTTCCAGTCAGATATAGATGATCGAAAGTCGACATCAGGGTTTGTGATCATGTTGAACGGTGGTGCTGTGAGCTGGAGAAGAAAGAAGCAGGACACTACAACAGATTCAAAAACAGAAGCCGAATACATTGCTGCATCAGATGCTATAAAGGAGTTAGTGTGGTTGTGCAAGTTCATTTTGGAGCATGGCGTAGTTTCCTCTGATACTCCCATCCCGTTACTCTGCGATAACACAAGAGCCATTGCCCAGGCAAAGGAACCCAGGTGGCATCAAAAGAGCAAGCACGTGGAATGGAAATACCACATCATTCGGGAGAATCAAAAGCGTAGTGATATCGTCATCACCAAGGTGGCCTCTGCTGACAACGTTGCAGATCCTCTTACCAAACCTTTGACACCGAAGGTTTTCGACCAACATGTAATGAGTATAGGTTTAAGGATTGTACCTGAATGGTTCTGAGGGCTAGTGGGAGATTGTTAGCCAAGTGAGCCTGAGGCAAACCATTCCTACAATAAATGTTATTGTATTGATTGTTTCACTCCCTTTCTTAGATTAAATGAATGAATGCAATATGAGGTCCCTCTATACAATTTGGGTTATGTACCATGGTAGTCTTAATAGTCATATAGCTGTTGATTAAGTAATAGAATCATAGAGGATGGTGTTTGGATGAACATCTAAGGAGTTAGATAGAGGACTCATCAAACACTTTCAAATGATTATTAAGAGATGATCTCCATCCTGAGTATGAAATGGCAATCCTATCTCATTAGGTTGATATATGACCAACCTCTTGATGCAGGTCCTCTACATAGGAATAGAGATTCGGAGGTGTCATATTAGTTACGTCAAAAGAGTTGACTTAACGAGATCGAGATAACAAAAGTCCTATATCGTATCCTGTCATGATATAGGCACACATCCTCTGACTGGAGACAGATGTGTTACTATATCTCTAAGTGTGTACATTTGGCAGTCCAATAGGTTGATGAACTAATCAAGGTCTATACACCAGCGAGTTGGTGTACATGTAAGGGCATATGAGTAATACAATCTCTCAAAGGGATCATACAAGTTCACTTGTGAACTTGAAGACATGAGCTCACTCTTGAGGTAGTGGGACCGATCAAATTCCATGCACGGTTATTGTGCTTCGAAGCATGACAAGAATTTGAAGGAATTATATATGTTTTAAAAAAGCATACGATCGATACTGATTCCCAATGACCAACAGTGAGAAACTTAGTTATCAATCCCTGAAGATGACAATGTAAAATTGATCTATATCTTCAGATTGATCATAGGTCTTCTAGTATGGAGGATGTACAGGTGTTAGAAATACCTGAGGGTGATACGCTCATAAACGATTGTATAACCATGATGCTTCCATTCCGAGGGAGTGATGAAACATGTTTGGATTTTAGTGACTCCTCTTAGGAGAGAAATGATCTGATCTTGGTCCAAGTGTTGGACATTGATCTGTATGAGATTCAACTGCAATGAGAAGATTAGATTTGCAGTCTTGATTTAATCAAGCATCTATGAGAGGTCAGTGAGATATGGATTTGAGGTGTGATCTCAACATCCAAGTCACTATACGTGGAATAATACAATCGCCCTGTCCTTATCTCCAAGTATGTGCGGAGAAAGCGCATTATTCTTCAAAGGGTTCAAGAATAATTCCATAGTTGAATTATATTTAAGCATTGAGAAATGGATAATTAAATGTGATTTAATTTTCTTGAAAGGTGTGAATTTGATTCACATTATTCGGATACATGTGAATGATTATGCAATGTAGATAAATGTGATTTAATTACTATGGATAAGAATAATGTGGATAGCAATATCCAATTATTCATAATATATTATAAATGTGATTTATAATGTATTAGATATAGCTTATTATGATTTATATTTGTTGATTAATTATTGGTGTGAATTGGATTCACATTATATAGTTAATTGATTCACATTATATAATTAATTGAAAATGTAAGTTACATTTTATTTTGGGTTGTGAATGTGATTCACAAAATTCCAATGACAAGATTGCAATATTCTAAAAATAATTGTGAATTATTTTTGTAGAACAATTTACAACAATAGTTTTTGTAAAAATCATGGAGATTTCTAAGGATTGATGCAATCTCATGAGATTGCATGAGATTTCCTCCACCATGAGATATGGTGGACGGCTACCCACTCCTATATGGAAATTGGTTGCCATCCCATCAATCAACTTGGTATGATGTAATCTCAATCCAATAACCTCCATGTTTACTTGATTTGATTTAGGATTGAATTATATTTTGATTTATCAAGTATATTGAATCTAAATTAAATCAATTGTTGTTGACTTTTTCCAACAACAACTTGACCATTGAAAGAAGCACAAATCAATCTCATCCATTGATTTTGTGTGTCCCATGGATTGTGATCCATGGACTTCCAAAACCCTATATAAAGAGAGGCACCCCATGCTCTCTAGGGTTAATAAGAAACATACCAAGAGCTCTCTCCTCTCTCTCCATTCACTCCCTCTCTTCTTCTCTCCCCTTGGTGGCCGTCCACCTTAAGAGAAGAAGAGATCTTCGTCGTCGCTTTGTCGTTGCTCTGCTGCTTTGACGAATCTCGGTTCTCCATCTTTTTTGGTGTGCTTTACACACGAAGAAGGTGTTCGATATTGTGCGAAGAGATCAGGAGTTCCCATGCTTGGATCAACATCTTGGATTGCGATGTTCACATGACTTATCCCTGCGCTCGCAAGCGTCTTCTCCGAAGATTGGACATGAGATAGGAAGTCTCTTTTTGTAAGGACTCGATCAACCATGATACAAGAGGTATTCCTTTATCCCTTATGTGGTTTAGATGAAATGATCTGAGAATCGTTCTTGGATCATGTGGTTTCATCACAAGAAAATTTTTAAATTCCGCTGCCTAGAACAACTAATTTGACTAGTCGTTCTCAATTGTATGCAATACGATCAACATGCTTCAATGATGCGCTTGAGGATAATTCCATATCCTTCAAGTGGTATCAGATCCTTAGGTCGAAGGTTTTGGAAACGATCCGTAAACATAATACGACTTGGGTTCGTTAGGGTTGCGAATTATTTTTATCGCATTTCATTTTGGCACCTCTATTTAAGTGAATAATTTAGGCCCTGTTTAAAATGTTTAAACACGAAATAATCACTTCTATTTTGTTACCCAAAATAAGTAAACTGTAGGGTCTGAGTTTACGTAATTTAGATTCTGTTTGATCAAGATATGATCATTTTAATGAACATGTATCCACTGTTTCAGGGTCTGCGAATCTTAACATGATTAAAGAGTTAATTACTGTTTTGATACACTTAGAAATGCATGAAACATCTTACGTTCTTTCATAAATCAAGTTAGAAAACTTTGGAAACTAATTTTATTTAATTTGGATTTAAATTGATTGAGATATGTTAATTTTAGTAAGTAGGCGTCACGGCTGAAATTACATTCCTAATCAAGAACCGTGTGATTGCCAATTAGTGAAATTAATTGTTAATTTCATGAAATAATTATGGAAAATATTTGAGAAATATTTACTAATAATTATTTTCTTAATTATTAGATGAGATCTAGATCACAATTGGTTACACAATCAACAAATAAACTTGCTTGAATCGGATCGGGAATTTGTTTAGCGAATTTCCTTATAATCAAAATGGTTTCGGTAATTACTATATGGTATAATTTCGGTTGAAAAACTTATGATCATCTCAAGTACACAATGATTGATTTGGCATTATCCTTTCATGAGGTGGATATGGTGTCTAGTCGTGGAGCGTTTGGGTAGCTGGTTGCACCGCGTGCAGTCTGTCCCACTCCCGTCAGTACTGGCCATGACAGCGGGTAGGGACTCGATAATGCTAGAGAAATCAAGGTGTATTTTTCTAATTATTAAAATTATATTTAATATGTACTTTGAGATAATACCATATATTCAAGTAATAATCATGTTAGCTGATTAAGATTCGATTGATAATTAATTTTATATGATTATATGCAAAATTAAAACACTCTATTATGAGTAGATGTGTATTTTCCTTGAAAGAATTAATTATATGAATATGATTCATAATAGTTAATAATGAATTTGAATAAGAGTTGGATGATCACATAAGTGAAATTCATGGTCTCCTGTCAAGGTGAAGAGTTCCGTCTTCAGGGATTGTATATAGGAGACCATGTCCGTAGTGACAGCTCCTGTATGAAAGCACATCTGGATCGGGCTCTTTGCTTCTTGAAAAAGTAAGGCCGTATACGTAGTGACCTCAATATCGGATCCTCATATTATTGGGGCGATATTGGATTGCACATAGCGAGTACTAATCCTGTTGACGGTTGGTTCAATTAACGACGGGTCAACAACACAGTAGGGGTAGTGGGCCCGGGTGTTAAAGACCAAATATGGAAATGCATGTTGGAATTTCAAGCAGAATGTGTTTCCCCTTCTCTTTATTCGAATCACAGGTTCTCATATTATTGGGATGTGACAAAGGTAAAGAGGAGATCCCAGTTCTTGCTAGAGATATAACGGTAAGTATATCTCTTGCTTTGAAAGCAAATAAGGGAATGAAGTTTCAAAATAGAAAAAGCAAGACCAATTTGATTAGAAATTCCTTAATCAAATTTTAAATTTGAATATATAATTATTTATATGATTCTAATATAGTGTATTCTTAATTTCAGAAAATGAAGTCCATGAACCCACTTAGCAGGCTTCTGGAGGTCAATCAACTGACCAGAACAAATTATTCAGATTGGATTCGAAATTTGGGTTTTGTCCTTTCTGCTGAGCGCATCTCCTATGTACTAAGAAAGGACAAGCACGCAGACCCTAAAACTCAGGAAGAAATTTCCTTTAATGAGAAATATGATGAAGATCATAATGTAGTAAGATGTTATATTCTGGGTTCATTGTCTAATGTGCTTCAGAAGCAGCATGTGGAAATGAAAATTTGCAAGAGATCCTGCTGAATCCGAAAGATATGTTTGGTGATGTAAACCGCACACAATGTTACAATATAACGAGAGAACTTATTCACTGCAAGATACAAGAGGGGACATCTGTTAGACAACATGTGCTCAAAATGTTTGGGTACCTCTCTGAACTACAAAACCTGGGAGCGTTTATGGATTCTGACATGCAAGCTGATTTCATTCTGTTGTCACTCCCTAAGTCTTTCAACACCTTTGTGGTCATAATTCACATGAGCAAAGTTGATTTTACTAATGCTGGGCTATTAGCTGCACTAATGTCTACTGAAGACGTAATGAGGAAGGATGGCCCCTCTGGTACTACAATGGTTGCTCAAGCCAAACGAAAGCACGGTCGAAAGCAAGGTTCTTGGAAGGGCCCAACCCAGAAGAGAAAGTAGAAGAGTCAAGGAGTTGG
Organism: Ottelia alismoides; assembly: GCA_037367405.1. Lineage (NCBI taxonomy): Eukaryota > Viridiplantae > Streptophyta > Magnoliopsida > Alismatales > Hydrocharitaceae > Ottelia > Ottelia alismoides. The sequence continues at coordinate 676,951 of JAZKJV010001895.1, read as the reverse complement.
CTCATTTCAAGTGCATCCATGTTGATAGCGTCAAAGAAAACCGACGTTTGTCACCACTACAAGAAGTCGGGGCACTAGACGAATACTTGAAGTCGGTCGACAAAGGCAAAGACCCTGCAGGTATGAAATCTACTTTCATTATTGAAACTAGTTTTCTCGTTGGACGAGAAGGAAGCTGGGTTGTTGATTCTGGTGCTTCTGTTCATTTATGAAATGTGTTGCATCTATGTCAGGAAACTAGGAATCTGGAGGAAGGGGAGATAGTCATCCAGATGAGATCTGATGCAAGTGTTGTTGCAGTCGCCATCAGAACCTGCTGACTATCATTATATAGTAGGAGAGTCCTTTTACTTAAAGAGTGTCTTTATGTACCTTAAGTCAGAAGGAATTTGATATCTGTATCTAAACTTGTGAGAAGTGGATATTCATTCCAATTCTGTAATAAATTAGTCATAAATCGTTATGATAAATATATTGAGGATAGTGTTTTGACTTATGGTGGACTCTACGAATTGTGCATTGATGAACATATCATGAATGTTACAACCACTAATAATAAAAACCCTAAAAGATCCATGGAGGATGAAAATCATTCGAATAAGATTTGGCATCAAAGGCTTGGTCATTTATCTGTTTATAGGATCAATAGATTGATAAAGGATGGACCTTTAGATTTTCTACAGGTTCAATCATTGCCTACATGCGAACATTGCATTCGAGCTAAAATGACTAGAACATCTTTTCGTAACCAGGTTACACAATGCGAAGGTATTCTTGACCTTATACATACGGATGTGTGTGGTCCCTTCAGTATCGTGACTCAAAATGGAGATCGATATTATTTGACATTTATTGATGACCATTCGCGATATGGGTTTGTCTTCCTATTACGTCATAAATCTGAAACCTTTGAAAAGTTCAAAGATTTCATGGTTTTGGTTGAGAACCAAACCAATAGGAAGATCAAACAGATTCGATCTGATCGAAGTGGTGAGTACCTCTCTGATGAATTCAAGGAATAACTTAAAGAGAATGGAATTGTCTCCAATCTCACTCCTCTTGGAACCCCCCAACTTAATGGTGTTGCTGAAAGACGCAACATGACTATAATGGATATGGTACGTTCGATGATGAGCAAAGCGCATTTACCACTTAGTTTCTAGGGATATGTAGTAGAGACTTCAATACATATCCTGAATAAGATTCCTTGCAAATCTGTACGTAAGACTCCTCATGAGCTCTGGCATGGAATCAAACCTAGTATTAATCACTTGAGGGTTTGGGGTTGCTTGATCCCTGCGAAGAATGTAGACGCAAGTAAGCTAGAATCTCACTCTCGCGAGTGTTACTTCATTGGGTATGTAAAAGATGGTATTGGATACTAGCTTTATGACCCTGAGACACAAAAGGTTTTCATCTCTAGAGATATGAAATTTCTGGAGCATGATTTCCTTAAAGGTCAAGAAAAAAGCGAAGTAGCGGAACTCATTGAATCCCTGAGGATTCTGAGCATCTTGAACCAGAAACTGAAGAGATAAATAATGATGAAACACACATACCTCTTCATAGGAGTTCGCAGGTGGTTACACCATCTGAAAGGTATGGATTCCATGTATCGCGTGAAACTGACGATGATCCTACTTCATTTGATAAAGCACTCACGGATCTTGATATGGATAGATGGATGTTAGCAATGAAGTCAAAAATTGACTCCATGCATAAGAATGGTGTATGGACCGTAGAGGATACTCCTAAAAGGGGTAAAACCAATTGGATGTAAATGGATCGTCAAGAGAAAGAGGGGACCTAATGGGAAAGTATAGACTTTCATGGCACGGCTCGTAGCCAAAGGTTACACACAGAGAGAAGGCATCAATTATTATGAGATGTTCTTTCCTATGGCTATGCATACGTCCATCAGGACGTTGCTAGCTATAGCTGCATCTCTTGATTACATCATCTGGCAGATGGACGTCAAGACGACTTTCCTTAGTGGATACCTCGAAGAGGATATCTATATGGAGCAACCCCAGGGATTCATAACTAAGGATGGAAAAGTGTGCAACCCAAGAAATCCATCTATGGGCTCAAACAAGCTTCTCGTAGCTGGAACATCAGATTTGACGAAACCATAAAGAGTTATGATTTTGTGCAGAATCCTAATGAACCGTGTTTGTACAAGAAGCTTAGTGGGAGTGCCATTGTGTTCATCGTGCTTTAAGTAGGTGACATCCTTATCATTGGGAATGATACAGGTATGATGACCAGTGTTAAGATTTGGCTATCTCATACCTTCGAGATGAAAGATCTTGGAGAAGCATCCTACATCTAGCGTCTAAAGTTGTTCTGAAACCGAGAAAAGAGGATATTGGGATTGTCACAACATGGGTACATAAAGAAGATTCTTGAACGATTCCATATGGATAGTTCCAAGAAAGGTTTCCTCCCCTTAAGACATGGTTTCCACCTGTCCAAAGGGATGGCTCCTCAAACTGTTGAGGAAAAGAAAGCCATGGCTGGATGCCCCTATGCATCAGCTGTAGAAAGCTTAATGTACGCCACGATGTGTACTAGGCCAGATATCTGGCATGCAGTGGGAGTGGTAAGTCATTACCAATCCTGCTATGGAGAACAACACTAGAATGTAGTAAAGAACATTTTCAAATATCTAATACGGACACAAGATTACATCTTCGTCTATGGAGATGGTGCTCTCCAAGTTTCAGGATATACAGATTCAGATTTCCACTCTGATATAGATGATCGAAAGTCGACATCAGGGTTTTTGTTCCTATTGAACGGTGGTGCTGTGAGCTGGAGAAGAAAGAAGCACGACACTACAACAGATTCAAAAACAGAAGCCGAATACATTGCCGCATTTGATGCTGCAAAGGAGGTAGTGTGGTTGTGCAAGTTCATTTTGGAGCATGACGTAGTTTCCTCTGATACTCCCATCCCGTTACTCTACAATAACCTAGGAGCCATTGCTCAGGCAAAGGAACCCATATGGCATCAAAAGAGCAAGCACGTTGAATGGAAATACCACATCTTTCGGGAGAATGAAAAGCGTGGTGATATCGTCATCACCAAGGTGGCCTCTGCTGACAACGTTGTTGATCCTCTTACCAAACCTTTGACAAAGAAGGTTTTCGACCAGCATGTAATGAGTGTGGGTTTAAGGATTGTACCTGAATGGTTCTGAGGGCTAGTGGGGAGATTGTTAGCCAAGTGAGACTGAGGCAAACCATTCCTACAATCAATGTTATTGTATTGATTGTTTCACTCCCTTTCTGAGATTAAATGAATGAATGCACTATAAGGTCCCTCTATACTATTTGGGTTATGTACCATGGCCGTCTTAATAGTCATATAGCTGTTGATTCAGTAATAGAATCATAGAGGATGGTGTTTGGATAAACATCTAAGGAGTTAGATAGAGGACTCATCAAACACTTTCAAATGATTATTAAGAGATGATCTCCAGCCTGAGTAGGAAATGGCAATCCTATCTCATTAGGTTGATATCTGACCAACTCTTGATGCAGGTCCTCTACATAAGAATAGAGATTCTGAGGTGTCATATTAGTTAGGTCAAAAGAGTTGACTTAACGAGATCGAGATAACATAAGTCCTATATCGTATCCTGTCACGATATAGGCACACATCCTCTTACTGGAGACATATGTGTTACTATATGTCTGAGTGCATACATTTGGCAGTCCAATAGGTTGATGAACTAATCAAGGTCTATACACCAGCGAGCTGGTGTACATGTAAGGGCATATGAGTAATATGATCTCTCAAAGGGATCATATAGGTTCACTTGTGAACTGGAAGACATGAGCTCACTCTTGAGGTAGTGGGACCGATCAAATTCCATGCATGGTGATTGTGCTTCGAAGCATGACAAGAAATTGAAGGTATGACATATGTTTTGAAAAATCATATGATCTATACCGATTCCCAATGACAAAGATTGAGAAACTTAGTTATCAAACCCAGAAGATGACAATGTAAAATTGATCTATATCTTCTGATTGATCATAGGTCATCTAGTATGCAGGATGTACATGTGTTAGAAATACCTGAGGGTGATACGATCATAAACGATTGTATAACCATGACGCTTCCATTCCGAGGGAGTGATGAAACATGTTTGGATTTTAGTGACTCCTCTTAGTAAAGAAATGATCTGATCTTGGTCCAAGTGTTGGACATTGATCTGAATGAGATTCAAATGCAATGAGAAGACTAAATTTGTGGTCTTGATTGAATCAAGCATCTATGAGAGGTCTGTGAGATTTGGATTTGAGATGTGTTCTCAACATCCAAGTCACTATACGTGGAATAATACAATCACCCTGTCCTTATCTCCAAGTATCTGTAGAGAAAGCGCATTATTCTTGAAAGGGTTCAATAATAATTCCATAGTTGAATTATATCTAAGCATTGAGAAATGGATAAATAAATGTGATTTAATTATCTTGAAAGATGTGAATTTGATTCACATTATTGGGGTATATGTGAATGATTATCCAATGTAATTTAATGTGATTTAATTACTTTGGATAAGAATAATGTGGATAGAAATATCCAATTATTCATAATATATTATAAATATGATTTATAATGTATTAGAGAGAGCTTATTATGATTTATATTTGTTGATTAATTATTGGTGTGAATTGGATTCACATTGTATTATTAATTGAAAATGTAAATTACATTTTATTTTTGTTGTGAATGTGATTCACAAAATTCTAATGGCAAGATTGCAATATTCTCAAAATAATCGTGCATTATTTTTGTAGAATAATTTACAACACGAGTTGTTGTAAAAATCATGGAGATTCCAAGGAATGATGCAATCTCATGAGATTGCATGAGATTTCATCCACCATGAGATATGATGGACAACTACCATCTCCTATATGGAAATTGGTAGCTGTCCCACCAATCAACTTGGTTTGATGTAATCTCAATCCAATAATCTCCTTGTTTACTTGATTTGATTTAGGATTGAATTATATTTTTATTTATCAAATATATTTAATTTAAATTAAATCAATTGTTGTTGAGTTTTTCCAAAAACATCTTGTCCATTGAAAGAAGCACAAATCAATCTCATCCACTGATTTTGTGTGTCCCATGGATTGTGATCCATGGACTCCCAAAATCCTATATAAAGAGAGGCACCCCATGCTCTCTACGATTAATAAGAAACATACCAAGAGCTCTCTCCTGTCTCGTCGTTCATGCCCTCTCGTCTTCTCTCCCATAGATGGCCGTCCAACTTAAGAGAAGAAGAGATCTTCATCATCACTTCGCATTCGATGACTCTCGGTTCTCCTTCTTCTTTGGTGTGATTCACTCACAAAGAAGGCGTTCGATCTCGTGCGACAAGATAAGGAGTTCCCACGCTTGGATCAACATCTTGGATTGCGAAGTTCACGCGACTCATCCCCACGCTCACAAGTGTCTTCTCCGAAGATTGGACATGAGACATGAGGTCTCTTTTTGTAGAGACTCTATCAACCATGCTACAAGAGGTATTCCTCTATCCTTTATGTGGTTTAGATGAAACGATTCGAGAATCTTCTTGGATCAAGTGGTTTCAGCAAATGAATTTTTTTTAAATTTTGTTGCCTAGAACAACTAGTTCGACTAGTCGTTCTCAATTGTATGTGATACAATCAACATGCTTTCGTGATGCGCTTGAGGATAATTCCATATCCTTCAACCATCGCTATTACCAGGAGTCGGGCTACCACTCAAAAAGGGCTATGCATCGTAAATGCTACAAGTCTAGGTGTAGAAGGTATATTAGATAATAAAAAAAGGCACACCCCGGTGTATTCCCTGGAAAACAAATGCAGACGACTCCAACTTCTCTTGACGAACACAATGGTTGGCAAAAATCTAAATGAAAATTGTGTTGAGTATTGGCACTTGAGAGAACCCTGTTCCAATGAGAGGAATAGAAAATAAGTACATAATTCTACATCTCCATAATCTGGCCTTCCATCCATACCTTTAAAGTCGGACAAACTAAAGAGATGGTGGATTTAAGCAAGACTTGATTTATTCCCTAGAGTTGAGGGTTAAGTCCTTAGGAGAGCTTTTGAGATTGGAATTTTTGGTGATACACTGACTCTACTCTCATGATGTAGTCTACTCTAAGTCATACTGCTTATATATATGTATACATTGATAGTCTAACAATTAGAGGAGTTGAATTCCTTTTGATTAATACTTGGATCAACTTAGAGTTTTAGGATTCCTAAAACCTAGTGTACTAGTCAAATCTAGCCATGCATACTCACTTGCACATGACAGCGATCTCACTAATTAAACTAACTATCTAGCTACTTCTTTCTTTATTAGCTCGGGGACTAGCTTAGATTAAGTACGTGGGGGGGGGGGGGGATAATCGTTGTATCACAACCAATTCCTGCGGATCCAACGGCAACTTAGCATTGCTGCTCGAGCTGAACGTGATCATCCCAGACCCATAGTTAACCACAACCTCTATAGTTCGCAAGAATGACCATCCAAGAATAATTGGGGTCTAATGTAATGGTGCAGGAGTGTCCATATCAAGGTCTACAAAATCAACTGGAAACCACATGTCCTGCACTTTTACGACAAAGTCTTCCAACAGATCTTGGGGTCACTTGATGGAGCGATCAATGAACCGAACAATCATGTGTGTCTGCATGAGTTGACCCATCCCAAATTCTTGCAGCAATGATGAGGGAATGAGGTTGATGGAAGAGTCGATGTCAAGCAGGATTTGATAGTAGACTTAATCAAAAATCTCACATCTGACGAAAGGTGCTCCTTTGTTTGTCTTCCTCTAAGGGAGGTTGCTGGTGGCTGCAACGATAGCCAAGGTGAGGACGCGCTTCTCAACTTGCTGAAGTCTGCTGTTGTTGTTCGATCGACGCTTGTTTGTACATGCTTCCTTCAAGCCCTTCTTCACAGTAGGCATGTATTCCATGGCTTGCATCAAAGGTAACTCAACAATCATATTTTTTAGAATATCCACAACACTTGGATCAGACAATGCACTTTTTCGTTTTGCAAATTTTTGGAGTTTTCTATTGCATCAGGAACAAGGAATATTTATAGAACTGGAATCAAAAGCATTGTTCTTATTTACAATAGAATTCTTGTCCAGAATATTTTGTACATTTGGATTTCAAAATAGTGTACAATCACTAGCGTGGGGTTGACATCCAAAAATGACAGTCTCTACTCTACCGGCTGGCATTGGATCATCTGTTGTTAGTTGCTCCTCCATGGCTGGCAAGCCTTCACTTCGATTGTGATCATCTTTTTGATCTTTTTCACTTTGATGATGTTTTTCTTCAATTTGTTGGAGATGGTGGCGGATGGCATGGCTCCTATTTCTTCTTCTTCCTCACCTGGACCTGTAGCTGGCACGATTGATGTAGAAGACGACGATTCACCAGATGAAGCTTTATTTTTCCGCATGATAGTGGCAGAAGGAGGAAAGATCGTACATTTCCTTATAGTAACACCATTTGATAAAACAAAATCACAATCATCTGACTCTACAGGCACAGATGGGACATCACATTCTAACTTCTCTTTTCTCTTAAAATTATTGGGGTTGGCTTTGACCAGGGCTGGGATTGGACTTTTGGTGGCCGTCAGGTCTTCCAACTTCCTTGTCGTCTCTGCTAGATCCTTTACCAATTGGGACAAGCAATCGAGGCTCGGGTTCATTGGAACCGCCTCGAAGGGTTCTATGTGCAGCTCACTTGTGGCTAGTGGTGCGGAGGCTGAGATGGGTGCTGCTGGTATTTTTGATAAGGAGGAGGAATATGATAGTAATGCTGATATGGAGGATGAGGACACTACTGCTGAGGTGCCGCCACATACTAATGGTACGGCTAGTGCTGACGGTACGACGGTTGCAGGCACTACTGCGATTGTCTCAAATTATTGTGATACTATAGAGACTGGTGATGCTAATACTGAGGTTGGGGCTATGAGTACTATGCAAAGAGACCACCCTAGGGTTGATGGTACGTCCTCTTGTCTAGTGGTTGGCCCTAGGTTTGTCTAGAGGACGAGCCATATGTGCATCATTGCTCCAGACACTGTTGACTTCTTAGATCAGGGGTGGTGGCAGGAATGCTGGCTCATAAGATGGTAAGTAGTTTGGCTGGTAGACCACCATCTATTGTTGTGGTTTATCCAAGTGTTTATTATCTCTAACTACTTGGTGATTTGGTCAAGTTTATCCAAGTGTTGCGCCCTCGGTTCGATTACATCGAGCTTCTCAAGATCTTGTGTCCTCTTCTCTATAATGCCAGCCTTAAAGTGATGTCCCCCAATGATGATGAGGATAGAGTTCTCATCTCTCTCTACTACGTGAGATGTTGCAATGTGCACTGGCTTCTAGAGGACCTGGGGCTGTCTCTAATACGCATGGGATGAAAAGAGGGAAGCCTCTCCCTCATCTATTTATTTAAAAATCTACCACTACCTCTTCATACTTGTTAAAGTGAGATCCCCCACAAGCACCATCGATTATTATCTGTCTCTAGACATTCAGGCCCCTGAAGAAATGTTCGACCAAACTAGTCTTCAGTATCTCATGGCGGTGGCACTTCTCCTGCATCTCAATAAATCGTTCCCAGGCTTCATGAACTGACTAGTGGGTGGCCTGAGAAAATTTGCTAATACTGGCTCACATATGGTTGAGCCGACTGAGATGGTAAAACTTGTAAATGAATGCAGATTTAAGTTTCTCCCAGGTCGTCACGACCTTTCCCAAATGGTTGACCCAGTACAGGGCATTGTCTTAGAGATTGAAGGGGAATGAAGTAATCTTGACTACACCTAACGGGATGTTAGGGTAGTGTGTAGTTCTACATATGCGAGAGAACTGTTGCAGGTGAATGTATGATTCCTCATTTGCATTCCTGTTAAAAGTGGGTAGAAGATCAAGGAATTATGGTTTTAGCTCGAAATGAGCATGCACCGATGGGATGTGAATCCACTCGGTCATCTGGTTGTCTCTAGGATCGTATCTCTCTTATGGCATCGATTTGTGGTTCTCATTCCTTGCCCCTTCATCTTTTTGCTGATAAGGGATATCTCAATTTATCTGCCTCCTCCTCTTGTTGTTGGTCTATTCCTCATGTCAATCAGCATATCTTGAAATGTGGTCAGCACGAGTACCTGCTCAGTCATTGCTACCAAATGGCTCTTATGGAAGCTAACAACGGAGCATTTACCTTGTTCTGATCTGGCATTGAGTCTTGCTTTGGTTGGGGAGGTTGTTGTCCTTTGCACTTTCCCTGAGGATCCATATCTGGGTCTGAGTCTGAAGAAATAAATTATGGATTGGAATCCATAATTGGCTTCTATTTGGAATGTAAGTTGAATCCCTATCAAGCCACTGTGAAATTGGAAGATAGTTGTGGTTATGAATATGAGATTAGGGTCAATCTCATATGGTTATGAATGGAGTAAAAGATGTAGACTGAAATCGACCTCCATTCACAATGGGAGGAGGTGGGATGCGAGTGGTCCTGATTTATTAGGAGATAAAGGAGAATGGAAAGAAGACAATGAGTCTAGAGATCGGTTCACAAATTCTAAACTGGGTTCTCGGGAATCGCCTTGAATTATTGACGATGCCGAGTCCATGGAATCGATGTAGGTGTCAACAGAGTCCCGACTAATCCATCTATGGATCGACAATGTGGATCAAAAGAGGATCGATGCAGGAAGAATGATACAATGGTTAACGAGGAATAAAAGGAGTGTAAAATAGTAGAAAGGCTCGAAACGAGTAGGTGGTCAAAGAGGAAACACATATGACAAAAGTTTGCACCGATGCACGCATCTTGATCTTTGAATCTTAATCTAGATCCATACAAACACAAAACAAAATTGGGTTCACCAACTCAGCATAGTGTGAAGCTGTAAAGAATCGGCTATTTTCATCTTTTCATTTTTAAAATTGTTATTTCATGCATATCTTTTAACAAGTCCTTAGATGCTCTCTATAGGAGAGAGAGTATTGCCGTAAAAGTATTCCATACTTATCCTCCACCTTTGTACCTGTAGTCTGCAATTTGTTAGGTCTTTTCAACCCTTCCTGGATCACTACTATGCCAAAGAATAAGAGGGAGGAGTCTGATAAGCAAAACCACTACTTAGGACCTCTCTCGCGATGGTATCACCCATGAGCATGGAAGGACCTACTCAGATGGAAACCCATGAGACAGACACACATGTGAGGGCATGGCCTAAGTGATGAATCTGTGATTCGTCATATTTATTCATTTATTTTAGCTTAAAATCCCTTATAAAACACCTGCATATAACACTAACTTCATATTCTTACTAACTTGCATCTGTGTGTAAATATTGTACACTTCTTACTAATTTTTACCTAAAATAAATAAAGAAAGAAAGAAAGGAAAAATAAAGAAAAGAAAAGAAAAAAAGGAAGACTGTATACTGGTTGACCCAAACCCTGAGAGAAGGTCAAGACTTGACCTAATTGATGAGGAATAAAGTAGGGGGAGATAAGGGTCCATAAGCAGAAAATCCAAAAAAATGTGTGTGTGTTGTTGTAAATACTTCTCACTTATTTTATATATATCTGTATAAAACTAACACTAATTTATTTGTTCCTTAATTGAACTCAAATTAAATAACTTTCAAAACCAAAGTTGTAAATAAAAATGTGTCCTAATTAATAAATATAATTGCACAATTAAATCATGTACATAATAAAAGTAGCCACACTTGAAAAAAGCCACTAAACACTAATTGAAAGACCAATTCTGGCTCCATATGAGATCTAATTGAATCAATATCACTTCCATTGGATTCTAAAATAAATTATCTTCAAAATGGTTGTGATTTCATAATTTTTGGAGTTACGGTTGAAAAGTCGATTTTCTGGGGTGGTTTGTGCAATTTTCCTATGTATTTTGTGCATATTATTTTTGAATATATTTGTAAATATTTTTACTAATTATTTAAAATAAAAAAATATTAAAATATTTAAAACAAAAAAAGAGCTAATTTTCTCATTTACCCTTGTTTATAATGTCATATATGTATATAGTATATGTTTATAGTTGCTATTTTTAATTAACCACTATAAAAAAATAAAAAAAATAACATTTTTTAATTCAAATAAATAAAGTGATAAAAATTCCAAAAAATAGATAATTTTGTAAATAGTTTTATCTCTTTTACTTTATCTCATTTCATCTCTCTTATCTCTTCCACCAAAAAATAAAAAATACATTTCAATTTTCATCTCTTTCATCTCGTTATCCAAAAAATTCAAAAATTCAAATTTCATTCTATATTTTCTATTTATATGGCTCCTTCTCCATCATTTCAACTAGATCAATCTTTAGAGAGAGGAGCCCGATCTGCGAGAGAAAATTTCATCGAGAAAGTTGCCTAGTCTCCTAGCCGTCCGGTGACACGAGTCGGCCTTGTCGAGGCGATCACGGTCCATTTCCGCTCCTAAGGTGAGATCCACATTTTTCTTATTTTTATCTAGGTTAATCATAGTTTATTTCTCTCATTTTATCTCGTTGTCATTTTTTTCTAGATCGTAAAAGCCATCACGTTATTGATTTGCCATCGATCTTGAATTTTCATCTCATTCTCTCGATCTCCCTGCATTCTATTTCTATCGTCCATGATCTCTCAACTCTGGCCACGTACGGTGGCCAGATATTGGATTTGAATCTCTTATTTCCGTCGAATCCCCGCTCTTTATTTGATTTGTAAATAAATAAAAAAAGTTTGTTTCTTTTTCTCTAACATTTGTTTTACAAGATCATAAAAAAAATAACAACAAAAAATAAAAAAATTTAAAAAAGGAAGGAATTTCTATATCCTTTTTTTTTATTTCTCTAAATTTTGGAATAAAAAATAAAAAAAAGTCTTTATTTATTGTTTACATTTCAGAACAAAAATTATAAACAAAAAATAAACAAAAGGGATGGCTGCCCCCAGGCGCCGCCGCCCTCCTCCAAGGCTGTGCCGACCCGCCGTCGATCTAGCGCCCCACAACCGTCGTGCAACCCCACCCTGCTCCAATGCACTGCCATCGACCACCTTCTTCGCGCGACTTCCGCTGCACCTGGCGGTGCCGCCCATAGCGCTGCTGCCCTCCGCCCCTTCCAATCATCCACCACCGTGCGAGCCCGCGACCTCCGTCGCCTCTAGCTCGTTCAGGCGACCCGCATCCCAAGCGCATCTCCGCCTCCGCCTCGATGCCCGCACCACTTGAGGCCTTCGTCGCCCCTCTGTCCAGTGGCCGTACACCCCTCGGCCAAATCTACAGTACTGCCCGCTTCAGCCGCACGCGTCACCTTGCGCATGCCACCTTCCGTGTCGCCGTCCCCGCGTATAGTGCCCTCCAGCGGCAGCTGCGGCCGTGCAATCTCCACCTGAACTCCCAGCACGTAGGCAGCGACCCTCTTGCCCCTTTGTCAAGAAACGATGAAGGAAACAAACCTAGGGCTCCACATAGAATAAAATTGGAAAACTTACAAACAAGCCCTCTGGATATCTGCTATTTGTGACAAGACCCATGTTCTCTGTTTCAAGCAAATCACGTGCATAGCATGCCTCTACTGTGGGTAAACTGCAACTCTTCCCTCTGATTATTTTTATTATTTATTTACTGCCAGAACTTTAACTATTTACGTTTAAGTCCCTGTACTCCAGACTCGAATTTGCTTGCTCTCTTGCATTGAAATAAATGATATTTGTGATAAAAAAATCTTGCAAAAATTATGCTATGTTTCAGATGTGATGATCTTCCTAGCATAATTTTTTCATTGCATTTTGATTTCATTTATTATTATTAATCAAAAACAGTGCCATTTTGTCTTCCTGAAATTCAAAAAATCGTAAAAATTCAAATATTGTTCCAAAAATTTCAAAAAAGTTAGGGTAGTTGTATTTCATTGTCTTTTAATTTTTGTACCAATTTCACGCATTGATTCTATATAAAACCGAATTGAAAAAAATCAAAAATTTTATAAAAATAACAGAAAATTCTATAAAAAATCCAAAAATTGTAATTTCAGTTTCTTTTCGTAGATAATTGCTTCTATTTTGTCTTAAAAATAATTGTCAAGAGTTTTGGGCACTTAAAATATTTTTAGGTTGCAAATTACTCCAGACTGTGCACAATTTTGTATTTTGTCACCGTTTGATTTTTATAAAAATACAAAAACATCTGAAATTCCACAAAAATTCCCAAAAACATTTCAAAATATTTCAAATACGAAAATATTTATCTGGATTTTTCTGATCATTTTTAATAAAGTGAAAAATTGCAAAAAGAGTTGTTGTACGTATTTTTGATCTTGTGAATATTACTTCATGTTATTTTTGAAATAAAAAATTGCAAAAATCAAATTCACTAAAAAAATGAAAATCAGAAAATACTCAAAAAATAGAAATAAAAAAATCAAAAAGATAAAAAATCACAAAAAACCAAGGGTAGTTGTCCTTGGAGATTCTTGTTTTCTCTTGATTAATTGAATAATTTCGGGATTTGTAACCTCCCTGAGTTCAACCCTGTTTGCTATACAGGTTAATAAGTAGCAAAATAAAAAAATATTTTTTGTTTGTTGCGGGATTTTGGGGATTACAACAATGATAAACTGTTTACAATTAAAATCTGACCCCGATATTTCACGCTAAACAAAATGGCGGCGTTGTCGGGGATATAAATTAAAAAAAATTCAAAAACGCTAATTTTTTCGTTGTCAACACTAAGATCAGTACTTCGAACCTAGTCTATATTCTACACAAGTCAGGAACAAAATTGATGATAGATCCCTACTCGGTCATGTATGATAGTAGTACCAATACTTCAGAAATCCAAGCGATACACAAGACAATTACAGACTTGGTTTTGGGATCTAATACTTAGCTTGTCGTGCCTCGCTCATGAGAGAGGATTTGGTCCCCTCCTAAGGTACCAGAAAGCAATGAGGGCTTTATGAACCCAAAGCAATGAAGTCCATTACAAATTTTAATTAAGGTCAAGTTTTCAGCAGTCTCCAAGTTTTAGATTTTTGGGTTTTTACTTTTTTTGGATCTTATGCATAGAAGCATCTAACCATTTTTTAAACTCACATTTAAGCCATTGGTGCTCAAAATCGGAGGGAGATATCAAAAAGTCATGCAAGTCGATTCGATGATGGAAATGTCATCATTGAATCTAATGATGCATACGTAGTTAGAGGACTTGAAGTGCTTCCCAGCTCTCTCCATGTGGTTTGCAAAATAGAATTTGAAAACCTATCTACATGGCGGTGTACAATCGACAAAATCACCCTAAACAGTAGCCGCTATTTTTCATAAAGAACCGTATTATAATTATTCATAAACAAATCCGAGAGTTCAGTCTTTGTGACATCTCGGTGCTCGCCACAACGGGTCCTACCAGAGTTGTATGATGGCTCTCTAGGCGCGTTGGTTTAAATCCAAATAGTTAACAATTATCAATTTGACTAGATCCAAACGTTAGAGACTATAGGCACATACATCTTTTAAGGGTTTTGACCTAATTACTAATATAAGAAATCCTTAACTCTAGGAAATCCATGAACACAAAATAAATAAAAAGAAAGGCGGAAAACTCAAAACATCATGAAACAAATAGAACAAAGCGATGAAAACTTGAGAAAACCACGATTAGACCCTCTGTTGAACAATCACCCAAGCAATGGACCTCGTTAAATAAAGTAGTGTCCACTGACCTCTTAGGCTAAAAGAAATAGATTATTAGCATAAATAATCCATTAATATGCGCAAAGATATAAATTTACAAGTATATACAATGAAAAGAGAAAATGTAGAGAAATATATACAAGAAAATGATTAAAAATAAAATAAAATTTTGTACAAACTTTTAGCTACACTATGTTGCTCCTCATAAATGCCATTTGATGAACAAGGATCCCACGAGGGTCTAAAATATCCTCACTAGAAGAATAGCGAAGATGGAATTTCGTTGAGGCAACTGCTCTCAAGATCCCATGTTCAATCCATAAGTACCCACAATGTATCGATAAGAAATGAATAGCCAAAAGTGTAAGGCATAATTTATTATATTATACAAACTATGCTGTATAACATGTAAGCATGCAATGAAATTGGGTAAGATGGATGTGCCACGGCTATAGAATTAGAGGAGCATTGATTTGCTGATCAAGGGGCGAGCAAGTTTGATGAACGTGTCGAGATGACGGAGAAGCGAACGGTAACGGAGATGGGGCAATCATCGTGGTCGGAATAGGTAATTTGGACAGTGAAATGTTCGGAGTCCTAGCTATTCCGACGATCGAAACTATTAGAATATAGGGTATTCTACTTATAAAAATATGAAATAAATTGCAGAAATGAAATGACGATAAGAAAATCTACCTAGGAATTAAAATCTGTGAAGCTCATATCCGGTTGTGACATCAAGGAGAAGAGGTGGCAAGAGAGCCATCGTGGATCACTGCTCTTTCTTTGATTCACTCGCCAAAGCCTCGGGGGTAACCTCGCTGTCACCGGGATCACTCACGCACAACAACTAGGGGGAATCAACTCTCGGAGAAGGATCAAAATTGAGCTTGGTGGGAGAGGGATTTATTTATGTCAATATGATGGTCGAGCAATATGAAGAAGAAAAGAAAGTTCATAGTTCCAACGTGAGCATCATTGGGAACCATCTTTCTATGGTTGATATCATAGAAAATTATCACAAGACCTTGAAAAACTCAATATGATCGAACAAGGAACCAAACACCTTGATTATATGTATCTGATCGCACAACGACTAGAGCTTCTAGTTGGCACTATCAATGTCGTCCATGTTGTGAACACAACCATCGTGACGCCTGCAGCTGAGCTAAAAGAGCAGACACCATCCCCATCACAACAACAGTAGAGTCCAGCACATCAGCCTGTTGTCCAGCATGTTTATTCCGTGCAAGCTCCTGACCAAGGTACGTAGTCACCTCATCACTCTCATATGGTCATCTACCATCTAGAAGCTCCATCTTATGTTGAGCAGTTTACTTCACCTCCTCCATCGAAAATACATGTAGTAGATACTGTATGGGTAATTGAACAATCTTCACCCCATCTTGGAGGACAACAATAGGGGAAAGCACAGACAAACCGACCATTCCACCAGAATAAGGGAGGATGGAATTTTTAGCAACATCAGCACCAACAATAACCCCACTACCAGTCTCTGCCACATCCTAATTACACCTAGAGATAGAACTTCCTGCCACCTGCATATCACCAACCATTATATCACCTGCAGATGGTGGGACAATATGAGAACTACCCTCCTCCTCGGTACCAGTATCAGCCACACCCTCCACATTAGTATCAGAACTTCCCGCAATAGTCATAATATTACCAACATCATCAACCACATGTTGTTGAACCACCTGAGGCTGCTTTTGTGTATCGCCCTCTACATTGGCTGGCTCAATTGATCAAGAATATGGATGAGATAAGATAAACGATTGATGACCTCACAGCTACAAAGAATATCATACAAGTGCAGGTAGTACAATCCCCAACAATTTCAAGTGTAGGGAGCATGTAGCTCGTAGTGACCCACCACCCCAAAATCATGTTTCTTTATTTTATGTTATCTAATGTTGTGAATCTCAGGAGCGGTAGGAAACTATAGCCATCTGTGGCTGCGAAGGGGGAGAAAAAATCTTCGTTGGGCGAATCTTCAACATTAGCTCCCGAGCCAACCCATAGCCATGTAGATGATGCACTTGGAGGAGCCAGATCTGAATCAACAAAAAGACCAAAAAATGAAGAAAAGCAAAATACCAGCAATAATAGCAGAAGCTGAGCTAATACAGCCAAGGACACGTCAGCACCTACAACTCCCGTGTGAGGCGACGGGGCATGTACATCTAAGCGTTAGCCCCTCAAGAACCAACGCAACCGTGCAGAGAAGCATATCATGACCATGGCGACTGTCAGCATGATTAGCAACCTTTCAAGGAAGAAGACAAAACAAAGGAGCCCCTTTGATTCAATGTGAAATCTTTAATCAGATATTTGACAATCTTCTTGATAGCAATTCTTCGATCAACCTCATCCCCACTTCCTTAGCCAAGGAGTTTGGGTTCACACAGTGGACATAGTTGTCCTGGACTTGGATTCCTCAGTACCAATACTCCAAATACCGATCATACTTGGTCGGTCGTTCCTCCGAACAACTGAAGCGGTAGTTTTTTATGGATCAAGTAAGATCTCCTTTCACTCCCACAATAATACGGCAACCATAGAGATACATGTTGAACTAAAGAAGCCAGATAACACATCAAAGAAAAGGATGCATGTTCATGTAATTGAATGTGACATACTTGAGGAGACCCGAGATACAAATGCTTTGTGGAATGTAATCGAGACAAAGGAGTTCTTCTTTCCAAATGAATACTGTGAAAGCACAGTCGAATTCTGCTGCATTGGCACTAATGAGGTAGAGTCTGAAGAGCCGATTCATTTATTCCAAGAATACCCATCCCATACCAAACATGAAGAAATTATTCCTGATATGTTCGGTGTCACACTGTTTGAGCCAAGAGTTACTAAGGTGGACCCTAAGGCATTGATGCATCATTCACCAGCAGCATGTACAGTTTCTGAAGTAAGAATGAAGTCTGATCTGATTCCGCCTGAGCTGAAGCCACTTCCAGCAAATCATAAGTATGCCTTCCTTGCGAGTGAGTCTAAACACTATCCAGTCCATCAATTTGTGATTGAATGTTGACCAAGAATCCCGTATGCTAGAGGTTCTAGAGAAAACCTACGAGGCCTTTGGTTGGAATATTTCAGATCTCTGGGGCATAAATACGACCCTATGTTTGCAGCACATCTACTTAGAGGATGACCACAAGTCGTCACATGTGTTTCAGCACAGGATGATCCCAAATCTCTCGGAAATTGTCATGAAAGAGTAACGAAATGCGGTGAGGCGGGGTTTATCTATCCCATCTCTGATTCTAAATGGGTTAGACCACTACATGTGGTTCCAAAGAAAGCTGGGATCAATGTGGTCTCAAATGAGAAAGAAGATGAGATCTCAACCTGAGTACCTACATCATGGCATGTATGTGTAGATTACCGGCGCTTGAACTCAACGATCAAGAAATATCACTTTCCTCTACCCTTTATTGACCAAATCATCGAAAGACTGGCAGGGAAAGCATTCTTTTATTTCTTGGATGGGTACTCGGTTATAAACAAGTGGCAATCTCCCTTGAGGATCAAGAGAAGACTACATTTACTTTTCCGTTCGGCATCTTCGTTTGTATATGTATGCCCTTTAGATAGTGTAACACACCCGCTATATTCCAAAGGTGTATGTTGGATGTGATCACTAACATGGTAGGTAGTTTTTTGGAGGTGTTCTTATAAAATTTCTCAGTATATGGTGATGAATTTGATTCCTTCCTGATGCACCTAGACCGGGTGTTTAAGAGATCTTATGAAGTCAATCTTGTGCTCTCTTGGGAAAATATCCACTTCATGGTTACTGATGGAATTGTGTTAGGCCACATTTGTCTCCAAAAGATGTATGGAGCTCGATCCAACCAATGTGGGTGTCATTGCAATCTTGAGCCACTAAGTACACTAAAGCATGTGAGGTCTTTTCTAGGGCAGGTCGGATACTACAGGCAATTTATCTGAGACTTTGGCAGGATTGCTTGATCTCTTACTGAGCTTCAAAGCAAGAATACTGAGTTTATTGTCAATGACAAGGTCCTCCTTACTTTCAACACATTGAATAATCTATTTACTGAAGCGACTGTCCTACAGCTTCCTGATTGGTCTCTCCCATTCGAGATCTTGACGGATGCTTCATATTTTGCTATTAGGGTTGTATTGGGACAATACAGGGATGGAGTTCCTTTTTCTATACACTATGCCAGCAGAAACCTGGATGACACCCAGAGAAACTATATTATAATAAAGAAAGATCTGTTGGCCGTTGTGTTCACTCTAGAGAAATTCAGATCACATATCCTGGGTTAAAAATCATTGTCTACGCTAATCACTCTGCTATCCAATATCTACGGGACAAGAAGGATGACAAGTCCTGACTGCTCTGTTGGATCCTTCTGCTCCGGTAATTCGATTTGGAAATAAGAGACAAACATGGAGTTAAGAATATGATAGAAGACCATATGTCCAGGCTTGAAAGTTTATATGCTCCCTTGAGCATTATACCTATCACTGAAACCTTTCCCGGTGAATCGATATTGAGTATCGATTATGTCCCATGGTATACTGAAATTGTGAGCTATCTCATGACTGAGAAAATTCCACAAGATTGGACACAGGTCAAGACAAACAAATTTTTGTCCGACATCCACCAATCTGTGGGAGGACCCGTACCTTTATAGGGAACGTGTGAATTGCATTTGTTGATGGTGCATTCCTCATGAGGAGTACACCAGTGTCCTTGAGGACTATCATAATTACAGTGTGGCCTCTGGTGGCCCATACTATTCAAGGATATCACAGACATGTGAAAGGCTACACCGACTGTCAGAAATTCGGAGGTACATTGGTTCCAAATATTTGATGCCACTCAAGTTAATCCAAATTTAAGACATATTTCATGCTTAGAGAATTGACTTCATGTGCCCTTTTCGTAACAGTCATGGATTTGAATACATCCTACTTACCGTGGATTATGTGACTTCGGAGGTTTTACCCACTCGTTCCGGTGATAGTCGTATTGTTTGTTGCTTTCTCAAGGACAACATTATATCGTGGTTTGGGATCCCTTAAATTCTTATATCAGATGGGGGCAGCAATTGTATGACGAAAGAAGTCAAAAAGCTCGTGAAGGAATATGACATTTAACATCGTGTCGCATCTACCTACCACCCACAATCGAATTGTTTAGATGAGTTATCCAATAGGGAGACCAAGACTATTTTGTAGAAGCTTGTACAATCAGATTGGAAGAACTAGTCTCAACTTATTGATTCTATGGGCTTATCAAATCGCCTACAAGACTCCATTGTTTATGTCTCCTTATCGACTGGTTTATGGAAAGACATGCCATCTGCCAGTTGAGTTAATTCACAAATCACTTTGGGCAGTTAACATCTATAATTTGGACTCACAATGTAGTGGTCAGAACCTCAATATTGATCTGAACAAACTCTTATTCTTGGATTCTTCAGTCATTGTAGCATAGGTTTTTCTGTACTTGGTATGAGTTATGTCTTCCTTTTATGTTCGATCTATGAGGACATAACTCAAGCTAAGTATAGGGAGGTCGTATATACTATGTATATACTTTAGCCATAATTCGTACTTTCGAATTTTTAATAATATGTCTTATATATATAACATTGAAATTCTTTGTATATACTGATTAATAAGTCAGGTTCAAAATGTTTGGAAAATAGTACGAAAATCATTTCGATTTTTTAACACTATTTAAAAAATATTCTCCACCTTTGTAAAATTATTTTATTTGTAAAAATTTCTTTTCTTTTTTGAAATATTTTTTTAAAATCTATTTACAAATGGTCTGGAAGATGGTCACAAAAATGCTTTAAAGAATCTATACATACTATTTGAAAAAACTTTGTGAAATAATTTTCAAATTTTGAAAATTTTTGTAAAAATTATTTGTCAAGTTAGTTTTCAAAATAAAAGTTTTTAAATATTTGTGAAAATATTTTCAAATTATTTTGAGAATTGGGTACATATTGAAAATCCTTTATAAACCTTGTATGTACAAACCTATAAATTCCTTAATAAATTCTTGTGAATATAAGATGCACTACCATGTAAATAGATGCACTTATTTATTTACCAAAACTTTTTCCTTTTCAAAAATCTCCAAAAATTTGCAAAACTAAAAATCCCTGAAACATTTGCAAAATCATTTCAAAACTTGCATAAAAATTTGCAAAAACCTTTAAAACCCTATAAATTTTTCAGTATTAGAAAATTGCATCACAAAAATATTTTCCTTGCATTGCAAATGGCATTTACCTTTTTCGGATTGAGATTATTAATTGAACATGTCTAAATAAAAACTGAAGATTGGAGCTTTGTTGGACCTTAATCTACTTAATCACAGAACCTTATAGGAACAGGAATTTAGATACTCTAGGTCTACCGGACTTAATTCTTTGAGAACATGAGGCTTGGGTAAGTGTCGTCTTGATCTAAGTAGAATATGTCATGGTACACACACAACATTTGTTGATAATGACCTAGCTTACACACTAGCGTCTTTCACTTTACTTACCTCAGTTGAAGTGGTAGAGGGCTGGATTTGCTAGCGCGAGACACAAGCCAATGAAAACATTAAAAGTCACACATTTTTGTCCATTGTACCCCAACTCGATCCAGTAGCGAAGAGGTCTAAAGACAAAAGTTGTGGGTTGCAATAATGCTTCAAAAGCGGGATAGTCTATGGCTCAAGAGGAAAAAGTCAATATGTAAATTCTATTGTCTATAGTATTAGAAAAATGCAATGAAAACTCCAAAAAAGTGGACAAGCCTACATGAAAATAAAATGTCTGCTGAAGTGTGTATATATTTGTATAGCCGATAAGAAAGCTTGAGCTAAAGTCATATTCATGTGAGCATGCAACCGAATGACTTACCTACACTTGTCAAGCATCCAAGGCTAGAAAGCTACACTAGCTACCGTCCATTCTTCTCTCCAACTCCTCTTCTTTAGTCAGTTTTACTTGAACATAGAAGGGAATACCTCGCTTCTCGAGGAAAGAGTTGTTGAATTGGAGAACTAGGGTCACCATATTGGAAAAGACTGACTTTTACCTCTTCAGCCGAGGAGAGTTGCATATCACTCACACTATACAAGATAGTTTCATAGTTATAAGGGTATGCGTATAAGTTGATATATTCTGACATGGCTATGGAGGAGACTTGGGCATAATTTTGAGGATCTCAAACGCTAATGTGTTTCAAGTTTGGTTCCTACACAAGGTTCTAACTGCATCTACAAATCCAAAGGTTCGACTTAAGCTCCAAACATTGATTTTCTGAAGACAAGTTTAGGAGTTAAAATCATTCCAAGACTTTTTCTTTTCTTTGTTTTCTTTTCTGCATTTATAGGCATAAGTGTTTACTAGGGACTAGCAAAGAAAAGTATAGGGGGGTGATGAATCTCCATTTCATCACCTTTATCCTTTCATTTTGGCCTTCATTTCGTAGCCAAAAGCATGTGAATATCATTAGATTGCATAAATTACCATTCATTATTTAGTGTGTTTGTATAGTATAAAATGCAATGTTTAAATTCATAAAAAAAGAATAAAGAAAAGAAAAAAAATGCAAAAGGTATTTTATGACCCTAAACCCCGAGACCAAGGCATCATGATGACTGGGTTGCAAGGAATAAAGTAGGGGTAGATGGGGATAAAAAACTCAATAAAAGTCCTAATTTTACTTTATCCAATAATGCAGTTTTGGGACCCATTTTATTCTTTATTATTTACACCTCAAATAAAAAAACTTTGTACATGAAAGTTATAAATAAAAATACATAGAAAAATACAACACTGATTTCACACAAAAATAATATATAGTGTACGTATTATACTCAGAATAAAATTCCAAAATTCAAAATTCTCAAACCCATATCATCTCCAGACGAACTCAAAATGCACCAAAATCACATTTTATTTGGTATAATTTTTAATTAGCTATTTAATGAAGGTGGTTTCATTTCATTTGGAGTTAAGATGCAAAAGTTAGGTTTTGGACCCTTATTGTACAATATACTTGAATAAAATTTTCATTTTATTTACTATTTATATTTTTTAATATTTATATTTTATGATTTTGTTATTTATATATATAATATATTTACATAATTAAAAGGAAACAAAATGATTAAAAATATCTTAAAATTAATTTCTGTACTACTATATACATGGGAATTACCTGTACATATACCTATATAATAAATATAAGTATTTATTTATGTACGTAGATTACTTTAGTAAAATAAAAGAAAATATTTTTATATGTAATTAAATATATTGTAAATATTAAATTATATATAAAATAATAAATTATACATCACAAAATAAAAAAAATAGTGTTTATGTAGGTATTTGAACCTATAAATTACATGTAAAATTCAAAACTCCACAAATAAAGTGATAAAAAGAAAAAAAATACCAAAAATAGCTCATTAATTATGTAACATATTTGATGTTTTAAGTTTTTTCTAAAGATAAAAGCGTTTTCTATTTTAATTGTAGTATTCGTTCATTTATTTGGCAGTTTTGTCACGTGGCGCCTAGGTGGCGTGGACGTGGCCCAATCTTGGGACTCGGACTATTGACCTCGGGTCAATAGACCCCTCCCCTTTGTCGTCTGTCTGACCTTATTGGGCAGCCGACTTCTTGCATTTTTCTAGTTGCCTCTATTGCTCCTTTCAACCCTATTCCATTTTTAATTTGGTTGATAGGATCATGCCTTCGCGCGCGGATCATCTAGATGCGGCTCTTGTCGAATGATATGGCCAAAACCCTAGCTCAATTTCCCCCTATTTCTAGCCGACTATAAGTAAGCCATGTCTTCCTCATGAGCTCTGTTGATCACCTATCGTTTCACTAACCCCCATGAACCCATGGAGTAGTCCGCCCTAGTTATAGGAAGACTGGATGCAGGTTCTTGGGCTTACCATCTTCTCTGCCCCTCATCAGAGGGTCTCTAACCCGCTTCGCTCCCCTATTTTCTTGCTCTATTTTGGGCTCTAAGGCTTCGCCTTGGAGTCTTGTGCTAACTACGCAGTAGAAGGCCTTCAAGACCCCATCTAGGGGTCTGTAGTTCACCCAACGCTCGCTCCATGTCACTGCATCTTCTTCGACCACTAGGACCACTCAATACATCGCAAACCTTCTCCCAACCGTCAACATATTCGGCATCTTACCAAGAAACTTCATTGCCTATCAGCATAGTCGGAAGTGGCCGGAGTAGCTCAGGAGTGGCGATCAAAGCTCTCTAGGCACTTGTTCTTGAACAATTCTTCTAGAGGCTTTAGCCACCATTCAATGAACATGCTCCATTCATATTAAAGATCTGCCATCAGATCATGCCAACTCGCAGCTGTCAGATCTATACGAGGATCGGATCTTCACCGTCTTAAGGTGAAGCGGTACTAACCATAAGATGTGCGCCACATGCATAAGTAGATGGATCCCAATCATCCACTAGTGCTCAAGGAATGGGTAATTTGCATGTCCCCCTCTGATTTTTGTTATTTACTTTTTAGTCCTGTAAATATATTTAGCGGTTAAAAAACTTTTGGACATTTGCATTTTAAACCCTACAGTTTGTGTTAATTGCTAATCAATCAAGGCCACATCACCTCATGTATGGTCCCATGTGAGGGACTTTTAAGGGCTAATTGCATTATATATCCTATATATTCTGTGGACTTGCATGAAATTTAGAAAAACACTTTTGGAAATTATGATTTTCTCCATAATAGTATATATTGAATTGATAGTTTATTAGGATAATTACATCGATCACCCTTATTGTTAGTTTATTTTACATATATACACCTGCTATGCATGTGTATATTATAAAATAAATTGGAAAAATTTATGCTAAGGCCTCTAGCCTTAATATATTTGTTATAAATGCATGCTTGAGGTTTCATAAATTGCAAATTGTTCATGTGCAATGTTTTTAATTGCTTGATTTTCTTTTTTATTATATTAAATAACTAAATAACTCCAATAAACTTAGGAAAACTAATTTGAATACCTTATATGATTTTGTATGACATATATTTTTATTAAGCTATTTAATATTATTTTTGTAAATAAAAAAATGCAAAGTTATATTTTATTGTTTAGATTTTGAAAAATCATAAAATTAAAATATAGCTTGAAAATTACAAAAAAATAGGGTAGGTGTATTTTACTTCTTTTATCACATATCCAAAATTCATAGAAAATACGAAATAGAAAGCTTAAAAATTGCAAAATATAGAAAACCTTAATTATAAGAAAAAAATGTTTTAAAATATGTTTTAAAGCTTGGAATTTTCTCTATGTTATTTTCTATACAAGAAAATCACTTGGGGCCCCTTTTAAATTGATGGATATTTTCTGGGCCCTTTTGATGTTCCTGAATTTTCTATTTTTTTGTAAATTATGATTTTTTAAAATATATAAAAAATATTAAAAATATCATAAAAATATCGTAAATAGAGAAAAATATAAAAACACAAAAATATTTTATTTGTTTTTTTGACTTCATTTGATACATTTGAAAAATCCAAAAATGCTCTTCTTTTATATCTCTCAAACATCTCTCACTTATATCTACATTATTATATATTTTTTATAGTTTATTAATTAAATACTTAAAAGAAAACAGTTGCAAAATTAAAATCCATAAAAAATTATAAAATTAAAAAAAATCGAATAAAAATCATAAAAAAATTAAAAACCCATAGAAATACAAAAAAACCTAATTAGGATGCCAAACCAACTAAATTTATGTTTTATTCTTTGAGTTTGGTTTCTTTTTTGTATTTTATATCTGTTTGCACCCTTAGTCTAAAATCTATTGCTTGCCTTATACGCATTTCATGTAGAGTTATATAACTTTCATAACTTACGCACTTGCATGATCTCCTTACACTTATACACTTGTGGGTTTTGATTGAATGTTTGATGACGATTGATTTGGTTGATTGATATCTGAGTACAGAGAGAGGCATTGATACAATGATTGCCGGATTTGATTTGTCAGACACCGTAAACCCTATAAGATCGGGCATTAGGAATTCACACATGTGTTGTACCATCATATCATCGTCAACGATCAACATACATGTGCTTCGCATGCGAGGGCTTAGGCTTGTGCAGGTTTGGAGGCTCGATGCCACACTCTCTCTCTAGTGCTTCGTATACACCAAGGCAAAATATGTAAGAGTGGTGGCTCGGTGCTGCGATCATGACCATAGGATCAAAAGTTCCAACGTTATCTTCACTCTAAGGGCTCTTCCATCTCCCATGTGACATAGTAGAGAGGCACGTACTCTGGCGAGAGGTATGCAAATCGTTTATGCTCCTTGTATCGATCTGATGGTTAGGTTTGCTCCATGAAGGCATGGAGAAGGAGATGGAGGTCTTGTGGAGTGGTAGAGGCAACTAAATTAGTGGGTCGACAACAACTCGTCAAAGGAGGAGGAGAAGATTGGGGCTTAGACAAAATTTCGATCAATCAAGATGATGTTGTACCTACAGATGTTTTCAAGGTACCCAAGGCATGCACTGGTGTTTGGGGTGAAAATGGAGGGTGAATGTGGGCTAATTTTAGTGACTTAGATGCAGCACTAGTGGGTGCCCTTTGCAAGGAAGTCAAAAGTTTGAGGCGGTTGAAGTTATAAAGAAGCATAAGAAGATGTTGATGGGGTGACTGAAGATCGGAATGGTGAAGTGGAGGTGGAGGTTCTCTCATATGATTGAGAGGGAGCATGTGCTTCTTAGAATAAATGGAAAAACATCAAACAAGCACAAAATGGTATAATAGAGTCACCTAGAAGTTTAGCAGAAAAACAAATGGAGATAGACGGATCTTGAAACGAGGCTTGGACAACCTCGGAGTCCTCACTTGACATGCTTGGCTCAAGCGTAAATCTCAATCAATGATGAACACGGTGTGATACGACCATGGTGGACGTGGATCTCGATAGAGAAGAAGCACGATCTTCTTGTATGTTCTCGCACTCACCCCGTCAGTAGAGGGAGTTAGAGGCTTGGGCTCTCCCTCACACGAGCGCAGATGGATTGGATGCTAGCCGGAGTAGTAGTTTTGTTCATCCTATATGAGGTTACATGGGGATGGTTTCAACCACCTCCCGTCAGCTCACGTATGGGAGATGGAGCTAAAAGTTATGGCAAAGGACATGGTTGATGCCTGGGCACCAGAATCGAAGCAAGAAGGCACAAAAGTCGACTAGTATAATGTATAGTAACCACTATCAATGAAGGGAGAAAACCCTTGGGGTGATTATTTGACAGTCGGCCTTCTATGGCTAACAAGCTAGGCAAGCAATCAACACGGTGACCAACTATTAAATAACTCAGCAATAAACCCACAATAAGTTGAATAATCAATGTGAACGTGTGTCAAAATTTTATTTTAACACTACATAGATATATATAAGCGTATGTTATATAGAGTATTCAACACTAGGAAGCGAACGTGGTAGACAATTACTATTAATTTTTCTAATTAATAATAATTACTATTTTTGAATTTATTTTTTATTACTTTTGTGCTTTTTATTTATATTTAATTTTAATTATTTTTAATTGTTATGTGAATATATATTTAATTTTTTTATTTTGTTTTGAAATTTGCAATTTTTAATTCCTATTTTATTTTAATATAAGATAGATAATAAAGTATATAATAATAAAAATATTATATCATATATAGATAATATATAGTATATAATAATATAACCATTATACAATTTTAAGTAAATCAAAAAAGTTAAAATAAAGGAAAACTGCTTTTGTATTTTTTATTTTTCTCCATTTTTGTCAATTTTAGGTTATTTTTATAATTTATATGGATTTTTAAAGTTAAAAATGAGTGAAAACAATGAACATGATAAATCTGTGAACGTGTTTAGGGTTTGATAAATATTTACAAGCTCAAAATTAACCCTAAACTATTTTTAATATATACTATATATAATAGAGGAAAAGGCGCAAAAAGAAATAAGTATTTTTGGTTTTATTTGTAATTTTTTCAAGTTTTTATAAGATTTCTAAGGTTTATTAGTTTTTATGTTTTATATTTATGAAAAATGGCGCTGGCCTCAACGCATTTTTGGTGTTTTTTTAAAAATACCACAATATCTTTTCGTAACTATATCCCTTTAGTATGCCATTCCAATTTCGTTAGAAACATAGAATCATATGCCTTCAATATATAATAGGTAATTTTAGTAGTCTTAAAATTGTCGTAATCGACATGTTATAGATGGAAGGCATATGAGTCTCTGTTTTTGAAGAAATTGGAGTGGCATATTATAGGGTTATAGTAATGAAAATATATGGTGTTATTTTCGAAAAAACAAAAATATTTCGTCGAAATATGGCATGGGGTAGCCACATTAACCCTTTATATTTGTATTTTTACTTATTTTTGGATATGTGGTAAAATATCATAAATATAGTTAATATATTTTTTTGTAATTTTTATAATTTAATTCTATGGATTTTCAAATGTTAACTAGGGAAATAATGCTTGTTTTTGTATTTTTAAAATAGATAAATAGGTTTAATTACGAAATAAAAATTATGTGTGAGATATCATGGTTCTAGGCATATATCATATTTTCTCCATAATTTTTGGCATAAAATAAATAATTATAACAAGAAAGATAAATAAAAAGTAAATGATAAAATATATAAATAACCAAAAACACTTCACATGGTGGAGCATGTGAGATGATCTGGACCAGACCTAGATGTAATGACAATAAAGTTCAAGTCCAACTTGCAATTTAACCTATGTATTTTACACATTACCTAATAATTACAATCCAAAATAGAAAATACAAAACTGTGGATGGCTCAAGCAATATATATCCAAGGCGAGCATGGGGGGCACGTACCTCCAATCCAATGACTGGGGGCGCTTCACTTTTGGTGATCCAACTATTGAGGCTTCACTGCTCTTCAACTTTAATCATTGGCACAGATTAGATCTAGACCAGCCTTCTGATCCAAGGGGGCATGGGATATCAAGAAGAGCATGGAAAAAGTGGTTCATCCCTGAGTTTCGTCTATCATCCATCCACCTCTAATCTCCAGAAGAGCTCAAAATCAGCACACGAACTCCTCAACATCCGCAAGAGGGCTCAGATGGGTCCATTCCTCATCGGAGGAGGCATGGAGCTCGGTTCCTTATTGATGAGCCGCTAAATCGGCCCTTTAAGAGTGTTGAATTAGCACTTGTAATCGTCGTCGCAGTCAGGCCAACATGTGCTCATCAAATACCATCTTATTTAAATATATCAATCAAAACGAGATGGTCGTATTTTTTATTTTTTTACTTGGCAAGATACCAAGGTCGAACTCAGGGACACGAGCCTCTCTCATATTATTCAGATTTTAATCTATCTAATTAAGTGTTGAGTTAAAGACATATAGGTCAAAGCATGCAAGGAGACATAACAATGCATTAAAATAAAGTAAACATGCATTTTTTATTTTATTTTAGTCATGCAAATGAATGCTATGAAAATGCAAAGCAAACATGCCCTAGGTCAAAATGATGAGCCAACTAAACAACTAGTTAATTTCAGATTTAAATGAGATGACAAACTCAATTTGAACAAGGCATAGATTAAGTAACAAGAGACACATAGATCTCAAAATAATACATCAAAATTAATGTGTCCATCATAAAAAATGATCATGCCATTGGAAAGTTCATCAAACCAGCTTTAAAATGAAACTGAAATCAACTCAATTGGACATACAAAGCTCAATATATGCAAGAATGAAAGCAAGGGCATAACTGAAAAGAAACATGAAAAGATAAATACAAATAGGTCCCTGGGAAGGACTAAAGTGAAAATAAAATAAGTATCGGGGCCTTCCATGTAAAGGTTCCACACACATAGGGGCCTCTCTACAAATAGTAAAACCCGCGAGGGTTTCAATGTAAATAACGCACTGTGCATGAGCGTTGCACGTGATGAGGGACCTATCTGCAAAATGGAGAAGAAGGCAGGGCTTCCCTGCAAAATACCCGGATGGCACGTGCTACGCACGCGCCATCCAGGTTCGAAAGAAGACGGAGGGTCGGCAGAGGCTCGGGGTGCTTCGGGTCGGCTCGGTAGTGGTCAAATCTCCAGAAGGCTCGGCAGCTGGCTCGGATGCGGCTCGGGAACTCCAAGCCTAGAGGCTCGGTGTAGGCTTTGGAGACGCCACATGGATAGCTGTGGCCATCCGATCACAAAGGTCGAGCGGCTCCTAGAGTATTATGTGTGGCTGCTCGTACACCGTTGGATCTTCGAAGATCCATCGGTTGCTGAAGTCGATGGCGTGGCCTCATCTGGTCCGTTGGATGGTCGCTGGGAGAGGACCATCCAACAACTGCTGTACTTCCGTCTTCGTCTGCAGTGGGCGGCGGAGACCGAGCTCCGGCGAAGGAGCTCCAGCTCCGCCGCTCGCTCTCGGCAACGGTGGACCACCCTCAGGCTCAAGGAAAGGTCGTCGATGAAGCGGGGAGCTTGGGAAGGTGATGGAGCTTCTGGCTTCAGTCACCGGAGCTCGGATGACCATTACGAGGCTGATGAAGTCGGCTCCGACGGAGCTCCGACCAATGCGAACGTTGAAGACCTGCATCGTTAGTACATAGCCGAAGCTAAAAAAATGGGACGCATAGGTGAATGGAATGGGAGCTCAACGAGCGAAGAGGATGGGAGCTTGATCTCCTCCTCCGTGAGTGGCAGAGGAGATGGGTCGGAGGTACTATGGGGTTGTGAAGAAGAAGAAGATGATCGGAGCGATGCGTATGGAAGGGGGAGGTGTGGTGAAGCTTAAGAGGCTGGCGGCGAAGGTTGAACCAAGGTTAGCGGCCTAATTAATTTCGTGAAATAAGAAGAAATTGTGAAGGAGGAAGAGGGAGCTTACCTCATCGGATAAGGAGGACGGAGGCTTAGGCTGGGGCTCGATTCGAGCCCCGGGTCTTCGCTGAACATCGCCGTCCAGTCGGTGTAGCTCGAGCGGGCTTGAAGGCGCCGCATCACCACCGCGATCGGCGGAGGGTCTCACCAGGGAGGGAAGCTGTCGTCGCTCGATCCATTCGCCCCTCTCTGTCACAAAGAGGCGGAGGAGTGTTGGGCCTCCTCCCGCGTAAAGGTGGACAAGGGACAGTGGAGGAGGAAGCGAGGTATTTGATGGTGAAGTTGGCGATTTGGCTGGAGATCATGGAAGTTTGAGTGGGAGATATGGAGCGACTTGGGGTGGCTCGTGGATGGTGGTCGTGTCCGTGAAGATCGTGGATGATGGGGCTAAGTCTGGGAGCGGTTAGGAAGTGATGAAGGTGGCCGGTGATGCGGAGGAAAAAGAAAGGGCGAGGGCCGTCGTGAGATGGAGAATCGTGGGAAAGAGGGAGGCCAGAGGTAGAAGTCGAAGTCATGGCCGTTGGATCTGGTGACCCAACGGCCCAGATCAAAGCGCCAGATAGCGGTTCTGATAAGATTTGAGGCGAAGCGATCAAGGGCGCTGAATGCACCACGTGTCGAGCTCTGACCGTGGTGCTGGCGAGCGGTGGTGATTGATTTTAGGGTAGATCGAAGGGTAGGGATCGCAATGGTGATGGCCGGTGGTGATTAAAGAAGCGAAGACAAGATCGGAGGGCATACAATGCGCCATGCGGGGAACGGTGGGAGAGGCGTGATCGATTGGTGCAGATCAGAGGCGGGAATGGATCCGGTGGCTGAAAAGAAAGGCGCACTTGGAGAAGAAAGGCCGTTTGATCAGAAGGAGATCCAACGGCTGAGGCGCGGGCGAATGATGCAAAGGGGAGCGGGCCACGTGGCTCACCCAGAACGGGCCACGTGGCCCAATCAGATTATTCCAAAAGTAAATTAATTTTTGAAGGTCAAGATGGCCGAATTTGAGAAAACTCAAAACATATAAGTTGTAGATCTTGATGAGATCTACAAGTTTCATGTTGACCAAAACTGGAGATGAGATCATCTGAAAATACCAAATATTTTTAAGGGCATTTTTAGGGCTACAAATACCACGGATTTTAGTTTTGCCATTTTTTGTGATTTTTAATTTATTAAGGACTCTGATAATAACATGACATTATATGGGTTTTATTGATGCAAACTTAAGCAAGGGGGTTAATAATGGGAAATTAAGATGATGAAATTGGGTTTCATCACCCCCCATACTTAAACTATGCTCGTCCTCGAGCATCAAAAAGAATGAATAAGCTGGATTAACCGCCTTGTGCATGTGAATACAGGATCCGATTTGTTCAAGTCGACTCAACTTTTTTAGAGGTCCAAATTCCTAGAGTTCAACCCAGCCTTAACCGAGAGGCATCCAATTCCTCTAATTCACCAGACTCTCTCTGATGTACATATAATCTAAAGGATATGAATTTTAGTGTTGACTGCGATTCCGAGAGTAGAGTCAAATCTTCACCTAAAGTCTCGGTCCGAGAAAATCTCCTAAGGACCCAATCCTCAACACTAGGGAATAAATCAAATCTTACATCCATTCCACCGTCTCTTTAGTTGTCAGACTTAGAAAATGTAGATGGCAGGCCAGTAATGGAGGATATGGGATTGTGTTATTTCTTCTCTCCCTCTCACTGGAACAAGGATTCTCTCTAGTGCCTTTTACGCAACACATTTTTTTTGGTATTGATCAGTGCGTCCGTCAAGAGAAGTTGGAGCCGTCTGCACTTGTTTTCCTGGGAGTACACCGGGGTGTGAATCTTTTGAGTACCTATCGTACCTTCGACACCCAAACTTGTAGCATTTACGATGCAGAGCCCTTTTTTGGTGCAAACCCGACTCCTGGTCCTAATAGCGGTGGTCCAAGTGGACACTTTGAAAAGTTTGGGAGCGCTCGCCTTTGGTGGAAGCTCTTTGATATTTGACTTTGTGGAATAAGCTTTTCTTTGGAATTTCATTGACTTGTATAGATTGTGGCTAGCTCCACTGCTTTTACCAATAGTTGGCGCACACTGATCAACAATTTTTTTATTTATTCACACCTTGGAACTTAGGTCAAAATCAAGAGATTAGTATAAGAACCGAGTTCTCATACTGGCTAAAATTGCTAACACTCAGGTTTCTTGAAGCTTTCAAAGATTTTATCCCATCCTCGAGCATCATTAGATCAAATCCAAACTCGACTTCCTCATCCCAATCCCTCAGGTGAAAAATCAACTCATCTCATCGAAGCCGCAGTCGTGCATGTGATGTGCTGATCATATTCTTTTTGTCTGAGACTAAGCATGGAGTATAGCATGCAAATCTAGAAACCTAGGGGAATGTGGATGATTAAGTCTAAGACCCTTATGGCTAAGGATAGTTAACCTAAAATCTCAAAGACCTCATAAAACTAAGTCCCCTTGATCATTTCAGATCCTGGGTGGAAGTGTAAGTGTAGAGGATTAATCCAACTCCTTTATTCGATCACAAAACTTTTTTTTTGGACTTCAAGAGATATTAGGACTGCCTAAACTCAATTGAGCATCTACATTCAGCCAGTATGGATGTAAGTACATGCCGAAGCCCGTTGCTTGAGGACGGGGCCTTACGCGATGTCCTCTAAACCATCCAATCTGCTAAGGGTGAACCCTCACTGAATGCGTCTTACTTAATTGGGCTTAGTAGTCACTAATGGCTCTTAAAGGATTTTTTGAGCTTCTCTCATTTTTAAGGATTTTAATTTAAAGGTTAAAACACAGGTTAGACTCAACTTTCCTTGAAAAGAGATAGAAAAATTTTCAAAACCATCTCACACAAATAAAAAGTTTTCAAAACATTTTCCAAAGAATTTTTCAAAACAAGGAAAAATCATTTTCGAAAATATTTTTATCAAAATAGCATAACATAATATCGAAAAGCCGTGAAAATCAATTGAGTCCTCTTAGTCCAAAGAATTTTACTTTTGCCAAATAGTTTTAAATTTTTCAAATTTTTCAGATTATAGCTAAAGTAAGTATACGGTATATACGGTACACCCCCTATACTTAAACTTTGCTATGTCCTCATAGCACTAGATGATACAAGTACGTAGGCCATTTAAATATAAAGGAATATACGGGAGCTAAGAGGGGCTCCCCCCATACTTAGGTTAGAAATAACCTAAGTATAAAGACAAGGAAAGAAGAGTGGAGAAAATCACCGGGACTCGGGTCCCCCCTATACTTAGGCTGAGATTAGCCTAAGTATAAAGATGAGAATTTGATGTTGGGAGGGACCCAAGGGGAACGAAGAAGATGGATGGACGTACAGATGAGCGGATGAATCTACGAAGATGGTTGGAGTGACTAAGGTTTTGGGGAGTGTAACGAAGCAAACATGGCTCAATCAAGCAAGCAAGACCCTCAAATTCACCAACTCACACATGAAACCAACCGAGGTAGATTTATTATCATGTCGGTTTTATTGGTGATAAAACATTAGATTTTTACGCGGAGAAAATGTGAAGTGAAAATTGATGCATAAACGAGGGTGTTGCTCTCCCAAAAACAAAGTTTTACTCCATTTTATGTTGACTTGCAATTAACAGTCCCAGTTATTATTTAATATTATCACTGAATTAAGGTTAGAAAAAAATCAAGCAATCATCGTCTACCGTTCATTCCCATTTTCCATTAATCCTAGGTGATCAAGCTAGGAAAGAGAAATCGAGAAAAGGCCGCGTATTCGATAAAACCGCGATCTAGGCTAAGCGAGAAATCATGGAGTGACTTGGCGATAAATCCATGAAAAATTTGGGCCGTTTTGAAAACCAAAATCAATTTGTATGCTAGTCGATAAAAGGCCGCACCTAATCTTGCTTCTATTAGCGGGAATTGATATCCATTAATTTTGACTAAGTGAGGCGAGATTATGTGCGTCTATATATTAGTGTGTCTTACCTACGAGCAAGCATGTTAAAGATGAAAAAACTAAAATGAGCTCAGAGAGCCGCGTGCCTGGTCCTAGGTCGACACTCAAGTAGGAAAGATCCCCACACAACCACAATCGTTCGATTACAATCGCGAGCCTTCTATCGAAGACCGCTGTAAAAGATGACTTATTACAAGTTTATGCATGGAAATAAAAAATGCAAGACAAATTTTTTTTCTATTTGCTCCAAGCAAGCTTCTGCGGCTCCTCACAGCGGGAAGCATCGGCTCCTCGCCTCCTTGAACACCAAAGGCCCTGCCACAGAAACGAAGATTATAGATCAAATAAAAAAGACAAATTTTATAATGCGACATAAATGAACAAATTGACCTATAAAATAAAACACTTAATTAAATAAACAAAATTCCAAATAATATAAGAATAAGTCGTGTCCCCGTCAACGACGCCATTTGATGAGTCGCTAAATCGGCCATGATAACGCTCCCACTTCCCTTGTTAATTCGAGCAAATTAATGTCCAAATTAATTACTAATGTTCGTTGCAATCGGATAACGAGAGCAAAATCAAAAACCACTTTCAATTATAGTCAAATTAATTTCGAGCGGTGATTTTTTTTACTTGGTTGGAAGTCCAAGGTCGAACTCAGGGAGACAACTGTCTCCTTAGGTTGATTTTTAGCAATGTTCAAAGTGTGATTTTCAGGGAATAATATTTTTGGTCTTTTTTTGTATATTTTATACAAGACACATGCAAAATCAGGCCAAATTACAAGTTAAATTAGAAATATGGTCAAATTAATTCCAAAAATTATGAAACTTGGCCAGATTATGAAATGGGATGAAATTAAGCTACCTTAATTTTTTTAGAATTTTCTGATGCACGGATAATGAAAAATGCAGATCTTAGTGAAAATGACTAAACCAATTTTAATAATTAACAAACGATGATGTTTTTCGAAAACAAAATTAATCCAAGTAGATCTAATTAAGATCTATCCAAATCAACTTGAATTTCCTTAAAACACTTCACGGTTGATTAATTAAAAATTAATTAAGGTTTTAACTAAATGATTTTTCTAAGACAAACTATACGTGCAAATGGTGTGATTTTTTGGATATGTTGTAGCGTAGCCAATATCTACCAACGGTGATTTTTCAGGGATTTTCAATAAGAAGATAATGCACAATCAATAAATCAATCAAAATGGACAAATTGTTGCAATATTCACCAAATTAATTTCCATAAATATTCTGCAAATCAAAAAAGTTACAAATAAATATTAAATGGTAGAACAAGAGTTATACTACACAATGCAATTTTCGGAATTAAAAATGAACAACAAAATGATGACTAAATAAACGTGCAAATGCAGGGGTAAAAGTGCAAAGAAAATAAATGCCAAATGTTATGAATGCAATACAGGAACTTAAATGAAATTATCAGAAAGTTAAACTTTCTTTGATAACATGCATGGGGTGTCAAGTGTCCCCTTTGCAAATCACCATTTCTTTATTCTGCGATGGGTCTCCTCTGTTTCTAAGCTTGAAACAGGGGATGGAGATGGAGGTGGAGCTTCACGTGCAGGCGGAGAGCTTGACGGCGAGGGGCGGTCGGCGGGCTTGCGGGCGGGGCGCGTCAAGGCAGCGACCACCGCAAGATCTGGGAGGTCGGTGGCTGTAGCGCGGGGCGGCGCCAGGGGCTGGGCGCCGGCACGGCGAGTCACGTTGATAGTGGGGCGCGCGGCAGTCCTTCGTGGGGTGGCGAAGAGGAGCAGCAGGCGGCGGAGGCGCAGCCGCTGGATGATGGAGAGTGGAGGAGAATATAAAGATGGAGAGATGGAGGTTGGAGAAGAGATGAAGAAGGTGGAGGAGATGGGGTATGGAATGGAGGTGTCGATGGCTTCTCCCTTGAGTTAAGGGAGAGTGGGATGGAATGGGTAGATGGAGAATGAGAAAGTGCCACTTGGCACGCTCAGATGCGGCCATGTGACTTTTATTTAATTAGTAGCCAAAAACCATGGGTTTGACATGTGGCAGCTTCCGGAGCCGCCACATGTCGCTCTCAGAGAAATCCAAAGTTAAATAGAAAGAAAAATAAAAAAGACATAATAAAAGGGCTTAAATCAAAAAGTGATCAACATAAAAGTTGCTCATCTCGACGAGATCTACAACTTTTGTGAAGGGTCGAAATTCAAAGGAAATTGTCTGTAAAAAAATGTATTCTTGGGTGATACCTTATAGGTATAAAATACCATTTTTTCCTTTTGCAATTTTTTTTATCATTAATCAAAATAAAAATAGAGAAAATATGAGGAAAATATTTACAACTTAATCTATTTTTTTATTTTAAATAATTAAGAAATAAAAAGATGAAAATGCAGGGCAAAACGGTCAATATATACAATATACAAAAGGGGCCCAAAACCCATGTTTTGCATACGAGCTCCGATTTTAATGAAATTGGTCTTTGTTTCGAAGGTCTCTGAATGTATATTACTTTAAAAGTGAGTAGACCTAATTCGGAGGTTGTATGAGAGAGATATGGGCATTTTAAGGTCTAAGATCTCAAACTTGTATTTAGGTTTTATTGGTCAATTTTATAGGGTAGTATTTTTTTGATATTTTCCCTTTATTAGTGTTAGTAATATATACATAATGGAGTTGGTTTTATTGGATTCGGAGTTAGTATAAAATATATACAAATAGGGTATTTTAGCTAATATACAGGTTAATATTTAGAAGTGAAGTGGGCTTCTTATTTAATGCAAATATGAATGCTAAAATGCAGATATTATGCTTGCATGCATGAATGCTAATTTTGCAAGATAAGTGGAAATATGCTGCTATTTACTCGGGAACAAAGCTCTATTTTCGACTTTTATAGTGATGAATCACGGATTCATCAACCCCCTATACTTTAACTTTGCTATTCCCCGAGCAACTAAAATGAAATGTAAGAGTGAAATGATTTTGGGTTCCATACAAAGGTCATGAACAAAAGTTGAAAATGAAGCTAGACTCGCCCTTTGGATTAATTGTGTGGCAGAACCTCATTGGGACCTGAACTTAAGACCTAACAGACTTCAAGTTCCACAAGTCTTCTATTCAAGACTCCTCAATAGTCAGGTCTAACAAATCCTCAAATGCAAATTTCTGATGACTATTATTCTTACTTGTACTGTGTAAGTGTAATGTAACTCTCCACATCAGAAATGGCTAAGAATCAGCCTCCTCTGACAAGGTAACTGAAATAACCCGGTCCAGTAACTCTTTCCTCGAGGAGCGGGGTATTCCCTTCTAAGTTCAAGTGCGACCAGCTCAAGAGGAGGGGGTGGAGAAAAGAATGGATGGTAGCCAGTGTAGCTACTTATCCCAGGATGTCTGACCAGTGTGGCCAAGTCATCCAGCTGCAGACTTCTTGCTAATATACATACTCCGACAGGCAATATATTTTTTTGTTTTGGCCTGTCTATTTTTTCTAGAGTTCTTGCATTTTTTCCCATTTTTTTCTCATTTTTTTCTTTTTTTGAACTATATACAAGGTGCATCATGTACATCAGGAGTTTTTCCTCTTGAGCCAGTAGACTATCCCTCTTTTGAAGCATTATTGCAACCCACAGCATCCTGTCCTTAGCTGTCAACACCACCAGACTAGGTTGAGATGCACTACTCTCCCTAGAGGAGGACAGATGTTTCCACCCGTGTGCTACTCCAAGCTAAAGGATTCTACCTCCTTACCACCTCATCAATGAAGAGCTATGTGCATTGTGCTTGTCCAAGTTAGGTCATTATCTAAAAGAATCATGCGTATGCACGAGATATTCTACTTAGACTAATCAAGATGACATGTGAACATAGATTTGCGAACTCAAAGAATTAAGTCACTTGACCTGAGAATTCTTAACTCCAATTCCTATAAGGTTCCTCTGAAATTAGGTGGATTAAGGTCAAATCAAGTCCATCTTCAATATCTACTCATTACTTGGTTCAGAACCCACTAGCTTTTCACTTTGCATATGCAAGGTATGCAGAAGAGATGTAGATGACATATTATGCAGATGAATTAAATGCAAGACTCTCTTTTTTTTAATGCAAGGATGATATGCAAGAGTAAATAAGAAGCCTTTTTGTTTTATTTTCTGGTATACACCAATTTTTTATTATTTACAACAATTTTTAGTTGATACAATTTGTACATAGTATACACGATTTTTTTGGTATACATCCTATTTTACAACAAATTTTACAAAAGTATGTTTTACAAAAATTTTACAACTTTTTATACAAGTATTATACAAGTAAAATTTTTTTATTCAATTTTTACCCACCCGTATTTATTACAAAAATATATACAAAAGTACGCGAAAATATGCGAAAGTACGAACTATGGGCAAAGTATATATGTAATATATACACACCCCCCTAAACATAGCGTGTACAATGTCCTCAAAGCTCAAAAAGAGAGGAAAAAGACATAGCCCGTGCTAAGCGTAGGAGAGCCAAAATAACAAAAATGTATAGAAGTCGCTCCGCCCCCCTATACTTAGGCTCTGGCAGCCTAAGTGTAGAAGAAGATCAAAAATGGGGCAGGCGGGGTTTAAGAGGGGAAATGGAGGAGTATATACACGACAGGCATCGGTCTCCCTATACTTAGGCTCTTGTCAGCCTAAGTATAGGACAGGATTGAGTGTGAGAACCGATGAGATATAGAGAATATACAACGAATGGTGAATGGGCTCGGGTCATTCTCCCCCCTATACTTAGGATCTGATCATCCTAAGTATAGCCATAAAATGAAATGATATGGAGCCGGGGAGAGTGATTCGAATCACTGGAGAGGGAGGGAGAGAATGTATGTACAAGAAATAGTGAGAATATACAAGGATTAAGGTTTGTGACGAACCTTCTTGCGGACGCGATGAGATGGATAATATACATATGTGTCGCTGTCGGAATCGTCCTCAGATGAATAATAGTGACGTGTAGGGATCGTCCAACGAGGGTCGACACACGGCTGCTTGCTTAGATAAGGCTTGAGAACAACCGAACTGAGCTCACTAATATAAATCACCTTATCCGGACCAGATGAGGACTCCTCAGAAAATTCCTTCTCCAGTGTGTTGATGGAAACTTTCTTAGTCGGTTTTCTAGAACCTGAATCATTGAGAGGGAGATGAGAGTGACGCGCCTTGAGAGGTTCGGGGGAACATCTCGAGGAATCAATTCTCGACATCCTCTTACTAGATAGCCAACTAGAAGAGGGAGCAACCTTGTTTTTATGTGGAGTCAATTTTGTCTGGGTTGTTTCCTTAGAAGGTCCAGGATGTGGTGCGGTGCTGACCATGGGTTCCTCATCAGACGAGTCACCATATAGATTAACATATTCCTGAAGGATCAGCACGCGCCTCGAGAAGGTGTTAGTGATCTCAGTTGGCTTGGCATTATTGGGCTCTTGTGTCGGATCATCGAAATGATCAAGGCAATCCACAAAGGTCGTGTCTGACTCAATGATAGCTTCTGGTCGTGAGTCCTCCTTAGAAGCTGTCACGGCGGTGGTGCAAGCCGTTGATGAAGTGGAGGTTTGGGGAGTCTCTGATCCAATGGTCGTCCGGACAGTTGGTCTCTTAGGTGTAGCAGAGAGGTGGGACTCATCTACCTCTCGATGGTCACGACTGTCAATGGATGTGCGGGGCATCTTAGAGTAGAGTGTGTCTAAGAATGGGTGAGGTCGGAGTGCTCCCAATGCTGAAAAATCGATCTTCCGAGTCTCACAATCTATAGTCTCCTTACCTAAGGCTAAGAACAGCTTCCTGGGAATAATCAGAGACTAGGTAAACTCTCCTCGGTGCTCAATATCAATGATCGTGAATTCCACCCGAAGTAGAGCACCTTGGAATGTAACGATGACTGAAACGTTTCCTCTCAGCCGTTTGTTAGATCGATCAACCAGCTGAACGATCTCTCTCGACTTCCTAAGTGTCCTGAGTTTGAGCTTGTCAAACACAGAGGTCGGGAGGATATTTATTGATGAGTCTCATGGATAGTACACCTTCTCCATGGATGCTTGGATATAAGGTCATGGTAATGGTATAATCCATGTTAGTGTCTTGGATATTAAGATCCAAACTCATATCTAGATCCAAAAGTCCTCTCTATGTTGATTGATCATATAAGATAAAGTACCCATATCTTCTCATTGCATCTGAATCGAATTTAGTACAATGTCCAATATTTGGACTAAGATTGGGTAATTAGTTCACTAAGCGGAGTCACTTAAATCCAAACATGTTTCGTTACTCCTTCAGAATAGAAGTGTCATTATTTAAAGCTAATTAAGATCATATAAGCCTCGAGTATTACTAATAGTCATACATCCTACAAACTGGAAGACCGTGAACGAAGATGAAGTTCCGGTCTCGTTTTATCTGTCCCCTTCATAGTTTTATCATTAAGGTTCTCATTCGATCAGTAGGAGATGGTATTGATCATATACATTCATAAACCAAATATCATATCTACAAATACTATCTTATTTCCAAAACACGATGACCATCAATGGAATTTGGTTTATCCCAAATTCGAATGAGGTAGCTCATGCTTTCTGGTTCAACAGTGAACTTGTATCATCTCTTTGAGATATCATATTACTCACATAGCCATATATGTAGAAAAATATATTGGTGTATAGACCTTGATTAGGTCATCGACTTAATGGTTTGCTAAAAATACATACTCACACATATACTAAGACATATGTCTTCATCTAGAGGATGCATGCCTATATTGTGACATCACATGACATAGATCTTTGTTATCTCGATCTCAGTAAGTCAACTATTCGAATTAGCTCATCTAGCACCTCTTAATCTATATTCCTATGCAGAGGACATGTATCAAAAGGTCAGTTGGATGTCAGACTTTAGAGTAAGGATTTTGATCTCCTTCTTAGGTCAGATATCTCATCTTGGTAATCAATTGACGATGTGGTTCAGCCTTCATTCTAGCAATGCATATATTAAATACATCACCAAACTCTATGATTCAATAATTAGATTAACAATTGTATGATCTCAATATGACCAAGGTACATAACACTATTTGTATAGAGGCACCTAATAAATGCATGCATATTATAATCTTAGAAAGGAAATGAATAAATAAATAACTTTTATTGATAAATAATTTACAATAATATTAATGTAGAAATGGTGCCCTAGGGACTCACAAGCTTTTCAAAGTTCTCATTTTGTTGGAAGAGAGAGATTTCTATAAAGATGCATGATTTTCTAGATTATTTCAGGTCAATTTATTATGGGATTTTTACCCCATGAACTCTAGAATTATCTAAATTACCTTCTCAACCATATAAACACTGTTATTATCCCCTCGGCCCTATAAACGTGCTCTGTCTTAACCCATGAACCATGCTTTAATTTGAGAACTTGCTTGGGTTAAAGACGAGTTAATCAAAAACATAACAAATCCAATGGTAGATTTTCTTCAACTCTCTCTCCTTCCTTCTTCTCTCCCCATCCTT
Organism: Ottelia alismoides; assembly: GCA_037367405.1. Taxonomy (NCBI): domain Eukaryota; kingdom Viridiplantae; phylum Streptophyta; class Magnoliopsida; order Alismatales; family Hydrocharitaceae; genus Ottelia; species Ottelia alismoides. The sequence goes on along the minus strand of JAZKJV010001895.1, from coordinate 634,671 downwards.
CCTCTTCCTTTCCCTTCCATGCAACCAACCTACCGATCAGGCTATGTGGAACTCCATTAGAAGGGAAAAATCAACACACATGGGTGGGCAGTGTTGCAGCAGAGGTGGCGATGGTTGGGGAGGGGGTGGAGGTTGTGTGGTGGGGAGGAGGCTGCAGCAGAGGGAGGGTGGAAATAAGTGAGGGGGTAGAGATTTGGGAGGGGCCGGAGTCCGGGAAAGCGAGTGGAGCAGAAGGAGAAGATCTAGGTGGGGGCAATGGTTGGGGAGGTTGGTGGAGTAGAGAGAGGGCGGAAGCCCCTCTCTTATTATGGACTTCAATGGAAGAGACAAAAGATTTCATGAAGCTTTGCAATACAAGAATGCTCTCCTACGACAGTGGGTTCTTCACCTTTGGATCATGTCCTCTGATCTTTTCACCAACAGAGCTATGGAGGCTGATGGTTTTTTGCTCCCACAATAGCAAATAAAGGGGATCTGGAATGTGTAGAGGTGGTTACATGAGGATGGGTGCATGAAGAGGGGGTGTGATTCGAGAATTGGTGGGTTCAAATTGATTGGCCGGATATTATATTGAAAATGTGGGCGGAGGGGAGGAGTTGAAATGGTGGATGTAGTGTATCCGATGAGATATGGTGAGGCTATAAGCTACTACATTGTCGGTGATGATTGGGTCTTGATTTGGGCATGATTACTCGAGACGATGAAGGGGTTGGTTGGTCGAGAATGAGATATACAGAGACGCTTCAAGATTTGTTGGAGGACTTGGAAGTTTAATGCAAGACATATAGGGACAAAGGGTGGTAGAGCTAGTAGGGCGGAGGTCAGTGCTGGGTGGGGAAGATGAGAGTGAGGGGAAAGAAAGGAAGGGGTATTTATAATAAATTTGATAAACAAAATGGATACTATGGTAAAAATATTAACAAAATCAAGTTAATGTTAATGATCAAATAGATTGATGTTAATCACGGGTTTCAAGAGGCAAGAGTTAGCAAGTATACGGGGTAGAGGGGATAATAATGATGTATACAAGATCGAGAAGGTAATTTAGAAAGATTCTAACGTTTGTGTAATAAAAAGTCCTTTTATTATTTATGAGAATTTAGATGAAATTTCATAGTCCATGAAAGAATAAATAAGATCAAATGATTGTGCTTAGTCTGTTAGCAACCCCCATTAGCAATGAGTTCACAAATATTTTTAACTTGAATATCAAGGACTGTTCAATAGAGAATATGAATTCCATAAGTCTTATCCATAAGCCTTACTTTGTAAAAAGCAGAGCAAAAATTAATAGCATGATGGGGATTGTAGCATCTAGTTTGTGCAACTTGGCTAAGTCCTACTCGGATTTCGCAGTAGGGGATGCCATCAATTGACTATGATAGACACCTTCCGCTGAAGATTAGATTTAAAAGAAAATATAACTAATCACAATTCTCATTAGAGTATAACATAATGTAATAATACAATCTAAAGTCAGGATTATAAGTCAATACAAAAAATAACATACTATGCTTATAAGGCACTAAATATTTGCTACTAATGATGGGAAAAAGTACATTTTATTACATGAAATTTAAAAGAACAGATGTTCAAAGCTACGAGTGGAGGTCATTCCTACAAGTCATCTTGCTCATGCTTTCTTATTAATCTTACATCTCCTCGGCATGTTGCTAAATAGGTAGAAAATAACAATGTATGAGTTAACTAGTCCAGTAGAGTCAAAGCATGATATCAAGGTGGTTGTCTATATAAAGGCTTAGTAAGTATTATAAGCATTTCTAATCAACGTAAAAAAAATATTCATAAACATATTTTATTATTCTAATCTTGAGACATGGAAATTTTTCTATCATGATATTTTTATATCATTATATTTTTAATCCCATATTCGCGATATTTTTCTATCATCATATGGTTATGGCTATGATTGGAAGAGACCGTATAATAGAATAAGATGAACCTACATGAAACTACGGGGTCCCAATTTTGTAAATAATTGACAAAGATAACAATTGCATTATTGTCACTTAGTTGTTGTTAGTATTCGAAATAGTAGGCCGTGCAAAACACGTGGAGCACGTGAAATAATTGTCATGGGACCTTCTAGATTTCGCCCGAAAACAAGAAATTGAAATCGGAGTATTTTGATCATACATAAATACTCCGAAAACAAGAAATTGAAATCGGAGTATTTTGATCATACATAAATACTCTACAAGTAAGTGTATTTCAATGGAACGAGAAAACTTGTTGCTTTAATAATAAAAAATGCAAGTGACATATTAAATATGATTTACATATTGGCAGACAAACACAAAGGTGACACTAATATAAAGTTTATGAAATTGGGTCCATGTATTAAATGTCCACAGAATGGGAAATGCAAGAAGAAAAAAATTAGCAAACATGTAATTGTTCTTCTATTTAAACCTAAGATGGGAAGTAATATATTATGGAGTCTATAAACCATTTCCTTCGATCTTTGGAAAATATTAGAAAGTTATAAGAGAAATTATCTGTAGTATTTTATAAATAATATCTTTTGCCAATTAGGCAACAAAAATAATTTATATCTGTATTTTTTATTATTCTGTGAAAATAAGTTGTTACAAATAATTAAAGCATCTTCATAATTAATAAATTCATTGACATGATAACTCTCACTTAATTTGAGTTCAGTCAAATTTGGGATTTGGGATATGGTATATAATTATTTACAATATTCACCTTGAGTTGAACTCAATTGGATTATTCGTGTTCTGCATGCAGAGATAGGTTCATTTGAATGCGAGGGATTATGACTTGCACATCACAGAAGCATGGAGATCAAATCATATACGATCTAAGTCGACTAGTTATACTAGTCGATGGTGCACCTGAATTTTAAAAATTGTCGATGAAGCTACTTGACATGAGGACAATTCCCATGTTGTTTCATTGTGATTTCATGAGTATAAGGTTTACCTCTTCAAGTGTGATTGCGATCTCAAAAGCTCTAGAGGAAGAAGCCTCCTCTCTCAAGTCTGATTCGATGAGAGAGCACTTATGGGTATGTAGAAGAGATGCATGCTTCCAACAATCTAAGACGACGATGCAAGCAAAGAATGTCCTCATTTCACTTGACAAAATCAGGCGTCTTCTTCTATAGCATGAGGTGTCGAAGAAGATGACAATCCATGAGCAATTTATCTGGCAACACAACAGCATCACGGTGACAATCATAGTCTCCACAAACCTAGGCATGGAGATGGCCACTAAGGTTTGTGGATGAAGAGTAGATGTGTGGTGAGAGAGAGAGAGAGAGAGAGAGAGAAAGTTGTTGCTTGCAACAATTGTGTGAATTAAAAGAGTTTGGATTAGATTCTCTTTTATAGGATAATGGATAGTGGAGATGCAGTCCTAATAATGATCAATTGTTGACATCAAAATATTATACTTGCGCTCTAAGAATAATAGGATTAAAAATTAATGAATCACTTATTTATTTATTCTCCAAAACTTAATCTCAAAATAAATCTTTTTTTCATGAATAAAAAGGAAAGGAGAGAGTCTCCTTCAAAAAACATGCGAAGGAGATAACCTCCTTCATTTAGGGGGTGTTTGGATAGTGGGTTTAGGTGGGTTAAACTGGTTGCAGGTAACCCATTTTTTGGGTTTTGGTGTTTGGATAGAGGGTTAAACTGGGGGTGGGTTAAAAGTGGGTTTATTATGATATGATTGTATTGGAGATTGAAAATATGAGTAGTTATTGTGATGTGATTGTATTGAAGTTTGAAAAAGTGAGTAGAAGTGGAGTAGTTTATATTTTTTATATGAGATGATGGTATAATATATTATTTTTTGATAGGATTGATTATGTGAATTTTATTTATTTAATTTTTTAAAAAAGGAATAAAGTGGGGCCCACGTGGAGGGAGAAAATATGGGTTTGGAGAGTTAACCACCCCGGGGGTGGGTTAACCTTGTTGCCGAACGGGGCCTTATGGTACACGCACTCCATGAGATTGGAGAGAGACTTTCTCTCTCCAGTCTCGTTTAATGTAATTTTATTACATTGACTTTTTATTCATATAATTACTTTATTAGTAAAATATCACCAAATAATTTTCAAACTAATTGTGATAATTATATATAGACCATTGATATTTATAAATCATATTCATCCAACCCAAACTAAATGTAAATCATATTTACATTTAATTGTTTAAAGTAAGTCAAATTCACATTACCATTTTAGTTATGAATCCTAGTCATAATGAATTCTCTCTATGATATTGTGGATCATATCTTCAATATCAATATATATTGTGGATAATAATATCCATATTAATTCCATCTATGATAGTGAAATCTTATTTAATCATCTAAGATGTTTCACTATATATTTCTAAATAATGTGAATCCAAACAACAATACGTATGATAATTATATTAAATTTAATATAGTATTTCTTTTTATTATCCAATGCTCAGATATTGTTTCTAATGGAACAAATCTTCAACTATTTTACGAATAGTGTGGTTTCTCCTTAGACACTTGGAGAAAAGTACAGGGTAACTATACATTCCAAGTATAGTGACTTGGATAGCAAGATCTAATCACATATCCATATCTAGAAGACCTCTCAGAGATGTCTGAACAAGTTAGACAGAATATTATCTTTTCATTGCATAAAAATCACATTAGTTCAATGTCCAACATTTGGTCTAAGATCGGATAACTATTCTACTGATTGGAGTCACTAAAATCCAAACATGTTCATCACTCCTATGGAAAGGAAGTGTCATGGTTATAAAATCGATTAAGATAAGATCACCATCATGTATTCCTCATACCCGTACATCCAGCATATTGGAAGACCTTGAATAAATTTAAAGTTTTTATCTTATTTGAACTGTCTTCTCCAAGTTTTTATCATTAAGTTTGTCATTCGATAATTCTGAGTTGGTATCGATCATATGCTTTTAAAAATATATATCATACTAAAACATTCTATCATGCTTCTAAAGTAAGATGACCATTAGTTGATTTTGGTTTGTCCCAATATCTCATGAGTGAGATCATGTCATCTGAATCAATAGTGAACTTGTAGGATTCCTTTGAGAGAATATACTACTCATATGCCTTCGTATGTATATCGGCTCTCTGATGTATAGACCTTGATTAGGTCGTCAACCTAATGGTATGCCTAATATACATACTTAGACATATAGTAACACATTTGTCTCCGATTAGAAGATGCGTGCTTATTGTGACATCATACGACATTGGTCTTGATATCTCGATCTCCATAAGTAAATTTTTTGACTTAACTCATCCAACACCTCTGAATCTCTATTCCAATGTAGAGGACCTGCATCAAGAGGTTGGCCGAATATAAGTCTTTGGAGTAAGGATTGCCATCTCCTTCTCAGGCGAGCGATCCCTTGTTGAAAATCATTTGACCATGCTAGTTGAGTCCTCAATCTATCTTTTTTGGTATCATCTTAGCATTGGCCATTATGATCCAACCATTGGATCAACAACTGTAAGATTATCAATATGGTCATGATACTTAACCCTAATTATACTAAGGGACTTTATAAGTGCATGCATTCACTAATCTCGAACAGTGAGTGAAAATCAATAACTTTTATTGATATAAATAATTACAATAACATTTATTTTAGAAATAGTTTGTCTTGGGCTCACATGCAGCATCATCTCCATTATTTGCAATGCTTTTTTTGCATGAAAGCACCATATCTAAGTATGTATTCAACTTTGAGTGCTTGTTCTTTTGCATGGATATGTACATAGCTTCGTAGCATTTGTTAGACAACGAATCATATCATCATTGAATATGCGGAGAAGCAGAATTGATTGAGTAAAGTGGATTTAAGATGTGGATCATGTTTAAAATTCACGGAAATGACCTCCGATCGAGCATATCGGAGGTTTAGTTAACACATCTAATGCTAGAAATAAAATTTTATTGAAATTGAAAGAAAATTAAATGAAATAGAATTGAGATTTAAGCTACACTTACCTACGTTGAAGCTAATGGATCTCGTCTCCACCGATCTCACATGCTCTCGCACGAAAGGGATTCGTTCCTATCACGAATGAACACTCTTGAAGCTCAAGCACAAGGTAAAATGGGGATGAAGATGGTGAAGGATATGGATAAATCCTCAAGCACATCACGGAAGCGGTGAGCGTCGTATCGAATACGACGAGGAGCGACTAGTCGCACTAGTTGCTCGATGCAGCGGAATTTAAAAAATTTTCATACGATGAAACCACATGATCCAAGAACACTTCTCGGATCGTTTCGTATAAACCACAAACAAGTAATAGGATTACCTCTTGAAGCGTGGTTGCGATCGAGTCTCTAAACGAAGAGACCTCCTGTCTCAAGTCCGATCCGATGGAGGAGACGCTTGCGAGCGCGGGGATGAACCGCGTGCTTCTCGCAATCCATGTTGATGATCCAAGCGATAGATCTCCTGATCTTGACACACGAGATCCGACATCTTCTTCACGAGCGAGGCACACCGAAGGAGATGGAGATCCACGAGCAAACCATCGGGCAGCATAACGACGACGCCGCGACGATGGAGAACCTCTCTAGGGCATCCATGGTGGACGGCCACGAGAGGGAGAGAGAGGGTTGTCATGTAGAGAGAAAGAGAGAGAGAGAGAGAGTTTGCTCCAATATTGCATGTAAATAGAGAGCATGGTATGCCTCTCTATTTATAGGGTTTTGGGATCCATGGATCTCAATCCATGGGACATATAAAATCAATGGATGAGATTGATTTATGTCAATCCAATGGTCAAGATTATTGTTGGTAAAAACCAACAACTTGTGATTTAATTTTGATAAAATATATTTGATAAATCAAATAAATATTAATACCAAATTAAATCAATCAAATAAGGAGAGAAAATATAAAGGAGATCAACCTTCCCCTTTAGAGGGCAATCTCATGGATTCCCATGAGATTGCACATCTACTTGATTTTCTCTCTACTTATTTTCCAACAACTATTTGTTGGGATTTTATTCTTCAAAAATAATTCACAATTATATTTGAGAATATTGCAATCTTGCCATGAAAAAATTGTGAATCATATTCACAACCCAAAACAACATATAATTTACATTGTCAATTAATTACACAATGTGTATCCAATACACATAATAATTAATCAACACATATAAATTATAATTATCTCTCTCTAATACATTATAAATCACATTTATAATATATTATCAATAATCGGATATTATTATCCACATTATTCTTATCCATAATAATTAAATCACATTTAATTATATTGGATAACTTATTCTCATGTGCCCAAATAATATGAATCACATTCACATTATTTACATCTTTGATAATCAAATCACATTTAATTATCTAAGATAACTCTTCTTATAATATGAATCAAATTCATATTATTCATGATAATTAAATCACATTTAATTATCCAATTTCTCAATGCTCGGATACATATATCAACAATAGAATTATCCATGAACTCTTTCAAGGATAATGCGCTTTCTCCGCGAATACTTGGAGATAAGGACAGGGCGATTGTATTGTTCCACGTATAGTGACTTGGATATTGAGATCACATTTCAAATTCAGATCTCGGGCCTCCCATAGATGCTTGATTAAATCAAGATCGTAAATCTAATCTTCTCATTGGATCTGAATCACATTCAGATCAATGTCCAATATTTGGACTAAGATTAGGTTACTTCTCTACTGAGAGGAGTCACTAAAATCCAGACCCGTTTCATCACTCCCTAGGAATGGAAGCGTCATGGTTATACAATTGTTTATGATCACATCACCCTCAGGTATTTCCAATACCTGTACATCCTACATACTGAAAGACTCAGAATAAACCCGAAGTATTAGATCAACTTTACACTGTCTACTTCAGGGTTTTTATCAGTAAGTTTCTCATTCGATCATTGGGAGTCGGTATCGATCATATACTTTCCAAAAGCATATATCATACCTAGGTCTTGATCATATACTTTCGAAAAGTATATATCAAACCTACAAATTCAGTCAAGCTTCCAAAGCGAGACGACCATGCGCATGGAATTTGATTCTTCCCAATATCTCATGAGTGAGCTCATGTCTTCCGGTTCAGTAACTGAACCTGTATGATCCCTTTGAGAGATCGTATTACTCATATGCCCTTATATGCACACCAGCGTGCCGGTGTATAGACCTTGATTAGGTCATCAACCTATTGGTCTGCCAAATGTACATACTTAGACATATAGTAACACATCTGTCTCTGGTCAGAGGATGTGTGCCTGTATCGTGACAGCATGCGATATAGGACTTTGGTTATCTCGATCTCGTTAAGTCAACTCTTTGACCTAACTAATCTGACACCTCCGAATCTCTATTCCTATGCAGAGGACCTGCATCAAGAGGTCGGTCAGATATCAACCTAACTGAGATAGGATTGCCATCTCCTACTCTGGCTGGAGATCATCTCTTAATAATCATTTGACGGTGCTTGACGAGTCCTCAATCTAACTCATTAGATATTCATCTAAGCACCAGCCTCTATGATTCAATAATTGAATCAACAGATGTATGATCATTAAGATGGCCATGGTACATAACCCTAATTGTACTAAGGGACCTATTATGCAAATTACGTATTCTTCATTTCAGATCAGGGAATGATATTCGCAATAACATTTATTGCATAATGGCTCGCCGTGGGCTCGCATGTCCAACAATCTCCCACTAGTAAAGAGTCATTAATGGGCTAATCATTTAAACCCACACTCATGTGACAATCATAGGCTATTTAGAAAATAGCTAGGTAAGATGATCAGTCACTCTATTCCCAAGAGACTATGCCAAGTCTTTTTACGGCACTTGCATATCTCCTAGTAACAGTGCTCGCATCCAATGCGAATGTTGCATCTTATGCAACCAATACTCAATTTTGTCGGTTATAGTGTCCTTGACACTATATCTTTTTAATTATCATAACCAGTATTCCCGTAATCCTTATTAGAATACCTTCATTCCTAGAGATCTCTATCTCCTAAGGTATTTACAATTAAGACCCTTATAGATCACTATCTACAAGGTCTTAAACTTTTGAAGATAAGACTTTGAGATCACTATCTCTAAGTTTCATCATCTTTGAAGATATTATTATTACTGCAATCAAGTGTTTTATCTCCATAGTAGGATTAGTAACAGTTTACTACTCCCACTGCATGGCAGACATATGGCTTTTGTACACATCTAGCATACACTTTAGCTTCTCGTAACTGATGCACAAGTGCAAGTAGTTCTAGCATTCACTTCCTCAACTCTTTGAGGTGCTATCCCTTTAGACAGGTCACTACCACATCTTAAGGGAAAGAAGCTTTTCTTGGAATTTTCTAGAAAAATGGAATAAGTCCAAGGTGTACTACTAATGTGACGGTCCCAATATCCTCTTCTCTTTGTTTCTGAAATACTTCAGAATTAAGATCTAAGAGGTATCCTTGAGATCATATCTCAAGGTATGGAACAACCAAATTATAAAACACTTATATCATTCTAAATGATTAGAATATTATCTACATTTAGCACGATGAACGCAATGGAACTCCCACTAAGCTTCACATGGTCCATCAAGATTTTATCTGAAATCATAACATTTATAATTTCATCAAATCTTATGTTTCAACTACATGAAACTTATTTGAGTCCAAAGATGGAGTTCTTTAGCTAGCACACCTTGCTTTCCTCAACCATGAAGCCCTGGGGCTACTTCATATGAATATCCTCAGAGAGGTATTCACAGAGGAATGCAATCTTGACTCGCATCATGAAGATGTCATAGTCAAGTTGTGTAGCTATGGTTAGCAATATTCTGATGGGTTAAAGCAAGGTCACTGGAGAGGAAGTCTCATCGCAAGCGATGTCTTCTCTTCGGTGTGTAGCTCATGGCTACGAACCGTGCTTTTGAAGGTCTCTACCTTCTCATCAGGTTCCCTCTTTCTCTTGAAGATCCATTTACACCTTAATGGGTCTGACCCATATAGGTGGATCCTCGAGGGTCCATATACAACACTTGTATATGATGTCTACATTAGACTTTTATTGCTAACATCCACCTTTCCATGTCATGATCCTTAGGAGCTTCATCACATGAAGTCTGATCATTTTCAGATTTAACTGACACATGGAATCCATCCTCAAACTTATTTGAAGAGATATTAATGTTTCATCTTTAATTATCTATTTTAGTTTCCGATTTCAGGAGCCTCATTATCTTTTCAAGATTAAATGAGTTCCTTTACTTCATTTTCATCTTGATTCTCAAGAGAGTCATCCTATAAGAATCATATTCTCAAAGATTAGATCTTTTAAGAATCTCAAGGTCATAAAGTAGGTATCCAATACCATCCTTTATTTTCGTAATGAAGTAGCACTCTCTAGTGTCAGATTCCAGCTTAATCACATGGAACCTTATTGAGGATATATAATGTAGTCTCTACACACATATATATATACACGGAAACTAAGAGATAATTATGCTAAGATTAATCATTGATCAAATCATGTCACACCTGATCAATTGCATCTCCCTACAACTCTATTGAGTCAAGGCTCATTAGGAGGGGTGAGATAGAAATGATATTCATATCTCTATAAGGTATTCCTTGAATTCATCTAATAGGTACAAGCTACCTTGGTTAGATCAAATTCATTTCATCTTCCTTCAAACTTTGGTTCTAAACCAAAATTGTGAAATCTTTGAACATTTCAAAGTAATCTAAGTGAAGAGAAGAAATCTCATATCACAAATAATCATTAATAGATATCACATATCCATAATGTTTATTCTGATATAGATGATTCACATACATCAATATGTATGAGATCTTGAATACCTTAACATCTTACACCATTCTAAAAGAAGGTGTATTGGACCTTTTTACTTTGAATACAATATTCACAAGTATGTGAGATTTGAATCTTTAGACAATCTAAAGTTTCATTTCTTACTATTCCATTGATCTCATCAACAGACATATGTCCAAAACTTGATGCCAGATCATTGTCAAATGATCTTTATCCTCCTATTGATCTTTAAAGGTTTAATTTTTAGTATTAAAAATCTCAGTGAACCATTCATTAATTTTTTAATTTAATATAGTCCACTAGATTTTAGATTACTATCTGAAATATCTCCATCATAACCCTTTATGATAGATTTATTACAGAATTCATGTTTATATCCAACAATTAGAAATAAACAATGAGTGTATTCTAATATCTAGGTCATAGAGACATTCTCTTAGACTAAGGGCTCCCACTGAAAATACGAAGTCTATTGATCCAATGGAAATTGTTGCAACACTTGCATCACTTTCAACATGGATGACCAATAAACCTTAAGATCACATTTCTAATATTCTAATACATATGCAACCAATTGCAAGTGTCATTAGAAGATTGAAATGCAATTACTTAGACTTTACCTTATCAAATAAGTAAGTCAAATTCAATGATTATATGTAGATTATTTTGATGCACTATCTGATTCCTTCTCTAAGGATTCTAGATAGATTTGATAGTCATACTATCAACACATCAATTTATTGCAGTATTGGCATTCATCCAACTCTTTGGATGTCATATAGAAGTCACAGAAGTACATTCAACTCTTTGACTATACCTCTTACTTGGGTCCAACCCATGCTTCCACTGCGCTCCCTTTGTCTATAAGCAACAATTGCTCAAGACCAAGGATCTCTTATGTTCAAATAAAAAATTTCAATATAAGAGTATTTCAACATTTATACAAGCTTCATTTAAGTTCATACAATATGAATATTATGAAGCTTCATGAATGACTAGAGTATAGATAGTAGAATGATGGCATTCATCGTATCTACATCCATCTAGACTCTTAAAAAAATGGTACGGGTAGGTACTCAAACAATTTGAATACATCATCTCTTATAGAGCCACCATTCTGCATGATGCAGAGAACCACATTATTCATGATTAAATGTCGAGAGCACATATGTATGCCAGAACATCTTCTTATTGATTTTAAAAGGATTATTTGATAATTACGATCATCATCGACATGTCACTTCCAAAGTACATTCAATGAGATCAAGACTTATAGAGACATACAAACCCTAGGGTTTTAGTCCTATTGTCTTATTTAATTGTCACTTCTCATTATTACGAGAAAACTTGCACATTGCAACCACATACATTATGTGTTCAATTGCAAGTACAATATCTGGATCAAGGGTCCAATCCATGATTTTCTACTGGTTATTTTTTAGTATAGAATTGAGTGGGTTTAATGAAGGATTATCTGAAATAAGAAATTTGCATGAGTGTATATATTTATATATATACATATTATACTTTGATTTAGAAATTTTTATATCAAAGTTGTCTTGCCTTGTCTAAGACACTGAAAGTTCATCCCCTTCATCACTTTCAATGTAAGAGATATACTTACCACTATATCTTAGCAAGATATGGGATCTCCTCTTTATCTTTGTTACATCCAAATAATATGAGAAACTGCAACTCCAATGAATAGAAGCGGAAACACATTCTGCCTTGCACGTCCAACTTGCATTTCCCAATTCGGTCTTTAATGCCCGGGCCCACCACCCCTAAGGTGATGTTGACCCGTCATCAATTGAACCAACCGTCAACAGGAATAGAACTCGCTATGCGCAATCCAATATCGCCCCAATAATATGAGGATCCGATATTGGGGTCACTACGCATACGGCCTTACTCTTTCGAGAAGCAAAGAGTCCGATCCAGATGCGCTTGTATATAGGAGCTGTCACTTCGTACAGGCGTCTCCTATATACAATCCCTGGTGACGGAAACCCTTCGCCTTGACGGGAGACCATGGATGTCACTTATGTGATCCTCCATCTCTTATTCAAATTTAATTAATTACTATGAATCACATTGATATAATTAATTCTTCCAAGGGAATTATTAACTCTAATCATATTAGAGTATAATTGGACATAATCAATTCAATCATATTAAATTAATTATCAATCCAATTCAATCAATCAAACTTGATTGTTATGCTTGAATATGTATGGTATTATTCTCAAAGTACGTATTAATTCGCATTTTAATAATTAGGAAAATACAACTTAATCCCTCGGACATTATCCCGGCCCTACCCGCTGTCATGGCCAGTACCGGCGGGAGTGGGACGGACCGCATACGTTGCAACCCGCTACCCCAGCGATCCCCGACTAGACACCATATCCGCCTCGGGAAAGGATAATGCCAAATTGATTAATTTGTACTTGAGATGATCATCGGTTCTTCAACCGAAATTATACCATATAGTAATCAAAACAATTTTGATTATAAGAAAATTTGCTAGACAAATTCCCAATCCTATTCAAGCAAGGAGTTTGTTGATTGTGTTTCCAATTATGATCTAGAGCAAATCTAATCAATTAATTGGTTGAGTCCAAGTCAATTAAGGAAATAATCATCTTCCAATATTTCCCAAATATTTTCCATAATTATTTCTCGAAATTAACAATTAATTTCATGAATTGACAATCACATGGTTCTTGATTAGGAAAGTAATTTCAGTAGTGACCCCTACTTACTAAAATTTGCATATCTCAATCAATTTAAATCCAAATTAAGCAAAGTAAGTTTCCATAGTTTGCTAACTTGATTTAGAACAGAACTTATGTGATTTGCATGCATTTTGAGGCGTCTTTAAACAGTAATTAACTCTTTAATTACGTTAAGATTCGCAGTTCCCGTAACAGTGAATACATGTTCATTAAAACAACCATATCTAGAGCAAACGAAATCCGATTTATGCAAACTCAGATCCTATGGTTTCCTTATTTAATGGGGAACAAAATCCAAGTAATAAATTCGTGTTTAAACAATTTAAAAAGTGCCGAATTTATTTACTAAACAGATCTGCGAAATCAAATGCGAAGAAAACTTTCGCGACCTTAACGAACCCAAGTCATTCTCGGTTAGCGAATCATATTCGAAACCGTCGATCTAAGGCTCTGATACCACTTAAAGGATATGGATAAATCCTCAAGCACATCACGGAAGCATGAGCGTCGTATCGAATACGACGAGGAGCGACTAGTCGCACTAGTTGCTCGATGCAGCGGAATTTAAAAAATTTTCATACGACGAAACCACATGATCCAAGAACGCTTCTCGGATCGTTTCGTATAAACAACAAACAAGTAATAGGATAACCTCTTGAAGCGTGGTTGCGATCGAGTCTCTAAACGAAGAGACCTCCTGTCTCAAGTCCGATCCGATGGAGGAGACGCTTGCGAGCGCGGGGATGAACCGTGTGCTTCTCGCAATCCATGTTGATGATCCAAGCGATAGATCTCCTGATCTCGACACACGAGATCCGACGTCTTCTTCACGAGCGAGGTACACCGAAGGAGACGGAGATCCATGAGCAAACCATCGGGCAGCATAACGACGACGCCGCGGCGATGGAGAACCTCTCTAGGGCATCCATGGTGGACGGCCATGAGAGGGAGAGAGAGGGATGTCATGTAGAGAGAAAGAGAGAGAGAGAGAGTTTGCTCCAATATTGCATGTAGATAGAGAGCATGGTATGCCTCTCTATTTATAGGGTTTTGGGATCCATGAGACATATAAAATCAATGGATGAGATTGATTTATGTCAATCCAATGGTCAAGATTATTGTTGGTAAAAACAACAACTTGTGATTTAATTTTGATAAAATATATTTGATAAATCAAATAAATATTAATACCAAATTAAATCAATCAAATAAGGAGAGAAAATACAAAGGAGATCAACCTTGCCCTTTAGAGGGCAATCTCATGGATTCCCATGAGATTGCACATCTCCTTGATTTTCTCTATACTTATTTTCCAACAAGTATTTGTTGGGATTTTATTCTTCAAAAATAATTCACAATTATATTTGAGAATATTGCAATCTTGCCATGAAACAATTGTGAATCATATTCACAACCCAAAACAACATATAATTTAAATTGTCAATTAATTACACAATGTCTATCCAATACACATAATAATTAATCAACACATATAAATTATAAGTAGCTCTCTCTAATACATTATAAATCGCATTTATAATATATTATCAATAATTGGATATTACTATCCACATTATTCTTATCCATAATAATTAAATCACATTTAATTATATTGGATAACTTATTCTCATGTGCCCAAATAATATGAATCACATTCACATTATTTACATCTTTGATAATCAAATCACATTTAATTATCTAAGATAACTCTTCTTATATTATGAATCAAATTCATATTATTCATGATAATTAAATCACATTTAATTATCCAATTTCTCAATGCTCGGATACATATATCAACAATAGAATTATCCATGAACTCTTTCAAGGATAATGCGCTTTCTCCGCGAATACATGGAGATAAGGACAGGGCGATTGTATTGTTCCACGTATAGTGACTTGGATATTGAGATCACATTTCAAATCCAGATCTCGGGCCTCCCATAGATGCTTGATTAAATCAAGACCGTAAATCTAATCTTCTCATTGGATCTGAATCACATTCAGATCAATGTCCAATATTTGGACTAAGATTAGGTTACTTCTCTACTGAGAGGAGTCACTAAAATCCAGACCCGTTTCATCACTCCCTAGGAATGGAAGCGTCATGGTTATACAATCGTTTATGATCACATCACCCTCAGGTATTCCCAATACATGTACATCCTACATACTGAAAGACTCAGAATAAACCCGAAGTATTAGATCAACTTTACACTGTCTACTTCAGGGTTTTTATCAGTAAGTTTCTAATTCGATCATTGGGAGTCGGTATCGATCATATACTTTCCAAAAGCATATATCATACCTAGGTCTTGATCATATACTTTCCAAAGGTATATATCAAACCTACAAATTCAGTCAAGCTTCCAAAGCGAGACGACCATGCACATGGAATTTGATTCTTCCCAATATCTCATGAGTGAGCTCATGTCTTCCGGTTCAGTAACTGAACCTGTATGATCCCTTTGAGAGATCGTATTACTCATATGCCCTTATATGCACACCAACGCGCCGGTGTATAGACCTTGATTAGGTCATCAACCTATTGGTCTGCCAAATGTACATACTTAGACATATAGTAACACATCTGTCTCCGGTCAGAGGATGTGTGCCTGTATCGTGACAGCATACGATATAGGACTTTGGTTATCTCGATCTCGTTAAGTCAACTCTTTGACCTAACTAATCTGACACCTTCGAATATCTATTCCTATGCAGAGGACCTGCATCAAGAGGTCGGTCAGATATCAACCTAACTGAGATAGGATTGCCATCTCCTACTCTGGCTGGAGATCATCTCTTAATAATCATTTGACGGTTCTTGACGAGTCCTCAATCTAACTCATTAGATATTCATCTAAGCACCAGCCTCTATGATTCAATAATTGAATCAACAGCTGTATGCTCATTAAGATGGCCATGGTACATAACCCTAATTGTACTAAGGGACCTATTATGCAAATTACGTATTCTTCATTTCAGATCAGGGAATGATATTCGCAATAACATTTATTGCATAACGGCTCGTCGTGGGCTCGCATGTCCAACAGATGGATAAAAAGAGAAGTGGGGCACTTGGAGATCTTAAATAGACGAGTGAAGAGCTAAAATAGAATCAAAATTTAGGCACGAAATAAAGTTCGGATCAGGGAAATGGAATGTGAGCATGTATCATAGATCTAAGGTAGTGATTCGAGTCAGAAATAGGGTTAAATTTGGTCTTGTATCAGGCAAAATAAATAGGAGATGGAGGCATTCTAAGCATTGGAATGGGATGAAGAGGGGGGGAAGGGTCTATTGATTCAGGTCAACAGACTTGAGATGAATCAATCGGGTTCAAGCCCGAATAGGTCCAACCACAAAATGACAAAACAATAACAAATGTTATAAATAAATATAAAATAAGTAGTAAATGACCAGAAATATAAAAAAATATTAAAATGTGCATAATTTTATATATAATTTATGCTAATTTTCAATAAATTAAGTAGTTTAATTTTCAAACTAAAATTATTTAAATATAGATATTTGCAATTATAAATCTACTTATTTACGTAGTATACATATTTTAAATATTTAATTGTACAAATAGATACACTATTTTATATTCTATTTATTTTAGAGAATAATTAAATGATTCTAAGTAGATTTTTATTTTATCTTTTTGGGTTTATTAAAATAATATAAATCAATATTGATATTTACAATATAGGTACAATATATATATATGCACAATGTATATATGATTTTATTAGTAATTTTATACATATTTTTTATAACTTTTAAATTTTATATTATTAAAATACTTTAAAAGAGTTTTAAATACATTTTTGATTTATTTGTAAAAATTTGCTTAAAGGTATAAATTAATAGTGCTATAAACAAATATAGGTACATTATACATATATACTAAATATACTTATTTGATTTTTTTTATTCTTTTTAGCTTTTATTATTTTTTTGCAATTTACATAAATAATATATAATATTTACCAAATAAAAAAAATATAATATGTAGAAAAAGACAAAAAATCATATATGTGATATATAATTGCACAAATACAATAATACCCCCAAAAAGTTGACTTTCATATCCACTCCAAATTTTTTGAAACTTCATAATTTAAATATTTTTTTTATGTTAAACACATGAAAATGAGTTCGATTAATTCTTAGTTCATATGGAAAAGATATTGGACTTATAATTCTTGTTTTATTGTAGGGAGGGAAGTGCACCCCAACCTGGTCCAGTAGCCATGAGGTCTAACGATAGGAGAATGTGGGTTGCAATAAAGCTTCAAAAGAGGGATAGTCTTCTGGCTCAAGAGGAAAAACTCCTTAGTAAATGCTGTTGTATATAGTATGCTGAAAAAAAAGGACAGGCTTGAAAATAAAATAAAATGCCTGCCAGAGAATGTATATGTTATATAGAAAATAAGCAAGCTTAAGCATCAAAGTTATACCATGTGAGCCTGCAGCTGGATGACTTGACTACACTCGTCTTGCATCCCAGGATAGGTAGCTACACTGGCTACCGTCCATTCTTTTCTCTACCTCCTCCTCTTGAGTTGGATGCCACTTGAACTTAGAAGGGAATACCCCGCTCCTCGAGGAAAGAGTTGTTGGATTAGGGAATCATTGGGTTGTCATTCTGGAGAAGCTAGTCTCTTTGTCATTTCAGTTGGGGAGAGCCACTATCACTTACTCTGTACAAGTCAGCTTCATAGTCATAAGGGTTTGCGTATGATGTACCCTAGTTTTGACCTGGCTATTGAGGTGATTTGAACCAAGTTCTGTGACTCTTGAAGGCTGTTGTGTTTTAAATTTGGTTCCCGACCAGGTTCCACACACATTTTCACACCAAGGCCTAACCTGAGCTCCAAACTTTGATTTTGTACAGATGAGTTTTATAATCATGATCAATTCAAATTATTCTTTACATTCCTTATTTTTGCTTTTTCTTTTCTTCTTATTCTTTGTTCTTTATGTACTTATTGCATAAGTATTTGCTAGGGACTAGCAAAGGCAAGTATAGGGGGGTGATGAATCTCCATTTCATCACATTTATTCTATCAATTTGGCCTTAAAAACCCAGCAAATGCATGTAAATAGCATCAATTTATACATAATAGCATTCATTATTTATTGTATTTATTGTACATTAAGTAAGGTTTTTTGCCAAAATTATAGAATAAAGAGAAGAAAAGAAAAAGGAATAAAATATTGCAAATATTTTATGACCCGAACCCTGAGACCAAGGCCAGCATGGAATTGGTCGACAAGGAATAAAGTAGGGGGAGATAAGGGCCAAGTATACAATAAATACCTCATTTATTAATTCATTTATTTATCCATTTTGACACCTATTTTGTATTTAATTATTTATTCATCAAATAAGGAAATTTTACACATGAAAGTTGTAGATAATAATGTAAATAAAAATACAAAATTGAGTTTGTATAAAAATGATACACAGTGTACATTTTATACCCAGAATAAAAAGCAAAAATCTCAACTTCACAGACCCATATCTTGCAAATAAAAACTCCAAATCACTCAAACTCACCTTTAATTGTATATAGCTTTCCAAGAACTATTTTATAAAATTGGTTTCATAATTTTTGCCCCTCTATGGAAGTTAGGTTTTTGGCCCACCTTGTATATAGGACTGATTAAAATATTCATTTTATTCAATATTTAATATTTTTACAAATTAATATTTTTAGAATTTTGTAAATAATATATATAATACATGTACATGTTGAAATTACAAGAAAACCAAAAAAGGATTTGTAAAATAAAATAAGTCTATAAATACATAGACAAAATACCTATGCTATCTATATGTATATAAATAAAAAGAGATTTTATTCTTTTATTCTTTATTCATCTATATTTTTATAATAATGTATATATTGTAGATACCCTATTAAAAATACAAATCCAAAATAAAAACAAATAAAATTCATTAAATAAATAAAATGTATATAATATATAGGTAAAATACCTATAAGTATACCTACATATACATATACACATTTATTTAAATATGTAAATAAACTCATAAAAATTAAATAAAAATATATTTATATTCACAAAAATAAGTTACAAATTTATAAAATAAGAAAATAAAATAATAAAATAAAATAAACAAAATAAAAATAAATATATATAAATATACTTGTAAATACATTATTTTAATAAAACCGTAATAAAATACTTCAAAAAAATAAATAAAAAGCATAAATAAATACTACATTAATTAATAAACAATATTTATTTTATATGCAAAATCTAATTAATTCATTTATTATGTTAAATCAATAGGTCAAGATCGGTCCGATGTGGACCAATCAGGGGCCAGGGAAAGTTGACCTCCGGTCAACTCCCCCCTGCGCCTCTGACTCCCATCAGGCCCATCTTTTACCCGATTTTCATCCTTTTTTCATGGACGTCTCGTCCACCCATCGCACTCGAATCCTTCATGAAAGATCTTCTCTGAGCATCCTAGATTCTCGCCGTGATCCTGGATCCCTGGTACATACCACCGATTCTCTAATCTGGCCCGGTCAAATAAGGGTGCTATCTTGTTTATAAATAAGGAACCTCCGCCATCTCTCCAAGTTTGGTCAGACTCGCCCCATTTTCTTCCTTGCATTCGGTCCTAGACGTGCCCCTCGTGACAGGAGGATGCCGTCGGCACCTTGAATCGGCTGGAGAAGGCGATGGTTGCACCCACGGCAGCGCTCCGGCAGCCGTCCTGCTCCTTGTGCCTCTGACCAAGTCGAGCTGTGCATTTACATTCCCTAGGTAGCTTTTCATGTCAGCGCTTTATTTATGTCTTTTATTTCGCATTTAGATTACTAGTGTAGCGTAATTTAGGTAAATCAAAGTTCGCCGGAGCTCTGCTCCGGCGACTTCGCCACCTTGTTTCCGACCGTTTTCCGACACCATTTCGCCTTCATTTCGATCCCCTCCGTATTCTACACCTCCAGACCACTCCGACCTAACCAGATCTGCTCCAGATCTGCGAACTAAAGCCTCATCTCCGCCCATCGCCGGAGGCTTCGCCATTCCGCCCATTTCAACGCTAACAGCTTCAATTTCTGGTCGAGGAGCATCGCCTCGAGCCTAGCTTTCTTCCTGTGCAGGTCAGGTGTGTTGGATAGCACCAGGAGCCGATTCACATGCGGGCGGAGGTACCTGGAGCCCCGATCCTTCTCCGAGCTCGTGGTGGCGCTCCAACGTGCCTCCGGCCGATCTACCACCTCCAGCAGATAGTGCAACCCTCCAGGAAGCTTCTGGGACCTTCAGGTGCGGCGACGACCGGCGGAGGAGCGAGATCTGGCTGGAAGAAGCTCGCCCTGACGAGCTTGCTTCCATGTTCTTGCACGTGTGCTCCCCGCCGTTGGATGAAGACGAAGGCCCAGGTCATCGATCAGCCGTCCGATCTTCTAGAGCCCAGACCGTGGAATCACGCGGGTGATCTAATCTCAGACATCAGATCGCGAACCATCATCGGCTCACGTGGTGGCGACGTGTGTCAAGTGAAGAAAGCCAAGCCATTGGATCGCGCGCCTATTGGGGGTAATTTGTTTATTTAGCCCCCGCTCTTTTTGTATTTAATTTTTAATTCTGTAAATAATTTTTAACGTTGTAAATAAAATGTAATTTTTGTTGAAAGGACCCTGAGGTTTATAGAATTGCATTTAGGTCCTTCCGTGCCTCACGTGCAGTCCTACGTGAGGCACGTGAAAATTGCATGCGAACCCTGGCGGATTTTGTAAATTGTACAATAGTCACAAAAGTTTAAATAAATGTTTATTTCTATAGGTATTTTTGCACTGATGCCCCTGTCACTTATTTTATTTGCAAAAATGCCCCTGCCAGGCTGTTGATTTTTGTGTCTTTTATCTACTTATTAAAAATAGCTATGAGGCTTCTAAAAATCCAGAAAAATTAGGATAGATGTTTCATGTGATGTTCCTACACGCCCATATTTTATTTCACATTTTTTGCATTTTTCCTAATTATTAAAAATGAAAAAAAGCCCTTTTTGTTCTGTTTAAATTAAAAATACCAAAAAAATTATAAAATGTTTTTTGAAAAATTACAAAAAAATTATATATGGTATATTAATATATATATTGAGGCCAGGAATTGAAAAACCCTAAAAATATGAAAAAAAATAAAAAAAAATCAGAAAGCTCCAAAATCCAACAAAAAAATAGAAAAACACTTAAAAAATCCCAAAAATACATTTTTTCTCTTTTATAATAATCTATATATTTTTATTAATGTATTAAAATTAATTTGGGTAATTTTGAAGTTTATTTTATATTTTTAAAACACAAATTATATTCAACTATTTAATTAGTCCTATATTAGGGTCATTTTTGAAATTAAAAATACATAAAAATAATAAATATTACAGAAAAATAATAAAAAAATAGAAAAATATCAAAAGCTAAAAATTATTATATCTATATATATTTTAAGCATTTATATCTATCTATCTATATATATATGTATATCCATATATTGTATTACCCTCTCTCTCTCTCTCTTCTTATATATATCTCTTTATATATTAATACATATCTATATTCTATAATTAAAAAATATAAAAAGAAAATAAAAAATAACAAATATAAAAACAAAATAAAAATTAAAAAAATATATAAAAAAATTAGAAAATCCAAAACCCACAAAAACAATAACTGGACATGAACAATGAATTGAATAATTGTACAACTCATACATCTCTTCGCCTCCCAGTGTTCGACCTCTACCTGTACTTACACCTATATACATTTACATGTAGAGTTATAATAAATTTTAACTCCACATTTTTGGATATTCATTGCATATATTTATTGTGGGTTAATTGTTGATTGATTAGGGATTCTGTCTGAGGTCAACTCAGCGACTGTCGATCTGCCTTGTGGAAAGACACGATCTTGGCAAATCCCCTTTCATCACCCTTACTTATTAAAATTTTCATATCTCAAATAATTTAAATCCAAATTAAGCAAAAAAAAGTTTCCAGAGTTTGCCAATTTAATTTATAAAAGAACTCAAGTGATTATCACACGTGTATAGGTGTTTCAAAATAGAAACTAACTCCTTATTTAAGTCAAGATTTGCCATCCCCAAAACAGTGGATATGTATTCATTAAAATGATCATATCTTGAGCAATCAGATTCCAAATCATGCAAATTCAAATCTCACAGTTTCTTTTAATGGAGAACAAAATATAAGTGATAATTTCGTGTTTAACCATTTTAAACAGAGTAGAAAAACTCACAAAACAGGGTTGCGTGAATGAAATGCGATGAAATTTTCACAAGCCCTAATGAGACCAAGTCTTCCTAAGTTTATGGATCGAATCCTTAAGCGCAACACGGAATCATATCGATCATATACGATCAAGAGCGACTAGTCGCACAAGTTACTCGATGCAGTGGAATTTAAAAAAATCATTGATGAAACCACGTGATCTAAGAACACTTCTTGGATAGTTTCATCTAACCACATAATAGATAAAGGAATACCACGTGTAGCATGGTTGCGATTAAGCCTCTTAGAGAAGAGACCTACTTATTCAAGTCCTATCTATCGGAGGAGATGCTTGCGAGCGCGGAGATGAGTCACGTGCTTCTCGCAATCCAAGTTGATGATCCAAGCAATGGATCTCCTGATCTCATCTCATGAGATCGAATGCCTTCTTCACAAGCGAGATGCACCAAAGAAGACAGAGACGCAAGAGTCATCGAAGCAGCAACACAACGGTGAAGAGATGATGAAGGCAATCTTCTCCCTATGAGAAGAGTGGACGGCTACTCAAGAGAGAGAGAAGAGTTGGCATGTGAAAGAGAAATAGAGAGAGAGAGAGAGAGACGTTAATGAAGTTGTGTCATCCAAAGAGCAAGGGGTGCGTCTCTCAATGTATAGACAACACAAAATCAATGGACGAGATTGATTTGTGTTAATTTCAATGGCCATGATGTTGTTGTAAAAATAGAATAACAATTAATTTAATATAAATTAATGTATATATTGATAAATCAATATAAATCAATTCAAATTAAATCACTTTGACCTTGGAGATAAGAGATAAGAGGAATTGACCTAAACCCTAAAAAGGGGGGACGATCACCCTCTTCCAATGGAAGTTGGCGGTCGTCCACCCTCTTGTGCGGATTGGGCCAATCTCCTCAATATCTCATGAGATCTCATTATCCCATGAGATCTCACTATCTCATGGTATCTCCAAGTTTTACAACAATACTTGTTGTAAATTATTTCACAAAAATAATTCACAATTATCTTGTGAATATTGCAATCATGCCTTTCAAATTATGTGAATCGTATTAACAACTCAAAACAAAATGTAATAATATTTTCAATTAATTATTCTATGTGAATCCAATTCACATTATTAATTAATCAACAAATATAAATCACAAGTGGTCTCTCTCTAATATATTATAAATCACATTTATAATATATATGAATAAATGGATAGTGCTATCCACTTTATTCATATCTATAATAATTAAATCACATTTAGTAATACTGGATAATCATTCTCATGCATCTAAATAATCAAATTCATATTATTCATGATAATTAAGTCACATTTAGTTATCCATTTCTCAATGCTTATATGTAATTCAACTGTGGAATTATCCTTGAACTCTTTCAAGAATATTGTGCTTTCTCTGCATATACTTCGAGATAAGGACATGGCAATTGTATGTTCCACGTATAGTGACTTGGATATTGAGATCACGTCCCAAATTTAGATTTCATGGACCTCTCATAGATGCTTGATTTAATCAAGGCCACAAATGTAATCTTCTCATTGCATCTGAATCTCATTCAGATCAATGTTCAACCCTTGGATCAAGATCAGATTACTTTTCTATTGAGAGGACTCACCAAAATCCAGACATGTTTCATCACTCCCTCGGAATGGAAGCATCATGGTCATAAAATCGTTTATGATCACATCATCCCCAGGTATTCCTAATACATGTACATCTTCCATACTAGAAGACCTTTGATCAATCGGAAGATATAGATCAATTTTACACTATCATCTTTAGGATTTCATCATCAAGTTTCTCATTCTTGGTCACTGGGAGTTGGTATCGATCATATGCTTTTCAAAAGCATATATCATACCTTCAAATTCTTGTCATGCTTCTGAAGTACAATGACCATGCATGGAATTTGATCGGTCCCAATACCTCATGAGTGAGCTCATGTCTTCTGGTTCACTGTATTATCCCTTTAAGAGATCGTATCACTCATATGTCCTCAAATGCACACCAACTCTCCAGTGTATAGACCTTGGTTATGTCATCAACCTATTGGTCTGCCAAATTTACATACTTAGATGTATAGTAACACATCTGTCTTTGGTCAGAGGATGTGCGCCTATGTCGTGATAGTATACGACATAGGACTTTGGTTATCTCGATCTTGTTAAGTCAACTCTTTGACCTAACTAATATGACACCTCCGAATCTCCATTCCTATACAGAAAACCTACATCAAGACGTTGATCAGATATCAACCTAATGAGAAAGGATTGATGTCTCCTACTCAGGCTTGAGATCATCTCTAAACGATCATTTGTTTGTGCTTGATGAGTCCTTAATCCAACTCATTAGATATTCATCCAAGCACCAACCTCTATGATTCAATTATTGAATCAATAGGTGTATGATCATTAAGATGGCCATGGTGCATAACCTTAATTGACAAAGGGACCTTCTAGCGCATTCATTCACTTAATCTCAAAAAAGGAGTGAAAAGAATCAATAACTTTTATTGATAAAATCAAATATTACAATAACATTTATTGTAGGAATGGTTCACCTCGGGCTCACATGGCTAATAGATGTTGCGGCCGCAGGAGGGGTGGTTGGAGGGAGGAGGGTGCTACTTGTTAGATAGAAAGAGAGAGTCACTCGTTAGGAGGTGTATGGGTCGAGATGTTCAAAAGGGGGAATTTGGGAATGGAATCAAATGTCAAGGGGCAATTCTGTCAATAAATTTGTGCTTTTAAATGTCTATGTCCTCTATCGTATCCGCTAACGGCATGAGGACCCAAATTGTTACATATTAATGATTAGGACCTAGATTGGGATCGAGCACAGATGAGGACTCGATCTGTAAATCTCCATATTATTTATATGCTACTATTTATAGCTATTTAAACCTATATTGTTATCTATTGACATTTTTATTTTATTATTTTTGTCTATAATACTATATTTAAATAATTTATTTATTTACAACATTACTTAAAACATATTTACGCATTCATTTGGGATTTTTATTAGTTTAGTTCTATGTAAAACTAAATACATTTATGTATAATAGGTGTATTATATCTATATATTATGGTTTATGATTTCTCTTTGGTATTTTTTAGTAGTTTGGATTTTTATTTGTTTTTTTATAGATGTTATATAATATGCAGAATAATTTAAAAAATATAAGGGGACAAAGAGTATATAGAATAAAATATACTTGCTTATTGGATAGACAAACAAGTATCGTAGCACCCCAATTAGCCGGATTTTGCATCTTAACTCCATTTTAGATGAAACGACCTTTATTTTAAAGAAAACTTAATTTGAAATAAATTGAGGTGAATTTGGTTCATTTTGAGTTCATATGGAGACAATATTGATCAATGAAGTTTTCTTTACAGCTTTTTCAATTAATATACTAAGGGGCATGTGCGTGATATATTTGTCTCAATAATTCTATTATTTTCTATAAATTTTTATGTGCAACTTTGGTGTTGAACACAACTTTATTTGAAGTGTTTATTATTATAAATACAATACTACCAATCTGAGCAATGTACACAGTACATTTTACTTAGATTTTCAGAGTTTTCTTGATATTTTTGTATATTATTTCATCATATCTCCCTCTACTTCATTCTTAGTCGACCTAGTCAATACTTGACATGGTCTCGGGGTTGGAGATCAGTCAATATCATACATATTTCCTCTTTTTTCTTTTCTTTCATTTATTCTTTTATTTTGGGTTTAAATACAGGTATTTATCACTATTTATAGATTAATATTATGATGTTAATTCATATAGGTTAATGATAGTTACATGTATTTTACTAGGGATTTTAAGCAAATATGAAAGAATAAATGTGTTGGAATGGGAATTCATCAAATATATACATTATATACAAGGGGATGAATTAAGGTTTAATGGAGCGATTAATATACCTTAATTCGTTGTAATTTTTTGTCATGAGTGCACTATTTATTTGAATTTGTTAAGGGATTTCTTAAGTAAATTATTAAGGGGATTAAGATAAGAATGACCAATAAGGTGGTTGAATCATGGACTCATCAGTCTTGTATATATGAATAGAGATTCAAAGGCGTTGGAAGAGTAAAATCAAAGATTTGACTTATTGAGATCGAGATAATGAAGATCTATGTCGTGTTCTGTCATGATATATGCATGCAACCTCTAACCAGAGATAAATGTGTTACTATATGTATAAGTACGTACATTTGATGGATCATTAGGTTGATGACCTAATCAAGGTCCTATACACCGGCACTAGTGTACATATAAGGGAATATGAGTTATATAATTTCTCAAAGGGATTATGCATGACTTAACCGCGAAGACATGAGCTTTCTCATGAGATATTGGGATAAACTAAATTCCATAGATGGATGTCTTATTTTAGAAACAGGTAGGATTTGTGGGTGTGACATATGTTTTCAGAAACTATATGATCAATACCAACTCCCAATGATCAAATTAGAAACTTAATGATAAAACTCTTAAGGAGAAAATTAAAATGATATTAGAACTTTAGGTTTATTAACAGTCTTCCAGTATGGTGCCCATATGGGTATTAGGAATACTCACAACTGATGTAATCTTAATTAATGGTATATAATGACATTTCCATTCCAAGAGATGAAACATGTTTGGATTTTAGAGACTCCATACGTTGAACTAGTCATCCAATCTTTATCAAAATAATGTACATTATACTTAATTGGATTTAGATGCATTTAAGTAGATAGAGATACTTTGTCTAACATGATAAAAAATACCGAGAGATTTTTTAATCATGGAGATGAGATTGGATCTCAATATTCAAGTCACTATACATGAATTAGAAAATTATAATAATCTTATCTCCAATTATCAAGAAGAAGGCATACTATCTATGTAACAACTCGTAGATAATTTTAAAATAAACAAAATCTAATTATTAGGCAAATGGGGAATTTGGGATAATTAAATTGGATTTAATTATCTTGACAAAATAAATGTGGACAGTGATATCCGTAATAATTTTTTAATAGTTTGGATAAGATCTACATTAGTAAGGGCTTATTTGTGCATGGGATTCAGAAACTAACTTGTGTAAGTGAATCGAATTCATATTTTATTGTAAATATGATTTATATTTTTATTTCGAACAATAAATATTATTCATAATTAATCAATGGCCAATTTGTAAATGTCATGAATTATTTTTTTAAATAATCAAATTTCAAAACAAACATGTGAATTTAGATTTGGTTATAATAAAAAATAATCTCTTATCATTTATGCCCTCCTTAGAAATAGCAATATCATTTATGCCCCCACCCTTTTTAATATCAACACTACCCCTTACTTCTTCGAAAATGATCCTTTATGGCATTTGAGTTAGTTGCCAACCATCCGGATCCCAAACCGATGTTAACTTTAGGGATACAAGGGTAATTAGATAAAATCAAGGATCGAGATGTCTTCCTCCCTCTCCTCTCCCTCTTGTCCCTACTCCTCCTCTGCTCCATCCTCCACATCCCCTTCGAGTCCATCATACGTCGCTCCTCGTCCTCCACCTCCCTTTAAACACCTCCTCTGACTACCCTCCCCATGCGACTTCCTCCATCAAATCTCAATATAAACATCCCTTTTTCTTCTTCTTTTTCTTCATCTTGTTCTTCTTCCTCCTATTTATTTTCTCTCTCCTAAATACATCTCCATCTATCCACCAAATGGCCAAAATTATATTTTTTTTTGGACCAATAAATATGATTCATAATTAATCAATGGTCAATTTGTAATTGTCACAAATAATTTTTTAATTAATTAAATTTCAAAACAAACATGTGAATTTAGATTCGGTTATAATAAAGATTATTTTTTATCATTTATGCTCTCCTTAAATATTGCAATATCAGCTATGCTCCCACCCTTTTTTAATATCAACTCTAACCCTTAATTTTTCCAAAATGAACCCTTATTCCATTTGAGTTAGTTGCCATCCATCCGCATCTCAAACAGACGTTAACTTTAGGGATAAAAGGGTAATTAGATAAAATCATGGGTCCTTCCTCCCTCTCCTCCCCATCCAGCCCATACTCCTCCTCTACCCCATCATCCACGTCCCCTTCCACCCCATCATCCGTCACTGCCCCATCCTCCACCTCCCTTTAAAGCCCTCCTCTGACTATCCTCCCAATATGACTTCCTCCATCCAATCTCAGGATCAACATCCCTTTTTCTTCTTCTTTTTCTTCTTCATCCATTCTTGTTCTTTTTCTTCCTATTCATTTTCTCTCTCCTAACTACATCTCCATCTATCCTCCAGATGGCCAAATTTTTTGTATTTCCATAGATAAATTATCTATTCTGATTATGATATAATTTTCTATAATTTTTGGGAAATTTTTCTTAAATCGATTAAGTCATCATTTATAGTTGCTAAACCATCTCCTATTGTAACAGGGGATGTTGGTTAATATCATGTTCGGCTTGAGACACACCACTTACACATTCTGTCTCTCCTCCATTTTTCTTCTACACTTCACTCCTCCTTTGCACCCACTACACATATACCCATCATCATCACCATCCCTTCACCTATATATGCCATATTCTTCCCCATGCCATCACCTCTACACCTTCATTACACATGCATACAGTAGTAGCAGCCATTACAGCATGACCCTCCTCTTGAACACTCTTACAACAACACCATTTCACGTACATTAACATCTCAGTGCATTCTTGTGCTCCATCCTCACGAATAGCTTCTCAACCACCATTGCACTTACATACGTAGTCTCATGATATTGTTTCCTTGCACCCATAAAAAACAATCCACATAACAACAATTCTAGCTTCAAATCTTTACCCCCTTTCTCCTTATCACTAACAACTCTAGGATTCTGTCGATCGAAAAACCCAAGAGCTTGACCCACAATCATGTAGCAGACAAAGCTTTCCCCACCCTTCCTCCTTTGTGTCTATTACTGGCATCTCACTACAACACCTTTCTACATGTAGAATCTTCTTCCCAGCCTTGAGCCTGACAAAGCATGACCGAGACTACCCTTCCAAGCCCTCATCCTTCCTAGCCTTGATCTTGATGAAGAGAGCAGTGGTGGAAAGGATGGGTTGGAGGAGAAGGTGGGTTGTTTTCCATGTTATGCCCCTCTTAGTTATGTCATGGTTTAAGTAAATCATAGTTTAATTCAACTCATTGACGATCATACTAACAGAAGGGCACAAGTGATCATTGTGAAAGAAGTCAGGAGTAGAATTAATATTCCAAAAAAGAGAGGGTCATGGCTTATATTGTAATATCTAAAGATGGTACAACAAATAAAAAACCATGAAGATTGTCATCAAATAAAAAAGAGCGACCATCCTTACTATTAATACAGTGGACAACCATGATGTTTACACCATGGTGGAGATCCCCCCTTAGAAAGGATAACGATGTCCTTTTGCTTTTTTATCGCTTATCCACATGTAGATAATGTTTTAGAATCTTTTAATTAAGAGAGATAGAGTTAATTATTGTTATCAATCCTAACTCTATTAGAGTTTGATGGTCTCTTCTAATCCAAGCCATTGATTTTGTTTTAGGAGCCAAGTACTAATAATCTGAATATATATATATGGAGGGACATGCCAAGAATTTCAAATTAGCTTAGAAAACACCAAGTTTTCTCTCTCAAGTTGTCTCCTCTCTTCTTTTCTCTTCTTGTGGCAGAATAAGAAGGAAAGTTAGATCCCTGCTCTAATTATGGGAACAATGTGGTTCATCCCCGCACCCACATGTGTTGTCGCTGTCGAATCGGACTTTAGAATGGAGATCTCTTACTTTAGAGATCACATTCACACTTAAAAGGTAATTCATTAACTCATGTGAACTTGATGAAATGGATAGTGAATGGTTCTAAATCAACAAGGTTTCATCTTCTAAAAATTTAAAATTCCATTACTATCAAGATTCGTATGATGAATCTCTTTATTTTATAGGATTTGATCTTCACGCTCCCATGATGAACGAGACCTATAAACCTCCTTCAAACTTGATTGTTCATTTTTTCATATGTTACACTTTACTAAAGAAACCCTCAATTATTAAAAAAATATCCCTCATCCTTTTCTATCAAATGAAATTTAGTTATACTTTATTTGAGTTTTCTAAAAGGAATACCCTAACAGAGTTTGGCTAATATTTCTAATACATATAATGCTTTATTTAAAGGTCTAACATCTCATATTGCGAATAATATACTACAAATAAGTCTCTCAAGAAAAAATAGATCGCCTCGTCCACTCTGATAATATATAAATTGTTAGAGGGTTGTCTTCTTTTAGTATATTGACCCATTTTGTCCTTCTTTTTGTCTCTTTTAATGTTTCTTTAGCTTTTTGTATCAATGGGTCTCTATTATGCTCCGCTCCATCAATTTGTTTTTTGCTTTATTTTTTTATTTAGCGCTACTTAATGCAACTTTTCCTATAAGAACTCTAACTCCTTCCACATCTCCTATTTTTTTGTAATTTATATATTCACGCATATTAGCTTGCTAATAAATGAAATTAGCTTCCTCCCTTAATTTAGAGGTTCATGTATCAATGGCCTTTAGTATCTTTTAGAATCTTAAAATATGTATCCTTCCCATCTTTGGAAGCTGAATTGATTGTGATGATATCAGACGAGAATCTTGAAATAAATTATCAAAAATTTGTGAAATGCCTTTCATCTTTCTGTGATCTCTCATTTTATTTTATTAGTTTGTATTTCCATTTTAGGCTCCCAAGCATCCACATTGCACATGGGAAATACCAAAGTGTGACCTCATTATTGACGGAGAATAAACTTGAAAATTCTCACCCTATGCCGAAATGGAAAGACCAAATGAGTGTTGTAGGGTACAAACGTTTTGTTTGGTAGGGAGGCATTTGGTTATAAAGGGAAATAGGAGGGATTTCTATTATTCTAGAGGTTGAGATGTTATGATCCCCCTTTTTAATAAATCTTTTTGTCTTGTCCCCTAGTCCCCATAAAATATCAATGTATATAGTTTAGATATAATAGAAAATGTGATTTATTTATATTTATTATATAATGAATTTTACATAATTATTGGAAGACTTCTATTTCAAACATAGATAAACCCATCTAAAATATTGATGTTGAAATAATAAAATATGAAAGCAAATAATCAGAACTAGAATAAGAAACATAAATATCTTAGGATTTTACATGGGACCTTACTCAGTGAAGAGCGGAATGAAACAATGGGTGACTCCCTCTAAGGTTTGAATCGTTTATTACAATATCTCAATAAGTATGGGTGTGAGGCTTCTTATATAGTCTCACAGACAAACCAGAGTTCCACTTATTGATAACGCGGGACTAAACTTGAGTGGAGATAGTTGGATCTATGAGATCCAATTACTCCTCTATTACATACTCCAACACTCCCCCATTAGACGGAGCTAAGAAATATGTAGGTTGCAACAAAATAAAATGTACACAACTCGCATTCACTCGATACAACTGAGAGAGACGGGAAGAGACCCGCTTGAAGTATCAATTAGTAGTAGAATACTCGTTGGACTTGTAAGCCTTTAGAGACCCATTATGGTAATAAAAGTTATTGTTTTATCATGTCCATTTGAAATGAAATGTATAAATAAATATGAATGCACTTTACTATTAAGGTTCCTTTGTACAAATAGGGTTATGTACCATGGCCGTATTGAATACCATGCAGCTGGGAGGACACAACTGACTTCAAATATGTGATATTCAATAAACATGTCTTGTCTGAGAAAGATATGTCAATCTTTCTCTGTAGATTAATTTCCAACCGACTTCTTGATGCATGTCATCTACGAATAAATAATTATTCAGAAGTGTTGGAATAATAAAGACAAAGAGTTGACTTTATGAGGTTGAGATAAATTAAAACTTGAATCACAACTATTATAATCAAGTGCACATCCTTTGACCTAATACAGATATGCATCTATATGCATGAGTTTGCACATTTGACATACCAATGTTTTGGTGACCTAGTCAAGGTCCATATACCAGCACTTTGGTGTGCATATTAAGACATGAGATGCATGGTGTCTTTAAGGAATCATACATGTTCATAATTGATGAACCATGATAGATAGCTCACTCATGGGATAATTTGGGTCAAAATGAATTTTATGCATGGTCATCTTCTTTATGAAATAAGACACGAATTAGAGGTATTAATACATGCTTTTGGAAAGAATATGACTAATATTGTCGCCCAAATATCATATGATAAGTCTATTGATTTATTCTAAAGAGGGAAATAAAACTAAGGTTTGAACTTTAGAAATATCAAAGTTTTTTCAGTGTAATGGATGAATGAGTATTGGGAATTCTTAGGATTAACTCTATCAATTCCATTCCGAGGGAGTCATGAGATATGATGGATTTTTGTGGCTCCATTTAGCTTGATGATTTGAGAATTAATTGGATTAAATCTCAATTCATTTGAATCCAGTTTCCAATTCCAATTTCACTGTCCAAATGATGGAAATAGAAATAGTCGTGGAAATGAAAATATATAAGCTTCTTGAGCTCATTTCTAAGCTTCAAATGATTTGGAACTTGATTAGAAATTATCAAGGAAGCATTGGGTTCAGATCGTCGATACTTTCTCGAGCTCACATAGAGTGGCTTGTGTTTCATTAAGCTCATTTAGAGTGTAAAGTTTTCCACTTGAGCTCAATTGATAAGGATGCATCAATTTCAAGATAAAAATAGTATAAACTATGAAATTGAATTGATAAAATATTTCAAGTCACTACAAATGGATAGTATAATTTCCCAGATATTATTTCCAGGTATCTGTATTTCCATCTCATGAGTCCTAAAAGGATTAGGACTGATATTTAAAGATGTCAATGATGTAATAATTGTTATTATTACATTTTTATAAGGATATTTTTATGTTTGATTCACAAAGTATATTTCATTAGTTAATGTGAATGATGATTCAGAATAATTATTATTTATATGAATATGTTTCATGTAAATAATATATATATATATATATATGATTTTCATGATATTTCCAAGGCATCAAATTATATGTGAATTTGATTCACAATAATTTTATAAATGTTAATTGGATTTACATTTTTTTGAGTTTGTGAACATGATTCATAAGCTATATGGATTATTTTCATAATTTCTCTAGTAATGATAATGTGATTATCAAAATAATTTATTGATAAATAAAAGGCAACAATCATGGATATATTAGTCAAGATGGGACGTGTACAATGGTTGTATACATTATGTATTATATTAAGTCTTAGAGAACATGGCACTTAATATTCTTGCTTTTAATTAATCAATTAATAAATTAGCAATAAACCCATTCCATATATGGAAATATGTTGGACATGTGTATCGACACACCAGTAGAAGAGGCCTTGAATTAAACTCTTTGTTGATTTGTTGCTTGATTTATTACCTAAGTTAATTGGAGATAAATAAGGATATAGTTGTATTATTGAACAAGGACTTGGTATTAATCCCTTGATCAAGAATCCAAGGGTCGTTGTTGCACACACCTACTTGAAGAGATGAGTCTTTAATATGTGTGTAAAATGTGTATAAAAGGAGTGTAAAACTCTCTCTTTTATACACTTGAGTTTTGGAGCGCCTAGTCCCTTAAGAATTCTGTGCCTTAGAGAAAGAGAAGAGTCTTGAGTGTATACAACTCATATATCTCTTCTTGAAGCCATGTTCATGAAGACAATGTCCAAGTTCATGGGAAGTAACGTGATTCATCTCTGTGCCTACTGATAACCGATATTTTGCGATCGACAAAAAAATGGATATGCCGGTGTAGAAAATTGCTCGAGATAAAATCTCGATTAATCAAACAAAAAAATCAATAAAATAGGAGAGAGAGAGAGAGACAAGAGAGTGAAGTAGAAGAATAAGTCGGCTCTCTCCTATTTTATCTATGTTAATTATTAACCCAGTAAGTGTCCTTCGGTCGAACTCGAGGAAACATAATAGCAATACTTAGATTTTTTTTGTAAAGGGATATTTTGTGATTTTTAATTTCTTTTCGAAGAAAGTGAGGAAATAGTCTTTTTATATGTTTTAATTTTTGTGATTTTTATTTGATTTTTATTTTCTAATTATTACTTAATTTGAAAATTTATATTTTTCAAAACTAATGTTATCTACAATATAGTAATAGATGGTAGAAATAGTATAATGATACTATTTAGTAGATCCATGAAAAACTCGAGAAATGGGCTCAAAGAGAAAACTCAAGCCAAATTCAAAATACATGTGAAGTTCAAAAAATCAAATAAAATCAAAGATGGAATGGAAAGTCTCAAAAATATAACAAAACCTCGCTAGGGTAGTTGTATAACTACCCTGGAAAAAATAATTAAAAGTGGTGTATATAGAGTGTCAAAACAATCCATACATACCGGGATAGAACTGTAAAGAAAAGAGAATAAAATGTTCATAATTTAGTCCCTAAAAGGGACTAAAAATTATTGAAATGAATTTTTCTTACACTTAGGTCCCTACACCGGGACATAATGTAATATCATCAATTTTCTGGAGCAGGGATGAATTATGGAACTTCGTGGGGCACCTCTGTTAATGTTCCACCGTTTCACCAAAGAATGGCCACGATTAGATCGTTGTGCTTGATCTGGAGAGTTGCTTCTGGATAGGAGTTGCGATTTTGTGGTATCTAGAGGTTGGGGTTGTTCGTCCCCAAATGAAGAATGATAAAGACACTTTTCCTCCTCTGCTCGATCTGAGGCAGCTATCAGCGGTTGGCGACACTCTTGGAGTTGTCTGAGGCAAGGCCAGAAGGGGCACCACCCCCTTCGAGCTCCCTCGCAACGTGCAACAAGTGATCGAGGAAAATGAAATATTAAAGACGTGGCTAGGGTTCTAGGAACCTGGACAAAACAGAGCTCATGTTGTTCAATCAAGGAATTGGCGATGAAGATGGCTTTATCTAGATGGAATGAATGCTCCATATGGTAGATAAGACCTGCAACGATAATTTTCTTGCTCTATTTGCAGTGAATCGATTAAAATCACTAGATGAAATTGCAGCTCAAGTATAGTGTTCCAGAGAGAGAGATTCAGGGATCTAATTTAACTATTTTGAACTCGAATTGAGAGATGATTTGCGTGTAAATGAAATAAGATGGTTAACTCGATCTAATGACATGATTAAATGCCATAGAATGACATGAAAATCGAGGAATTAAAATAAGGATGAATGAATTACCTGGGAATAGAAGTTGTAAGAACTTCTATAGTTGCTCAACAAGGTGGCACTCCCAGAGCTTGATGCACGCAAGGGCAACGGTGGAAGGTGGACAATCACCCTAGAACCCTCCATCGACGAGTCCTCTTCCAAATGGAGTGGCGACCAAGCCCTGTCATAGCTGGAGATGGTTGCGCACGGTGGAGAAAGAAGGGAGGTCGGCCAGTTTGTTCTGGTGAAGGAAGAGTTAGTTCCAACTGAGCAACTTGGGATTAATTTATAGGCTAATAAATAGGGAATTTGATTAGATCTGATGGTAGGTATGTGAGAAGGTTTTTAAATCTGTAGGATGGAGGGATTAGATGGAGTTTAGGGTGAAAGACGGTGCAAGGGGTAATTAAGTGAAGACGAGGTGTTATGACAGAATCGGAACGGTTCAGTTCTTGAAGAAGACAACCCAGGTGGTGACACGCATCAGCAACTGGTAGGCCAATTAAATAAAAAATGGTATAAATTAAATATTAAAGAAGAATTGATATTATTTTTATTAGGAAACAAACAAAGAATCTAAATAATTAATTTATCTAAATCATGGAATAATTAATTTTTATAAATAATAAATAATTTATGATGTATAAACATAAAATTAATAAATAAGTATATAACATACTTAATAAATGAACTTTTGATTTTTTAACTAAATAAATGGATAAAAACATGTCATTTTTATATTTTATTAATTATTAATATATTAAATATAGTATATGTGATTTTTTTCAGATTTTAATGAATTAGTTTAAACTTATTAATAAATTTTTTTATATACACTATAGGTCAAATTCATCTATAAATTAGAGTATTTGATTTATTTGAAATATTAAATAGTGTTAAAAATTATCAAATAAATCACGGTTAAAAAAAGATGAAAATATAATTTAAAACTATAAAATTAAAAAGTGTAAATTATGTGTTCTAGATAAATTAACAACCCAAAACCAAGTTGTCGTTAGATCCCTAAACTAACTTTTTTGCAAACGGACTCTGATTTTTGTGAAATGATCTCCATTAATTGGAGAATATTATTTTATGAATTTTAAAGGTAAGTAGAGTGAAATTGGAGTTTGTTTGAGAAAGGTACGATGTTCAGAAGTTGAGAAATTGACAATTTAAAGTTAGATTTCTTGGCATATGTACAAGATAATATTTTTAACTAATTTTTATATTTTTCTATTTTTTTTATAAATATTTAGGAAAAGACTCTGGTGAAAAATATGCACATATGAATAACTAAAAATCAATGAAGATTTGATAATTAATTGATTAATAGTGAAGAATGTGTGGAGTGTATAATTAATTCTTGTTATGATTTTCATTCCTTATCTCCCCATACTTGTTTGTTTGTAGACCAATCCATGTTGTCTTGTTCTCATATGTTAGGTTATATAAATATATCTTTCAGTTATATTTATATTATATAAGTCATATTATACATATATGCATATTTACAATCTGCCTCCTTTTTGTTTTTTTTATTTTTATTCTTTTATTTATTTACATGTTTTTATGCATAAAAGTGCATTTTTATTCAAGTATGAGGTTTTGATGGAATATGAAACTTAATGGATATTTAAATATATTTGTTAAGTATTTTAAGATAAAATGCAGACAGATTGTTAATGTATCATGGATTCATCACCTACGAGAGAGAAACTGCAGATTAGACTTGATTCGGAAGGTCTCTTACTTTAGAGACTGAAGATTCACGAGGTAAGCATGATCTCATCTTAATATTCATTAGAATGTTAGAAATCGTGTTAGGAAAACAGTTCCCTAATATAATGGTTTCGTAAAGTACAATATTTTGCTAATTTTCCTGGTTTTCGTGATGCGATGTTCATGAATCTCCATTTCATACCCTTTTTCTTTCATTTTGGCATGAAATCCCAAGTTAAATGCATGTATATTCCACTAATTTTCCAAAATAAATACTCTGTAATTTGTACAAAATACAATATAAAATACGATATATTTATTGTATTTTATTCCAAAACAAAAGAATAAAGGAAGAAAGAAAAAGAATGAAACACCATAGTTGTTGAGTGACACTAAACACTGAAACTCAATCATCATGATGACTTGGTCGACACGGGATAAAGTAGGGGGAGATAGGGTAGAGAAATTGTACAGAGAATATACAGAAAACCACACACGAAACCTTAATTTAATTGGCCAAATATTACTTTTTGGCATCTATTTATTTAATTATTTTTACACTTTAAATAATAAAACCCTCTATATTAATATTGTAGACAAAAATACAAATAAAAATACAAAATTGAATTCACAAAAAATAATGTACAGTGTGTCGGGACGCATAGAATAAAAAGTCAAAATAAAAACTTCACAGACGAGTTCCTTCTCCATACTATATCAAAATGGATCAAAATCACCTTTAATTGTATATGTCTTTTAATAAGCTATTTAATGAAGTGGTGTCATTTTATTAAGATTAATGATGGAAAAGTTAGGTTTTGGGCCCATATTATGCATTATACATGTATATTTTAATTAGTATATTTTTCAATTTATTTTATTTTTATTAAATTGTTATTTTATCTAATACACATATACACAGTTAAAATAAATTAAAACCCTCAAAATTAAATAAAAATAAATAAGTATATTTCAATACATAAATGAAATATACATGTATATACCTTCAATGGATATGTCCATAATTTATCTAATATACATATAAACTCAGAAAAATACAATAAAAATATGCAAATGTGTATAAAAAATAAATATGTAAAATACTTGTATAAAATAATAAAATATATATCTTAAAACAAAAATATAATACCCATGTACATGTATATTTACCAATTAATATACATGTAAAAAGTGACTTATAATAAATCACCTCGAAAAACTAAACAAAAATACGTATAAAATACTACATAAGTTTATAAATATTTTTATTTTGTAATCTAAAATCAAATGATTCATTACTATTTTTTATTGATTTTACAGATAAATTATGCTCCCCTTGGACCAACTAGAACACTTCAGCAGTTGACCCCAGGTCAACTGTCCTTCTTTCTCCTCTAACTCATTTCAGACCTCACAAGATGCCAACCTCTTCCCACTTTCACTCAACCCACCTCACCTCTTGCATCTTGAGCTCCTCGCCCTTGCAAAGCCCCCACGTTCATCCTCTTCACCAATCATCCTTTCTTATCCCATCCCTACTCCAGCATATGCCATTGCACCTCGAACTCTCACCCCTCTCCTTCTTTTTGTTTTTGATCCATATTCATTTTAATTTAGGGCCTCGGGCAACCTAAATCAGAGTCCCCTTTGTCAGCAAGGAGGAGCAAGTCGAGGATATCCAAGTATCTCCGAGGACTCACCGTAAGGTTCTGCTTCCTTGGCCATTCGGCCATGTCAAGTACATATTTCAATCATTTTAGGTTAGTTACCGTACTATCATTTTCGCAATTTTTTGTAATCAGTAGGGCTTAAGTATAGCGTAATTCCAAAAAATCATGTTCGCCTAGAGCTTGAGCTCCAGGCCCAAATCTACCGTGAACCTC
This sequence comes from Ottelia alismoides, assembly GCA_037367405.1. Lineage (NCBI taxonomy): Eukaryota > Viridiplantae > Streptophyta > Magnoliopsida > Alismatales > Hydrocharitaceae > Ottelia > Ottelia alismoides. The sequence continues at coordinate 594,814 of JAZKJV010001895.1, read as the reverse complement.
GTCGTTCTATACATGTTGATCATCTCATTTCTAACCTCTCCCATTTCTTCACAAAAGCCCCATCGTATCTTCGTTGATTCAACTCGAATCAAGTGATTCGAAGCTCCCTCCATCATGTTCGCATGAGCATCTCCACCCTTTGCTCCCTATGCATCCCAGCTTCACCAACAGGTCGAGGAGAATCGCCTAGAAACTCTCTATCTTTTGGCGTAGGAATCGAGTCTTGAAGGCCACCTGGAGACTCGAATTGAGAATGAATAGCATCCCCATTTCAAGCAACTAAGAAGAGCCCATGAGCCTCCCTTCAGCGATATGGATATCATCCGAGGCCACCTGCAGCTGCAGAGGAGTCCCTGCTCGGAGTAGGACCTCTCTGCGAGGAGAAGAAGCTTGGAGTGAGGAGAAATCAGAGATCGAATGGAGAGGGAGACGAAGTTCTTCTCCATTCTTCCAACGATCCTTAGCTTCTTAGGATCAATAAGAGTGGCCCAGATGCAATCTGGGTTGTCCATTTTAAACGAAATGCTACCTCTCTCCAGTCGCACGATCAACGTAAGTGAACCCATGTGGCTCATTCACAGTCGTTCCTCTTTGCGCAGGATTGGGTAAATTTCATGACTCTCCCTCCTCCTTTTTTGTATTATATAATAGTGTTGTAAATATTTCATAACATTGAAAACTTTCTAGAGAAATTGATAGTGAACCCACAGACTTTATTGTAATTATGTTTAGGTTCTTGTCAGGTTCACATGTGTAGGCATGTGTAGGCAAGTGAAAATTGCATGCTTCCCGTAGGTTTTGTGTTATTATGTTTTAAAATAAAATTTACATTTTTTAGTTCAAAGTTTGTGGTGTATTTGCATGTGGCCCCTTTTCTTATATTTTATTTACAATGATACCCTTGCGAGCTTAAGTATTTTTGTGTTGGTTTATCTATTATAAATAACATATGTGCAATAAAAATTATGAAAATAGGATTTTGTGCATGATTGTGTTCTCTTCTATAATATTTATTTTGTTTTGCATTACATGTGTATTTCCTATTTATTAAATCACAAATAGCAGGTTTTCTTCCTTGTCTAACTTGAAAAATCCCACAAAAAATTAAAACTTCTCCAAAAATTTCAAAAAAATATGTATTGTCTATTATAGTATTTTATAGCTTCAGACCAAAAATCACTAAAAACATAAAGAGTAAATTTCTAAAAATTAAAAACTCCAAAATCCTTATAAAAATTATTAACAAATCAATGTACTAGTTTTTGTTATGTATTGTTATATATATATATATATATATATTATTACATATTAAAATTAGTTTTGAGAAATTTTTACTTTATATAGTAATTTTAAATCTTAAAATCCATCCTATTTAGAAGTCCCTAATTTTATATATTTTGGGCTTTAAAAATGCATAAAAATTAGCAAAACATCTCCAAAAATCACAAAAACATTAGAAAAAATATAAGCATACTGATACTTTATTCTGCAAATTTTGACTGTTTATAGTTGTATTTGTTATTATAATTTCCTATATTGTATAATATACCTTTATATGTTATATATTTTTAATATAATTATTAATTAACATAAATACCTTATAATTATTTTAAAACCTTTAAAAAAATAAAAAGGAATGTATTTACTAGTATTTCATAATTTTTATCTATTTATTAGATATTTTATGTTATATATCGACTATATTATAGATATTGCATATATACATATTTATTCATATTATATATTAGAAAAAGGAAATTAAAAAAATCATAAAATTATAAAAACAACATAAAAAATATATAATAAAAATATATATAAAAAATAAACCAAATAGTAATTAATTTATTATTGAGCAGAAATTGTACAAATACACATATATTATTAAGGGATTTTTACCCGGCAGACCCTGTAAACTTTGCCAATTACCTCTACGACCTTTGAAACAACATATTTCCCTCCTCGACCCCGTATACTTGCCAACTCTTACCCCTTGAACCCTGCGGTTACTCTATTTGAATCTCGTGAGGGTTCTTGGGGTAATTTATAGGGTCGATGGGGGTGATTACGTTATGCTAAATATCATAGATGTAATTGGGAAAATTTATAGGGTCTGCCTGGTAAAAATCCCTATTATTAAATATTCATTATTTATTTATAATTAATATTTAGTGCTATCACGTATTGTTGCATGTGTTCGACCCCTACTCTGTTTATCTTTATACACACTTGTTCGAAGGGTCATAATAAATTTTGATTCATGCCTCATTTTGCATTTATTCATATTATTGTATGGGTTAATTGTTGCTTGGTCGCTTCGGCTTCTTGGACTATCATTATAGTGACTTAGTGGTCCCGTCTTGTGTGAACCACAAGACAGTTCCTGGGGTTTCGGATTGCTTAAACAAATGGTGTCGTTGCTGGGGAGCAACGGAGTGTAGCATTTATTCAGCACATCACATTGTGTAGTTTTGTTTTTTATTTTGATATTTATTTGAATGTTTTAATCCATATATCTTTGTTGCTTTTCTTGTGAAGAACTGTGTGGTGACAATAAATTCCTAGGAGTTTGACGCTCCCGAGCCGTGAGGAGACCTGCCCATTATCTTTTTAGGCCATTTGGAGAGATAAGAAGAAAGACAAAGAGAAGAGGAGAAGAACATTAGCTTAGTATTTTCATTTTTATTTTGGGGGAGAGAGAAATTGTATTTTTGCATAATTACTTCGTAATTAATTTGGACACAACCACCTTAGAGAGGTCCAATCCCTGTGTGTCTATTCACATGGGGGCTTCATTATAGTTTTTCGTGTTTTTATTGCCATTCTTTTATTTTGTTTCACGCATTTTGAGCTTTGCACCTTTTTTTTATTAGCAGTCCCCTATATTTAATTTTTAGATTTTCAAAATTTTTCAAAGCAAGCCTCCTAACAATTTTTTGTATTTTCTTTTAATACTAATATAAGAAACAGATGGAGAAGGCAGAAAAGCAATGCAAGTCGTCACTAAGATGGAAATATCACCTTAGTGACTAATGATGCATGAAAAGTTATAATTACTTACAGAGTTTCCCAGCTCTCTCCATGCGAGATGGAAGGTGGAATTGAAATATTTACACTACATGGCGATATGCCAAATGGTGAAAGCATCCAGAATAGGAATTTCAATTTATCATGAAGAACCAAATGTTAATTACTTAGAGATCAAAACCTAAGGGACCGGTCTTTGAGACTCCTCGGTGCCCGCCACAATGGGTCCTGCAAGTGTGGAGTCTCTTACAATGCACGATCTCAAATCTAAATAATCAACAATTAATTTTGACTATGTCCAAACATATAAGATTATAGCACATGATTCAATTAGGTGTTTGGACCTAATTTACAGAGTCAAGTAGATTTTATTGTCTAAGAGCTCAATTACATTTTGATCGTAATAAAAATCGTAATGGACATCATTGTTTTGGGTTCATAAAGCCCTCCTTGTTTTTAGGTACATTCCAAATCGAGTGAGGCACGACCCCTGAGAATTAGAGTCCAAAACCCAATATGTGGCAGCCTTTATTATCCCTTTGGTTGGGAAAGTATTAGCACTTGTATCGTACGTGATCGAATAGGGCCCTATTAACGATGGTGCTCCCACCTTGTGTGGAGCATCTGACTTGGTCCGAAGTATTGAGCTTAGGCCATGCCTTTACGGGTGTGTATGTCTATCGATTTATGTCTAAGTACCTCACTTGTGGGGAAGTATTAGTTTCTCCTATTGGCTTCATCTTCTATTTCTTTGGCTGAGAAGCCGCTTAGGCCTGAGATCAAGGACCTCAAAGTGCGCAGTTCACTAGTTACAAAGGAGGTGGAACAAGTGTGGGAAGAATTCTTGGCAGTACATACACTCCTACAGGATAACGCTCATAAGGACTTGTTATGAGATATTGCCCGCAAAACAAAAATAAAATTAAAAAGATAAAAATAGGCGAACTCTTATGGATTCGTTCATGTTGAGTTGGTGAACCCACAATTGTTTGGTGTTTGTTTGATTTTAATTAAGTTCAAATATCAGTCCCACAGACTTTATGCCATTTTTCTTTCCTCTGTTTTATCTCCCATTTGACCCCCGCTCGTTTTGAGTTTTCTACTATTTTGCACTCCATTTATTCCTTCTTTGACACCGTACCTTTCATTCATTCATTCCCGATCTCCCTCTTTATCTTCGAGATGGCAACCCATAGATGGCTTAGTTGGAATCTTATCGACACCAACATCGATTCCATGCACTCGCTTTCTCTAATAATACAGGGCGATTTCTGAGAACCCTGTTCGAAATTCACGAATCGATCTCTAGACTCCCTGCCTTCTTCAAAAATCTGGGATCACTCTTGTCACAAACTCTACCCATTGTGGATGGCAATTGATTTCACTCCTTACACATCGCCATCCTTAATGAAATTCTATGTTGACCTTAACATAGAACGATTCTCTACATATGGTGCTTCTATTTATATTAATCGAGGCATCATTCCATGTGCAGATCATGAGCCCAATCTGGAGCGATAAATTCTCTTAGACTCAGATTCAGAATAGGATATAGAGATGGTTCCCACATGGAAAGGGAAAGGACACCATTATCCTCCGCAATTAGAGCAGGTCCAGCCATACCAAAATGCCGTGAATGCGTTGGTTCTTGCCTCCATTCAGAGGATCCAGCAACAACTCACCGGCCAAGCATGGTCCAGGTCACCTTCCAAGACATTCTCAATGATCATGGAGGCCGTGCAGGCCCAACAGATGAAGCCCGAGTAGATAGGCACAAGCCTACGCTCAAGGAGATATAAGAACCTAGAGTGGGACAAATGGTTGAGTAGATCCAAATCCCTGCAATCCATGCACATTTCGATTTGAAGCCTCAACTCTTGGCTCTTCTACCAAGCTTCTATGGCAATGCGAATGAGGAACTTTATATCCATTTATAGCAGTTTGCACACATTTTTGGTACAACTCGCTACCCTAACATACTGTTTGGTGTAGCCAAAATGACGGTGTTTCCGTTCATCCTTCAGGAAACAACGCTTCATTTGATCAACCACTTGGGGAAAGTCATCACCACATAGGAGGAATTAAAGTTAGCCTTCTTGCACAAGTTCTATCCTCTCAGGCAATTAAATGAAATGTGTGTCCCCATAGCCAACTTCACCCAAACCACCCAAGAAACCATTCATGAGGCTTGGGAGAGGTTTATGGATTTATAGGAGAAATGTCCCCATCATGACCTTCCCAAGACCACTGTGGTCGAACACTTCTTTACGGGACTGACAACTGAAATTCAGATGCTTGTGGATGCTTAAAGATATGGGAAGATCCTTAAGCGCATCATGGAAGCTTGAGGATCGCATCATATGCGATCGGGAGCAACTAGTCGCACTAGTCGCTCATGGTAGTGGAATTTAAACATTTTCAAATGATGAAACCATATGATCCAAGAACACTTCTAGATCGTTTTGTCTAAATCACAATTAGATATTTAGGTTACCTCTTGCAGCGTTGTTGCGATCGAGTCTCTAAAAGAAGAGACCACCTGTCTCAAGTCCGATCCAACACAGGAGATGCTTGCGAGTATGTTGATGAGATACGTGCTCCTCGTAATCCATGTTGATGATCCAAGTGATGAATCTCCTGATCTCGTCTCATGAGATCCAACATCTTCTTAACAAGCGAGGTGCACCGAAGGAGATAGAGATCCATGAGCAAACAATCTGGCAGCATAACGGCAATGTTGTAGCGATGGCGACTCTCTCTAGGGCTCCATGGTGGACAAACAAAATGAGAGAGAGAGAGAGATATGGAGAGAGTTTAAACTCTTATAATTATGTCCCCTTCAATGGCAAGGGCTACCCTTCCTTTTATACTAGTTGGATGCATATGGATCGCAATCCATGTGCTCTCTTAATATACGGTGTAGATTAAAAGTTTATTAACCAATGTTCATGATTTGTTGCTCCAAAAATGCAACATCAAATAGTTTAGAATAAATTAACTATATCCTTTTCAAGATATTAATTAATTCATTTTAAAATTAATCAATATACATAAATAACATAGAAGACAAAGTCTCTTTACTATAATAGGGTAGTCACCCCCTCCTTGAACGAGTCAAGGTGGACGACCACCACTAAAGAGATAATGTCTTCATATATCTGTATATGTAAATTAATTAATTTGCAATAACAATTATTGCATTTATCTTCACAAAAAGAATTCCAAATTAAATTTGTGAAAACTTCATTCATGCCATTGACAAATATGAATCATATTCATATATCCAACATAATATGTAAATTAGATTTGCAATTAATTGTTTACTGGGATCCCATTCACAACAACATATAATTTGTAAATTCTATTTATAATTAAATCCTTCTATCATATTATAAATAATATTTATAATATCCATGATTATTATGGAGTGATATCCACATTAACCATATCTTTGATTATTAAATCATATTTAATCATCTTAGATCTCTATTCCCATATATCCAAATAACATGAATCACATTCACATTATTCATATTTTTCATAATTAAATCACATTTAATCATGTTAGACAACTCTCCTTATATGGTCAAATAATACGAATCAAATTCTTATCATTCATGATAATTAAATAACATTTAATTATTCATTTCTCAATGCTCGGATACATATATAAACAGTGAAATTATCTATGAACATTTCAAGAACAATGTGCTTTCTCAGTCTAAACTTGGAGATCAGGACTTGGCGATTGTATGTTCCACGTATAGTGACTTGGATATTGAGATCACATCTCAAATCCAGATCTCGGGATCCTCTCATAGATATTTCATTAAATCAAAGTCGTAGATCTAATCTTCCCATTGTATCTGAATCACATTTAGATCAATATCCAACATTTGGGCCAAGATTAGATCACTTCTTTATTGAGAGGAATCACTGAAATCCAGACCTGTTTCATCACTCCCTAGGAATGGAAATGTCATGGTTATACAATCATTTATGATCACATCACCCTTGGGTATTCCTAATACACGTACATCTTGTATACTAGAAGACCTAGAATAAACTCGAATTTTTAGATCTATTTGGATTGCCTCCATTAAGGTTATATCATTAGGTTTCTCATTTGATAATTGGGAGTCGGTACCAATCATATACTTTCCAAAAGCATATATCATACCTAGGTATTGATAATATAATTTCCAAAACTTTATATCAAACCTACAAATTCAGTCAAGCTTCCAAAGCGAGATGGCCGTGCACGGAATTTGATTCCCAATATCTCATGAGTGAGCTCATGTATTCCAGTTCAGTAAATGAACCTGTATGATCCCTTTGAGAGATCGTATTACTCAAATGCCCTTGTATGCACACCAGTGTGTCGGTGTATAGACCTTGGTAAGGTCATCAGTCTATTGGTCTACCAAATGTACATAATCAAACATATAGTAACATATCTGTCTCTGGTCATGGGATGCGTGCCAATACCGTGACAACATACGACATAGGTCTTTGGTTATCTCAATCTCGTTAAGTCAACTCTTTAACCTAACTTATCTAGCACCTCTGAATCTCTATTCTTATGCAGAGGACCTGCATCAAGAGGTTGGTTAGATATCATCCTTTAGAGAAAGAATTAACATCTCCTTCCCAGGCTGGAGTTCATCTCTTAATAATAATTTAACAATGATTGATGAGTCCTCAATCTAACTCTGTAGATATTCATCCAAGAACCAACCCTTATGATTCAACAATTAAATCAACAACTATATGATCATTAAGATGGCCATGGTACATAACCCTAATTGTACTAAGGGACCTATTATGCAAATCAGTTATTCTTCATTTCAGATCAGGGAATGATATTTGCAATAACATTTATTATAGAATGGCTCATCATGGGCTCTCATGTCCAACTGATGCTGCTTGTGGCGGCTCACATTTCAACAAGGACAAGGACATTGCCTGGAAAATCTTCGAGGAAATGGCCGAAGGAGATTCCACCTTGTCGTCATCACGCACATATCATCGCCAACCCCACAATCTTCATAAGTCTGTGCATATGACATCTTCTCACTAGCCGAACAGGGATGAGAGCTCCAACTTGAGCATCATAGGGAGCCACTTATCCAAGGTGGACATCATACATAAACGATCACAAGACCTAGATAAACTTTCTGTGATCGAATGGAGGACACAACATCTGGACAAGGTGGATCAGATAACCAAGCTGCTGGATAGTATGATCATCTCTTACAATTCCATGTCTGTATTGACCTCGACTCCTGCTGAGACGAAGGAATCCTAATCACCTCATCCTCCTCAGATGAGTCCCTCACGGCCAGCGATTCAACACATTTAATACGTGAAAGCCCCAGAACCTACATCGCCCCAGCAGCCGCAGTAGTAGCTTGCGGTATACCATCCCTAGCTCCCGATCATCCACGATCTATGCTTTCCTCCACTAACTCTCAATCAAGTGGTGAATGGAATGTAGAGAAATGATGCACAGCTACCCCATCCTTGCAGACAACAACAGGGCTAGTCTACAAACACAACTGCCCATTCCCTCAGCAGCAAGGAGGGAGATTTGTCCAGAACCAGCCTTAGCACCACAAGCAGTCTCCATACCAACAGAATTGGAGACAGAACCAGTATCAACAACCGCAGTACCATCAATACCATCACAATAAGCAGTACTCGATTATTCCATATTAGATCAACCTTCTTGACATTAGAAGTAGTACCATCCTTCTCCCCAGTTTAATTCTCAGCATTCGTACTCTTAGCCTCCACACCATTCCTAGTATCAATGTGCTAAACACACTAAACGATCCGAGGCTACTCCTTTGAACCCCACCTTGGATTGTCGAGCTCAACTAGTGAAAATCCTAGCAGAGATGGGCTAAAATCTTGATGACCTAACTACCACCAAAACTCCCATTCCAATGTAGGTGGAGGCCAACCTCAATAATTTTAGGAAGAAAGAGAAGGTAGTATGTGATGTTATCCTCGGTCTAACAGAGTTAGATGTGCATTTTTGTTTTTATCTAATGCTGACACTTTTAGGAGCGGTAGGACCTTGTAGCACACTACCACCATGAATTGGAAGAATAAAGCTTCATATGGCAAATCATCCTCTTTTGCATCATCTTATCAATCATCCACGCTGAGTAGAGAAGAAGAAGACAGAGGAGAAGCACCTGAAAGAAAACACCAAAAAACTACAAAATCAAAATCAACAAAAAGATAGCACCGGCCTCACCAGCCGAAGCACCACCATGCCAGCCATCGAGGAGATCGCACGCACAGCTACCTCAATGCCCACAGATAGAGCCCCATATATAGATTTTGGATGCCCTCCTTTCTTGGATGACCCTGCCATTGAGCAAGGATCAGAGTTTTAGTTAATGGAATTTAGTTGTAGTGTCATTGCAACCCTAAAAATCCCTCAAAAATTTATTTGATTCTCAAGCGAAAACAAATGAAGAAATTGTAGCAAGAGAAATTTGCAATTTAATTTACCTATATAGCATACATTATTGAACTAAGGGATGCTACGAAAATACCATGGGTTATTCAATTCAATGAAAAATCAATGAAAATAAACAAGGTAATTCTATGGACACTAGTCTTTGTTTTGAATTTTGGAATTTTTTGTATTTTTTAAAGAGTTTTATTTACATTTTTTATTTGGTTTTCTAGTTTTGTTTTTTTATGATTTTAATTTTGCAAAAGTTTTTAATTTTATAAAAAAAGAAATAAAATGAATAAAAGAATACAATGAGAAAGAAAGAGAAAGACAACTTTTTGGATTTTTACAAATGCTAAAATACACCGAGTATTCAAATAAAATTATTTGAGTTTATGACATTTTTATGTTTTTTTAAATTTTCCAGAAATTTCCAATTTTTCAAAGTTTGTAAAAAAATCAAAAACAAAAAATAAAAAAATAAAATGCAAAATTAAAGTTTTTGCATTTATAAAATAACAATTAAGATAAAAAATATATGAAATATATATAGAAAGAAAGAGAAACTTTTATATTATCAGAAAGGTATTTATAAAACTTTTGGAATTTTCTATGAATTTGTATGCTTTTTTTATGATAATGATTATTTTATGATTTTTTTAGTTTTTTATGAATAATAAAAATGAAAAAATAATACAGAAATTAAAATAAATGAATAGGAGCAAACATGATTTTTTTGGAATATTTAATAAAGGTTTTATACTTTTTATTGATTTTTAAATGCAAGCAAGGAATTTTTATGTTGCTTTTGAATTTTAAAAGTAATAAAAATCATTAAAATGCAAAAAAAAATTATAGGTGAATGATACGCTTCAAAGAAAGTTAAAATTATTTTTATGGAATTTTTCATGATATTTTGCTAATTTTTATTTTATTTTTAGAATGCAAATTAATATGATGACTCACAGGGGTATAAATGAAATTATTTAATAATTTTAGATAAAAATAACACATAAATAAAGGTGCAGAGAAATTGTGCAAAATACCCAACAAAAGGTATGCAGGGACATGTGAGCCATGCTGGACAAGACCTTTTTGCAAATAATGTACTTCCCAGGTCCAAATAATAACTCAAAACATACGAACTTATTGCAATTTTCACAAAACACATGTATTAAACACACACTAAAGTTCAAACAGTATAATTATGCAAATAAAATAAAATTTAAGGTACATAATGCAGTTGTTAAATAAAGGACAAACAGACATGTGTCCAATTTGGACTTATTTGCAAAAGAAATAAACTACAGGGGTAGAGACACAATATTACCATTTTAATACGTGGCAAATCGAACGGCTAGATGGCATTGCTCTAATCTGACAACTAAGGATAAATTGTGCTCGAAGGGCACAGATCTACTCTGGATGCTTTGATCAACGACGGACCTTTGGTGCTTTTTGTACGACCGAGATCGAATTTGAAGGTGGGGTTCTTGATCATGCAGTGCTGAAGGCTTTTGGAGGAACTGGGAAGAAGGGCGACTCCGGTGAAATTTGAGCGAGGAGATCTCACTCGTTGCTCGCCAAAATCTACTCTGGAATGGTGTTATAGATTCCTGCAGCCCTCTTCTCTTGATCTACTAGCTCAAAGGCAATCTACGATGGCTGATATGCCTTCTGGAGGTCAGGATATTTGAAAGATCAAGGCAATCACTAGATGGTGTGATTCGCTCCCAAGCTTGCTCATGTTCCCTGCAATGAATTCTTTGCTCGGAGGGAAGCTTCGGCGAAGTTTATTAACACAAGAAGATAGAAAAATTGTAACTGTATGAGAGCTCCAGTGAGGGTGGTCGGAGGTGGAGCTAATCCTCAGATCCATGATGATCTAAAGAAGACTAGACTGTGAAAGAGATGGAAAATGTTGAGGTGAATGTGTTGGCATAGTCGAAGATAAGCGAGAGTGATCAGAACACCTCCGATCTTGAAGATCATATGTTGAAGGTGATAATCAGATTTTGCTAAATACAGAAATTAAAAGCAAAGTGATTGAAAAGAAATCCAAGGATTGATCCTATGGATACAAGGGAGTTAAATGGCAGAGAGAAATTGCCTCGATCTACGGTTGCGGCGGAGAGGAAGAACGCAGTAGAGGACTCTGGAAATGTAGATGGATCATGGTCTTCATCAACTTCTCGCACTCCTGCTTGAAGGGAATATACCCCTATCACTGTTTGACTCTCAAGAACTCAAACTTGGGCAAGAAATTGGGTAAAAATCAGATCAAACATGCAGTGGAGGGTGGGATGTGTATTTATATATGTGGCTCTGATGAGGTTTTTGTATTTGAAATAATGGAATAAATGGGTTAGTGATTAGGTCTAGAGATTAGGAGAAATATTCATATGCTATTAGTGATTGGAGATGCATGGAAAATTAGGTGAAGAAGTGGCTGGTGAACAGAAGTCTGGAAATTGCGGGTGGACTGGATAGTTGACACAAGTCAATGAACCTGGGCCAACCAATCAGGAAGCTCACAGAACAAGAACAAACAGACAAAACGACAAAAAAATCAATAAAATTGTTAAATAAATGAATTAAAAATAAAAATAAACATAACTAATTAAATAATGTAAGTAAAAATGTTAAGGATAAAGGACGAAATAATGTTAATATAGGTTATTTTCAATTAATTAAATAAGGTATATACAAGGGTTAAAATAGATACAAGATGTTATATAGAGCTATGTATACATATATAAACAAAATTTTGATTTTTAATTAATTAATTATACAAATATATACAAAATCTAAAATTTTCTTAATTTACAATATATTACAAGGACTTTAATGAAATTTTTATTTGATTTTTAGGAGTTAATTTATTAGATTAAATAAAAAGGTATATGTACATATATACATAGTGATACCTATACAATATGTACATGATTTTATTTTTGTTGATTTTTTATTTTGTGATTTTTATTTGTATTTAACATAGGTCAAATACATTATTTAAAATTAATTGAAAATACAATATTTATAAATATGTACAAGAAAATGAATAATTAAATAATGTACATAGCATATGTATTATATACAATAGTACCCTAATTAGCTACATTTCACACCTCAACTTCGATTTTTATGAAATCACCTTCATTTTAAGATACTTTAATTTAGAATATAATTAAAGTGAGTTTATGCACTTTGAGTTTTGGTGGAAAAGAAATTGTTCTTGCAATATGAGCTTTTTGGCTTTTTGAGAGTGTTGTAATTTATATAATATATGCATATTTTTATTGCAATTATTTTTGTTATTTACAAAAGATTTTTATTCACAATTCTCAAGAAGAAATCATTTTCTATTTAAAAGGAATTTGGTGATGAATAAATTAAATAAATATTGTATGATAGAAAATATTGTACATTTGATAAATATATACAAATGAGAAATGATTTTCTGGAATTTCTGGGTATTATGGGCCTTATCTCCCCTTACTTTATTCCTTGTCGAGCAGGTCAAGTCTTGACGTTCTCTCCGGGTCAGAGTTAGCATGTATCTATTGCATATATAAAATCTTTATTTTCTTTATTTTCAATTTATTTATTTAGGTTAAAACTGATAAATATACAATACTTACACAAGAATTAGGGTTAGTAAAAGAATGGATTTATTGATTTTTACAGGTGTTTTATAATGGATTTGAAGCTAAAATAAATGAATAAAGATCATGAAATGCAGATTCATCATCCCCCTATACTTTACCTTTTATAGTCCCTTAGCAAACACCTATTTTAACAATAAGTGAGTAAAAGAAAAAATGCGAATAAAAGAAAAATAAAGAACTTAGAACAATATTGAGTACTAAACTTGTCTTCATAAAATCAAAGATGGAGCTCGGTCAAATCTTTGGATTATTAGTTTGGGCAGAACCTTAGTGGGAAGCAGACTTGACACTCAACAACCTATAGAAACCAAATAACTCTTGCTCAAGTCTCCTCAATAGATAGGTAAGAATTAATCAATTCATATGCAAATGCTTATGACTATGAATGTTTCTTGTACAATGTACATGATATGTAGCTCTCCTTAGCTGAAGCGGTAAAAGACAGTCTTCTCCAACATGGTGACCCTAATTTCCCAATCCAATAACTCTTCCCTCAAGAAGAGGGGTATTCCCTTCTAAGTTCAAGTGCAACTGTATCAAGCTGAGGAGGTGGAGAGAATAATGGATGGTATCCAGTGTAGCTACCTATCCTTGGATGCATGGCCAAGTCATCCAGCTGCATGCTCATAAATATCTGACTTGGAAGCTCAAGCTTGCTTATTTGACAATACAAATGTACATACTCCAGCAGGAATTTTATTTTCAATCAGGCCTGTCTACGTTTTTGGAGTTTTTGATTTTTGTACATTTTTTGAATATATACAAGGGTGCAACATGTACAAAAAGGAGTTTTTCCTCTTGAGCCAGTAGACTATCCCTCTTTGAAGCTTTATTGCAACCCACAACATTCTATCGTCAGACCTCGTTGCTGCTGGACCGGGTTGGGGTACAATGGCCACCAATGTGTGACTACAGATGTTTCCATTGGCGTGTGTCTCATGCAGGTAAATCCAGCCCTCTACCACTTTAACTGAGGTGAGCAAAGTGTAATTGCAGGTGTGCAAGATAGGTCATTATCAACAAGAATCATGTGTGTTCTCTTAAGTACTCTACTTAGGCAGTCAAGACGATGCTAAACTAATTCTTGTGGGTCTCAAAGAATTATTTCTATAGACATGAAGAATCTCAATTCCTTTTCCTGAAAGTTTCTCTGAAATTAAGTAGATTGAGGTCCAACCAAGCTCCATTCTTTGACTTTATTCAATACTAGTTTAAGTGTCAATACCATTCTGAAAAATGCACATACAGATGTAAGAAATATTTACAATACATTTTTTAACGAAAATAAAAGAATATTTTTTTTGAAAAAAAATTCCAAAGAATTTTGCAATTTTTATGTATTTTAGGATTTTTTTAAAGAGAAAATGGTTAGTAAGTTGAATGTGTTTACAAGAAATATATACAAGTATACAAATTTTATATAAGAATTTACAAGAAAATTTTATGTACAAGTTTTACATACAAGTTTAATAAAAGATATTTATATATAATAAGGAATTTTATTTACATGAAGATAAGTAATTAAGGATTTTATACACACGTGGATTTTACGAATATATATATATATATACACATCCCATCATTTATATCCCACGTGACAAAATAATTTACAAATAATTTTATAAAGTTTTTTTCAAAAAGTTTTATAAATATTTTTGCAAACTATTTTACTAACATTATTACAAATCATTTTACAACCAATTATACAAACTGGTTTTTGTAAACATTTTGCTTTCATAAATTTTAAAAAACATTTTGTATAATATACCACATTTTGATACAGAAAATTATTTTATGAACATTTTACAAACAAAACATTTTTGCAAGCAAATTTGCAAAGATTTGTAAAAATATAGTTTTATAAAAAAAATTACAAACATTTTTTGCAATGATTTTTCAAAAGATTTTTGCTAATCATTTTACAAATTATTTTTCAAAATATTTTTTAAATGAATAATAGTAGCCATATTATTAATAAAAGTATCAGTTATGGATAATGTATATATACAATATATACAACACTCTCTATATTTAGCTCGAACTATGTACTCATAGTGACCAAAGAGCTACAAAGGAAGACATAACTCATGCCAAGAATAAAAAAGTGAAAAGAATTCTATATAACAATGACTCAAATAATAGATGAAAAGAATAGAAGTCGATGATACCCCTTATACTTAGGATCATATAATCCTACGTATAGAAGACTGTACTAATAGGGAAAAACGAGGAAAGGAATGAACAATTCAACAACTCGACTCGTCCACACGTATATTTAAGGTAAAATAACCCTATGTATAGGCAACAACATGAGTGATGAAACATATCAAAAATGAAAAAAACTCAAAAATTTTCCTCCCTCGTACTTACGACAGAGTACATCCGAAGTATATCACTTCACACATGGAAAAGCGGTGAACCATAAAAATGGAATAAGAAAGAATAAAATGAAAGGATATCTACAAGAGAAAATCAACTCTTGTATCGAACATGGAATATGTCAAAAAGTCATCATTTGATACCATGGTTATGGAATCAACCACGAACATGAATGTATCACGATCTACATAAGTCTTCAGCAATTGTCCGTTTACAATAAATTGATGTGCATCAGATGACAACCCTGATATGGCACACAACTCTCACAATGAAGGTCCTGACCATTTACTTTTCAATTTGCCTAGAAACAGCTTCAATTTAGCATCAAACAACCAAACTTTCTGATCATAGAAGAAAGTCTTCTTTCTAATGTGTCTATCATGCCAACGCTTGACTTCCTCCTTATACATGAGTAAGTTGTCATATGCGAAATCTTTGAATTCTAGCAATGTATTCAGATCTAGCTTCCTACTCCTTCCTTCTCATAATCCAAATTGCATACATGGAGTGCCTCACAAAGATTTGTGAATTAATTCTACTTGTAGGTGGCAAGGCTTTCCACACACCAATGTGCATGGAGACATACTCAATGGAGACTTGTACACCGTCCGATCAACCCATAGAATTGAGTCAAGCATATGGGACTAGTTCTTCCTATCTTCACGTACAAGTATTTACAATATCGTCTTTATCTTCCTATTTGAAATATCAGCCAAGCCATTAGTTTGTTGAAGGTAAGGAGATGCAACTCTATGCTCAATAACATACTCATTCACAAACTTCTTCACTTCTTGATTAATAAAATGGCGTACCGCATAATTCAAGTTGTGAAATTGCATAACTACAACAAGAGGAAATCGTGGGAATATTTATAATTATTTACCAAAATTTCAGGTAGTTCACTATTTATATAGATTTTCTTGTATGGACATTTATCTTATACTGAAGCTTTCAAAGATTTTCCCCTTACTAAAATATATGATGCATATTTAAATAATCCAAACACGTATCCAGACATTTCAGAGTACATGTCAATCATTAACTAGTTTGTTTACGTTAAGAGATTGACATTGGAAAAGAAGCACTAGTTATTTGTAGATGCCCCTAAGTGCAATTTCATGAGTTTGTTTCTGCCCAAAATATACTAATCACGTGATTGTTTAGCAGAGTCCCTAAATTTAATAATAATGATAATTCTTGTGAGAAAAAAAGCACATCTTTTTATTTAAATACCCTACCACATAATTCGCACAAAAGAAGATCAGCCAATGAAATTACATGTGACACAAAAGTCAACGTGCGGATCACGACAAGGGAGTTGGCATTGAACTATGTCGATCGAGCACTTCCCACTGAATCCCTCGCGTCTACGGTCAACTTTATGATCTAAATGTTCGATTCAACTCGATGCTAATTCTCATGGATGCCATCTCGTGACTGCTTCTAGCTCAATAAAAGCATGTCCCGACTTTAATTAAAGTTATAGCATACCTTCCTTTTAAGAAATAAATCCAATTTACAGTGGATCCTCCTAACATATATATTTGGGATTTTTACCCCACTAATTCTATAAACTTTATAAATTACCTTCTCAACCTTTAAAACATCGATATTCCTCCTTCAATGTCTTAAACTTACTCCATCTTACTCCACAGACCCTGCCGTTAATTTGAAACTTCTTGAGTTAACTTGCTTCGATTTAAGTTGAGTTAATCAAACCGTAGAAAATCCAATGATAGGTTTTCTTCCTCTCTCTCTCTCTCTCTCCTTCATTCTTCTCTCCCATCCTTCTATTGGGAACAGATTCCCCGTATAAATTGAATCGCGGAAAATTTATCGAAGTTGATAAACGGATCCTGCACAACATATCAACAACTACGGAAGAAAAATCCAACCACACAAAATCAATCATAGATGCACGGAGAAATTTTAACGTGGAAAACCTTCAATGTGAGGGAAAAAATCATGTGTTGATTACAACCCAAAATCAAGCACTATAATCGAAATATTCTCCCGTGAGGAGCTTACTGAATGTCGGCCCTATATACGGTGCTACAAATCACCAAATAATGGAGAATAATAGAGATGAGAAATATCACCAAAATGATGAATCAGTCGCCAAATTGTAGGGAAGAGTGCTGGTGAAGAACTGCTCCAAAGGTTACTACATCCAAACTTCATGTCAACCACGAACCTTCTTTCTTCTTCCTATCTCTTTTATTTCTTTCTCGTGCTAAGAGAGCTTGTGTTGGGATGATCCCTGTATGCACCCCATACCCCCTATTTATACTTCATGGAGATGAGCAAATAAGGAAACATGAACTCCAACATTCAGTAGGATTAGGAAAATATGACTTCTAATCTTAGAAGGTAATTGATCTGCATCTCCAATTAGTAATTGATTTTTCCTTTCCAAATAGGACTATCAATATCCCATACATGTGGACTAGGTTCTCACAACGAGGAGAAACAATCCAACAAATCTCTCCCTCACTGATGATGTGGGAACTGCTCCAAACCTGTGAGGGAGCAGCATCTCTTGAAATTTCCAAGCGACAAAGTCTTTGTCATCATATCAGCATTGTTATCATCTGTGTGGATTTTATCAAGTACATGTTGCTTCGGTTCTAACACATCACATATCCAATGATATCTGACACCGATGTACTTCGATCTTGCATGGAATGTATAATTCTTGCCAAAGTGAATAACACTCTGACTGTCACAGTAAAGCACATACTTGTCCTGATGAAAATCAAATTCCTGCATGAACTTCTTCTTCCACAATAACTCCTTGCACGCCTCTGTAGCTGCAATGAAATCAGAATCTGTTGCAGATAAAGCAAAACACTTTTGGAGACAAGACTGCTAAGAACTACACCACCTGCAAAGGACATCATATAGCCTGATATGGATCTTATCCCATTAATATCACTTGCCATGTTTGAATCTGTGTATCCAAAAAGATTAGGCTTCTCTGCTCCAAAGTAAAGAGAGTAATTTCTAGTACCTCCAAGATATCTTAAGATCTTTTTAACTGCTTCCCAATGTTGTTTCCTAGATTTGAGATGAACCTACTAATAACTCCAACTACATGAGCAATATCTGGCCTCGTACAGGCCTTGGTATACATGAGACTACATGTGGCTAATGCATAGGGAACTCTTTCCATATCTTTCTTCTCTTTATGTTGTTCTGTGGGCAATCTTTAGAACTTAACTTGAAATGTGCTCCAAGAGGAGCGCTAGCTGGCTTTGCCTTCTCCATATAAAACCTGTGAAGTACCTTCTCATGGTACTTCTCTTGTGAAATATGAAGTTTCCTTACTCCACTGTCTTGAGTGATCTTCATTCCCAGTATATGACTTGCATTCCCCAAGTCCTACATATCAAAGGAATTGCTCAGCTCCTTCTTCAAGCCATAAATTCCCTCTCCATTGTTGCCTACAATTACCATGTCATCAACATAAAACAATAAAATGATGAAATCATCACATGAGAATTTCTTCATGAACACACAATGGTCTGAAGCGGTCTTGGAGTAACCATGCTCCTCCATGAATGAGTCAAACTTCTTGCACCGCTGACTGGGTGCTTGCTTCAATACATATAGACTCTTGTTCATTTTGCAAACATAGTCTTCCTTGCCTTTGACTGTAAAGCGCTCAGGTTGCAACATGTAGATTTCCTCCTCAAGGTCACCATGGAGGAAATATGTCTTCACATCCATCTATTCAACCTCCAAATCAATATTAGTTGTCAAGCTGAGAATCACCCTAATAGAAGGTATCTTCACCACAAGAGAAAAGATCTCCTCAAAGTCAACTTCCTTCCTTTGGTTTGTAGAGTACTCATCATGCTTCACTCTATAAAATCCACTTGTTTCTCAATTCCTGTTTGCTTCTGGGCAACTTGACAAGCTCAAATGTATGATTGTCATGAAGGGACTCCATTTCCTCTTTCATAGCTTCTTCCCATTTCTCCTTGTTTGCATCTTGCAAGGCTTCTTCATAGCATTCAGGCTCGCCACTGTCTGTCAACAAAATGTACTCATGTGCAGAATATCTGGTGGAGGATCGCCTCTCCATCACGGGTCTTTGTGGTGGGAGAGACACAGAAGAAGAAGTGCTCTCATCATCCTGCCCACCATCATAACCACCATCATATGTATCATCATCATCAGGAGTGGAGATCTGTGGTACAACTTCTTGTTGGACATGCTAGCCCACAGCGAGCCATTATGCAATAAATGTTATTGCAAATATCACTCCCTAATCTGAAATGACGAATACATAATTTGCATAATAGGTCCCTTAATACAATTAGGGTTATGTACCATGGCCATCTTAAAGATCATACAACTGTTGATTCAATTATTGAATCATAGAGGCTGGTGCTCAGATGAATATCTAATGAGTTAGATTGATGACTCATCAAGCACTGTCAAATGATTATTAAGAGATGATCTCCATCCTGAGTAGGAGATGGCAATCCTTTCTCAGTTAGGCTGATATCTGACCGTCCTCTTGATGCAGGTCCTCTACATATGAATTGAGATTCGGAGGTGTCAGATTAGTTAGGTCAAATAGTTGATTTAACGAGATCGAGATAACTAAAGTCCTATATCGTATACTGTCATGATTTAGGCACGCATCCTCTGACCGGAGATAGATGTGTTATTATATGTCTGAGTATGTACATTTGGCAGACCAATAGGTTGATGACCCAACCATGGTCTATACACCGACGCGCTGGTGTGCATATAAGGGCATATGAGTAGTACGATCTCTCAAAGGGATCATACAGGTTCACTACTGAACCGGAAGATATGAGCTCACTCATGAGATATTGGGAATAATCAAATTCCGTGCGCACGGTCGTCTCTCTTTGGAAGCTTGACTGAATTTGTAGGTTTTATATATACTTTTGGAAAGTATATGATCAAGACCTAGGAATGATATATTCTTTTGGAAAGTATATGATCAAGACCTAGGTATGATATATGCTTTTGGAAAGTATATAATCGATACGAACTCCCAATGATCAAAATGAGAAACTTACTGATAAAACCCTGAAGTAGACAGTATAAAGTTGATCTAATACTTCGGGTTTATTCTGAGTCTTCCAGTATGCAGGACGTACAGGTATTGGGAATACCTGAGGTGATGTGATCATAAACGATTGTATAACCATGACGCTTCCAATCCTAGGGAGTGATGAAACGGGTCTGGATTTTAGTGACTCCTCTCAGTACATATGTAATTTGATCTTGATCCAAATGTTGGACGTTGATCTGAATGTGATTCAGATACAATGAGAAGATTAGATTTGCGGTCTTGATTTAATCAAGCATCTATGGGAGGCTCGAGATCTGGATTTGAGATGTAATCTCAATATCCAAGTCACTATACGTGGAAAAATACAATCGGCCTTTCCTTATCTCCAAGTATTCGCGGAGAAAGCGTATTATCCTTGAAAGAGTTCATGGATAATGCCATTGTTGATATATGTATCCTAGCATTGAGAGAATGGATTATAAATGTGATTTAATTATCATGAATGATATGAATTTGATTCATATTATAAGGAGAGTTATCTTAGATAATTAAATGTGATTTGATTTATCAAAGATATAAATAATGTGAATGTGATTCATATTATTTGGGAACATGAGAATAGAGATCCAAGATGATTAAATATGATTTAATTATCATGGATATGATCAATGTGGACAGTACTATCCATGTTATTCATAATATATTATAAATGTGATTTGTAATGTATTAGAGAGAGCTAATTATAATTTATATTTGTTGATTATTTATTGATGTGTATTGGATACACAATGTGTAATTAATTGAAAATGTAAATCATATTTTGTTTTGGGTTGTGAATGTGATTCACAATTTTCCAATGTCAAGATTGCAATATTCCTAAAATTAATTGTGAATTATTTTTGGTGAATAAATCCCAACAAAGTTGTTGGAAATAAATAATGGAGAAATTCAAGGGGACATGCAATCTCATGGAAATTCATGAGATTGCCCCACTTGGAAGGTGGTGGGCGGCAACCAATTCCTATATGGAATGGGTGGCCGTCCCCCTTGAATGTACATGGAGATGTAATCTCCATGTATATTCTATCCTTATTTGTTGGTGTAATTTAGGATTGATTTATATTTGATTTTGTCAAATATATTTTAATCTAAATTAAATTACAAGTTGTTGGCTTCTACCAGCAACAATCTTGACCATTGGATTGACATAAATCAATCTCATCCATTGATTTTATGAGTCCCATGGATTGAGATCCATGGATCCCAAAACCCTATAAATATAGATGCATACTATGCTCTCTCTTGACACATATGCTATTGTAGCACATCTCTCTCTCTCTCTTTTCTCTTCCCACATTTCATCTCTCTTCCTCTCATGGTCGTCCACCATGGATGCCCTAGAGTGAAGTCTCCATCGCCGCAGCATCGTCGTTATGCTGCCGGATCGTCTGCTCGTAGATCTCCGTCTCCTTCGGTGCGCATCGCTCATGAAGAAGACGTAGGATCTCTTATGTCGAGATCAGGAGATCCGCTGCTTGGAACATCAACATGGATTGCGAGAAACACGCGATTCATCCCCGCGCTCGCAAGCATCTCCTCCGTAGGCTCAGACTTGAGACAGGAGGTCTCTTCGTTTAGAGACTCGATCGCAACCACGCTTCAAGAGGTAATCCTATTAGTTGTTGGTGGTTTAAATGAAACAATCCGAGAAGTGTTCTTGGATCATGTGGTTTCGTCGCTTGAAAATTTTTTAAATTCCAATGCATCGAGCAACTAGTGCGACTAGTCGCTCCTCGGCGTATTCGATACGATGCTCGTGCTTCCATGATGCGCTTGAGGATCTAAGCATATCCTTCAAGTTGTATCAGAGCCTTAGGATGAAGGTTTTGGATACGATCCATAAAACCGAAGGCGACTTGGGTTCGTTAGGGTTGCGAAAGTTTTATCGCATTTCATTTTCGCATCTCTGTTTAGTGATTATTTTCAGCCCTATTTAAATTATTTAAACACGAAAATAATAATTTAATTTTGTTCCCCATTAAATAAGGAAACCATAGGATCTGAGTTTACGTAATTTGGATTCCGTTTGCTCGAGATATGGTTGTTTTAATGAACATGTATTCGTTGTTACGGGAACTGCGAATCTTAACATAATTAAGGAGTTAATTATTGTTTAGAAACGTCTTGAAATGCATGAAAATCATATAGGTTATGTTGTAAATAAAATTAGCAAACTTTGGAGCTTACTTTGCTTAATTTGGATTAAAATTGATTGAGATATGCTAATTTTAGTAAGTAGGAGTCACTGCTGAAATTACTTTCCTAATCAAGAACCATGTGATTGCCAATTAGTGAAATTAATTGTTAATTTCATGAAATAATTATGGAAAATATTTGAGAAATATTGGGTGATTATTATTTCCTTAATTGACTTGGCCTCAGCCAATAATTGATTAGATTTGATCTAGATCAAAATTGGAAACACAATCATCAAACTCCATGCTTGAATAGGATTGGGAATTTGTCTAGCAAATTTCCTTATAATAAAAAATGTTTTGATTATTACTATATGGTATAATTTCGATTGAAGAACCGATGATCATCTCAAGTACAAAGTGATTGACTCGGCATTATTTTTTTCCCGAGGCGGATATGGTGTCTAGTCGGGGATCGTTGGGGTTGCGGGTTGCAACGTATGCGGTCCGTCCCACTCCCGCAGGTACTGGCCATGACAGCGGGTAGGGAATGAATGATGCTTGAGAGATCATGATGTATTTTTCTAATTATTAAAATTCGAATTAATACGTACTTTGAGATAATACCATATATTCAAGTAAAATCATGTATGTTGATTGAATTGGATTGAAAATTATATTAATATGATTATGTTAATTATATCCAATTAAAAACACTCTATTATGAATAGATGTGTATTTCCCTTGGAAGAATTAATTATGTGAATATGATTCATGATAATTAATTAAAATTTGAATATGATATGGAGGATCACATAATGACATCCATGGTCTCCCGTCAAGGCGAAGGGTTCCGTCGCCAGATATTGTATGTAGGAGATGCATGTACGAAGTGACAGCTCATGCTTATGATCCATTTGGATCGGGCTTGTCGCTTCTCGAAAGAGTAAGGACGTATGCATAGTGACTCCAATATCGGGTCCTCATATTATTGGGGCGATATTGGATTGCGCATAGCGAGTTGTATTCCTGTTGACGGTTGGTTAAATTAATGACGGGTCAACATCACCTTAGGGGTGGTGAGCTCTAGTGTTAAAGACCGAATTGGGCGATGCAGGTTGGACTTGCAAGGCGGAATGTGTGCACGCTTCTTTTTATCCGAGTTACAGGTTCTCATATTATTGGGATGTAATAAAGATAAGGAAGGAGATCCCAGATCTTGCTTGAGATATAATGGTAAGTATATCTCTTACATTGAAAGTGATTAAGGGAATGAACTTTCATTGTTGACATGGCAAGACAACTTTGATATAAAATTCCTAAATCAAAGTAAATTATATATTTATATAAGTTTATGAAAATTTCTTATTTCAGATAATCTTTCATTAATCCCACTCAATGTTATACTCAATAATATCAGTAGAATATCATGGATTGGACCTACGATCCAGATATTGTACTTGCAATTGGACACATAATGTATGTGGTTGCAATGTGCAAGTTTCCTCATAATAATGAGGAATGATAATTAAATAAGATAATGGGACTAAAACCCTAGGGTTTTTATGTCTCTATAAGTCTTGATCTCATCGAATGTACTTTTTTGAAGTGACATGTCGATAATGATCGTAATTATCAAATAATCCTTATAAAATCTAAGAAAATGTTCTGGCATACATATGTGCTCTCGGCATATAATCATGAATGACATGGTTCTCTGCATTATGCAGAATGGTGGCTCTATAGGAGATGATGTATTCAAATTATTTGAGTACCTACATCAACCTAAGATTTTTTAAGAGTTTATATGGATGTAGTTACGATGAGTGTCATCATTCTACTATCTATACTCTAGTTATTCATGAAGCTTCATAATATTCCTATTGTATGAATTGAATGAAGCATGTACTCTTATAGTGAAATTTTTGATTTTAACATAAGAGACCTTGGTCTTGAGCAATGGTTGCTTATAGATAAAGGGAGCACAGTGGAAGCATGGGTTGGACCCAAGTAAGAAGTACAGTTAATTAGTTGACTGTACTTCTGTGACTTCCATATGACATCCAAAGAGTTGGATGAATGCCAATACTGTAATAAGTTGATGTGTTGATAGTATTACTGTCAAATCTATCTAGAATCATTAGAGAAGGAATCGGATAGTGCATCAGATTAATCTACATATAATCATTTATATTGACTTACTTATTTGATAAGATAAAGTCTAATAATTGTATCTCAATCTTCTAATGACACTTGCAATTGGTTTCTATGTATTGGAATATTAGAAATATGATCTTAAGGTTTAATGGTCATCCATATTGGAATTGATGCAATTGTTGCAACAATTTTCACTAGATGAATATACTTCATATTTTCAGTGGGAGAGCCCTTAGTCTTAGAGAATGTCTCTATGACCTGGATATTAGAATACACTCATAGTTTATTTCTAAATGTTGGAAATAAACATGAATTCTGGAATAAACTTATCATAGAGAGTTATGATGGAGATATTTCAGATAGTAATCTAAGATCTAGTGGACTCCACTAAATTAGAAAATTAATGAATGGTTCATTAAGATTTCTAATACTGAAAATTAAGACTTTAAAGATCAATAGGAGGATAAAGATCATTTGACAATGATCTGGCATCAAGTTTTGGACATATGTCTACTGATGAGATCAATGGACAAGTAAGAAATGAAACTTTACAATGTCTAAAATTTCAAAACTTGCATATGTATGAATATTGTATTCAATGTAAAATATCCAATACACCCTTCTTTTGGAAAGATGTAAGATGTCAAGATATCCAGGATCTCATACATATTAATAGATGTGAATCATCTACATAATGGTAAACATTATGGATATGTGATGTCTATTGATGATTATGTATGATATGAGATTTATCTCTTCACCTAAGATACCTTTGAAATGTTCAAATTTTACAATTTTGGTTTAGAACCAAAGTTTGAAGGAAGATGAAATGAATTTGATCTAACCAAGGTAGCTTGTACCTATTAGATGAATTCAAGGAATACCTTATGGAGATATGAATATCATTCCTATCTCAGTCCTCCTAATGAACCTTAACTCAATGGAGTTGTAGGGATATACAATTGATCATATGTGACATGATTTGATCAATGATTAATCTTAGCATTATTATCTCTTAGTTTCTACGTATATGTATATATATGTGGTAGAGACTACATTATATATATCCTTAATAAGGTTCCATGCGATTAAGCTGGAATCTTGCACTGGAAAGTGCTACTTCATTAGGAAAATAAAGGATGGTATTGTATACCTACTTTATGACCTTGAGATTCTTAAAGGATATCATCTCAGAGAATGTGATTCTTAGAGGATGAATCTCCTGAGAATCAAGATAAAAATGAAGTAAAGGACTCATTTACTCTTGAGATGACAATGAGGCTCCTGAAATCAGAAACTAAAAGGACAATTAAAGATGAAACACTAATACCTCTTCAAATAAGTTTGAGGATGTATTCCATGTGAAAATGACTGGACTTCATGTGATGAAGCTCCTGAGGATCATGACATGGAAAGATGGATGTTAGCAATAAAAGTATAAAGTAGACTTCATAGACAAATGTTGTATATAAACCCTCGAGTATCCAACTATATGGGTTAGACCCATTATGGTGTAAATGTATATTCAAGAGAAAGAGGGAACCTGATGAGAAGGTAGAGGCCTTCAAAGCACAGTTCGTAGCCATGACCTACATACCAAAGAGAAGACATCGCTTGCGAGGATACTTTCTCTCCAGTGACCTTGCTTTAACCCATCAGAATATTGCTAACTATATCTACACAACATGACTATGCCATCTTCATGATGTGAGCCAAGATTGCATTCCTCTATGAATACCTCTCTGAGGATATTCATATGAAGTAGCCAAGGGCTTCATGGTTGAGGAAAGCAAGGTGTGCAAGCTAAAGAACTCCATCATTGGACTCAAATAAGCTTCCTGTAGTTGGAACATAAGATTTGATGAAATTATAAATGTTATGATTTCAGATAAAATCTTAATGAACCATGTGAAGCATAGTGGGAGTGCCATTGTGTTCATCGTGCTAAATGTAGATATTATCCTAATCATTTGTAATGATCTAAGGATAATAATAATAAGTGTCTTATAATCTTGTTATCCCATACCTCGAGATATGATCTCCAGGATACCTCTTAGATCTTAAGTCTGAAGTTGTTCAGAAATAAAGAGAAGAGGATACTGGGACCGTCACATTAGTAGTACACCTTGGACTTATTTCATTTTCTGAAAAAATCCGAGAAAGGCTTCCTTTCCTTAAGATATGGTGGTGACCTATCTAAAGGGATAACACCTCAGAGAGTTGAGGAAGTGAATGCTAGAACTGCTTGCACTTGTGCATCAGTTACGAGAAGCTGAGTGTATGCTAGATGTGCAAAAGAGCCAGATATCTGCCATGCAATGGGAGCAGTAAGCTGTTACTAATCCTACTATGGAACAAAACACTTGATTGCAGTAATAACAATATCTTCAAAGATGATGAAACTTAGAGATAGTGATCTCAAAGTCTTATCTTTAAAAGATTAAGACGTTGTAGATAGTGATCTATAAGGATCTTAACTGTAGATACCTTAGGAGATAGAGATCTCCATGAATAAAGGCATTCTGATATGGATTATGGACATACTAGTTATAATAATTATCGAGCTAAACTGTCAAGGACACTATAACAAAATAGAGTATTGGTTGCATAAGATGCAACATTCGCATTGGATGCGAGCACTGTTACTAGGGGATATGCAAGTGCCGTAAAAGGACTTGGCACATTCTCTTGGGAACAAAGTGATTGATCGGCTTACCTAGCTATTTTCTAAATAGCCTATGATTGTCACATGAGTGTGTGTTTAAATGATTAGCCCATTAATGGCTCCTTAGACTAGTGGGAGATTGTTGGACATGCGAGCCCACGATGAGCCATTATGCAATAAATTTTATTGCAAATATCATTCCCTAATCTAAAATGACGAATACATAATTTGCAAAATAGGTCCCTTAGTACAATTAGGGTTATGTATCATGGCCATCTTAAAGATCATACAGTTGTTGATTCAATTATTGAATTATAGAGGCTGGTGCTCAGATGAATATTTAATGAGTTAGATTGAGGACTCACCAAGCATCGTCAAATGATTATTGAGAGATGATCTCCAACATGAGTAGGAGATGGCAATCCTTTCTTAGTTAGGCTGATATCTAACCGACCTCTTGATGCAGGTCCTCTGCATAGGAATAGAGATTCGTAGGTGTCTGATTAGTTAGGTCAAATAGTTGATTTAACGAGATCGAGATAACTAAAGTCCTATATCGTATGCTGTCATGATATAGGCACGCATCCTCTGACCGGAGACAGATGTGTTACTATATGTCTGAGTATGTACATTTGACAGACCAATAAGTTGATGACCTAACCAAGGTCTATACACCGGCGCACTGGTGTGCATATAAGGGCATATGAGTAGTACGATCTCTCAAAGGGATCATACAGGTTCACTACTGAACCGGAAGACATGAGCTCACCCATGAGATATTGGGAAGAATCAAATTCCGTGCGCACAGTCGTCTCGCTTTGGAAGCTTGACTGAATTTGTAGGTTTGATATATACTTTTGGAAAGTATATGATCAAGACCTAGGTAAGATATATGCTTTTGGAAAGTATATGATCAAGACCTATGTATGATATATGATTTTGGAAAGTATATGATCGATACCAACTCCCAATGATCAAAATGAGAAACTTACTGATAAATCCCTGAAGTAGACAATATAAAGTTGATCTAATACTTCGGATTTATTCTGAGTCTTACAGTATGCAAGAGGTACAGGTATTGGGAATACCTGAGGGTGATGTGATCATAAACGATTGTATAACCATGACGCTTCCATTCCTAGGGAATGATGAAACGGGTCTAGATTTTAGTGACTCCTATCAGTAGAGAAGTAATTTGATCTTGATCCAAATGTTGGACATTGATCTGAATGTGATTCAGATACAATGAGAAGATCAGATTTGCGGTCTTGATTTAATCAAGCATCTATGGGAGGCTCGAGATCAAGATTTGAGATGTAATCTCAATATCCTAGTCACTATACGTGGAATAATACAATCGCCCTGTCCTTATCTCCAAGTATTCGCGGAGAAAGCGCATTATCCTTGAAAGAGTTCATGGATAATTCTATTGTTGATATATGTATCCGAGCATTGAGAAAATGGATAATTAAATGTGATTTAGTTATCATGAATGATATGAATTTGATTCATATTATAAGGAGAGTTATCTTAGATAATTAAATGTGATTTGATTATGAAAGATGTAAATAATGTGAATGTGATTCATATTATTTGGGAACATGAGAATAGAGATCCAAGATGATTAAATATGATTTAATAATCATGGATATGATTAATGTGGATAGCACTATCCATGTTATTCATAATATATTATAAATGTGATTTATAATGTATTAGAGAGAGCTAATTATAATTTATATTTGTTGATTAATTATTGATGTGTATTGGATACACAATGTGTAATTAATTGAAAATGTAAATTATATTTTGTTTTGGGTTGTGAATGTGATTCACAATTTTCCAATGTCAAGATTGCAATATTCTTAAAATTAATTGTGAATTATTTTTGGTGAATAAATACCAACAAAAGTTGTTGGAAATAAATAATGGAGAAATTCAAGGGGACATGCAAACTCATGGAAATCCATGAGATTGCCCCACTTGGAAGGTGGTGGAGGGCACCCAATTCCCATATGTAATGGGTGGCCATCCCCCTTGAATGTACATGGAGATGTAATCTCCATGTAGATTCTCTCCTTATTTGTTGGTGTAATTTAGGATTGATTTATATTTGATTTTGTCAAATATATTTTAATCTAAATTAAATTACAAGTTGTTGGCTTTTACCAACAACAATCTTGACCTTTGGATTGACATAAATCAATCTCATCCATTGATTTTATGAGTCCCGTGGATTGAGATCCATGGATCCCAAAACCCTATAAATAGAGAGGCATACTATGCTCTCTCTTGACACATATGCTATTGTAGCACATCTCTTTCTCTTCTCTTCCCACACACCATCTCTCTTCCTCTCATGGTCGTCCACCATGGATGCCCTAGAGAGAAGTCTCCATCGCCGCAGCATCGTCGTTATGCTGCTGGATCGTCTTCTCTTGGATCTCCATCTCCTTCTGTACGCCTCGCTCATGAAGAAGACGTCGGATCTCGTGTGTCAAGATCAAGAGATTCGTCGCTTGGATCATCAACATGGATTGCAAGAAGCACGCGATTCATCCCCGCGCTAGCAAGCATCTCCTCCGTCGGTTCAGACTTGAGACAGGAGGTCTCTTCGTTTAGAGACTCGATCGCAACCACGCTTCAAGAGGTAATCCTATTACTTGTTTGTGGTTTAGAAGAAACGATCCGAGAAGTGTTCTTGGATCATGTGGTTTCGTCGCATGAAAAATTTTTAAATTCTGCTGCATCGAGCAACTAGTGCGACTAGTCGCTCCTCGTCGTATTCGATACGATTCTCACGCTTCCGTGATGCGCTTGAGGATGTAACCATATCCTTCATTTCCTCATGTCTTGCATCAGGCACCTGCTCATATACATCATCTGGAACCACATGTGGAGCCCTCTGTAAAGGAATTGTCTCTACATCATCTTGTAGATAGCTGCTCGAAGGAGAGTACTTAGCAGCCTTCTGGATGTCATCAATGGTTTCATCTTCAGAGAAGATCACATCCATGTTCCTCACCAACATCTTAGCAACTTGATCGTACAACCTGCAACCAAACTCATCTTTGCAATATCCCAAGAATTTGCATTGCTTCATCTTTACGTCCAACTTGGACCTTTCATCCTTGGGGACATGGATAAAAGTATGACATCCAAAGACCCGTAAATGATTATAGGAGACATTATTTCCACACCAAACCCTGTCAGGAACATCGCCATCCAAAGGTACATGTGGAGGTAGATTTGTAACATGGACAACAACATAAAGTGCTTCACACCAAAAAGAGTTAGGCAACTTGGCTTCAGGAAGCATACATATGACTCTATCCATCAAGGTATTGTTCACTCTCTCTGTTATCCCGTTCAAATGTCACGTCTTGGGTGGATTCTTCTAATACATGATAACATGAGATCTGCAATACACATCAAATGGTCCAATATACTCACCACCCTTGTCACTGCGGATACACTTAAGTATCTTCTCATATTGTCGCTCCACTAGTGCATTGAAGTCTTTGGAAACACTAAGGACTTGGTTCTTCTTCTTTAAGGTGTAAACCCAAACTTTCCTAGAGAAATCATCAATGAATGTAACAAAATAAAGTGCACCACAAAGATAACCTACTTTTAATGGATTAGTCGATAAATAAATAAGTAGGGGAGATAAGAAAAGAAAATAAATAAAAGAATTAATTATTCACTTTACATTTTCTTCATTACTTATCAAATAGTTATCAAATCTTCATTAATCTTTAATTAATTCATATGTATATATTTTTCATCAAAATCTTTTCCTAATTATTCTAAAAATGTATAGAAAAATATAAAAATAAGTTAAAAATATTATCTTGTAATATGCCAAGAAATCAAACTTTTAAATTGTCAAATCCTCAACTTTCGAACATAATAACTTTCTCAAATGAACTTCAATTTCACTCTACCCACCTTTAAAGTTTGAAAATAATATTCTCTAATTAATGAAAGTGGTTTCACTAAAATCGAAGTCCGTTTGCAAAAAAGTCGGTTTTGGGACCTAATAACAATGGGGTTTCCGGGCTCTTCATTTTATCTATAACATATTATTTACAGTTTTCTTAATTTTATAATTTTTAATTATTTTAATGACCTTATATTTCAACCATTATTTATTTCAGAGTTTTCTGACATTATTTATTATTTTAAATAAATCAAAAACACTATTTTATAGATAAATTTGAACTACATATGACATACCCGTATTTATTAATATACTTAAATTAAATTATTAAAATTCACAAAATTTCAAAAAGAACTTATTTATTATCCTAATAATTAATAAAATATAAAATGATATGTTATTTATTAAGTTATTAAATTTAAAATCAAATACCTATTTATCAAGTATATTATATACATATTTATTAATATAATATTTATATTCCATCAAATATTTATACATTATTAAATAAATTAGGTATTTTAATTTTTTACATTTCTCCTTTTTATACCTATTTAAAATAACACTATTTATTATTTATTATATAATTATTAATGTTATTTATATTATGGCCTATGAGATGCTGACACGTGTCAGCATCTGGGTCCTTCCTCAAGAACAGACTATTGGGATTTGTTCCATCAGGCCAACTTCAATCCTTTTCCCCGCCATCATTCTACCTCCATTTGCTGATCTCCACCCTTCATTTTAATCTCTAAACAACCTTAATTCAAGCACGCCTTCAGATCATCTCCAACATACCTTCGATTCTCCTATAAAATAATCCAAAGTTGGTGTGAGCCAATTAACTCTCCCTTCTCCAGAAACAAACTGGTCGAGCATCTATCTTTTTCCTTCAACTCTGGTCACCCAAAGAGGTGATAGCTCCTGTCTGACTCGCGTGGAATGAGGGTGATCGGAGGAGGTTCTAGGGCCCTTCGCTGGCCTTGCATCGCGTCACTGCACGCGTTGATCTCTGGTGAACACTGCCTGTCGAGCAACACTGAGGTTTAGACAACCTCATTCCCAGGTGAACTCATCCGCTTCTTTTCCTTTCATCTCAATTCTATCGCCCGAATTAGGATCCTAACCAGTCAATTAGTTTCGTCTAATACTCATCTTCAATTCACATTCAAAATCTAGGCTCAATTTTACTTCAAATCCGTTCAATTTACGTTGTTATATCCTTTTTTTGGAAACAATATTTGAACTGCAAATCATTACGTTCTTAGTCGACTCAACACGAATCAAGCAATTACATCTTAGATTGCAGGTCACTAATCCTTCTCTAGAGCACTCGTCTTCATCATTTCGACATTTGGATATTTCAAATCATCGTCGATTAGCAGCGGAATCAGCTGGGGGTGTCAAACCCTAGCCGTTGCCTTCACAATGCTTTCGTCGTCTTCCTCGACTTTCCCCCAGCCCAGATGAGCTTAGAGGGGATATGTGATCCCCTCCTGGCCCTGCTAGAGGTCTCGCACAACCAACCATTGTCGGAGATCATCGAGGAAGAAGAATCACCATCGTTGATCCTTGATTTAGGGAAGAACATCAAGAACAACCCGCTGCGCACTTTTGCAACATGTGGTGCCAACCGACGGCCACGATCATGCGAACCTCATTTAATCACAATCGCTCAAATCAATTCGGTGTAAATACTACGCCCAGACGCTTAGCACATCCAGAATCTAATGTTGCTCCAGAAGATATGCTTTATTACATTTAGGTCACCACGTGGGGACCTAAGTGTAGGCTTCTATATACTTTTCTTGCAAATAGGTCCCTGACCATGGACCTATTTGAAAAAGAGCCTTTCTATACTTTATGTAATCTACTTGTATTTTTTAAACTAGACATTGAACCCTTGTGGACCTTGAACATTATTCCAGTATTGTATTTTTCTCTACATTTTATTCGAGTCGATTATCGATAATTTTATCACTATTTCATCGAGAATTTATTCTTCGCATTTTGACTTCATTTTTATTCTTTTTTGAGATCTTTTCGAGCCCGTTGCTCGAGCGATTTTTCTATCATATAGTAATAACTATATCATCTATATTTTACATACTATATTGTAGAAAATCATTTGTAAAATTATCTTTTGAAAACTAAATAAAAAATTCAAAAATATTCAAAACCAAAAAACGATAAAAAGATTTTCTCTCTTTATCGCTTTCTTCGAGAAGAAATAAAAATCACAAAAATATTCTTTTTTCTCAAAAACCCTATATTGCAATTCTTCCTCCTTGTGTTCAACCCGAGCACACTTAGCTGGATAAATAATAAGTGTAGAAAAAATAGGAGAGAAACCGATTCACTTTTCTCTCTCTCATATTTTATTGAATTTTGTTTGATCAATTAGGGTTTTGTTCTGAGCGATTTTTCCCCAACGACATAGATTTTATCGCTCGCAAAACCCTAGTTATCAAAATGGCAACATTACTGGGGATGTGTTAGACATACTTATTTTTTTTATTTTGTGATTTTTTTCTTCTTGTTTCTCGTGGGTTTTCTTGAGTCTTCCATGGTTTTTACAGTTTTTCTCGAGTATTTATTATTTTTCTCGATTTTAGTTTGAATCGTTTTACGACTTTTACAGCTTTTTGTGAGTTTTATCGGCTTCCATGATTTTTCATTGATTTTGCCCTAGTTTTGGTTTTCTCAATTTTTGTTTGTGTTTGTTGATGATTTTTGCAGGGACTACAGGACTAGCCAGTTTCTTAGGAAACCGATTCAGCAAGAGCGCAAATGTCGGCCTTTTCTTTTAAAGCCGGTAGGAGAGGCAGAGAGAGAAAGCAACCACAGATTTGAATTTTTTTATTTTCTTCTTAAGAGGGCACTTGCCCACTTTTTTATTTTTGTGAGAGAGGAAGGGGCGCTTTCCCGTTTTTTTGTAAAAGGGATCCACTAAGGACATCCCGATTGTACCTGGACTTTGACACTTTTTCGAGGTCTATTTCGCCAGGTACCAGTGCTTGTGGATGACCTTACTGCAGGTTTTGGTTTTCTACCGAATTTTCCTCAATGTTCCAAAATCACAAGCTGTATATGAAGAGAAAAACTCTCTCTGAGATATAACATGTAAAGAAGAACCACTATCAACAAGCCTAGAAGTACCATCCTGTGCGACATTTACCATCTCCTCATCACAGATATAGAGGAGCTCATATTGTGCAATTACGATGAATCCTTGATTCATTAACATTCTTTATGCATTTGTCTCGAAACCCTTAATAAATACACGTAAGTATTCATTAGTTTTCATCTTTTATCAAAACCACAATCATCAATAAGAATGCACTTTTATATGTCCAAATAAAGTAAATAATAAAAAGAATAAAAATAAATAAAAGAAAAAAGGCAGATTGTAGATATGTATATTTGAACAATACAACTTAGATAATAGAAATATAGTTGCAAGATATATTTATAACCTAACCTCGAGACCAAGTCTGCATGGATTGGTTGACAAATAAATAAGTAGGGGAAGATAAGGAAAGAAAACAACAAAAAGAAATTAAATATACACTTTACATATTCTTCATTTTTTATCAAATAGTTATCAAATCTTCATTAATTTTTAACTAATTCATATGTATATATTTTTCACCAATATTCTAATAAGTTAAAAATAATATCTTGTAAATATGCTAACAAATCTAACTTTTAAATTGTGAAATCCTCAACTTCCGAACATCTTTACTTTGTCATACGAATTCCAATTTCACTCTACCCATCTTTAAAGATTGAAAAATAATATCCTCTAATTAAGAATATGATTTCACTAAAATCGATGTTCGTTTGCAAAAAGTTGGTTTTGGTACCTAATGACAATGGGGTTTCTAGGCTATTCATTTTATCTAGAATATATTATTTATAGTTTTATCAATTTTATAAATTTTAATTATTTTTATGACATTGTATTTTAACCATGATTTATTTCAAAATTTTCTAACATTGTTTTTTATTTTAAATAAATCAAAATACTATTTTATAGATAAATTTGAACTACAGATGATATATCGTATTTATTAATATACTTAAATGAATTTATTAAAATTCACAAAAATTCACAAAGATCTTATTTATTATCTTATCAATTAATAAATATAAAAATGATATGTTATTTATTAAATTATTAAATTTAAAATCAACTACCAATTTATCAAGTATGCTATATACATAATTATTAATATAATATTTATATTCCATTACATATTTATTATTATCAAAATAAACTATACTATAAATTAGGTAATTTAATTATTTATATTTCTCCTTTTTATACCTATTTAAAATAAAGCTATTTATTATTTATTATCTAATTATTACCGTTATTTATTTTTAAGCCTACCAGGTGCTGACATGTGTCACCGCCTGGGTCCTTCTTCCTCAAGAACAGACTGTTGGAGTTTGTTCTACCGATCAAACTTCAATCCTTTTCTTGTCATCATTCTACCTCTATTTTCCGATATCCACCCTTAATCTTAATCTCCAAACAACCTTCATTCACACACACCTTCAGATCATCTCCAACAACCCTTCGATTCTCCTATATAATTATCCAAAGTTGGCATGAGCGAACTAACTCTCCCTTCCCCATAAACAAACTAGCAGAGCACCTATCTTCTTCCTTCTATTCTAGTCACCCAAGGAGGTGACAGCTCTTGCCTGACTCGCATGGAATGAGGGTGATCGGAGGAGGTTCCAGGGCCCTTCTCTGGCCTTGCATCGCGCCACTCAGATTCAGAAAATCTCATTCCCAGGTAAACTCATCTGCCTCTTTTTATTTCATCTCGATTCTATTGCACGAATTAGGATCCTAAACACTCAATTAGTTAGGTCTATTACACATCTTTAATTCACATTCAAATTCTTGGCTCAATTTCACTTCAAATCTGTTCAATTTGCATCATTATATCCATTTTCTTGAGACTATATTTGAACTACAAATCATCGGATTCTTAGTCGATTCAACATGAATCGAGCAATTACATCTTTGTTTGTAGGTCACTAATTCTTCTTTAGAGCACTCGTCTTCATCATTTCAAGATCTAGATCTTTCAAATCACCGTCAATTCACCATAGAATCAGGTGGGGGTGTCAAAACCCTAGTCGTTGTCTTCACAACGACTTCGTCCTCTTCCTCGACTTTTTCTTACCGCAAGTGAGCTCGGAGGGGATAAGTGATCCTCTCCTGGCCCTACCGGAGGTCTCGCATAATCAACCATCGCTGCATATCATCGAGGAAGCATAATCACTGCCATTGATCCTCGATTTGGGGAAGAACAACAAGAACAGCCCGCTGCGCCAGTTTTGCAACACGTGGCACCAACCGACGGCCACGATCGCGCGAACCTCATTTAATCACAGCCACTCAAATTGAATTAGTGAAAATATTATGCCCAGTCCCTTGGCACTTCTAGAATCTAACATTGCTCTAGAAGATTTGCTTTATTACGTTTTGGTCCCTATGCGAGGACCTAAGTGTAATCTTCTAGATAAATTTCTAGCAAATAGGTCCCTAACCAGGGACCTATTTTAAAGAAGAGCCTATCTATATTTATGTAATTTACTGGTATTTTTTAAAGTAGACAGTGAATGCTCGTGGACTTTGAACATTATTCTAGTGTCATATTTTGTTCTACATTTTATTGCAGTTGATTTTCGAAGATTTTATCGCTATTTCGTCGAGAGTTTGTTCTTCTTCGCATTTCGACTCTATTTTGAGTATGTTTTGAGACCTTTTCCAGCCCGTTGCTCGAGCGATTTTTCTACTATACAGTATTAATTATATCATCTATATTGTCACATACTATATTGTAGACAAATCGTTTCCAAAATTATCCTTTTTAAAACTAAATAAAAAAATAAAAAAAATCAAAACAAAAAGAATGATAAAAAGATTTTCTCGCTTTCGTCGAGAAGAAATAAAAATCACAAAAATATTCTTTTCTCAAAAAATGTAGTATTGCAATTACGCCTCCTTGTGTTCGACTAGTGCACACTTACCTCGAAAAATAAATAGTGTAGATAAAATAGGAGACAAGCCGATTCACTTTTCTCTCTCTCTCTCCCTACTTTTTTATTGAATTTTTTGATCAATTAGGGTTTTATTCTGAACTATTTTTCTACACCGACATCGCTTTTATCGCTCACAAAACCCTAGTTATCAGAAACGCACCATTGCTAGGGAGGCATTAGCTATACTTGGGTTTTTTATCTTTATTGTGTGACTTTTTCTTTCTTCTTGTTTCTCACGGGTTTTCTTAAGTCTTCCTTGATTTTTACGGTATTTCTTGAGTCTTTTCGATTTTTCTTGATTTTCTTTCGAATCGTTTTATGGCTTTTACAACTTTTTCCGAGTTTTATCGGCTCTCTTGATTCTTCATTGATTTTCTTGATTTTTATGGTTTTCTCATTTTTTTCTTTATGGTTGATGATGATTTTTACATGGACTGTAGGACTAGTTAGTTTCTTAGGAAACTGATTCAGCTAGGAGCATAGATATCGACTTCTTCTTTACAAGCCGGTTGAAGAGGTAGAGAGAGAAAGCAACCACAGATTTGATTTTTTTTGTTTTCTTTGAGAGAGGGCACTTGCCCATTTTTCTGTTTTGGTGCGAGAGGATGGAGCGCTTGCTCGTTTTGTTTTTTGTAGAAGGGATTTACTATGGACATCTCGACTGTACCCGAACTTTAACACTTTTCCAGGGTCTGTTTTGTCAGGTTATGGTACACGTGTGGGACCTCTCTGTGGGTTTCGTTTCTACTGATTTCTCTTCAATGTCCTAAAATCACCAGTTATATATGAAGAGAAAAACTCTCTATGAGATGTAACATGTAAAGCAGAACCACTGTCAACAAGCCAAGAATTACCATCATATGTGACATTCACCATCTCCTCATCACAGATAATGAGGAGCTCATGTTGTGCAGCTATGATGAATCCATGATTCATTAACATTCTTTATGCATTTTATCTTAAAACCCTTAACTAATACATGTAAATATTCTTTAATTTTCATCGTATATCAAAACCACATTCATGAATAAGAATGTACTTTTATGCGTCAAAATCATGTAAATAAATAAAAGAATAGAAATAAAGAAAAGAAAATAAGGCAGATTGTAGATATGTATATATGTACAATATGACTTGGATAATATAAATATAGCTGCAAGATATATTTATACCCTAACCGTGAGACTAAGTCAACAAGGATTGGTCGACAAACAAATAAGTAGGGGGAGATAAGGAAAGACAACAACAAAAAGAATTAATTATTCACTTTACATATTCTTCATTATTTATTAAATAGTTATCAAATCTTCATTTATTTTTAATTAATTTATATGTATATATTTTTCATTAAACTCTTTTAATAATTATTTTTTAAAATGTATAGAAAATATAAAAAAAAATTAAAATATTATCTTATACAAATGCAAGAAATCCAACTTTTCAATTGTCAAATCCTCAACTTTCGAAGCCCATAACTTTGTCATACGAATTCCAATTTCACCATACCTACCTTTAAAGTTCGATAAATAATATTCTCTAATTAATGAAGGTGATTCACTAAAATTGAAGCTCGTTTGCAAAAGGTCGGTTTTGGGACCTAATGATAACGGGGTTTTTAGGAAATCCATTTTATCTAGAAATGTTATTTATAGTTTTACTAATTTTATAATTTTTAATTATCTTCATGACCTTGTATTGCAGCTATGATTTATTTCAAAATTTC
This sequence comes from Ottelia alismoides, assembly GCA_037367405.1. NCBI lineage: Eukaryota > Viridiplantae > Streptophyta > Magnoliopsida > Alismatales > Hydrocharitaceae > Ottelia > Ottelia alismoides. Next base: position 555,463 of record JAZKJV010001895.1, on the reverse strand, counting down.
CTGACATTATTTTTTAAATAAATCAAAAACACTAATTAATAGATAAATTTGAAATATAGATGATTTACCCTTATTTATTTATATACTTAAATTAATTAATTAAAATTCACAAAAAAGTTATTTATTATCGAAATAATTAATAAAATATAAAAATGATATGTTATTTATTAAATTATTAAAGTAAAAATCAAATGTCTATTTATCAAGTATATTATATAAATATTTATTAATATAATGTTTATATTCCGTTAAATATTTATTATTTATAAATTAAAATATTCTATAAATTAGGTAATTTAATTCTCTTTATTTCTCCTTTTTATGTATATTTAAAATAACACTATTTATGATATATTATCTAATTATTATTGTTATTTATATTCTAGCCTACCAGGTACTGACACGTGTCAGCACCTGGGTCCTTCTTCAAGAATAGACTGTTGGTGTTTGTTTTACCGAGACAACTTAAATCCTTTTTTCCCGCCATCGTTCTACCTTCATTTGTTGATCTCCACCCTTCATCTTAATCTCAAAACAACCTTCATTCACCCACTCCTTCATAACATCTCCAACATCCCTTCGATTCTCCTATATAATGATCCAAAGTTGGCATGAGCCAACCAACTCTCCCTTCTCGAGAAACAAACTGGTCGAGCACCTATCTTCTTCCTTTGATTCCGATCACCCAAGGAGATGACAACTCCCGCCTGACTCGCGTGGAAGATGGGTGATCAGAGGAGGTTTCAGGGCAATTCGCTGGCCTTGCATCGTGCCACAGCGTGGCGTTCAGCTCTGGTGAACACCGCCCGTCGAGCAACCACTCAGGTTCAGACAACCACATTCTCTGGTGAACTCATCCGCCTCTATTTATTTCATTTCAATTCTATCGCCTGAATTAGGATCCCAAACACTCAATTAGTTAGGTTTAATACTCGTCTTCAATTCACATCCAAAATCTAGGCTCAATATCACTTCAAATTTGTTTAATTTGTGTTGTTATATCCTTTTTCTGGAAATGATATTTGAACTGCAAATCATCAGGTTCTTGGTCGATTCAACACGAATCGAGAAATTACATATTTATTTGCAGGTCACTAGTCCTTCTCTAGAGCACTCCTCTTCATCATTTCAACATCGGGATCTTTCAAATCACCATCAATTCGTAAAAGAATCAGTTGGGGGTGTCAAACCCTAGTCGTTGCCTTCACAATGCTTTCATCGTCTTCCTCGACTTTCCCGCATCGCAAGTGAGCTCGAAGGGGATATGTGATCCCCTCCTAGCCCTGCCGGAGGTCTAGCAAAACCAACCATTGCCAGAGATCATCGAGGAAGCAGAATCACTATCGTTGATCCTCGATCTTGGGAGCAACAACAAGATCAACCTACTGCATAGTTTTCGACATGTGGCGCCAACCAACAACCACGATAGTGCGAACCGCATTTAATCGCAGCTGCTCAAATCGAATCGTTGTAAATATTACGCACAGGCCCTTGGCACTTCCATTATCTATCATCGCTCTAGAAGATTTGCTTTATTACATTTAGGTCCCCGCATGGGGATCTAAGTGTAAGATTAAAGACACTTTTCTTGCAAATAGGTCCCTGACCAGGGACCTATTTAAAATAAGAGCCTTTCCATATTTTGTGTATTTTACTTTAATTTTTTTACATTAGATAATAAACGCTTGTAGACCTTGAACATTATTCCAATATCGTATTTTGTTCTACATTTTATTCGAGTCGATTTTTGAAGATTTTATCGCTATTTCATCGATAATTTGTTCTTCGCATCTCGACCTTGTTTTGAGTCTATTTTGAGACCTTTTCGAGATCATCGCTCGAGCAACTTTTATACTATATAGTACTACTTATCATCTATATTTTCACATACTATATTGTAGATAAATTGTTTTCCAAATTATCCTTTTGAAAACAAAATAAAAAATAAAAAAATTTCAGAACCAAAAACCAATTAGAAGTTTTTCTCGCTTTCTCGCTTTCTTCGAGAAGAAATAAAACTCACAAAAATATTCTTTTTCTCTAAAACCATAGTATTGCTATTCTTCCACCTTCTGTTCGACTTGAGAACACTTACCTAGATAAATAAGTAGCGTAGATAAAATAGGAGAGAAGTTGTTTCACTTTTCTCTCTCCCCTATTTTATTGAATTTTGTTTGATCAGTTAAGGTTTTTTTCTGAACGATTTTCTACACCGACATCAGTTTTATCGCTCACGAAACCCTAGTTATCACAATGGCACTGTTGTTAGGGAGGTGTTAGCCATACTTAGGTTTTTTCTCTTTATTTTATGATTTTTTTCTTTCTTCTTGTTTCTCGCGGGTCTTCCTGAGTTTTCCATGGTTTTTACGATTTTTCCCAAGTCTTTTCGATTTTTCTTGATTTTCGTTCGAATCGTTTTACAGCTTTTACTGATTTTTCTGAGTTATATCAGCTTTCTTAATTTTTCATTGATTTTCTCAATTTTTATGGTTTTCTTGGTTTTTGTTTGTGGTTGTTGATGGATTTTGCAGGGACTGCAGGACTAGCCAGTTTCTTAGGAAACTGATTCAGCTAGGAGCGCAAATGTCGGCTTCTTCTTTACAAGTCGGTTGGAGAGGCAAAGAGAAAGCAACCACATATTTTATTTTTTTTATTTTCTTTGAGAGAGGGCACTTGCCCATTTTTCTGTTTTTGTGAGAGAGGAAGCGGTGCTTGCCCATTTTATTTTTTTGTAGAAGGGATCCACTAAGGAATCCCTACTGTACCTGACTTTGACACTTTTTTGGGGTCTGTTTCACCAAGTGCTGGTGCACGTGGTTGACCACACCATGGGTTTTGGTTTTCTATCGATTCTTTTTTTTTTTTGCAATTTCGTGGAGCCTAGGGTTGCATGTATGTTTGAATAGACGACTAAAAACCTATCTCTCTAATCCACACTTCGGCGTAATTCAGTGATTTGAAAAATCAATTCATTCTTACACTATAATTATTGATTAGGACTCAGGTTTTCTTGATATTTCATGCATTAGCCTAAGGTTTATAAATTATGCACGAATCACTTGCATGTAGACTGCTGGCGTCAGGTATGATCTTTGTCTCTGCATGCATCATTATTTTTTTACCGCATTACATGATTCTCCCTCTATGAGACACATTTTTGAAAAAAACAAAACCAACATCCCTTTAGATATTGTTGAAAATATCCAAAAAATTGAAAATTATAAAAAAAATAAAAATTAAGAAAAACTTGATAAAAATGAAAAATACCTGGATGCAAATATTGTATTGGGAGAGCAATCCCCTCATTGTTTGCATGTACTCTCCAAATAGAGCGAGGCACGCACACATAAGGAAAAGAGCCCAGATCCCTAGACTTGTGCCCTACGCACTTGGACTCACTCTCGGGTCATGTTACTTGCTGCAAGCACTTGCCTCAGACGTTAGCAGAAGTAGTCTTGTTTAGGTTGGTGTACACTACTGGCTTAAACACGAACTACCCTAGGAGTCTACACCTGTGAGCTTGATAATATAACTGCTTTGTCACCTAACTTTAAAATTTAAAAGATAAAAGACCGAACGTTTACAGTCATCATTGTGTGAAGGTGGTGAATTTGGGATTGCATTGTGTTTGTATGCGAGGTGTGAGTTGTACCGCGTCTTATAGGCCTTCACACTCATGTTTTTGAATTGATATCGTATTCTCTCTCGTATTCTCTTGACATATAAGATGACGATCAGATAGATTTTATGCTTTAATTCCGCGAGCTTTCGACGATCCACCGTTCGCCGTATGTCTTCATAGACTTGGGATGACCCTCTTCCCGAGTTGGTCACACCTAGTCACGAGGAGAGCCAGACCCAGACTCCCTCACTTCCCTACCTTTCAGTTGCGGCTGACTCATGCCTCAAGTTTTTGTCTATTTCTCCTACACATTTTCCACTGAGTACTTATGGGACTTTTTCCTTACAAATGATTCGAAGATCATGGCTAGAGGGAAGGGACCACTTGAGGACAGAGTTGCTAAGGATAGATTGATTGAGGGGAGACATGCAGATGAGAGACCCAATTCAGTTTAGGATATTACTATGGGGATTCTAGACACACTACTGCAGATGAGTTACAGATCAGAGCTCAATGTAGAGTCTAGGATGAGATGTGAGCTGAGATCACTACACTTAGAGTAGGAGTCGGGAACCCACCACCACCTACCTTGGTTCCCGCTACTTCGAGAGATGAGTGTGACCCCAAGAGCTAGGGTGCTACACCATTAGATTCAGTTACCGTCGAAGCAAGGGTCATATGAGTTAAGATCGTCCTTCATTTCTTTGCTTCCCAAGTACTATGGAATCACTACAGAGGAGTCGTTTACCTTTCTGCATTAGTTCGAGATGATTTGTAGTACGACTAGTTGTGCAAGAGATTGTTCGCCTCAAGGCCTTCCCCTTTGCCTTAGCAGATAAGGTGCTTTACTATTTGAGTCACTTAGGGAGGGAGATTTCTACATGGGATGATCTGAAGTCTACATTCCTGCGTAAGTATTTTCCTCTGGTACGGACGAAGATGATGAGGAGTAAGATCTCCAATTTTACACAGTTACTGCATGAATCATTCCATGATGTATGGGATCGATTCCAGGATTAGATAGAGAGATGCCCACATCATGAGATACCATTGAAGGTGCTTGTTCAGAAGTACTTTAGAAAACTCCAGCAAGATGTTCAGGTCCTAGTGAGCGCCACATGTGACGGCAGTTATCTGAATAGGGATGCTGAGTCAATATGGTCCATCTTTGATGGGATGGCAGAGATTCACGCGTTATCACTCGGGCATTCCAGAAGGGCCCACAAACACCACACTAGAGGGAGCATCAGAAGCTGGTGCATGTTTAAGATTCTGAGTCACGATCCAACATGGGATTATTAGTGAGAAGCTTACATTAGTCGACATGATTCTGAACAAAAGTTCCGGATTTACAACAGCTACGAGAGTTAGTGAAACTCTCATCACTTCCTCACCAGTTGAGTGATTTAACGAAGAAGGTGACCGAGCTGCAGAATCAATACCATCAGACCCGTCCTTCTTCTAATTCTCAGCATGTTCACAGTTCTTTGTCCGCTCCTCCCACCTAGTAGATATAGTTCATTCAGAGCGAGTCGGTTCAACCTATTGAGACTCTGCAGATTTATTAGCATGAGGATTCGTCCGATGCCAATTCGAGTCAGATCACTAGCCCTCGAGATGTTGATGTTGATTCTCATGCCACTCTTGAGATCAACAGGATATGGTACACTCCTGTATAGCCTTCACCACATTTTACTCCTCGTAGCATACACCAGCAACAACAACAACAATATAGTCATCCGCAGCATGGGCGTCTACATTTTCAGCACTGCTTGCATTACCTGCAGCAGCAGTCTCACCAGCACGCATATCAAAGGCCATATTCTTTTCAGTATCCAGCTACACATTAGCATACACATCATTACCACCAGCAACAACAATCTTCCTTCACACCACAGGGATCTCCTCAGTCTTACATACCACAACAGTTCGCTCCTAGGCAGGAGAGAGTAGATAGCCTGGGTCATCGCACTAAGTTTGAGATGTCTTCACAGGCCCTGGCACTGAACCAGATCGTGGATATGTTGAGCTCACTCCGGAAAGCACATAGGACATAGATGGACTGGGTTAACCATCGTCTGCATGAATTAATCGCACCCAAGACCACTCTCTCAGCCTAACCTCAGATGATTCCGAACAACAAGGGGAGGCCTTCAGACAAGGTAGACACCACTACAGGTATGCTCTCTTTTCCTAATTTTTTTATCTAACTTCATTCATCTCAGGAGTGGTAGATCACCACGAGCACTTGATTGAGGGGACAGGGCATATGATGAGGAGCGAGAGCCGATCCATAATGATACACATTTTGGAGCTGAGGAGGAGGACCACCATGATGATGAGGACTAGTGTGATGTTATGCTTGATGATCAATGAGAGGGGAGCGATGTAGAGACAATAGACATGGACCCAAGCGAGTCAGACGAGGATACCACTCCATAATGTGATGACACTTCTGATGCAGATTTTTCTTCCCCTATTTTAGAGAGTTTTGTACATACTTCTGAGACTCTCGATGTACATGTTGATTCTGTTTCTAAGGATTTGAATAAAGATGTTGAGTTCGTTATTCCTGAACATGTTCCTTTTCCTGATGCCTTCTATGGAAAAGGAAAGAAAAATGCCAAAAACAATATTGTTACTCCAACGAGTGGGCGATTATTGAAAGATAATAATTTTCTGATGATTCCACTCCATGATGCTTTGGATCACTTCCCTACGCTCAAGAAACAGTTGAAGAATAGATGTAACACGCTTAGGAAGAAGAGATCACATACAGGGAAACATGTTTTGACCAAGGCCACATGTTGCGCTATTCAGAATAGATTACACAAGAAGAAGGATTTAGGAGCACATTATGTCATATACGAGATTTCTCATGTAGCATTCTATCATACTCTATTAGATAATGGATCCTCGATCAATTTGTTACCATCTTATTTACTCGACAAGCTCGAGTTAGGTCCTCTTTACAAACCCCTCATAATCCATCAGTTTGCCGATTGATCTGTAAAGAGACCTGGGGCATTTTGAGGAATGTTATCGTGATCGTGCTGGGCCTGAAGTTCCCAGTGGACTTTACTGTCGTGGACATGGTTTTCCCTACACAGTTGCACCTTACCCAAATCATTCTTTTGAGGCCTTTCTTGGAGACCACGAAGGCCCTCTACGACTATGATACAAGAAAGGTATATTTTCGCGTCGAGGGTGAGAAGGTACATATAGAGATGTTGAGAGAATCACACACATCCCGTGTCGCGTCTACAACTAGTTCAGATGCCTTGAGTTCTTTAGCCACATGTGATTACATGGATGAGGTTTGCCTTGATGGCCTTCAGAGGTATCACGTAGAGACCCAGGATATCCTAACAAAAGATGGGTCTAAGACTACAGTTGACAGTTCTTCTGATGGTACACTATATTTCAGTATGGACGAAGATGAGCAACTGGAGCAAATAACTGATGATTTGATGGCAGATATTTCAGATTCATAAAGTTCACGTGATTCCTCCACTTCAGATGATTTAGAATTTTCATTTATTTGTGTTAGTTTCCTCTAATTATTTGAACATGAGCACAATATCGAGTCGAATGATGTTTTAGATATCTTCTGTAGACTGACTCTGGAGCATATTGAGATGGTGGATAACCATATTGCAGAAACATCTACAACTAGCACAGATTCCAGAACACATACAGATGAGGTTACAACAGAGCCAGATTCTACCTTGCCAGAACTGAAGAGATGCCACTGAAAATGAAGTATGCTTTCCTTACGGATCCACATCGACAATTTCTGGTCATTATCAGCTCATTTTTGAACAAAGAGCAAGATTCTTATCTATTGGAGATTCTTGAAAGAAACTGCAAGGCTATTGGGTTGATTGTATCTGATCTTATCCTGCTTTGTGTTCTCACCATATCTATCTCGATCACGGCAACAGACCTTCTAGAGAGTTTCAGTACATGATGAATCCAGATTTATGAGATGTTGTCAAGAAAGAGATTACGAAATTGTGTGACAAAGGGTTTATTTATTACATCTCCAACTCTAAATGGGTTAGCCCATTACATGTTGTCCCGAAGAAGTCAGGGAATTCAGATGGTTAAGAATGAGAGTGGAGAGGATATTCCAAAGAGAGTGACCACATCATGGCGGGTGTGTGTTGATTACAGAAAATTGATTGCCACGACGAAGAAGGACCACTTCCCTTTGCCTTTTATAGAGCATGTCATAGATAGGTTCGCCGGGAAGGAGTACTTCTATTTCCTTGGCAGTTACTTCGGATACAATCAAGTTACCATTGCTCCTGAATATTAGGAGAAGACCACTTTCACATGTCCCTTTTTCACGTATGCTTCTAGACGGATGCCCTTTGGATTGTGCAATGCCCCTGCTACATTCCAGAGGTGCATTCTTGCCATTTTTGCAGACATGGCTGTTGATTTGCTCGAGGTCTTTATGGATGATTTTTCGATATATGGTGAGTCCTTTCACGATTGTTTAGCACATCTAGACCAGGTTCTTCAAAAATAATATAAGGTAGATCTCGTTTTGTCGTGGAAAAAGAGCCATTTTATGGTTACAAACGGAATCGTGTTGGGGCATGTCATCTCCAAGCGAGGCATGGAGGTTGACTCTACCAAGGTAGATGTCATCAAGTGTCTCGAGCCACCATCCAACATCAAGCAATTACGGTCTTTTCTAGGGCATGTTGGCTTCTACAGAAGGTTCATCCAAGATTTTTCTAAGATTGTCCGAAATTAACTGAATTATTAGGCAAAGATATCAAGTTCTTGTTAGATGAAAAATGTCTTAGTGCCTTCCTCACATTGAAGGAGATGATTATCAGTGCTCATGTCCTACAACCACCTAATTGGTCTCTTCCATTTGAGATTATGGCATATGCTTTAGATTTTGCGATCGAGGCTATCTTAGAATAGAGGAGGAATGGACTTCCTGTTGCTATCCACTATGCCAACTGAACTTTAGATGATGCTCAACGCAACTACAAAGTGACATAGAAAGAGATGTTGGTAGTGGTATTCACATTGGACAAATTCAGATCATATATTCTTAGCTCAAAGATTACAATTTACACAGATCATTCAGCTATTAGATTTTTGATGGAGATGAAGGATGCAAAGGGACACCTTCTTAGATGGATTCTTTTACTCCATGAGTTTGATTTGGATATTAGAGATAAACCTGGGGTGAAGAACATGGTAGATGATCACCTCTTCTGATTGCAAATAGAGCAACCTTCAGATGAGTATATGCCAGAGATTGTAGAGAGATTTCTAGATGAGAGTATCTTTGCAATTATAGAGATTCCATGGTATGCGGATTTAGTGAACATTCTGGTTACACAGAAGAGTCCACAAGGTTGGATGAAGGATTGAGTCGACATGCTAGTTTCTGAGGCATGATAGTACCATTGGGAGGATCCTATTCTTTTTTGTTAGGGACTAGATTGAGTTTACAGGCGATGTATTCCTCAGGAGGAATACAATAGTTTCCTCACTCTGTGCCATTCCTTAGAGGGAGGGGGACATCATTTAGGGAATAGGATAGCATAGAAGGTACTTCAGAGTAGATTTTGGTGGCCAACTCTTACTAGAGATGCTTGCACATTCGTGAAGAGTTGCCCAGATTGTCAGAGAGCGGTAGAGACAGTCAGTGCTAAAGATGTGATGCCTATGTGACCAGTTATTATTTGTGAGATATTTGATGCACAGGCATAGATTTTATGGGATCGTATCCTTGCAGCAATGGCTTTGAGTACATTATTCTCATTGTGGACAATGTTAATAGATGGGTGGAGGCTATACCCACACGAACCTCTGATAGCAAGACACTGTATAGGTTCTTGAGGGAACATATTATTTCACAGTTTGGTGTTCCACATATTCTTATATCAGATGGGGGTAGCCACTTCATTAATAAGGAGGTGAAAAAGCTAGTGAAAAACTATGGCATTGATCACAGAGTAGCTTCTTCTTACCACCCATAGACGAACGACATGGCTGAAGTTTCAAATAGGGAGGTGAAATCCATTTTTCAGAAATTAGTACGACCAGATAGGAAGAATAGGTCATAGCTTCTAGACCAGGTTCTTTGGGCATATTGTACTGCATATAAAACTCCCTTAGGTACTTCACCCTTCAGACTGGTTTATGGGAATCCATGCCATTTGGCCGTAGAGTTATGCACAAATCTGAATGGGATAATAGAGATATTTCACTTGATATGCATAAAGCAGGTGCCAAGAGGAAGACTGATCTGAATGAGCTAGTAGAGATTCGAAATCAGACCTATGAGAATACTCTCATTTATAAGGACAAAGTGAAGATATGGCATGATAGACACATTCGACACAAGATCTGTCCCTGGTCAGAAAGTATGGTTGTCCAATGCATGATTGAAAATTTTTCTTGGCAAATTATAAAGAAAATGGGAAGGATCGTACATAGTCATAATTGTTCACAACAATGGAAGCATTGTTATGTCATATGTGTCACCTGGTGTAGAGACATTCGAGGTGAATGGACCGATGCTGAAGCACTTCGTGCATACTATTGATCATCTGGCCCGTGTTGAGATGAAGAGTAGTCATTTCATCCTGTACAAAGACCTGTGAGCCTTTCGGTTTTCTAGAGTACACCACCTGTATATTCTTCATAGTCCACAATCATCCCCATTTTTTGCTCATCTTATATGTCTAGGATACCAGATCCTAAGTATAGAGGAATCGATTGCCTGCTGATTTGCGCCTTTCGATTTTTTTCTTTTTACTTTTCTTTTATTTTTCTTGTCTTTTACACTAATCATTGGTCCCTAATTTTGGATCACATTCTTTTCTATATTTAGGATGCCTTATCCTAAGTATAAGGGGGACGGAGTGATTTCATTGATTTCGTTTTCCTTTCTTTTGTTCCTTCGTTTGTAAATTCCTTTTCCTCAGTCACCTCATTTTTGTCTTCCATTATACTTACGATGACATGGTCGTAAGTATAGGGGGGTCGACTCACTTCTATTCTTTTATTCTTTTTCACCGACTTTTATTTAGCACGAGTTATGTTCTTTTCCTCTTTTGACACTATGAGGACATAGCATAAGCTAAGTATAGGGGTGGTACATATATATTGTATATATACTTGCATCCTTAACTCATACTTTTATGTATTTTCTATATCTATAAAATCCATAAAAGTGGGTATGGTTTAATTTAAAATCCATATATTTATTTATTTATTATTTATAAATCCTTGTAAATAAGTAAAATATGTGTAAAATTCTTATTAAAAATTCTTAATTTAAAATAGGTATTTAAAATATGTATCTAAAATATGTATAATATTTATTTAAAATCCTATTTATTAAAATATATGTAACATTCAATTAGTCATTATAAATTTCTTTGCATATAAAATATGTAAAATACATTAATTATTTAATCCAAATAAAATATGGGTAATTTATCGTGTAAAATTCTTGAACATATATTTGCTTATAAAAATTGAAAAATTCATAAAAATGTAAAGACCTAATATTCATAAAATTACAAAATCATTAAAATCCATAAAAATGAGTAAAATTCAAAAAATATACTTCACAAAAATATGGTTGCATTTGTATTAGCATTTTTCAGAATAAGTTTTAATTTCTATAACTAAAGATTGGGAATAGTCTAAAGGATGGAGCTTGATTATGGCCTTTAACTTTCATTAAAAGGAGCCTAGTTAGGAATTGGAATTTAGACTCTTTAAGTAATTGACTTAAATCTTTGGGTTCTATAAGACCATATTTGAGAAGTTAACTTAAATATGCCTAATTAGAACACTTGGTGTCATCGTTTAACTCCTCATCAGTGAACCAATTTTGGACACATGCACTTTGCACTTTGCTCGACTTGCATGAGACTGCAAAGGTCATTCCATTTTAGTGGTGCATTTTTATCCTTGTCTAGTGGTGCAAACATCTAAAGACGGGAGTTGTGGGGTTGAAATAATGCTTCGGATGAGGGAAGGATCTGCTGGCACGATTTTTTCCAAGACCTTAAAAAATGGATGGAATGAAAAGATGGTATATCCATCGAGGCATAAAAAGATTGATGCAGTGCAAGCAACATTACAGAACCAATTCAAAGAAGCAGCCACCAAATACAAATCTGACCACAATGATCCAAGCTTCCCCCAAAAAGCATGCACATCTTAATGGAGACTTAGCTACAATGGCTGGGCTTCAAAAGGAGATGCGTCCAAACTGGTCGCATTCCAATTCTCCTCTCATTCTTATACATTCTTCCTGTATTCGATTGTGGACACAACACAACCTGACCTTAGAAGGGAATAGCCCCCACCTCGAGGAAAGAGTAGCTAGATGAGGGCCAAATGGGAGTGTACTTTTGGGATGGGCAGTTTCTTCGCTTCTTTAATTGGAAGAGCTAACACAATTCACACATAGTACAGAAGGATTGATAGAGTTAGCGATATGGGTAAGTGGATCTGAGCTACTTGTTGAGGAGAACTTAAGTAAGGATTTGTGGAACTTGAGTACTGTTGAGATTAAAATCCTAATCCTAGTTAAGGCTCCGACAAAATGCTTATTTTAAGTCCGACCGAGCTATGTACTTTGTCTATTCTCATGAATTGGTTTGGGAAAACAAATCCATTCTAACTTCTTTCTTTTTCCCTTATTTTTCACATAAGTGTTTGCTAAGGGACTAGTAAAGTTTAAGTATAGGGGGTTAATGAATCTATGATTCATTAACACTCTTTATGTATTTTATCTTAAAATCCTTAACAAATACATGCAAATATTCATTAATTTCAATCTTTTATCAAAACCACATTCATGAATAAGAATGCACTTTTATGCGTCAAAATCATGTAAATAGATAAAAGAATAAAATGTAAAGAAAAGAAGACAGACTGTAGATACTTATATATGTACAATATGACTTAGATAATATAAATATAGTTGCAAGATATATGTATAACCCAACCCTCGAGACTAAGTCATCATGGATGGGTCGACAAATAAACAAGTAGGGGGAGATAAGGAAAGAAAATAACAAAAATAATTAATCATTCACTTTGCATATTCTTCATTATTTATCAAATAATTATCAAATATTTATTGATTTTTAATTAATTTATATGTAAATATTTTCACTAAAATCTTTTTCTAATTATTTCTAAAAATATATAGAAAAATATAAAAATAAGTTAAAAATATTATCTTGTACATATGCCAAGAAATCCAACTTTTAACTTATCAAATCCTCAACTTCCGAACATCATAACTTTCTCATACGAACTCTAACATTACCCGCCTTTAAAGTTCATAAAATAATATTACCTAATTAATGAAGGTGATTTCACTAAAATTGGAGGCCGTTTTCAAACAAATGCTTTTGAGAGCTAATGACAACGGGGTTTCTGGGCTATTTATTTTATCAAGAACATATAATTTATAATTTCATTATTTTATAATTATTAATTATTTTTATGACCTTGTACTTCAACCATGATATTTTTCAGAATTTTTTGATATTATTTATTATTTTCAGTAAATCAAAAATACTATTTTATAGATAAAATTAAATTACAGATGAGATACCCGTATTATTAATGTACCTAAGTTAATTTATTAAAATCCATAAAAATTCACTAAGACCTTATTTATTATCTTAATAATTAAAAAAATATAAAAATGATATATTATTTATTTAGTTATTAAATTAGAAATCAAATGCCTATTTATCAAGTATAATATATACATATTTATTGATATAGAATTTATATTCCATAAATATGAATTATTTATCAAAATAAATTATTTTATAAATTAGGTAATTTAATTGTCTATATTTCTCATTTTTATTCCTTTTTAAAATAAAACTATTTATTATTTATTATATAAGTATTAATGTTATTTTATATTCTAGCCTACCATGTGCTCACACGTGTCAGCACCTGAGTCCTTCCTCAAGAACATACTGTTGGAGTATGTTCTACCGGGACAACTTCAATCCTTTTTCCCACCTTCGTTCTACCTCCATTTGTTGATGTGCACCCTTCATCTAAATCTCCAAACAACCTTCATTCACACACACCTTCAAATCATCACCAAAATCCCTTCGATTCTCCTATATAATGATCCAAAGTTGGCATGAGCCAACAGACTCTCCCTTCTCCAGAAACAAACTGACCGAGCACCTATCTTCTTCCTTCGATTTCGATCACCCAAGGAGGTGACTTGTCCTCGTGCTTGACTCACGTGGAAGGAGGGGATCGAAGGACGTTCTGGGGCCCTCCATTGGCCTTGCATCGTGCCACCGCACGCATTCATCTCCGATGAACACTTCCCATCGAGCAACAACTGATGTTCAGACAACTTCATTCCCAGGTGAACTCATCCGCCTCTTTTCAATTCATCTTCATTCTATCATCTGAATTAGGATCCTAAACACTCAATTAGTTAGGTATGATACTCATCTTTAATTCACATTCAAAATCTATGCTCCATTTCACTTCAAATACATTCAATTTGCATTGTTTTATCCTTTTTCTGGATACGATATTTGAACTGTAAATCATCATGTTCTTGGTCAATTCAACACGAATCGAGCAATTACATTTTTGTTTGCAGGTTACTAATCCTTATATGGAGAAATCGTCTTCATCATTTCGACATTTGAATCTTTCAAATCATCGTCGATTCGTAGCAGTATCAGTTGGGGGTGTCAAACCCTAGTCGTTGCCTTCATAACGCTTTCGTCGTCTTCCTCGACTTTCCCCCATCGCATGTGACCTTGGAAGGGATAGGTGACCCCTTCCTGGCCTTGCCAAAGGTCTCGCACAACCAACCACCGCTGGAGATCATTGAGGAAGTAGAATCGCCGCTATTGATCCTCGATTTAGGGAAAATTACAAGAACAACCCGTTGCGCAGATTAGCGACACGTGGCGCCAACCGACGGCTGATGAATGGGAGTTTGCCGAGATCGTGTCTTTCCACAAGGCGGAGAGACAGTCGCTGAGTTGACCTCAGACAGACTCCCAAATCGATCAACAATTAACCCACAATAAATATATGCAATGAATATCCAAAAATGTGGAGTTAAAATTTATTATAACTCTACATGCAAATGTGTATAGGTGTAAGTACAGGTAGAGGTCGAACACTGGGAGGCGAAGGGATTGTATGTTAGGCATCATTTATTCGATCCATCATTCATGTCCTTTTATTGTTTTTGTGGGTTTTGTAATTTTTTTTTTATTTTTGTTTTTATAATTTTTATTTTGTTTTTTATATTTTCTATATTTTTATTATTATTATTTTTTTATATTTTTATTTATATAATTATATATATATAAAGAGATGGATATATAAGAAGAGAGAGAGGGGAATAATATAGTATATGTAAATATAGATACAAATACTTAAAATATATATAGATATATATTTTTTTTTTTTGCTTTTTAATATTTTTCTAATTTTTTTTTTGGTTCATATTTTTTTTTAATTTCAAAAGTGTCCACCATATTGGACTAAATAATTAGCCGATTGTAATTTGGGTTTTAAAAATTATAAAATAAACTCCAAGATTACCCAAATTAATTTTAATACATTAATAATAATATATAGATAATTATAAAAGAGAAAAATATATTTTTGGGGTTTTCAAGGATTTTTTTTTTATTTTTTTTGTTGGATTTTGGAGCTTTCTGATTTTTTTAATTTTCTTTTTCATATTTTTAGGGTTTTTTTTATTTTCTGGACTCAATATATATATAAATATATCATATATAATTTTTTTGGAATTTTTCAAAAACATTTTCGAATTTTTTTTTGTATTTTTAAACTTAGACAGTGCAAAAATGGCTTCTATTTCATTTTTAATAATTAGGAAAAATGCAAAAAATGCAAACTAAAATATGGGCGTGAACAAGCATGGCATGGAGCATCTACCCTAATTTTTGTGAATTTTTAGAAGCCATGTAGGTATTTTTAATAAATAGATAAAGAGACAAAATTAAAATAGCCTGGCAGGGGTATTTTTGCAAATAAAATAAGTTACAGGGGCATCCGTGCAAAAATACAACAGAAATGAACATTTATTTTAATTTTTAGAATGATTTTATAATATACAAAAACCGCCAGGGTATACATGCAAAATTTCACGCGCCTCACGTGGGACTGCACGTGAGGCGCGGAAGGACCTGAATGTAATTTCAAGAAACTCAGGGTCCTTTCTGCAAAATTTACAATTTATTTATAACGTGCAAAAATATTTACAGAATTAAATAATAACTACAAAAAAGGCGGGGGCTGGATATGCAAATTACCCCCAAAAGGCGCTCGATTGAACGGCTGATATGCATGACTTGAACACGTGGCGCCTCCACGTTTGCCGATGACGCTTCGCCGATTGACGCCTGAGATTAGATCTCTCGCGAGATCTGACGGTGACTGCCTCGCCCCATCGGACGGCTCTGATCAAAACTGGGCCTTCGTCTTCATCCAACGGCGGAGAGGACGCGTGGAAGAACAGGGAAGAAGCTTCGCCGAGGCGAGCTTCCTTCGCCTGGATCTCGCTCCTCCGCCGGTCATCTTTGCTCCTGAAGGTCCCGTTCGCTTCCTGGAAGGTGTCTCTAGCTGCTGGAGGTCTTGAATCGGCCGGAGGTACCCTGGAGTGTCGCAACGAGCTCGGTGAAGAAATGGGGCTTCAGGTACCTCCGCCCGCTTGAAACTCGACTCCTGGTGTCTTTCTTCGCACCTAACCTGCACAGGAAGGTAGAGGGGCTCGAGGGCGTCTCCCTCGACCCGGGGTTTGAAGCTGACAGCACAGGGATGAAGGTGGGCGAAGAAGCTCCGGCGAAGGGTGGTGGAGGAGCTTCGATTCGCGGATTCAGAAGCGAATCCGGTTGGACAAGGTGGCTGGGATATGGAGAAGGCGTAGGGGAATGAAATGGCAGTGGAAGGTGGTCGGAGCACAGTCGGAAGCACAGTGAAAAGCTCGCCGGAGCGTAGCTCCGGCGAACTACGAATCGCCTAAATTACGCTAAACTACAGATCTAAATGTGAA
Organism: Ottelia alismoides; assembly: GCA_037367405.1. NCBI lineage: Eukaryota > Viridiplantae > Streptophyta > Magnoliopsida > Alismatales > Hydrocharitaceae > Ottelia > Ottelia alismoides. The sequence goes on along the minus strand of JAZKJV010001895.1, from coordinate 538,745 downwards.
ATAAAATGCGAGAATGAAATGCATAAATGAAAAACTACCTAAAAATGATAAAAGCGCAGCTCTTATACCTGGGGGCCGCCAGGGAGCAGGACGGACGCCGGAGCTCCGCCGCGACAAAATTTCTTCCTCCTCCGGCCGATTCACAGTGCTAAGGAGCTCCTCCTGTCACAAGGGCTCATCTAGGACTGGATTCAAGGTGTTTTGGGGGAAGTAAGTTGGCCAAATTCGGCCAAGGAGGAGGGGGAACTTATTTATAAACATGAGTATGTGCCCTTATTGACTGGTAAATAATAAGGAATCGGTGATATATACATTAGATCTAACATGGGGGCGTGTATGTACAATGTACCATGAGCATTTCTTATGAAGGAAGCAAAGGCGATCGATGGACGGGGCGGCCGAGAAAAAGGGGAGAAGATGGGGGGTCTGACAGATCTGACGGGCTGGAGGCTGATTTATTTTTCAAACATAACGAGAGCCCTTATTGACCGGCCAATATTAAGGAATCCAGGCTATATACAAGAGAAACAAGCTATGGGCGTGTATAAGGGTTGCATTGGGAGCAATTTCCGTGAAGGGACCGATGTCATTGGAGCGACGGGTCGATTGGGAAAATTTGGAGAAAACGCCATGTCTGACAGATTTGACGGGCTGCAGGCTGAGGGGACAGTTGACCGCGGTCAACATTGGCAGGGCTGTGATTGGTCCATGTCAGCCTGAATTTGACTCTTTATTTTAACCTAATAAATGAATTAATTAGATTTTGCTTATAAAATAGAAAATGTTTATAAATTAATGTAGTATTTATTTATGATTTTTATTTATTTTTTTGAAGTATTTTATTACGGTTTTATTAAAATAATGTGTATATGTATGTATTTACATGTATTCTTGTGTATTTTATTTTTAGTTTATTTATTTTATTTTATTATTTTAGTTTCTTATTTTATAATTTTATAACTAATTTTTGTGAGTATACATGTATTTTTATTTAATTTTTATGAGTCTATTTACATTTTTAGATAAATAAGTATATGTATATGTAAATATACTTATAGGTATTTTATCTGTATATTATATACATTTTATTTATTAAATGAACTTTATTAATTTTTATTATGGATTTGTATTTTTAATAAGATATATATAATATGTACATGATTACAAAAATATAAATGAATAAAGAATAAAAATCCCTTTTATTTATGTACATGAGGTAGTATAGGTATTTTGTCTATGTATTACATATAGACTTATTTTTATTTTACAAATTCTTTTTGGGTTTCCTTTTAATGTTAATATGCACATGATTTATATACATTATTTACAAGATTCTAAAAATATAAATTTATAAAAATAATAAATAGTAAATAAAATGAATATTTTAATCAGGTATTATGTACAAGAAGGGCCAAAAACCTAACTTCCACAGATGGACTCCAAAAATTATGAAACCAATTTTATAAAATAGTTTATGAAATGCTATATACAATTAAAGGTGAGTTTGGGTGATTTGGAGTTTTTATTTGTAAGATATGGGTCTGTGAAGTTGAGATTTTTGCTTTTTATTTTGTGTATAAAATGTACACTGTATATTATTTTCACATAAACTCAATTTTGTATTTTTATTTACATTATTATCTACAACTTTCATGTACAAAAGATTTTAATTTGATGAATAAATAATTCTTTACAAAATAGGTGTCAAAAATGCATAAATGAATGAATAAATAAATGAGGTATTTATTGTATTATTGGCCCTTATCTCCCCCTACTTTATTCCTTGTCGACCAATTCCATTCTGGACTTGGTCTCGGGGTTAGGGTCATAAAATATTTGCAATATTTTATTCCTTTTTCTTTTCTTCTCTTTATTCTATAATTTTGGCATTTAAAAACCTTATTTAATGTACAATAAATACAAGAAACAATGGATGCTATTATATACAAATTAATGCTATTTACATGCATTTGCTGGGGTTTTTAAGGCCAAAATGATAGAATAAAGGTGATGAAATGGAGATTCATCACCCCCCTATACTTGCCTTTGCTAGTCCCTAGCAAATACTTATGCAATAAGTACAAAAAGAACAAAGAATAAGAAGAAAAGAAAAAGTAAAAATAATGAATTTAAAGAATAAATTGGGTTGATCATGATTATTAAACTCATCTGTACAAAATCAAAGTTTGGAGCTCAAGTTAGACCTTGGTGTGAGAATGTGTGTGGAACCTAGTCGGAAACCAAATTTAAAACACAACAGCCTTCGAGAGTCACAGAACTTGGTTCAAATCACCTCAATAACCAGGTCAGAACTAGCCTACACCATACACAAACCCTTATGACTATGAAGCTGACTTGTACGGTGTAAGTGATGGTGGCTCTCCCCAACTGAAATGACAAAGGAACTGACTTCTCCAGAATGACAACCCAATGATTCCCTAATCCAGCCCTCTACCGTCAAGGAGCGGGGTATTCCCTTCTAAGTTCAAGTGGCATCCGACTCAAGAGGAGGGGGGGTAGAGAAAAGAATGGACGGTAGCCAGTGTAGCTACCTATCCTAGGATGCAAGACCAGTGTAGTCAAGTCATCCAGCTGCAGGCTCACATGGTGTAACTTTGATGCTCAAGCTTGCTTATTTTCTATACAACATATGTACATACTCCGGCAGGCACTTTTATTTTTATTTACAAGCCTGTCCACTTTTTTGGAGTTTTTTTTTTTTTTCAACATACTATGTACAGCAGCATTTACGTAAGGACTTTTTCCTCTTGAGCCAGAAGACTATCCCTCTTTTGAAGCTTTATTGCAACCCACACTCTCCTGTCATTCGACATCATTGAAACTGGACCAGGTTGGGGTGCACTTCCCTCCCTAGACGAGGACGAATGTTTCCACCCGTGTGCGTCTCAGACTGGCAAATCCAACCCCCTCACCACTCCAACTGAGTTGAGCCAAGTGAAAGGTGCAATTGTCCAAGTTAGGTCACGGCCGACAAGAGTCATGCGTGTGTTTCGAAAAGTTCTAGTTAGTCCACTGAGGTGACTTGAACCCAGCCCTGCTTTCTCAAAGAATTAAGTCTGAATAGACCTGAAGTACCTTAAACCTAGTTCCCCTAAGGTTCCAGTGCAATTAGGTGCAGTAAGGTCCAACCAAGCTCCAATCTTCGACTTTATTAGACTAGTTCAATCATCAAGCTCAATGGAAGCAGATGAATGCAATGCAAATGCTATTTACAAATATGCAAAGAATAATGCAATTTTTCAAAGAATTTGAAAACAAAGAGAAGAATTTTTACACAAAGAATTTTTGCAAATAAAATAATTTTGGCACTCAAAGTATAAAGTATGTACAACTATTTACACGGGCGTGCCGCTTTAGTTTAACGATTTTTAAAGAATTTAGAATTTAGTTTTTATTTAAAGGTATATATGTGTACACTTATTAAAGAATCTTATTATTATTATTATTATTATTATTATTATTTATAATAATATATATATTATCTTATTTATTTATTATATGTAACTATTCCTCAAACTTATTTGACACAAATTTTTCAAACAATTTTTGAAAACTATAGTCCAAAATAATTTTTACAAACATTTTTACAGACATGTACACACATTTGAAAATCAGTTTGCAAAGGTTTTTCAAAACAGTATATACAGATTTTCAAAATATTTTTGCAATCAATTTTCTAACCATTTGCAAATCATTTTTCAAACATTTTATTTCACACAAAGAAAATAAATTTTTACAAACCACACATTTTTACAAAGGTTGAAAACATGTAACAAAATGCTTTCAAAATAGTTTTCAATAAATGTTCACAATACTTTTCACACTATTTTTCAAACATTTTGCAAAAAAAACATTTTCACCTGATTTATTAATCAGTAAATACAAAAGAATTTGAGGAATAATCCCATTTTTTTATTTATTAAGGGTTTTTTTATGAATTTTAAAGAATTATTAGTCATATTATTACGAAAGTACGAGTTATGGCTAAAGTATATACATAGTATATACGACCCCCCTATACTTAGCTTGAGCTATGTCCTCATAGATCAAAAAGACAAGAGAAGACATAACTCGTACTGAGTATAGACAAGTCTATGAATAAGAAATGAACGAATGAGAAGTTGACCGTCCCCCCTATACTTAGGATCAAGTAATCCTAAGTATAGCAGACTGTACACAAAGCAGGGAGGGTCAAGGGTGGGAATAAACAGCTGAACAAATCATGGGTGCACCCCCCTATACTTAGGACAAAGTACGTCCTAAGTACAGAAAACTGACACAAAGGGGCGACACCTTTTATTTAGATACAGAAGATAGGAAAGGAAAAGAAGAAAAGAAGAAAAGAAGAAAAGATAGATACAGATTGATAAAAAGATCGTGAAGAATATACACATCACTCCCCCTATACTTAGGGTGAGATATCCCTAAGTATAGGAAAGAAACAGGAGTGATGAAAAATGTGCAAGGAAAGAACAACTCGGTGTGTGCCCCCTTATACTTAGGACAAGGTACGTCCTAAGTGTAGGCACAAAGATATTGCGATAGATCTGGGCACACATAACATGCGGGAAAAAGAATGAAAAAGGCACACATATATACAAGCGGTGAAAAACTGGTAAAGTACAGGACGGTATCTGGTAAGCGACTACCGTGCTCTCGTCGTCGTCTCCCTGTGAGAACGAGTACGCGGTCAGAAGGTAAAAATACACCCGAATATGCAATCAAGTGGGTGTCAGCTACCGGGGTCAACAGATCGAAAGGATAGATATCGGGTCCGGTAGCATGAAGCAATCAATCGGCTCAAATGGTCAACATGAGGGAACAAAGCCGATACCGTAAGACCAAGAGGAAGAAAGAGCAATACAGACTCCTCCGGTCAAACATGGTCTCCGATAGATATGAAATAAAGCATATGAGACCGTGTGATGCACGGTGGTGATATAATCTGAAAGTCATAAGAATACACCGAACAACACAATATGTGGCTCACTCTTGCGAGGGTCATCAAGGTGAGCGGAATTAGAGAATAATCAGAAGACTTGGCTCCGTGCTCCAACAGAGAGGAGACACAACCAGGGAGAAATCCGAGTACATAAGTCAGAAGACCCGGCTTCGTGCTCCCCCAACTGGGAGACACCAGAAATGAAGCCGTGTACCTAGAAGATGATGTACTCTCCCGCAGATAACCCTCGGGGAGTAGTACATACTAGGCAATGAATAATCAGAACAGAAGCTCACCCTTCCGAGGGTCATCAAGGAGAGCGGGCTCAAAGGAGCCTGATCCATCAGACGGATCATAGAAATGGCCTTGGTAGGCGACAGATCGGCTACCAGCAGAAGAGACCGTCAAATCAAGAAAGTGTGGCAGCGTCCCGCAAATAACCCTCGGGGAGCGGGCTGCCAACTAGTCATGGGAATAGCAGATATCAGAAGCTCAGCCTTGCGAGGACCGTCAAGGCAAGCATACTCAAAGGAGTCCAATCAGATGGGTCCCATGATCCGCAGATCGGATAAGAAACTCAAGATGGGACCAAAATCATGCAGCAGACGATTCGGTTCCGTGCTCCGCAGATCGGAGACACAGTCAGCAGTGGGAACCGAGCGTAAAGAGAGTGTCGCAATCTCTCGCAGTTAGTCCTCGGAGAGTGGTGCAATCTAGGCAAGGAATAGTCAGAGAGTGCCTCTACCTTGCGAGGGTCGTCAAGGAGAGAGAAGAGCTCAAAGGAACTATATCCCGCAGACGGATCCATAGAGAATCTGGTCTCGGTAGACGACAGATCGGCTACCCGCAGAAGAGATCAACAAATCTAGAAATATGTCATAGTCTCCCGCAGATAACCCTCGGGGAGCTATGAACTATGCTTGGAATAATCAGAAAAGTGGAGCTCTGCCTTGCGAGGACCGTCAAGGAGAGCGGACTCAGATGAGTCAAATACATTGGCTTCGTGTACCAACAGGTCAGGTACACAATCACAGGGGGAGGCCAATCAAACATATCGTACGACTCGGTTTCGGGTCCCATCACAATGGCGACCCAAGTAGTGTATGAAACCGCAGTCCTAGAAATTGTCGCATTTTCCCGCAGATAGTCCTCGGGGGCAAATGCGAACTAGATCAATGAAGGTCACGAGAATGCTGGCATAAAATCTCAGGTCCTCGAAATACTATGAATCTATCAACCAACAGGAGGGCATAAGATCAGGGGAGGGAGAAAATCATCAGGCCAATCACAAAACATCCCTCAGGTCAATCCAGTAAGCTGAGATGGCACGAAAAGTAGTCAAGAATTCTCTAAGTGCCATGGTGGATCAAAGAGTCAGGAGATCAAGGACGACTTAATCAGGAAAATGAGAGATCATTTAGGATCCGCACACACTTATCAAGAAATCCAAAGTAGAATAATCCGTTAATCCTCAAAGATCAAGATGGGTGGAACCTCAAATAGATAGATCAATCAATGCTCATGATATCATCATCAACTCATCGCAGCACATCACATCCTTAATCCGGTGTGCGAGAACTAAAATTCCTCAATAATGCATCACACCTATGCTCTATGCATCAGCAAAAATCCTCAAGAAATCCATATGCATGTATCAAAGACAAATCCACCAGATCGATCTCAGCAGCCTCAACATCATGGGCCCGGCTTACACAAATAATCTTGTATAAATAATCCTCGATGCGGGCCTCATCAATATGCACAACATTCCCGAGTAAAGGGAGAGGTGATACGGGGTACACGAGGAGGATGGGTAAGAAGGGTACACAATGGAGTGGAGAAGATGATTGAGCGGGCGGGCCAATATCATGGGTGGTAGAAAGGTGATACAGAGGGAACGAGGAGGGCGGGTGATAAGATCGGTACATAGACAAATTAGGTGTTCCACACAAGGCGGGAACACCGTCAAAATTGCGGTCCGAAGAGGTCTCTCCTCGAATCCAGAGAAGATGGTACGATGGATACATAGAAGATGGTGAAGAATGCGGGAAACAAAGGACTTGGCGAAGAATGATTGAGCTCAAGCGCCAATATCATGACTCGATGCAAAATGAAGAGGTCTATTTATAAGAGAGATAGAGAGACTCAAAGATGAAAAATGCATGACTCACACGGACGGGACCGATGACTCTAATAATGAATGCAAAACACAACGGACTCCAAGTCACAATCAATACACAAGGCAAACCCTCAATTCACCTACTCGACCCAGTGAAGACTGTCAGATGACGGTCATTTATCTTTTTGGTTTTAGAGTTAGGTGAGAAGCACAAAGTTGTACAAACACTTAGGAGGCTTGATAGGATTTGGGCTCTACTCCTTAGCGTGTACGTGAGCACTTAAAACGCATACAATGAGGGGGTTGCTCTCCCCAAGACAAGGAATCCATTACGTTTTATTTTTAAGTTTAATAGAGTTAGCAGTCCCGATTTTTATTTAAGTTATCACTTTTTTTTTTTGGGTATTTTCAATGCACGTGCCTATCGAGGTTCCAATTTCCATTAAGCATCCTAGGTTGGCAAAAACAGAGGGAGAAGATCGGAAAAGCCATGCAAGTCGGAAATCAATGATGCATGCTAAGTAAGAAGACTTACAGTGCTTCCCAGCTCTCTCCATGCGGGATGCATAACGGAATTGAAACCTATGCTATATGCAAATGCAAGCCGAAGAAATCGCCCTAGGATAGTAACTGCTATTATCGTGAAGCACTACAAGCCGGTCGCTTATCCTTAACCTAAGAGTCCGGTCTTGGCTCACCCCTCCTCTTCTCGACACACTCGAGTTCAGGAGTAGCGCTTGATGGGGCTTGCTCACGGCACAGTGGTTAAGAGATAAATGAACCAACTGTTTAGATTTGACTAGGTCCAAAACGCACTATAGGTACATGCAAATATATTTAGGGTGTTTGGACCTAATCTATCGACAAGCAACTCCTAAGCTAGGGCTCATTCACACAAAATAATAAAAATAAAATAAAAACGAGAAAGCGTCAAAACCGTCGAGGCCCCCAAGGGAACAATCCCTCGGGCAATGGACCTCGGGAGTCGGAGTGCACCTGTGAGAGTCCTGTATTATTACAAAATTCTGAGTGTCACTCTCTCACATGAATATACATAATAAGATAAAGGAAATAAAATTCATGAAATAGAGACTGTCTTCCAAAATTCTCCTTCATCTGCTATCGATGCTCTCTCCTGTTGGCTTGGCATAGAAGAGCCAACACCGCCTCGCTTGGGTGCATAGGGCCTCCTAGGAGGTCCTCCTTCGCTTAGCGGTCCCTCGCATCAAAGACAAAAGAAAGAGATGGTCAGAGCAGTCAATCAATAATATCAAATAAAAATAAAATAAAAATCACACAGATAAACAAATGAAGGACATGAACAAAGAATCAAATAAATGAACAAATAACCACACAAAATCATACAAAATCCGTTGCCTCCCCGGCAACGGCGCCATTTGATGAATGGGAGTTTGCCGAGATCGTGTCTTTCCACAAGGCGGAGAGACAGTCGCTGAGTTGACCTCAGACAGACTCCCAAATCGATCAACAATTAACCCACAATAAATATATGCAATGAATATCCAAAAATGTGGAGTTAAAATTTATTATAACTCTACATGCAAATGTGTATAGGTGTAAGTACAGGTAGAGGTCGAACACTGGGAGGCGAAGGGATTGTATGTTAGGCATCATTTATTCGATCCATCATTCATGTCCTTTTATTGTTTTTGTGGGTTTTGTAATTTTTTTTATATTTTTGTTTTTATAATTTTTATTTTGTTTTTTATATTTTCTATATTTTTATTATTATTATTTTTTATATTTTTATTTATATAATTATATATATATATAAAGAGATGGATATATAAGAAGAGAGAGAGGGGAATAATATAGTATATGTAAATATAGATACAAATACTTAAAATATATATAGATATATATATTTTTTTTTGCTTTTTAATATTTTTCTAATTTTTTTTTGGTTCATATTTTTTTTTAATTTCAAAAGTGTCCACCATATTGGACTAAATAATTAGCCGATTGTAATTTGGGTTTTAAAAATTATAAAATAAACTCCAAGATTACCCAAATTAATTTTAATACATTAATAATAATATATAGATAATTATAAAAGAGAAAAATATATTTTTGGGGTTTTCAAGGATTTTTTTTTATTTTTTTTGTTGGATTTTGGAGCTTTCTGATTTTTTTAATTTTCTTTTTCATATTTTTAGGGTTTTTTTTTATTTTCTGGACTCAATATATATATAAATATATCATATATAATTTTTTTGGAATTTTTCAAAAACATTTTCGAATTTTTTTTTGTATTTTTAAACTTAGACAGTGCAAAAATGGCTTCTATTTCATTTTTAATAATTAGGAAAAATGCAAAAAATGCAAACTAAAATATGGGCGTGAACAAGCATGGCATGGAGCATCTACCCTAATTTTTGTGAATTTTTAGAAGCCATGTAGGTATTTTTAATAAATAGATAAAGAGACAAAATTAAAATAGCCTGGCAGGGGTATTTTTGCAAATAAAATAAGTTACAGGGGCATCCGTGCAAAAATACAACAGAAATGAACATTTATTTTAATTTTTAGAATGATTTTACAATATACAAAAACCGCCAGGGTATACATGCAAAATTTCACGCGCCTCACGTGGGACTGCACGTGAGGCGCGGAAGGACCTGAATGTAATTTCAAGAAACTCAGGGTCCTTTCTGCAAAATTTACAATTTATTTATAACGTGCAAAAATATTTACAGAATTAAATAATAACTACAAAAAAGGCGGGGGCTGGATATGCAAATTACCCCCAAAAGGCGCTCGATTGAACGGCTGATATGCATGACTTGAACACGTGGCGCCTCCACGTTTGCCGATGACGCTTCGCCGATTGACGCCTGAGATTAGATCTCTCGCGAGATCTGACGGTGACTGCCTCGCCCCATCGGACGGCTCTGATCAAAACTGGGCCTTCGTCTTCATCCAACGGCGGAGAGGACGCGTGGAAGAACAGGGAAGAAGCTTCGCCGAGGCGAGCTTCCTTCGCCTGGATCTCGCTCCTCCGCCGGTCATCTTTGCTCCTGAAGGTCCCGTTCGCTTCCTGGAAGGTGTCTCTAGCTGCTGGAGGTCTTGAATCGGCCGGAGGTACCCTGGAGTGTCGCAACGAGCTCGGTGAAGAAATGGGGCTCCAGGTACCTCCGCCCGCTTGAAACTCGACTCCTGGTGTCTTTCTTCGCACCTAACCTGCACAGGAAGGTAGAGGGGCTCGAGGGCGTCTCCCTCGACCCGGGGTTTGAAGCTGACAGCACAGGGATGAAGGTGGGCGAAGAAGCTCCGGCGAAGGGTGGTGGAGGAGCTTCGATTCGCGGATTCAGAAGCGAATCCGGTTGGACAAGGTGGCTGGGATATGGAGAAGGCGTAGGGGAATGAAATGGCAGTGGAAGGTGGTCGGAGCACAGTCGGAAGCACAGTGAAAAGCTCGCCGGAGCGTAGCTCCGGCGAACTACGAATCGCCTAAATTACGCTAAACTACAGATCTAAATGTGAAATAAAATGCGAGAATGAAATGCATAAATGAAAAACTACCTAAAAATGATAAAAGCGCAGCTCTTATACCTGGGGGCCGCCAGGGAGCAGGACGGACGCCGGAGCTCCGCCGCGACAAAATTTCTTCCTCCTCCGGCCGATTCACAGTGCTAAGGAGCTCCTCCTGTCACAAGGGCTCATCTAGGACTGGATTCAAGGTGTTTTGGGGGATGTAAGTTGGCCAAATTCGGCCAAGGAGGAGGGGGAACTTATTTATAAACATGAGTATGTGCCCTTATTGACTGGTAAATAATAAGGAATCGGTGATATATACATTAGATCTAACATGGGGGCGTGTATGTACAATGTACCATGAGCATTTCTTATGAAGGAAGCAAAGGCGATCGATGGACGGGGCGGCCGGGAAAAAGGGGAGAAGATGGGGGGTCTGACAGATCTGACGGGCTGGAGGCTGATTTATTTTTCAAACATAACGAGAGCCCTTATTGACCGGCCAATATTAAGGAATCCAAGCTATATACAAGGGAAACAAGCTATGGGCGTGTATAAGGGTTGCATTGGGAGCAATTTCCGTGAAGGGACCGATGTCATTGGAGCGACGGGTCGATTGGGAAAATTTGGAGAAAACGCCATGTCTGACAGATTTGACGGGCTGCAGGCTGAGGGGACAGTTGACCGCGGTCAACATTGGCAGGGCTGTGATTGGTCCATGTCAGCCTGAATTTGACTCTTTATTTTAACCTAATAAATGAATTAATTAGATTTTGCTTATAAAATAGAAAATGTTTATAAATTAATGTAGTATTTATTTATGATTTTTATTTATTTTTTTGAAGTATTTTATTACGGTTTTATTAAAATAATGTGTATATGTATGTATTTACATGTATTCTTGTGTATTTTATTTTTAGTTTATTTATTTTATTTTATTATTTTAGTTTCTTATTTTATAATTTTATAACTAATTTTTGTGAGTATACATGTATTTTTATTTAATTTTTATGAGTCTATTTACATTTTTAGATAAATAAGTATATGTATATGTAAATATACTTATAGGTATTTTATCTGTATATTATATACATTTTATTTATTAAATGAACTTTATTAATTTTTATTATGGATTTGTATTTTTAATAAGATATATATAATATGTACATGATTACAAAAATATAAATGAATAAAGAATAAAAATCCCTTTTATTTATGTACATGAGGTAGTATAGGTATTTTGTCTATGTATTACATATAGACTTATTTTTATTTTACAAATTCTTTTTGGGTTTCCTTTTAATGTTAATATGCACATGATTTATATACATTATTTACAAGATTCTAAAAATATAAATTTATAAAAATAATAAATAGTAAATAAAATGAATATTTTAATCAGGTATTATGTACAAGAAGGGCCAAAAACCTAACTTCCACAGATGGACTCCAAAAATTATGAAACCAATTTTATAAAATAGTTTATGAAATGCTATATACAATTAAAGGTGAGTTTGGGTGATTTGGAGTTTTTATTTGTAAGATATGGGTCTGTGAAGTTGAGATTTTTGCTTTTTATTTTGTGTATAAAATGTACACTGTATATTATTTTCACATAAACTCAATTTTGTATTTTTATTTACATTATTATCTACAACTTTCATGTACAAAAGATTTTAATTTGATGAATAAATAATTCTTTACAAAATAGGTGTCAAAAATGCATAAATGAATGAATAAATAAATGAGGTATTTATTGTATTATTGGCCCTTATCTCCCCCTACTTTATTCCTTGTCGACCAATTCCATTCTGGACTTGGTCTCGGGGTTAGGGTCATAAAATATTTGCAATATTTTATTCCTTTTTCTTTTCTTCTCTTTATTCTATAATTTTGGCATTTAAAAACCTTATTTAATGTACAATAAATACAAGAAACAATGGATGCTATTATATACAAATTAATGCTATTTACATGCATTTGCTGGGGTTTTTAAGGCCAAAATGATAGAATAAAGGTGATGAAATGGAGATTCATCAACGGCCACGATCACGCGAGCCTCAATTAATCACAAACGCTCAAATCAAATCGGTATAAATATTACGCCCAGACCCTTGACACTTCTAGAATCTAAAGTCACTCCAAAAGATTTGCTTTATTACACTTAGGTCCCCACACGGGGACCTAAGTGTAATATTCCACGTACTTTTCTTGCAAATAGGTCCTTGACTAGGGACCTATTTGAAAGAAGCTTCTATATTTTATGTATTTTACTTGTATTTTTTTACACTAGAAAATGAACACTTGTGGACCTTGAACATTATTCTAGTATCGTATTTTGTTCTACGTTTTATTCAAGTCGATTTTCAAAGATTTTATCGCTATTTCATCGACAATTTTTTCTTTTTGACTCCGTTTTGAGTCTGTTTTGGGACCTTTTGGAGACCGTTACTCGAGCGATTTTTCTACTCTATGGTATTAACTATATCATCTATATTTTCACATACTATATCGGAGATAAATTGTTTGCAAAATTATCCTTTTAAAACTAAATAAAAAATAAAATAAAATAAAACAACTTCAAAATAAAAAATCAATGAAAAGATTTTCTCGCTTTCTCGATTTATTCGAGAATAAATAAAAATCACAAAAATATTCTTTTTCTCAAAAACTCTAGTATTGTAATTCTCCATCCTTTTTTTCGACCAAGGCACACATACCTGGATATATAAATAGTGTAGATAAAATAGGAGAGAAGCTGGTTCACTTTTCTCTCTCTCCTATTTTATTGAATTTTGTTTGTATCAATTAGGGTTTTATTTTGAGCAATTTTTCAACACCAACATAGATTTATCGCTCGCAAAACCCTAGTTGTCAAGCTACAACAACTTGTTCATTATTTTTCTCCTTCTTGTCACCACCATTCTTATTATCTCTCTTGAATTGAAAGCAATATTTCTTGATGTGTTATATCTTCTTGCAATAGTGGCACTCTATATTCTGATATCTGGATTTGCTCCTACTATTATCTCTGCCCATATCAGTCTTGATCTGCTCCTCCTCTTATTCTTTGTGACAAGAATATCTGATTGTGAAGATCTTCCATGGATTTTTATCTGCATCTCCTTATTGAGAATGCTAGAATTTACAACCTCCAATGAAACAACCACGTTAACTGCAGAGTTAGTAAGTGAGACTTTAAAAGTCTCCCATGTATCTGATAGAGTAGCAAGCAATAATTGTCCCAACATCTCATCTTAAAATTTTAATCCCATGCTCGTCAACTGACTTGTAATTCCTTGAAATTCATTTAGAAAATCTAACATAGAGCTACCCTCATTGAACCTCAAGTTCGCCAATCTATTGAGAAGAACAATTTGTTAATTCCCGTCTTGGAGGGTAAAGATTTTCAAACTTCAACCACAAGCTTCTAGCGTGACTTTCATCTTGGATTGGGTTATGGACATTCTCATCAACAAACTATCTTATAAAGCCGCAAACTTGCTCATGTTTGAATTCCCATTCCTCATCGGTTATGGATTCGAGCTTCTGCGTGGAGAACACCGAAAGATACATAGCCTTCACATATAAAAGATCCTTCATCTTGTTCTTCCACAAATTGTAATTAGTCCCATTAGGACTAATAATTCAGCTCGAAACAAACTCCATCTTGTAATCTTCTATAAACCTTGCTCTGATACCACTTGTTGAGAACAAATTCCTCGTATATATTGAATCACGAAAAAATTATCGAAGTTGATAATCGAATCCTGCACGGTATATCAACAACAACTACAGAAGAAAAATTCAACCACGAAAAATCAATCACAGATGCGCGGAGAAATTTTATTGCGGAAAACCCTCAATGTGAGGGAAAAATCCCGGGGATGATCGCAACCCAAAACCAAGCACTATAACTGAAATAATCTCTCATGAGGAGCTTACAGAATGTTGACCCTCTACACGGTGGTACAAATCACCAAATAATAGAAAATAATAGAGAGAAAAAATATCATCAAAACGTTGAGCCAGTTGTCAAACTATAGGGAAGAGTGCTGGAGAAGAACTGCTCCAAGGTTACTCCCTCCAAACTTCGCGCCAACCACAAATCTTCTTTCTTCTTCCTCTCTCTCTTATTTCATTCTTGTGCTAGGAGATCTTGTGTTGAGATGATCCTGATATGCATCCCATACCCCCTATTTATTCTCCATGGAGATGAGCAAATAAGGAAACATGAATTCCTACTTCAAGTAGGGTTAGCAAATGATGACCCCTAATCTTAAAAGGTAATTGATATCATACTCTAATTAGTAATTGATTTTTTTCTTTTCCAAATAGGACTACCAATATCCTATATATATGAACTAGGTTCTCACAAGGAGGGGAACCCATCCAACGCCTTCCTCTTCCACTCTCTCTCTTTCTTTCTTTACTCTCGCATGATGATGCCCTACTCCTCATCTAACAAGACAAGCACGACATGGAGGAGCCGCCTAATGAGACGAAGATGACACGAGAAACAAGGTTGTGCATGGAGGTGTGGTCGAACTTGTGGGATGAGGAGGAGGCAATGTCGATGCGGGCATCGTCATTCTGTCGTACCGATGTTTCCCTTATCCATTTTCTCCAATGGAGGGCCACGGTGAAGACGACCTCCTCCGCCCCATCTCCACCCAACACCATGAGCTCGTCGCCGCCTCCGCCGCCAAGTCTGATCTCGACTTTGCCTTCCGCCTCCAACTTCAGGAGTCCATCGTCGTCTCCATCTCCTCTGGCGTACCAAACCCCCACCCCCCTCTACCCCTCGACTCCAACATCGACTCTGACCCCAACCACCCCCACCTCCACCTCAAATCTGTAGATCTCCAACGTTTCATCCAAGAGCACCATGATACCAGTCGCTGCCCCACTGAGATGTCATGCGTCGTCGAGGACCTCTGCATTCGTGCACACGACATCCTATTTGGCTCTGGAGATGGAGCGGCAGAGGTAGTCGCTTTGGGAGGAGGCCAACTGCCTTAGCGTTGCAGCATCTGGGAGGCGAGCGGAACCCATCGACGACGAAAGAGAGTGAAGGGGTGGTGCCATCTTCGTTTGCAAGAGGAAGGGAATGAGGAGAGAGGAGGAGGATGCCAACATTGTGGTTGCCGATGTCGGCACTCCAATGGCATCTTTTGTAAATTCCTAAACAAAGATGGTCATATGCACCTCTTTTTAATAGAATCCATTTAACTTTAACAGAGAAATTGGTGGGAGTTAAATAGAGGGTTTGTGAGGTAAAGGTTGGTAAATTTACATAGTCTAGGGAGGAATGCTGATGTTTCAAAAATCGAGAATGTATTTTACAAAGTTTATAAGATTTGTGGCATAAATATCCTTTTATATTTTGGTGATCGAGCAGCAATATGCTTAGTATCCAAATGAACACTGCTATTGTCAACTACTTTTTATTGCAAATTTTTGTCCCGACAAAAAAATCAAGTCAAATTGCTGACACTAAGTAATGAATAAATGCAGATGCGGGCATTGTACCGAGACATCCTAGTCCTTGGGATTTATATGTAATTATAAATCACAGAAATTCCAGTTGACTGCCGACCTCGGAGGAAAAAAAATTAACGCGCCTCCAATTGACTACGCGCATTATATTCCCCATAATTGCTAAAAATGGTCTTCGACAATTGAATACTCTATAAATACTAATTCCATTGGTCAACCAAAGCGCGGATAAAGTACATGGGGACATAATATAGAGATTAGATATGGCAATTTGGTATCCCAACTTGCATGCAGGTTGTGGTGATATCTATGGAAGTTATGCCTATCCGCTCATTGTTCATCGCAACAACGGGCATTATATGTGCGTCGAGTTCGTCGTTTGATTTGACAGCTCCAAAGCCGCATAATAATGTACGGAATTGTATAATCCATAAGCTTATGTTTGACAAATATTTTAATTCATGTCTGAACGCAAACTCAGTCTGTCGTCTCGGCAGTCTTAATTATGCTCGGTTCTCAACTAGATTTCTAGAGAAGTTCCTGTGCTGTTCTCTTACTGCAACGCTAGTCTTTCTTCTTTGTTTCATTTTTGGACTGAAGCTCATGTGTATCCCCGGTCAAATACTAAATTGTCAATATTTTTACGCACCCGTTTTAATTAAGCTGCAGACCATTTGACCCAATAAAAAATGTCTACGCTGTAGATAACTTGAGTCAATAAAAAATGTCAACGACTTTTTAATTGATTGGCATATTTCGTATGGCCGCACAGATACCTAAGGCTTGTTCGGTTGTCCGATTATTCAGGGGCATCCTAGCATAACGTCAGCTCTAACCATGTCGGAATTAGTTATACGGATCACCCAATTTCTTTGTTATAATTTTTTTTAACCATGTTCAAATAAAAATTTAGTATAAAAATATAATATAATCATAACAAAAAAAGTTAATATAACATATAATCAATATGACACAAAGGGGGTCGCAGTGACTAGGCCCGGGCGACTGTTTTTCAAAAACACAGGTCTCCGCAAAGTCGTAAGATCATGTATGGGGGCTGACGCCTGCCCAGTGCCGGAAGGTCAAGAAAGTCGGTGACCTGATGACAGGGGAGCCGGCGACCGAAGCCCCGGTGAACGGCGGCCGTAACTATAACGGTCCTAAGGTAGCGAAATTCCTTGTCGGGTAAGTTCTGACCCGCACGAAAGGCGTAACGATCTGGGCACTGTCTCGGAGAGAGGCTCGGTGAAATAGACATGTCTGTGAAGATGCATCATGTCACATTTATCATTCCAACCCTCTTCAACGATCCTAACCATCCAAAAAACTACTATTCATATGAGGATACACCAACCAAACCCAACCCAACCCAACCCAACCATGTTATCAAACAGGCCGCTAGAGTAGGCTTTTTCATGTGATTATTTATGCTAGACCATATTGGTAAGATATTGAACAATTCATATTTCTACACATCATTGCAGAGAATCATAACTAGATGCAAGATGGACTGATTAATATTTAACATGCAACGGTCCGTTTCCTAAATGGATTGAATTTGTCTAATCTCTTTTCAAAGGATTAGTAAGATTGTCTTTTATTAATACTAGATGTTTTGATGGAGGAACATTTTGAGAATATAATTGGCGTAGAGTTGGAAGGGAGTAATCTCCTTTCAGCGAATCAATAAGATGATTGATTCTTTATGAATAACAAATAATTTGATGGAGGTGACAACAATAGTGAGGGGTAAGGGAGAGTGGGAGTGAAAGGGAGAGGGAGAAGGGTGTTTTTATAGAGTCGAGAGAGCGAGATGGAGGAGTCAAAAGTGAGAGAACATGCTTGGGTCGCATTCTAAGCTTCCATGGTGGTTGTCATTGTTTCCTTATGTACATTCTACTAGATTCTACCTCTTACCTTCCAACAATCACCGGCCATATATGGTTAATGGTAAAGAAAAGGAAAATCTTAGTGTGATAGAAAGTAACAAACGTGAATCATTTGTTATGTTGCTTGTAGAGAAAAATAAAGAACGGATGGATGGAATTTTATTTAGGGGCAGGATTTCTTATATAGTATGAAAATCTAAATGGACATAAAAGAAGTACGTAAAAGTCCTCAACATGACTCTAAAATACAGAATGGTTACAAATATAAATAGTTAAATAGAAATGGAGTTTAAATGTAAAATTTATAGATGGCTAGAATAACCTATCAACAACAACGCTCTCTCTCAAGTTGGAGCATATTGGTCGATCATCCCCAACTTGAGGGTGATAAGTTAGTAATTATATATGTTTATTTGCAAGCGCTTTTATAAATATAACGGTAAGATGGAGCTCTATATAAATGTAATAAATGGTAATATTCTCTTCTCCTATTGCATTTCAAATAGAATGGCAGTCCGCTTCAATATGCATATCCACTCATGAAAGACATGATTGGTGACAATGTAAGTAGCAACCTTATTATCACAATAGATAAGAATTGGCATGCGGAAAGCAACCGAAGTTCTTGTAGAAGAGAGACGAGTCATGTAACCTCATATAAGTCTTGAGCCATAGCTCTATATTTTGTTTTAACACTTGATCTTGAGATCATTGTATGCTTCTTGTTGTACCATGTGGCAAGGTTTCCACCAATAAACATAACAAAATCATTGGTGTATCACCTACCCTTAAAAGAACTCGCATAGTGAATATCTACATAAGATGTAATGCTAATGTGTTATTGTGCCCATTGGTCCCATAGAAAAATCCTTTTAGGGGGGGTTCTTGAGATTTTGAAGAATTAGAAGAACTTCTTCCCAATGTCTATAATGTGGCTACTCCATGTATTGATTGGTTCTTCTCATAATATCAAATCTACTGACAATAAAATATATAAATTTTATGCATTAAGATTATGTAATATATGGTATCATTAAACTTGGGATTGGTGGAAGTAACATGTCTTTATGATTAATCCAGAATGGATGATGGTTTAAAACCAATTAAACTAGCATATGTAAGATTATCCAAATATTACTACCTATGTGATAAATGTAATACTTATATCATGTCGATTCCTAAAAAATACCGAAGATGGCCAAGGTCCTTGATGACAAATACCTTTCGAAGGAATGCCTTCACCTCAATAATAG
Organism: Ottelia alismoides; assembly: GCA_037367405.1. Taxonomy (NCBI): domain Eukaryota; kingdom Viridiplantae; phylum Streptophyta; class Magnoliopsida; order Alismatales; family Hydrocharitaceae; genus Ottelia; species Ottelia alismoides. Next base: position 519,527 of record JAZKJV010001895.1, on the reverse strand, counting down.
ATATAAATGCTAGGGTTTAGGTCATAACACATCACGGAAGTGTGAAGATCACATCACATGCGATCAAGAACAATTAGTCATACTAGTTGCAAGGGACAGTGAAAATTAATTACTTCTTAACAAAGATGAAATCACAAAAAATGGGAACATTTCTCATATTATTTTATCAAGATCACAACTGTATATTAGGATTACCTCTTGAAGTATGTTTGAAAAGAGACCTCATGTCTCCTATCCGATACAATGACGGATGCACCTGCGGGGCATGGATAAGACACGTTCATCCCACAATCCTAGTTGACAATCCAAGTATGAAACATCTTGATTTTATCTCATGAAATCCATAGCCTTACTAATGAGTACAGAGCACCGAATAAGAAAGAGATCCACGAGTAATCGATCCCGCAGCACAACGACAGCATGATGATGATGATGTTCCCAATAACCACATAGTGGATGATGACTAGAGTTGAGTTAGAGAATCTCTTAGACGTGTATGAGAAGAAGAGACATAGAGAGATTTATTTCTTTCAACTTGTGAAAGAGAAAGAGCTAGGGCTAGCCTTTCTTTTATAACAAATTGGATGATGGAGATTAACTCCTAATTGAAATAAATGGCCATGATTTCATTGCAAAAAAATTCAATAATAATTAATTTAAAAGAAAATAAATGTGTTGAAAAATATTCAACAAATGTAAATCCAATTAAATCAATTCATATGGGAAATATGGAAAGGCGTAGAGCCTCCTTCTGTATCTAGGGTGGAAGACCATTAGATTTCATCATTGTATTTTCTATTAAGATCACATCAACTTAGAATATTTCCAATATGCAATCATCTCATACACTGGAAGACTTTGATTAAGCATGGGGTTCTAACTCTTTCTTGATTGTCTTCTTCGATGTTAAATCAATAGATTTCTCAGTCGACTATAGGGAAACAATATCAATCAAATGCCTTCCAAAGATATATATATATATTTATAATTCTAAATTCCTGTCTTATTCATAAGCAAGAAGACCATGCATGGGATTTGATGTGACCCAAATAACTTATGAGTGAGATACGTCTCCTGGTTCATAGAGTATGGACCTATATGATTACTTCAAGAGATCATAAATCTCGTATCTTCTCATATTCAACCCTGCATGTCGGTCTATAGAAGATGAGGTCATCAACCAATTCGTCTGTAAAATGAACATACTCGGACATATGGATGTATATTTATCTATAATTAAAAGATGTGCGCATATTTGTGATAGTATACTATTCGGAGTTTATCGATCTCATCAAGTCAACTCTTTGGCTTAACTAATCTAGTACCAATGAATCTCTATTCCTATGAGAGGAAATCCAGCAAGAGGTAAGTCGAAAATCTAATTTTAGAGGAAGATCACCATCTCTTCTTAGATTGTAGATAGTAGATAGTTCTTGAATGTCACTTGACGATGCCTGTTGTGTCCTTGACCTAACTTTTTAGATCTACAACCTCGCATCAGTCTCTATGATCTACTTTAAATCAACAATTACCTGATATCAAGATGACCATGGTAGATACCCATAATTGTACTAAGAGACTATTCATTAACTGTAAACACAAACATTTAAGTAAATGAAGAAATAAAAAAATTTTATATCATTAATGGGATACCAAAGGCTTATTTGTCCAATACCATGTGCTTTAAAATAAATCATGAGCAATTTTGTCTTTTAATTTTAATTAACTCCTTGCTTCACATTATGCCAAAACTCCACGTACATTAGATTCATCATTAAAATATTTATTTTAGATAATTTTAGTTTGCAAAAACATTGAGTTATTAATTATTAGAATACATTTTCTAAAAATTAACATATTTTAATAAAGAATTTATTTTAAAAACATATTTTGGCTAAATTCCCAAAAAATACAGTAGGAATTTTTTCTTTATATTGATTATTGGACCAAGTTTATTTAATTTTGCATTTTATTTAAGTAAAAATATACATAAGAAACTAAGAAGAATGTTCATTTTTCTACATGCATATTAGTTTATAAAAATATAAAAATGCATTTCATCCGGTATCAATTATTCCCAAACTAGGAAAAAACATCAATTTACGATAATATGATCTTTAGGTAATTTCAATATTTTTAGGAAGTTAATGAAGGGAGGATTTTAGGCCTCATAAATCACGTAATGACGTATATCATGTCATATTCGATCAAACAAATAGATTCATCATATGAATCTAGATAGTAGTGGAGTTTAAAGAATAAAACAAAGATAAAATCATATGGATTGGGAACCATTCCCAATCTATTTCATTAATTCACATGAGTATAAATATACCTCTTAAAGCGTGTTTGTGATCCTCTAGCCTTAAAAACAATATACCTCCTGTCTATGTCCGAACTGAAAGAGACAACGCATGTGGGTGCATGGATAAATCACATAACTCCCACAATCTAGAGAAATGATCCAACCCTCATCATTGTCAACCTTGGGATAGGGGACATCCTTAATCTAGGAGAGAGAGAGAGACAACCTAGAGAGAGAGAGAGATATTGCTTTTTTCCGTATTCCAACTATTATAGAGAAAGACATGTGACAACCCTCCTTTTATAAAAAAATGAACTGTTAAGTTGCAATCCTAATTAATTAATCTAAGGCCAGGATAGAGGAGGTAACAAACTCTACATGGATTATGATAGATAAATAATTATGAATTTAATGATCCTATTATCAAAAATAAAAAAGTAAACAAATAGAAAATTATAAAATAAAAGAGAGAGATAATTCCAGATTCTTGAAGGAGTGGAATTATCCCTACATTTTTATTTATATTAATGTCGGTAAATTAGCTCAAATAAATTATCCATTTATTTAAATAATTTCTAACATTTATAAATCAAACCATTGATAAAAATGAATCATATTCATTAGTCCATAATATAATGTAAATCATATTTACATTTATATTGGAATGTGAATCCAATTAACATAAACAATATAATTTGTGAATCCAATTCACAAATAAGTCTCCAAATAATAATGTGGATCGTATCCGGACTATTATAAGAAATTATTTTGGATATCACTATCCACATTAGTTTTATCGTGGATAATTAAAACCAATTTATTTATCCCAATATTCTCTCTTGTCCTAATAATTAGAACTTGTTTCTTTAGGACTGATCCATGAACTTTTTCGTGGATAGTGTGCATTCTCTACACATACTTGGAGATAGGGCGATAGTAATTATATAATCCATGTGGATAAACTTAGATGTTTAGATTCAATCTTATATCCGGATCTTATAGAACTGTTAGTATTGTTTGATTATATTAGACAATGTGTCTTATATTCTCATTGTACTTGAATCTCATTCATAATAATGTCCAACATTTGAACTAAGATTGTATAACTAGTTTACTAAGAAAAGTCACGAAAATCCAAACCTCTTTCCTCACTCTCTCAAAATGGATGTGTCCTGGTAAACAATTAATTTAAGATCACGTCACCCTCGAGTATTACAAATAGCCATACAACGTATATACTAGAAGATTGTGATTAAACCTAAAGTTCTGAACTCATTTGAATTGCGTTCTTCAAAGTTTTATAAATAAGTTTCTCATTTGATCATTGGAAGATGGTATCGATCATATAGTTTCCAAAATCATATATCATACTAATAAATCCCGTTTTAATTCCAAAATAAGACGAACGTTGATGGAATTTGATTTATGTTACTATCTCAAGAGTGAGCTCATGTTTTCATCTTCAGTAATGAACCTATATGATCACTTTAAGAGATCGAATCACCTATATGTTGTTATGTGCACACCAACTCGCCTATATATAGATCTTGATTAAGTCATCAACTTAAGAGTTTATCAAATATACATACTCTGACATATAGTGATGCATTAATTGATTAAGGATTGCCATCTCCTTCTTATGTCGGAGATCCTTTATTTATAATAACTTAACGATGCGATTGATTCCTCAATCTAATTCTTTAGATATTCAATACAACACTAACCTCTATTATCCAACAATTGGACCAACAACTGTATGATCTCAAGATGGGCAACGAACCCTATTTTCTATAGAGGGATCCTACGAGTTCATGTATATTATAATCTCAGAAAGGGAGTACAAATCATTAATCTCTATTTATAAGTAGTTTACAATAACATTTATAAAAAAATAGTTTGCAAGGGGCTTACATGCTAGCAATCTCCAACTAGCCCTCAAAACTATTCATGCACAATCTATAAACCCAAACTAAATACATGTTGATCGAAAACCTTTTATGGTAAAGGTTAGACAAGGGGATCGTCAATGTTGTCAGCAGAAGAAACTTTGGTGATTATGATGTCATCACACTTCTGTATCTCCTGGATGAAGTGATATTTTCTCTCCACATGCTTTCTTTTGGTGCCACATGGTCTCCTTTACCAGAGCAATGGTTCATGTGTTATCACAGAGTAACATGAAGGGAGTCTCTAAGGAATCTATGCCAAGCTCCAAGATGAACATGCAAAACCACACCACCTTCGTTGTAGTATCCCAACGGCAATGCATTCAGCTTCTTTTGTTGAGTCGGTGATGAATCTCAGATTCATCATCTTTAATTCCACTAAGTATGCCTCTATCTTAAACTATTCAATTAACATAGCAACTAATAAATTAAATTTAACATTAACACCTTGTAAATAAATATGGTCAATTAATGTACATAAACAAATACATATTACTTAACATTTAAGACACTTTTTTTATGTTTCTTATTATTGAAAATATAAATAAAAATTAGTTTAATATTGTAGATAATATATTGTACATTATTAAGTATTAAAAAATGCCAAAACAAAAAAAATAAAAAATATTTTTATTATAAAAAATACTAATAAAAATATTATGTATAAATGATGTATTTTAACTCTGAGTGTAAAGTTGTCGATCTTGAAAAGATACACAACTTTCATGTACAACACTTTATATTTTGAGTCTAATTACTATTTTGTTTTGATGTTATAAGACTTATACATTTCTTTATTTTATGATTGGGCCACAGAGCCCAATCGTAAGCTTACACCCAACCAAACCTTTATAAGTTGCCATCTCTCTTTGTGATCGTCTGATTGTTTATTTAGATAGCATATATTAAATCAACACTCTGCTTTGACCAGAGTTGCTTGACAAGTTAATCAAGCGGTTCCATCTTACTCGTACGTATATATATTACATATATATACTTCATCCATAGCTCGTACTTTGAAATGTTATCTTGGGATAAGGGTATGGGATTTTGAAATTGATTTTGTAAAATCATATGTAAAACCTTTTGAAAAATTTTATACATATGTGACATTTTTTTCTTAAAATATTTTACATATTTTTTTTAAAAGGGTATAAATTATTTTGACACACATTATTTTTGTATGCCTACAAAAGTATCTAAAAAAAGGAAAAATGAAACAAAAAATATAGCTAATAAATGGTTTTATCCCTGATATTTTCACATCACACAAGACTTGTGTAGTTCATGATACTTAATTTAGAGTGACGCTTGATTCAGAGTCACCATTCTTCATTATTAGAGTCTAAAGACTTAATAAACTTAACTCCCTAGTTTGGAAGATATGCATGCTATTTGGCATGTAGAATCTCTATTCTCAAAAGAATATACCATCACTTCACTTGCACGATTGCGTACATATTGTGATGAATCAATGTTTTGCCTAAGGCACTTGGCTGAGAAGTTTGAGTTTGGACCTGATTTAATGATGCTCGAGGATGGGATAAGATTAAGGATTGCTTCATGAACCTTGAGTGTCAGAACTTTAGCCAGTATAAGAACAAGGTTCTTACACTATCTTGATTTAAACCTAATGCCGGTGCATGTAAAACTATTAAATTATTGATCAGTATGGGCCAACTTGGTTTACACAATGGAGCCAACTAAAAAGAAAAGAGAAAAGAAAAGTAATGAAAAGAAAGCTCATACACTCAAAGATAAATTCCAAGAGCTTGTAGCGAGCACTCCCAACCTTTCAAAAGTATCCACTTGGACCAAATTAATTAGGCCTTGTGATTCAGACGAGCGTGATAAAAGAGTTCTACACCGTTAGTGTAATAGTTTGGGTATTGATGGTATTATAAATACTTAATAGAGACACACCCCGATGTATCCCAGAAAAACAAGTGTAGACAACTCAAAATTCTTGAGGGGCGTACTGATTAACATCAAAATTACAAGTGTGTGTTAATATTGCAATCGATAGATCTTTATTCCAATAGAAGAGAAAAGAAATGACACAAACCTATATCCTCATACATGGCCATTTCATTCGATATTTTTCAGTCTGACAACTAAAGAAGCGGTGGAATGAAGTAGTACTCTATTTATTGTCTATAGTTGATGGTTGGGTCCTAAAGGAAGATCTTTTAAAGTAGAATCTTGGACGAAGATTTGATTCTACACTTGTAAATTTGATCCACACTAAATATTATATCTCTTACATGTATAGGTATATACATAGAGTTTGATAGTTGGGGATGTTTATTTCCTTTTGACTAAGATTTGGTTCAAACCTAGAGTTTTAGAGTCATATGAAACTCGTATCCTAAATGACAAGTCTAGTATCTCACATGCACAAATATGGATTCAACTAACTTATTCATTCTTTATTTACTTGAGGATGAGCAAAGTTTAAGTATATGAGGGTGATGAATCTCAAATTCATCATTTTTAATTCCCTTGACAATCCCTCTATCTTAAACTATTTAATTAACATAAACAATAAATTAATTGAATTTAACATTTAACATATCATAATTAAATAAGGTTAATTAATGAATATAAACAAATATAAATTATTTGTGTTTAAGAGTCTCATACATTGTAGATTACTAATTATATAAAATTACCACAAATAACAGAATAAATAAAAAAATATTTTTATATATTAAAATATTTACAAAAATATTAAGTATGTATATATGATGTATTTTGACTTTGGGTTTTAAATAAAAATTGTAGATCTTGAAAAGATGCACAACTTTCATGTAGAACACTTTATATTTTGATTCCAATTATTAATTTATTTTGATTTTATAAGATTTTATTCATTTTTTTCTTATTGGGCCACATGGCCCAATCCTAAGCTTACATCTGTCCGACCCTTATAAGTCCCTGTCTCTCTTTGTGGTTGTGTGATTGTTTGACCAGACAACATAGATTTAATCAACCCCGTTTCAACCAAAGATGCTTAATAATGTTAATAAAGCAATTTCTACTTATTCACATGTATATGCTGCATATATACTTCATCCATAGCTTTTACTTTAAAATTTTTTCATGGGATAGTGGTATGGGAATTTCAAATGATTTTGTAAAATCATATGTTATACATTTTAAAAAAATTTATGCATATGTGACATTTTTTCTAAATTTTTTAATATATTATTTACAAAAGGGAACAAATTATTTTGACACATTTAATTTTGTATATATCTACAAAATATTTTAAAAAATAAATGAAATCAAAGTAAAATATAACTAATAAGTGATTTTATTCCTGACACTTTCACATCCACAAGACTTGTGTTGTTCATGATACTTGTTTTAGAGTGATGCTTGATTTGGAGTTTAGACATTCTGGTTAATTAGAGTCTTAATATTTAATAATTTAAACTCCCTAGTTTTGAATATATACAGGCTATTTTGCACGTAAAATCTCTATTCTCAAAAGAGTATGACCAACACTTCACTAGCATGATTACATAGATATTGTAATGAGCCAATGTTTTGCCTGAGGAACTAGGATGGGAGGTTTGATTTTGGACCTAATTTAATGATGCTTGAGGATGATATAAGATTAAGGATTGCTTCATGAACCCTGTGAAGACTAGGGTTTGGGCCTTAGCACATCATGGAAATGTGAAGATGGCATCACATGCATTCAAGTGTGACTAGTCATACTAGTAGCTTGGGTTAACCAAAATTGAAATTTTTATAAAGACGAAACCACATGTTATGAGAACCATTCTCATATCGTTTCATCAAGATCACAAACAAGTAATAGAATTACCTCTTGAAGTGTGTTTGTGGCTTTATATGTCTCTAAGCAAAGAGACCTCTTGTCCAATCTAGCAAAGGATGCACTTGTGAGCACTTGGATGAGACACATGCTTCCCGCAATCAGAGTTGAAGATCTGAGCACGAAGTCTCCCGATTTCATCCCACGAAATTGATAGCCTTCCTCACGAGTGAGATGCACCAAAGAAGTTAGAGATCCACGAGCAATCGATCTGGCAGCACAATGACGATACAACGACTATGAGGGTCTCTATGTCAATATGGTTGATGACCACAATATTCAGAGAGGGAGAGAACGTGTATGAGAATAGAGATAGATAGAGAGAGTTGTTGCTCATGTAATTGTTGTAAAGAAAGATCTAGGTCTAGACATTCTTTTATAACATAATGGATGTACATGGATCTCAATCCATGTGTACTCAGAATAAATTGTGCAGATTACTTTGTACTTTTAATCAATGGCAATGATTTTATTGCATAAATATACAATAATAAATTGTTAATTTAAAAATAAATTAAATATATTGAAGATCCATAAATATAATTTAATTTACATTAAATCAACAAATATGGAATTACTTGAAAGGAGATCAAGTCTCTTTCCATATATATGGTGGATGTATGATGAACCACTAATTGGCAATGCTAAAATTCACTTGTTGTAATATGGACAACTAGTTATGAATCAGAGCCAAGGCAATTAGATTTCTATGAAGAGGACTTAGATTAATTTATATCCGAGGCAAGTCTAGCATTGAACATAAGGACATGATAAATTAATTTAATATAGAATTTAATTAATTTACATGAGTGGCAAATTAATGAACCAGGTCAAGCGATGCAGACAGAATGCAATGCATCTTCTTTTTAAAAGGGATATGAAAACTATTAAATAAAAAATAATAATGTGAATGCACACAAAACATGATGCACAACACATTAAGCAAGCTCCTGATTATCTAATTAATGAAATTGAACCAATTAAAATAAATTCAATTCAATTAAAAGTCTGAAGATCAAAGTCTAATTAATCTGATCAATAACACTATCACTTTTTAATCATCTATTATGATCTATAATGGTATAATGCATCTTAAAGCAACCAAATCAGAAAATAAGCAATCTAATAATTTAGTTAGATTCCTAATCAAATCACAATGAGTAAAGACATATCAGAGCATTTAATAAAGTAATAAATTGCCAAAGAATCAATTTTAAAGCACAACTAATGGATTAAATAAAGGATGCTTTTCATTGAATTTTAATGCATGAAACTTATATCAAATCAAAGATTTAATGACACTACATGAATGAGAGTAAACATATTTTTAAAACGGCACTGAATTCATTAATTTTGGATAAGTGGTCAAGAAGTTATTCAAGAAATAACACAGGGGCATATTTAAAATTAAAATAATAATAAAAACTTTACAAAATGGTCCAAATAGGGACTAAAGTGTAAATATTAGAAACGGCCTGGGTAAGAGTATAAATAACCCTCGAATTGGACTTATATGCAATTCAAGAAAGTTGGAGGTATATTTATGCCATTTTTCGTCACTCAAGTGCCATACGCACATGACGGGTAGGCTTGAAAGGCCAAAACCCTATATAAGAAGAGGCACCCCTTGCTCTTAGAGATATGTTTTCTATAACAACGAATGCTTTCTTTCTCTCTCTCTCTCTACACGTCAAGTGCCTCTCTCCCTCTCTCTCTTATGGTCATCCATCATGGAGCCATTGAGGGAGTTGTCATCGCCGCAGCATCGTCATTATGTTGTCGGAGTATTTGCTCATTGGATCTCTGTCTCCTTCGTGAAGAAGATGTCAGATCTCGTATGACGAGATCAGGAGATTCACCGCTTGGATCATCAACTTGGATTGGGGGAAGTACACGTCTCATCAACGCGCTCGCAAGCGTCTCCTCCATCTGATCGGACTTGAGACAGGTGGTCTCTTCGTTTAGAGACTCAATCGCAACCACGCTTCAAGAGGTAAACCTTATACCTAATTGTCATTTATATGAAATGTTCTGAGAAAGGTTCTTGGATCATGTGATTTCATCATATTTAAATTTTTTGAATTCTGCTGCATCGAGCCACTAGTACAACTAGTCGCTCCCGATCACATTCGATATGATCCACATGCTTCCGTGATGCGCTTGAGGATCTTCCCATATCCTTCAAGTGGTATCATAGCCAGGTTATAGGTTTTGGATGTGATCCATAAACCTAGGAAGACATGGTTTCATAAGGATTGCGAAAATTTTATCGCATTCCAATTTTCGCAGTCCCGTTTTGTGATAAAGTTTCGGTCCTGTTTGAAATGTTTAAGCACAAAATTTTAAATTGGATAATGTTTTCAATTAATTAATGAAACCGTGGGATTTGAGTTTACGTGATTTGGAATCCGATAGCTCAAGATATGATCTTTTTAATGAACATATATCCACTGTTTCGGGACTGATGAATGATGATGTAATTAAGGAGTTAAGTACTGCTTTGAAATGCTTGGAAATTCATTCGAATCACATAGGTTCTATTTTAAATCAAGTTAGCAAACTTTATAAACTTATTTTTCTTAATTTGGATTTAAAATGAATGAGATATGCTAATTTTTGTAAGTGAGGGTCACTGTTGAAAATTGCAATCCTAATCATGAACCTTGTGATAGTCATTTAATGAACTTGTGAAATTAATGGTTAATTACCTGGAATAATTATGGATAATATTTGGGTATTATTTGAATGATAATTGTTCCCTTAAATGACATTGTCTCAACCAATAAATGATTAGATTTGATCTACATCACCAATTGGTTACTGGATACTATATGGTATAACTTCGGTTGAAAAACCGTTTATCATTTTAAGTACAAAGTGATTGACTTGGCATTATATTTTCCCGATGTGGATATGGTGTCTAGTCGAGGAGCATTGGTGTAGCAGGTTGCACCGTGTACGGTCTGTCCCACTCCCGTCGGTACTGGCTATGATAGCATGTAGGGAACAAATAATGCTTGAGAGATCTTGATGCATTTTTCTAATTATTAAATTTCGAAATAATATGTATTTGAGATAATACCAATTTCAAGTAACAATTAAAATGTTTATTGGATATTAATTGGATCATTAATTTAATATTATTAGACTAATTGGAATCCAATTAAAATTAAAATACTCTATTATGAATAGAGTTATAATTTCCGTTGGAAGAATTAATCATAATTAATATGATTCATAATGATTAATTAGAATTTGAATATGAGGTGGAGGATCACATATGTGACATCATGTTCTCCTGTCAAGGTGAAGGGTTCCATCGCCAGACATTGTTTGTAGGAGACGCCTATCCGAAGTGACAGCTCCTGCATACAATCCATTTGGATCAGGCTCTTCGCTTCTCGAAAGAGTAAGGACGTATGCGTAGTGACCGCAATATCAGATCCTCATATTATTGTGGTGATATTGGATTGCGTATAGCGAGTTGTATTCCTGTTGACGATTGGTTCAATTAATGACGGGTCAACATCACCTTAGGGGTGGTGGGCGCGGGTGTTAAAGATCAAATTGGGAGATGCAAGTAGGACTTGCAAGGCGGAATGTATTCCGCTTCTTTTTATCCGAGTTACATGTTCTCATATTATTGGTATGTGACAAAGATAAGGAAGGAGATCTCAGATCTTGCTTGAGATATAATGGTAAGTATATCTCTTACATTGAAAGTGATTAAAGGAACGAACTTTCAATGCTGACAAGGCAAGACAACTTTGATATAAAATTCCTAAAGTAAAGGAATGTGTGTGTGTGTGTGTGTATATATATATATATATATGGGAAAAGAGAAGCTACACCGGGTGGTGCAACCAACTAGCTACAACCGGGCATTTTTCTCATTGGTGTTTGATTTTTTTTAAGGAAACTTATGGGGATCTATTTAGTTAATTGAGTGGAATATGTATTTCAAATTTCATGCAAAACAAACATTCCTAACATGCCCATCTAGATATGGTCAATTTCAATAATTCTGAGACCATTAAAATGTGATAGTCTTGATGGAGATGATAAAAGTGTCGAATTTAGTTGAAATTGGCATGATATCATGGTGATATATGGTGATTTAAATCCCCCTAGGTTTCATTTCAGAAATATAAAAAACCAACGAAAAAAAGGGTCGGGTGCAGCTAGTTAGCTATACCCCCGGGTGCAGCTTCCCCAGCCCCTATATATATATATATATATATATATATATGCAAATTTCGTATTTCGGATAATCCTTCATTAAACCCACTCAATACTATACTCAATAATAACCATTAAATTATCATGGATTGGATCCATGCTCAAAATATTGTACTTGTAGTTGGACACATAATGTATGTTGTTGCAATGTGCAAGTTTCCTCATAATAACGAGGAAAGACAATTAAATAGACAATAGGATGATGAATCTGTGATTCATGACTCTAAAAGTTGAAAATAGAGCTTTGTTCCCGAGTAATTAGCTGCATATTTCCACTTATATTGCATAATTAGCATTCATGCATGCATTGATAACATCTGCATTTTAGCATTCATATCGCATAAATAAGAAGCCCAATTTCACTTGTAAATATTCACCTGTATATTGACCATATTCACCTATTTATATGTATTTTATACGAACTCCGAATCCAATAAAATCAACTCTATAGTGTATATATTACTAACACTAATTAAAAAAATATCAAAAAAATACTAACTTGTAAAATTGACCAATAAAACCCGTATCCAAGATTGAAACCATGAACCTTAAAATGTACATATCTCTCTCATACAACTCCGAATTAGGTCTACTCACTTTTAAAATAATATACATTCAAAGACCATCGTAACAAGATCAATTTCATCAAAATCGGAGCTCGTATGCAAAACTTGAGTTTTGGGCCCCTTTTGTATATTACACATATTGTCCGTTTTGCCTTTCCATTTTATCCTTTTATTTTCATAATTATTAAAAACCAAAAAAATAGATTAAGTTGTAAATATTCTTTTTTATATTTTCTCTATTTTTATTTTTATTTTTCTCTTATTAAAAAATGACAAAAAAATTACAAAAGATAAAATGCGGTATTTTATATATATAAGGTACCACCCAAAAATATATTTTGTACATATGATTTCATTTGATTTTCGGCCCTTCACGAAAGTTATAGATCTCGTCGAGACGAGCAACTTTCATGTTGACCACTTTTTGATTTAATCCCTTTTGTTATTTCTTTTTTATTTTCTTTACATTTAGTTTTTGGAATTTTCTAAGAGCGACATGTGGCCGCCTGAACCCGCCACATGTCACCCTTTTTTTTATTTATTTTCGGATTTATTTTATTATTTTTGGATTTATTATTATTATCATTTTATTTTTATTATTTTAATTATTTTTAGTAGCCTACTATATTACTATATTTAATATTTATTTTTATTCCCCTTTTACTTCTTCTCCCCTTTCTTTTCTTCCATTCCAAGCTAATAACTCCCCACTACCCCACTCTCTCCATCCTTCTCCAACCTCCTCCTCTTTATATTCTCTTCCACTCCTCCATTCATCTTCATCCGCCGTTTTCGAGAGAAGTGAGGTCGAGCCCCTTTAACCTTCAGGTGACAGCTGCAGGAGACGAGTCGAGCGACGACAACCTCAAGGCGAGATCAGCGGCATCACCATTGCCGCGTCGCGAGATCCAATTGGACTCGCCTAGCTTATCGGCTTTTCGCCAAGCTGATTGAGGCCACGATGGAAGCCGCACACCGCGGCTCATTTTTGGCGAACCACAGGTAAGTATTCTCTATCTACATCTTGTCATTTTATTTTATCTGATAATTTTCTCTTCCTTGTTCTTCATCACTATCATAACAATCACAATCACCATTATCACCACCACCATCACAATAACCCCATTCATTCACAAATCATCACACCAAAAAAAAATCACATCATCATAAACATCATCTCATATTTTTATCACCACAGTTTTTTTTACCAAACAACATCATCAACTATTACCACCACTCCATTCCATTCTCATTCCATTTTGATTCTCCCTTAAAAAAACAAAAAAAATACATAATAGAAAATTAAAAAAGGAAAAAATAGGAGCTCGGGCATCCTCCCCCTTGCTGTCGTCCGCCCACAGCCGCCCGCGGCCGTCCCGCCTCCAGCCACCTCCTCCGACGTCAGCCAGCGGCACCAGGCCACGCGTGGCCAAGCTCCGCTCCAGCCGCCCCTCGGCTACGCGCCCGAGGCCGTCCTCCGCGTGCTACCACCTGGACACCCGTCAGGCTGCGTCGCCCGACCGCTGAAGCGCGCGACCGAGAGCGCGCTGCTCTGCCCCGCGTTCTCCTCTCCAGGCCGCCATCGTTCTCCGCCTTCGCGCCACCACAGCGCGCTGCTGCCGTTGCGCGGCCCGACCACCAGCAGCCCGTCGGGCGCGCGACGCAGGCCCCGCGCTCCTCGCCATCTCTGCCAGCGCGAACCACGCGCACGTGTAGCCGTCCACCGCACGCCTCTCTCCGCGGCGGAGCACAGCCGCCCGCGAGCCGCTCGCGCCGCCCGTTGACGCACCCGGCCACGCACTCCTCCGCCCTCTGTGCGTCCCCGCGCCTCCAGCCCGTGCCTCGCCACGCGCTCCCGCCGCCGCCGCGGACTCCCTACGCCAACTGGAGCGCCGTCGCGGCCGCGTAGCGGCGTCGCCTCGTCATCCGCGCCCCTCCCGCAAGCCCTAGCCGACCTTCCGCCTTGTGCGCCTGCGTGGGAAGAAAGCAAGAGGAAGGTCTATTTTTTTTTACTTTATTTCATTTGTGAAAATTGCATACTAGATCCATTATCTTTCATTATTTCCAGAAGTGCCCTTAGGCACAGTTTGAGGTTATTGTTTTCAATTCTGTATTGCGAACATACTCTTGACTTTGCGTGATTATTTGGACAATCATTTTCCATCATTTATTTCAATGAAAAATAGCATGTTGTAGAGAAACAAAATCTTTATCTTGTGGCTATTTAATTGCATTTTTGCGAGCCTTGGATATTTATTAAAAATCCGAGATTGAAAATCACAGATATTTTACCCATTTACGCTCTGAAATTCGCATAGGCCTATCTATTGCTTCAACAGTTACGAAAAAATTGTAAATGATGCCTTTAAGTGTGCTTTAATTACTATCCAAATTTCGTCCAATTAGGAGTTGTCGTTTGCTTAAAATAAATTCTAAGGTGATTTAGGTAAATGATTTTTAATTAATTCCACGAATAACATTTTTGGAGAATTTCAACTCTCCTGAATTCTTTATTGAAATATC
Source organism: Ottelia alismoides (assembly GCA_037367405.1). NCBI lineage: Eukaryota > Viridiplantae > Streptophyta > Magnoliopsida > Alismatales > Hydrocharitaceae > Ottelia > Ottelia alismoides. Next base: position 504,104 of record JAZKJV010001895.1, on the reverse strand, counting down.
TATGTGAGATAATTCATTCTCTGGATGATTTAAGTTCGTGGATTTATTAGGAATTAAATACCCGCAGACACTCAGTTTTCAGTAAAAAAATCATAAAAAATCATAAAGTGTCAGAAAATTCTAAAAAATTAGACTAGCTCTCTTTCATCATGTTTATCTTCCACTGAATTTTTCATAATTTTTGCATATCATTTGCACGAAAAATTACATAAAAACCCTAAAAAAGTCTGCATTTTTCATTCGTGCATTTTTAAAGCCAAAAATTACAAAAAAAATACATTTTGCATTCATCAATGGATTAGGTTCTTAGGAAAAATATCACTTGGCTAATTTGAATTAATTTCACATTAAAAGTAGATTTGGCTAAGTTGTTGATTTTCTTAATAACCTAGTTCATCCGCATTTGTGCATTGGCATTTTTATCACATAAAAAAATACCAAAAAAAATTCCACTAGGAAAACCACAATCTAATCCCTCTAATCTTATCCCGAGTTGTTCCTTTGCCTCCTTGAGTCGACCCTGGGGCTTGCCCAAGCTAAATAAACATAAAACCACGCGTACATTAATTCGTTGATTATTCGATTTGTGCGGTTATTTTTTATCGATCGCGGATCTATTCGACTGCAACGCACTAGTCAATCCGACAACATCAAAAGGGTAGGTCCGAGTCCGTCAAATGGCGCCGTTGTCAGGGAGGCAAACGTCTTAGGATCACTTTACAAAATTAGATTTAGGTTTTCTAGTCACTCGGGTAGTCTGATCCCCGAACCACCTTGTAATTATTCCATTTTTTTCTTCAATTATTTTTTTTAAATTTTTTATCTCTCTCACTAACATTTTTTTATATCTTTTTGTGCGAGGGCCCAGTGGACTTGGAGCGGCTTTCTTGAAGTCGATGCATCTCGAAGTGCATCAGAGGCCGACGATTCTTGGATCAAGTCGGCTGTTGGACGTCAAAAAGATTTTTGTAACTTAAAAAAAACAAAAAAAAACAAAAGTGTCTGCATTTACAGCGGTTCCGTTTTGGTTCTCGCAAGTGTAAACATAGTGAAATTGTGTCCCCGTCTGCTGTGTGGTTTGAATTTTTAGAATAGGCTTGCACTAGCAGCTCCTCGAGCCACTGTAGGGTTTGCTTGTGCTCGTAATATTTAGGATCACACTTCACATAAAAGACGCACTTAGACCGCAGGACTTAGCCAAATATAATCGGTTCTTCACTCGCTAATGGAACTGCTTGTCTACGAGCGGATTTTGTTGTCTGTATTTGCATGTAGTATAAAAGTTTTCAATTCTGTTCTGCATCTTGCATAAAAGCGAAGGGATCAGTGTAAGTATTCTTCACTCAGCATAAGCATCATCGATTTTCGTGCATCGGCTTTTCTCGATTTCTCTCTCTTGGTTTTACAAACTTAAGTAAAAGGAAATTGGGACTGTACGATAGGCATGCTGTGTGGATTGGACTAAATCAGTGATAACTTAACTTAAAACCGGGACTGCTAAACATTATTGACCAAAAAAGAGGAATAAAATTTGAAAATTGTTTGCGGGAGATTAATCCCCGACCTTGTTTTCAGGCTGAGTGAGGGTACTTGAGTGTGTGTGAACACCTGAAGGCTGAGCCCAAATCCCCGCCTTCCATATCACGTTCCAACTAATCCTAGCAAATATCACAAGTCGAATAATTTCAGATTCACTGACTAGTACCAAGTAGCCTCCGCCTGTCTCTGGTAGATAGGGACGAAATTGCGGTACTTTGCGACAAGTTGCCAGTAACCCCCCGGGGTGAAGTTCCGGCCTTGTCAGCCTCCGCCTGCTTGCAGGTAGATAGGGGTGTGGTCTTTGAATCCATCGACTTGGGATAGGAGTGAAGAAAGGAAGGACCGTCAGTATCTTAGGCGACAGGTTAAACAGGGAAGACGCATCCGGCTCTGAGCCGACTTCCCTATAGGCCGCGTAAATCCTTGCTATCTTGCTTGAAAAATCACACTTAAATTAACAAGATTAATCGGACTCAGTTTCGGGTCCTTCACCGTGTTGAGTGTGAACTCGGGGTTTGCTCTTGCGGTTGTCTTTGTGTCTGTCCATGTGTTATCCTGTGTAATAGCACATTTTCTACCTCAATCTTCTTGCATTCATCCTTTCCTCCTCAAGATGTCGGGATATTGGTCCCCATACCATGTGACCTCTGGTCACTCCTCCTAGATCATATACCGTTCATCTTCGCTTTCTCCTCCACCATCCACGGGAGACCCTTACCCGTGGTCGGCTCCCCCTCAACCCGATCATGAAGTCAGAACTCTGACTGACTTCTCCACTTCTTCGCATTTCTCACCTACTCCATATTCTTACATTCCGGATCCACTTCCACCTTGAGCTGACTATCCCTATTCTCGAGAGCTTGTAGGAATCAAAGAATCAAATGAAGAGCAAGACACTGTTGAGATAGATGATTGGCAAGAGTATATGCCCCCGCATACTTCATTCTCACCTCAAGTAGGGACCAGACAAGAATTCACTTATACACATCGCGACTTGACCTTAGGGCATAACATGGTCAATCGAACATACCAAATGAAGAGGTTTGCACATCATGATTTCCCAGACTCGATTGACTTTAGCGATCAAGATTCGATTAAGCAGCCTTCATTCGGAGAGCCTATACGTTCACAAGATTGGACTCATGAGCTAGACTTATCAGTCCCCATTTCATCATATGAGGCTCCGACCAATATTTGCCATTTGGATGGTCCATACTCGACCTAGTATTACATGCCAGATTCTAGGTACGTTGAGTATGAGACCCCAACATCTCAGCAGTCTCCTCCAATTGAGCAGAACTCTCCCATGATTTGTCATGAGAACATTTTGGAGGATGACATCTCTAGATTTATTAAAAAAAATGAATCATTTGGTAACGAGTTGAGAGATGTCATGGACATATTGCACTCAATTTCTTTCAGCTTGGGAATGATAGTGGAAAAGGAAGTAAGTAGATCTGATGTTGAAAATCAAGCAAGCATTAGGGAACCCACACCTTTTGTACAGCTGGAGTCCATGCTACCTCCCTCTTCTACTAACCACTTACCCTCCAATCCAGAATCTGATCATGCATCTATCCAAAATACCATAAAAATTGAAAAACCAAAAAATCACATAAAAATTGAAAATGAAAAAGACCTAAAAAAATGGATCCTGCCGTAAGGGAAGCACTTGATGAAAAACTGATTTTTAATCTTCCCTTAATAAAGGCCATAGATAACGTTCCCGACCTCAAAAGATTTGTGAGAAGTAAATTGATGCCCAAGAGGTCGGACAATAAGAGGACAAGGACTGAAAGACACATAGTGTCTATGGTCACCTCCTTGGTGATGGGGAGAAAGACCAAAAGCCGCAGAGTGAAGCGGTTGCCCCGAGTTGAATGTGAAATCAAAGACACCATCTTTACCCATGCAAGAATCGATGATGACTCACCGATAAATATCCTCCCGACCTCTGTGTTTGACAAGCTCAAACTCAGGCCACTTAGGAAGTCGAGAGAGATCGTTCAGCTGGCTGATCGATCCATCAAACGGTCGAGAGGAAACATTTCAATCATCGTTACTTTCCAAGGTGCTCTACTCCAGGTAGACTTCACGCTCATTGACATTGATCACCGAGGAGAGTTTTCCCAATCTCTGATTATTCTCGGGAAGTTGTTCTTAGCCTTGGCTAAGGCAACTATAGATTGCGAGACTCGGGAAATCAATTTTACAGCATTGGGAGCGCTTCGACCTCACCCATTCTTTGATACATTTTACTCTAAGGTGACCCGCACATCCGCTGACAGTCGTGACCATCGAGAGGTAGATGAGTCCCACCTCTCTGCAACACCTAAGAGACCGACTGTCCGGACGACCGTTGGATCAGAGACTCCCCACACCTCCACCTCATCAGTTGCTTGCACCACCATCGTGATAGCTTCTAAGGAGGACTCACGACCAGAAGCTAACATTGAGTCGGACACAACCTTTGTGGATTGCCTTGATCGTTTCGGTGATCCGATACAAGAGCCTAATAATGCCAAGCAACTGAGATCACTAGCACTTTCTCGAGACGCGTGCTGACCCTTCAGGAATATTCCAATCTATATGGTGACTCGTCTGATGAGGAACCCATTGTCAGCACCACACCACGACCTGTACCTTCTAAGAAAACAACCCAGATAAAATTGACTCTACATAAAAACACGGTTGCTCCCTCTTCTAGTCGGCTATCTAGTGAGAGGAAGTCGAGAATTGATTCCTCTAGGTGTTCCCCCGAACCTTTAAAGGCGCGTCGCTCTCCACTCCCTCTCAATGATTCAGGTTCTAGAAAATCGACTAAGAAAATTTCCTTCAACACACCGGAGAAGGAATTTTCGGAAGAGTCCTCATCTGGTCTAGATAAGGTGATTTATATGAGTGAGCTCAGTTCGGTTGTTCTTAAGCCTTATCTAAGCAAGCAGCCATGTCTCGACAAACGTTGGACGATCCCTACACCTCACTATTATTCATCCGAGGACGATTCCGACAGCGACACATATGTATATTATCGACCTCCTCGCGTCCGCAAGAAGGTTCGTCAAAAACCTTCTTAATCCTTGTATATTCTCAATTCTCCTTGTATATATTTTTTCTCCCTCTCCAGTGATTCGAATCACTCACCCCGGCTCCATATCATTTCATTTTATGGCTATACTTAGGATGATCAGATCCAAAGTATAGGGGGGAGAGTGACCCGAGTCTCTTCACTGTTCATTGTACGTCCTCCAGATCACATCGATCCTCATACTCACTCCTGTCCTAGACTTAGGCTGACCAGAGCCTAAGTATAGTGGGGACCGATGCCCGCCGTGTATATATTCATCCATTTCTCCTCTTTTCCTCGTCCGCCCCATTTCTGATCTTCTTCTACACTTAGGCTGCCAGAGCCTAAGTATAGGGGGCGGGACGACTTCTTTACTTTTTGTTATTTTAGCTCTCCTACGCTTAGCCCGAGCTATGTCTTTTTAGTCGCTTTTGTGCTCTGAGGACATAACACACGCTAAGTATAGAGGGGTGTGTATATATTAGATATATACTTTACCCATAGCTCATACTTTCGCGTATTTTCGCGTATTTTTGTATATATTTTGCAATAATTATGGGTGGGTAAAAATCGAAAAAAATTGTATACTTGTATAATACTTGTAAACCTTTTGTAAAAATTAAAAAAAATTAAAATTTTGTATACTTGTATAATATGTACTATATGTATAATACTTGTATAAAAAGTTGTAAAACATACTTTTGTAAAATTTGTTGTAAAATAGGATGTATACCAAAAAAATTCGTGTATACTATGTACAAATTGTATCAACTAAAAATTGCTGTAAATAATAAAAAATTGTTGTAAACCAGAAAAATAAAACAAAAAGGCTTCTTATATACTCTTGCATATCATATTATCTTGCATTTTCAAAAAAAAAAGTATTGCATTTCATTCATAGCATGGCATCTGAATCTCATCTGCATATTTTGCATATGCAAGGTGAAAAGCTAGTGGGTTCTGAACCAAGTTATGAGTAGATATTGAGGATGGACTTGATTTGACCTTAATCCACCTAATTTCAGAGGAACCTTATCGGAACTGGAGTTAAGATTTCTCAGGTCAAGTGACTTAATTCTTTGAGTCCGCAAGTCTATGTTCACATGTCATCTTGATTAGTCTAAGTAGAATATCTCGTGCACACGCATGATTCTTATAGACAGTGACCTAACTTGGACAAGCACAATGCACGTAACTCTTCATTGATGAGTTGGTGAGGAGGTAGAATCCTTTAGCTTGGAGTAGCACACGGGTGGAAACATCCGTCCTCCTCTAGGGAGGGTAGTGCATCTCAACCTAGTCTGGTGGTGTCGACGTCTAAGGACGGGATGCTGTGGGTTGCAATAATGCTTCAAAAGAGGGATAGTCTACTGGCTCAAGTGGAAAAACTCCTGATGTACATGCTGCACCTTGTATATAGTTCCAAAAAAGAAAGAAAAAAAAGAAAAAAATGCAAGAACTCCAAAAAAAATCAGACAGGTCCAAGTGAAAAAAAAATAATACCTGTCGGAGTATGTATATTAGCAAAGAAATGCAGCTGGATGACATGACTACACTGGTCAAGCATCCCGAGATAGGTAGCTACACTGGCTACCGTCCATTCTCCTCTCTACCCCCTCCTCTTGAGCTGGTCGCACTTGAACTTAGAAGGGAAAACCCCGCTCCTCGAGGAAAGAGTTACTGAACCGGGTTATTTGAGTTACCTTGTTAGAGGAGGCTGGTTCTGAGCCATTTCTGATGTGGATAGTTACATTTCTCTTACACAGTACAAGTAAGAATCATAGTCATCAGAAATTTGCGTTTGAGGATTTGTTCTGACCTGACTATTGAGGCATCTTGAATAGAAGACTTGTGGAACTTGAAGTCTGTTAGGTCTTAAATTCAGATCTCAATAAGGTTCTGCCACACAATTAATCCAAAGGTCGAGTCAAGCTCCATTTTCAACTTTTGTTCATGACCTTGGTATGGAACCCAAAATCATTTCACTCTTGCATTTCATTTAGTTGCTCGGGGACGAGCAAGGTTTAAGTATAGGGGGGTGATGAATCAGTGATTCATGACTCTAAAAGTTGAAAATAGAGCTTTGTTCCCGAGTAATTAGCTGCATATTTCCACTTATATTGCATAATTAGCATTCATGCTTCATTGATAACATCTGCATTTTAGCATTAATATCGCATAAATAAGAAGCCCAATTTCACTTGTAAATATTCACCTGCATATTAACCATATTCACCTATTTATATGTATTTTATACTAACTCTGAATCCAATAAAATCAACTCTATAGTGTATATATTACTAACACTAATTAAAGAAAAATATCAAAAAAATACTAACTTGTAAAATGGACAAATAAAACCCGAATCCAAGATTGAAACCATGAACCTTAAAATGTACATATCTCGCTCATACAACCTCCGAATCAGGTTTACTCACTTTTAAAATAATATACATTCAAAGACCTTCGAAACAAGACCAATTTCATCAAAATCGGAGCTCGTATGCAAAACTTGAGTTTTGGGCCCCTTTTGTATATTATACATATTGACCGTTTTGCCCTTCCATTTTATCCTTTTATTTTCTTAATTATTAAAATCCAAAAAAAATAGATTAAGTTGTAAATATTCTTTTTTATATTTTCTCTATTTTTATTTTTATTTTTCTCTTATTAAAAAATGACAAAAAACTACAAACGATAAAATGTGGTATTTTATATATATAAGGTACCACCCAAAAATATATTTTATACATATGATTTCATTTGATTTTCGGCCCTTCACGAAAGTTATAGACTCGTCGAGACGAGCAACTTTTATGTTGAGCACTTTTTTATTTAATCCATTTTGTTATTTCTTGTTTATTTTCTTTACATTTAATTTTTGGAATTTTCTAAGAGCGACATGTGGCTGCTCCTGGAGCCGCCACATGTCCCTCTTTTTTTATTTATTTTCGGATTTATTTTATTATTTTCGGATTTATTATTATTATTATTTTATTATTATTTTAATTATTTTTAGTAGCCTACTATATTACTATATTTAATATTTATTTTTTCCCCTTTTACTTCTTATCCCCTTTCTTTTCTTCCATTCCAAGCCAATAACTCCCCACTACCCCACTCTCTCCATCCTTCTCCAACCTCCTCCTCCTCCTCTTTATATTCTCTTCCACTCCTCCATTCATCTTCATCCGCCGTTTTCGAGAGAAGTGAGGTCGAGCCCCTTTACCTTCAGGTGACAGCTGCAGGAGACGAGTCGAGCGACGACAACCTCAAGGCGAGATCCGCGGCATCACCATTGCCGCGTCGCGAGATCCAATTGGACTCCCCTAGCTTCTCGGATTTTCGCCAAGCTGATTGAGGCCACGACGGAAGCCGCACACCGCGGCTCATTTTTGGCTAACCACAGGTAAGTATTCTCTATCTACATCTTGTCATTTTATTTTATCTGACAATTTTCTCTTCCTTGTTCTTCATCACTATCATAACCATCACAATCACCATTATCACCACGACCATCACAATAACCCCATTCATCCACAAATCATCACACCAAAAAAATCACATCATCATAAACATCATCTCATATTTTTATCACAACAGTTTTTTTTACCAAACAACATCATCAACTATCACCACCACTCCATTCCATTCTCATTCCATTTTGATTCTCCATTAAAAAAAACAAAAAAATACATAATAGAAAATTAAAAAAAAGAGGAAAAACAGGAGCTCGGGCATCCTCCCCCTCGTTGTCGTCCGCCCACAGCCGCCCACGGCTGTCCCTCCTCCAGCCACCTCCTCCGACGTCAGCCAGCAGCACCAGGCCGCACGTGGCCGAGCTCCGCTCCAGCTGCCCCTCGGTTGTGCGCCCGAGGTCGTCCTCGGCGGGCTACCACCTGGACACCCGTCAGGTTGCGCCGCCCGACCGCTGAAGCGTGCGGCCGAGAGCGCGCTGCTCCGCCCCGCGTTCTCCTCTCCAGGCCGCCATCGTTCTCCGCCTTCGTGCCACTGCAGCGCGCTGCTGCCGTTGCGCAGCCCGACCACCAGTAGCTCGCCGGGCGCGTGACGCAGGCCCCGCGCCCCTCGCCATCTCCGCCCGCGCGAACCACGTGCACGTGTAGCAGTCCACCGCGCGCCTCTCTCCGCGGCGGAGCACGGCCGCCCGCGAGCCGCCCGTTGCCGCACCCGGCCGCGCACTCCTCTGCCCTCTATGTGTCCTCGCGCCTCCAGCCCGTGCCTCGCCACGCGCTCCCACCGCCGCCGCGGACTCCCCACGCCAGCTGCATCGCCGCCGCGGCCGCATAGCAGCACTGCCTCGTCATCCACGCCCCTCCCGCAAGCCCTAGCCGACCTTCTGCCTTGTGCGCCTGCGTGGGAAGAAAGCAAAAGTAAGGTCTATTTTTTTTACTTTATTTCATTTGTGAAAATTGCATACTAGATCCATTATCTTTCATTATTTCCAGAAGTGCCCTTAGGCACAGTTTGAGGTTATTGTTTTCAATTCTGTATTGCGAACATACCCTTGATTTTGCGTGATTATTTGGATAATCATTTTGCATCATTTATTTTAATGAAAAATAGCATGTTGTAGAGAAACAAAATCTTTATCTTGTGGCTATTTAATTGCATTTTTGTGAGCCTTGGATATTTATTAAAAATCAGAGAGTGAAAATCACAGATATATTACCCATTTACGCTCTGAAATTCGCGCAGGTCTATCTATTGCTTCAAAAATTACGAAAAAATTGTTAGTGATGCCTTTAAGTGTGCTTTAATTACTATCCAAATTTCGTCTAATTAGGAGTTGTCTTAGCGTAAAATAAATTCTAAGGTAAATGATTTTTAATTAATTCCACGAATAACATTTTAGGAAAATTTCAACTCTCCTGAATTCTTTATTGAAATATCTATGTGAGATAATTCATTCTCTGGATGATTTAAGTTCGTGGATTTATTAGGAATTAAATACCCGTAGTCACTCGGTTTTCAGTAAAAAATTCATAAAAAAATCATAAAGTGTCAGAAAATTCTAAAAAAATTAGACTAGCTCTCTTTCATTATGTTTATCTTCCACTGAATTTTTCATAATTTTTTCATATCATTTGCACGGAAAATTACATAAAAACCCTAAAAAAGTCTGCATTTTTCATTCGTGCATTTCTAAAGCCAAAAATTACAAAAAAAATACATTTTGCATTCATCATTGGATTAGGTTCTTAGGAAAAATATCACTTGGCTAATTTGAATTAATTTCACATTAAAAGTAAATTTGGCTAAGTTGTTGATTTTCTTAATAACCTAGTTGAACCGCATTTGTGCATTGGCATTTTTATCGCATAAAAAATACCAAAAAAATTCCACTAGGAAAACCACAATCTAATCCCTCTAATCTTATCCCGAGTTGTTCCTTTGCCTCCTTGAGTCGACCCTGGGGCTTGCCTAGGCTAAATAGACATAAAACCACGCGTACATTAATTCGTTGATTATTCTATTTGTGCGGTTATTTTTGATCGATTGCGAATCTATCCGACTGCAACGCACCTATCCGACTGCAACGCACTAGTCAATCCGACAACATCAAAAGGGTAGGTCTGAGTCCGTCATAGGACTACAACCCTAGGGTTTCTGTCTCTATACTCTTGATCTCTCATCGAATGTACTTTGTAAGTGACATGTCGATGATGATCGTAATTGTCAAATAATCCTTATAAAATTCTAAGAATATGTTCTGGCATACATATATGCTCTTGGCATTTATTCATGGATGACATGGTTCGCTGCATCATGCAGAATGGTAAGTCTATAAGAGATGATGTACTCAAATGTTTGAGTACCTACCTGAACCTGTCTTTAAGAGTTATGATGTATATGATGAGTGTCATCATTCTTCTATCTATACTCTAGTCATTCATGAAGCTTCATAATATTCATATTGTACGAATTGAATGAAGTGTGTATAAATGTTGAAGTACTCTTACATTGAAATCTTTTCAATTCAACATTAGAGATCCTTTGTCTTAAGCAATGGTTGTTTAGAGATGAAAGGAGCGGAGTGGAAGCATGGGTCGGACCCGACTTAGAAGGAAAGTCAAAGAGTTGGTTGTACTTCTAGGGTTTCCACACACATATGACATCCAAATAGTTTGAGAAATGCCAATATTGCAACAAGCCGATGTACATATAGTGTGACTATCTAGACTATCTGGGACCTTAGAGAAGGACTTGGATAGTTCATCGAAATAATTTACATCTACATGTAATCATTGAAATTGACTTCTTATTTGATATGATCAAAGTCTAATATTTGTATCTCATTCTTCTAATAACACTTGCAATTGGTTGTATATGTTTTAGAAAACTAGAAAATTTGGTCTTCAGGTTTAATTGTCATCCACATGAATATTGATGCAATTGTTGCAACAATCACTATTGGATAGATATACTTCATATTTTCGGTGGGAGAGCCCTAGGTCTAAGATAATGTCTCTACTACCTAAATATTAGAAAACACTCATAGTTTATTTTTAAATGTTGGAAATTGACATGAATTCTGGAATGGACCTATCATAAAGAGTTACGATGGATATATTTCAGATAGTATTCTGATATCTGGAGGACTCTATTAAATTAGAAATTTAATGAATGGTTCATTAACATTTCTAAATACTAAAAATTAAACCTTATAAGATAAATAGGAGGATAAAGATCATTTGACAATGATCTGACATCAAACCTTGAACATTAGTCTGCTGATGAGATCAATAGACTAGTAAGAGATGAACTTTAGAATGTCTAAAATTTCAAACCTTACATACTTGAGAATATTGTATTCAAAGTAAAAATTGCCCAATGTACCCTTCTCTGGGAATGGTGAAAGATGTCAAGGTATTCAAGATCTCATACATATTGATGCATGTGGATCATCTATATCATAATGAACATCGATGATATGTGGTATCATTCGATGATTATTTGTGATATGAGATTTATTCCATTCACCTTAGAAACCTTTGAAATGTTCAAAGATTTCACAATTTTGATTTAGAACTAAAGTTTGAAGGAAGATGAAATATATTTGATCTAACCAAGGTAGCATGTACCTGTTAGATGAATTCAAGGAATATCTTATGGAGAAAGGAATTTTACATTCCTATCTCAATCCTCCTAATGCACCTAAACTCAATAGAGTTATAGGGAGATACAATTGATCATGTGTGACATGATATGATCAGTGATTAATATTAGCATAATTACCTCATATTTTCCAAGGTATATATGTAGTAGGGACTACAATATATATCCTTATAAGGTTCCATGCTAGTAAACTGGAATCTAGCATCAGAGACTGCTACTTCATTATGAAAATAAAGGATGGTATTGGATACCTACTTTATGACCTTGAGATTCTTAAAACATCTCATCTCTGAGATATGATTCTTAAAGGATGACTCTCTTGAGAATCAAGATGAAAGTGAATTAAAGGAACTCATTTAATCTTGAGAAGATAATCGGGCTCCTGAAATCAGAAACTTAAAGGACAATTAAATATGAAACACTAATACCTCTTCAAATGAGTTTGAGGATGTATTCCATGTGTCAGAGAAATCTGACAATGATCGAACTTCATGTGTTGAAGCATCTATAGATCATGTCATGGAAAGATGGATGATAACAATCAATTCTAAAGTAGACTTCACATACAAGTCTTATATATGGACCCTCAAGGATCCACCTATATGAATAAGACCCAATATGGTGTAAATGGATCTTCGAGAGAAAGAGGGAACCTGATGAGAAGGTAGATACCTTCAAAGCGTAGTTCATATCCACAAGATACACACCGAAGAGAAGACATTGCTTGCAATGAGACTTGCTCTTCAATAACCTTTCTTAAACCCATCAGATTATTGATAACTATAGCTACACAACTTGACTTTGACATCTTCAAGATGGAAGTCAAGATTGCATTCCTCTACGAATATCTCTCTAAGGATATTTACATGATGTATCCCCAGGGCTTCATTGTTTAGGAAAGCAAGGTGTGCAAGCTAAAGAAACTCCATCTATGGACTCAATATAAGCTTCTTGTAGATGGAACATTAGATTTAATGAAAATATAAATATTATTATTTAAGATAGAATCTTGATGTACCATGTGAAGCTTAGTGGGAGTGCCATTGTGTTCATTGTGCTATATGTAGATGATATCCTAACCATTTGGAATGATAATAATACGTGTTTTATAGACTGGCTATTCCATACCTTGAGATATGATCTCAAGAATACCTCTTAGATCTTAGTTCTGAAGATGTTCAGAAGCAAAGATGAGGGTATTGGGACCGACACATTCGTAGTACACCTTGGTCATGTTCCATTTTCTGGAGAATTCCAAGAAAGGCTTCCTTCTCTTAAGATATGACACTGACCTATCTAAAGGGATAGCACCTCAAAGAGTTGAGGAAGTGAATGCTAGAACTACTTGCCAATCTGCATCAGTTACGAGAAGCTGAGTGTAAGCTGGATGTGTACAAAAGGCAGACGTCTGCCATGCAATGGTAGTAGTAAACTATTACTAATCCTACTATGGAAATAAAACACTTGATTGCAGTAATAATAATATCTTCGTAGATGACAAGATTTTAGAGATAGTTATCTCTAAGTCTTATCTTCAAGAGATTAAGACATTATAGATGGTGATCTAAAAGGCCTTAACTGCGGATACCTTAGGAGATAGAGATCTCTAGGAATAAGGGTATTCTGATAAGGGTTATGGACATACTGGTTATAACAATTATTAAGTTGTAGTGTCAAGGACACTATAACTGAAAATATTGAGTATTAGTTGCATAACATGCAACATTCGCATTGGATGCGACCACTGTTACTGGGGATATGCAAGTGTCGTAAAAGCACTTGGCATAGTCTCTTGGCAACAGAGTGACTAATTAGCTTACCTAGCTATTTTTCTAAATATGCCAATGATTGTCACATGAGTGTGGGTTTAAATGATTAGCCCATTAATGGCTCTTTGGGCTAGTGGGAGATTGTTGGACATGCGAGCCCACAACGAGCCATTATGCAATAAATGTTATTGTGAATATCATTCCCTGATGTAAAATGAAGAATTACTAATTTCATAATAGGTCCCTTAGTAAAATTACGGTTATGTACCAAGGCCATCTTAATGATAATACAACTGTTGATTCAATTATTGAATAATAGAGGCTGGCGCTTGGATGAATATCTAAAGAGTTAGATCAAGGACTCATCAAGTATCATCAAATGATTATTAAGAGATGATCTCCATCCTGAGTAGGAGATGACAATCCTTTCTCACTTGGCTGATATCTGAACGACCTCTTGATGCAGGTCCTCTGCAAGGGAATAGAGATTCGAAGGTGTCATATTAGTTAGGTAAAAGAGTTCACTTAACGAGATCGAGATAACCAAAGTCCTATATCGTATGCTATAAAGATATAGGCACACTTCCTCTGACCGGAGACAGATGTGTTACTATATGTCTGTGTATGTATATTTGGCAGACCAATAGGTTGATGATCTAATCAAGGTCTATACACCGGCACGCTGGTGTGCATATAAGGGCATATGAGCAGTACGATCTCTCAAAGGGATGATGCAAGTTCATTACTGAACCAGAACACATGAGCTCACTCATGAGATATTGGGAAGATCAAATTCCGTGCACGATCGTCTCGCTTTGGAAGCTTGACTGAATTTGTATGTTTGATATATAATTTTGGAAAGTATATGATCAACAACTAGGTATGATATATGCTTTTGGGATGCATGTGATAAATACCAACTCCCAATACTCAAATGAGAAACTTGATGATAAAACTCTGAATAAGACAGTGTAAAATTGATCTTATACTTCAGGTTTATTCTGGGTCTTCCAGTATGCAGGATGTACAGGTATTGGGAATACCTGAGGGTGATGTGATCATAAACGATTGTACAACGATGACGCTTCCATTCATAGGGAGTGATGAAACTGGTATCGATTTTAGTGACTCCTCTCAGTAGTGAAGTAATCTGATCTTGGTCTAAAAATTGGTAATTGATCTGAATGTGATTCTAATGCAATGAGAAGATTAGATTTGCGATCTTGATTTAATCAAGCATTTGTAGAGGTCCGCAAGATCTGGATTTGAGATGTGATTTCAATATCCAGGTCACTATACGTCGAACAATACAATCGCCCAATCCTTATCTCCAAGCATCCATGAAGAAAGTGCATTATCCTTGAAAGAGTTCATGGATAATTTCATTGTTGATATATGTATCCGAGCATTGAGAAAAATGGATAATTAAATTTGATTTATTTATCACCAATAATATGAATTTGATTCATACTATTTGGAGAGTTGTCTGAGATAATTAAATGTGATTTAGTTATCAAAAATGTGAATATTGTGAATGTGATTCATATTATTTGGGCACATGAGAATTGATATCCAAGATGATTGAATGTGATTTAATTATCATGGATAAGAATAATGCGGATAGCACTATTCATATTATTATGGTATATTATAAAAGTGATTTATAATATATTAAAGAGAACGTACTATGATTTATATTTGTTGATTAATTGTTAATGTGAATTGGATTCACATTTAATGATTAACTGAAAATTTAATTACATTTTGTTGAGGGTTGTGAATGAGATTCACATAATTTCAATGGCACGACTAATATTTTCTACAAGATAATTTGAAATTATATTTTGTAAAAATATTATCGACTAGAGATCATGATATATCATGAGATAATGAAATCTCATGATAATTAGAAGAGATTGACCAAGTCCATTAAAGAGAAGTGGACGGCTACTACTCTTCATGAGGACAAGAGTAGCCATCCCCTCTTCTTAGGGGATTGGTTTTATTCTTCTCATCATCTCTTCTCTAGTCAAAAGTGATTTAATTGGAATTAATTTTGTTGATTTATCAATGTGAATTAATTCAAATTAAATCAATTGTTGTTGTACTTTTACAACAACATCTTAGCCATTGAAAGAAACACAAATCAATCTCAACCATTGATTGTGTGTTGTCCATGGATAGGGATCCATGGACTCCCAAAACCCTATATAAGAAGAGGCACCCCTTGCTCTTCGAGACACGTTTTCGACAACAATGAATGCTCTCTCTCTCTGTACACGTCATGTGCCTCTCTCCCTCTCTTTCTTATGGTCGTTCATCATGGAGCCATTGAGAGAGTCATCAACGCCGCAGCATCATCGTTATGCTGCTGGAATATTTGCTCGTGGATCTCTGTCACCTTTGGTGCATCTCGCTCGTGAAGAAGACATCAGATCTCGTGTGACGAGATCAGGAGATTCACCACTTGGATCATCAGCTTCGATTGCGAGAAGGACACATCTCATCAACACGCTCGCAAGCGTCTCCTCCGTCGGATCGGATTTGAGATAGGAGGTCTCTTCATTTAGAGACTCGATCGTAACCACGCTGCAAGAGGTAAACCTTATACCTAATTGTGGTTTAGATGAAACGGTTCGAGTAAGGTTCTTGAATCATGTAGTTTTATCTTATTTAAATTTTTTAAATTCCGCTTCATCGAGCAACTAGTACGACTAGTCGCTCCCAATCGCATTCGATGTGATCCACACGCTTCTGTAATGCACTTGAGGATCTCCCCATATCCTTCAAAACCACCACCCCAACGTCCTGGAACCAACAACTTTCCCTCATCAAAACCTCACGCTCATCCAATCGACAACGATGTTTGTGACTTCATGTGTCTTCTCCAAGCATCTAACTATTGGACCTGCTAGCCTACGGAGAGGCATTACGTAATAAATGTTACAGAAAATCATTCCTTGCTATGAAATGAAGAATAACTAATCCGCATTATAGGTCCCTTAGTATAATTTGGGTTATGTACCATGACCATCTTAATGATCATAGATCTGTTGATTCAATCGTTGAATCATAGAGGCTGCTGCTTGGACGATATCTAAAGAGCTAGAATGAGGACTCATCAAGCACCGTCAAATGATGTTAAGAGAGGGTCTCCAGATTGAGAAGAAAATCCAATTCTTCTCTAAAGGATGATATCTAACTGACCTATTTATGCAAGTCCTTTACATAGGAATAGAGATTCGGAAGAGTGATGAATCTCCATTTCATCACCTTTATTCTTTCCTTTTGGCTTAAATCCCTAGCTAAATGCATATATATTAATATCATTAATTTATCAAAATAAACACTCCATAATTTGTAGAAAATACTGTATAAAGTATTGTATATTTACCGTATTTTATTCAAAAAATGAAAGAATAAAGAAAGAAAGGAAAAAGAAATGAAACACCATAGGTGTTGACTAACGCTAGACCCTGAGACCTAGTCATCATGATGACTTGGTCGACAAGGAATAAAGTAGGAGTAGATAGGGCAGATGAATTGTACATAAAAGACATAAAAACCCTAATTTTTAATGCATCAATAATTAATATTTGGCACTCATTTTATTATATTATTTTTACACCTCAAATCAATAATCTTTCTACAAAAAGATTGTAGATAAAAATATAAAGAAAAATACAAAATTGAGTTCACTGAAAAATGAAGAGTGTTCTCGAGACACATAAAATAAAAAGTCAAAATAAAAAGTCCACAAACAAGTATCTTCTCCATATTTTATAAAACATTGATCAAAATCATCATTAATGATTATAATTTTAATAAGAAATTTAATGAAGGTGGTTTCAATTAATTTGGAGCTAAGATGAAAAATTTAGGTTTAGGCCCCTATTGTATAATATATCTATATATTTTATTCAATATATTTATTTTATGTACTTTTTAAAGTCTTTTATTTTTATAAAATTGTATATATTACTTGAAACATATGTACATAATTAAATTAGAATAAAAAACAAATTCCAATACAAAGGTAATATATACTAGTATATCACTATAATGTACATACACATAATTAATTAAGGATACACATTAACTCAGAAAAATATAATAAAATATATAGTTATGTCTAGAAATATAAAAAAACATAATATGTGTGTAAAATAATAAAATATATGTATTTTAAAATAAAAATAAATGACCAAAATACTTGTATTTATACTTGTGTTTTACACGTAAATATTAACTTGTAATAAAAACCACATAAAAATAAAAAAATACGTATAAAATACTACATTAAATTACAAACATTTTTTATGTTTTAATAAAATTGTAATATATTTATTTATTATTTAATTTAGATTTTACCAATTTTTCCTTCAAGGAATTTCCTGGTTGGTCCATATGGAGCAACAAGAAGCTTCCGTAAGATGACTTTGGTGAACTGATCATGAATATGTGATTCATCACTATAAAAGTGATTAATTAATCTCAGTTCCTCAAAATTCATATGCAATTTATCCATTATATTGCATAATTAGCATTCATGCATTTATAAATAACAATTGCATTTTATCACACATAATTGCAAAAAATAAGAAGCTAAAAATCTCAACCCAATTAACCAAAAAACAAGCTAACTTCCATGTTTTTTTAACTAATTTATGTTAACTCCAAATTATCTGAAACCAAATCCATTGTTCTATATCACTAATAAGAGTAATGTAATAATACAAAAAACTCACTAACTGGAATATTTGAGAAATAAAGCCAAACACTAATTTCAGAATGATCGGACTAAAACATTGACATTTTCTTCAAACAATGTCTTATTTGATCCTAATCACTTTTGAACTAATATAAATTCAATTAACTTGAAAACAATACCAAGTTCAAGTGAATCAAAGCTCATATGTGAAAGTTGGGTTTTGGGCATCTTTTGTACAATGTGTATTTAATCGATTTGGACCTATTATTTCAGGTATATAATTGACTCTATTTATTTCATTTCTTTTTCATATAGTTTATTTGATAAATTTTTTATTAAAATGTGAAAAATCCAAATCTCAAATGATCTTGAAATCAAAGAAACTAACTGAGTCTGAGTGTTCACTAACAATCTGTACAAAAGTCATCTATTTCGTGCTTTATTTTATTTCTTCAGTTTTATAATGAATACAAATACAAAAAATTTAGATTAATGTGTATATATTTATTTTTTATTTTATCAAATTTTCTTAATTTTATCTCATTAAAAATGATAAAAAAAATTAGAAAACCCAAAAATCAAGGTATTCGATGTACAAAGAGAACCCCAAAAATATTACTTTATGAAAATGACTTATTTTTGTTTTTGTGTCTACATGAAATTTGTAGATCTCATCGAGAAGAGCAACTTTTGTGAAGAAACTATTTCGATCCAAGTTTTTTTTGCTATTTCTTTAAAATTTATCTTTGTATTTTAATTTTCGAATTTTCTAGGAGTGACACGTGGCAGCTCCTAGAGCTGCCCCGTATCACCAATTTTTGAGCCTTTTATATTTCGATTATTTAAAAAGAAAATTTAATTAAAATTATAAAAAAATATTATAAAAATAAGAATAAAAGAATATATAATAGTTAAAAAATATTTTCCACATGGCGCATTTGAGATCGTTCGATCTCTACCGATCGAACGACCCCCCTCTCTTCTACTTACTCATTCCATCTTGCGCACCACCTTCCCAGATCAAGCGATGCCGCTACCTTCTAGATATAGCCGACCATCGCTCCTCCACCCCACGAATCTCTATGATCCTCCTTCTATTATTGGCCAAGCCGCCATCAAACCTCTTCTAATTACCACCACCTTCTCCGTTCATCGCCTTCTTTCCCTATTTAGTCTCACCGTCACAACTTAAAACCTTGATCTGCTGCTACACATATGACCCACGCACGCGGCAATGACAAGGTCGTTTTGCTTCTCTTCTGCGATGAGATCCGAGGTTAAAAACCTCTTTGCAGCGTGGCCAACCTCTGTCGACTGCCTTTCTCTCCAGTTAATAATGTTTAGCTCCGTACCTCTAGGTACTCCCCCGACCTTCATCACCCCCACCTCGATCTCTCTCCGATGGTTCCGTCCATGTTTTGAGTCACTCCACACACCACCAATTCCACCCGATAATCCACCTTCTCCCCATATCCTTTATGAGACTCAGATTCATCACTATAAAAATGATGAATTAAGCTCAAATTCATATAATTCATTTGCATTTATTCAGTTATTATGCATAATTAGCATTCACGCATGTTTTGATAAGAATCACATTTTATCACTTATTATTGCACAAAATAAGAGGCCAAAAATTCCAGCCAAAATGACCTTTAAAATAGCCTAACTTCCCTTATTTTTAACTAATTCATGCTAACTCCAAATGACTTTAAATTACCTCCATTGTGCACATATCACTAACAAGAATAAATGATAAATACAAAAAAAATCACTAATTTAAATAAGCGGACCAAAAACGCAAACCCTAGTTCTAGGATTTGCAGACTAGAACCTTGATATATTCCTCATACAATGTCTATCTTATCCTACTCACTTTTGAACAAATGTATTCAATTACCTTCCAAAACAAGCTCCAGTTCAAGTGAATCGGAGCTCATCTGCAAAAGTTGGGTTTTGGGCCTCTTTTGTACATTTTGTATTTTAGCAGTTTTTGACCTATTTTTTATGTACATAATTGAATCATTTTATTTTATTTATTTTTCATTTTTCTTCTTTGATGAAAGTTTTATTAAAAAGCACAAAAATCCCAATAGAAACTGATCTTGAAATAAAAGAAAATAACTAAGTCCGAGTCTTCACTAACTGTTTGTACAAAAATTATCTTTTCCGTATTTTATTTAATTTCTTCTTTTTCCTACTTCATAAAAATAAAAATAGATTAATATGTAAATATTTATCTTTGATTTTATCATATTTTTTCCAGATTTTTATTTGGTTTAAAAATGACAAAAAATTATAAAACTCAAAAATCAAGGCATTCTATGTACATGGGATCCGACATCGTTTGCTATTTCTTTTTGTATTATCTTTTTATTTAATTTTTAGAATTTTATGAGGATGACACGTGGCAACTCCTGTCGCTGCCACATGTCACCCATTTTTGGGCTTTTGAATTTTGTTTTGATAAAAAAATTAAAAAGCTGCGCATGTGCGGAGCACGTGCCTCCTGCGCACGTGCCCTGCATGTGCTCTGCCCGCCCACCATATACTACCATGTGGCGTGACTTGGGCTGCCCGATCTCGGCCGATCGGATAGTCCCAAGTCCGTCCCCTTCCTCCATCTCATGTCCCAATCGAAGCCGCGCCTGCACCTCTGAAATCTCCACCAACCCCTCCACGAATATCGCCGTCGCCAATCGCAACCTTCCTTCCATCACGCGATTCACCCGATCCCCATCAGATCAATATCCTCCCCCTCACCAATCCTTCCAATCATCACCTTCCCAATCAAATCATCTCCTCGCCCTATTTAAGAACTCCCGCCACCATCCTCCGCCTTCACCCACCGACCTACCCTAGCAAATAGCAACCCTTCCTTGGTGGTGACAGCCCGGGGCAACTCCTCCAGTGAGTTCCGAACCCCAAGGGGGTTTGTTGCAGCATTCAATCCCCCCAACCACGTCTGCTTGCTCCGGCTCCCCTTGCCCTGCTGTCGAGCTTTCCCTTCTAGGTACTCCCTTCCCGCTTCTCCTCCCCATTCTCATCTCTTTTGTTTATTCTGCCTCTCTACCATCATCCTCGCCTCCCCCCGACACACCCCAAGTACCTCCTCGGTCGAACGCCTCCAAGCTCCACCGAAAACGTTTCCACTTCATCGTCTCCACACTTCATCAGCATCACCTCCATTGACGGTCCGTCCTTCACCTACGTTCTTCTCCGGACTTCACCAACAACGCTACCGACGCATGGCTACTTCGCCTAATATGTGTCAGAAGCCAACATCGTTGATCACCTTCTCTTGCGAAGGAGTCACCACCCCGACGGACAGCCGCACTAGACCAACCATCACTTCTAGGTCCCCCACCTTCCAGCCGATCCTCGTGATGCTTCGTGCCCTTGACGACAGCTGACCATGTGTCGGCTAGCCACCACCTGCGCCCACCATCGTGCCTCGCCCTTCTCCGCCTTCAACTGCATGGCTAGGCTAAAGACTGAGTTCCTCCCACGTGAACAACACGTAAGTGAGGAACATTTGTGGAATCCCCTCAGGGATTCTCTTTATCCAAGATCCCCCCATCACGTGCTTAATACTTACGCGTTGGGGGTATTTGCATTGAAGCGCCTAGAAGATTTCCTATTCACACACCGCACCTGCTGACCAGAGGGCACGTGCGACGCACGTGCCCTCTGGTAATTTTGTAGATACCCCCTAGGTTCTGGTAATTCTATTAAGTTTGCACTGCATTTTCCTTATTCTTTTTAATTAATATAATTGCAGTTAGACCCCTGTGTTCCCCCTTATTTTGATCAACATTTTTACATCATTTTATTTTTATAAAAATAACACTTTGTTCTTCAACTAATTATCTACATTATGACATATATTTGACATTTTTGTGATCGGTGGTTCATTAATAATTAACTAATTTGTGGAAAATTGCATATTTTGACCATTCTGTGCTTGAAAAGTCATAAATAATTACCCATTGCTCTGAAAATTGCCGAAAATTCACGGATTATAGAATTATTGTATTTCACATCGTGTCCAAAAAGAATTGCATGTGCATGCGTAGTTTGCCTTGTAAAAATAATTTTGCCTATTTCAATCTTTATTTTTTTATAGGTATCAAATCTTATATTTTCGAGGTTTAGGATTTTTTTAAGATCAATCATCTAGCGATAGATCTTGGATAATTTTATCTGTTAAAAATAATTAGGTTTAATATTTATTATAATTAATTATTGAAATTCACTTTGTTTGCATTCAAAATTTTATAAAAAAGTTACTTGAATCCAAAAATTCCATAAAGATTACAGTCCACTCATTTCATCATAATTCTCATTAAGGCAAGTTTCGTATTTTTTGGACATCATTTGATTAATATTTACATTTTAATCCTAAAAATTGGCCACGTTTGCATTTTACATCCCAAATTTGCATTAAAAATACGAAAAAATACGATCTCGAAAACCTTGCACTAACTTTGATAGATAAAATTCTAGGTTGTTCCTTTGCCTCCTTGAGTTCTACTGTGGGACTTGCCCAAGTAAAATAAACATTAAACCACACCGATTGAAAATTAAATTAATTAATTGTTGTTATTTCTTGACTGATTCCGATTGCCCGCCTGCAATGAAACGACACAATTTTAAATGCTCGACAATTCTCTATAATTAAACATGCAGATTTCAGATTCGTCAGATGGTGACGTTGCCGGGGAGGCAAATAGTTTAGATTTTGTCTATTCTTTTTTCAGTTTTATTTATTTGAGTAGTGTGACCCCCAAATCTTCATTGTAAATTATCTATTTTTTCTGCATTTATTTTATCTCTAGCATTTACTTTCTTATTATTTTTTACATTTTTGTGTCACTCTCTTACACTCTCATTTTTATTTTTCTTGCGAGGTAGACGGCATATGTGGAGCGGTTTTTGAGAACCGACACATCTTCACCGACATTCGAAAAGCCGCATTAAAAATTAAGACCGTGTTGAGTCGTGAGAGAGCGTAGAGTCTAGAACTTATTTTTCTGTAATTTTTAATTTTTGCAATTAATTGCTCGTTTATGGTAGTGTCCATTTGGACTCTAGCGTGTGTAACAAGACCTTGAACTTTTATGTGATGTATCGTGGCTTGTTTCACTCTCCGATGAGGGTAGGGCCTGACTTGAATGACGCTTAGTATAGACCTACACATACAGCTATTAGAGCTTCTATAATTTTTTATTGTGCTCGTAGGACCTAGGACCACACTTCACTTAATTGGGATGCACATTAGATCTTTCAACAAAGTCAAATTCAACTCAATTCTTCCCGGCTAATAGAACTTTCTGCTAGGTGGGGTTTTTCATCGGCTTGCATTTATATAGACTACTTTTTTTCAATTCTTGTATTGCATCCCATATGGATATTGCGAGGAATCACTATAAGTCTTATATCTGAGCAAACATCATTGTTTTTCGCGTGCATCGCCTTTTCCCGAATTTCTCCCTCCTATTTTATCACATAATTTTAAAGGAAATTGGGATTGAACGGTAGACGTGCATTTGTGCTCAACTAAAATTTTCAGTGGTCACCTAATTAAAATTGGGACGCTAAATAAAGCCGACTTTAAGGAACTCATAAAATAAAGAATTTTTATGGGAGAGCAACCCCGACCATGTATTATTTTATCTTGTAGAGAGAAGAGAGATACACACTAGGATAGTGCCAACCCAGGATTTTCATATTCACTATTGATTCTACAAAAACGATTAGCTACTTCTCAGTGAGGATCAATGGGTAGCCGGTAAACAGTCCGGATTTCCTTAGAAGAGTGGGTGATTTAAAGGACACTACGTAAGGCTCCATCCTTAAGTAATACGGGTAATCGTTTTACAGTTTGTACTTAAACCCGTACTGGCAGAAAGTAGGTGCAACTAGTCGTAAGAATTTGGACCATTCTGTTGGGAAATACAAGCACCTAACAACTTGCTTAAATGTTTGCAAGATTGGAATTATCACCAATTAAAATTAACAAGATAATTGACCGAACTCTTGTGGCCTTCACTGTGTGAGTTGGTGAAACAAGGATCTGTATTGTGTTTGTTTTGCGCATAGATTCAGGATAATCATTGAATATGCACACTTGTGCCTAAATCATGTATTCTAAAACTCTTTTGAATCAGTTGAAATCGAGAATGGAAGATTGTGGTGATTTTTGTTTAGACTCCGCAAACCCTCCTCTGACCACCACAAACTTGCCAATCTCAAAGGTTCATAGACACTCTTAATCCGGACCACCTTGGGTTTGAGGACAACGTTCCCATGAATCCTCTTCCTATGATTCCTTCGTCTTCCTGAAAGGAGGTCAAACCCATACTCTTTCTTTATCTCCTAATTACATCGAGGAAGACTCTCACCTCGATGACTTTGATTCTGATTCTTTCCACTCTATTGACTCAGATTTCTCCTCTTCTGAAGGTAAAAAGCATTTGAAGAAGATGCCTCTCAGAAAAAAGATCATGAAGATGAACCCAATGAAGATCCGATGTAGATGATTTTGGCAAGATTGGCTGCATCTGAGCAGCAACAACTTTTATTGAGTGAACAAATAGAGCAGTTGAATGATGGGGGAGAACCACCAATGGAAGCACCATACAATCCTGGGAAGTACAGGATGAGAAATTATTTGCAGCCATTTGAGCGGGAAATAAACTATAAACTAAAACCACACTTTTTCAACCAATTGCCACAATTCCATGGTATTGCTGCTGAAGAACCATATGAATTTTTATGGGACTTGGAGGTGGTATGCTCTAATCTGAGACATCCTCAGGTCAACCAAGATTACATTCGCCTCACTGCACTTCCTTTCGCCTTAAAAGGGAAGGCAAATTACTGGGTACAGAATTTAGGAGTGACGGTGATTACTTATGATAGATTCATGAACCTGTTCTTGAAAAATTCTACCCTCTGAGTCGGACCAATCGGACGATGACATGCATCACCAGTTTTTCTCAGATTTCTAATGAACCACTCTGTGATGCTTGGGATAGATTTAAAGATCTACTACATAAGCGCCTATGCCATGATCTAGATGAGAACATCTTGGTCCAGTCACTCTATTCTGGCCTTAGCTACGAGACACAGTGATTAATGAGCATTGCCTGCGGTAGAAACTATACATCATGTAGTGTTGAAACCGTCTGGAAAGTACTAGAGCAAATGGCTGAGACAAGCTGCTCACTGATTGCCAGTAGGGCATATACTGATTACCTGAACATACTTCAGTCTAAAGGGGGAAGCAAACTATTAGAAAAATAGCAGAGGATTTGATTCCAAACACGAGCATTATCGATGTTAAGTTAGTAGTTGTGTATCAGATTCATAAGAGGATGAACGACATCGACAACTGGATCTCCCATTTTCCAAAGCAAATGGAGGAGCTGACCGAGAAGGTATCAAAGATTGGAAAACTAGTTGCATCCGCGGTTCCTATCTATCGTATACATCACGTCCACGAGCATCTACGATCAGGACGACAACAACAATGGGCTCAGGACCAATCCTATGCCCAACCGTCCCATTAGTCACCCTCACAAGTAGAGATTATCAAAGAAACACCACCTCCGATGTTCGAGGTGAACGACATCTGGTGCACTCAAGACCCTACCTGACCGGGTAATATGGGGGATTGTCAGCCTTACCACCGTCCCACCACTTTCTATAATGACACATTTCCACCAGCTCTGCAGCACACTCAGAATACTACACCATTCCAGCATTAGAAACAATAGCAACAACCATACAACCACCAGAATCAACACCAGCAGGCACACTAGCAATACCGACAGTAATACCAAGCTCCACAATGTCATCCCTCAATACAACCATATCAACCATCCTACTCTAATGTAGAAATCGTAGATATCCAGCAACTGATGCTCGAGGAGATTCACTACTTTTGAAATGAACTACAAGATCTACGGGTTGATGTTAACCTCTTATCCCGTTGGAGAGATGAGCAGGCATCCCCTGCTACAACCATTCTTCCCATGTTCAAGCTAACCCTAATAGCTTGAACAATATCAATCTTCCCAACAAAATGGCCAGGTATACTACTGAGACTCTCCCATATATGAACATGAGATCCTTTCATTTGACAATATCAATGCTATGTCACTTAGGAGAAGAAGGACAGTTGATGCACCTGACCAGGCATGGGAATTGGATCAAGAAGACTCAGAAGATTAATCGGACGATACTTCCGACAGTGAAGAAGAAGGAAACCTGAAATCATCACCAATGAAGATCCCGGCACACGAGAAAGGAAAAACATCCATGGAGTCTACAAAGGACCTTGCACCTCCAGTTGCTGCAAATATACCCTTGTCACCTTTTCAACAACACGATTTTGATTATTATAAGCAGAGAAATGATTCTAATAAGAACTCTATTTTTGATAAAGATGCTCTTATTTATGATTCGGGTCCTTTATCTCTTGTCTCGACTGCTTCCATTCCTTTCCCCCATGCTTTTATGAAAAGAAAATACAAACCAAAGAAAAACTTTCAAGATGACCCATGAATGGAACGATTCTTTCAAGAAAATTTCACAGTCAAAGTACCATTTGAAAAATATGTGGCTAACAATCCATCATTTCAAAAATACTTGAAAGTGCAATGCACTCCCACCAGGTCTCATCGGAAGAAACCAAGTCAATGTGTGGAGACCCATATCTTGATAGTGGCAACTATCAAATGTGTCAAAAATCAGCATCTACCAAGAAAAAAGGGATCTGGGTGCTCATTATGTGGAGAGTCGCATTGACGACATCGCATTCACACACACTACTAGATAATGATTCTTCATTCAATCTTCTCCCCTTAGCCTTATAGTACAAATTGGAGTTAGGACCTCTCAGAAAATCATTAACTATGCTCTAATTTGCTGATATATCCACTAAAAGACCTAAGGGAGAAGTAAAGAATGTAGTCATCTTGATCGAGGGTACAAAATACAAAGTGGACTTCACTGACCTTGATATGGAGACCCCAAACCATTGGAAAGAATCTCAAATCATTCTTGGAAGAACATTCTTGCAGACCACTAAAGCAGTATTCGATTACAGTACAAGAATGATGAAATTCCACTCTCTAGGCGAGAGGTGGACTTGGAGATGAAGCAGACATAGTGGAAAAGTCCCGACTCTGAATCTACCACTGAATACTTAGAATCATTGGAGTGAAATTTCATCAGCACTAATTGGACTTGGCATCAACTTCCAGAAGTTCAGAGTAAGAGCCCCTCATCAGAAGAAGAAACATTGCATAGTACAGTTTGTGATATGTTGCCTGAACTATCTATAGCCACAAATATCTATACCCTTGATGACAAAGAAATCCTTATGGATTTGTTAGTCCCATCTTCTTCGGGACCGTCAAGAAATATCGATGACGAGTTGGATGCGACTTTGGCTGAATTGCCTCACTATTTTTGCGAGCCGACTCACCTTGCAGCATAATTGGTAGCCAACACATCACAGAATGATTCACCTTCGACCAACATAGAGCCAGACTCAAAAGACATTCAACCAGACCTAATTGATGATTCAGATTTGGCGGAGCTGAAACCACGTCCTCCTACACTCAAGTATGCATTTCTTGCGGGACCCAAGGAGAAATTTCATGTGATCATTAGCTCATCATTAACCGAAGACCAGGAATCTAGATTGCTTGAAGTTCATAAGTGGAACCGCAAGGTCATTGGTTGGACGGTGTCGGATCTCGTGGGAATCAATCCCACTCTCTGCTCGCACCAAATTTATGTTGAGAATAAAACAAAACCTTCCCGTGAATTTCAGAGAAGATTAAACCCTAATCTCTGAGAAGTAGTAAGAAAGAGATAGAGAAATGGTGCAAGTAAAGGTTTATGTACCCCATTTCTGACTCGAAGTGGGTGCCCCCCCTTCATGTTGTCCCAAGTAAGTCAGGAACCCAGATGGTCACCAATGAGGAGGGGTAGAGATCGCGACCCGAGTACCCACATCGTGGCACAACTGTGTCGATTACAGGCGCCTGAATGCCGCGACCAAGAAAGATTACTTTCCACTGCCATTTATTGATCAAATCTTGGAGAGACTTGCAGGGAAAGCATTCTTCTATTTTCTTGATGGGTACTAAGGGTACAATCAAGTAGCTATCATTCACGAGGATAAGGAAAAAACAACCTTTACATGCACTTTAGGCACTTACGCATTCAAGCGCATGCCATTCGGACTTTGTAATGCCCCGGGCACATTTCAGCAGTGCATGATCGGCGTATTTACCAAAATGGTGGGCGACTTCTTGGAAGTTTTCATGGATGACTTCTCGGTCCACAGTGATTCATTCGATACATGTTTAGCGCACTTGGACCGAGTCCTCAAGAGATGTAGGGAGGTTAATTTGTTACTCTCTTGGGAGAAAATTCACTTTATGGTGATAGAGGGTATCGTGTTGGGGCATGTCATCTCCAAAAAGGGAATAGAGGTCGACCCTGCCAAGGTGGATGTGATCAAGAAACTTGAGCCACCAACCAACGTTAAGTCAGTGAGATCATTCTTAGGGCATGCTGGATTTTACCGAAGATTTATTCCTGATTTTTCAAAGATCACCCGCCCACTGACTTAGCTCTTAGGGAAAAACATCGAGTTTATTGTAAATCACAAGTGTCTAGAGGCCTTTGAGTTCTTAAAAAAGAAAATATGTGAATTGTCGATATTACAAGCTCCCAACTGGTATCTTCCCTTTGAGATCATGACTGATGCATCGAATTTGTCTATCAGGGCTATGCTTGGACAATGATGAGATGGTATACCTTATGTGATTCATTACGCAAGCAAAGTTTTGGATCCTTCCCAGAGAAATTATAAGGTAACTGAAAAGGAAATGCTCGCAGTAGTTTGGACCCTAGAAAAATTCAGATCATATATATTGGGCTCCAAGATGACAATTTTTACTGATCACACAACAATTAGATATCTAATGGAAAAGAAGGATGCCAAGGCATGTCTTTTGAGATGGATCTTATTAATCCAGGAATTTAATTTGGAGATCAAGGATAAACCTAGAATTGATCACCTTTCATGAATTGAGCAAAATGATTATTCTAATACTGGACCAATTAGAGAGACTTTTCCAGACGAGTCAGTTTGTGTTACTGACTTAGTCCCATGGTACTCCAATATAGTGAACTATATTGTCTCCAAGAAAGTCCACCTAGGTTGGACCAAGAGCAGAATTGACCGATTGAAGTCGGATTCAAGAAAATACCATTGGGACGATCCTTTCCTTTTCTATAAAGGACTGGATTGTGTCTGGCGAAGATGTATTCCTCAAGTAGTGATTTTCTGTGATATTTTTGATGCATGGGGAATCAATTTTATTGGTCCTTTTCCCAGTAGCCATGGATTTGAGTACGTCTTGTTAGCGGTTGATTACCTATCAAGAAGGGTGGAGGCTATCCCAACTGGAACCGCATATAGCAAAATTGTTTGTAAGTTTATCAATGATAATATCATTGCAAGGTTCAGGGTACCAAAGGTCTTGATTTCAGATGGGGGTAGCAACTTCGTGAATAGAGAAATGAGATCGTTGGCTAAAGAATATAAATTTGAGCATAGAATCGACAATCCATGTTATCCACAATCTAATGGCATGGCAGAGGCTTATAATAGAGAGGTGAAGGGTATTCTTCAGAAGTTGGTTCGTCCAGATAGGAAGAACTGGTCTCAACTTTTGGACCAGGTTATGTGGGCCTATAGAACAACCTACAAGACTCCACTCGGTACTTCACCTTTTAGGATGATCTATGGATAGCCATGTCATTTACCCGCAAAGCTAATTCACAAATCAGAAAGGGTGATAAAAAAGCTTAATTAGAGTTGTCACCTTGGGAAACTGTGCCATGACTTAAATCTGAATGAGCTAATTGAAATCCGAAACCAGGCATATGACAATAGTGTGATCTATAAGGATAAGGTCAAGAGATGGCATGACAGATATATGAGGCATAAAACCTTTGTCCCTAGGAAGAAAGAGTGGTTGTTCAATGCCTAGTTGATGATTTTTCACAGGAAACTCAAATCAAATTGGATGGGTCTCTACATTGTCATCGATGTGCATACCAATGGAAGTGTGGATACTGCAGAAATCAAAGATGATGCACAACCTTTCTCAGTGAATGGGCAATTGCTGAAGCCATATGTAGAACCATCCAAAGAGCAGAAAGCTCAAGTCGAGGTCATCTACTTCATGCAGAGAGAACACATTGAAGATTCATCAGATCATCCTCCCTCACGACCCCATCGGTCTCCTTGTACATATTCTTCCTCTACTTAGTCCAAGGCCTATGTATGGAGGAACCGATGCCATATGTACATACGATTCTCCCCATCTAACGATTTTCTCATTTCCACCCTTCTTCTATACTTTGGCTGATCATAGAATAAGTATCGGGGGAATTGATGCTCATATGTAGATACTTTCCTCATTTACATCTCTTGACCACCTCAGTTTCACTCTTCTTCTATACTTAGTCTGTTCACAGTCTAAGTATAGGGGGCGAGTCGATCTATTCTTTTTCCTTTTCACTCTCTTACGCATAGCCCGAGCTACGTCTTCTCTACGCTTCTTGTGCTCTGGGGACACAACACTTGCTAAGTATAGGAGGGTGTATATATACTATGTATATATTTTACCCATATCTCATACTTTGGTGTAAGTCTATATGTATTGACGTGGTGAGTAACTAACTTGAAAAAACAAACAAAATTTTTTTGATTGTGTTCAACCCAATATTTTTGGAAAAATGGCTTCTTATTCATTTTTGAACAAACAACAAAAAAATCTTGCATAAAAAAGTTTCAAAAAAAATTCTGTCCGCATGTCCCATACCTGCACGTCTCCAGCATTATAGACATTTGCATTTGTGAAAAGTCATTGGGTTATGAACCGAGTTATGGGCAGAAACCGAGAGTGGTCTAGACTTGACCTTAATCCACCTAATTTTCAAAGGAACTCCATTGAGAAATAGGATTTTACAAGCTTCAGGTCTATGATTTAATTCTTTGAGTTTCACATGACAATGTGCAGTGTTTGACTCTTAGTGTCTAACCTAGTCTCTTCATTCTAGGTAAGACTACGGAATAAGGAATTATCTTGTACTCTCGCACTATGCACTTAGCTCAACTCTGACAGGGGGTTGGAAGACTGTGTGAGTTTCAATTCTGGTAGCATGGAAATCTAAAGACCGGAGTACGGGTTGAAATAAAGCTTTGGAAAAGGGATGGACGACTGGGCACAATTTTTTCTAAGACCCCAAAACATGTACGGAAAAAAAGATTCTATATCGATAGGGGCACAACAAGATCCAAGCAGAACCACCAAAAATCCAAATACAAAGAAACCACTACCAAATAAATATCTGACCAAAAAGGTCCAAGCTTCAAGAAAACCTGCAGATCTTGTTGGAGACTTGGCTAAACCGGTCGGCTTCACAAGGAGAGGTGACTACACTGGCCACCCTCCAGTTCTTTTCTCCTTTTCTAACTTCTCCCCCATTTTGATTGTGAACACAACATGACAGACCTTAGAAGGAAATACCTGACTCCCCGAGGACGAGTTACTAGTGAGGAGGTTTGCATGGTAATTCGGTATACTGGATGGGAAGAGATAAGACCTTTTACACACATGAGTCGATTGTTCATTGTTCATGGGGTATGCTTTGGGAGGAGGATCGATCTAAGACGACTTTTGAGCTGGAACTGTGACAATGATGTATAGAACTTGAAGGCTATTGATTTTAAAATTCTAAATCTCACAGAAGTTCTGGCAAACTAATAATCCAAAGGTCGAGTCTAGTTTCATTTTCACCTTCAGCTCATGGTCTTGGTATGGACCCAATCTCATTTCACGACATAGCATTTCTTTTGATGCTCAGGGACAAGCGTGGTTTAAGTATAGGGGATGATGAATCTCAGATTCATCACTCTAAAATGATGAATTAAGCTCAAATCCCTATAATTCATTGGAATTTCTTCAGCTATTTTGCATAATTAGCATTCATACATGTTTTAATAAGAATTATATTTTATCTCTTATTATTGCACAAAATAAGAAGCCAAAAATTCCAGCCAAAATGACCTGCAAAATAGCCTAAATTCCCTGTTTTTTAACTAATTCATGCTAACTCCAAATGAACTGAAACGATCTCCACTGTGCACATATCACTAACCATAATAAATGAAAAATACAAAAAAAATGACTAACCTAAATAAGTGGACCAAAAACCCAAACCCTAGTTCTAGGATTTCCGAACTAAAACCTTGATATCTTTCTCAACCAGTGTCTGATCTAATCCTGCTCACTTTGGAACTAATGTACATTCAATTACGTTCAAAATAAGACCATGTTCAAGTGAATCGGAGCTCATATGTGAAAGTTGGGTTTTGGACCTCTTTTGTACATTTTGAATTTTAATGGTTTTTGACCTATTATTTTATGTACATAATTGGCTCATTTTATTTTATTTCTTTTTCATTTGTCTTCTTTGCTGAATGTTTTATTAAAATTCACTAAAATCCAAATCCAAACTGATCTTGAAATCAAAGAATCTAACTAAGTTCGAGCCTTGTACACAAATTGTCTTTTCTGTATTTTATTTTATTTCTTCTTTTCTTACTTAATAAAAACCCAAAAAAATAGATTAATGTGTGAATATTTATCTTTGATTTTATCATATTTTTTTGGATTTTTATCTATTTTAGAAATGATAAAAAAATTATAAATCCGAAAAATCAAGGTATTCTATGTACATGGGATACCCCAAAAATATCATTTTGTGCAAATGATGGTTTTGGTCTCTTCATGAAAGTTGTAGATCTCATCGAGACGAGCAACTTTTGTGAACAAATTGTTTCTATCCATAGTCGTTTACTATTTCTTTTTGAATAATATTTTTATTTAATTTTTCGAATTTTTTGGGGGTGACATGTGGCAGCTCCTGGAGCTGCCAAATGTGACGAGTCGCGAATCGCCTTGCTTAATTTGCGTGAATTATCGTGCATTTTAAATTCATGTAGTTTCATTGTACGCGAGCAATCAGAATCAGTCAAGAAATAACTACAATTAATTTAATCAATTTTTAATCGTGTGATTTTTTGTTTTTTTAGTTGGGCAAGTCCAAGGTCGAACTCAAGGAGGTAAAGGAACAACATAGAAATTTGTCTATCAATGTTCATGCACGGTTTTCGAGGTGGTTCTTTTCTATTTTTTTAATGCAAGTTTAGAATGGAAAATGCATATTAGGCCAATTTTAAAGACTGGATAATGAATATCAATCAAACGATGTCTGAAAGATATAAGAATTGGATAAGATGACAATTATGACGAAATGAATGCATTGTAATTTTTGTGGAATTTCTGTATGCAAGATAAATAGTTATGAATTTGTGAATGCAGAAACAACAAATTTTAATAATAAATTATAATAAATATTATACCTAATTATTTTCAAGGGATAAAATTATCCAAGATCTATCACTTGCTAATTGATCTCAGAAAAATCCTAAACCTTAAAAAACACTAGATTTAATACCTACTAAAAAATTAAATATTGAAATATGCAAAATGATTTTTACAGGGCAAACCATGCATTCGAATGCAATTCTTTTTGGGCACGATGTAACAGACAACAAATTCTCCAATCCGTGAATTTTAGGCAATTTTTATAGCAATGGTTAATTAATTATGAATTTTAGAGCACATAATGAGAAAAATCTGTAAATTTCCACAAAACAATTAATTATTAATTACCCTTGATCTCAAAAATGTCAAACATATGCCATAGTATAGAGAATTAGTTGAAGAACAAAGTGCCTATTTTTGATAAATAAAATAATGCAATGTAGAGGATCGAAATAATGGGGGATCAGAGGGGTATTTCTGCAAATGATAATAATAAAATAATGCAGGGAGGATTAATTTGTGATTACCGCAACTCATGGGGGTTCAACTGCAAAATGTCCATGGGGCGCACATGCCCTTAGATGGCAGGGTTTGATGGATAATATGCGAGAACCCAAGGGGGTCTTCCGTAATTTACCCAGCAGTCATGTACGTAGCACGTGACCCTGGGGGTGGCTGGAGTCGTTCCTCTGATGCACGTGCCTCGCACGTACATGGGGGTCTCAGGCGTCAAGCCCGGCAAAGAAGCGGAGGAGTGCGTTCATGGCTTAAGGCGGAGTAGCGGAGCAGAAGGCTCCTAGATTTTGTCTCCAACGAGGTTGCATTGGTCGACGACGATCGGAGGGCTGGAGGCCTTCGGTGGGGGAGAGGTAAAGCTTGCGCGGAGGAGCTGTCGGTGGAGGCGAGAAGAGGAGGAGCTGGAGTCAATGCGGCTAGGGCGATGGGAATTTTCGTTCTGATGGCAGTGCCCCTTCAGCGGCAGAGCCGCGTGCTCTGGCGTAGTGTTGGGCGGTGAGGTAGGAGCGGATGGCCGAGCTCCTGGCAGTGGCTGGAGGTGTTGTTGTAGTGGCTTCTTGTGGGCGAAGTGCGGTGGTGGAAGACAAAGACGGGCGTCTGCGGTGGCGGTGGTTGAAGTTCATGCGAAGGTGGAGGATGAAGGTGGGTATAGTGGTAGCGGTTGCTCGACGGCAGGGGCCGGATGATGGGAGCTACTCGTGCTGAGGGCAGCACTCCAATGCGGTCGGTGGGGGAACCTCGGACCTTCCCGCACCTTCAAGGATGAGGGCTGGATGCAGAGCTGTCACCTTCGGTTGGTGGAGCCCCCTTCGTTTGGTGTTGAAATCAGTGGATGGAGCTTTGAGGAGGCGTGACACTAGTTTTAAAGGGATGTGAGGCAGCGACGTTAGAATTGTGAAGGGGATTTGATGGGGATTTGACAAGGGGCTGAATCGATGATTGAGATTCGATGAAAACCAAAGAGGAAGTTGGCAAGGATACGTTCGGAGAGATTTGTAAGCATGGATTGGAAAGGACGTCGAAGATTGCAGGGAACGGCGGAGGGCAGCAAAATATCGGGGGCGGTACCGCTCCCAATTGGGAAAGGAAGGGGAGGAGGACGAAGAGCCTCGGCCGTCCGATTGGCTGAGATCGGGCGGCTGAGATAATGCCACGTGGCACACTTTTTTTATTATTTTGTAATTTTTTTATTTTTTCTTATAAATAAATGAAAAATAAAGTTTAAAATGGGTGACACGTGGCAGCTCCAGGAGCAGCCACATGTCTGCCCTAGAAAATTCAAAAATTAAGTACAATGGTTAATTTGGAATAAATAGCAAATGACCTCGGATGGAAAAAGTTTCTTCATGAAAATTACTCGTCTCGATGAGATCTACAACCTTTTTAAAGGGACCAAAAATAAATTTGATCAGTTACACAAAGTAATATTTTGGGGTATCCTATGCACATAGAATACCTTGATTTTTTAGGTTTTCTAATTTTTTTGTCATTTTTAAACAAGATAAAAATCCGAAAAAAATATGATAAAATCAAAGATAAATATTTACACATTAGTTTATTTTTTTTGGAATTTTATTAAGTAAGAAAAGGATGAAATAAAATAAAAGACAAAAAAGACAATTTTTGTACAGACAGTTAGTTAAGACTTAGACTTAATTAGTTTCTTTGATTTCGAGCTCAGTTTGGATTTGGAATTTTGCGCATTTTAATAAAACATTCATCAAAATAGACAAATGAAAAAGAAATAACGTAAAATAAGTCAATTATGTACATAAAATAATAGGTCAAAAACCACTAAAATAAAAAATGTACAAAGAGGCCCAAACCTAACTTTCACATATGAACTCCGATTCACTTGAACTTGGTCTTGTTTAGAAGTTAATTGAATGCACATTAGTTCAAAAGTGAGTAACATCAGATCAGATGCTGGATGGGGAAGATATCAAGGTTTTAGTCCAGAAATCCTAGAACTAGGGTTTGGATTTTTGGTCCACTTATTTAGGTTAGTGATTTTTTTTGTATTTTTCATTTATTCTTGTTAGTAATATGTATACAATGGATATAGTTTTGGGTTACTTGGAGTTATCATGAATTAGTTAAAAATCAAGGAAGTTAGGCTACTTACAGGTCAATTGGACTTTGATTTTTGGCTTCTTATTTTGTGTAATAATAAGTGATAAAAAGCAATTCTTATCAAAACATGCATGAATGGGCATTATGCGAATAAATGAAGAAATGCCAATGATTTTTAGGGATTTTAGCTTAATTACTCTTTTTTAGAGTGATGAATATGAGATTCATCAACGTGTCACACATTTTTGGGCATTTGAATTTCATTTTTTTTAAAAAAATAAAAAAGCCACGCACGTGCGGAGCACGTGCCTCCTACGCACGTGCCCAACACTTGCTCCACCTGCCCTCCAATTACTACCACGTGGCGTGACCTGGGTCGCCCGATCTCGACCAATCAGACGGTCCTAGGTCCGTCCCCTTCCTTCGTCTCATGTCCCAGTCGAAGCTGCTGCCTGCACCTTCGAAATCTCTGCTAGCCCCTCCACGAATATCACCGTCGCCAATCACAACCTTCCCTCCATCACGCGATTCACCTGATCCCCATCAGATCAATATCCTCCCCCTCGCCGATCCTTCCAATCGTTGCCTTCCCGATCGAATCATCTCCTCGCCCTATTTAAGAACGACCGCCACCATACTCTACCTTCATCTGCTAATCTACCCCTGCAAAAACCAACCCTTCCCCAGTGGTGACAGCCCGGGGCAACTCGTCCGACGAGATCCGAACACCAAGGGGGTTCGTTGCAGCATGCAATCCCCCCTATCACGTCTGCTTGCTCCGGCTCCCCACGCCCTGCCATCGAGCTTTTCCTTCCAGGTACTCCCTCCCCGCTTCTCCTCCCCCTTCTCATCTCTTTCGTTTACTCCGTCTATCTACCATGATCCTTGCCACCCCCCCCCCCCCCGACACACCCCAAGTACCTACTCAGTCGAACGCCTCCAAACTCAACCAACAACGTTTCCACTTCACTGTCTCCACACTTCATCAGCATCACCTCCATCGACGGTCCTACCTTCACCGACGTTCTTCTCCGGACTTCACCAATAACGCCAACGACGCATCACAACTTCGCCTACTCCGCGTCAGAAGTCAGCACCACCGATCGCCTTCTCCTCCGAAGGAGTCACCACCCCAATAGACAGCTGCACCGGACCAGCCATCGCTTCCAGGTCCCCCGCCTTCCAGCCGCTCCCCATGGCGCTTCGAGCCCCCAATGATTGCCGGCCATGTATCAGCCAGCCACCACCTGCGCCTACCATCGTGCCTCGCCCTTCTCTGCCTTCAACTGCACGGCCAGCCCGAAGACTGAGGTCCTCCCACGAGCACAACACGTGAGTGAGGGAACATTTTTCGAAGCACCCCAAGGATTCACTTTATCCAAGAACCTACCCATCATGTGCTTAACACGCGCGTGTGGGGGTATTTGTGTTGAAGACCCTAGAAGATCTCTTATTTATAGGCCGCACCTGCCGACCAGAGGGCATGTGTGACACACGTGCCCCTCTAGCAATTTTGCAGATACCCCCTAGGTTCTAATAATTATAATTCAGTCCGCACTGCATTTTCTTTATTCTTTTTAATTAATATAATTGTAGTTAGACCCCTGTATTCCCCCTTATTTTGATCAACATTTTTGCATCATTTTATTTTTTTATATAAAAATATTACTTTGTTCTTCAACCAATTCTCTACATTATGGCATATGTTTGACATTTTTGTGATCGGTAGTTCATTAATAATTAATTGTTTTGTGGAAAATTATATATTTTGCCCATTCTGTGCTTGAAAATTCATAAGTAATTAACCATTGCTCTGAAAATAGCCGAAAATTCAAGGATAGTAGAATTAGTTGTATTTCACATCGTGCCAAAAAAGATTTGCATTTGCATGCATAGTTTTCCTTGGAAAATCATTTTTCCTGTTTCAATCTTTAATTTTTATAGGTATTAAATACTATATTTTTGAGGTTTAGGATTTTTCTGAGATCGATCTCTTAGTGATAGACCTTGGATAATTTTATCCTTTGAAAATAACGAGGTTTAATATTTATAACAATTAATTATTGAAATTCGCTTTGTTTGCATTCAAAAATTCAAAAAAAATCTTGCATCCAAAAATTCCAAAAAGAATACAGTGCATTCAATTCATCATAATTGTCATCTCGACCAAGTTTGTTATTTTTCGGATATCATTTGAATGATCTCTACATTTTAGTACCTAAAATTGGCCACATTTCCATTTCGCATCCCAAATTTACATTAAAAATACAAAAAATACCATCTCGAAACCTGTTCGCTAACTTTGATAGACAAAATTCTAGGTTGTTCCTTTGCCTCCTTGGGTTCGACCTTGAGACTTGCCTAAGTAAAATAAACATTAAACCATGCCGATTGAAAATTGAATTAATTAATTGTGGTTATTTCTTGACTGATTATGATTTCCTGCCTACAACGAATCAAAACATTTTTAAATGCTCGATAATTCTATATAATTAAGCAGGGAGATTTTTAATTCGTCAATCCTCCACCACCGCGCTTCCACCACCGCATCTCTACGCTCCTCTGCCTCGAGCATCTTTACTATATGTTTGAGTATGTATATTCGATAGAATGATAGGTTGATTACCTATTCAAAGTCTATATACTGACGAGCTGGTATGCATACAAGGGCATAAGAGTAATACTATCTCTCAAAGGGATCATGCAGGTTCATTACTGAACCGAAAGACATAAGGTCACTCATGAGATATTGGGATCAAATTTCATGCACGATCATCTCGCTTTGGAAGCTCGATTGAATTTATAGCTTTGATATATGCTTATGGAAATATATGATAAATACCTAGGTATGATATAAGCTTTTGAAAGTGTATGATCGATATCAACTCCCAAAGATCCAATGAGAAACCTAATCATAAAACACTAAGGAAGACAATCTAATAATAAGATCTAAAACTTTAGCTTTATACTAGGTCTTCCAATGTATAGGATATATGGGTATTAGGAATACGTGAGGACGATGTGATCGGAAACAATTGTATAATCGTGACACTTCCATTCCGATGTAGTGATGAAACATGTTGAAATCTTAGTGTTTCCTCTCAATAGAGAAGTAGTTTTTGTTCTAAATGTTGACAATGATATGAATACTATTCAGATGCAATGAGAAGATTAGATTTACAGCTTTGATTTAATCAAACATCATTGAGAGGTTCCCTTGATCTAGATTTGAGATATGATCTCAATATCCAAGTCACTGTACAAGGAACACACAATTACATAGTCATTATCCAAGTATCCACGGAGAAAGCGCATTATTCTTGAAAGAGTTCAAGAACAATTTCATCGTTGATAATGTACGAGCACTGAGGAAAATACATAGTTAAATATAATTTAATTATCATGAATAATTTGAATGTGATTAATATTATTTAGGAACACGAGATAAGTTGTCCAAGATAATTAAATATGATTTAATTTTCAAGGATATGAATAATGTGGATATAAGTATCCATATTAATCACAAATATTATAAATGTATTTATAGTATATTAGATATAGTTATTTGTAAATAGGATTTATGAATTAAATATTGATATGAATTGGATTCACATTATACAATTAATTGTAAATGTAATTTAGATTTTATTGGGTGGCTGAATTTGATTCATATTTGGCGATCCTTTTTGACAAAATATTCCATGAAATAAGACTTATTGTAATGAGATTACATGAGGATTAGAGAGAGATATTCTCTTTCCAATCAAGGTCGTCATCCACCATGTATCATGGAAGGAGGCTATCTCCTTTCCCTTTACGTAGAAGGAGGCTCTCTAGTACTATTTCATTTGGGAGATTTTTTATTTAAATGAAACTAAATATGTTAATATTATTTACAACATATTTAATTTCTCTTAAAATAAATTAGTTGTTATTGTATATTTTTATAGCAAAATCTCAGCCATTGATTTGAATTAGGAGTGCATCACCACAACGTAATTTAGTATAAAAGAAAAGGTAGATCTAGCCTTTTCTTTTACACACAAGACTAACAACTCTCTTTCTTTGTCTCTTTCTCTATACACCAACTCTCTCTTTCTCTCTCAACATGTGGCTGTCCATATGTTCACCTAGAGAATGTCCTTGTCGTCGCCATGCTATTGGGCTGTCGGATCGACTACTCATGGATCTCCATCTTCTACGGTGAGCTCCGTTTGATAAGAAGGTGTCAAATTTTGTGAGACAAAATCAGGAGACTCCTTTCTCGGATCATCAACTAGGATTATGGGAAGGACGTGTTTCATCCATGCACCCGCAAGTGCGATCTTCGTTGGATCAGACTTTAGATAAGAGAATCTCTTACTTTGTAGATTAGCAATCGCAATCACGATTCAAGAGGTATTCATTGAACTCATTTCTGATCTTGATGAAATGATTTGAGAGGTATTCTAATATCATGTGGTTTCAACGTTTTAAATTTTTAATTTCCGCTGCCTTGAGAAGCTAGTATGACTAGTTGGTCTTGATCGCATATGACACGATCTTTACGCTTCCAAGATGCGCTAAGGCTCAAACCATAGCCTTCAAGTGGTATAAGAGCCTCAAAGGTCTTGTATGTGATACAAAACCTAAGTGACAAGGATTTGTATATCAGATGTGCGAGTGCTCATTGTTTATGCATAAGATGCGTGTTTCAAATCATTTTTCATTAAGATGAAAAGTACTATTTGTGCACTATTTGGATGAATATTTGGGATCATAAAATGTATTTATAATATCTAAATATGTCCTTAAAACAATATCGAGGTGTTGGCACCAAAAGTGCATGAATAAAGATTCGAATCATTCCCACAATAAAATTATTTTTGCATGTATTCGTAGATCTGTAAGAAATTAATTTTTACATACTGTTTTCCATCATGAAACAAGAAATAAATACTTGCATTAATTATGGATATATAGAAGATATCAATAGGGAGAAATTTACATCGAAACAGAAGGCAAGCGGGCAACAAGCTGCACCGCTAGTACTTTTTGAATAAAACTAGCAAACCACTCAAATTTATTTCACATGGTTTCGACTACGATTTCTCTAGTAGCATAAGAGATCCTTTATCTTAAGAAATGGTTGTTTACAGATGAAGGAAGCGCAGTGGAATCATGGGTCTGACCCAAGTGAGAAGGAAAGTCATGGACTTGACTGTACTTATGTAATATCCCCACATATGACATCTAAAGAGTTGGATAAATTCCACGCTGATTTATTGATGGTATGACTATCTAGATTATCTAGGATCCTTAGAGAAAGACTCTAATAGTGCATAGAAATATTATACATCTACATAAAATCATTGACATTGACTTGCTTATTAGATGAGATCGAAGTCAAATAATTGTATCTCATTCTTCTAATAAGACTATCAATTGGTTGCATATGTTTTAAAAGACTAGGAAATTCGATCTTAAGGTTTAATAGTCATACACATGGACGTTGATGCAATTGTTGCACCAATATCTATTGGATAGATAGACTACATATTCTCAGTGGGAGAAACTTAGACTTAGAGAATGTCTCTATGACCTAGATAATAGAACACATTCATTGTTTATTTCTAAATGATTAAAATAAACATGCATTCTGGAGTAGACCTAAAATAAAGAGTTATGATGGATATATTTCAGACAATAATATAACATCTAGAGAACTCCAATAAATTACAAAATCGATAAATGGTTCAGTAACATGTTTAAATACAGAAAATTAGATCTTATAGGACCAAAAAGAGGATAAAGATCATTTGACAATGATCTAGCATCAAACCTTGGACATATGTCTATTGATAAGATCAATAGACTCGTAAGATATTGACCTTAGATTATCTAAAGGTTCAAAACTCATACTTATGACTAGAGATTCAAAGTAAAATGTTCGATACACCCTTCCTTGGGAATGGTGTATGATGCACAGGTATTCATGTTCTCATACATATTGATGTAGGTGGATCATCTATATCATAATAAACATTAATGATATGTGATTTCTATTAATGATTTTGGTGAAATGAGATTTCTTCCCTTTAACTTGGAAACCTTTAATGTTCAATGATTTCACAATTTTGGTTTAGAATTGACGTTTGAAGGAAGATAAAATGAATTTGATCTAACCAAGGTAGCAGCCACATGTTAGATGAATGAAAAGATTACATTATGAAAGGAATATCATTCCTATCTCGTTCCTCCTAATGCACCTAAACTCAATAGAGTTGTATGGTGATGCAATTTGAACATATGTGACATGATTTGTGAAGGATATGGTTAGATACTTAAGCGCATCACGGAAGCGTGAGGATCGCATCGTATGCGATCGGGAGCGACTAGTCGCACAAGTTGCTCGTTGCAGCGGAAATTAAAATTTTTTCATGTGACGAAACCACATGATCCAAGAACACTTCTTGGATCGTTTCGTCTAAACCACAAACAAGTAAAAGGATTACCTCTTGAAGCGTGGTTGCGATCGAGTCTCTAAATGAAGAGACCTCCTATCTCAAGTCTGATCCGACGGAGGAGACGCTTGCGAATCCATGTTGATGATCCAAGCGGCGAATCTCCTAATCTCGACAC
The DNA here is from genome assembly GCA_037367405.1 of Ottelia alismoides. Classification (NCBI taxonomy): domain Eukaryota; kingdom Viridiplantae; phylum Streptophyta; class Magnoliopsida; order Alismatales; family Hydrocharitaceae; genus Ottelia; species Ottelia alismoides. Next base: position 461,180 of record JAZKJV010001895.1, on the reverse strand, counting down.
ACGAGATCCGACGTCTTCTTCACGAGCGAGGCACACCAAAGGAGACGAAGATCCATGAGCAAATGATCGGGCAGCATAACGACGACGCTACGGCTATGGAGAACCTCTCTAGGGTATCCATGGTGGACGACAACATGAGAGAAGAAGATAGGGCATGTAGAGAGAGAAAGAGAGAGAGAGTGAGAGAATTATGTTCTCTTGAGTGTAAAGAAGAGCAAAGGGGTGCCTCTCCTTTTATAATATTTTGGGATCCATGGAACTCAATCCATGGACAACACAAATCCAATGGCACAAATTGATTTGTGTTTCTTTTAATGGCCAAGATTTGTGTTGGTAAAAACCATCAAAAATTAATTTAATTTAGATTAATTATATATTGATAAATCAATATAATTCAATCACCAAATTAAATCAAGATCTCATGATAATCATTGGAGAGAGAGTGCCTCCTTCCATGTTAGAAAGAGGGGACGACCACACATTCCTAATAGGGGGCTCTTATCTCTGTAATCTCCAAGATTATGCAACAATTTTTGTTTCAAATTATTATACAAAATTTATTACCAATTATTTTGTAGACATTGCAATCTTGCCATTGAAAAAAATTGTGAATCATATTCACAACCCAAAATAAAATGTAAATTACATTTTCACTTTAATGTCTAATGTGAATCCAATTCACATCAACATTTAATTAACAAATGTAAATTATAAATATCTCTCTCTTATATATTATAAATCTCATTTATAATATATGTCATTAATATAGATAGTGCTTTCCACATTATTCAATATCCATGATAATTAAATCACATTTAATCATCTTGGATCTCTATTCTCTTGTGCCCAAATAATATGAATCTCATTCACATTATTTACATCTTTGATAATCAAATCACATTTAATTATTTAAGATAACTCTCTTTATAATACGAATCGAATTCATATTAATCATGATAATTAAATCACATTTAATTATCCATTTTCTCAATGCTCGGATACTTTTATCAACAATGAAATTATCCTGAACTCTTTCAAGGATAATGCGCTTTCTCTGCAGATACTTGGAGAGAAGGACATGGAGATTGTATAGTTCTACGTATAGTGACTTGGATATTGAGATAACATCTCAAATCCAGATATCGGGCCTCCCACAGATGCTTGATTAAATCAAGACCACAAATCTAATCTTCTCATTGCATCTGAATCACATCCAGATCAATGTCCAACATTTGGACTAAGATCAGATTACTTCTCTACTGAGAGGAGTCACTAAAATCCAGACCCGTTTCATCAATCCCTAGGAAGTGAAGCGTCATGGTTATACAACTGTTTATGATCACATCACCCTCAGGTATTCCCAATAACTGTACATCCTGCATACTAGAAGAACCAGAATAATCCCGATGTATAAGATCAATTTTATACTTTCTACTTTATGGATTTATCATTAAGTTTCTCATCTGACTTTTGGGAGTTGGTATCGATCATATACTTTTCAAAAGCATATATCATACCCAGGTGTTGATCATATACTTTACAAAAGTATATATCATACCTACAAATTCAGTCAAGCTTCCAAAGTGAGACGACCGTGCACAGAAGTTGATTCTTCCCAATATCTCATGACTGAGCTCATGTCTTCCGGTTCAGTAATGAACCTGTATGATCCCTTTAAGAGATCGTATCACTCAAATGCCCTTGTATGCACACCAGCGCGCCTGTGTATAGACCTTTATTTGTTCATCAACCTATTGGTCTGCCAAATGTACATACTCATACATATAGTAACACATCTATCTCCGGTCAGAGGATGCGTGCCTATATCGTGATAGCATAAGTCATAGGACTTTGGTTATCTCGATCTCGTTATGTCAACTCTTTGACCTAACTTATCTAACTCCTCTGAATCTCTATTCCTATGCAAAGGACATGCATCAAGAGGTCAGTTAGATATTCGCCTAAATGAGAAAGGATTGCCATCTCCTACTCAGGCTGTAGATCATCTCTTAACAATCATTTGATGGTTCTTGATGAGTCCTCAATCTAACTCTTTAGATGTTCATCCAAGCACCAGCCTCTATGATTCAATATTTGAATCAACAACTGTATGATCATCAAGATGGCCATGGTAAATAACCCTAATTGTACTAAGGGACCTTTTATGTAAATTGTGTATTCTTCATTTCAAATCAGGGAATGATATTCGCAATAACATTTATTGCATAATGGCTCGCCATGGGCTCACATGTCTAACAATCTCCCACTAGCCCAAAGAGCCATTAATGGGCTAATAATTTTAACCCGCACTCATGTGATCATAGGCTATTTAGAAAAATAGATGATCAGTCACTCTGTTCCGAAGAGACTACGCCAAGTCCTTTTACGTCACTTGCATATCCCCTAGTAACAGTGTTCGCATCCAATGCTAATGTTGCATCTCATGCAACCAATACTCAATCACATCAGTCATAGTGTCCTTGACACTACAACTCAATAATTATTATAACCAGTATGTAATTTCAATTATCCTTATCAGAATACCCTTATTCTTGGATATCTCTATCTCATAAGGTATTCGTAGTTAAGACCTTTTATATCACTATCTATAAAGTCTTAATTTCATGAAGATAAGACTTTGAGATCACTATATCAAAAGTCTTGTCCTCTATGAAGATATTGTTATTACTGCAATCAAGTGTTTTATCATCATAGTAGTATTAGTAATACTTTACTACTCCCATTGCATGGCAGATATCAGGCTTTTGTACACATCTAGCATACACTGGCTTCTCGAAACTGATGCACAAGAGCAAGCAGTTTTAGCATTCACATCCTCAACTCTTTGAGGTGTTATCCCTTTAGATAGGTCTGTACCATATCTTGAGGGAAAGAAGCCTTCTTGGAATTTTCCAAAAAATGGAAATGTCCAAGGTGTACCATTAATGTGACAGTCCCAATACACTCTTGTCTTTGCTTCTGAACAACTTCAGAACTATGATTTAAGAGGTATTCTTGAGATCATATCTCGAGGTATGGAACAACCAGATTATAAGACACTTATTATTATTATCCTTATATCATTCTAAATGATTAGGATATCTACATTTAGCACGACAAAAGCAATGGCACTCCCACTAAGCTTCACATGGTTTATCAAGATTCTTTCCTTGGAATGTCCTCAGAGAGGTATTCATAGAGGAATGTAATCTTGACTTACATCACGAAGATGTCATAGTCAAGTTGTGTATCTATTGTTAGCATTATTCTGATGGGTTTAAGCATGGTCACTGAAGAGCAAGTCTCATCGCAAGCAATGTATTCTCTTCGGTGTGTAGCTCATTGCTATGAACCGTGCTTTGAAGGTCTCTACCTTCTCATGAGGTTCCCTCTATCTCCTGAAAATCCATTTACACCTTAATGGGTCTGACCCTTATAGATGGATCCCCGAGGGTCTACATACAATACTTGTATATGATGTCTACATTAGACTTTTATTGCTAACATCCATCTTTCCATGTCATGATCCTCAGGAGCTTCATCACATGAAGTCAGATCATTGTCAGATTCAACTGACACATGGAATCCATCTTCAAACTTATAAGAAGAGGTATTAGTGTTTCATCTTTAATTGTCCTTTTAGTTTCCAATTTCAGGAGTCTCGTTATCATCTCAAGATTAATGAGTTCCTTTACTTCATTTTCATCTTGATTCTCAAGAGTCTCATCATCTAAGAATCACATTCTTAGATATGAAATATTTTAAGAATCTCAAGGTCATAAAGTAGGTATCCAATACCATCCTTTATTTTCCTAATGAAGTAGCACTCTCAGGTGCTAAGTTCTAGCATACTTGCATGGAATCTTATTAGGGATATAATGTAGTCTCTACCCTATATACACCTGGAAACTAATAGGTAATTATGCTAAAATTCATCATTGATTAAATCATTTCATACATGATCCAGTTGAATCTCCCCACAACTCTCTTGAGTTTAGGTACATTAGGAGGATTAGGATAGAAATGACATTCATATCTCTATAAGGCATTCCATGAATTCATCTAATAGGTATTGACTACCTATATTTCATAAAAAATTCATTTAATCTTCCTTCAAACTATGGTTCTAAACCAAAATTGTGAAATCTTTGAATATTCCAAAGTTTTATAAGTGAAGAGAAGAAATCTCATATCACAAATAATCATCAATAGATATCACATATACAGAATGTTTATTCTGATATAGTTGATTCACATACATCAATATGCATGAGATCTTGAATACCTTGACATCTTACACAATTCTAAGGAAGGATGTATTGAACATTTTTACTTTTGAATACAATATTCACATGTATGTAAGATTTGAATCTTTAGACAATCTAAAGTTTCATCTCTTATTAGTCTATTGATCACATTAACAAATAAATGTCCAAGTCTTGATGCCAGATCATTTTCAAATGATCTTCATCCTCCTATTGATCTTTAATGGTTCGATTTTCAATATTAGAAATGTTAATGAACCATTGATTAATTTTTCTAATTTAGTAGAGTCCTCCATATGTCAGATTACTATCTGGAATATATCCATCATAACACTTTATGAGAGGTCTATTTTAGAATTCATATTTATTTCCAACATTTAGAAATAAACAATGAGTGTAATTTAATGTATAGGTCATAGAGACATTCTCTAAGACTAAGGGCTCCCACTGAAAATATGATGTCTATTGATCCAATGAAAATTGTCGCAACAATTGCATCAATTCCAACATGGATGACCATTAAACCTTAAGATCAAATTTCTAATCTTGTAACACATATGCAACCAATTGCAAGTGTCATTAGAAGATTGAGATACAATTATTAGATTTTATCTTATCAAATAATAAAGTTAATTTCAATGATTATATGTAGATAATTCTGATGCACTATCCGAGTCCTTCTCTGAGGATTCTAGATAGATTTGATAGTCTTACTATCAACACATCAGCTTATTGCAGTATTGGTATTTATCATCCTCTTTGGATTTCATATGAAAGTCACAGAAGTATAGTCAACTCTTTGACTTTCATTCTCACATGGGTCAGACCCACGCTTCCACTGTGCTCCCTTCATCTATAAACAACCATTGCTTAAGATAAGGGATCTCTTATGTTAAATTCAAAAGAATTCAATATAAGAGCATTTCAACATTTATACATGTGCTTCATTCAATTCATACAATATAAATAATATGAAGCTTCAGGAATGACCAGAGTATAGACAATAGAATGATGACACTCATCGTATCTAGATTCATATAAAATCAACATTGGTTCAGGTAGGTATTCAAACAAGGCTTCATGTGTAATCTCTACTTGATTGTAGACGGAGTACCTGTCAAGAAAATAGAAGAACTCTTTCCTCACTAATCTCTCCAAAATCTAATCAATACAAGGTAGGGAAAGTGATCTTTCTTTGTCGTGGGACTTAGATGTCTATAATCGATACAGACACACCTTGACATGGGTACTTGTGTCATGATATGAACTCCTCCTCGTTGGTGACCATCTAAATTTCTGACTTCTTTGGGACATCATGTGGTGAAGCCACCCATTCGAGTCAGAGATGGGGAATATGAATCATGCTCCATACTACTTCTCAATCTCTTTCTTAACCACTTCTCGAATATTTGGATTAGGTCTGCTCTAAAATTTAGGAGAAGGCCTAGAATTTTCCTCAACATAAATGTGGTGTGAACACAGAGCAGTATTAATACCCACTAGACAGTCCATCCTATAGCCTTGCGGTTCTTGTCAAGCACTTATAACAGTCTAGACACCTATTATACAGTCAACTTAGAACTAATGATTATAGGAAATCTATTCTTAGGTCCATAAGAAATGAATACTTGAGTGTAGGAGGTATCAATTTTAGCTTTGTTAATGTACCATCATCAGGTAAATCCAGTTGAACTGCCGTTAATCTAGGTCAGTGCTACATGAAGGTCATTCTAACTCAGTAGTGTTATCCACCAACTAAACCGAACAAGGAGTCATATTGCCAAAAAAATATGGTAGTTCGGCCAAAGTCGCGTTCGAATATGAATCTAACTCCTTTGATTGTACCTTATAAGTTTGAACTGACAGATCTACAGAGATCTTTGAGTCATCAACGGAATAGATAGACGATCCATCTCTCAAGAAACCTAGCAATACCTCGCAAACTGCATCAAGCATATTATCCTCTCCAGATGAGTGGGTCTCGCTCAGTCCTATCGGTTCTGCCTCCTTACCCAACTGTGCTAACAAATCTGCAATCTACCTCAGACAATGATGAATAGAAATTTGCACTCAACTTAGTGTCAAGATGCCATTTCTTCTGCTTCATTTTGAGTTCAACTTCTCCAACTGGAGAATGGAACTTCATTACCCCTATTTGATAGTCAAATGAAGCTCCAATGGTACTAAAAAAAGGCTACCCAGGGATGATCTGTGAATCTCTCCAATGATTGAGGATATCTATTTCAAGGATAGTGAAGTCCACTCTATAGTCTTGTCCCACAATCGAGATGATAACTTCTTGACCTCTCCCTTTACCTTCTTCATATATTTATTTGCAAATTGGAGTAACGCTCTTGATTTTCCTAGTCAACCCAACTCTAGTTTTTCATATAAGGCAAAAGAGAGTAAGTTGATCGAAGAACCATTAACGAGGAGAGTGTGTGCAAATGCTATGTCATAAATATGACTCATCACATAATGTGTGTAGATCCCTCTTTTTCTTGGTACCTACTGGTTCTTAAGATAATAAGTAGTGGCAACTGACAACACGTGTCTTGACATAACTATTTGGTTTCTTCTTGGTAATCATACACTGTGTACAATGTATTTTCAAGTATTTATAGAAAGCATGATGACTCACCACCTACTAATTAAATCACACTTTCACCATAATATTATCATTACAACTGTGCCATTTTATTATCATATTTCTGTATCATTTTGACATTAGGCATTCTTGTCATAAGAGCACATGGGAAGGGATTGAACATGAAATAGATGAATGCAAAGAACCTGAATCATAAATAGAAACATGATTTTTATTCCTTGAATCATAGTTCTTCACAACTGAATATTTAACACATAATTTGGAATTAGAAATAAAATAATCTACTAAATGTTGAAGAATGTATATTGATGGTACATTCTCCTAAACTGAAGGTGCAAGGTCCTTCATAGACTCTGTATCTTCTCTATGTTGTAGTGAAGCTCTCGTACTCCTCCTCTTCCTTCTTGCATGTATCTTTGCCTCATGATGAAGATTTTGTTGGCGATGCTTGGCTTCATCATCCTCTGAAGTCTTCACAGGGTTAGCTTCAGATGTCCTCTCCATCTCGCTTGCCTGATCATGAACAACCATGGTCCTTCCACTCCTGAGTGATATGTGATTATACAATCAAAAGGAAGGATATCTTGCTCATATTTGTGAAAATCTAAGTAGCACACATGATCATGTATCTGTTAATGTCGAATCTTGTCCAGGTTATTAAGGTTATCCTAAATCTGGGTAGGAATGGATGTAGATGGGACAATTTTCTCAAAGTAGCTCATCAAGAATCTATAGCTAGAAATTTGTGGGACCATATGATGATGGCTATTTCTATGAAGAAGAGAATGTTGAACGTGAAGATTGGCCCTGATGGTCATTGTATTGTTGTTGTTGGGAATGATGCTGCACATGCAGGCCCAGCTATCCCTAGTGGTACATCAGCTATCGGGCGTACGACTGTTGTTGCTAGCTTAATGCCTGAGAAGAATTGACTCCAGAGCTCTGTGGTCCGAGAAGAGGTGTAGGAGTAAATAATGTGTTGTAAAAAAGTCTAGAGACGCCAGTAAAAGAAACTGTCCCCAAAACACCCTTGCCTGATAGAGTCATGTGTGTACCACACACCATTTACCTCCCCACACCTGGGAAGGCTCCTCAGTAACTATCTCTACAGACGGTGGTTGTTGCTGGAAAGAATGGGTAAGAGTCTTGTCCTTTACACACGGCTGGTGTAGCCCTGACATCTGCTTCTCTTGAATGTTGTGAACACGATATGGGAGCAACAGATGTGGTCATGGCTAGTATCCTGATCTTGGATACCTTCTCAAAAATCCCTGCCCTCCACTTTAGTAGTTTGGATAAGTTGTTGTCCAACTCATCTATCCTCCTATCGATCCTCTCTACGACCATAAATTTATTTGCAATGATACTCATGTTGAAAGGATCAATCATAGCCCTCACTCCCCCTCTAGGTAAGAGTGGCATTGGGACATCTATCTAAGCTCTATTAGCGATATGTGCTCGGCTCGTCTAATCCCTCCTCACGAACACCTTTCGGATGGTGTCCGCACCATGTGAAGCGTAGCTGCCTCCACAAGCAGCACTAATGAAACCATGCACCTCAAGGTTAAGACCGCAAAACGTTGATTGAACCTAGATGGATAAATCTAAATTGTGACAAGGATACTTCTACAAGAGAACTCTGAATCTCTCCCATGTATCACAGAACACTTCATTGGGAAGTTTAGAGAAACATGTGATGCGTGAGCGCATCAAGTTACTTCTACTCAAAGAATAGAATTTCTTCAAGAAGATATCCTTGAACTGAAAATAGATAGTTGTTACAACTACCCCCAAGTTCTTAATACAATAATCAGCCTTATCCTTCAAGGAAAAAGAAAGGTCTTTGAGCCTAATGTAGTCTTGGCTAACCCTAGGATGACTAAGGTTAGAGCAGACCAACTCAAAGTCCCTAAGGAATGCGTATGACTCCACTTAGGCATTCCCATGTAAATGAGGCAACAAACTCAAGAATTGTGGCTTAAACTCATACTCTACTTCCGATTCAACTGGACTCAAACAATTGGACATTTGGTATTGCCCAGGGTTATAAGGCGTGTCCATGGGTTCATCTATTCCCAGATTCAACTGGCCAATCTGCGCTCTCATTAGTATTGCATTCTACTCATAAGTTGCTATACTCACTAGTACCCTTTGCATTTTGTCTTCTCGCTCTTCTTCCTCTTTGTTTTGTTTCTTTGCAGGCATCGTGAATGAATCTTCTAAACCTTCATAAAAAAGAGAATTGGAGTGAGATCTTGACAAAGACATTGAAATCAAATCAATCTCACCAAGGAAATGGTCTTCCTCGGTGAGAAGAGAAGAAAGAAAGGGATGTGTTGGGATGTAACCTCTCCCTAAGAATGAATCATGACATACCATATCCAAATAAAGATTATCTCGAATTCGAGAAGGTCAAAGAAAAAGAGTTGGATGGACCTTAGAAGATGTAATGTTGGGATGGTTCAACGAAAGGTTTGCAAGGTCCGAACAAATATCCGGTCAATTATCCGTCTTTTATATGAAGGAGGTTATGAAAAATGAGCACGCTCGATTCAATAAAGAACCTAATATTACAGTGTACGTAAATGTACATAATCAACTCACACAATATAATGCAAACAAACCCCATTGAATATATTTACCAACTCAACTCATGAAAGCCTAAGAGTTTGGCTTATTTTTATCTTGGCAATTTTAAATGGTTGATTCAAACAATCTTGTACAAGCTCACAGGGAGTCTCCTACTAGACCCAATTGAAGTCCTATAAGTCCTCAATCAATGGAGTGATCTTCTTGGGTTGCCAGTTTCTATATCACATCCCAAAAGGAACTAATAGATACAGACCATCAAAATATATTTCTAAGTTCAGAGGAAACCACTTGCAGCTCCCAAAATCCATAAAAGTCGGACCTGGACACTTAGGGTGGAAGTCTAGGGTTTTGGTCTCTAACCTTAGGGATCCATCCTCACCACTCTATATAGGGGTAAGTACCTGCATAAAATGAGGGTTTTCCTGTCCGTAATACAAGGTGATTTTTATTCCAAATTATTTAGGTCAACTTGCATAATTTAGTCCCAATTTTATTAGATGATCGTCACTTGAAATAATGTGACCACAAAATTGCCTAGCATACAATCCTTTTTCATTTTTCTTAGGTTGTTAAAATCGAGGGAGAAAATACAAAATAAAATGCTGTCAAAAAATGATGATGAATGCAACCGTTTAGGAATACTTAAAGTAATTCCCAACACTCTCCATGTGCATGCAAGACAGAAATTATAAATTCTACACTATATGATGCAAGGCAAAGAAATCAACACCTAAACAGGAGTTTTATTAGCAATTAAGAATTCAATTAAATTTAACTAGATAGAACATAATTATGTACGTCGTACCGAATCTCCTAATATTTTTGCAATTGTGAATCTAATGGGATCATGTGGTGTGTCCTGAGTTATGAAATAAATAAATCAAAATGGAACTAAGATGTATCTATTGGAAATTTAGTGCCTTGACCTAAATCACCACTCAAGTCGAGAATTACTCTCAACATGACCACGCAATTAAAAAAATAAAGGCCTATTTTACATACGCAAAAACTTGAACGAGAACCACTGTAAATTAGATAATTAATCACAATTTACAAGACAAATTACACGTAAATGCTATACAATAAAGTACAACACAAAAAATGATGCTATTTAATTTAACTAAAAATCTTCTTAGGAAAATTACTCTATTATCTCTTCATCTAAAACTCCAAGCTCCTCAGCTTCACGGTCCTCCTGGTGTCGTCAGCTCCATCGAAAACAAAATTCTTCTAATAAGCCAGCATTTTATTCTGTCTTTACTGCAGCCATATAGCATAGATCGCATAGATTGTGTGCTCTATAAGATATCGCATGGATTATATGCTCTTCCCTATAGCGCATATATTATTTGCGCTTTGAGTTCCATTAGCACATAAAAAGACTGTGATATGGTCTGTTGTTCGAAAAATAAAATAGACAGAGCATATGAAGAGTTACTTATGCAAACAAAACCTTCGTTCGCTCTGTTTGAACCCACTCTCGCGCGACCCGAGTCTCCTCCCACAAAGCACGCCACTGCCCAACCTCCCCGCTTCGCCGGTGATCCTCGCCGCCTTCACCAAGCATCCTCTCCGCCTTCGCCGAGCATCCTCTCTGCCTTCACTGCTGAAGGCCTCTCCGCCTCCACCGCCGAAGGCCTCTCCTTCACCGCCGAAGCTCTCTCGACTTCCACCTCCATTTTTTATGCATCAAGAGTAATTTTTTCTAACATTATTAAAATAAGGTTCTTTGTTCTTTGTCTTTCTATTCTCCATCATTATTTTTAGTTGAACATTGTTGTTTTGTATGTCCTAAGAGATGTGAATGCAATTTCTAGGAAGTCTTTGGACTCCATATATTGCATACTAGAGTTGAAGAGTCTTAATGATGACTCTATTAGTATGGTCGTGCGAGGTCTGGTATTGAGAACATCCATGTCTTATGAAGAGTTGTTGGAATTGGTTTGTAAGAAATTTTCATTGGATAGGAGCACTCACAACATTAAGATATCACAACGCAATGGAACTAGTTCAGTGATGACATCCATCACAGATGATGATGACGTACATGTCATTTTCCTTTACGCAATGACATATGCAAAGTCAGCTCTCATAGAGATGGTAGCAGATGCCTCTCTGATTGAATGTGGAACCGAACACCATGCCTTGGGACCTCACGGTGCGCCCCTAATTGCATATCTATGTAGCGGCAACCCACCTATTATGGCATGTAATGTTGAGAGTACATATACTAGCGAGGCTTTGAAGAAGGAAGTCAAGCTTGTTCTGAATGACTATCCTCTGCAGGTCATTGATGATTAGATAGAGAATGAAACTGAGGAAGTTGAAGACAATGTTGGGCATGATGTAGCAAAAGGTTCTCAAATTGACTCATCCATACGCTTCTACAATATCTTAGGCGGTGACGGGCTTGCAAATTTTGAAGAGAATTTTCAAAATGAAAGTGTCATTGATAGCATTGGTGATGAACTGCGAAAGGGTCACACTTTCAAAATGAAATATGATCTTGTATTTTGTGTGAAAACGTACCACATATTTCCCCATTACAACTTCACAATTAAAGAATCTTCCACATTGGTTTGGTCCATCTCATGCACGATGGATTCCAATGGATGCAAGTGATTTTTTTGTGGTCATTATCGTAGATTCGACAGGATGTGGGTAATATCTAAGCTTCGTGATCCAGACTAATGCATCAATCTGTCTATCAGTCAAGATCATCCCCAACTTGACTGCAACTTTATGGCACGAGAGGTTCTCGACTTTGTGAAGGACAACCCAATTGTTAGTTTCAACTCTTAGGACCAATATCAAGTAGGTATACAAGTATTTGGTTACAAAGAAAAGGGTTTGGGATGCAAGAAGAAAGACAATTGAAATCATTTTTGGTGAATGGAAGAAATCCTATGCAGATATGCCACATATGTTACATGCTTTGAAAGCTGCCATTTCAGTGACAGAAGTTGCTATTACACATACAGAGGATCCTAATCCAAGGAAGCCACATTGTCATAGATTTCAACAATGTTTTTGGGCGTTTGGTCTATGTATTGAAGCTTTTAAGCATTGTAGGCCTTAAATCAGCATAGAAAGTACACATTTGTATGGAAAGTATACACAAAAATTACTGATTGCACGTGGGATTGATGGTGACAACCATATTGTCCCACTTGCCTTTGCCATTGTGGACAAAGAATCTGGACCAAGTTGGACGTGGTTTCTTTCATTGTTGTGTATCAAGGTTATTGGGATGCATCCAGGTCAAATTTGCATTATTTCATATCGCCATCTAGGTATAAAGTCTGCAATGAATGAGGTTGATGTTGACCTACTGTCACCCTTTGCACATTGGTGTTTTTGTTCTCGACATGTGGCTAGCAATTTCAACATTGTATTTAAGAATGGGTCGATGAAAAATATTGTAACTGCAACTACCTTATAGACATCCTCTAAGAAATTTGCGTACTTCATGATAAAATTGAGAGAATGGAATGCAAATGCAAATAGATGGTTTGAAACACATGATTGTCCGAAAGAGCAGTGGACTTTGACATATGATTGTGGTTTCAGGTTCAGCCAGTCAACCACCAATCTTAGTGAGAGTTACAATGCTGTGCTAAAGGATGCACGTTGTTTGCCCATTGCGGTGCTTATTGAAAAAATCTTCTACAATTGTATTTTGTATTTTAATAGATGTGCAGATGAAGCCGCTACCGCGATTGCTAATGGGAAAAAATACACCACATGGGCAGCTACAAAAATACAAACTTGGAGTTCATTTTCACATGGGAACAAGGTCACCCAAAGACAATGTGCTCCTGATTTACTTTTTGAGGTTCTTACAGGTGCTAGGCATAAACAATATGGCATAAGAGGATGCAAAAAATATACATTTGTGATCAGCAAAGGTAGATGCACATGCCAGAAATGGCAAACTTATCTGATTCCTTTTTTGCATGCAAATGTTGTTATGTCTCAAAGTTGTTCTGCAATGGACTATTATATAGGTGAGTGGTACACTTGACATCACCAACTCAAGGTTTACCAAGGGCAATATTTCCCCTTGGGAGATAGGGATACATGGGTGCCTCTATCGTATCCTGAGTTGAGACCCGACAAAAAGTTAAAGCGAAGTAAAGGGGACCTCAGTTCACGAGGATCTATAATGAGATGGATATAAGAGAAGTATTACAAAAAAATACATGTGGTTTATGTTGAAATTTGGGTCATAGTAAATTCACATGTCTAAAGAAAAACTCGGGAGCATCTTCAACAACTACATGTCCTACATCAAATCGAAACAAAAATAGATGTGGGAGATGTGGAGGGGAAGGTCATAATAAGAGATAATGTACCGGCCTCGATAAGTTTATTATATGTCTTGTTAATAAAAGTTATTATATTGGTAGCTTATAGCATTCGTTATATATTCCCATTTTTAGTTACTAAAGTATACATTTCTGTGTGTTATAGATGGATCCAGGCCCGATTGACACTTATGTACTGACGCAGCAGGACCGACATCACTCGCGCCGAGTATGGGAGGGTGATGTAAGTTATGAATTGCTATTTATCTCAAAAAAAGTTATTATATCAGTTTCATTTCCTTTCATTAGCAGGATTTGCATGTAAGTAACAAATCATATTTATGTTGGCAGGTATTATCATGGCTACGATGTAGGCAAAGGGAGAAGCAAGTACGACACATACCACTGGACGAGCGCATTTGGCCATTTGTTGTGCATGAAGGATTTGGAGAAGTTACTGAATTGGAGTTCATAACCCTTGACTAGCATCTTATAACTGCCTTGGTGGAGCAATGGAGGCTGGAAACACATACATTTCATATGGCCAACAGGGAGATGACGATTACACTTTAGGATGTATCTGTGTTGATGGGATTGTTAGTTGATGGCATGGAAGTGACTGGTGCCACATGTATAGTAGGGAAATGGGCTGATGTGTGCGAGCTTACTTGGGGTTTTCCCAATGGAGAATGAGATCCAAGGTTCAATGGTGCTAGCGAGTTGGTTGTATCAGTAATTTGCACATGTGCCCGTCCATGCAGATGAGGACACGTTGATACGTTATGTGAGGGCGTACATCCTGCAGCTCCTTGGGGGTATATTATTCACGAACAAGAGCGATCGTTGATATCTATTATATCTTTACCGCTTTTGTCCGATCTTGATGTCACTAGTACTTTTAGTTGGGGATCTGCCACATTGGCATACTAATACAGGCATCTTTATTACGCCGCAGACATGGGGACTGAGAAGGTAGGGGGTTCTATTATACTTTAGCAGCTTTGGGCATGGGAGCACTTTCCCTATATAGCCCCTATTATGAGAGTGAGATCCCAATGGCATGAGCGGCCATTAGGTGTTCGTTGGAGGGCAAACTTTGAGAACAGACGGCAACCAACATACGTTGTTCGGCCATATCGTGATGCATTCAATATGCAATCTCCAGAGTAGGTATACATTTTTAAAAAACTAATCATTTTCAATTTTCCATGAAGTGATTGAAATTTGTTACGTGTAGGTTTTGTGGATGTCGTATGGGACGTACATCTTGGAAGCTCTTCCACATTATTGCATAGATGGTCAACATGTTTGTACCTCACATGTTGCTCTCATCTACTTCCACGTGGTCGGGCACTACTTTTCCGACCGTGTTGTACGCCAATTTGGTGGATGCCAAAGTATTCCATCTCCTTGCTACACTGATGAGGTGCTACATGCGATCGATCTACAGGGTAAGATGGATGTAGATTGGAGAGAAAAACATGTTGATCACATCACTGCTTGGATGTCTCGTCAAGACAGGGTTCTCCACATAGACCAATCCGGTTAGCACATCTCCGGATTACATGGATTGGTATCTTCGGATCACCAGAAGATATGTGGGGAGATTAGGTGAAACCTCACCTACAATGTAAGTATGATAATTCAAATATAGTTCACTATGTTATAAATATGGGATATTTACACCCATAACCCTGAGTAGTTCCGTAATTACCCCAGGAACCCTCGATAAATCATAATTACATGAGTAACCCCGAATAATCCTTAACCCTTACATGACATAACCCTGTGTTATGTTCCGTTTGGTATGGCCGTTATACTTGACGGTTTCCGTGAAAAAAAAAGACAATATTGTCCATAATACTCCTTCTTATTTACAAATCATGCCACCTCCAGCACATGGCCTGGCAACCCCCACCCAATGCCCCCGCACACCAACCTGAGAGTGGAGGACGAGCTTCCCACCCGCGCCTCTGACCCCCCGCCCACCGACCCGGTCGTGGAGGAGGAGCCACACGCTCGTGCCGTCGACCCCTGCTCATCGACCTGAGCTTCCCGCCAATCGACCCGGGCGTGGTGGAGCCGCCCACCCACGCCTTCGACGCCTGCCCTCTAGCCCAGGCGACCCAAGCTCCCCCGACCCTCCGGCCACCCTCTAGCCCTGGTCGGGACCCCCCCCCCCCCCAAACCCGAGCTCCCCCGCCCACCCTTCTGCACAGGTCGGCCCCGATCTCCCTCTCCTACCCGCCCGGTGGGGCTGAGGCTTGCAGGTGGTGGGATGAGGCGGGGGCTGGAGGAGGAGGAAAGAGAGGTGGTGGCAGAGGTTAAAGGGGAGGGGGCTGGAGGAGGAGGAAGAGGAGGGGGTGGTGCTGGGTGGCGGAGGTCGAAGGGGAGGGGGCTGGAGGAGGAGGAAAGAGAGGTGGTGGCGGAGGTTTAAGGGGAGGGGGCTGGAGGAGGAGGAAGGGGAGGGGGTGGTGCTGGGTGGCGGAGGTCGAAGGGGAGGGGGATGGAGGAGGAGGAAAGAGAGGTGGTGGAGGAGGTTTAAGGGGAGGGGGCTGGAGGAGGAGAAAGGGGAGGGGGTGGTGCTGGGTGGCGGAGGTCGAAGGGGAGGGGGCTGGAGGAGGAGGAAAGAGAGGTGGTGGCGGAGGTTTAAGGGGAGGGGGCTGGAGGAGGAGGAAGGGGGTGATGCTGGGTGGCGGAGGAGGTCGAAGGGGAGGGGGCTGGAGGAGGAGGAAGGGGAGGGGGTGGTGCTGGGTGGGTGCTCCTGCAGGTCGGGTGCGGGGGACTCTTGTGGGGGCGAGGGTATCAGGAGGCCTCTTGCAGGCAGTCGAGGGCGGGGGTGCCGGGGGGGTGCTCCTGCAGGTCGGCCGGGGGAGGGGGTTTGGATCATGATGGGGGCTCTCGCAGTCGGGTGTGGGGCTCGGTGCAGGGGGGGAGATCTTCTTTCAAGCAGGTGGTTCGGCGTCGGTGGGGGGGGGTGGGGGTGGGGGGGGGGTGGGGGGGTGGAGGAGGAAGATGGAGAGGGTGACGTGGTCGGCCGGGGTGGGGCGGGATGGAGGAGGAAGAACGAGGGTGGGTTTTTTTGTTTTTTTATTTTTTGATTAACTGCAGCCGTTAGATGCTGGATTGGTTAGATAAACTCACTACTCGGGTTGAGTTAATGATCAAAACTAACGGAGGGTTATGTGTGTAAGACGGAGTACTTATTCAAGGTCATATGTGTAATTCGTGTTTATCGAGGGTTCCTGGGGTAATTACCATATTACTCAGGGTTATGGGTGTAAATATCCCTATAAATATCTAACTTCATATTTATTTACAATTTTCAGATGCAAAGATGGGATCTTGTCATTGAGTTAGGAGGCAGAGATCCTAGCCACTACCACTATAGAAACAACACAGGAGATCAAGTCTGAAATGGAGTGTTCATTAGCCATTCAGTTTGCAAATGCTATGATCTTGAATGAAGAGTACACGCAACAGAAAAATGTCCAAGAAAGAGGAAGAGGTCATGCAAGGGCACAACAAAAGCAACAAGGTCATGGATGAGGTCGTAGACGAGAGTAGCAAGATTTTGCACATGACATCGAATTGGAGGAGGAAAACCAGTATATGGATGAGGTCTGGGAGACACAGTTTGTCACACCAATTGTTGAACCTTGAGACGACGAGCTGACAACTCCACAAGCACTTGGAAGGAACGTAAGGGGGGAAGAAGCTCAACATGCGTATGTTGCATTGACACCACCACCTGCGCCCACCTTCGACGAGGAAGAAGGCATTGGAAGTTCTCAGATGCAAGGAGTCGATCTTAGATATGGAAAGACAACCTATCAAAGGAGGAGGAAGAGATAAATATGTATTATTTAAAATATTTGGCAATGTAATCTATCTTAGTTATTTGTATTGCACCCCGCATGAACTGTTTTCTAATACAATGGAGACTATTTATGGATATCTATTCATACTATTTATGACATGAATGATATTGGTACATATCGTATGCATGGAGGTATTTATTTAATTCATTTCTCTTATGTGTAGTTCCATTTCTCTATTTTGTCCCAGCATTTGCTTCTGTCTATTTTTTTTCCTTAGTAGCAGAGCATATCACAGACTTTTCCTGCACTACAGGAAGTAAAGCACATAGAAATCACGCGCTAATGTAAAGCGCATAAAATCCATGCATTTTTCTATAGCACATATAATTAATGCGATATGCCTATGGTATTTAGAGAAAAAAATATGTTGGCTTAGTAGAAGATTATGGTTTTCGAACTACGTTACTAAGGAATTTACCTCTAATTTAGGAACTCAAATATCTACAAATCACAGAAATTAAAATAAAGACAAAACAATGAACAACACAATAATAACTTAGCTAATAAGCTTTAGAAATCACAAAAATAAATAATCAACACTAAATTTAATCAAATAATGTCCACATTTGCAACATCATCTAATGAATCGTCAATCGGCAATAATAATATGCTCTCATTGTAGCATGGGCCAATCCACAATCAACAGTACCGAGAGAAGATATCCATGAAGAGTTCTTGGCTTAAATTTATATCTAGGCAAGTGCAGTGTCGAACACAAGAACAAAAGAAATTATTTAATCAAGTTTAGATGTGAACTATTTAACTCAGTGATTTATAGGTCCTAAGTCAAGCACAATGCAAACAAACACAAAGGAAATGTAGTTTTTTACAACACATTTTTATGCAATTATTTAAGATGACAAACAATCATGCAATAAATACGCTATGCCATGTACCACAAAATTATGCTCATGATTAAATAAATTTAATACTTGTCAAATCATATAATGGATTAATCATCAACTAATAACAATAGGAAAGCAACTTGTATTTTTCTAATTATTAGAATTTGAATTAATACGTACTTTGAGATAATACCATATATATATTCAAGTAAAACCAATCAAGTTTGTTGATTGAATTGGATTGATAATAGATTTAATTAGATTGAATTAATTATATCCAATTAAAACACCCTATTATGAATATATGTGTATTTCCCTTGAAAGAATTAATTATATGAATATGATTCATGATAATTAATTAAAATTTGAATATGAGGTGGAGGATCACATAAGTGACATCCATGGTCTCCCATCAAGGCGAAGGGTTTCCGTCCCCAGGGATTGCATATAGGAGACGCCTGTTCGAAGTGACAGCTTCTGTATGCAAGCGCATCTAGATCTAGCTCTTTTCTTCTCGAATAGTAAGGCCGTATGCGTAGTGACCCCAATATCAGATCCTCATATAATTGGGTCGATATTGGATTGCGCATAACGAGTTCTATTCCTGTTGACGGTTGGTTCAATTAACGACGGGTTAGCATCACCTTAGGGGTGGTGGGCCTGGGTTTTAAAGACCGACATGGGAATGCAAGTTGGACTTGCAAGGCAGAATGTGTTCCCGCTTCTTTTTATCCGAGTTACAGATTCTTATATTATTGGGATGCAACAAAGATAAGGAAGGAGATCCCAGATCTTGCTGAGATATGATGGTAAGTATATCTCTTACATTGAAAGTGATTAAGGGAATGAACTTTCAGTGTTGACAAGGCAAGACAACTTTGATATAAAATTCCTAAATCAAAGTAACACGAGTAAAGTATATATTTGTATATATTTATGCAAATTTCTTATTTCAGATAATCTGTCATTAAATCCACTCAATTTTATACTCAATAATAACCAGTAAATTGTCATGGATTGGATCCACGATCAAGATATTGTACTTGTAGTTGGACACATAATGTATGTGGTTGCAATGTGCAAGCCTTCCTCACAATAATGAGGAATGACAATTAAGTAGACAATATGATTACAACCCTAGGGTTTGTATGTCTCTACATTCCTGATCTCTCATCGAATGTACTTTGGAAGTGACATGTCGATGATGATCGCAATTGTCAATTAATCCTTATAAAATCTATGAAGATGTTCTGGCATACATATGTGCTCTCTACATTTAATCATGAATGAAATAAACCACCTTCACTTGTCCTTTCGATACTTACGTATTCAGGTGCATGCCTTTTAGGCTCTGCAACGCCCAATGAACTTTTTAGCAGTGAATGATTTTTGTATTTAACGAAATGGTGGGGTATTTCTTAGAGGTCTTCATGGACGATTTTTCAGTCCATGGGGATTCATTTGATTCATGTTTAGTGCACTTGGACTGAGTTCTTCAAAGGTATATGCATGTTAATCTAGTACTCTCCTGGTAAAAGTGTCATTTTGTGGTTAAGGAGGGTATCGTGCTTGGTCATGTCATTTTGAAAAAGGGAATGGAGGTAGACCATGCCAATGTGGATGTGATCAAGAAAATTGATCCATCAACAATCATTAATTTAGTGAGATCATTTCTAGGACATGTTGGATTTCATACGAGATTCATACAGTATTTTCAAAGATTGCTTGACCATTGACTGAGCTATTAAGAAAGGACACATAGTTCATTGTATATCACAAGTGTCTAGAGGAATTTGAGCTCTTAAAAAAAAGATTTAAGACTAACCTATTCTACAGGCTCCTTATTGGTCTCTTCCCTCTGAGATCATGACTGATGCATCTGATTTTATTGTAGGAGCCATATTGGGGCAGAGGCAAGATCGGATTCCATTCATTATTCATTACGCAAGCAAAGTTTTAGACCCAACTCGAAAAAACTACATTGTAACTGGAAAGGAAATGCTTGTCGTAGTATGCGCTCTTGAGAAAATCATGTTGCATATTCTGGTATCAGAAGTGATAACTTACACAGATCATTCAACCATTAGGTATTTCATGGAAAAGGATGTGAAGGAACGTCTTCTTAGGTTGATATTATTGCTCTAGGAGTTTGATTTAGAGAATGGTAAACCTGAATTGCAAATGTAATGGTCGATCATCTATCTAGATTAGAGATGAAGGATTCCCCTGATGTAGAAGAAATCATAGAAACCTTCCTAAATGAGTTGATTTGTGTTGTTGACACACTTCCATGGTATGCCAACATGGTGAACTATCTTGTTTCCAAGAAAGTTCCCCATGGCTGGACTAGGAGCAGTATTGACTGACTGAAGTCAGATTCAAGGAAATACCATGGGAGAATCGATTCCTTTTCTTCGATGGATTTGATTGTGTATGGAGTAGGTGTATTCCTTAGGAGAAATACCAAATTTCCTCACATATTGTAATTATCTTGAGGTTGTAGCACACCATTCAAGAAAAAGAATTTCTCATAAGGTACTTCAATGTGGATGCTTTTGGCCGACCATGTTTAGAGATGCCACTGATTTTGTATGGTCGTTTCCTATTTGTCAAAGGATGGGAGGGACAATTGGCTATAGAGTTGAGATGCCAATGGATCCTGTGATTTTCTATGATGTTTTTTATGCTTGGGACATAAATTTCATAGGTCCCTTTCAGTAGTCATGGATTTGAGTAAATCTTCTTGGTAGTTGATTATCTGTTGCGATGGGTGGAGGATGTCCCAACTCAAGCTGCAGATAGTAGGACTGTCTGTAAGTTCATAAAGGACGACATTGCTTCAAGGTCCGGGGTCTCAAAAGTTCAGATATCTGATGGGGGTAGCGGGTTTGTGAATAGAGAAATGAAAACATCTAAGGACTATCATGCTGAACATCTAGTAACTAGTCCTTACCACCCTCAATCGAACGACGTGATGGAGGTTTCCTATAAGGAGGTGAAGAGTATACTTCAGAAGCTAGTTTGTCCTGGTAGGAATAATTGGTCCCAACTATTGGACCAAGTTCTATAGGCCTATACGATGACATACATGACCCCTTTTTACCTTTTCGAATGATTTATGGTAAGCCATGTCATTTACCCGCTAAATTAAATCGAAGTGTGAGTGAGTAATAAAGAAAATTAATTGGAGTTGTCACTTAGGGAAGTTGTGTAGAGACCTAAACCTTAACAGGCTTGGGGAGATCCGCAACCAAGAATACGACAACAACATGATCTATAAGGACAAAGTTAATTAGTGACATGATTCGCATATTTGATGCAAGAACTTTGTCACTAGACAGAATGTATGGTTGTTTAATGTGAAGTTAAATATCTTCCACGAGAAATTAAAGTCTAAATGGACGGGTCCTTATATAGTAAAGTAAGTGCATGGAAATGGCAGTGTAGAGATATCAAATCTCACAGATGGTGCACCTTCCTTCTTGGTCAATGGGCAACTGTTGAAACTATTTGTAGTATCCAAGGAATAACTGACTTCAAATGAAGTGATCGACTTGATGCTAGTTGATTCATTTGCAGATATTTCAGATACGACATGAAGTAGTAACTGAAAGATTCATATCAGATAGATTCATGATCTTAGAGACTCATCTATTCTTTTTCACACTGATTGTATTCTTTTGTGATGGTGGATTCTTCACTTATTATTTTCTTACTCCTTATTTAGGTTTGTATATTCACCACATATCTTGTATATTCTCCTCAATCTCTTCATCATTTATTGACTCTTTATACTTTGCCTATTTTCTAGGATAAGTATAGGGGAGACTGAGCCACTATGATTCTTTTTAACCTATTCTTTTTGTACCTTCATTTGATGACTTCCAATCTTACACATTGGCTAGTCTCAACCTAAGTACAGGGGTGGGAGGGGTCTGACCTGTTGTTCCATCCTTGCTTTTCACCATCCTATCCATGCTTAGTACGAGTTATGTCTTTCATTCCGCATTGTGCCATGAGGATATAACACAAGCTTTGTATAGGGGAGTGTCTACATATATTGCATATATAAATTCTGTCATAGCTCGTAATTTCACATATTTTATATATTTATTGTGGGCTATGTATATGGGAATTTCAAAACTTTTTGTAAAAAAAGTTTGTAAAATGTTTGGAAAATTTATATCAGTTTTACTTGGTTTGTTAAATGTTGTGAAAATTATTTTCAAGGGGTACATATTATGTTTTGACTTTATATTCATTTTTTTATGTATATATTTACATATGTTCTTTTATAATTAAAATAAATTTAGATGGAAAAATTTAAACTCAAACCTTACTTTAGTTTTCCAAGAGATGTCTTAGTGTATAAAAGGATGCCTTGGGTGTAATAGTTGGATTCTAAGCCATTGGATTCTTAGGCTATAAAAAGTTGCCCAGACCTAGTTCTCTACAGAGTCAAGCATAGAGGAATGTATGGATCTAAACTCTATATTTTAGAAGATCAAGTTGATAAAGAGGTCTTTGAAGAGATTGACGTCGCTTGAGGAAGATGATATTTAGTAGAAGAGTTAGATATGGAGGAACCTACACCTTTCCTTAAGGATATTCAGTCATCTGAGTGTCACCTTACTTGTATGTTAGGTCTACCTCTTGTGTCTAGCTTTTCTGTTTTAAGGAAAACCCAGAAGTCTGTTACATGATCTATGAGTTGGATTTGTCTTCACACTATTTTGAAAAATTTGAGGACTTCCCGTGTGGATACAGATATCACATTTGAGGAAGACTGACATTATTATGAGAGATTCATTCTTCAAGGTGATGATCTTTCATATTTCGATTTTAAGGTTTACTCTGTGAGGAGAAAACAAGTTAACCATAAGGCAGCCTGTGATTTTAAACCCTCGAGATCCAAGATTGATATTTGAGAGCCTCAAGTTTGTTGTGTTATGTGGGTATCCTTGTAGTGTCTTGTAGTTGTATTCTAGTTTGTTGTGTCATGTTGTTGTCATTAAGGGAACATGTTTCTAACTCTTGTTAATAAAAAATTCATCAAAAATCTTTGTAAATAATTAACTTATTAATTAATATTCTTCCCTAAGACTTTCATTTTGCACTCAAGGGTTATTAAGATCTTTAGCACTTGGTTAATGAGCTCCAGAGACTTAAAGTTAACCTTTCTTAATCATTAGGGTCTTAGTCTTAATAATTCATTCTTCCCTATTTAAAAAAAATTGCATGTTAATATTGCATGCTTAATCTCATCTTTAAAGAATATGAACATCACTGACTTGCATTATTGCATTCAAGATTGAGATGAGTTGAGGTTTCACATGATTACTAGGATTTTAAATTCATGTTTGGACTTGATTTTATGATACTCGAGGATGAGATAATATTATTGACGACTTCATGAAACATGAGTGTCAACTTCCTAGCCAGTATGGAACATGGTTCTCATACTAATCTTTTGATCAAAACCTAAGTGCCAACGTGTGTAAATCATTAAATTAATTAGTTGTTCAGTGTGTGCCAATCCTTGGTAAAAGCACTAGAGCTAGCCAAAAAGAAAAAAATGGAAAAAATGATGATGAAAAGAAAAGATCAAACTACTACAAAGTTACATCATATGAGCTTACACCAAAGACGAGCGCTCCCAACCTTTAAGTGTCCAGTTGGTCCAAAATATTAGGCTTTTATGTGTTGGGCTAGTGCCTCAAAAAGGGCTATGCATCGTCAGCAATACAAGTCGAGGAGGAAGTATTTTACATACTTCAGAAAGACGGACCCCAGTATACTCCCAGGAAAACCATACAAGTGATTCTACTCCTTTTGACAGACACATTGATTAGTAACAAAAATACGTTGTGTCGAGTTAATAAGGCACTTGAGAGATACAATGTTCCCATGAGAGGGAGAGAGTAAATGACACAATCCTTATACCTCTATTTCTGGCCTGTCATCCACATTTTGAAGTCTAACAAACAAAAGAGGGTGAATTGAGACAAGACTAGATTAAATCCCCAGTGTTGAGGATTGGGTCTTTAGGAGAAACTCTAGGATTGGATCTTTAGGTGGCATTTCGACTATACTCTCATGAATTCAGTCAACGCATTAATGTCATACCTCTTTCATATATGTATACATTGAGAGTCTAAAATTGTCATACCTCTTACTCTCATGAATATTATTTTTGTGATTTTTGGAGTATTTTTTATTTTTTAGGATTTTTCAAATAATTAAAAATAGTGAAAATATAATACAGAATACACATCAAATATTTTTGTTTTTTTAAAATATAAAATAAAGTCAAATTATGTGAAATATATACAGAAATAGAGACATATTTATGTTTTTAAAGGTATTTATCAATTTTATTGTTTTTTTATTTTATGTTACTTTAATGTGTTTTTAGTGTTTTTAATTTTTACAATTTTTATAAAGAATTAAAAGCTGAAATTTATATTGAAATTAAAATAAATAAAAAGACACACACATTTTCTTATAATTTTTCACACAAATTTTATATTTTTAACGATATATATTTTTTGTAAATAGGAACATATTGGTCTGTTCTTATAAATAAAAAACTAATCAAAAATTAAAAATAAATTATTGAGCTAACACTACTCAGTAGGAGCTTATGGTATTTTTGGGAATTTTTAGAGATATTTGATTTATTAGAACTAATTAATCACGAAAATTATTAAATTGTAGCACAAGGGTATAAATTTTATTTAAATAGGGAAATATAACACGCAAGGAAATAAAGGGAGAGCCTTTCAAATTTTCCAAATGGTTATGTATCGGCGTACGTAAGCTGCTCTGGCACGGTCCTCGATGGAATATATTTATTTATATGGTCTAAAGAGTAACAACCAAATACGAGGTTGTTATTGCAATATGACTACCAAGTCACGTGCTGGGAATGTTTATGCAAGAAAGTAAGACTTGAACGTAATTAAAACAAACAACTGGGTAACAAATGCAATTATTAAAGCATCCATGGCACATGACATGTGTCTACAAAGGTGTTATTTACAAAATACAAAAAGTATAGAAGTAGGGCTGCAATATTACCACTAATACATGTGTCTTGATGAATGGTTGACATGGATCTGGATTATGATCTAGTGGCTCAGCTACAGGCGCATGTGGAGGGATTGGATCTGATCTGGTGACTCGATCGACGACGGATCTTTGGGCGTTATTGAACAGTCAGGATAAATACTGGAGTCACGTGTTCTTAATCCCTCACTGATGAGAGCACCTGGATAAACGTCGAAGAAGGGCAGCTATGGTGGAGTTCGATAGAGCTGAAATCGCTCGATCTTTACACGAATCACCTCATAATGTCCTGAGCACGCTCCTGCACTGTCACAACGTCGATTGGCTATGGAGATGAAGTGCTACGATGATCTATTCAAGATTTGGAGCTAACGAGCATCTACAGTTGTATCTCAACTTCCAAATATCAAATTCATGTCAAGGTCCTCTCCTGCACCCTACAAAGAGATGCTAAGGCTCAGAGGATCACTCTTACTGTGTTATTAAGCATTAAATGAAAGCTAATGAAGAGGTATGATCTAAGGAGAGTCGAGATTCCAGATATGACTTGATCTGGGGGTGAGGAGATGGGAAGTAGGGCGAGGAACTGTCGTGTGATGATGATCGAGGATCGGAACGATAGATCAATGATCATAATGCTCCAATCTTGCAGATCAGAAACGATGGACGAAAACTCCGATCTAAGACAATACTAGAATCATAAGGTGAAATTAAAGTCAAATCAAATGGAAAACTAACTAGATTACCTAAGGATGGATGGAGGATGGCGATTACCTCAATTTGCTGCGAGTGGAGGAGAATCTCGACGGTGACATAGCAGTGGATCATATGTCTTTGATCAAGTTCTTGCTCTCTCGATCACGGAGGAGCTACGATGTCACCGAATCTCTCCCCCTAACTCAATCAGAGGCGAAAAATCCAAGAGAAATGGATCAGGGCAGGTGGATGAGCTGAAGAGAGGTTTTATAACAGAAGGGGTCCAACAGATGATGGAAGGGGAATATCACTTGGATCGAGGCAAAGCAATCAAAACTTTTATTTGAGCGAGGTTTATTATTATTTGGGTGATCAAAATCAAGAAGATATCAAAGGCAAAGAGTGACTAGATGGAGAGGGGAAAAGGTGGGACGAATCTCCCGTTAGGAGCCTAATCAGACGGACCTGGAAATGAAGATGTTGATTAGGTCAATGGAAGTGGGTCCAACCAATAGGGATCGGGTCCATATAAGGATAAAGTCTGAATAAGGACAAAATAAACTAAAAATTTTAATTAAAATAAATTAATAGATTAATTTAAATAAATAAATTATATAAATAAAAATGCTAATAATTAAATAGTTTTAATTTAGGTTATTTTTCAAAAATTAAATAAATTAATTAAATAGGTTAAAAATAGATAATACCCTTTATTCGTAGGTGTATATATCTGTATATACGACAAGTTGTTTTTTAATTATTTTTTTACAAAAAATTATATAATTTAATAATTTATTTAATTATAAAATTTAAAGGATACTAAATATATTTGTATTTCTTTTACAAAATAATTTATCAAGTTAATAAAAAAGGTGTACTTACAATATACATTGTGGTATGTATACAATATCTACAATTAATTTATTTTTATATATTTTGATTTTTAAATTTTATTTTCATTTTAGTTGAGAAAATACAATGTTTGGATTTATTTAAAATAGAATATACATGAATATGTACAAGAAATAGATAAAATAACATATTCAAAAATTATATAGTATAAGCACGATGTAAAATACACTCCAAAAAGTCACATTTTGCATCTTAACTCCGATTTTAACGAAACCATTGTCATTTTGGTGCGTATTTTATTTAGTATGAAATGAAAGTGAGTTTTCTTATTTTTGAGTTTTTGTGGAGAAGATATGAGTCAGCGAAGTTTGGTTTTGCGACTTTTTCAAAGTATCATTATTTACACAATGAATAATGAATCTTCTTACATTTGTTTTTGTAATATTTACAACTTATTTTTATGTACAAGTTCCAAGAAGAAAATATTTTTATTTGAGATAAATAAGTGATAAATAAACTAGTAGAAGGTTTTATATACAAAATAATGACATGTGTGCATTTTGTACATGAAGAATGAATGTAATTTGATTTTATTTATTTTTCTACAAATAGCCTTATCTTCCCCTACTTTATTCCTTGTCTATTAGGTCGAATCATGACCTTCACCTGGGGTAAGAATCATCCTATATTTATTTCATACATACAATTTTTATTTTATTTATGTTCCTCTATTTCTTCATTTGTTTATTTTAGGTTAAAAGCAATGATTTGTGTATAATATTTACAAAAGAATAAGACAGAATAAAAACATGAATTTATTATCATTTACAGGTATTTAAATAGGAATTTTAATCTAAAACAAATGAATAAAGATGACCAAATGCACATTAATCTATAACACCATCATGCGTGTTCAATTCATAGAGTCCTCCTGGTATTAGAGAACCACCTGCTATAAAATTACCATAACAATTTTTGATAAGTTTATTAAAGAAAAGTAAAGTGTATCTGTGTCTAACCAGCTTAGATACGAATAGTATGTTCCTTCTAACATTCAGTATTAGAGACATTCTCTAATATCAAGGTCTCTCTCACTGGGTAATGATAGTCAACATGTCCCGATGGTGATCATTGCAATAGTTACATTGGATCCCATTTGGATGACTATCTCCCGTTCATAAAGATTTCTAGTGTCTTGAAACATATGCAACTGATTGCATACATGTACAGAAGCACCAAAAGTCAACAATCAAACTTCCTTTTCATACTACGAGTAAGTGGGTTTCAATGATGATTGGATATTTCTTATTTGACAGTGTTATACTTTTTTCCTTCTCTAAGGACTTTAGATATTATGGATGGTTACTCTTCCAGAATCATATCTTATTGGAGTGCTTGTAGACATCCATCTCTATGGGTGTCCGAGGTGTTGAATCTTTAGAAGATTAATAAACATTTTAACCTTTTTTCTTCATTTGGATCAGATCCTTCCGAGATCCATGCTTTCTTTCACGCTTCCCTTTATCATGTGTAGCCATTCCACTGCTAGAGGGAAATTTTTTTTTCTTCATAATATCCTCGGTGGACTTTAATGTAGAAAGAGTGTAATTCACATCTCCATACATCTCCTTCAGATTCAGGAGGATTTTATGAAAAGATTTCAATATCTATAAGTTGCTTCTGAAGCACATTAGATAATGATCGAAGAATGTATCAACGTGCGATCGAATGATACTCATCCAACTTCTTATTTAACCCACATGCATCCTTTCTTTGAAGGTTCTCATAATTCATAGACTCGAGCACATAAAATACGTGTTCTGTCTCAAGTATGAGTACCGAATTATTGATCCAATCCTAATAGTTTGGACCGGTCAATTGATTGACCTTAAGCAGAATGTTAAGTGGTTTGTGAGTTTTCATCTGAAATTAAAGGAAAAATAGAATACACTTTAAATATTGATTAAGTAAATTAAACAATTTAATATTTTTAAATAAAGAGTTCTCGTATTTTTTATATTTTAAATGCTTTCCCTTATAAGCTTCCAAAGCATGAGGTAGGCTAACCTAAGGCCTTACTACGAGATCTAAGTCTCCTTTTTATTTACACCTCAACGATATGAGAAAATGCAATTGCGATAAAAGAAGTAGGAACTCTTTCACCTTACAAGTCCAACATGTATTCTCAGTTTAGTCTTCAACACCAACGCTCCCCACATATATGGAGTTAGCATGTTATCGAGTTAACAAACCGTCAATGAGAGAATATCAATTAATGATATGCGAAATCCAATGCTGCCTCAATAACATGGGGAACAACCTTGGGGTCATTATGCATACGGCCCACCTCTTTTGAGAAATGAAGAACACGATTACATGGCTATTTGTGTTATGGAGTTATGACTATGCATGAGCATCTCCAAAAATACAATCCATGGTGACAAAGTTCTTCGCAAAGGCGGGAGACCGTGGATGTCATAATATGACTTAGTCCATAACTTGTTTAATTTAATGACTAATAAATTTGAATCCTATTCTCATGATTAATGAAAGGGATATAGTCAGGACACATGCTTATTGTCTTTGTTTTAATCCAATTAAAATAATGACACTTAAGTAGTCCCATCTTGGGTTTGATCTTTTATGAAGTTGATGTTAACATATATTATTACACCCTCATTTAGTACAATTTAAACTTCCATTTTAGTTGTTAAAGTACGCCATGACTTTTCATACCATCTTTAATTGAAACGGATCCAGTCAGGTCAAATAGATAATGCTAACTGGGTGCGCTTTCACTGTAAATACGGTATACTGTGCCAAGTAAGTAACTCGTTAGCATTTCCACAGCCTAGGCACCTCTCCCAATCAATTCGAGACAACACAATCGGTACATATTGTACTAAGGATATATGAATCTAAAACTCTTTTTAATTTCTCAAAAGTTCTAGTGCAGCAATCTAGAGACTTCTTGAATTCAAAGCCTCCCTTTTTTAATTTCAAAAGTTCTAGCGAAACAATCTATACAATTCTTTGAATCAAAATAATTTCAATTGCAAAATATGTCCAGTACAACAATCAAGACAATTCGTGAAATTAATCAAATTAATTCCACAATATCTAATTGCACAGTAAAAATTCAACTACATAATTAATAAGTAAAAATACATAATAAAAAGATATTCTATTCTATTGCATATTTCCAAAATAAACAAATAATTATATCAGATTCTAATTTTGCAAGATGCGACAGTCACACATCAAATTAGGAAGCATCATATAACTTGGACATAAATTTCATTGAGAACCTTGATATTTCTAAAATATTAGGTCCAACTCCTGATGTAAATATATCAAATATATTTTTATCAATTTTGAGTCCCAAAGTATGAGAAATAAGTCAATAAAATGATCTAGTCCTCTTCCAACTCCGCCTATGGAGAAATCCATTTCTCGAGGCCGCATAGTAGGAATTGCGTGAAAATTTTTTGCATTGATCGAGGACTTAATTTATAACTTATACATCAGTATTTAATCATGTTATATGACCAAAAATAATAGCTACAAATCCATAACTATAATTCTATGATCTTTGGAAACAATATGAGTCTGCGATCGCTTTAACAAGTGAATCTTCTCCCGAATGTCATCAACAATTGATGCATATTTTGGATATGAGTCCATACTTTATATACTATATATATCCAAAAATTATATTTAAAAATAGGGTATAACAATAGCAAATTTGAACATCATCGAATCATTCGATTCGTTAAAACTATCGTAGGACAATCTATCTGATAGTTGGAATGATTTAGTCGATTGTCTATCAAATTTGGATGCAATCAAAATCCTCTAAACTATGGATATCATATCAATTGAAGGAAGTAAATAAAAATTATTTACTATGCATAACGAATAATGCAGAATACTTAGTAAACAATTTGCCAAAACAATGTTAGTTCACCGTGTGAACTAGAAATGTTGCACAACGATTTGTACATCTAGAAATCAAATTTATAAGGAAATGATTTCCTTTATGATTTTTAATATTAGGGATTAATAAGAGAGTTAAAGATGGATTACCTTTGATGTGTGAGTTTCTACGAAAGAAACATCCCGAATTGAAGTGTGATATGCAGACTTCAATTTAGGATGAGTTGCATTGCTTCCCACGAACTCCAATCTCAATCCAACTCATATATTCTCCTGTTCAGTTAAATGTGCATGAATGTCTTGTATGGAGACCAACATCATACTATTGATCTCGCTCTACTCAGCCATGGAACCTTTGCCTTCCGGTGGCATCAAGTGCACTATCTCGTTTGTTTTGAAAAGGTAAATGGCATTGCGTTAGTTCTCTAGAATGTTGGAGTGTCAAATGATAGTTCAAGATTAGAGTCAATCTTGAACAATGGATTTATTGATGAGGTGAAGTGTGAAGTGGAGAAAGAGGAATATTCGGGAAGTGAGTCTTCCCAAATGGAAGGTGATCGGTTTGGAGTGTGAATTGAGTCGTCGCTATTGCCAAACGTGCATACTTAGACCTCCCCAATAGTGGTACCATATTCCCAGACTGTCAGGTTCAATATGAGGCCTAAAGGGAGATAAGAGAATTAGCACCCCAAAATGATTTTCTATGGTCGGAGGCAAGTGCTTACAATTGTAACCATACACTGAAAACTGATGTACATGTACTTAAGGCAGAAGTCCTAGGATTTTGGCTCTATCCTTACGGCTACATCCTCACCCACTCTATCTAGAGGTAAGTACCTGCAAACAATGAGGGGGTTACTCTCCTCAAAACAATGACTTTGTCCCTATGTTTGGTTTTAGGGTCGAGTTTTCTTTTGCAGTCCCGATTTATACAATTATCACTTTTTTTTATTTTTTTAAAATAATCATCTATCGAATATTCCAATTTCCTTTAGATATTATGTGAGCGAAAATGGGTAGGAATTTGGAAAAGACAATGTGCAAGAAAATCAATGATGCATGCAAGACATATAATATGTGTACCTTGTCGCCAACACTCTACACGCATTATGATCTGTGCATAAAATAAAAGAGAAAATAAACTAACCTAATTGATGCACAAGAACCGCCATAAAAGTAAATTATATTAACGGAAAAGACTTGTTAATTTGAATAAGTCCAAGATATGCTCTATAGGTACAGAAATTCTTGTTTAGGAGCTTTGGACAAATCATTTACCTAGCTTAAGCAAGATAATAAAACCTACTTATAAGATCTCAAGCACATAAA
The DNA here is from genome assembly GCA_037367405.1 of Ottelia alismoides. Taxonomy (NCBI): domain Eukaryota; kingdom Viridiplantae; phylum Streptophyta; class Magnoliopsida; order Alismatales; family Hydrocharitaceae; genus Ottelia; species Ottelia alismoides. The sequence continues at coordinate 428,801 of JAZKJV010001895.1, read as the reverse complement.
ATCCCATGAAAACAAAATAAAATAAAAGTTGATGAAAACAAAACCGGTGTTGTCCCCCAAGTGCATCGGCACTTGGTGATACAAACCTCCCGCACACAAGGTATATAGTGGCCTTCTAGAAAACAGAAAAATAGACAAGTGCAAAATCACTAATTACAAATTTTTACAAGAATAATGAATGAATAAAAATAATGTTAAATAAAACAAAAAATGTCTATACAAAATATGCTCAAAGTGACTAGTTTCCTCCAAATCTCCTTCTCCTCTTCCTTTGCTCTCCTACAACTTTATGATGAAACAAGTCGCCTCCGCTTCACTCAGGTGCGCCGAGACTCTTAATAATGCCACCCTCACTCGTAGGGTCCTCGTAAGAAAGACGGAATACAAGAATGTGTAAGAGACATAGTTATAATAATACGAGAAAAAAATGAAAATATACAAAAAAATATAGGCAAAATGAGTAAATGAAATAAAAGACAAACATAAAGACGACGAATATGTGACGGCAATAGGTATATTGAAATAAATGATAGAAAAAATGTAGATAATATAAGAGAAAGAAGACATGTATATACAACCAAAAATAGTAGGTCAAGAGAAAAACCTAACCACCCTTGCCTTGTGTTTAACGCTAGGCTTCGATATTTTATTTAAAAGAATTATTCACAAGTGAACTTGTGGTCATCGGAACCCAATGAAGCATCAAACAAAAATATATTTAATTCTCAAGCGAAAATAAATAGAGAAAATGTAGCAAGAGTGCTTTACCATTTAATTTAGATGTATAGCTTACAGGATCGAACTCAGGGAGGATACAAAAATTCCAAGGGTTATTTTACGCAATGAAAAAATCAATGAAAAGAATTAAGAAATTTCTACGCAAACTAGTCTTGGCTTTTGTTTTTTGAATTTTGTATTTTTTTGGAATTTTAATTTTATATTTTTTATTTGGTTTTCTGATTTTTGTATTTTTTATTTTAAATTGTGCAGAAGATATTCTTTTTTATATTTTTGAAAATAATGGAATAATAAAGAAACATAAGGCACACACTCAACCAAAATTTTTGTATTTTCCTAATATATAAAATATAGTTAGAAAGTTAAACAAAACTATTATTTAGTTCTTTATAGTCTTTTAATGTTCTATTATTTTTTAGATTTTTCTAAAATTTTAAATACTTTAAGTAAATCAAAAATAGAGAAAAAATAAATATAAAAGAAACTAAATGTTTTTGGATTTTCAAAAATCAAATAAGGTCAAAAAAGGATGAAAAATATATAGAATGAAAGGAACGTTTTTATATTTTCCATAAAATCTTTTTGTAATTTTTTGAAATTTTCTATTAGTTTTTAAGAATTTTATGAATTTTATGGTTTTATAACGAATAAAAATACCAAAAATGTAGAAATTGAAATAACTCAAAAGAAGCAAATGAGGAATTTTAGATTTTTTTGGAAGAGTTTTATACATTTTTATTGAATTTAAAATACAATGGGAACTTTTGGGAATTTTTTGCAATTTTCTAAATAATAATAAAAATAATGAAAATGCAAAAATAAAAATAAACTATGAACGGTCAATGTAACAAGAAGCTAGATGTATTTTTGAATATTTGCAAGGTCTTATTAGAAACAAAATAATCTACAGACCTTTATTACAATTAACCCAGAAAACTCGTGCTAGGGACGAGCTTAGTTCAAACAGGGATGATAATGGAAATAAAATAAATTGTAGGATATAAAATGCAATTGTTCAGAACATAACAAACAGACACATGTTTAGATGAGGCTTATTTGCAAAATGAATAAACAACAACGTGCCACAAGGGATGACTCTGATGCTCTGCAGATTTGATCTGACGGTTGCCGATGAAGATAGCGTGGATGTATGAGATTTAATATGGGGACGCCAATCCATGGCTCAACTTTGCGGCAAAGTCATTGGGTGAGATCAAATCTGGGGCTTATGTTCTTGATTGTATGGTGCTGCGATGCCCTGGAAAAACTAGGAAGCAAGAGGTATCCGACGATCTTCGATCAAGCCAATCTCGATTATTCTACGCATGATTCAACTGCTAAATGGTTGAATGGTTTCTTGAACTCCTCCTCTGTCGATAAGCGAAAATAATGGAGATCAAAGATGTCCACTTATGGAACTAGGGGCTGAAATGAATTTTGCTTCAGGGGAACTCCCAGACCTCACTTCAGTGCTGATACTACGTGCTTTGTCCCTGCAAATCGAAGCTTTTACTCGGAGGAATGAGACGCATGGGAAAAATGGGCGAAGGGATGAATATGAGCTGGTGAAAGGAATTTACGTGAGGACCAACCAGTTTGACTCGAGTCAATAGACCTGGGCTGGCCAATCAGATGGCGTAGGGGAAATAGATAAAATAAACTAGACGATAAAAAATCAATAAAAATATTAAATAAATCAATTAAAAATTGAAAATGAATTTAAAAACAAATAATGTAAATAAAAATGTTAAGAATAAATTAAAGTTAATTTTACTCATATTAATCAATTAAATAATGTTAATATAAGGGTTAATTTAAGGGTTGATTTAATATTTTACATTTACAATATTTTACAAGGGGTTTAATGGTATTTTCATTGATTTTTTAAGAATTACATATTAGGTTAATTAAATAAGTATAAGTACGGTATATACGTGGTTATATATATATAATATATACATGATTTTATTTCTTTTTGATTTTTAATTTGTGTTTTTTATTTGTATTTATATACATTAAATAGAATATCCACAATTAATAATAAAAAATACAATATACAAAAATATGCACAAGGAAATAAATAATTTACATAGTACATATAGGTATAATATACAATAGTACCCCAAATTGCCTCATTTTACACCTTAACTCTTTTTTTTATGAAATCACCTCCATTTTAAATATTATTTAATTTCGAGTACAATGAAAGTGATTTTGATAAATCTGGAGTTCTGGTGGAGAACATATTGACCTTGAATGTTGAGTTATATGGCTTTTTGATAGTTTTGTTATTTACACATAATATATAATTTTTGTAGCAATTAATTTTGTTATTTAAAAAAGATTTTTATTACAATTTTCAAGAAGAAATAAATTTTATTTACACGGAATTTGGTGAAGAATAAATTAATGAAAGAATGTATATTATAAACAAAATTGTACATATGATTACTATATACAAGTGACACTTGAATTTCAGTAATTTTTGGCGTTTTTGGCCTTATCTCCCCCTACTCTATTCATTGTCGATCACATTAAGTCTTAGCCCTCTCTCGAGGTCTGATTCGGCATGTATCTATTGCAAGTATAGAGTCTTTTATTTACTTTATTTTTCCTTTATTTATTTATTTCTTGTAGGTTAAAATAGTAATAATTTATAATATTTACACAAGAATTAGAGTTAGTAAAAGAATGAATTTAGTGATACTTACATGTGTTTTATAAGGGTTTTATGCTAAAATAAATGAAAAAAGATGATGAATTGTGAATTCATCATCCCCCTTATACTTTACCTTTGTTAATCCCTTAGCAAACACTTATTTGAAAGAATAAGTGAATAAAAGAAAAAGAAAAGAATAAAGGAAAAATATAGAACATAGAATGATATTGAGTATTAAACTTATCTTCATAAAATTATTGTATGGAGCTCGGTCAGACCTCTGGATAATTTGTTTGGCAGAACCTTATTGGGAATTGGATTTAAAACCTAACAACCCTCAAGTTCCATAAGACTCATATTCAAGTCACCTCAACAGTCAGGTTAGAACAAATCTACATACATAAATTCTTATGACTATGAAACTTTACTTGTACGGTGTAAGTGAAGTATAGCTCCCCACCTCAATAGTGGCAAAGAAACAACCTCCCTCAACAAGGTAACTCTAGTCACCCAGTCTAGCAACTCTTTCCTCGAGGAGAAGGGTATTCCCTTCTACGTTCAAGTGTAACTGGATCAAGAAGAGGGGGAAAGAAGAGAATGGACGATGGCCAGTGTAGCTACCTATCATTGTAGCTTGACCAGTCTAGCCAAGTCTCCAGCTGCAAGCTCCCATGAGATGAGACAATGAGTCACTTGAGCTTTGCTTATCCAACTATATACATTCTGGCAGGCATTTTATTTTCAATCAGGCATGTCCCCTTTTTTGGAGTTTTAGCTTTTTTTACATATATACAAATGTGTCACATGTAAATAAGGAGTTTTTCTTCTTGAGCCAGTAGGCTATCCCTCTTTTGAAGTATTATTGCAACCCCACAGCATCGTGTCTTTGGATGTTGATGCCACCAGACTATGTTGAGATGTACTACCATCCCTAGAGGAGAACAGATGCTTCCACTAGTTACACACCTGTGTGCTACACCAAGCCAATGGATTCTACCCCCTCACCACCTCATCCATGAAGAGCTACATATGAGTGCTTGTCTAAGTTAAGCTACTATATAGAAGAATCATGTTTGTGTTGTGAAATATTCTACTTAGACCAATCAAGATGTCACGTGAACATCTTCTTGTGGAATCAAAGAATTAAGTCACTAGGACCTGAAAAGTCTCAACTCCAAGTCCTATAAGGTTCCTCTAAAATTAAGTGGATTAAAGTCTAAATAAAGCTCCATTCTTCAATTTTATTCCAGACTAGTTTAAGTGTCAATACCATTCTGAAAAATTCATATGCAAATGCAAGAAGTATATATAAAACATTTTTTTTTGATGAAAAGGTAAATCTTTTTGAAAAATTTTTCAAAGGTTTTTGCATTTTTTTGTAGGTTTTAGGCATTTTTATTAGAAAGAAAAAGGATTAATAAACTAAATATGTACAAGTATACAATAAGATTATACAAATTTTATACAATGTTTTACAAGAGGATTTTATGCACTTGTTTTAGATACAACAAAGAATTTTATTTATAAGAGGAGAAATGATCAAAGTTTTTATACACACGTGGATTTTACAAATATATATACATCCCACACTTTATATCCCACGTGACAAAATAAATTTACAAACATTTTACAAATCTTTTCATAACATTTTACAATTACAAAAGTTTTTCAAGAAGTTTTACAAATATTATTGCAAACTATTTTACAAATATTTTTACAAATCATTTTACAAACAAATTTGCAAACAGGTTTTTGCAAATATTTTAATTTTGCTTTCAAACATTTTACAAACATTTTGTAGAACATACTAATTTTTGATAAAAAATAATTTTAAAAACATTTTACAAACAAAACCTTTTTTCGAATAATTTAAGAAAGATTTGTACAAAAAAAATTTACAAAGATTTTTAGAAACATTTTTACAAATAATTTTATAACAATTTTACAAAATGTTTTTGTAAATATTTTACAAACAATTTTTACATACATTTTTCGAAATATTTTTGCAAATCATTTTACAAAACATTTTTCAAAACATTTTTTATAAGAATATTAATGTCCATATTATTAATAAAAGTATGAATTATGACTAAAGAATATATACAATATTTACACACCCCGTCTACTTAGCTCAAACTATGTCCTCATAGTGACCACAGAGCTACAAAGGAAGATATAACTCATGCTAAGTATAGAAGAGTGAAAAGAATCCTATGCAACTTCGACTCAAAGAATATATGAAAAGAATAGAAGTTCGTGATCCACCCTATACTTAAAATACAATAATCGTAAGTATAGAAGAATGTACAAATGGGGAAAACTGAGGAAGCGAATAAACAAATGCAACGACTCCACTTGAGCATATAAAAAGAAAATCAACAAGTTAAAGGACAAGCGAGAGATCAAAATAAATAAACAAAATAAAAAATACAAAAAATACAGAATGAACAACATCATTCCCCCTATACTTAGGGTAAAGGATCCCTAAGTATAAGAAACAACAAGAGTGATGAAATAGGACGAATATGAACAACACGAATCATTCACCCTCCCTATTCTTAGGATAAAGAACATCCTAGGTATAGCGTACACACAGAAAAGAGGTGAACGATAAAAAATGTAGGAAGATTGAATAAAACAAAAGGATACATACATGAGAAATAAACTCATGTATCAGATGCAGAGGTGTCAAGAAGTCATCGCCTGATACCACATATATTGAATCAACCACGAACAGGAATGTATCATGGTCTAGATATGGCTTGTACAACTGATTGTTCACAACAAATGGTTGTGCACCAGATGACAACCTAGATATGATAATACTATCATAGTCACGCATAGATCTCACAATGAACGGCCCTGAACATTTGCTTTTTAATTTGCCTAGAAATATCTTTAATTTAGCATCAAACAACCAAACTTTCTGATCAGGGAAGAAAGTCTTTCTTCTAATGTGTCTATCATGCCAAAGCTTGACTTTCTCCTTGTACATGAATGAGTTGTCATATGCAAAATCTCAGAACTCTAGCAATTTCTTATATCTATCTTACTGCTCTTCATGCTTCTCATAGTCCAAATTGCATAAACGGAGTTCCCATGAAGATTTGTGAATTAATTCCAGTCGCAGGTGGCAAGGCTTTCCATACACCAATTTGTAGGGAGATATAACCAATGGAGACTTGTACGTTGTGAGATAAACCCAGAGAACTGAGTCATGCATCTGGGACCAGTTCTTCCTATTTGGACGTACAAGTTTTTGTAATATCGTCTTTATATCCATATTTCAAATTTCAGCCAAGCCACTAGTCTGTGGGTGGTAAGGTGACACTACTCTATGCTCAATGGCGTACTCCTTCACAAGATTTTTTACTTCTCTGTTAATGAAATGTCATTTCCCATCCGAAATTAGTATCTTGATAATCTCAAACTGCACAATAATATGGTCCTTGAGAAAGGCACACACAATACGAATACCAGCAATTTGAGTGGGGATAGCCTCCACCCATCGACTAACGTAATCCTTACCAAGCAAGATGTACTGAAATCAATGACTGACGGGAAATAGGCCCATGAAGTCTATGTCCCAAGCATAAAAAACAACTGAAATCTGTATATATCTCAGGGGTATGGTATCTTTAGAAGCAATAATTCCTCCCATCTTCTGACAGTCAGTACAACCTCGAACAAACTCTGTATCATCCTTAAATAATTTTGGCCACCGTAGGCCACTCTCTAAAATCTTTGTTGTCATGCGCTTCCCCGAATGTTGCCCACCAGACTCTAATTTGTGATAATGCTCAAGGTATGCTGGGTTATTACTATTGGAGAATGCACCTTCCCTAGATACAATCCACACCCTCATGAAACAAGTACGGATCCTTCTATTGGTAAAAAAGTATCTATGACATGAATCTATCTACCTTATACTTCGACCAATCTTGTGGAACTTTCTTAGAGACAATATGATTCACAATATCAACATACCATGGGTTTGAGTCGACAGACAAAATGGTATCATCTGAAAAGGTCTCTGAAGTAGGGATCATACTCTACACATATGTCTCTGCATGTGTAATGCGGGAAAGGTGATCTTCCACAACATTCTTTACTCCAAGTTTATCTTGAATCTCTAAATCAAATTCTGAGAGAAGAAGGATCCATCTGATAAGGCATGGTTTTGCATCCTTCTTTTCCTGTAAGTATCGTATGTCAATGTAATCCGTGTACAATAACATGCGAACCGAGGAGGTAAGATCTGAACTTCTTTAATCCAAACACAACTGCTAACATATCCTTCTCTATAACTGTGTACTTTTGTTGTGCCTCATCCAGAGAGTTTCTAGCATAGTGTATAGCAAAAGGTATCACATCCCTTCTTTGCCCTAAACAGCTCCAACTGTAAAATCTGATGCGTCCGTCACGATCTCAATGGGAAAAGACCAATCAGCTAGTTGTAGGACAAGAGCACAAGTAACCATGTCTTTAATCTGATTGAACGTAAGGAGGGCTTTATCATCAAGAGCAAACTCACACTCCTTTCACATAAGCTCTATCAAAGGTCTGGCGATCTTTCTGAAGTCCTTAATGACTTGCCTGTAAAATCCAACGTGTCCTAGAAATGACTTCAACTAATTCAAATACTGTAGTGGCTCTAGTTTGGATATCACATCGTTCTTAGCCAGGTCAACCACCATACCATGTTTAGATATGACATGGCCCAATACAATCCCATTTGTCGCAAATAAAGTAACTCTTTTCCCATGAGAGCACTAGGTTTACCTCGTAGCAACTTTGTAGGACTCGATCCAAATGAGCAAGATATGTGTCAAAACTATCCTCATAGATCAAGAAATAGTCCATGAAGAGCTCTAGAAAAATACCCACCATGTCGGAAAGATTGATCAACATATACCTTTGAAAAGTACCGAGGGCATTACACAATCCAAAGGGCATTTTTTTAAAGGAGTAGGTGTCAAACGGACTAGTGAAAGTAGTTTTCTTGTGATTCTAAGGAGTGATAACAACCAGATCATACCCCGAGTATCCATCCAAGAAGTAAAAGAACTCTTTCCCTGCCAACCTCTCAATAATTTGATCGATAAATGACAATGGAATGTCATCTTTCTTGGTAGCTACGTTCAAGAACCGGTAATCTACACAAACACAAAATAAAGTAGGTACACAGGTCGGAATCTCCTTACCATGGTCATTCTTCATGATAGTAATCCCGATTTTCTTCGGTACCACATGTAAAGGGATGACCCACTTGGAATCTTAAATGGGATAAATAAAGCCAGCATCACTCCATTTCCTGATCTCTTTCATGACAACCTCCCTTAGATTCGGATTGAGACTTTACTAACACACACGGAGGATTTACAGTCATCCTCTAAGTAGATATGATGCGATCACAAAGCTCGACTAATCCCACAGAGATCTGAAATATTCCATCCATTGCAATTTCTCTGACAAACGTCTAGCATGTAAGATTCTTGTCCACTTATTAAATGCAAGATGAGGATGACTGGAAACATTTGGTGGGGGGGACCCGCAATGAAGACATACTTCAACTTCGATGGTAAAGCCTTGAGCTCAGGTGTGGTCTGAATCGGCTTTGTGACAACATCTATAACTGCATTGGTAGAAGGTATATGATCTATACTATGTGAACTGTCCACCATGGCTACTGTCGGCTCAGCAAATAGAATCGCAAAAAGATCTGCAATGAATGATCTCTGCTAAGAAAGGAATGCCTCATCAAGATGTTCAAAAATCTATGTAGTCTCATCAACAAGGGGCTCAAATATCTCAGCAATAATCTCAGAAAGGTGTCTCTCCTCAGTGCATATTTCAGAAAACTTAGCAATTGGCTCATATATCTCAACAGGAGGTATATCAACAATAATCTCAGAATGATGTGTCAAAGGAATATCATAATATACTTCCAATGTCTCGGATTGATCCTAAAAACCTACTCAAACTTCCTATCAACAAACAACTCGATAGGATCAACAATGGAACTAATGTCAATTGTGCTTTCTAGAAGGTCCTTCAGGGAAACGAACTCCATAGTATTAAGAAATCAGCAAATAGACCCATCTCTCTAAATCAACAAGAAAATCACAGTCCTTAGGATCTCGTGTAACTGTTTCTCTCTTATCTGTTGTTGTTGGTGATGGTTATGGCTTAGGATAGGGGATTGTCTCAATTTTCAACTTGTCACTAATAGAGTGAAAGATGATCTCTCTAGTACCATAATTAACTACTGCTTCGATCGTTCGGAGGAATGGCTGACCTAGTATGATTGCAGTATGGAGTAACGGTGCAGATGTGTCCATATCCATGACAACAAAATCAACATGGACTCTCATTCCCTACATAGTTACAATAACGTCCTCTAAAATGCATCTCGACCTCTTGATTGATCTATCAGCAAACTAAAGGATCATCCTAGTTGATTTAAGAGGCCCCAACACAAAATCAGTGAGTAGTGAGGATAGAATGAGACTAATGGAGGAACCACTGTCGAGAAGAGTGCGATCAAACTCTTGATCAAATATGTGGCAACGCATGTGAGGTGCTCCCTTGTATTTATTTTTGAGAGGGAGGTTGTTGATGGCATGAACTATGGCCATGGTCAAGATATGTTTCTCTGTTTTCTTAAATCTGTTCGGCTTTGTTTGACGCTTTTGAGTACCGCTTCTTTCATTCCATTTTTCACAGCAGGCATGTACCCCATGACCTTAGGGAGTGGCATCTTTAGAAAGATGTTCTTTATAATTTCAACCACTCCAGGATCAGATAGGTTGTTTTTAATTTTTCTATTTTCTTGGTTTTATTCAATGTAGAAGGAGATGAGACAGAATCAGAAGAAACATTCAAAGATCATTTTGATTATTCAAAACATAATCCTTATGTACAATTGGATAACAAAATCATTCTATACAGTGTTATCCGAAATATGGGTAGAAGAAACAAAATCAAAAACATGATGAGATGCTACTGCTGGTGTAGAAGGAGATTCCACGATGGGTATGTATTCTCTCTCTGCTGATGGTGAACTGCATCTGACTGTTGAAGATGAAGGTGGTTGTGATGAAGAAGAATATTGTGAAACTCCATGCTCGGGTGCTGCTACACTAGGTCTTTGTACTAATGGCAAAGAAGATGATGTGGAAGAAGAAACTCTCTCACTGGCTTGATTTCCCAATACCGACGACTGTGAAGGCGTCTGCAATTTCTTACCGCTCCTGAGATGAATGGTGTCAGATAAACATGTAAAGTCAAGGGCGATACATGTATCAGGTGTGGATGGATCATGGGCTACTTGTTCCTTGATTCTGAAGTTGTTAGGATTGGTTTTGAGTTGTGCTGGGATCATTGAATTTGTGGAGGTTAGGTTGTCAAGCATGTGAGTAAGATCATTCATGCTCTTCATCACCATTGCTATATAATCAAGTGCGGGATTCACCAATGGTGCCTCGAGGTGCTCAATGATAGGTTGTCATTGGGACTAGTAGTGAGGAGGTTGCTAGTATCCATACTGCTTGTAATGATCAGGAGAATAATTCAAACACAATCCATATAATGCAGACTATTGTTGGGGGCAAGACTGTAGAAACTATGCATGCCGCATCTGCCGCTGGAGATAAAGACTGAAAGTGAGGTTGTAACTGCTCATGTTGCTATGTTACTGTCTGCCACCCTGAAATGGGTGGGCGGGTCTCTGACCCTGTTGGGAACCCAACTGTCATTGCCCTAACGGACGAGGTTGGTTGCACTCTCGGCAAACCAGATACTGTTTGCCTCCTGAATGAGAGGTGGAGGTGGAGACTGCTCCTCAAGAATGTATGGACCCTCCTGCTGGTACGGTATAATCTGTTGTGAATGCTGTTGGATTTTGTCAGGTCTATGCATGTAGTAAATATGTTGAAGTGTGGATGATCCTTCGGTACTGTGTTGTGTGGAAGTGGAAGAAGTCTGCTCCCGAGCAGAAGTGTTGGTTGTTGCACTCGCACTCTGGCATGCATTGATCATACTCACAAGAAGCTCCAGATGCTTTGTTAACTCATCCAGCTTATTGATAACGTGGTTCTGACCTACGGTTAAGAGATTATCGTTGTAGAGAGAGAAAAAGCCGTAGAGAGGGAACCGCGTTGATCAAACAAAATTACGATAAAATAAGAGAGAGAGAAAAGAAGCAGCTTTTTTTCTCCTAATTTATTGTTGACTACTTATTTTACCAGGTAAGTGTGCCTGGGTCGAACTCAAGGAGGAAAAATATTAAAACTACAGTTTTTGAGACAAGGAAAGAATTCCAGGAAAATCCTCTTTTATTCTTGATTTTACAAAGAAATAAATTGAAAAGAAATCTGGCTTAAAACTAACTCGAGATGTCGAAAATCAAAACAACAAAATGAAGAGACGAAAAATCTTGGAAAAATAACAGAAAATTGTCTCGGGTAGTTATCAGGCTACCGTAAAAAAATCCCGGAAAAATATGGAAAATTCGAGGTCCAAATAGCTCCTATAAGCCAGGGGCATAACTGCAAAGAAAAGTTATGGTTTTTATTACAGAGAGGTCCCTGTAGGGACTGAAATGAAATGAGAACTTAAAGAATTGCATAGGTCCCTGCAGGGACCTAAATGCAATTTTTGGAAACTTCTTGGGCGGTTGAGAACTTCTGGAACTTTATTGGATTTTGTTTGCAATTTTCCACCGATTCACAGCGGGCGGTCATGATTAGAAGGTGGCATGATATATGAACCATCGATGGAGGGACACGTGTCAACAACATGTGCTTCCTAGATGTTCTTCATGTTCTTGAGATCTGGCTCGCACCTTGCGACATTCACATCTTCTCTGAACTATCACCGGTGAAAGCTTCGACGCTTGGGCCTCCAGAGGGGCCAGAGGGGTGACACCTTCACCCCTCGAGCTCGCCCACGGTGTTTCTCCACCAAGGGTAGCCACAAGTCGACGTTCTCCGTCGATGAAGTTCACGGTTCAGCTCGTCCTGGAACTGACGTCACGGTTGATACACCTTCTTTGATTGCTAATATATCTGCGTTAAGAAGCTCCAAATGATTTGATGTTGTGCCCAATGAAAGCTGAACCTACAACGTAACGAATTTGTGCTCGATTTGCGGAGAAATCGACCAAAGATTATAAGAGTTTCCAGAATGATGATCAACCAAATTAATTACATGATTAATATAGCTAAACACGATACAATCTTCGATAAATGAAATAGCAAAGGTTGAGGAATAGATCTGGGAAGAGAGGTGTATTTACCTCGAATAGTAGCTTGACGATCGATCTTCCCAGAGCTTGACGCGATGCTGGACAGTGATGCAAGGCAAGTGGATTCCCTGGAGCTTCTCCTCCGACGGTCATCTTCCACGTTGGGCGACTGAAGGGCGCTGTCACCACCGTAGTTGGTCGACACGAGGCTTGGAAGGAGAGGGGTCAGCAATGGAACTGGAGGTTCTGGTAGTTGGAAAAGTCTGCTCGAATGTGCCAGATTTAGGTGAATTTATAGGTGAATCGAAGAGTTTGTTAGGTTGATCGAAGGGTCGGCGTGAATGAAGGTGGTTAGGGGAAGAGAATGGACGGTTAAGATCGATCAAGAAGGTTAGAGATGGAGCAGGATAATTGGTTGAAGATTGGCTGGTGGAACAGAGTCTGCACCGACTTCTTGGAGAAGAAGAACCAGGTGCTGACACGTGTCAGCACCCGGTTGGCCAGAAAATGACATTATTTTATATAGGCATAAAAAAAATAAAGTTAATTAAATTATCTAAATTATGGTATAATTAATTTTTATAAATAATAAATATTATTCGAAATATAAATATTATATTAATAAATAGGTATAAATAATACTCAATAAATACATGTAGAATTACTAATTCTATAAATAAGTAATTATATATTAATTTTATATTTTCTTAATTATTAGAATAATAAATAATGCCTTTGTGATTTTTTTGGATTTTAATAAAATAATTTAGATATATTAATAAATAAAGGTATAAGTCATATAGTTCATTTTCATCTATAAATTAGGGTTTTGTATTTTATTAAAATAATAAATAAGCTTTAAAAATTCTGAAATAAAACATGGTGAAAATACAAGATAATGAAAATAATTAAAAATTATAAAATTAATAAAACTATAAATAGTGTGTTCTAAATAAAATAAATAGCCCAGAAACCCCGATGTCATTAGTCCCAAAATCGAGTTTTTGCAAACGGTCTTTGATTTCAATGAAACCACGTCCATTAATTAGAAAATATTATATTATGAACTTTAAAGGAGAGTAGAGTGAAGTTGGAGTTAATATGAGGAAGTTATGATGTTCGGAAGTTGAGAATTTGATAATTTAAAAGTTGGATTTCTTGGCATATATACAAGATAATATTCTTAAACCTATTTTTATATTTTTATATACATTTTTAGAAGTAATTAGGAAAAGAGTTTGGTGAAATATATATATATATATATGAATTAATTAAAAATCAATGAAGATTTGATATTTATTCGATAAATAATGAAGAGTGTGTGGAGTGTACTTAAATTATTTTTATGGTTTTCTTTCCTTATCTCCCCCTACTTGTTTGTTTGTCGACCAATCTATGTTGACTTAGTCTCGGGGGCTAGCTTATATAAATATATTTTTCAGCTATATTTATATTTTCAGAGTCATATTGTACATTTATACATATTTATAGTATGCCTTCTTTTCTTTTCTTTATTTTTATTCTTTTATTTATTTACATGTTTTTGATGCATAAAAGTGCATTTTTATTCATGACTGAGGTTTTATTAAAATATGGATATTAATGAATATTTACATGTATTTGTTAAGGGTTTTAAGAAAAAATTCGACAGAAATGTTAATGAATCATGGATTCATCACTTATCAAGGTTATTTATCCTCTGTTCGATCACTTGGAGCTTCTCCAACTCAATGGAAATTTTTAATTATGTCCACTTTGGATAGGTGATTGCTTATAATGGTCAGATCAGAATTATCCACCATATCCACTTCATGTGATGCTGTCATGTTGATAGCCTTGTGGGGTACTGAAGGAAAAAAGGAACATGATTCTTATGGAATTCACATGAAGAAGAAAGAGATGTAAAGATCTCTGTAATCTCCTCAAATGTCTAGTATAGGACATCATTGTCCTTGTTGAAGTGACTCCCCCCCAAAGCGGCATCTACCAGCTTATGGTTCTCATGAATCATATCCCCAAACAAGGTTTGCACTAGTCTTTTCTTTGGAATATCGTGATGGGGACTTCTCTGTTAATTCTTTGAATCTTTCCCACGCCTCGTGAATAGGCTCATGACACATTTGCGAGAAGTTTTCTATAAGAGATCGCATTTGATTGAGGCATCCAAGTGGGTAGTATTTGCTTAGAAAAGCAGAACTCGACTATTCTCATGTTGTGACAACCTTTCCTAAATGATTGACCCAATAAAGGACTTTGTTCATCAAGCTAAAAGGTTATGTTGTCATCTTTACTACCTCTAACATGATGTTAGGTGATGGATTGTGCTGCATATGTGATTGAATTGTCCCTTCATTGATCTTTCTGTGGAATATGGGGAGAAAAGTAAAATAGTGTGCTTAAGCTCGAAATGCCCATGAATCACAGAAATTTGAATCCATGTATTTTTACGTCCTTCTCTTGGATTATAAGCATCTCTAATTGAGAGCTTAAACACTGGCTCTACAAGCTCATATCCCCCATTACCACCTCCTCCATTATTTTTATCCTCCTCCATCCTATTTTATATCAGATCGAGAATCATATCTCTCAATTTAGCTTGAAAATCAACCTGTTTTGTCAACTGAGCCCAAATGGCTTGAAAGGAGACTAACATGGTATTGTTGATCTCAATGCTTAGCCATGTAACCCTTGCCCATAGGTGGCATCAAGTGCATTCTCTCTATTTCTGTAAGTGTAAACTGCATAAGATTAGTCTTCGAGAATGATAGAGTCCCAAATGACAGATCAAGATCAGAGTCAATCTTGAATAATGGATTGATCAATGAGGTGAAGGGAGAAGTGGAGAAAGAGGAATACCCGAGGAGTTAGTCTTCCCGAGTTGAAGACGATCGGTTTGGAGTGTGAAATGAGTTCACAAAGTCCAAACGAGAAATGCTCCAATACGACATCTTCGATATGAAGAGGCAAGATGAGAGAACACGAAGGTGAAACAAGAAGAGAATTATAAGAAGGTCCTAAGGGTGTTGAAAAGTAAGTGAAAAAGAAAGAAAGTTAGAATGAATTTGTTGTCCTAAACAAATTCACGAGAACAGACAAAGGACAGAGCTCGATCGGGCATGAAACAAGCATTTTGTTGGAGCCTTAACGAGGATTAGGTTCTTATCCTCAACAGTCCTCAAGTTCCACAAATCCTTATTTAAGTCCATATCATCATCTAGTTCAGACTCACTTATTCATATCACAAACTCTATCAACCTTGAAGTCAATTTGTATAGTGTGTGAATTGTTTTAACTCTTCCTGCTTAAAGAAGCGAAGAAACCGTCCATCTGAGCTATACACTTCCATTGATTACTCATCCAGCTATTCTTTCCTCGGGGAGGGAGGTATTCCCTTCTGAGGTCAGTTCGTGCTATGTCCACAATTGAGTATAGAGAGAAAGTAGAAGCATCTTCTTGTGAAGCTCAAACGGTGTAGCTAAGTCTCCACTAAGATGTGCAGGCAATTTTGGTGGAAGCTTGGACCATTGTGGTCGTATTTGTATTTGGCAGCTTCTTCTTTGATTTGACTTTGTAATTTGCTTGTACTGCATTCATCTTTTTGTGCCTCGACGAATATAGCATCTTTTCTTCCGTCCCTTTTTTGAGGTCTTAGAAAAATTGTGTCAGCAGATCCTTCCCTCTTCCGAAGTGACTATCGTAACCCCAATCTCTCCCGTCTTTAGATGTCAATGCTGCAAAGACAAGGACAAAAACGCACTACCAAGATGTATTGCCCTTCACAACTCCATGCTTGTTGAGCTAAGTACGAAGTGCATATGTTCAAGATTGGTTCACTGGTGCAGAGTTGTACGGATGACACCAAGTGTTCTACTTAAGCACATATGAGTTGATTTCCCAAATATGGTCTTATGGAACCTAAGGATTTAAGTCAAAGACGTGAAGAGTCTAAATTCCAGATCCTAACGAGGCTCCTTACAACGAAAGTTAAAGGCCATAATCAAGCTCCATCCTTTAGACTAGACCCAATCCTAAGTTTCATAAATCAAACTTATTTTCAAAAATGCGAATGCAAATGAAACAATGTTTTTGTGAAGTACATTTTCTGGATTTTATTCATTTTTATGAATTTTATAGATTTTGTAATTTTTATGAATTTTAGGACTTTATAATTTTCATGGATTTTCTGATTTTTATAAACAAGTATTTGTATTTGTACAAGAATTTTACAAGATATATTTTATTTGAATTAAATATCTAATGTATTTTAAAAATTTTATAGACAGAGAATTTTACAAGGATTAAATAATTTTTACATATATTTTAATAGATAGGATTTTAGATAAGTTTTATACATATTAAACACATATTTTAAATACACATTTTAATTTAAGTCTTTTAAATATAGATATTAGACATATTTTACTTATTTATAAGGATTTTAAGTTAACCCTCACCCACTTTTTATGTATTTTATGGATATATAAAATACATAAATGTACGAGTTATGGACAAAAGTATATATACAATATATACGCACACCCCTATACTTAGCTTGTGCTATGCCCTCATAGCGTCAAAAGAGAAAAAGGAGGACATAACTCGTGCTAAGTAAAAGTGGGTGACAAAGAATAAAAGAAAAAAAAGTTAGTCGACCGCCCCCCATACTTACGATCTGGTCATCGTAAGTATAAAGGAAGAGAAAAAATGAGGTGAATGAGAAAAAAGAATATACAACGAATGAACGAGAGAAATAAAGAAAACGAGATCATCTAAATTACTCGATCCACCCTATACTTAAGATAAGGCATTCTAAGTATATAAAAGAGTGTAGCCAAAAATTGGGGACCAGTGATTTGTGAAAAAGAAAGGATATACAAAAAAAAGAAAAAAAAAGAAAACGCTAATCAATGGGCAAGCAGTCCACCCTATACTTAGGATCTGGTATCCTAAGCATAAAAGACGAGTAAAAATGGGGACGATTGTGGTCTACGAAGAATATACAAGTGTTGTGAACTCCAAAAATCGAATGGCTCAAAAGTCTTCGTACAGGATGAGATAAAGTGGAAGAGTAGTCATTAATCATGTACAAAATAGATCACTTCAACACGGGCCAGATGATTAGTAGTCCCTACAAAGTGCTTCAACATCTGCCCATTCACTACGAACGGCTCTGCACCAAGTGACGCATATGATATAGCTATGCTTCCATTGTCGTGCATCGTTCTGACTATGTAGGGTCCTTCCCACTTGCTCTTCGATTTGCTAGGAAAAATTCTCAATCGTGCAGTGAACAACCATACTTTCTGCCCAGAAACAAAGATCTTTTACTGAATATGTCTATCGTGCCATTTCTTCACTTTGTCCTTATATATGAGGGTGTTCTCGTATGCCTGATTTCGAATCTCTACTACCTCATTCAGATCCATCCTCCTCTTTGCTCCTGCTTTCTGCATATCAAGTGAAATTTCTCGGATAGCCCATTCAGATTCGTGCATGATTTCTACGGGCAAATGACATGGCTTCCCATAAACCCTTCAGAAGGGTGAATACCCAAGGGAGTCTTATATGCAGTACGATATGCCCAAAGAACCTGATGTAGAAGCTGTGACCAGTTCTACCTATCTGGTCGTACTAATTTCTGAAGAATGGATTTCAACTCCCTATTTGAAACTTCGGCCATGTCGTTCGTTTGTGGGTGGTAAGGAGAAGCTACTCTATGATCAATGCCATATTTCTTCACTAGCTTTTTTACCTCCTTATTAATGAAATTGCTACCCTCATCTGAAATAAGAATACGTGGAATACTGAACCATGAAATAATACATTCCCTTAAGAACTTGCACTCTATTCTACTGTCTGCGGTTCGTGCGGGTATAGCCTCCGCCCATCTACTAACATAATCTACAACGAGAAAAATGTACTCAAAGTCGCTGCTGGAAGGGAATGTTCCCATAAAATCTATGCCCCATGCATCAAAGATCTCGCATATAATAACAGGTCGTATAGGCATTGAATCTCTAGCAATGACTGTCCCTACTGCTCTCTGACAATTCGGGCAACGTTTTATGAATGTAAAAGCATCTCTAGTAAGAGTTGGCCTCCAAAATCTACTCTGAAGTACCTTCTACGATGTCCTCCTCCCTGAATGATGTCCCCCTACCTCTAAGGAATGGCACAGAGTGAGGACACTATTATATTCCTTCTAAGGAATACAACGCCTGTAAACACAATCCGGTCCCTCACGAAAAAGAACCGGATCCTCCCAATGGTAGTATCGTGCCTCGAAAACTAGTCTATAAATCCACTATATCTGCATACCATGGAAGCTCGGTAACTGCAAAGATACTCTCGTCTGGAAATCTCTCGCATGTACTCATATGAAGGTTACTCTATCTGTAATTGGGAGAGGTGATCAGCTACCACATTCTCTACCCAAGGTTTTTCTTTAATATCCAAATCGAATTCCAGAAGTAAGAGAATCCATCTAGAAGGCGTGCCTTGGCATCCTTCTTTTCCATCAAAAATCGGATAGCTTAATGATTTGTGTAAACTATGATTTTGGAGCCAAGAAGATAAGATCTGAATTTTTACAATGTGAATACCACTGCCAACATCTCCTTTTCTGTCACTGTGTAATTGCGTTGAGCATCATCTAAAGTTCAGCTGGCACAGTGGATAACAACAGGAAGTCCATTCCTCCTCTATCCTAATACAGCCCTTACCGTAAAATCTGAAGCATTCGTCATGATCTCAAAGAGTAGAGACCAATCAGGTGGTAGTAGGATAGGAGCACTGATAATCATCTCTTTTAATGTGAGGAAGTCATGAAGACATTTGTCATCTAATAAAATCTCGATGTCTTTGCCTAATAATTCAGTTAACAATATGGCAATTTTGATAAAATCTTGAATGAATCATCTGTAAAAACCGACATGCCTAGAAAAGACTATAACTACTTATTGTTGGATGGTGGTACGAGACGCTTGATGACATCCACCTTAGTAGGGTCAACCTCCATGCCTCGTTGGGAGATGACATGGCCAACACGATTTTGTGTGTAACCATAAAATATCTCTTTTCCCATGACAGATTAAGATCTACCTCACAACATTTCTGAAGAACCTGGTCTAGGTGCGCTAAACAATCGTCAAAGGACTCGCCATAGACCAAAATATCATCCATAATGACCTCTAGAAAATCATCAACCATGTCTGCAAAAATTGCAAGCATACATCTCTGGGGAAAGTTGCAGAGGCATTGCACAATCCAAAGGGCATCCATCTAAAGTCATACGTGCCAAAAAGACATGTGAAGGTGGTCTTCTCCTGGTCTTTAGGAGCAATAGTGACCTGGTTGTATACAGAGTAACCGTCAAGGAAACAGGAGTATTCCTTCCCTACCAACCTTTTTATGACCTGGTCTATAAAAGACAAAGGGAAGTGATCCTTCTTCGTCGTGGCGTTCAACTTTCTGTAATCAATGCACACCTGCCACGACGTGGTTACTCTGTTTGGAATCTCCTCTCCACTCTCATTCTTAATCATTTGAATTCCCGACTTCTTGAGAACAACATGTAATGGGCTGACCCATTCAGAGTAGGAGATGGGATAGATAAACCCCGCGTCGCACCATTTCGTAATCTCTTTCTTGACAACATCTCGTACAACCGGATTCAGCCTGCGCTGAAAATCTCTGGAAGGTTTGTTGTCATGATCGAGATATATATATATAATGAGAACAAAAAGCAGGATTGATCCCACAGAGATCGGATACAGTCCACCCAATAGCCTTGCAGTTTCTTTCAAGAACCACCATTGGACGAGATTCTTGCTCTTCGGTCAAAGATGAGCTGATAATGATCGGAAACTATCGATGTGGACCGGCAAGGAAAGCGAATTTCATGTTTAGTGGTAATGTCTTCAGCTCCGGTAAGGTAGACTCTATTTCTGTTGTGACCTCATTTGTATGTGTAATGGGATCTGTATCGGTGGTAGATGTGTCTGCAGTATAGTTATTCGCCATCTCAATATGCTCTAGAGTTGGACTACAGAAGATATCTAAAACATCATCCGACTCGTTACTATGCTCATCCTCAGAATGACTAGAGGAAAATAACTCAGCTAAATGAAACTCAATCTCTAGATCATATGAAGTGGAGGAATTGTGTAAATACAATGAATCTGAGTAAATACTCTGAATCTGAAAGATCTGCAATAAGATCCTCGGATATATGATTCCTCTACTTATCATCATCTATACTGAAATATAAAGTAAGCTCAGAAGAATTGCCAACTGTAGTCTTAGACCCATCCTCTGCTAGGAAATTCTGGTCTCTACTCGATACCACTCAAGGTCGTCAAAGCATTACAGGTGGCTAAAGAACTCAAGATGTCTGAACTGGCCGTAGATACTATTGGACATGAGAGTCCACGACGAGCCATTATGCAATAAATGTTATTGCGAATATCATTCCCTGATCTGAAATAAAGAATAAATAATTTGCATAATAGGTCCCTTAGTACAATTAGGGTTATGTACCATGGCCTTCTTGATAATCATACAACCTTAATTCAATTATTGAATCATAGAGGCTGGTGCTTGGATGAACATCTAATGAGTTAAATTGAGGACTCATCAAGCACCTGTTGAGCGCGAAATTCGAGGACGGAAATTAATAATGATGAAAAAGTCGACTGGTCGTTGCTTTTATCCCCAAAACCCGCGTCAACAAAAGATATTTTTTTTATTTTTTTGCTACTTATTAACCTGTATAGCGAACAAGGTCGAACTCAGGGAGGCTACAACTCTCGAGGGTTATTCAATTAATCAGAAACTAATTAAAAGAAAACAGGAATCTCAAAGGACACTATCCTTAGTTTTTGTGATTTTTTTATCTTTTATTTATTATTATTTTTATTATTTTTTTTATTTTCTGATTTTTCAAATTTTTAGTAATTTTGATTTTGCAATTTTTTTAATTTTTAAAAATAACACGAAGCAATATAAACAAGATCAAGAATATGCACACCAACTCTTTTTGCAATTTTTTCAATTAGTCAAAAATGCTCAAAAAAATTTAAAGAAAATATTTTTGGTTTTTAAGGTTTTGAAATGTTTTTGAGAATTTTTGTAGATTTTTTGGATGTTTTTGTATTTTTTCTAAAAATCAAACAGTGAGAAAATAAGAAAATGTGCACAGCCTGGAGTAATTTGTAATTTATATATCTTTTAAATACCCAAAACTCCTGGCAATTATTTAGGACAAACTAGAAACAAATATCTACAAACAGGAACTAAAATCACGATTTTTGGATTTTTGTAGACTTTTTTTATGATTTTTAGAAGATTTTTGATATTTTAATTTTTTTTGGGTTTTATAAATAAATAATACGTGAAAATTGATCAGAAATTAAAAGACAACGAAAACAACTACTCTAATTTTTTTTGGAATTTTTGGAGCTATTTTCGAATTTTTATGAATTTTCGAATTTCAAGAAGACAAAAAGGTACTGTTTTTGAATTTTTAAAAAATAATAAATAAATTCAAAATGCAATGAAAATTTTATGCTAGGAAGAATAGCACATCAGGAGTATACCATAATTTTTTCAAAATTTTTGGAGTAATAAAAACATTTGTTTCATTCAAAAAGACATGCAAAATAATTGTTTGAAACACAAGGACTGAACTGTAAATAAGTCAATGTTTCTGAATCAGTTAAATAATAAAATAAACAAAAGAAGAGAAATCGCAATTTTTACCAATAGATCATGTGTCTGGCATGTGCTTGAGGAGGAAGGGATATTTCTGCAAATCTGATTTCCTCCGGAGGTGCAATATGCAATTTTTCCCCTTTTGTTTTAAACAAAACCCTAAGGTCTCTTCATTTCTATTCCAAGCAAAAGGGAGGGGAGAGGCCAGCCGCCGCTTCCTCCCTTCCTTCCTCTGGCGGCGCGGGCGGTGAGTGCTGAGGGGGTCGTGGCGGCCTTCGGCGGTCGGAGGCGCGACCTAGCGGTGGAGGGTCGTTCAGGAGGAGCGGGCTTCTTCTTGCTGTGGGGACGCACGGTCGGGCGGCGGAGAACACGCGGAGGATGACCGCGCGATGAACTTCAGAGGCGGAGTAGAGGGCGGAGCGCGGGGCTTGGCCGAGGGCTCTTGGAGGTGTTGGCTCCCGCAGTGGCGCGTGCGGCCGCACTCGCGCGGCGGTTGGCGGCGCGAGGCAGCGGCGAGGGGGTCGGCGTTGATGGGCGGCGCTGGAGATCGGCCTAGAGCGGGGTGCGGCGCCGCCGAGGTCGTGGGAGCGTCCACAGAGGACGGCCGAGGGAACCAGCGGTCGGCGGCGGCTACCTGGATGGAGGACGGCGTCGGTGGAGGGACGGCGCTTGGATGCTGGAGGGGCGCGGCGCGATGCGCGTCGCGGGAGTGGGCCCTGGCGTTGGACTGTAGCGGCGGTGGGCGGCTCTGCCGCCTGCTGCAACTATTTTTTTTTGTTTTTTTATAATTTTTTTGTAATTTTATTTTTGATGTAAACAGGAATGAGAATAAATAAAAAAACTTTTTTTTTTATTTTTTTTAATCCGAAAAAAAATGAAATAAAGGAATAAAGAAATTCTTTTTTTAATTTTTTATATGACCCTGCAAAACAAACGTTAGAAAACAAAAAGAAACAATTTTTTTTATTTATCTACAAAATCGGAACGTGGATGGGGATTCGACGAAAATGAGGGATTTGAATCCGACTCTCCGACCACCGTACGTGGTCGGAGTTGGTAGATCGTGAGAGATAGAAAACGAAGGCGGAGATATCGCGATGATGAGATGAAAATTCGGAATCGGGGATGGATAAAAATCGTGATGAATTTTTTTAGATCTAGAAGAACAAAAATGACAATGAAACTAAAATGCGACAAAATAAAATACGATTCAACTAAGATAAAAATGCGAAGAAAAATTTGGATCTCACCTTAGGAGCGGAAAATGAATCGTGATCATCTTGACAAGGCCGACTCGCTGTCACCGGACGCCTTGGAGGCTCGACACCTTTTCTCGACGAAATTGTTTTCTCGGAGATCGGGCTCCTCTCTCTAAAGATTGATCAAGTTGGAATGAGGGAGAAGGAGCCATATAAATAGAAGAGAGATGAAATTTGAATTTTTAAATAAAGAGATAATGGAGATGAAAATTAAAATGAATTTTTGAATTTTTTTGGTGGAAGGGAGATGAAATTTGAAAATGAAAATAAAAGAGAGATAAAACTAATTACAAAATTATCTAATTTTTTTGAATTTTCGTCACTTATTTGATTTGAATTAAAAAATGTTATTTCTTATGAAGATTAATTAAAAATAGCAACTATATACATATACTATATACATATGTGACATTATATACAAGGTTAAATGACGAAATTAGCACCTTTTTTGTTTTTAAAGAATTTTATTTTTTTATTTTTAATTTTATTTAAAAAAATCAGTGGGATTAATTTACAAATAAATACAAATACAATATGCACAAAATACATGGGAAAATTGCACAAACCACCCCCGAAAACTGACTTTTCAACCGTAACTCTAAAAATTATGAAAATACAGCCATTTTATAGATAATTTAATTTCGAGTCCAATGGAACTGAGATTGATTCAATTTGAGCTCATATGGAGCCAGAATTGGTCTTTCAATTAGTGCTTAGTGGTTTTTTCCAAGTGTGGCTACCTTTATTCTGTACAAGATTAATTTGTGCAATCAATTTTAGTAATTAGAACACATTTTTATTTACAACTTTGGTTTTGAATGTTATTTGATTTGAGGCCAATTAAAGTACAAATAAATTAGTGTTAGTGATATACATATATACAAAATAAGGGAGAACACACATTTTTTTGGATATATTTTCTGATTAAGGACCCTATCTCCCCCTACTTTATTCCTGGTCGATCAGGTCAACTCTTGACCTTCTCTCGGGGTTTGGGTCAGCCTGTATACAGTCTTCCTTTTTTTATTTTCTTTTCTTTATTTTTCCTTTCTTTCTTTCTTTATTTATTTTAGGTTAAAATAGTAAGAAATGTACAATATTTACACAGATGCAAGTTAGTAAGAATATGGAGTTAGCGTTATATGCAGGTATTTTATAAGGGATTTTAAGCTAAAATAAATGAATAAAGATGACGAATCGCAGATTCATCAGCACCGTCAAATGATTGTTAAGAGATGATCTCCAACCATAGTAGGAGATGGCAATCCTATCTCAGTTAGGCTGATATCTGACCGACCTCTTGATGCAGGTCCTTTGCATAGGAATAGAGATTCAAAGGTGTCAGATGAGTTAGGTCAAAGAGTTGACTTAACGAGATCGAGATAACCAAAGTCCTATATCATATGCTGTCATGATATAGGCATGCATCCTCTGACCGGAGATAGATGTGTTACTATATGTCTGAGTATGTACATTTGGCAGAACAATAGGTTGATGACCTAATCAAGGACTATACACCAGTGCGCTAGTGTGCATATAAGGGCATATGAGTAATACAATCTCTTAAAGGAATCATACAGGTTCATTACTGAACCGGAAGACATGAGCTCACTCATGAGATATTGGGAAGAATCAAATTCCATGCACGGTCGTCTCGCTTTGGAAGCTTAACTGAATTTGTAGATTTGATATATACTTTTGGAAAGTATATGATCAACAACTGGGTATGATATACGCTTTTGGAACGTATATGATCGATACCAACTCCCAATGATCGAATGAGAAACTTAGTGATAAATCCTTGAAGTAGACAGTGTAAAATTGAACTTATACTTCGTGATTATTCTGAGTCTTCCAATATGCAGGATTTACAGTTATTGGGAATACCTGAGGGTGATGTGATCATAAATGATTGTATAACCATGATGCTTCCATTCCTAGGGAGTGATGAAACGTGTCTGGATTTTAGTGACTCCTCTTAGTAGAGAAGTAATCTTATCTTAGTCCAAATATTGGACAGTGATCTGAATGTGATTTAGATGTAACGAGAAGATTAGATTTGCGGTCTTTATTTAATCAAGCATCTACGGGAGGCCCGAGATTAGGAATTTGAGATGTTATCTCAATATCCAAGTCACTATACGTGGAACAATACAATTGCCATGTCCTTGTCTCTAAGTATTCGCGGAGAAAGCGCATTATCCTTGAAAGAGTTCATGGATAAATCTATTGTTTATATATGTATACGAGCATTGCGATAATGGATAATTAAATGTGATTTAATTATCATGAATAATTTGAATTTGATTCATATTATAAGGAGAGTTATCTTAGATAATTAAATGTGATTTGATTATCAAAGATGTTAATAATGTGAATGTGATTCATATTATTTGAGCACAAGAGAAAAAGAGATCCAAGATGATTAAAATTGATTTAATTATCATGGATACGAATAATATGGAAAGCAATATCCAATTATTTATAATATATTATAAATGTGATTTATAATGTATTAGAGAGAGCTAATTATAATTTATATTTGTTGATTAATTATTAATGTGTATTGGATACATATTGTGTAATTAATTAAAAATGTAAATTATATTTTGTTTTTGGTTGTGGATGTGATTCACAATTTTCCAATGGCAAGATTGCAATATTTTCAAAATTAATTATGAATTATTTTTTAAGAATAAATCACAACAAAAGTTGTTGGAATAAATAATGGAGATTTTCATGGAGATATGCAATCTCATGAAAACTCATGTGATTGTCTCCAATTGGAAACAAGTGGCCGTCCACTATGTTCCAATGGGAGATGAGATCTCCATGGAATTTGTCTCCTTATTTGATTGGTTTAATTTTAGGATTGTTGTAAATTTGATTTGTCAAATATATTTGATCTAAATTAAATCATAAGTTGTTGGCTTTTACCAACAACAATCTTGACCATTGGATTGATCATAAATCAATCTCAATCAATGATTTTATGAGTCCCATGGATTGAGATCCATGGATCCCAAAATCCTATAAATAGAGAGGCATACCATGCTCTCTTAGTACATGGTAATGAAGCACATCTCTCTCTCTCTCTCTCTCTCTTTCTCTCTACACGCCTACTCTCTCTCCCTCTCTTGGTCGTCCACCATGGATGCCCTAGAGAGAGTCTCCATCGGCGCAGCGTCATCGTTATGCTGCCCGATCGTCTGCTCATGGATCTCCGTCTCCTTCGGTGTGCCTCGCTTGTGAATAAGACGTCGTATCTCGTGTGTCGATATCACGAGATCCGCCGCTTGGATCATCAACATGGATTGCGAGAAGCACACGATTCATCCCTGCGCTCGCAAGCGTCTCCTCCGTCGGATCAGAATTGAGACAGGAGGTCTCTTCGTTTAGAGACTCGATCGCAACCACGCTTCAAGAGATAATCCTATTACTTGTTTGTGGTTTAGACGAAATGATCCGAGAAGTGTTCTTGGATCATGTGGTTTTGTCGCATGAAAATTTTTTAAATTCTGCTTCATCGAGCGACTAGTGCGACTAGTCGCTCCTCGTTGTATTCGTTACAACGCTCATGCTTCCGTAATGCTCTTGAGGATTCTAACCATATCCTTTAAGTGGTATTAGAGCCTTAGGTCGAAGGTTTTTGATACGATCCATAAAACCGAAGGTGACTTGGGTTCGTTAAGGTTGCGAAATTTTTATTGCATTTCATTTTCGCATCTCTGTTTTGTGAGTATTTTCGCCCCTCTTTAAATTGTTTAAACACGAAAATAAAACTTGAATTATGTTCCCCATTAAATAAGGAAACCATAGGATCTGAGTTTACGTAATTTGGATTCCATTTGCTCGAGATATGGTCGTTTTAATGAACATGTATTCACTGTTACGGGAACTGCGAATCTTAACGTAATTAAGGAGTTAATTACTATTTAGAAACACCTTGAAATGCATGTAAACCACATAAGTTATGTTTTAAATCAAATTAGCAAACTTTAGAAATGTACTTTGCTTAATGTGGATTTAAATTGATTGAGATATGATAATTTTAGTAAGTAGGGGTCACTGTTGAAATTACTTTCCTAATCAAGAACCATGTGATTGTCAATTAGTGAAATTAGTTGTTAATTTCATGAAATAATTATGTAAATATTTGAGAAATATTGAATGATGATTATTTCCTTAATTGACTTGACCTCAACCAATAAATTGATTAGATTTGATCTAGATCATAATTGGAAACACAATCATCAAACTCCTTGCTTGAATATGATTTGGAATTTGTCTAGCAAATTTCCTAATAATAAAAAATGTTTTTATTATTGCTATATGGTAATTTCGGTTGAAGAACCGATGATCATCTCAAGTACAAAATGATTGACTTGTTA
The DNA here is from genome assembly GCA_037367405.1 of Ottelia alismoides. Classification (NCBI taxonomy): domain Eukaryota; kingdom Viridiplantae; phylum Streptophyta; class Magnoliopsida; order Alismatales; family Hydrocharitaceae; genus Ottelia; species Ottelia alismoides. Next base: position 400,796 of record JAZKJV010001895.1, on the reverse strand, counting down.
TTATTTTTTTCCCGAGGCAGATATGGTGTCTAGTCAGGGATCGCTGGGGTAGCGGGTTGCACCAAATGCGGTCCGTCCCACTCCCGCCGGTACTGGCCATGACAACGGGTAGGGAACGAATGATGCCTAAGAGATCATGATGTATTTTCTAATTATTAAAATTCGAATTAATACGTATTTTGAGATAATACCATATATTCAAGTAAAATCAAGTTTGTTGATTAAATCGGATTGATAATTAATTTAATATGATTAAGTTAATTATATCCTATTAAAAACACTCTATTATAATAGATGTGTTATTTCCCTTCGAAGAATTAATTATGTGAATATGATTCATGATAATTAATTATAATTTGAATATGATATGGAGGATCACATAAGTGACATCCATGGTCTCCCGTCAAGGCGAAGGGTTCCGTCACCAGAGATTGTATGTAGGAGATGCCTGTCCGAAGTGACAGCTCCTATATGCAAGCGCATCTGGATCGGGCTCTTTGCTTCTCGAAAGAGTAAGGTCGTATGCGTAGTGACCCCAATATCGGATCCTCATATTATTGGAGCGATATTGGATTGCGCATAGCGAGTTCTATTCCTGTTGATGGTTGGTTCAATTAATGACTGGTCAACATCACCTTAGGGGTGGTGGGCCTGGGTGTTAAAGACCGAATTGGGAGATGCAAGTTGGACTTGCAAGGTGGAATGTGTTCCCACTTCTTTTTATCGGAGTTGCAGATTCTCATATTATTGGGATGTAACAAAGATATAATGGTAAGGAAGGAGATTACAGATCTTGCTGAGATATAATGGTTAGTATATCTCTTACATTGAAGGTGACTAAGGGAATGAACTTTCACTTTTGACAAGGAAAGACAACTTTGATATAAAAATTCTTAAATTAATGTAAATTACATATTTATGCAAATTTCTTATTTCAGATAATCCTTCTTTAATCCCACTCAATGTTATAATCCATAAGAGATGATGTACTCAAAATTGTTTGAATACCGACCTAAACCAATGTTTTTAAGAGTTTAGATAGATGTAGATACGATGAGTGTCATCATTCTACTATCTATACTCTAGTCATTCACAAAGCTTCAAAATATTCATATTGTATGAATTGAATGAAGCTTGTATAAATGTTGAAATACTCTTATATATTTTTGATTTCGACATAAGAGATCCTTTGACTTGAGCAATGGTTGCTTATAGATAAAGGGAGAGTAGTGGAAGCATGGGTTGGGCCCAAGTAAGAAGTATAGTCAAAAGAGTTGATTGTACTTCTGTGACTACCATGTGACATCCAAAGAGTTGGATGAATGCCAATACTACAATAAGTTGATGTGTTGGTAGTATGACTATCAAATCTATCTAGAATTCTTAGAGAAGGAATCAGATAGTACATCAGAATAATCTACATATAATCATTGAAATTGATTTACTTATTTGATAAGATAAAGTCTAATAATTGTATCTCAATCTTCTAATGACACTTGCAATTGGTTGCATCTGTATTAGAATATTAGAAATTTGATCTTAAAGTTTAATGGTCATCCATGTTGGAAGTGATGCAATTGTTGCAACAATTTCTATTGGATCAATAGACCATATTTTTAGTGGGAGCGCTTAGTATTGGAGAATGTCTCTGTGACCTGGATATTAGAATACACTCATAGTTTATTTCTAAATGTTGAAAATAAACATGAATTCTGGAATAAACCTATCATAGAGAGTTATGATGGATATATTTCAGATAGTAATCTCGCATCTAGTAGACTCCTCTAAATTAGAAAATTAATGAATGGTTCACTAAGATTTTTAATACTGAAAATTAAACCTTTAAAGATCAATAAGAGGATAAAGATAATTTGATAATGATTTGGCATCATGTTTTGGACATATGTCTGTTGATGAGATCAATGGACAAGTTAGAGATGAAACTTTAGAATGACTAAAATTTCAAAACTTGCATACTTATGAATATTGTATTCAAAGAAAAATGTCCAATACACCTTTCTTTGGGAAAGGTGTAAAGATGTCATGGTATTCAGGATCTCATACATATTGATGTATGTGAATAACATAGTAAACATTATGGATATGTGATATCTATTGATGATTAAGTATGATATGAAATTTCTTCTCTTCACCTACGAAACCTTTGAAATGTTCAAAGATTTCATAATTTTGGTCTATAACCAAAGTTTGAAGGAAGATGAGATGAATTTGATCTAACAAAGGTAGCTTGTACCAATTAGATGAATTCAAGGAATACCTTATGGAGATGTGAATATCATTCCTATCTCAATCCTCCTATTGAACCTTAACTCAATAGAGTTGTAGGGAGATACAATTGATCATGTGTGACATGATTTTATCAACGATTAATCTTAGCATAACTATCACTTAATTTACAGGTATATATATATGGTAGAGACTACATTATATATCTTTAATAAGGTTCCATGTAATTAAGCTTGAATCTAGCACCAGAGAGTGCTACTTCATTAAAAAATTAAAGGATGGTGTTAGATACCTACTTTATGACCTTAAAATTCTTAAAGGATCTGATCTCTAAGAATGTGATTCTTATAGGATGACTCTCTTGAGAATCAAGATGAAAATGAAGTAAAGGAACTCATTTAACCTTTATAAGATAATGAGGCTCCTGAAATCGAAAACTGAATAGGCAATAAAGGATGAAACAATAATACCTCTTCAAATAAGTTTGAAGATGGATTCCATGTGTCAGTTGAATCTGACAATGATCTGACTTCATGTGATGATGCTTCTAAAGATCATATCATGGAAAGATGGATGTTAGCAATAAAGTCTAAAGTAGACTTCATATACAAATGTTGTATATAGACCCTCGAGGATCCAACTATATGGGTAAGACCCATTATGGTATAAATGGATCTTCAAGAGAAATAGGGAACCTGATGAGAAGGTAGAGACCTTCAAAGCACAGTTCGTAGCCATGAGCTACACACCGAAGAGAAGACATCGCTTGCGATGAGGCTTGCTCTTCAGTGACCTTGCTTTAACCCATCAGAATATTGCTAACTAGAGCTACACAAATTGACTATGACATCTTCATGATATGAGTCAAGATTGAATTCCTCAATGAATACCTCTCTAAGGATATTCATATGAAGTAGCCCCAGGGCTTCATGGTTGAGGAAAGCATGGTATGCAAGCTATAGAACTCCATCTTTGGACTCAAATAAGCTTCCTGTAGTTGGAACATAAGATTTGATGAAATTATAAATGTTATGATATCAGATAAAATCTTGATGAACAATGTGAAGCTTAGTCGGAGTGCCATTGTGTTCATCGTGCTAAATATAGATATTATTCTAATCATTTGAATGATATAAGAATAATAATAAGTATTTTATAATTTGGTTGTCCATACCTTGAGATATGATCTCAGGGATACATCTTAGATCTTAGTTCTGAAGTCGTTCAGAGGAAAAGAGAAGAGGGTATTGGGACTATCACATTAGTAGATAGTGATCTACTGTGGTTGCAATATGCATGTTTCCTCATAATAATGAGGAATGATAATTGAATAGACAATAGGACTAAAACCCTAGAGTTTGTATTTCTCTATATGTCTTGATCTCATCGAATGTACTTTTGAATTGACATGTTGATAATGATCGTAATTATCAAATAATCCTTATAAAATCTAAGAAGATGTTCTGGCATACATATGTGCTCTTGACATACAATCATGAATGGCATGGTTCTTTGCATTATGCAGTATGGTGGCTCCATAAGAGATGATGTACTCAAAATTGTTTGAATACCTACCTAAACCAATGTTTTTAAGAGTTTAGATAGATGTAGATACGATGAGTGTCATCATTCTACTATCTATACTCTAGTCATTCACAAAGCTTCAAAATATTCATATTGTATGAATTGAATGAAGCTTGTATAAATGTTGAAATACTCTTATATATTTTTGATTTCGACATAAGAGATCCTTTGACTTGAGCAATGGTTGCTTATAGATAAAGGGAGAGTAGTGGAAGCATGGGTTGGACCCAAGAAAGAAGTATAGTCAAAAGAGTTGATTGTACTTCTGTGACTACCATGTGACATCCAAAGAGTTGGATGAATGCCAATACTACAATAAGTTGATGTGTTGGTAGTATGACTATCAAATCTATCTAGAATCCTTAGAGAAGGAATCAGATAGTACATCAGAATAATCTACATATAATCATTGAAATTGATTTACTTATTTGATAAGATAAAGTCTAATAATTGTATCTCAATCTTCTAATGACACTTGCAATTGGTTGCATCTGTATTAGAATATTAGAAATTTGATCTTAAAGTTTAATGGTCATCCATGTTGGAAGTGATGCAATTGTTGCAACAATTTCTATTGGATCAATAGACCATATTTTTAGTGGGAGCGCTTAGTATTGGAGAATGTCTCTGTGACCTGGATATTAGAATACACTCATAGTTTATTTCTAAATGTTGAAAATAAACATGAATTCTGGAATAAACCTATCATAGAGAGTTATGATGGATATATTTCAGATAGTAATCTCGCATCTAGTAGACTCCTCTAAATTAGAAAATTAATGAATGGTCCACTAAGATTTTTAATACTGAAAATTAAACCTTTAAAGATCAATAAGAGGATAAAGATAATTTGATAATGATTTGGCATCATGTTTTGGACATATGTCTGTTGATGAGATCAATGGACAAGTTAGAGATGAAACTTTAGAATGACTAAAATTTCAAAACTTGCATACTTATGAATATTGTATTCAAAGAAAAATGTCCAATACACCTTTCTTTGGGAAATGTGTAAAGATGTCATGGTATTCAGGATCTCATACATATTGATGTATGTGAATAACATAGTAAACATTATGGATATGTGATATCTATTGATGATTAAGTATGATATGAAATTTCTTCTCTTCACCTACGAAACCTTTGAAATGTTCAAAGATTTCATAATTTTGGTCTATAACCAAAGTTTGAAGGAAGATGAGATGAATTTGATCTAACAAAGGTAGCTTGTACCAATTAGATGAATTCAAGGAATACCTTATGGAGATGTGAATATCATTCCTATCTCAATCCTCCTATTGAACCTTAACTCAATAGAGTTGTAGGGAGATACAATTGATCATGTGTGACATGATTTTATCAACGATTAATCTTAGCATAACTATCACTTAATTTACAGGTATATATATATGGTAGAGACTACATTATATATCCTTAATAAGGTTCCATGTAATTAAGCTTGAATCTAGCACCAGAGAGTGCTACTTCATTAAAAAAATAAAGGATGGTGTTAGATACCTACTTTATGACCCTGAAATTCTTAAAGGATCTGATCTCTAAGAATGTGATTCTTATAGGATGACTCTCTTGATAATCAAGATGAAAATGAAGTAAAGGAACTCATTTAACCTTTATAAGATAATGAGTCTCCTGAAATCGGAAACTGAATAGGCAATAAAGGATGAAACAATAATACCTCTTCAAATAAGTTTGAAGATGGATTCCATGTGTCAGTTGAATATGACAATGATCTGACTTCATGTGATGATGCTTCTAAAGATCATATCATGGAAAGATGGATGTTAGAAATAAAGTCTAAAGTAGACTTCATATACAAATGTTGTATATAGACCCTCGAGGATCCAACTATATGGGTAAGACCCATTATGGTGTAAATGGATCTTCAAGAGAAATAGGGAACCTGATGAGAAGGTAGAGACCTTCAAAGCACAGTTCGTAGCCATGAGCTACACACCGAAGAGAAGACATCGCTTGCGATGAGGCTTGCTCTTCAGTGACCTTGCTTTAACCCATCAGAATATTGCTAACTAGAGCTACACAAATTGACTATGACATCTTCATGATATGAGTCAAGATTGCATTCCTCAATGAATACCTCTCTAAGGATATTCATATGAAGTAGCCCCAGGGCTTCATGGTTGAGGAAAGCATGGTATGCAAGCTATAGAACTCCATCTTTGGACTCAAATAAGCTTCCTGTAGTTGGAACATAAGATTTGATGAAATTATAAATGTTATGATATCAGATAAAATCTTGATGAACAATGTGAAGCTTAGTCGGAGTGCCATTGTGTTCATCGTGCTAAATATAGATATTATTCTAATCATTTGAATGATATAAGAATAATAATAAGTATTTTATAATTTGGTTGTCCATACCTTGAGATATGATCTCAGGGATACATCTTATATCTTAGTTCTGAAGTCGTTCAGAGGAAAAGAGAAGAGGGTATTGGGACTATCACATTAGTAGTACATCTTGGACTTATTCCATTTTCTGGAAAATTCCAAGAAAGGCTTCCTTCCCTTAAGATGTGGTAGTTACCTATCTATAGGGATAGCACCTCAGAGAGTTGAGGAAGTGAATGCTAGAACTACTTGCACTTGTGCATCAGTTACGAGAAGCTGAGTATATGCTAGATGTGCAAAAGAGCCAGATGTCTGCCATGCAGTGGGAGTAGTAATCTGTTACTAATCCTACTATGGAATAAAACACTTGATTGCAGTAATAACAATATCTTCAAAGATGATGAAACTTAGAGATAGTGATCTCAAAGTCTTATCTTCCAAAGTTTAAGACCTTGTAGATAGTGATCTATAAGGGTCTTAACTGTATATACCTTAAGAGATAGAGATCTCAAGGAATAAAGGTATTCTATAGGATTATGGGCATACTGGTTATAATGAGTATTGGTTGCATAAGATGCAACATTTACATTGGATGCGAGCACTGTTACTAGGGGATATGCAAGTGCGGTAAAAGGACTTGGCGTAGTCTCTTGCGAACAGAGTGATGGATCGGCTTACCTAGGTATTTTATAAATAGCCTATGATTATCACATGAGTGTGGGTTTAAATGATTAGCCCTTTAATGGCTCTTTGGGCAAGTGGGAGATTGTTGGACATGCGAGCCCATGGCGAGCCATTATGCAATAAATGTTATTGCGAATATTATTCCCTGATCTGAAATGAAGAATAAATAATTTGCATAATAGGTCCCTTAGTACAATTAGAGACTAAATATTATAAATGTGTGATAATGTGTATTGGAGAGAGCTAATTATAATTTATATTTGTTGATTAATTATTAATGTGTATTGGATACACATTGTGTAATTAATTGAAAATGTAAATTATATTTTATTTTGGGTTGTGAATGTGATTCACAATTTTCCAATGGCAATATTGCAATATTCTCAAAATTAATTATGAATTATTTTTGAAGAATAAATCACAACAAAATTTGTTGGAACAAATAATGGAGATTTTCATGGAGATATGCAATCTCATGAAATCTCATGAGATTGCCTCCAATTGGAAACAAGTGGTCGTCCACTATGTTCCAATGGGAGATGAGATCTCCATGGAATTTGTCTCCTTATTTGATTGGTTTAGTTTTAGGATTGATGTATTTTTGATTTGTCAAATATATTTGATATAAATTAAATCATAAGTTGTTGGCTTTTACCAACAACAATCTCGACCATTGGATTGATCATAAATCAATCTCAACCATTGATTTTATGAGTCCCATGGATTGAGATCCATGGCCCCAAACCCTATAAATAGAGAGGCATACCATGCTCTCTTAGTACATGGTATTGAAGCACATCTCTCTCTCTTTCTCTCTACATGCCTACTATCTCTCCCTCTCATGGCCGTCCACCATGGATGCCCTAGAGAGAGTCTCCATCGCCGCAGCGTCGTCGTTATGCTGCCTGATCATCTGCTCGTGGATCTCCGTCTCCTTCGGTGTGCCTCGCTCGTGAATAAGACGTCGGATCTCGTGTGTCGAGATCAGGAGATCCGCTGCTTGGATCATCAACTTGGATTGCGAGAAGCAGGAGATTCATCCCCACGCTCGCAAGCGTCTCCTCCGTCGGATCGGACTTGAGACAGGAGGTCTCTTCATTTAGAGACTCGATCGCAACCATGCTTCAAGAGGTAATCCTATTACTTGTTTGTGGTTTAGACGAAACAATCCGAGAAGTGTTCTTGGATCATGTGGTTTTGTCGCATGAAATTTTTTTAAATTACGCTACATCAAGCAACTAGTGGGACTAGTCGCTCCTCGTCGTATTCGATACGACGCTCACGCTTCCGTGATGCGCTTGAGGATTCTAACCATATCCTTCAGATACGTCACTGGATGTGTGTGATTCTCTCTCCATCTCTATATGTACCTTCTCTCCTTCGGTGCAAAAAGAAACCTTCCTTGTATTATAATCGAAGAGTGCCTTCGCGGTCTCTAAGAAAGGCCTCCCAAGAATGATTGGGGTAAGGTGCAACTGTATAGGGAAATCCATATCTAGGACAGTAAAGTCCACTGGGATTTGCAAGCCCTGCACAGTCACGATAGCATTCCTCAATATGCCCCTAGGTCTCTTTACAGATCCATCAGCAAATTGAAGGATCGTGCGTGATTTATAAAGAGGGCCTAACTCGAGCTTGTCGAGTAAACAAGATGGTATCAAATTTATCGAGGAACCGTTATCTAATAGAGTGTGATCGAATATTTCCTGTGCAATCTCGCATCTGACATAATGTGCTCCTGAATTCTTCTTCTTCTTAGGTAATTTGTTATGTATAGCACATGATGTGGCCTTGGTGAAAACATGTTTTTCTGTACATGATCTCTTTTTCCTACGTGTGGTACATCTATTCTTCAATTGATTCTTGAGTGAAGGAAAATGATCCGAGGCATCGCGAAGTGGGATTTTCAAAAAGATGTGATCTTTCAATAAACGTTCGGTCTCTGGAGTAACAACATTCTTTTTGGTGTTTTTCTTTCCTTTTCTAAACAAGGGATCTAGAAAAGGAACAATATCAGGAATGACAAAATCAAACTTTTTATTCAAATCAGAATCATCTTGTACATCGAGAGTTTCATAATTATGTACAACACTCTCTAAAACAAGGTAAAAAACATTTTTTTCGAGAGTATCTGCATGGTCTGGCGTGATATCATCATATGACTCGCTTGTGTCCATGTAAAATGTTTCGACATCGCTCCCTTCTCTCTTCTCATCCTAGTGGTCTCCATCAGTGTGACGGTTCTCCTCCTCAGCATCAAAATGTGTTTGATCATGGATTAATCCTCACTCATCATCAATTGTCCTCTCCTCTACTCTATCAGGTGCTTGTAGTGATCTACCACTCCTGAGACGAATGAAGTTAGATTAAAATTTAGGAAAAGAGATTGTACCTGTAGTGGTGTCTACTTGATTTGGATGCCTCCTACTATTATTCGGGTTCATCTAAGGCTGAGCTGGGAGAGTGGTCTTCGGCGTGGTTAACTCATTCAGACGACGGTTAACCTACTCTAGATCTGTTCTGTGTGCAGTTTGGAGCGTGCTCAACATATCCATGATTTGATTCAGTGCCAAGTCCTGTGAAGACTTCTCAGATTCTGTGTGGTGACCCTGACTTTCTACTCTCTCCTGCCTTGGCGTGTGTTGTTGTGGAGTTTAAGGCTGAGAAGATCATTGAGGTGTAAAAGAAGACTACAACTGCTGATAGTGTTATGATAGTGAATGATTAGCATGATACTGAAAAGAATGTGGTCTCTGATATGCATGCTAGTGAGACTGTTGCTGCATGTAATATTGTCGGTGCTGAAAGTGTAGACGTCCTTGCTGGGGATGACTGTATTGCTGCTACTGATGATGACGGACACTCGGTTGCTGAATCAGAGTATACCAAATTCTATTTATCTTAAGAGTAGCTTGAGGCTCAACATTCATGTCCACAGAACTGGTGATCTAACTGGGATCGGCATGAGACTGGTCCTCATGCCAATCAATCTGCGGAGTCTCCAGCTCGCACTGCACGAATTATATCTGTCGAGTGGGAGGAGCGGGTAAAGAACTAATTGCAGGTTGTGAAGTCGAATAAGATTGGGAATGCTGATACTGAAGTTGTAGTTCTGTTACCTACTTCGTAAGATCACTCAGTTGCTGAGGCAGAGATGAGAGTTTCTCCAAATCTTGCAGCGGTTGTAAGACCTGAACTTGCTTCTTAATCATATCTACTAACGTTAACTTTTCTCTAGTAAAACCCATGTTGGTATTGGATTCAAACTCTGAAATATTCGCCACCTTATGATGCTCTGGGTGATATGGTGGTTGAGGGGCCTTCTGGAATGCCCGAATAGAGTTGACAACTCTTGAATTTTCTGCCATCCCTTCGAAGATGCACCAGACTGACTCAACATCCTTATTCAGATAACAGTCGCCACATGCGGCACTCACCAGCCCTTGAATGTCTGGCTGGAGTCCTCCAAAGTAATTTTTTACAAGCACCTTCATTGGTATCACATGATGCGAGCATCTCTCCGTAAGATCCTTGAATCGATCCCATGCCTCATGGAAAGATTTATTCGGTAATTGCGTAAAGTTGGAGATCTGACTCCTCATCTTGTTCGTCCTTCCCAGAGGAAAATACTTACGTAGGAATGTGGACTTCAAATTGTACCATGTAGAAATTTCCCTTCCTAAATGACTCAACCAGTAAAGTGCCTTATCTGCTAAGGCGATGCGAAAGGCTTTGAGGCGAACAACCTCCTGTGTTACTCTTGGATAGCTTGTCGTACCACAAGTCATCTCAAACTACTATAGAAAGGTAAATGGCTCCTCTGTAGCATTCTCATAGTACTTGGGAAGCAAAGAGATGAAGGACAGTCTCAGCTCGTATGGCTCTTGATTCGGCGGTAGCCGAATCCAATGATGTAGCATTCGCGCTCCTGGGTCATACTAATCTCGTAAAGTGGTGGGATCCACTACAGGCAGTAAAGGGTTCCCGACTCCTGCACTCAGCGTGACTATCTCAGCTCGTAACTCATTCTGAGTTTTGAATTGTTCTCGGATCTGGAGATTCATCTGCTGTAATGTATCGAGAATCCCAGTTGTGATGTCTGCAGCTAGATCCGGTCTTCCATCAGCATGGTGATCCTCAGCTGGCCTCTCCTCTGCTGGTCCTTTTCCAGGAGCCATGTGCTTCAGATCTTTTGTGAAAGAGAACTTCTCATAAGAACTCAACGAAAAATTAGCTGGAGAAAGTGATGATAGATTGAGGCAAGGGTCTGCCTCAAAAGACTAGGTGGGAGGCGAGGGAGTCTGGGTTGAACTCTCCTCGAGATCAGATGGGACCAACATGGGAAGAGGGTCATCCCGAGTTTGTGAAGATGTACGACGGATGGTGAAAGATCTAGGGCTCACAGAGTATGAGCAAAATAGTCGTCGAGTCGTCATCTTCGATGTCAAGAGAGTGATCGGGAGAGTACGGTTATCGATTCAAGAGAGATGGGAAATGCGTAAAAGCCGCGGTAACTAACACCCCGCAAGCAAACCGCGTATTCACCAACACAACTCGATAATGACCGTAAGAGTTTGGTCATTTATCTTGTCGGTTTTAGGATTGTATTAGCATACAAGTATATTCTCCAATTAACGTAAGTTGATAGGTGCCCAAAATTTCCCCGGAATACTATCCCGAGTCTTTACAGAAAACCACTTGCTCTCAACCAGTATGGGGGTAAGTACGGACTGTTTCCAGCAACCAGTGTTACTTGAGGATGGTGCCTTACGCAGTGTCCTCTAAACCCCCCACTCTGCTAAGTAAACTCGGACCGTTTCCGGCTACCCGAGCGTACCTATTGAAATGCAGTGATTAGGTGTATAAACTAAGTAGTTTTTTGAGACAAACACGGACTTTGGCTCTATCCTAAGGGTAATCTCTCACTCGCAAACTCTGAGAAGTACCTGTAATGCAGGGATTACTCTCCCAAATCAATTGATCCTTACGTTTATTTTATGTCAGATACTTAAGCAGTCCTGATTTTATTTTTGGTTTTATATTTTTTTGGATTTTTTCAGACAAGCATCTAACAAATGTCATTATTATTATTATTTAGAAATCCTAAAATCATACACCTAGATTGCGAGCACTGAGACTAACTACGAGGTCACAATCAAATAGGAAAAAAAAATGAAAACCCCTAAGCATTCTCCTAGCCTCGTGAGAAGCTGCGGAAAACCGACGATGCGAGAAAAACCGTGATGGGTGTCCTGATCCCCCGAATGCAAGACACTCTATGAATCAGACCCCGAGAAAAAAAGGGAAGGGGAGATACAAGTCAAGATACCCTTATGGGGCCCCTTTCTAAAGAAAACAAAAACACGGGCAAGTGCCTTATCTTTTTTTTACAAAAATAAAAGAAGAAAATACAACATAGACCCTAAGTAATCTTGCCCTCAACAATCGAAAATCTCAGTCTCTGCACTTTCAACTAATTCGACGTCCGATGAGGTCGGCTGAACCTGCAGGCCCTGCAAAGATTAGTTAAGAAAGAACAAAAATACACAAAAATCCGTAGATAAAATTTTCAAAGAAACACAAAAAACCATAATAAACGAAGAAAAATTCGTAAATCAAAACCGAAAGAAAACAAAATTTGTAAAATCAAGAATATGAGAGAAAATCGGGTCAAAACCGCTGTAGAAATAACACCTCCCGGGCAACGACGCCATTTTGATAATGCAGTTCCGACCTGCATTTAAGAGATTGTCGGTGTAGAAAGAGAAAAAGTCGCAGAGAGGGAACCACATTAATCAATCAAAATTACGATAAAATAAGTGGGAGAGAAAATGAAGTGGCTTTTTTCCTCATGTTCTATCGATCACTACTTGTTTTACCAGGTGAGTGTGCCTGGGTCGAACTCAAGGAGGCAAAATATTAAAACTACGGTTTTTGAGACAAGGAAAGATTTCCAGGAAAATCATCTTTTAATCTTGATTTTACAAAGAAAGAAATTGAAAAAAATCCAGCTTAAAACTAACTCGAGATGTCGAAAATCAAAACAACAAAATGAAGCGAGAAAAATCTTGGAAAAATAACAGAAAATTGTCTCGGGTAGTTATCAAGCTACACTAAAAAAATCGCGGAAAACTACGGAAAATTCGAGGCCCAAACGGCCCCTACAAGCCAGGGGCATAACTGCAAAGAAAAGTTATTGTTTTTTACAGAAAGGTTCCTGTGGGGACTGAAATGAAAAGAAAACTAAAATAATTGCATTTAGGTCCCAGTGCGGGGACCTAAATGCAATTTTTGGAAACTTCTTGGGGATATGAGAACTTCTAGAACTTCAAGGGATTTAGTTTGCAATTTTCCACCGATCCGCAGTTGACAGTCAGGATTAGAAGGCGGCGTGAGATCTGAACCGTCAATGGAGGGACATGTGTCAACTGCCTACGCTTCCTAGCTGTTCTTCATGTTCTTGAGATCTGGCTCGCACCTTGCGACGTTGGCGTCTTCTCCGAATTATCTCCAGCAAAAGCTTCGACTCTTAGGCCTTCGGCGGGGCAAGTGGGTGACGCCTTCACCCCTCGAGCTCGCCCACGGTGGTTCTCCTCCAATGGTAGCCGCAAGTTGACATTCTCCGTCGATGAAGTTCACGGTTCAGCTCGTCTTGGAACCGGTGTCAATGCTGATACACCTTCTTTGATTGCGAATATCTCCGCGTTAAGTGTTGGACATGCGAGCCCACGGCGAGCCATTATGCAATAAATGTTATTGCAATTCACTCCTTGATCTGAAATAAAGAGTATAGAATTTGCATAATAGGTCCCTTAGTACAATTAGGGTTATGTACCATGGCCATCTTAATGATCATACAGCTGTTGATTCAATTATTGAATCATAGAGGCTGGTGCTTAGATGAATATCTAATGAGTTAGATTGAGGACTCGTCAAGCACCGTCAAATGATTATTAAGAGATGATCTCCAGCCTGAGTAGGAGATGGCAATCCTATCTCAGTTAGGCTGATATCTGACCGACCTCTTGATGCAGGTCCTCTGCATAGGAATAGAGATTCGGAGGTGTCAGATTAGTTAGGTCAAAGAGTTGACTTAACGAGATCGAGATAACCAAAGTCCTATATCGTATGCTGTCACGATACTGGCACACATCCTCTGACCAGAGACAGATGTGTTACTATATGTTTGAGTATGTACATTTGGCAGACCAATAGGTTGATGACCTAATCAAGGTCTATACACCGGCGCGCTGGTGTGCATATAAGGGCATATGAGTAATACGATCTCTCAAAGGGATCATACAGGTTCAGTTACTGAACCGGAAGACATGAGCTCACTCATGAGATATTTGGAAGAATCAAATTCCATGCGCATGGTCGTCTCGCTTTAGAAGCTTGACTGAATTTGTAGGTTTGATATATACTTTTGGAAAGTATATGATCAAGACCTAGGTATGATATATGCTTTTGGAAAGTATATGATCGATACCGACTTCCAATGATCGAATGAGAAACTTACTGATAAAACCCTGAAGTAGGCAGTGTAAAGTTGATCTAATACTTCGGGTTTAATCTGAGTCTTCCAGTATGCAGGATGTACAGGTGTTGGGAATACCTGAGGGTGATGTGATCATAAACGATTGTATATCCATGACGCTTCCATTCCTAGGGAGTGATGAAACGGGTCTGGATTTTAGTGACTCCTCTCAGTAGAGAAGTAATCTGATCTTAGTCCAAATGTTGGACATTGATCTGAATGTAATTCAGATTCAATGAGAAGATTAGATTTGCGGTCTTGATTTAATCAAGCATCTATGGGAGGCCCGAGATCTGGATTTGAGATGTGATCTCATTATCCATGTCACTATACGTGGAACAATACAATCGCCCTGTCCTTATCTCCAAGTATTCGCGGAGAAAGCGCATTATCCTTGAAAGAGTTCATGGATAATTCTATTGTTGATATATGTATCCGAGCATTGAGAAAATGGATAATTAAATGTGATTTAATTATCATGAATAATATGAATTTGATTCATATTATAAGGAGAGTTATCTTAGATAATTAAATGTGATTTGATTATCAAAGATGTGAATAATGTGAATGTGATTCATATTATTTGAACACATGAGATAAAGAGATCCAAGATGATTAAATATGATTTAATTATCAAGGATAAGAATAATGTGGATAGTAATATCCAATTATTCATAATATATTATAAATGTGATTTATAATGTATTAGAGAGAGTTAAATATAATTTATATTAGTAGATTAATTATTAATGTGTATTGGATACACATTGTTTAATTAATTGAAAATGTAAATTACATTTTGTTTTGGGTTGTGAATGTGATTCACAATATTCCAATGTCAAGATTGCAATATTCCCAAAATTAATTGAGAATTAATTTTTGGTGAATAATTGTTGGAAAATAAGTTGAGAGAAAAACAAGGAGATATGCAATCCCATGGGAATCCATGGGATTGCCCTCCCCATATGGGAAGAGGGGGGCGGCACCAATTCCTTTATGGAATTGGTGGCCGTCCACTCCTCCCAATAGGGAAGGAGGCTCTCATTTGTTTTTTCACTCCTTATTTAGTTGGTTTAATTTGGTATTAATATATATTTGATTTATCAAATATATTTACTCAAAATTAAATCACAAGTTGTTGGCTTTTACCAACAACAATCTTGACCATTGGATTGTCATAAATCAATCTCATCCATTGATTTTATATGACACATGGATTGAGATCCATGGATCCCAAAACCCTATAAATAGAGAGGCATACCCATGCTCTCTCTTTACACACAATGCTTGAGAAGCATCTCTCTCTCTCTCTCTTTCTCTCTAGAGGTCAGCCCTCTCTCTCCCTCTCATGGCCGTCCACCATGGATGCCATGGAGAGGTTCTCCATCGCCGCGGCATCATCGTTATGCTGCCCGTTCTACTGCTCGTGGATCTCCATCTCCTTCGGTGCGCCTCGCTCGTGAAGAAGACGTCGGATCTCGTGTGTCGAGATCAGGAGATCCGCCGCTTGGATCATCAACATGGATTGCGAGAAGCACGCGGTTCATCCCCGCGCTCGCAAGCGTCTCCTCCGTCGGATCGGACTTGAGACAGGAGGTCTCTTCGTTTAGAGACTCGATCGCAACCACGCTTCAAGAGGTAATCCTATTACTTGTTTGTGGTTTAGACGAAACGATCCGAGAAGTGTTCTTGGATCATGTGGTTTCGTCGTATAAAATTTTTTAAATTCCGCTGCATCGAGCAACTAGTCCGACTAGTCGCTCCTCGTCGTATTCGATACGACGCTCACGCTTCCGTGATGCGCTTGAGGATCTAACCATATCCTTCAAGTGGTATCAGAGCCTTAGGTCGACGGTTTCGAATAGTGATTCGTTAACCAAGGACGACTTGGGTTCGTTTAGGTCGCGAAAGTTTTTCATCGCATTTGATTTCGCAGATCTGTTTAGTTAAGAAATTCGGCACTGTTTAAATTGTTTAAACACGATTTTTTTAATTGGATTATGTTCCCCATTAAATAAGGAAACCATAGGATCTGAGTTTACGTAAATCGGATTTCGTATGCTCTAGATATGGTAGTTTTAATGAACATGTATGCACTGTTGCGGGAACTGTGAATCTGAACGTGATTAAAATGTTAATTACTGTTTAGACTTGCCTCGAAATGCGTGAAACAACACTTAGGTTCTGTCCTAAATCAAATTAGCAAACTTTAGAAATTGACTTTGCTTAATTTGGATTTAATATGATTGAGATATGCCAATTTTAGTAAGTAGGGGTCACTGCTGAAATTGCTTTCCTAATCTAGAACCAAGTGATAGTCAATTAGTGAAATTAATTGTTAATTTCGTGAAATAATCTTGAAAAATATTTGTGAAATATTGAAACATGATTATTTGCCTAATTGACTTGGCCCCAACCAATTAGTTGATTAGATTTGATCTAAACCTTAATTGGAACTACAATCATCAAACTTCTTGCTTGAATAGGACTTGGGAATTTGCCTAGCAAATTTCCTTAAAATCAAAATTGTTTTGATTACTATATGGTATAATTTCGGTTGAGAAACCGATGATCATCTCAAGTACAAAGTAATCAATTTGGCATTATCCTTTCCCGAGGTGGATATGGTGTCTAGTCGGGGATCGCTGGATCAGCGGGTTGCAACGTATGTGGTCCGCCCCACTCCCGTCGGTACTGGCCATGACAGCGGGTAGGGCCGGGATAATGTCCGAGGGATTATGATGTATTTTTTTTCTAATTATTAAAATTCGAATTAATACGTACTTTGAGAATTATATCATATATGTATATTCAAGCATAGAATTAAGTTTGATTGAGTAAATTGGATTGATAATTAATTTAATATGATTAAGTTAATTATATCCAATTGAGAATACTCTAATATGATTAGAGTTGATAATTCCCTTGGAAGAATTAATTACATGAATGTGATTCATTGTAATTAATTAAATTTGAATAAGAGGTGGAGGATCACATAAGTGACATCCATGGTCTCCCGTCAAGGCGAAGGGTTTCCGTCGCCAGGGATTGTATATAGGAGACGCCTGTACGTAGTGACAGCTCCTATATACAAGCGCATCTGGATCGGACTCTTTGCTTCTCGAAAGAGTAAGGCCGTATGCGTAGTGACCCCAATATCGGATCCTCATATTATTGGGGCGATATTGGATTGCGCATAGCGAGTTCTATTCCTGTTGACGGTTGGTTCAATTAACGACGGGTCAACATCACCTTAGGGGTGGTGGGCCCGGGTGTTAAAGACCGAATTGGGAAATGCAAGTTGGACTTGCAAGGCGGAATGTGTTCCCGCTTCTCTTTATTGGAGTTGCAGTTTCTCATATTATTGGGATGTAACAAAGATAAAGAGGAGATCCCAGATCTTGCTGAGATATAATGGTAAGTATATCTCTTACATTGAAAGTGATTAAGGGAATGAACTTTCAGTGTCTTTGACAAGGCAAGACAACTTTGATATAAAAATTCCTAATTCAAAGTAAAACTTGTATATATATAAATATATACCCTTATGCAAATTACTTATTTCAGATAATCCTTCATTAAACCCACTCAATGTTATACTCATTAATAACCAGTAGAATATCATGGATTGGACCATTGATCCGGATATTGTACTTGCGATTGGACACATAATGTATGTGGTTGCAATGTGCAAGTTTCCTCATAATAATGAGAAGTGATAATTAAATAAGACAATAGGACTAAAACCCTAGGGTTTGTATGTCTCTATAAGTCTTGATCTTATCGAATGTACTTTTGAAGTGACATGTCGATGATGATCGTAATTATCAAATAATCCTTGTAAAAATCAATAAAGATATTCTGGCATATATATGTGCTCTTGACATTTAATCATGAATGACATGATTCTCTACATCATGTAGAATGGTAGCTCTATTAGAGATAATGTATTCAAATTGTTTGAATACCTACCTGAACCGATGCTTCAAAGAGTTTAGATGGATGTAGATGAAGAGTGTCATCATTCTACTGTCTATACTCTAGTCATTCATGAAGCTTCATAATATTCATATTATATGAACTTAAATGAAGCTTGTATAAATGTTGAAATACTCTTATATTGAAATTTTTGATTTTAACATAAGAGATCCTTGGTCTTGAGCAAAAGTTGCTTATAGACAAAAGGGAGCGCAGTAGAAGCATGGGTTAGACCCAAGTAAGAGGTATAGTCAAAGAGTTGACTGTACTTCTGTGACTTCCATATGACATCCAAAGAGTTGGATGAATGCCAATACTGCAATAAGTTGATGTGTTGATAGTATGACTATCAAGTCTGTCTAGAATCCTCAGAAAAGGACTCGGATGGAGCATCAGTATAATCTACATATAATCATTGATATTGACTTACTTATTTGATAAGATAAAGTCTAATAATTGTATCTCAATTTTTCTAATGACACTTGCAATTGGTTGCGTATGTATTAGAAATTTGATCTTAAGGTTTATTGGTCATCCATGTTGAAAGTGATGCAAGTGTTGCAACAATTTCCATGAGATCAATAGACTTCATATTTTCAGTGGGAGCCCTTAGTCTTAGAGAATGTCTCTATGACCTAGATATTAGAATACACTCATTGTTTATTTCTAATTGTTGGATATAAACATGAATTCTGTAATAAATCTATCATAAAGAATTATGATGGAAATATTTCAGATAGTAATCTAAAATCTAGTGGACTCTATTAAATTAGAAAATTATTGAATGGTTCATTAAGATTTCTAATACTGAAAATTGAACCTTTAAAAGATCAATAAGAGGATAAAGATCATTTGACAATGATCTGGCATCAAATTTTGGACATATGTCTGTTGATGAAATCAATAGATTGGTAAGACATGAAACTTTAGATTGTCTAAAGATTCAAATCTCACATACTTGTGAATATTGTATTCAAAGTAAAAATGTCCAATACACCCTTCCTTGGGAAAGGTGTAAGGTGTCAAGGTATTAAGGATCTCATACATGTTGATGTATGCAGATCATCTATATCATAGTAAACATTATGGATATGTGATATCTGTTAATGGTTATGTATGATATGGGACCTCTTCTCTTCACCTAAGAAACCTTTGAAATGTTCAAAGATTTCACAATTTTGGTTTAGAACCAAAGTTTGAAGGAAGATGAAATGAATTTGATCTAACCAAGGTAGCCTGTACCTGTTAGATGAATTCAAGGAATACCTTATGGAGATGTGAATATCATTCCTATCTCAATCCTCCTAATGAACCTTAACTCAAAGGAGTTGTAGGGAGATACAATTGATCATGTGTGACATGATTTGATCAATGATTAATCATAGCATAATTATCTCTTAGTTTCCAGGTATATATATATGTGGTAGAGACTACATTATATATCCTTAATAAGGTTCCATGTGATTAAGCTGGAATCTGGCACTAGAGAGTGCTACTTCATTGGGAAAATAAAGGATGGTATTGGATACCTACTTTATGACCTTGAGATTCTTAAAAGATCTAAACTTTGAGAATGTGATTCTTATAGGATGACTCTCTTGAGAATCAAGATGAAAATGAAGTAAAGGAACTCATTTAAATCTTGAAAAGATAATGAGGTTCCTGAAATCGGAAACTAAAATAGATAATTAAAGATGAAACATTAATACCTCTTCAAATAAGTTTGAGGATGGATTACATGTGTCAGTTAAATCTGAAAATGATCGGACTTCATGTGATGAAGCTCCTGAGGATCATGACATGGAAAGATGGATGTTAGCAATAAAAGGTCTAATGTAGACTTCATATGGACCCTCGAGGATCCACCTATATGGGTCAGACCCATTAAGGTGTAAATGGATCTTCAAGAGAAAGAGGGAACCTGATGAGAAGGTATAGACCTTCAAAGCACGGTTCGTAGCCATGAGCTACACACCGAAGAGAAGGCATCGCATGCGATAAGACTTGCTCTCCAGTGACCTTGCTTTAACCCATCAGAATATTACTAACTATAGCTACACAACTTGTCTATGACATCTTCATGGTGTGATTCAAGATTGCATTCCTCTATGAATGCCTCTCTGAGGATATTCATATGAAGTAGCCCCAGGGCTTCATGGTTGAGGAAAGCAAGGTGTGCTAGCTGAAGAACTCCATCTTTGGACTCAAATAAGTTTCTTGTAGTTGGAACATAAGATTTAATGAAATTATAAATGTTATGATTTCAGATAAAATCTTGATGAACCATGTGAAGCTTAGTGGGAGTGCCATTGTGTTCATCGTGCTAAATGTAGATATTATTCTAATCATTTGGAATGATATAAGGATAATAATAAGTGTTTTAAAATTTGGTTGTTTCATACCTTGAGATACGATTTCAAGGATACCTCTTAGATCTTAATTCTGAAGTTGTTCAGAAGCAAAGAGAAGAGGGTATTGGGACTGTCGCATTAGTAGTACACCTTGGACTTATTCCATTTTCTGGACAATTCCAAGAAAAGCTTCCTTCCCTTAAGATGTGGTAGTGACCTGTCTAGAGGGATAGCACCTCAAAGAGTTGAGGAAGTGAATGCTAGAACTGCTTGCACTTGTGCATAAGTTATGAGAAGCTGAATGTATTCTAGATGTGTGCAAGAACCAGATGTCTACCATGCAGTGGGAGTAGTAAACTGTTACTAATCTTGCTATGGAGATAAAACACTTGATTGCAGTAATAATAATAATATCTTCAAAGATGATAAAACTTGGAGATAGTGATCTCAAAGTCTTATCTTCAAAAGTTTAAGATCTTGTAGATAGTGATCTATAAAGGCTCTTGACTGCAGTTACCTTAGGAGATAGAGATCTCCAGGAATGAAGGTATTCTAATAAGGATTATGGGAATGCTGGTTATGATAATTAATAAGATGTAGTGTCAAGGACACTATAACCGACAAAATTGAGTATCGGTTGCATGAGATGCAACATTCGCATTGGATGCGAGCACTGTTACTAGGAGATATGCAAGTGCCGTAAAAGGACTTGGCATAGTCTCTTGGGAACGGAGTGACTGATCAGCTTACCAAGCTATTTTCTAAATAGCCTATGATTGTCACATGAGTGTGGGTTTAAATGATTAGCCCATTAATGGCTCTTTGGGCTAGTGGGAGATTGTTGGACATGCGAGCCCACGGCGAGCCATTATGCAATAAATGTTATTGCAATTCACTCCTTGATCTGAAATAAAGAGTATAGAATTTGCATAATAGGTCCCTTAGTACAATTAGGGTTATGTACCATGGCCATCTTAATGATCATACAGCTGTTGATTCAATTATTGAATCATAGAGGCTGGTGCTTAGATGAATATCTAATGAGTTAGATTGAGGACTCGTCAAGCACCGTCAAATGATTATTAAGAGATGATCTCCAGCCTGAGTAGGAGATGGCAATCCTATCTCAGTTAGGCTGATATCTGACCGACCTCTTGATGCAGGTCCTCTGCATAGGAATAGAGATTCGGAGGTGTCAGATTAGTTAGGTCAAAGAGTTGACTTAACGAGATCGAGATAACCAAAGTCCTATATCGTATGCTGTCACGATACTGGCACACATCCTCTGACCAGAGACAGATGTGTTACTATATGTTTGAGTATGTACATTTGGCAGACCAATAGGTTGATGACCTAATCAAGGTCTATACACCGGCGCGCTGGTGTGCATATAAGGGCATATGAGTAATACGATCTCTCAAAGGGATCATACAGGTTCAGTTACTGAACCGGAAGACATGAGCTCACTCATGAGATATTTGGAAGAATCAAATTCCATGCGCATGGTCGTCTCGCTTTAGAAGCTTGACTGAATTTGTAGGTTTGATATATACTTTTGGAAAGTATATGATCAAGACCTAGGTATGATATATGCTTTTGGAAAGTATATGATCGATACCGACTTCCAATGATCGAATGAGAAACTTACTGATAAAACCCTGAAGTAGGCAGTGTAAAGTTGATCTAATACTTCGGGTTTAATCTGAGTCTTCCAGTATGCAGGATGTACAGGTGTTGGGAATACCTGAGGGTGATGTGATCATAAACGATTGTATATCCATGACGCTTCCATTCCTAGGGAGTGATGAAACGGGTCTGGATTTTAGTGACTCCTCTCAGTAGAGAAGTAATCTGATCTTAGTCCAAATGTTGGACATTGATCTGAATGTAATTCAGATTCAATGAGAAGATTAGATTTGCGGTCTTGATTTAATCAAGCATCTATGGGAGGCCCGAGATCTGGATTTGAGATGTGATCTCATTATCCATGTCACTATACGTGGAACAATACAATCGCCCTGTCCTTATCTCCAAGTATTCGCGGAGAAAGCGCATTATCCTTGAAAGAGTTCATGGATAATTCTATTGTTGATATATGTATCCGAGCATTGAGAAAATGGATAATTAAATGTGATTTAATTATCATGAATAATATGAATTTGATTCATATTATAAGGAGAGTTATCTTAGATAATTAAATGTGATTTGATTATCAAAGATGTGAATAATGTGAATGTGATTCATATTATTTGAACACATGAGATAAAGAGATCCAAGATGATTAAATATGATTTAATTATCAAGGATAAGAATAATGTGGATAGTAATATCCAATTATTCATAATATATTATAAATGTGATTTATAATGTATTAGAGAGAGTTAAATATAATTTATATTAGTAGATTAATTATTAATGTGTATTGGATACACATTGTTTAATTAATTGAAAATGTAAATTACATTTTGTTTTGGGTTGTGAATGTGATTCACAATATTCCAATGTCAAGATTGCAATATTCCCAAAATTAATTGAGAATTAATTTTTGGTGAATAATTGTTGGAAAATAAGTTGAGAGAAAAACAAGGAGATATGCAATCCCATGGGAATCCATGGGATTGCCCTCCCCATATGGGAAGAGGGGGGCGGCACCAATTCCTTTATGGAATTGGTGGCCGTCCACTCCTCCCAATAGGGAAGGAGGCTCTCATTTGTTTTTTCACTCCTTATTTAGTTGGTTTAATTTGGTATTAATATATATTTGATTTATCAAATATATTTACTCAAAATTAAATCACAAGTTGTTGGCTTTTACCAACAACAATCTTGACCATTGGATTGTCATAAATCAATCTCATCCATTGATTTTATATGACACATGGATTGAGATCCATGGATCCCAAAACCCTATAAATAGAGAGGCATACCCATGCTCTCTCTTTACACACAATGCTTGAGAAGCATCTCTCTCTCTCTCTCTTTCTCTCTAGAGGTCAGCCCTCTCTCTCCCTCTCATGGCCGTCCACCATGGATGCCATGGAGAGGTTCTCCATCGCCGCGGCATCATCGTTATGCTGCCCGTTCTACTGCTCGTGGATCTCCATCTCCTTCGGTGCGCCTCGCTCGTGAAGAAGACGTCGGATCTCGTGTGTCGAGATCAGGAGATCCGCCGCTTGGATCATCAACATGGATTGCGAGAAGCACGCGGTTCATCCCCGCGCTCGCAAGCGTCTCCTCCGTCGGATCGGACTTGAGACAGGAGGTCTCTTCGTTTAGAGACTCGATCGCAACCACGCTTCAAGAGGTAATCCTATTACTTGTTTGTGGTTTAGACGAAACGATCCGAGAAGTGTTCTTGGATCATGTGGTTTCGTCGTATAAAATTTTTTAAATTCCGCTGCATCGAGCAACTAGTCCGACTAGTCGCTCCTCGTCGTATTCGATACGACGCTCACGCTTCCGTGATGCGCTTGAGGATCTAACCATATCCTTCATTAAGAAGATCCAAATGATCTGATGTTGTGCCCAATGAAAGCTGAACCTGCAACGTAACGAATTTGTGCTTGATTTGGGGAGAAATCGACCAAAGATTATAATAGTTGCAAGATCAAAGATGGTGTTTCCAGAATGAATGAAGAAAGTTGTATAAATGGGAGAGATGTGAGAATGATTTTTGGTTTGGTTCGATGTGGTTTTTAGAAAATAAAAGATATAGCATCTAATTATGATGATCAACCAAACTAATAACATGATTAACATAGCTAAACATGGCACAATCTTCGAGAAATGAAATAGCAAAGGAGGAGGAATAGATCTGGGAAGATAGGTGTATTTACCTCGGATAACAGCTCGACGGTCGATAATCCCGGAGCTTGACGTGGCGTTGGGCGGCGTTCCAAGGCAAGTGGTTGCCCTGGAGCTTCTCCTCCGACGATCGTATTCCACGCGGGACGACTGAAGGGCGCTGTCACCACCGTAGTCGGCCGGCACGAGGCTAGGAAGGAGAAGGCTCGGCACTGGAACTGGAGGTTCTGGTAGTTGGAAAAGTTTGCTCGAATGCGCCAGTATTAGGTGAATTTATAGGTGAATCGAAGAGTTTGTTAGGTGGATCGAAGGGTCGACGTTGATGAAGGTGGTTAGGGGAAGAGAATAGAAGGATAAGGTTGATCAAGGAGGTTCGAGATGGAGCAGGAGAATTGGTTGAAGACCGGCCGGTGGAACAGTGTCTGCACCGACTTCTTGGTGAAGAAGAACCAGGTGCTGACCCATGTCAGCACCTGGTTGGCCAGATGTTTAAAATAATAATAAATTATGAAATATATTATAAATGACATTATTTTAAATAGGTATAAAAACGAAAAATAGATATAATTAAATTATCTAAATTATGGTATAAAAAATTTTTGTAAATAATAAATATTATTCGAAATATAAATATTATATAAATAAATATGTATAAATAATACTCAATAAATAGGTATAGAAATTTTAATTCTATATATAAGTAATTATATATCAATTTTATATTTTCTTAATTATTAGAATAATAAATAATGCCTTTGATAATTTTTGTGGATTTTAATAAAATAATTTAGATATATTAATATTTACATGTATAAGTCATATACTGCAATTTAAACTATAAATTAGGGTTTTGTATTTTTTAAAATAATAAATAAGCTTAAAAAATTCTGAAAAAAACATGGTGAAAATACAAGATCGGGAAAATAATAAAAAATTATAAAATGAATAAAACTATAAATAATGTGTTCTAAATAAAATAAATAGCCCAAAAACCCCGTTGTCATTAGGTCCCAAAACCGACTTTATGCAAACGATCTCTGATTTCAATGAAACCACCTCCATTAATTAGAGAATATTATTTTATGAACTTTAAAGGTGAGTAGAGTGAAATTGGATTCGTATGTGGAAGTTATGATGTTCGGAACTAGAGAATTTGACAATTTAATAGTTGGATTTCTTGGCATATATACAAGATAATATTTTTAAACTTATTTTTATATTTTTATATACATTTGTAGAAGTAATGAGGAAAAGAGTTTAGTGAAAAATATGTACATATGAATTAATTGAAAATCAATGAATATTTGATATTTATTTTATAAATAATGAAGAGTGTGAGGAGTGTACTTTAATTATTTTTATGGTTGTCTTTCCTTATCTCCCCCTACTTGTTTGTTTGTCGACCAATCCATGCTGACTTGGTCTCGGGGGTTAGGTTATATAAATATATCATTCAGCTATATTTATATTTTCAGAGTCATATTGTACATATATACATATTTACAATCTGCCTTCTTTTCCTTTCTTAATTTGTATTCTTTTATTTATTTACATGTTTTTGATGCATAAAAGTGCATTTTTATTCATGAATGAGATTTTGTTAAATGATAGAAATTAATGAATATTTATATTTGTTAAGGGTTTTAAGACAAAATGCGACAGAAATGTTAATGAATCATGGATTCACTTATCAAGGTTCTTTATCCTCTGTTCGATCACTCGGAGCTTCTCCAACTCCTTGGAAATTTTTAATTATGTCCACTTTGGATAGGTGATTGCTTATAATGGTCAGATCAGAATTATCCACCCTATCCACTTCATGTGGTGCTTTCATGTTGATATTCTTGTGGGGTACTGAAGGAAAAGAAGGAACGTGATTCTTCTGGAATTCACGTGAAGAAGAAAGAGCTGTAAAGATCTCTGTAATCTCCTCAAAAGTCTAGTATAGGACATCATCTTCCATGTTGAATTGACTCCCCTCACAATGGCATCTACCAGCTTCTGGTTCTCATGAATCATATCCCCAAACAACGTTTGCACTAGTCTTTTCTTTGGAATATCGTGATGGGGCACTTCTCCGTTAAATCTTTGAATCTTTCCCACGCCTTGTGAATAGGCTCATGAGACATTTGGAAGAAGTTTTCTATAAGTGATCGCATTTGGTTGAGGCATCCAAGTGGGCAGTATCTGCTTAGAAAAGCAGAACTCAACTATTCTCATGTTGTGACAACTTTTCCTAAATAATTGACCCTATATAGAACTTTGTACATCAAGCTAAAAGGGAATGCCGTCATCTTTACTACCTCTAATATGATGTTAGATAATGGTTTGTGCTGCATATGTTATTGAATTGTCCCTTCATTGATATTTCTGTGGAATATGGGGAGCAAAGAAAAAATAGTGTGCTTAAGATCAAAATGCCCATGAATCACAGAAATTTGAATCCATGTATTTTTCCCTCCTTCTCTTGGATTATAAGCATCTCTTATTGAGAGCATAGACACTGGCTCTATGGGCTCATCTCCCCCATTACCACCTCCTTCATTATTTCTATCCTCCTCCCTCCTATTTTGTATCAGCTCGAGAATCATATCTCTCAATTTAGCTTGAAAGTCAGCATGTTCTGTCAACTGAGCCCGAATGGCTTGAATGGAGACAAACATGGTATTGTTGATCTCGATGCTCTGCCGTGTAACCCTTGGCCATAGGTGGCATCATGTGCATTGTCTCTATTTCTGCAAGTATAAACTACATATGATTAGTCTTCATGAATGATGGAGTGCCAAATGACAGATCAAGATTAGAGTCAATCTTGAATAATGGATTGATCGATGAGGTGAAGGGAGAATTGGAGAAAGAGGAATACTCGAGGAGTGAGTGTTCTCGAGTAGAATACGACCGGTTTGGAGTGTGAAATGAGTTCACAAAGTCCGTACGAGAAATGCTCCAATACGACATCTTCGGTATGAAGAGGCAAGATGAGAGAACATAGAGGTGAAATAAGAAGAGAATGATAAGAAGGCGCTAAGGGCGTGGAAGGATCTCTATTACTAGCAATCAAGTACAATACAAACACCCAATTCACTAACTGAACACAAGTCATGACCGTAAGAGTTGTCTTTTTTATATTTTCAAATTTAATTGGTGATAAATTCAATCTTAGAAAGAGTTAGTCAGATGTTAGGTGCCAGAAATTCTTCTAAAGACTGGCGTGAATTCTTACGGCTAGTTGCATCTACTTTCGGCCAATATGGGTGCAAGTATGGACCGTAAAGCGGCTACACGTGTTACTTGAGGATGGTGCTAATCGTGTTGTCGTTTAACCATACACTATGCTAACGGAGACCAAAGTTCCCTCAGTAAAAAGTAGCTAGTTATTTTTATAGAATAAGTAGTCTAAATGAGATTGTGGAGATTGGCTCTATCCTAGTGTTCATCACTCATTCACTCTACAAGTAAATGCAATTAATGAGGGGGTTACTCTCCCCAAAATAATGATTTGTCCTTACATTTAGTTTTAAAGTCGAGTTTTCATTAGAAGTCCCAATTTTATAGAGTTATCACCTTTTCAGATTTTTTCAATAAATTGACTATCGAATTTCCAATTTCCTTTTTAGATTATGTGAGTGAAAACAATGAAGGAAGTCAGAAAAGCCAATGCGCAATGAAATTCAATGATGCATGCAGGAGATAGAGGACGTGTACCTTGTCGCCATCACTCTACATGCTGGGTGATTCAAACAGAAATTAAACTAACCTTAATGATGCATGAGAACCATCCTAGCAATAACTTTTATTAGTGGGAAAGAACCAAGTAACTAGATAAAGTCCAAATTACACTCTACTCTATTAGTGCAGATATTCTTGTTTAGGGATTCGAACCTAATCGATTACCTGGCTCAAGAAAATTAATAAAACCTACTACTAAGGGCTCAAGCACATAAAACCACATGAAAACAATGAAAACGAAGGCTGTGAAAAATAAAATTGATGAGGTCCCCCATGTGCACCAGCACTTGGTGAAACAAACCTCACACACAAGGTATATAGTGTCCTTTTACAAGAATTTTAAATATAAAAAATGCTAAAATAAATCATCAACTATCTATTTATGAATCCATGATTCATTACCATTCTTTCTGCGTTTTGTCTTAAAACCCTTAACAAATACATGTAAATATTCATTAATTTCCAACTTTTAAAAAATCATATTTATGAATAAAAATGAACTTTTATGCATCAAAATCATGTAAATAAATAAAAGAATAAAAAAATTATAAAGAAAACAAAAAGAAGGCATTTTGTAGATATGTATATAGGTACAATGTGACTTATACAATATAAATATAGGTGTAGGATATATTTATAACCTAACCCTTGAAACCACAGTAGCATGGATAGGTCGACAAACAAATAAGTAGGGGGAGACAATGAATGAAAATAATAAAGAAATAATTACTTATTTTATCTATACACTCTTTGCTATTTATCAAAATAATTATCAATTCTTCATGGATTTTTAGTTAATCCATATATACATATTTTTTTACCAAACTCTTTTCCTAATTATTTCTAAAAATTTATAGAAAAATATTAAAAAAAGTCAAAATATTATCTTATATGTATGCTAAGAAATCCAACTTGTAAAATGTCAATTTCTCAACTTCCGAGCATCATAACTTTCTCATATGAACTCCAATTTCACTCTACTCACTTTAAAGTTCATAAAATAATATTATCTAATTAATAGAGGTTATTTCACTAAAATCGAAGTCTGTTTGCAAACAGTCGATTTTGGGGCCTAATCGCAATTGGGTTTCTAGGTTATTTATTTTATCCGGAACATAATATTGATAGACTTAATGATTTTATAATTTTTAATTATTTTCATGATCTTGTATTTTAAAAATGATTTATTTTAGATTTTTCTTACATTATTTATTATGTTAAATAAATCAAAACCCTAATTTATAGATGAATTTGAGCTATGTAATCTATACCCGTATTTATTAATATATTAAAAGTAATATATTAAAACCAGAAAAAATTCACATATACTCTATTTTCTATTCTAATAATTAGGAAAATATAAAAATTCGATTTTATTTACTAATTTTTAAGTTAAAAATCAAAGATATATTTATATATTATTATTTATATCATTTTTAATGTAATATTTATATTTCTTAAATTAATTATTTTTTATAAAAACTAATAATTCCATAATTTAGATAAATTAAATATTTTCACTTTTGTTTATATACCTATTTAAAATACCATCATTTACTATTTATTCCATAATTTATAATGTATTATTCCTTTTGGACAACCAGGTGCTGACACGTGTCAGCACCTGGTGCTTCTTCCCCATCAAGAAGTCGTTAGCTTCTGTTCTACCGGCCTAACTTCTCCAATTTCTACCAGCGCCATTTTATCACCTCTACTCTATCTTAACCTTCCAATCTCTCCACCTAACCTCCACCGTGCACACCTACCCTAGATCTCTATCTAACTCCCTACAGATATACTTATAAAACTCTTCAAAGTTTGCGTCGGCCAAAAAAGTATCCAAACTACCCAGTTCCAGTAACCACCTGACCGACTTCTCCACTTTCTCACCTTTCCCCAGCCACCTACGACGGTGACAAAGCCTGGTGACCCTTACGCGTGGAAGAAGGAGCTTCGAAGGAGAAGTTACAAGGTCATCGTCATCTTTACATCGTCGACGTACATGATGTAGAGCTTTGAGAACACCGCCCCATCGGTGACATCCATGAAGGTAATATACCTTCCTCTTCCTAAGTGAATTCATCCACTTTACCCTTTTTAATGTCTAAATTCACGTGCCCTTGTTGGAGTGACTAATCACATCTTTTGATAGGTTAAGTACTCTTCTTCCCACTACATTCAACAATCCACTCCATATTCGACTCAAATTCGATAAATCCACTTCCATTATCACTGATATCACTGTTCTGGAAGAACTATTTGAACTGTAAATCTTCGCATACTTGGCAGATTCCATCGTGAATCAAGCATCCATATCTTCAATTGTAGGTCTATCACATAATGGAGCAACATACAAATATCTGGAGCACTTCAGTTCATCACCTTTGCCAAATCAAAGGATAGCAGGAGAAGATCTAAGGTCCAAACCCTATTGACTTTCTTAGATCTTCATCGACGTCTCCCAACCATCTCCATCGTCTTCGCCTCCTTGTCCATCGTGGGCGAGCTTGAGGGATAAAGGAGTCTCACCTCTGGCCCTACAGGAGGTCTATTCAAGCATCTATATGCTGAAGATAATTCTGAGAAGATGTCCTAACCGCCACTCACGTCATAATAAGGAAGAACATGAAGAACGACAACCGCTAAAATCTTGCGATACGTGTCCATCACGAACGACCCATATCCGTGCGTGATATCTAATATCGACCGTTAGATGGTGAACTGGTAAAACTTTTGCGAAGGAGCCCTCGCCAGTCCAAATATTCAGTCGCTTAATAAATGTTTCTAGAAAGTGCAGTTAGTTCTTTGTGCAGGGATCTAATGTGATACTTTTCATTTTTTTCATTTTAGTCCCTGAACAAGGACCAATTTACAGAACATGTTTATTTCTTTTCTTGCAGTTTTACCCTTAAGAGGTAGGGTACATTTGGACCTATTTTTGACGTAATTTTTCCATCGATTTTTCTAGGGTAGTTACATAACTACGCTAATGAGGTTCCTTTATTTTTGTTGTGATTTTTCGTCACATATTTTTCTTTTTTTCTTTTTCTAAATTTGTATCCATTTAAAGAATTTTCCTACATTTTTCAAGAAGAAATAAAAATAAAAAATACCTCTTTTTTCTCAAAAATCAAATTATTGCTATTATGCTTCCTTGAGTTCGACCCAGGCTCACTTACTTGGATAAATATTAAAATGTAGAAAAAATAGGAGAGAGAAGCCACATATTCTCTTCATTCTCTCTCTCTCCTAATTTATTGATTTTTGTTTGATTAATTGGATCTATCTTTGTGGTTCTCTAAACCAATGATCGTTTCTTAATCGCAAGTCAGAAATCCTTATTATCAAATGGCACCATTACCAGGGGCGCGTTAGTTATATTTCCATTTTTGTTTTTTTGTGATTTTTCTGTCTTCTAGATTTTAAGGATTTTTTTTCAGTTTCTTCGATTTTCTTTCGATTTGTTTTACAACTTTTACGGCTTTTACATCTATTATGACTTTTACGGTTTTCATCGATTTTTCTTTGATTTTTATGATTCTCACATGTTCTTTTATTTTTATAGTTTTGTGTGTGTTTGTTTGTTAACAAAATTTTGCAGGGCCTGCAGGATCAGTCGGCTTCTTCGTAAGCCGAATCACTTGAGAATGTTGAAACTGACTCTTTCTCTACGAGTTGGTTGTAGAGGAGCGGAATTAGTTAGCAGATTTTTTTGTTTTTGTACTCATATTATTTTTTATATTTTTGTGAGAGAGGATGGGGCATTTGTCCGTTTTTGACTTTTGTAGAAGGGGTCCATCAGGTACATCCCGACTTGTACCCGAACTTGAACATTTTCTTCGGGGTCTGTTTCGCTAAGTGCTAGTGCCCTTGGGGGACCTCACCGTAGGTTTTGGTTTTTACTGATTTTTATATACTTTACGTGATTTCGTGGAGCCTGGGGGAGCATGCTTAGGCATAATTCACAGTTTTGAAAAATCAAACAATTCTTACGTAGAGCTGTAAGTTTAGGAGTCGGTTTTTTCTCGACTTTTCATGCATTAGCCCAGGGTTTAATATGTTGTGTCGGTCACTTGCATGTACATTGCTAGCGTCAGGTATGATCTCTATCTCTTCATGAATCATCGTTTTTCGCGTCATTCCATAATTCCCCTCTGTAAGACACATTTTGAAAATCTAAAAAGAACTGACCTCCTTATAGAAATTTTTAAAAATATCCAAAATAAGTGAAAATCATAAAAATAAAAAGGTATTTTACCCATCAAACCCTATAAACATTTTAAAATACCTCTACGACCTTTTGCACAACGTAATTACCCCATCGACCCAGTAAATTACCCCCAGAACCCTCACGAGCTTAAAACATATTACCCGGAGGGTACATGGAAGAGTTGGCAAGTTTACGGGGACGAGGGGGGAATTAGGTTGTTTCAAAGGTCGTGGAGGTGATTGGCAAAGTTTAGAGGGTCTGTCAGGCAAAACTTCACAAAACTAAAAAATATGGACTCAAAATTAGTATTGGGAGAGCAATCCCCTCATTGTTTGCATGTACTCTCTAGACAGTGCGAGGCACATACACTTAATGAATAGAGCCCAAATCCCTAGACTTGTAACCTAAGCACTTGGACACACTCTTCGAGTCTTGTTACTTGCTGCAAGCACTTGCCTAAGATGTTAGTAGAAGAAGTCTTATTTAGGTCGGTGTGCACCACTGACTTAAACATAAAATACCTGAGGAGACTACACATATGAGCTTGTTAAATAATTGTCTTGTCACCTAACTTTAAAACTGAAAAGATAAAAGACCGAACTTTTATTGTCATCATTGAGTGAAGTTGGTGAACTTGGGGTTGCATTGTGTTTGTAATTGAGGTGTGCGTTGTACCACATCTCAAATGCCTTTACACTCTTGTATTGAATTGACATTGCTCTCTCTCCCATACTCCTTTTGAAATCGAAGTTGACGACTCGATGGATTTTGCGCTCAGACTACGTGAGCTTTCGACGATCCACCATCCGTCGTATATCTTCACAGACTCGGGGTGACACTCTTCCCGAGTTGATCCCATCTAGTCATGAGGAGAATTAGTTTCAGAGTCCATCACCTCCCAACCCTTTGTTGAGGCAGACCTATGCCTCAAAATTTTAGCTATTTCTCCTACACATTTTTGACTGACTGTTTATGAGACGTTTTTCCTTCTCAGAGGATTCGAAGACTATGGCTAGAGGGAAGGGACCAGTTGAAGACTGACTAACTGAGAATAGACTGACTGGGTGAGAGGCACACAGATGATAGACTTAATCAAACCTCAGATATTACTATGTGGATTCCGGACACATTATAGAAGATGAGCCTACGGATCATAGATAAGTGTAGAGTCTAGGATGTGCTGAGAGCTGTGATAGCTGCACTGAGAGCAGGAGACAGGAACCAACCATCGCCTGCCGTGGTTCCCGTGACGTTGAGAGATGACTATGACCCTGGAGCCAGGACGCTACACCATTGGATTTAGTTACCACCAAATCAATGGTCATACGAGCTGAGACTGTCCTTTATTTTTTGCTTCTCAAGTACTACAGGAATGCTACAGAGGAGCCGTTTACCTTTTTGCAGCAGTTCAAAATGATTTATGGTATGTCTAGCTATCAATGAGTTATATAGGAGGTTGTTCTCCTCAAGGCCTTCCCTTTGCCTTAGCAGATAAGGCACTTTACTGGTTGAGTCATTTGGGGAGGGAGAATTCTTCATGGGACAATCTGAAGTCCACTTTCCTATGTAAATATTTCCCTCAAGGATGGATGACTATGATGAGTAGCCAGATCTGCAATTTTACATAGCTACCGCTTAAATCGTTCCATGAGTCATTTGATCGATTCAAGGATATTACAAAGAGATGACCACATCATGAGATACCTTTGAAGGTGTTGTATATAATTACTTTGGAGGACTCCAGCTGGATGTACATGGCCTAGTTAGCATCGCATGTGGTGGTAATTATTAGAATAGGGATGCCGAGTCAGTTTTGTCCATCTTTGAGGGGATGGCAGACAATGGACGCATCATTGATTTAACTTGGGCATTCCAAAAGGGCTCACAACACCACATGATCATGAGCATCAAAAGGTGGCACATGTTTCAGAGTCGGAGTCACGGTCTAACATGGGACTCAATAGTGAGAAGATGACATTAGTCGATGTGATTCAGAAGCAAGATCGGGATTTGCAGTCACTGTGAGAGTTGGAGAAACTCTCATCACTTCCCCAACTGGTGAGCGTTCTGACGAAGAAGGTGTTGGATTTACAGCTTCAGTACAAGCAGTCCCGTCCTTCTTCTACTTCTCAACATGTTCGGAGATCTTTACCCGCTCCTCTCACCCGTGAGATTCAGTTTGTTCAGAGTGAGCAGGTTCAGCCTACTGAGACTCCGTAGGTTGACTGGCATGAGGATCTGTCCAATGTCGATCCGAGCTAGATCACTAGCCTTGGAGATGTCGATGTTGATTCTCAGGCTACTCTTGAGATCAACGAGATATGGAACGCTCTGATTCAGTTTTCACCACACTTTACTCCTTAGAGGGTACATCACCAGAAGCAGCATTATAGTCATCCGCAGCATGGACATCCACATTTCCAACATCGCCAACATTACACGTAGAAGCAGTCTCACCAGCACGCATATCAGAGACCACATTATTTTCAGTACCCTGCCACACATTCATAGCCACATCATTACCACTACCAGTAGCAATCTTCTTTTACACCACAACGATCTCCTCAGCCATAAGTACCGCAGTAGCACACTCCCAAGTAGGAGATAGTAGATAGCCAGGGTCACCGCACTGAGTCTGAGATATCTTCGCAGGCCTTGGCACAGAATCATATCATGGACATGTTGAGCACGCTTCAGACTGGACACAGGACAGAGATGGAGCGGGTTAACCATCGTTTGGATGAGTTAAGCGCACCTAAGACCATTCTACCAGCTCAGCCTCAGATGAACCCGAACAACAAAAGGAGGCACACAACTCAGGTAGATACCACTACCGGTACAATCTCTTTTCCTGATTTTTTATCAAACTTCATTCATATAAGGAGCGGTAGATCACCACGAGCACCTAATCGAGAGGAGAGAGTATATGAGCAGCGAGAGCCGATCCTTGATGATGATACACATCTTGATGTTATGGAGGATGACCACCATGATGATGAGGATCATCGTGTTGTCCAGCTGATGGGAGAGAGAGAGAGAGGAGCGATGCATAGACAATAAACATGGACATAGGCGACTCAGACGATGATACCACGCCATAACATGCAAACAATATTGATGCAGATTTTTCTTCCACCATTTTAGAGATTTGTGTACATAATTTTGAGACTTTTAATGTACTTGTTGATTCCCCACTGAATGAAAATAAAAAGAATTTTGTTGTTCCTGAGATTGTTCCTTTATTCGATGCTTTGTATGGAAAAAGAAAGAAAAAACCCAAAAAGAATGTTGTCACTCGAGAAACTGATCGTTTATTGAAAGATCATATTTTTCTGAAGATCCCACTTTACAATGCCTTGGATCATTTTCCTACGCTCAAGAATCTGTCGAGGAACAAATGCACAACACATAGGAAAAAGAAATCAGGAGTTGAGAAACATGTATTGACCAAGGTGACCGCATGTGCTATACAGAATAAGATACCTAAGAAGAAGAAATATTCGAGAGATCACTAAGTCACTTGTCAGATTACAGATACCACATTCCATCATACTCTCTTAGATAATGGTTCCTCGATTAATGTACTTCCATCTTCTTTTCTTGATAAGCTTAAGCTAGGTCCTCTTTATAAATTACGAGCGATACTTCAGTTTGTTAATCGATCTGTGAAGAGACCTAGAGGTTTATCATGATCATTCGGGGCTCACAGTTTCCAGTGGACTTTACTGTCCTGGATATGACATGCCCTACGCAGTTACACCTTACTCCAATCACTCTCGGGAGACCCTTCTTGTAGACAACAAGAGCACTCTTTGACTATGATGCTGGGAGAGTAAAATTCTGCACAGTCAGTTGAGAATACACATTGAGATGGTGAAAGGATGTAGTAGTCCCAGATTAGAATTGTCATTTACTTCAAAGGGCACCAGTCGTGCAGAGGATTGTCAACACATAGATGAGACACAGTCTTTGATCTTCAGAGTATTTATTTTGATACCCACGATATCCTACATGAGGATGGGGTAGAGACATGGTACCTAGTTCTTCATGTGACTGTTCACATACAGATGCAGAGTTCACATCGGAACCAGATGAGCAGTTAGTTGCAGTACACATCTCATTGCCACAGATTGAGATTACACATATTCCAGTAAGAGAGTCAGTTGATTATATTTCACGGATCATTCAATCTATTCAACGTAGAGAGTTGGATGGTGTGATGGTTGCACATATAAACACCTTATGTATTCCGACTCCAGAGACACATATTTCAGTAGAGAGAGCTATGCCACATATAGAGTTTACTTACAGAGGTAGCTCTACTTGTGCAGCCAGGGATCAGTATGCACATGCACAACAGATGATCCAATACGACCCTGGGTGAGATGATCTACTTTGTACATGATGCATGACTACTCGTCCAATTAATTTCATCTTGTACAAAGACATGTGAGCCTTTCCGTTTTTTCTGGAGTACACTTGTATATTCTTTATAGTCCACAATCGTCCCCATTTTTTGTCTGTCTTATATACTTAGCATACCTGATCATAAGTATAGGTGGGACTAATTGCCCATTGATTTGCACCTTTCAATTTTGTTCTTTATACTTTTCTCTTGTTTTTCCTTTCTTTTACACTAATCACTGGTCCTTAATTTTGGACACATTATTTTCTATACTTAGGAGGCCTTATCCTAAGTATGGGGGCTGAGTGGTTTCATTGATTTTGTTTTCCTTTCTTTCTTTTGTTCCTTCGATTGCATATGTGTTTTCCTCAGTCGCCTCATTTTTATCTTTCACTATACTAACGATGACCTGATCGTAAACATTGGGGGGTCAACTTACTTCTATTCCTTTATTCTTTTTCACTGACTTTTACTTAGCACGAGTTAGGTCCTCCTTTTTCTCTTTTGACGCTATGAGGACATACCACAAGCTATGTATAGGGGGGTGCGTATATATTGTATATACTGGCATCCATAACTCATACTTTTATGTATTTTCTATATATTTAAATCCATAAAAAGTCTGTAAGGGTTAATTTAAAATTTATCTATTTGTTTATTTATTTATTTATTTAATTAAAAAATCTTGGTAAATAAGTAAAATAGGCCTAAAATCCTTTTTTAAAATTCTTAATTGAAAATATGTATTTAAAATTTGTATAATACTTATTTAAAATTCTACCTATTAAAATATGTGTAAAATTCATTTAGTCCTCGTAAAATTCTTTGTATATTTGTAAAATACATTAGTTATTTAATCTAAATAGAATAATGGTAATTTATCTTGTAAATTCTTGTACACAGACTTGTTTATAAAAATTGAAAAATCCATAAAAAATGCAAATCCTATAATTCATAAAAATTACAAAATCCTTAAAATCCATAAAAATGAGTAAAACTCAAAAAATATACTTCAAAAAAATATGGTTGCATTTGCATTAGCATTTTTCATAATAAGTTTGATTTCTAAAATTAAAGATTTGAAATAATCTAAAGGATGGAGCTTGATTATGGCCTTTAACTTTCATAGTAAGGAGACTTGTTAGGAACTGGAATTTAGACTCTTCAGGACTGTCTTAAATCTTTAAGTTCCATGAGACAATGTTTGGGAAGTCAACCTAAACGTGTCTAAGTAGAAAACTTGGTGTCATCCGTTCAACTCTTCTTCAGTGAACCGATTTCGGACACATGCACTTTGCACTTTACTAGACTTGCATTGTGTTGCGAAGGGCATTCCATTCTAGTGGTACATTTTCGTCCTTGTCTAGTGGCATGCACGTCTAAAGACGAAAGAGTTTGGGGTTGAAATAATGCTTCGGATGAGGGAAGGATATGCTGGCACAAATTTTCCAAGACCTCAAAAATGGATGAAATGAAAAGATGCTATATTTGTCGAGGCACGCAATGATCGATGCAGTGAAAGCAACATTACAAAGCCAATTCAAAGAAGAAGCTACCAAATACAAATATGACCACAATGGTCCAAGCTTCCACCAAAAAGCATGCTCTTAGTGGAGACTTAGCTACACTGGTTGGGCATCACAAGGAGATGCATCTACATTGGTCGCACTCCATCTCTTTTCTCATTCTTCTACTTTTTCTCTATATTTGATTCTGGACACATCACGGCCTGACCTTAGAAGGGAATAACCCCCTCCTCGAGGAAAGAGTAGCTGGACGAGGAACCAATAGGAGTATATTATTGGGATGGGTGGTTTCTTCGCTTCTTTATGTGGGAAGAACTAAAACAATTCACACACAGTTTAGATTGAATTCAAGGTTGATAGAGTTAACGATATGGATAAGTGGATCCGAGCTGGCTGTTGAGGTGAACCTAAATAAGGATTTGTTTAACTTGAGGATTGTTGAGATTAAATTCCTAATCCAAGTTAAGGCTCCGAAAAAATGCTTGTTTCAGGCCCGATTGAGCATTCTCCTTTCTCTTAACAAAATCATATTCATGAATAAAAAATGCACTTCTATGCATCAAAATCATGTAAATAAATAAAAGAATAAAATAGTAAAAAAAATAAAAAGAAGGCAGATTATAGATATGTATATATGTACAATTAAAATGAAAATATAGCTGTAAGATATATTTATAACCTAACCCTTGAGACCAAGTCAGTATGGATTGGTCGACAAATAAATAAGTAGGGGGGGGGGGAAGGAAAGAAAACAATAAAAACATAATTAATTATTCACTCTATCTACTCTTTACTATTTATCAAATAAAAATCAAATCTTTATGGATATTTAACTAATTCACATGTATATATTTTGATCCATCTCTTTTCCTAATTATTTCACAAAATTTGTAGAAAAATATAAAAATAAGTTAAAAATATTATCTTTTATATATGCTAAGAAATCTAATTTGTAAATTGCCAAATTATCAACTTCCGAACATTATAACTTTCTCATAGGAACTTCGATGTCACTCTACTAACCTTTAAAGTTCATAAAATAATATTCTCTAATTAATGGAGATGATTTCCCCAAAATCGAAGTCCGTTTTCAAAAAGTCGATTTTGGTACCTAATCACAATTGGGTTTCTAGGCTATTTATTTTATCTAGAACATATTTTTTATAGTTTTAACTATTTTAGATTTTTTTAATTATTTTCAATATCTTGTATTTTAACTATGATTTATTCCAGAATTTTCATACATTATTTATTATTTGAAATAAATCAAAAAACCTAGTTTATAGATAAATTTGAGTTATGAGATTTATACCCGTGTTTATTAATATATTCAAAATATTTTCTTAAAACATGGAAAAATTCACATATACTTTATTTTTTATTCTAATAATTAGGAAAATATAAAAAGATAAATTTTATTAATTTATTATGTTAAAAATCAAAGACAAAATTATCAATTATTAATAATATCTATTTATTAACATAATATTTATATTTCATAAATTATTTATTATTTATAAAAATAATTATTTTATAATTTCGATAAATTAATTATTTACACTTTTTGTTTTTATACATATTAAAAATACCAACATTTACTATTTATTCCATAATTTATAATGTATTATTCTATTTCGCCGACCAGGTGTTGAGTCATGTCAATACCTCGTGCTTCTTCCCTATCAAGAAGCTGTTAACTTATGTTCTATAGGCCTAACTTCTCCAATTTATACACACACCATTTTGTGACCTCTACTCGATCCTAACCTTCCAATCTCTCCATCTAACCTCCTCCATGTATGCCTCCCTAGATCTCTACCTAAATCTCTACAGATCTACCTATAAAACTCTTCAAAGTTGTGAGGAAAAAAACACTCTAAACTACCCAGTTCTAGTTACCACCTGGCCGACTCCTCCACTCCGCCTTGTCCTGGCCACCTACGGTGATGAAAGATCGCGATAACCCTTACGCGTGGAAGAATGAGCTTCAGAGGAGAAGTTTCAAGGTCTTCGTCATCCTTGCATCACCGTCGTACGTGATGTAGTGCTCCGGGAACACCGCCCCATCGAGAGACAACCAGGAAGGTAATTTACCTTCCTCTTACCAGGTGAATTCATCCACTTTTCCGCTATTAATTTCTCAATTTGTGTGCCATTATTAGAGTGACTAATCACATCTTTAGATAAGTTAATCACTCTTCTTCCCACTACATTCAATAATCCACTCCATATTCGATTCAAAATTGATAAATCCACTTCCATTATCACTAATATATCATTTTTCTGGAAGCACTATTTGAACAACAAATCTTTACATACATGGTCGATTCCATCGTGAATCGAGCATCCAAATCTTCAATTGCACGTATATCACATATATGGAGCAATACTCAAACATCTGGAGCACTAAACGTCATCGCCTTCACCTAATCAAAGGATAGGAGGAGAAGATATAGGGTCCAACCCCCTAGTGGCTTTCTCAGATCTTCGTCGACGTCTCCCAGCCATCTCCATCGTCCTCATTGCCTTGTCCATCGCTGGCGAGCTCGAGGGATGAAGGGGTCACCCCTCTGGAGCAGCAGGAGGTTTATTCAATGATTTATACACCAGAGATAATTCTGAGAAGAAGCCCTAACCGCCACTCGTGTCAGAAGAAGGAAGAACACAAAGAATGCCATACTCTACAGTCTTGCGACACGTGTCCAACACAAATGGCCTCGATCCACGCATGATATCTAATCGTGGCTGTTAGATGGTGAACTAGTAAAACATTTGCTAAGAAGCCCTCGCCAGTTCCAGATATTCAGTCTCCCGGTAAAAGTTTCCAGAAATTGCATTTAGCTCCCTATGTAGGGACGTAAATGTAATACATTTCATTTTCTTTTCATTTTAGTCCCTGATTAAGGACCAATTTGCAAAACATTTTTATTTGTTTTCTTGCAGTTATACCCTTGAGTTTTATGGTACATTTGGACCTATTTTTGACGTAATTTTTCATCGATTTTTCTAGGGTAGTTACACAAGTACCCTAGCGTGGTTTCTTTATTTTTATTGTGATTTTTTGTCACATATTTTTCTTGTTTTGATTTTTCTATATTTGTACCCGTTTTGAGTATTTTCTCTCCTTTTTCAAGAAGAAAGAAAAATAATGAAATACCTCTTTTCTTTCAAAAATTAGATTATTGCTATTCTGCCTCCTTAAGTTCGACCCAAGTACACTTATCTGGGTAAATATTAAAGTATATATAAAATAGGAGAGAGAAGCCCCATATTCACTTCATTCTCTCTCTCTCTCTCTCTCTTATTTTATCGATTTTTTGTTTGATTCATCGGATCTCTCTTCGCGGTTCTCTACACCGACGACTGTTTCTTAACTGCAAATCAGAAATTTTGATTATCAAAATGAAATGCTCCAAATGTTTGGTCTCATCCAAATCTTCTTCTCCTCCTCCCATTATTTCATGCGGCTTGGTTAAGAATCAAGCTGCATGCGCTTTACTTGGGATTGCTAAAGATCCTTAAGCGCATCACGGAATTGTGAGGATCTTGTATGCGATCGAGGCAACTAGTCGCACTAGTTGCTGGAGGCAACAGAAATTAAAAAAAATTCATGTGACGAAACCACATGGTCCAAGAACATTTCTCGGATCGTTTCGTCTAAACCACAAATAAGTAATAGCATTACCTCTTGAAGCGTGGTTGCGATCGAGTCTCTAAACAAAGAGACCTCATGTCTCAAGTCCGATCCGACGTAGGAGACGCTTGCGAGTGTGTTGATGAAACATGTGCTTCTCGCAATCCATGTTGATGATCCAAGCGACAGATCTCCAGATCTCGACACACGAGATCCGACGTATTCTTCACGAGCGAGGCGCACCGAAGGAGACATAGTTCCATGAGTAATTGATCCCGCAACATAACGACGACGCTGCGGCGATGGAGACTCTCTAGGACATCCATGGTGGACGCCCATAAAAGAGAGATGGAGAGAGGATGTGTAGAAAGAAAAAGAGAGAGAGCCTTGTGTTTCTCTCTGAAGAGCAAGGGGTTCCCTTCTATTTATAATATTTTGGGATCCATGGATCTCAATCCAGGGGCAACACAAATCCATGGCTCACATTGATTTGTGTTTCTTTTATTGGCTAAGATTTTTGTCGTTAAAAAACAAACAATAATTAATTTAATTTAGATTAAATGTATATTGATAACTCAATATGATTTAATCCAAAATTAAATCAATCAAGCATGGAAATTATGAAATGATGATTGCCTCCTTCTATAGTATGGGATTTGGTGGCAATCTCATGTAATCTCATGATATCTCATGAGATTTCATTATTCCATGGAAATATCCAAGATTTACAACAACACTTGTTGTAAATTATTCAATAAAAATAATCCATAATTACTTTGTGAATTTTACAATCTTGCCATTGGAAAATTGTGAATCACATTCACAACCCAAAATAAAATGTGAATTACATTTTCAATTAATTGTCCAATGTGAATCCAATTCACATCAACATTTAATTAACAAATGTAAATTACAAATTACTCTCTCTTATATATTATAAATCACATTTATAGCATATATGATTAATATGGATAGTGCTTTCCACACTATTCATATCCATGATAATTAAATCACATTTAATCATCTTGTATCTCTATTCTCATGTGACCAAATAATGTGAATCACATTCACATTATTTACATCTTTGATAATTAAATCAAATTTAATTATCTAAGATAACTCTCTTTTTTAATATGAATCAAGTTCATATTACTCATGATAATTAAATCAAATTTAATTATCCATTTTCTCAATGCTCGGACACTTATATCAACAATGAAATTATCCTGAACTCTTTCAAGGATAGTGCACTTTCTCTTCGAATACTTGGAGATAAGGACATGGCAATTATATTGTTCCTCATATAGTGACTTGGATATTGAGATCACATCTCAAATCCAGATCTCGGGCCTCCCATAGATGCTTGATTAGATCAAGACCGTAAATCTAATCTTCTCATTGCATCTTGATCACATTCAGATCAATGTCCAATATTTAGACCA
Source organism: Ottelia alismoides (assembly GCA_037367405.1). NCBI lineage: Eukaryota > Viridiplantae > Streptophyta > Magnoliopsida > Alismatales > Hydrocharitaceae > Ottelia > Ottelia alismoides. Next base: position 357,295 of record JAZKJV010001895.1, on the reverse strand, counting down.
AGATCAGATTACTTCTCTACTGAGAGGAGTCACTAAAATCCAGACCCGTTTCATCACTCCCTAGGTTTGGAAGCGTCATGGTTATACAATCGTTTATGATCACATCACCCTCAGGTATTCCCAATACCTGTACATCCTGCATACTGGAAAACTCAGAATAAATGTGAAGTATAAGATCAATTTTACACTGTCTACTTCAGGGTTTTTATCATTATGTTTCTCATTCAATCATTGAGAGTTGGTATCGATCATATACTTTCCAAAAGCATATATCATACCCAGATGTTGATCATATACTTTCCAAAAGTATTTATCAAACCTACAAATTCAGTCAAGCTTCCAAAGCGAGACGACCGTGCACAGAATTTGATTCTTCCCAATATCTCGTGAGTGAGCTAATGTCTTCCAGTTTAGTAATGAACCTGTATGATCCCTTTGAGAGATCGTATTACTCATATGCCCATATATGCGCACCAGCGCGCCGGTATATAGACCTTGATTAGGTCATCAACCTATTGGTCTGCCAAATGTACATACTCATACATATAGTAACACATCTTTCTCCGTCAGAGGATGCGTGCCTATATTGTGACAGCATATGACATAGGACTTCTGTTATGTCGATCTCATTAAGTCAACTCTTTGACCTAACTAATCTGACACCTCTGAATCTCTATTCCTATGCAAAGGACCTACATCAAGAGGTCAGTCAGATATCAACCTACGTGAGAAAGGATTGTCATCTCCTACTAAGGCTGGAGATCATCTCTTAATAATCATTTGACGGTACTTGATGAGTCCTCAATCTATCTCTTTAGATATTCATCCAAGCACCAGCCTATATGATTCAATACTTGAATCAACAGTTGTATGATCATCGAGATGGCCATGGTACATAATCCTGATTGTACTAAGGGACCTACTATGCAAATTTATTATTCTTCATTTCATATTAGGGAATGATATTCGCAATAATATTTATTGCATAATCGCTCGCCGTGGGCTCGCATGTCCAACAATCTCCTACTAGCCCAAAGATCCATTAATGGGCTAATCATCAAACCCGCACTCATGTGACAGTCATTGTCTATTTAGAAAAATTGCTAGGTAAGCTGACCAGCCACTCTGTTCCGAAGAGACTATGCCACGTCCTGTTAGGTCACTTGCATATCTCCTAGTAAAAGTTCTCGCATTCAATGCAAAAGTTGCATCTTATGAAACCAATACTCAACATTATTAGTTAGTGTCATTGACACTAAAACTCAAATGAAACCAATACTCAACATTATTAGTTAGTGTCATTGACACTAAAACTCAATAATCATTATTATAACCACTATGTAATTTCATTCATCCTTATTAGAATACCCTTAATCCTGGAGATCTCTATCTCCTAAGGTATCCGCAGATAAGACCTTTTGGATCACTATTTATAAAGTCTTAATTTCTTGAATATTAGACTTTGATATCACTATCTCAAAAGTTTTGCCCTCTATGAAGATATTGTTATTACTGCAATCAAGTGTTTTATCACCATAGTAGGATTAGTAACAGTTTATTACTCCCACTCCATGGTAGACATCTGGCTTTTGTACACATCTAGCATACATCTGACTTCTCGGAACTGATGCACAAGGGCAAGCAGTTTTAGCATTCACATCCTCAACTCTTTGAGGCGTTATCCCTTTAGATAGGTTAGTACCATATCTTGAGGGAAAGAAGCCTTTCTTGGAATTTTCTAGAAAATGGAAATGTCCAAGGTGTACCATTAATGTGACGGTCCCAATATCCTCTTCTCTTTGCTTCTGAACAACTTCAGAACTAAGATCTAAGAGGTATCCTTGACACTATATCTCAAGATATGGAATAGCCAGTCTATAAAACACTTATTATCATCCTTATATCATTCTAAATGATTAGGATATTATCTACATTTAGCATGATGAACACAATGGTACACCCACTAAGCTTCACACGGTTCATCAAGATTCTATCTGAAATCATAACATTTATAATTTCATCAAATCTTATGTTCCAACTACAAGAAGCTTATTTGAGTACAAAGATGGAGTTCTTTAGCTTGCACACCTTGCTTTCCTCAACCATGAAGCCTTGGGGCTACTTCTTGTCAATATCCTCAGAGAGGTATTCATAGAGAATTGCAATACTGACTTCCATCTTGAAGATGTCAATGTCAAGTTGTGTAGCTATGGTTGGCATTATTCTGATGGGTTAAAGTAAGGTGATTGAAGAGCAAGTCTCATTGCAAGCGATGTCTTCTCTTTGGTGTGCAGCTCATGGATACGAGCCATGCTTTGAAGGTCTCTACCTTCTCACCAGGTTCCCTTCTTTCTATTGAAGATCCATTTACAACATAATGGGTCTTACCCATATAGTTGGATCCTCGAGGGTCTACATACAACATTTGTATATGATGTCTACTTTAGACTTTTTTGCTAACATCCATCATTGCATGATATGATCTTCAGAAGCATCATCACATGAAGTCAGATCATTGTCAGTTTCAACTGACACATGGAATCCATCCTCAAACTTATTTGAAGAGGTATTAATTTTTCATATTTAATAGTCTATTTAGTTTCCGATTTCAGGAGCCTCATTATCTTCTCAAGATTAAATTAGTTCCTTTACTTTATTTTCATCTTGATTCTTAAGAGTCTCATCATCTAAGAATCACATTCTCATATTAGAGATCTTTTTATGAATCTCAAGGTCATAAAGTAGGCATCCAATACCATCCTTTATTTTCTTAATGAAGTAGCACTCTATGGTGCTACATTCAAGATTACTAGCATGGAACCTTGTTAGGATATATAATGTAGTCTCTACGACATATATATACCTGGAAACTAAGAGATAATTATGCTAAGATTAATCATTGATCAAATCATGTCACACATGATCAATTGTATCTCCCTACAACTCTCTTGAGTTTAGTTGCATTAAAAGGATTGAGATAGGAGTTAAATTCGTATCTCTATAAGGTATTCCTTTGAATTTATCTAATATGTACAAGCTACCTAGGTTAGATCAAATTCATTTAATCTTCCTTCAAACTTTGGTTTTAAACAAAATTCTGAAATCTACGAATATTTCAAAGCTTTCTAATGTGAAGGGAAGAAATCTCATATCAAAAATAATCATCGAATGATATCACATATCATCAATGTTTATAATGATATAAATGATCCACATACATCAATATGTATGAGACCTTGAATACCTCGACATCTTACACCATTCTCAGAGAAGGGTGCATTGGACATTTTCTACTTAATATTCATAAGTATGTAAGCTATGAAATTTTAGACAATCTAAAGTTCCATCTCTTACTAGTCTATTGATCTCATCAATAGACATATGTCCAAAGCTTGATGCCAGATCATTGTCAAATGATCTTCATCCTACTATTGATAATTAAAGGGTTAATTTTCAGTATTAGAAATCTTTATGAACCATTCATTAATTTTCTAATTTAGTGGAGTCCACTAGATGTTAGACTACTATCTGAAATATATCCTTCGTAACTCTCTATGATAGGTTTATTCCAGAATTCATGTTTATTTCCAACATTTAGAAATAAACTATGAGTGTATTCTAATATCCAGGTCACAGAGACATTCTCTAAGAATAAGGGCTCCAACTGAAAATATAAAGTCTATTGATCCGATGGAAATTGTTGCAACAATTGCTTCAATTCCAACATGGATGACCATTAAACCTTAAGATCAAATTTCTAATATTATAATATATATGCAACTATTTGCAAGTGTCATTAGAAGATTGAGATACAATTATTAGACTTTATCTTATCAAATAAGAAAGTCAATATCAATGATTATATGTAGATTATTCTTATGCTATATCTGAGTCCTTCAATAAGTATTCTAGACAAACATGATAGTCATACTATCAATACATCAACTTATTGCAGTATTGGCATTCATCCAACTATTTGGATGTCATATGGAAGTCATAGAAGTACAGTCAACTCTTTGACTTTCCTTCTTACTTGGGCCCAACCCATGCTTCCATTGCGCTCCCTTTATCTATAAATAACCATTGCTTAAGATAAAGGATCTCTTATAGAGCCACCATTCTCCATGGTGCATAGAACCTTGTCATTCATGATTAAATGTCGAGAGCGCATATGTATGCCAGAACATCTTCTTAGAATTTTATAAGGATTATTTGACAATTACGATCATCATCGACATGTCACTTCCAAAGTATATTCGATGAGAGATCAAGACTATAGAGATATTCAAACCATAGGGTTGTAGTCCTATTGTCTATCTAATTGTCACTCCTCAATATTATGAGGAAACATGCACACTGTAACCACGTACAATATGTGTCCAATTGCAAGTACAATATCTTCATCATGGATCCAATCCATGATATTAACTGGTTATTATTGAGTATAACATTGAGTGGATTTAGTGAAGGATTATCTAAAATAAGAAATTTGCACACACACACACACATATATATATATATATATATAGAGACACACACACACATTTTACTTTGACTTAGGAATTTTTTAAATCAAAGTTGTCTTGTCTTGTCAACACTGAAAGTTCATTCCCTTAATCACTTTCAATGTAAGAGATATACTTACCATTATATCTCAACAAGATCTGGGATCTCCTTTCTAACTTCGTTACATCCCAATAATATGAGAACTTGTAACTCGGATAAAAAGAAGCAGGAACACATTCTGCCATGCAAATCCAACTTGCATCTCCCAATTCGATCTTTAACACTCGGGCCCACCACCCCTAAGGTGATGTTAACCCGTCATTAATTGAACCAACCGTCAATAGGAATACAACTCGCTATGCGCAATCCAATATCGCTCCAATAATATGAGGACCTGATATTGGGATCACTACGCATACGTACTTACTCTTTCGAAAAGCGAAGCGTCCGATCCAGATGCGCTTGCATACAAGAGCTGTCACTTTGGACATGCATCTCCTATATACAATCCCTAGCGACGGAACCCTCCGCCTTGACGGGAGACCATGGATGTCACTTATGTAATCCTTCATATCATATTCAAATTCTAATTAATCATCATGAATCTTATTCATTATGATTAACTCTTCCAAGGAAAATAACATCTCTATTCATAATAGAGTGTTTTAATTTTAATTGGATTCTAATTAATCTAATCATATTAAATTAACGATCCAATAATATCCAACAAATAATCTTTATTGTTACTTGAATTGTGGTATTATCTCAAATACATATTATTTTGAGTTTTAATAATTAGAAAAATACACCGCGATCTCACCTGCATTATCAAGTCCCTACCCGCTGTCATGGCCAGTACTGACGGGAGTGGGACAGACCGCATACGGTGGAACCTGCTACCTCAACGCTCCCAGACTAGACACCATATCCACCTCAGGAAAAGATAATGTCAAATTGATCATTGTGTACTTGAGATTATAATAAGTTCTTCAACCGAAGTTATACCATATAATAATAATCAAAACAATTTTGATTAACATTATAAGGAGATTTGCTAAACAAATCACCAATCCTATTCAAGCAACTATGTTTGTTGGAATGTAGATCATGTAGATCAAGTAACCAATTTGTGATTTAGATCACATCTAATCAAATATTGGTTAAGACAATGTCATTTAAAGAAATAATTATTATCAAATATTTCAAAAATATTTATCCATAATTATTCCATGAAATTAAACAATTTAATGTCACTAATTGATTAAATGACAATTACAAGGTTGATTAGGAACGTAATTCCCAGCAGTGACCCTCACTTACTAAAATTAGCATATCTCAATCAATTTAAATCCAAATTAAGCAAAGTAAGTTTATAAAGTTTGCTAATTTGCTTTACAACAGAACCTAAGTTATTTGCATGCATTTTAGGGTGTTTCAAATCCGTAATTAGCTCTTTAGCTACGTTAAGATTCGCAGTCCCCGAAACAGTGGATATATGTTCACTAATTTGATCATAACTTGAGCAAACAGATTCGAAATCATGCAAACTAAAATCTCATAGTTTCATTATTTAATGGGGAACAAGATCAAAGTTTTTTTATTGTTTAAACAGTTTAAACAGGGCCGAAAATAATCACTAAACAGAGATGCGAAAATGAAATACAATAAAACTTTCGCAACCCTAACGAACCCAAGTCGTCCTTGTTTATGGATCGCATCAAAAAACTTCGAACTAAAGCTCAGATGCCACTTGATGGACATGCTAAGATCCTTAAGTGCATGATGGAAGCATGAGGATCGCATCGTATGCGATCATGAGCGACTAGTTGCACTAGTAGCTCGAGGCAGCGAAAATTAAAAAATTTTCATGTGACGAAACCACATGATCCAAGAACATTTCTCGGATCATTTCATCTAAATCACAAACAAGTAATAGATTACCTCTTGAAGCGTGGTTGCAATCGAGTCTCTAAACAAAGAGACCTCCTGTCTCAAGTCTTATCCGACGTAGGAGACGCTTGCGAGCATGTTGACGAAACACGTACTTCTCGCAATCCATGTTGATGATCCAAGAGGAGGATCTCCTGATCTCAACACACAAGATCCGAGTCTTCTTCACAAGCGAGGCGCACCGAAGGAGGCAGAGATCCACGAGCAATTGATACCACAGCATAACGTCGACGCTGTGGTGATGGAGACTCTGTCTAGCACATCCATGGTGGATGACAATAAGAGAGAGATGGAGAGAGGGCGTGTAGAGAGAAAGAGAGAGAGAGAGATTCTTGTGTTTCTGTCTGAAGAGCAAGGGGTGCCCTTCTATTTATAATATTTTGGGATCCATGGATCTCAATCCATGGGAAACATAAATCCAATGGCTCACATTGATTTGTGTTTCTTTTAATGGCTAAGATTTTTGTTGGTAAAAAACCAACAACAATTAATTAAATTTAGATTAAATGTATCTTGATAAATCAATATGATTTAATCCTAAATTAAATCAATCAAGCATGGAGATTATGGAATGAAGATTGCCTCCTCCCATAATAATGGATTTGGTGGCAATCTCATGTAATCTCATGATATCTCATAAGATTTCGTTATTCCATGGAAATATCCAAGATTTACAACAACACATGTTGTAAATTATTCAACAAAAATAATACATAATTTTTTTGTGAATATTGCAATCTTGCCATTGGAAAATTGTGAATCACATTCACAACCCAAAATAAAATGTGAATTACATTTTCAATTAATTGTCCAATGTGAATCCAATTCACATCAACATTTAGTTAACAAATGTAAATTACAAATTGCTCTCTCCTATATATTATAAATCACATTTATAATATATATGATTAATATGGATAGTGAAATCCACATTATTCATATCCATGATAATTAAATGATATTTAATTATCTTGTATCTCTATTCTCATGTTCCCAAATAATGTGAATCACATTCACATTGTTTACATCTTTGATAATTAAATCAAATTTAATTATCTAAGATAACTCTCTTTATAATATGAATCAGATTCATATTACTCACGATAATTAAATCAAATTTAATTATCCATTTTCTCAACGCTCAGATATTTATATCAACAATGAAATTATTTTGAACTCTTTCAATGATAATGCGCTTTCTCGGTGAATACACGGAGATAAGGACATGGCGATTGTATTGTTCCACATATAGTGACTTGGATATTGAGATCACATCTCAAATCCAGATCTTTGGCCTCCCATAGATGCTTGATTAGATCAAGACCGTAAATCTAATCTTCTCATTGCATCTGAATCACATTCAGATCAATGTCTAATATTTGGACCAAGATCAGATTACTTCTCTATTGAGAGGAGTCACTAAAATACAGACCCGTTTCATCACTCCCTAGGAATGGAAGCATCATGGTTATACAATCGTTTATGATAACATCACCCTCAGGTATTCCCAATACCTGTACATCCTGCATACCTGGAAGACTCAGAATAAACCTGAAGTATAAGATAAATTTTACATTATCTACTTCAGGGTTTTTATCATTAAGTTACTCATTCGATCAATGGGAGTTGGTATCGATCATATACTTTCCAAAAAGCATATATTATACCCATGTGTTGATCATATACTTTCCAAAAGTATATATCAAACCTGCAAATTCAGTCAAGCTTCCAAAGCGAGACGACCATGCATGGAATTTGATTCTTCCCAATATCTCATGAGTGAGCACATGTCTTCTGGTTCAGTAATGAACCTGTATGATCCCTTTGAGAGATTGTATTACTCATATGCCCTTACATGTACACCAGCGCGCCGGTATATAGACCTATATTAGGTCATCAACCTATTGGTCTGCCAAATGTACATACTCAGACATATAGTAACACATCTCTTTCTGGTCAGAGGATGCGTGCCTATATCGTGACAGCATATGACATAGGACATTGGTTATCTCAATCTCGTTAAGTCAACTCATTGACCTATCTAATCTAACACCTCCGAATATCTATTCCTATACAAAGGACCAACATCAAGAGGTCATTCAGATATCAACCTATGTGAGAAAGGATTGCCATCTCCTACTCAGGCTGGAGATCATCTCTTAATAATCATTTGATGTTAGTTGATGAGTCCTCAGTCTAACTCTTTAGATATTCATCGAAGCACCAGCCTCTATGATTCAATACTTGAATCAACAATTATATGATCATCAATATGGCCATGGTACATAACCCTAATTGTAGTAAGGGACCTACTATGAAAATCGGTTATTCTTCATTTCATATCAGGGAATGATATTCACAATAATATTTATTGCATAATGGCTCGCCGTGGGCTCGCATGTCCAAAAGTGCCCTCACAAGAAAGTGGAAGCACAAGATAATGTAAGAAACAAAGTTGAGAAAATATGAGCAAAAACAAATAAATGCAATGAGCATGAACAATGAAATGAATGCAAGAAAATATAGACAATAATAAGAGAAATAAAAAAATATATAAATAACTAAGAATAGTAGGTCAAAAGAAAAACCTAACTGCCCTCGCAGTGCCTTTCCAGCTTTGGGTTTTTATTTTAAAAAATTATTCACGAGTGATATTGTTGTCATCGCAACCAAACAAGCATCAAACAAAAATTTAATTAATTCCCAAGCAAAAATAAATAGAGAAAATGGAGAAAGAGGACTTTGCTATTTAATTTCCCAGTATAGCTAACATGATCGAATTCAAGGAGGCGACTAAAATCTTGAGGTTTATTCTATGGAAAGAAAATTCAATGAAAAGAATTAAAGAAGTTCTATGCACACTAGTCATAGCTTTTGTGTTTTTGAATTTCGTATTTTTTAGAAATATAATTTTATAATTTTTTTCTTTAGCTTTCTTATTTTTATATTTTTTATTTTAAATTTTATAAAGGATTTTTTTAAATTTTTTATATTATTTTGAAAATAATGAAATATCAAAGAAAATTGGCACACACACTAAACCAATCTTTTTGTATTTTCCAAATATATCAAAAATAGTCAGAAAATTAAACTAAAATTATTTTTGATTTTTTTAGTTTTTCAATGTTTTCAGAATCTCTCATAATTTTTAAAGCCTTTAAATAAATCAAAATAGAGAATAAAATAAACAGATAACAACTGAATGTTTTAGGATTTTTAAGATATCAAATAAATTCAATAAAGGATGAAAAATACACATAATGAAAGTATTTTTTGTTTTCTTTTCATAAAGTTTTTTTTATTTTTTTGGAATTTTTTATTAGTTTTTATGAATTTTTTATTTTTTTAAGAGTTTATATTTTTTTTGGTTTTATGAGTAATAAAAATGCCAAAACTGTACAGAAACTAAAATAACTCAAAAGAAGCAAACATTAAAGTTTTCTAGAATCTTTTAGAAGATTTTTATAATTTGTATTGATTTTCTAACACAAATAGGGATTTTTAGGGCTGGTTTTGAAATTTTATAAATAATAAGAATAATGAAGATGCAAAAATAAAAATAAGGGATGAACAAACAATGTAACCGAAGCTAGATGAGTTTTTGTGGAATTTTTGAATGGTTTTTGTCAATTTTTATTTGCTTTTTAATATGCAAAATAAATGCAGACTAAAAGGGTCATATATGCAATTATTTATTGGTAGTAGAGTAAATGATAATAAATAAAAAATAAGTAGGGCGAATATTGAAATTTATCCTAGAAAGAGCTTGCAAAGGCACATGCGACCCGCTTTACAGTACTATAATGTAAATAAAATAATTGCAAGGTCATGTTAATAACAAAAAAATTGGCAGTCCTTTATTGCAATTAACCAAGAAAACACGTGCTAGGCATGATCTCCATTCAATCAGGGATAATAATGCCAATAGAATAAATTATAGTATAAAAAATGCAATTGTTCAGAACATAACAGGCAGACACGTGTCCAGATGAGACTTATTTGCAAAATGAATAATAAAATATAAGGGCTTGGGTTGCAAAAATACCCTTTATTGACGTGGCACAAGGGTCGGCTTTAATGCTCTGTAGATTTTATCCAACGGTTGGTGATGAAGATAACGTAGATGGGTGAGATTCAATATGGGATATCAATACACAGTTTAACTTGAAATCGACAGACGAGATCAGATCCATGGCTTATGTTTTAGATCGTGCAGTATTGCGAAGCCCTTGAGGAGCTGGGAAGCAAGAGGTGTCTGATGAATATTGATCAAGTGAATCTCGATCGTCCTCTGCCTGAATCAACTGCTAAATGGTTGAACAACTTCATGAAATCATCCTTTGTTGATCGGCGGAAATAATGGAGGTCAATGGTCTCCACATATGGATATGGGGGCTGAATAGGATTTTGCTTCTAGCAAACTCCCATATCTCACTCCAGTACTGCAACTACGTGCTTTGATCCTGCAAATCGAAGCTTGTTCTCATAGGAGGTCTCCGGCCAAAATGTTATGTCAAAAACATGGGAGTCAGTGATTAAATGGGGGTCTCTAGTGAAGATGGTCGTAAATGACACCTGACTCCAGGTCTATGAGGATATGAAGGTGGGCAGAGGGTCGAAGAGATGAAGAAGAGTTATGTGGACGTATTGGTGTGGTCGGATATGGATGGGCGTGACTGGAATACCTCTGATTTGCATATCGAAGGTTGAAGTTGATTGATGGATCTAAGCTAAAACTGAATTTAAAGTATGAAACTAAAGTTGCAAAAATAAATCTAGGTGATCTAATGTTACCTATGGGTGGAAAGGAAGTGGAGATCGTCATCGACCTGCTATGGCTGGCAGAGAGTCGGAACACAACGGAGCACTTAGTCTGCATCATTGGATAACGATCCTTAGGCCTCCCCATGCTCTCCTTGCAGTGGATATTGAATCTCTGACATCGCCTCGACTCCAGAGATCATCCTCGAGCTTATAGAAAAAAGAAGAAAGTAACAAGCTCATAGCAGAGGTAGAAGTGGATGATTTATAGGGTTTGTTCTTGTGAGATTTGAAATTCAAAATGATAGCAAATCATGGCGTGGAAGATGGATCTAAAATGCTAGCGCTCAAGAGGAATGAATGGGCAAAAAAATTGGAGGAGTTGGGGGCAATTAACAACTGAGATGCAGGGGAAATGGGCGAAGGGAGGACGGTGAGATGGTGAACGGACTTCACGCGGGGACTGGCAAGTTGACCCAGGTCAACAGACCTGGGCCGGCCAATTAGAGGGCGCGAGGGAAACATGCAAAATAGACTAGACGACAAAATCAAAAAAAGATTAACTAAATCAATGCAAAATTGAAAATGAATTTAAAAAAATAATGTAAATAAAAATGTTAAGAATAAATTAAATTTAATTTAGTGGTTTTTATTTAATTAAATAATGTATGTACAAGGTTTAAATTAAATACACGGTGTTACATTTAGATATGTATACGTATATATACGAGATTTTGACTTTTAATTATTTATTTATACAAATATATACATAATTTAATATTCTATATTTACAACAATTTAAAAGGGTTTTAATGGTATTTTTATTTTATTTTTTTAGAATTAATTTATTAGGTTAATTAAATATGTATAAATAAAGTATATACATGGTAATGTATATATATAATACACGATTTCATTTTTGTTGATTTTTTTATTTTTTTTATTTTTATTTTTATTTTATATAAGTTAAATACAATATTCACATTTAATAATAAAAAATACAATATACAAAAGTTTGCACGAGGAAATAAATAATATACATAATATATAATAGTACCCTAGTTGGCCACATTTTGCGAAATCACCTCCATTTTAAAGATTATTTATTTTTTAGTAGATTGAAAGTGAGTTTGATGAATTTAGATTTCTGGTGGGGAAGATATTGATCTTGAAGTTTGAGCTATGTGGCCTTTTTAGTGTTGTTATTTACACAATCTAAACAAATTTTTATAGCAATTATTTTTGTTATTTACAAAAGAATTTATTTAGAGTTTTCAATAAGAAATTAATTTTATTTACAAAGATTTTGGTGATTGATAATTTAATGAAAGAATATTTATTATAGACATTATTGTACATATGATGAATATATATAAGTACACATGAGTTTCTGAAATTTTTGGTATTTTTGGCCCTATCTCCCCCTACTTTATTTCTTGTCGATCAGTCAAGTTTTGGCCTTCTCTCGGGGTCTGATTCGGCATGTATCTATTGCATATATACAATCTTTTATTTACTTTATTTTTCCTTTATTTATTTATTTTAGGTTAAAATAATTATAAATATACAATTATTTACACAAGAATTAGAGTTAGTAAAAGAATGAATTTAGTGTACAAGTGTTTTGTAAGGGATTTTAACTTAAAATAAATGAATAGAAATGATGAAATGCATATGCATCACCATTCTAACCGAGCAATGGTGCCATTTATTGATACGCTTGATTTCAGGTTTTCTTTGACGGAATTATACAAAATTAAATTGTGGTCGTGGCAACCCAAAGAAGCATCAAACAAAATTATTTGTATTTTGTACCATATCAAACAAACAATCACTAAAAAAGGAATGTAAGCACAAAAACTATTGAGTACTATTTATTTAGATGTATAGCGTACATGATCGAACTCAAGTAGGATAAAAAAGCCCGAAGGTAATTTAGTCAATGAAAGAATCATTGAAATAAAGAAGGAAATTCTATGCATATTATTCTTGGTTTTGTATTTTTGTTTTTTAATTTTTCTATGAAATTTTAATTTTATATTTTTTATTTGGTTTTCTGATTTATATATACATATATATAAATTGTTTATTTTATAAAAGAATTTTTTATTAAAACAAAAGAGAAAAAAGAAATAATAATAAATAATAAAATGGAAAAAGAATGCAATCGTTTAGATTTTTACAAAGGGATAAATTTATAGAAAATTCAAACAAAATTATTTTTAGGTTTTTGATTATTTTTAATATTTTCTGATTTTTCCAGAATTTTCCATAACTTCTAAAGCTTTTAAATAAATCCAAAAAAATTATGCAAATAGAAAACCGATTAAATGTTTCTGAATTTTAAAAAAGCAAATAAAATCAAAATTAGATAAAATTTGCATACATAGAGAGAATAATTTTTGGTTTTCTAAAAAGTGAAAAGGGAAGCTATTCTGTGTAACAGCCAAGTTGGTTGTTACACGGAGCAGTTTCCGCCAATTTTTTTATTTTTTTTCAAAATTTTTTCATGTATATTCATCTATATACCCTCCTACATGTCATTCAAATTTCATGAGAAATGGAGACTCCTAAGCCGCCCATCTAGATTGGGTAAAATTTAACGGTCTGAATTTTTCTGTAAGCGACTTGTTCTAGATGTAGGGCTCAGGAGTCTCTGTTTCTCACGAAATTTGAATGACATGTAGGAGGGATATATAGATGAATATGCATGAAAAAAATTTTGAAAAAAATTAAAAAATGGGGGAAACTGCTCCGTGTAACAACCAACTTGGCTGTTACACAGAATAGCCTCCCTGGCCTCTTCTAAAAAGGTACTTTATATTTTTGTTGGATTTATATATGATTTTATATGAATTTTTTCTTCTTTTGAGTTTTTTTATTTTTTATGTTTTTTAATAGGAATAAGAATGTGAAAATGGTATAGAGATTAAAATAAATGGAAATGAACAATCAAGGATAGTTTAAAGAATTTGTTGCAAAAGATTAATATTTTTTATTTCTTTTTAAATGTAAACATGTGTTTTTATGAAGTTTTTGAATTTTTAAATATAAAAAATGGAAATGAAAAATAAATTAAAGTTATGGATCCAAGATCTGATTAACGGGAAGGTAACATGATTTTTGTGGAATTTAATGTTGTTTTCTAGTTTTTATTTGATTTTTAACGTGCAAAATAAATGTAGGTGCGTAGGGGTATGGATGCAAATATTCAATGTTTTTAGACTAAATTTTAACACATAAATAAAGTCCAAGACCAAATACGCAAAATGTCCATAAAACTGCATGCACGGGTACATGAGCCTTGCTGGAATTGACCTAGTTGCAAATAACATATTTCCAGGGTCTAAAAATTGACTCGAAACATGCGAAATTTTATTGAAAATTTTCCACACAATCACGTGCCTGTAGGTACACACTCAGTTCAGATCGGATGAAAATGCAATTAAAATAAAACTTAGGGAAATAAATGTAATTCGTCAATACGGTACATGCATACACGTGTCCCTCTAGGAACTTATTCGCAAAATAAGTAAATGTAGGGGCTCAGGTGAAATTATACCATTAATGCACTTGGTTCCTTGGATGGTTGGATGGCATTGAAGCTCAGATATGACGGATAAGTTTGAATCATGCTTGAATGGTGCATATCTACTATGGATGATTTAATCAACGACAGACCATTGGGAGAAAATGAATGGTGTGGATCTAAACTGGGTGTGGTGTTCTTCATCGTGCACTTATAAGAGAGGATGGGAAAACATGCTTGAAGGTCTACTTCGACGATCTTGGATAGGGGAAAACTCGTTCAATTTCAGGCCGAATGGACTTCTGAGTAGTAGTCTGGCTTCCAGCATTGCTCCTCCGTCATCTTGATGGTTCAATGGCGATCGTCGATAATGAGAGTATGATCTGGAGGGTTGAAAGTGAAAAACATGAGGTGGAGGTTTGGACTTTAACTCCATTGGTTAGACCCATGTCTATTGACCTGGGTCAACTTAGCCCTCTCTTCCCATTTACTTGAATAACAATTGAGTTCCCTTCTTCTAAGATTTTTCCTACGTGTTTCATTGATCTTTGCCCACTGAATTCTCCACTCGAATAACCTCCTTCGATTATAGCCTCACGCTCGAATAAATATTCACTTCTTTCACCTTGGTTCATGCGAATTAGTCTTTTGAATTTCATTCCCCAAAAACCTTTATAATTAAAACTCATGGACTTTGATTTCAATTTGATCCGTTATTGTTCAATTCATCTCCTAGTTTGAGCACCTGTGAGGATAGCTAGTGACAGTAGTTCTGCCTCCAGCAAGCTGGTGTGTGATACGATCGAAGATTGACGAGATACAACCATCGGCTAAAGCTCTCCAATGTGTCTAGCTTTTTCGACCTTTTCATTGCTGGATTTAGGCCAAAATCCAACCGCATTCCACCAAGATAATCTTAGGTTTGTTTCTTCTTAATTATTCATTTATTTCTCTTGAATTTCGTTTGATTTCTAGGTACATCAGTATTTTTTAGTTCTGCCTCTGATCAGCTTGATCAGAGGTCATTTCGTTTCATAACATTGATTCAATCATGCCATAAAAATTGGAAGTTACTTCGTCATCTTTGTACACAGTTTGACCATTCGAATCTGATCCAGATCTGAGATTTTGATTTCAATAATTCACATTCTCTAAGATCAGCCCATTTGCCTTCATTTTATTTTGATTTTACGTGATCATCGTAGCCCAAGTTTTGACTTCGAGCATCCTATAGTCTGCAGGGGACATAAGGTTCATATGGAGTAAGATCTGGAACCTGGAGAACGAGTTTGAGATGCATTGAAGCTTGATCTCCAGGTCCCAGATCAGCGAGACCTAGACCCGATAATCACTTTCATTCTATGTGGAGAGTTGGCAGGGACTCATTAGCACGATCAACATTCAAATTGAACATCATTGAAGCGATATCAGGTCAGTTGAAGATCAACAACAACTACCTTCTTCTGTGTTCTTCTAGATGCATTGATTATCAAACGATCAAGAACAAGTGCTCCAGCTCGCATCATAGTCATTCGTTCATGCCCAAATCAGAGCGACACGATTAGATCTCCAGTTGTGAATCAGAGCCACCCGTTGCTCACGTGCCTGTCACACATTAGTGGTGATTTTTGCACGTATACCCTTGCATTTTTTGATTTGTAAATATATCCAATCTGCATATGTGTCTTATTAGTATGACATGAATAATTTTCGTTCTGACCTTGTTGTTATGTCAGTTTGCATTTGAGTCATTTGTTTTTAGATTCACGTGCATTGTTTAGGTTATATTGGAAAAAAGTACCTATTGATTATTGTTGTTGTTTGGTCTGAGAGTTTTTAATATTTTCAATTTGGTCCCTATTTGCATGATTCACTTCGGCAAACATGTGAAAAGTTGGTTGAATTGCATTATCAATCCTATTCTTGTGCATGTTAACATTTACTCTAAATTGTTTCTAATAATTGCTTTTAGGTTCAATTTCTATCAATCTTATTTTCTTATTAATTTTTTATTATTAAGTAACAAGCCAATTTATTAAAATTAATAAAAATCAACTTATGTTGATGTGTATTTGTTTTACACCTCTTAATTTTTGTTTTGAAATTTTCATTTATTTATTAATTTTAAATTCAAAAACAAATTTTATTCTCCATTTTATTTTTTAATCCCTAAAAAATTGAAATCCTATTGAAATATTATAATAAATACAATAGTTGAATTTTATTATCTTTTATAACTTGTATATCTATACAAAAATTTGATCAGAAAACCATAGAAATTGAAAAATATAGAAAATATAATAAAAAATCATAAATATTCATAGAAAATAAGATTGATACATAATTGTTCTTATTTTAAAGCTAAAAACTCTTTTATTAAAATTGATTTCCAGTTGATTTTGATTTCATTTTATATTTTAAAAATCCAAAAGAGTAGCATGATTTTAGTTTTATTCACATTTTTCAGCTTTAATTCCTTATAAAATCCTTAAAAAACTAGAAAAATACAATAAAAATTACAAACATAGTAAAAAAATTAGATAAAAAAAAACATTTTAATTTTGCATTTTTATTTATTTTTTAGATTTTAAAATACAAAGAAGCTTGATTTTCTCTTTATGTATATATATAACCTCTAAATTATTTTCAAAAACTAAATATAAAAATTCGTAAAATATAAAAATCAATTAAAAAGTAGAAATAAGTAAATATGCAGAAATTATAAAATATTAAATATCCAAAAAATACAAAGGCATTAAAAAGGAATAAAACTTACAAAAAGAAAAAGCTACTACATTAATTAGCAATAAGAAATTTCCCTGAGATTTTGTAGCCTCCCAAATTTTGATCTTGTTGCTATACTAGTTTTGATAAATAACACATATTCTCTACTATTTGGAATAAGAAATTAGTTTTTGATTCGGCAATTTGTGGGCTGCAACGACACATTTTTCATTTTTTTCTTCATTAAATAAAATGTCATGCATAATGCTTTTAAAAAATCAAATGGCACCGTTGCCGGGGAGGCACGATGAGGGTAGATAGTTTTTTATTTTTTTTCTCCTACTTGTTTCTTTGCTTTAGTTCTTAATGTATTTGATTCCTTTTGTTCCCTTTATTTTCTTCTATATTTTTCATAACCTGTTCGGACACACCTTTTGTGTTCACCTTTATCACGAGGGCCCAACAAGTGAGGGCGAAGATCCTAGGAAAGCCGATGCACCTGAGGAAGGCAGAGGCCAGTCCTTCTACATTGATCGGCAGGAGGGAGCGACCGTGGAGGAGAAGGAGCCACAGAAGAACCTTTTTTCCTTTTAACGCTAGTTTTATTTTATTTCAGTCATATTCATTCTTGTAATTAATTTGTATATATTTTGGCACTTGCCCTATTTTTATAGAGCTAGTAGATACTTTGTGGTTGTGCAGGATACGATTTACCAAGTGCTAGTGGAGGATCCCATCACGGTTTTTTTTATTCGCATTATTCTTTTATTCCTCTTTGTTTTTCTCAATTTTTCTATTTATTTTCCATGACTTGAGTTTTCCGACTTTATTTTAATTTTTTGTGAGATCGAGCCCCTAGATTTAGGTTTTTATTATCTGATTGAGCCCGATAAATATTAGGTCCAAACTCTAATAAAATTCCTCTTCTTATAGATATTCAATTTTCGACTTAGTCAAAATAAACTTGGTTCTTCTGGAAAATAGTAGGTCTTGCTCGAACATTTCTCAATTTACATTTCATATATGGTAGATTTATTTTATATGAACGTATGATTTTGCAAGTATACTAATGGCGTAAGGAACACATTTTATCTCGTACATGCATCATTGATTTTTATGCGCATTGACTTTTCTGACCTCCTCCCTTGGTTTTCTAGACTTAGGAATAAAGTAA
This sequence comes from Ottelia alismoides, assembly GCA_037367405.1. Classification (NCBI taxonomy): domain Eukaryota; kingdom Viridiplantae; phylum Streptophyta; class Magnoliopsida; order Alismatales; family Hydrocharitaceae; genus Ottelia; species Ottelia alismoides. The sequence continues at coordinate 338,651 of JAZKJV010001895.1, read as the reverse complement.
TAGGAAAAAATGTTAGGCGATTATTATTTTAAAAATATCCAAAAAAATTATAACAAATTGAAATTGGGGCTTCTATTTTAACTCAACCCCAAAATAAACATAAAGATTCATGCTCTATTTGGGAGAGTAACCCCCTCATTCATCACATGCACTTACCTCGAGACAGAGCTTGTTAGGACGTAATCCTAAGGATATATCCAAAAATCCCTGTACTTGTTCCTTAAGCACTTGTGTATCACATTTTGGTACACGACCGCAGCTGGTAGCACTTGCCTTCGACCAAATAAAATTATTTTTGGTCTGCTCTGCCTTACTTTTCCCTTTGGGCTTGATATAACCTGGAAGCATGGGTAGATGATTCGACTATTCAGGGAGGTGTGAGCACATACACTGGGCGAAAGGGTGTCACCACTTGTGATATTTAGTTAAGAAACTTTGTGAATTACTAAACTGCAAAATCGAAAAAGAAAAACAACCAACCATTTATGGTTTTCATTTGTGTTGAGTTGGTGAATTTCGGGTTTTGTTTGTGTTTGTTTGCTAGAATAAAGATCCTTCAATACGTTTCATGCCTTTCTTCACTTTTCATTCTTGATTTGACCTCTGTGTTTCCGCATATTCCACTTGCAACGAAGATGTCAGATTGGAGTACTTTTTGTTCGGACTTCATGAACCTATCTCTAACACTCCAGTTCGATCATCTTCACTTCAGGATGACTCTCTTCCTGAATTCTCTTCTTTATCTTTTACTCCATATTTTTCTGTTGGACATGCGATCCCACGATGAGCCATTTTGCAATAAATGTTATGGCAAATATCATACCCTTATCTGAAATGAAGAATAAATCATTTGCATTGTAGGTCCCTTAGTACAATTAGGGTTATGTACCCTAGCCTTCTTAATGATCATACAACTGTTGATTTAATTGTTGAATCATAAAGGTTGGTGCTTGGATGAATATGTTAAGAGTTAGATTGAGGATTCATCAATCACCATCAAATGATTATTAAGAGAAGATCTCCAGTCTGAGTAGGAGATGGCAATCATTTCTCTTTTGGTTGATATTTGACTGACCTCTTGATGCATGTCCTCTTCATAAGAATGGAGATTCGGAGGCATCAGATTAGTTAGTTCAAAGAGTTGACTTAATGAGATCGAGATAACCAAAGACCTATGTCGTATGTTGTCATGATATAAGCTTGCATCCTCTGACTGGAGACAGATGTGTTACTATATGTCTGAGTATGTACATTTGGAAAACCTATAGGTTGATGGCCTAATCAGCGTCAATACACCGGTGCACTAGTGTGCATATATGGGGATATGAGTAATATAATTTCTCAAAGGGACCATACAGTTTCATTTACTAAACCGGAAGACATGAGCTCACTCATGAGATAAGGGGAATCAAATTCTGTGCATGGTCGTCTCACTTTGGAAGCTTGATTGAATTTGTAAGTTTGATATATGCTTTCGAAAAGTACATGATCAATACATAGATATGATATATGCTTTTGGAAAGTATATGATCGATACCAACTCTCAATGATCAAATGAGAAACTTAATGACAAAACCCTCAAGGAGATAGTCTAAATAGATCTAAAACTTTGGGTTTATACTAGGTCTTCCAATATGCAGGATGTACATGTACTAGGAATACCTGAGGGTGATGTGATCATAAACAATTGTATAACCACGATGCTTCCATTGCTAGGGAGTGATGAAACAAGTTTGGATTTTAGTGATTCCTCTCAATAAAGAAGTAATCTGATCTTCGTCCAAATGATGGACAATGATCTGAATGTGATTCAGATGTAATGAAAAGAATAAATTTAAGGTTTTGATTTAATCAAACATCTATGGGTGGTCTGCAAGATCTGGATTTGAGATTTATTCTCAATATCCAAGTCACTATGCATGGAACATACAATCACCTCGTCCTTATCTCCAAGTGTCCATGGAGAAAGTGCATTATCATAAAAAGTGTTCATGGTTAATTTCACTGTTGATATATGTGTACGAGCATTGAGAAAATTGATAATAAAATGAATTTTCATGAATAATATGAATTTGATTCATATTATAAGGAGAGTTATCTAAGATAATTAAATATGATATAATTATCAATGATGTGAATAATGTTAATGTGATTCATATTATTTGGGCATAAGAGAATAAAGATCCATGATGATTAAATGTGATTTAATTATCATTGATATGAATAATATGGATAGCACTATCCATATGATCTATATATATTATAAATGTGATTTGTAGTATATAAGAGAGAGCTACTTGTAAATAACATTTACAAATTAAATGTTGTTGTGAACTGAATTCACATTAGACAATTAATTGAAAATGTAATTTACATTTTATTTTGTATTGTGATTGTGATTCACAAATTTCCAATGATATGATTGTAATGTTCACAAAATAATTATAAATTATTTGTGTGAATAAATTTACAACATCTGTTATTGCAAATTTTGGAGTTTTTCATGGGATAATACAATCTCATTAATAATGAGGAGATAGCCACCTTCCTTAATGGAAGGGTGGACGGCCACCAACTCGTGTTAGGAATGAGTGACCGTCCCCCCGATTTATGGAAGGAGGCTAATCTCCTTCCTATTATCTCCATGGATAATTGATTTCATTTGAAATATTTATATTGATTATTCAATATATATTAAATTTAGTTTACTGAATTGTTGTTGTGTTTTTAAAATAAAATCATGGCCATTGAAAGAAACACAAATCAATCTTATCCATTGATTTTGTGTTTTTCATAGATTGAAATTCATGGACTCTGAAAATACTATATAAGAAGATACAACCCTTGCTCTTTAAAATTGCAACAACTAATGCTCTCTCCATCTCTCTCTCTCTCTACACACCAAGTCTCTGTTTCTCTCTCTCATTGTGGCCGTCCACCATGGAGCCCTAGAGAGACTTGCCCTCGCCGCCGCATCGCCATTATGCTGCTGGATCGTTTGCTCGTGGATCTGTCTCCTTTTTTGCACCTCTCTCATGAAGAAGATGTCAGATCTCATGAGATGAGATCAAGAGATTCGCTGCTTGGATCATCAACATGGATTGCGAGGAGCATGCGTTTCATAAACGTGCTCGCAAGCGTCGCCTCCATCGGATTGGACTTGAGATAGGAGGTCTCTTCCTTTAGAGACTCGATCGCAAGAACGCTTCGAGGAGTAACCTTAATACCTAATGGTGGTTTAGATGAAACAATCCAAGAAGTGTTCTTGGGTCACGTGGTTTCATTATTTTAAAATTTGTAAATTCTGCTGCCCCAAGAAACTAGTGCGACTAGTCGCTCTCGATCGCATACGATGTGATATTGGAGCTTTCATGATGCTCTTAAGGATTTTTCAATATCCTTAAAGTAGTATCAGAGGCAAAGGTTGGTGGTTTCGGATATGATCAATAAAGCTAAGATGACATGGGCATTTTCGGTTGTGTGATGTTTTATCACATTGTGTTCACGCAACCCTGTATCATGTGATTTGTTAGCCCTATTTATAAGTGTTTAAACACAAAATTATCACTTGGGTTATTTTATTTTTTTCATTAAATAAGAAAACTGTGGGACTTGAGTTTGCTAATTTGGAATATATTTTCTCAAGTTATGATCCTTTTAGTGAACATGTATCCACTCTTTCGGGGATAGCGAATCTTGATGTAATTAAAGAGTTAATTACGGTTTAAAATGCCTAGAAAGGCGAATATCAGTTGTTATGAATCAAATTAACAAACTTTGGAAACTTATTTTGTGTAATTTAAATTTAAATTGATTGAGATATTCTAATTTCAATAAGTACTTTCCCAAATAAGAACCTTATGATTGTCATTTTATCAATTAGTGAAAATTAATGATTAATTATCTAAAACAATTATTGATGAATATTTTTGAAATATTTATGATGATTGGGGATTTGTTTAGCAAGTCTCCTTAAAATATTAATCAAAATGGTTTTAATAAAATTATATGGTATAATTTTTGTTGAAAGACCGTTATCATCTCAATTACAAAATGATCAAATCGTATTATTCTAACCTAAGGCAGATATGGTGTCTAGTCGAGGAGCATTGGGGTAGCAGGTTGCTCCATGAGCGGTCTATCCCACTCCTGTCTGTACTGGCCATGGCTACGGGTAAGGAAAAGATAATGCTTGAAGTGATCATGATGTATTTTTCTAATTATTAAAATTCGAATCATACATATTTTGAGATTATACCATGCTTCAAGTAACAATTAAAAATTATTTCTTGGTTATTTGATTGGATTGATAGTTGACTTAATATGACTAAATTAATTAGATCCAGTTAAAATTAAACTCTCTATTATGAATAGAGTAGTATTTCCGTTGGAAGTATTAAGTATGTGAGTTTGATTCATAGTAATTAATTAGAATTTGAATGGGATATGGATAATTACATAAGTGACATCCATGGTCTTCAATCAAGGTGAAGGGTTCCGTCGCTAGGGATTGTATGTAGGAAACGCATGTCTTAAGTGACATCTCGTACATACTAGCGCATATGAATCATGCTCTTTGCTTCTCGAAAGAGAAAGGCCATATGCGTAGTGACATCAATATTGAGTCCTCATATTATTGAGGTGATATTGGACTGCACATGGCGAGTTCTAATCATGTTGATGGTTTCAATTAACGACGGATCAACATCACCTTGGGGATACAGGGCTCGGGTGTTAAAGATCAAATTGGGAATATAAGTTGGACTTGCATGGAGGAATGAGTTCCGTCTTCTTTTTTTCCGAGTTGCATGATCTCAAATTATTTGGATAACAAAGATAGCAAAGTGGATCCCAGATCTTGCTTTATATATAATGGTAAGTATATCTCTTACACTGAAAGTGAATAAGGGAAAGAACTTTCAGTGTTGACAAGGCAAGGCAACTTTGATATATAAATTCCTAAATCAAAGTAATATACATATTTATTTATTTATGCAATTTTCCTACTTCCAATAATCCTCGTTAAACCCACTCAATACTATACTTAATAACCAATAAATTCTCAAGAATTGGATTCATTATCAAGATAGTGTATTTGCAATTGAACACATGGTATATGTGGTTGCAATGTACAAGTTTCCTCATAATAATGAGGAATGACAATTAAATAGATAATAGGACTACAACACTAGGGTTTATATGTCTCTAAAGTCTTGATCTCTCATCGAGTGTGCTTTGGAAGTATCATGTCGATGATGATCGTAATTGTGAAATAATCCTTATAAAATCCAAGATGGTCTTTTGGCGTATTCTTGTGGTCTCAACATTTAATCATGAATAACATGGTTCACTGCATTATGTAGAAGGGTGGCTCAATAAGAGTTGATGTACTCAAAATGTTCGAGTACCTTCCTGAACCAAAATCATAAAAAGTTAAGATGAATGTAGATACAATGAGTGTCATCATTCTACTATCTATACTCTTGTCATTCATGAAGCTTCATAATATGCATATTTTATGATTTCGATGAAACATTTATAAATGTTTAAGTACTCTTATATTGAAGTCCCTTTTACAATGTAAGAGATCCTTTATCTTAAGCAATGGTTGCTTAGATGAAGGAAGCATAGTGGAAGCATGGGTTTGACCCATGTAAGAATGAAAGTTAAAGAGTTGATTGTACTTCTATGACATCAAAAGAGTTGGATGAATGACAATACTGCAATAATCTGATGCATTGATAGTACGACTATCTGAACTATCCAAGATCCTTAGAGAAGGAATCGGATAGTGCATAGAAATAATCTACATATAATATTGAAATTGACTTGCTTATTGTATAAGATCGAAGTGTAAAAATTGTATATCATTCTTCTAATTACACTTCCAATTAGTTGCATATGTTTTTAGATGATTGGAAAATTTGATCTAAAGGTTTAATAGTCATCAACATGGATATTCTTGCAATTGTTGAAACAATCTCTATTGGAAAGATAGATTTCTAATTTCAGTGGGAGAGCCCTTAATATTAGAGAGTGTCTCTAGGACATAGATATTAGAATACACTCATTGTTTATCTAAATATTGGAAATGAGCATAAATTATGGAATAGACCTATCATAATGAGTTATGATGGATATATTTCAAGTAGTAATCTAACATCTAGAGGACTTTACTAAAAATTAGAAAAATTAATGAATGGTTCATTAATATTTCTAATACTAAAAATTAAACCTTTAAAGATAAATAGGAGAATGAAGATCATTTGAGAATGATCTGGCATCAAGCCTTGGACATATGTCTATTGATGAGATCAATTTACTTGTCAGATACTGAACTTTAGATTGTCTTAAGATCCAAAATCATACATACTCGTGAATATTGTATTCAAAAGTAAAAAATCCAATACACCCTTCTTTGGAAACGATGTAAGATGCCAAGTTATTCAAGATCTCATACATACTGATGTATGCGGATCATTTGTATCATAATAAACAATGATGATATGTGATATCATTTGATGATTATTTGTGATATGAAATTTCTTCCCTTCATCTTAGAAACCTTTGAAATGTTCAAGGATTTCACAATTTTGGTTTAGAACTAAAGTTTGATGGAAGATGAAATGAATTTGAATTAACCTAGGTAGCTTGTACCTATTTGATGAATTCAAAGAATACCTTATGGATATATGAATATCATTCCTATGTCACTCCTCCAATCACACCAAAACTCAATAAAGTTTTATGGAGGTACAATTGGGTAATGTATGACATGATTTGATCAATAATGAATATTAGCATAATTGCCTCTTAGTTTCCATTTAAATATGTAGAGAATGCAATATATATTATTAATAAAGTTCCGTGCAAGTTAGATGGAATCTAGCACCAGAGAGTATTATTTCATTTGGAAGATAGAAAATGGTATTAGATGCCTACTTTATGTCCTTGAGATTGTTAAAAGATTTCATCTCCAAGGATATGATTCTTAGAGGATGGCTTTTTTGAGAATCAAGATGAAATTGAAATGAAGGAACTCATTTAGTCTTGAGAAGATAATGAGGCTCCTAAAAATCGGAAACTAAAAGGACAATTAAAGATGAAACACTCATGTATCTTCAAATGAGTTTTAGGATGGATTTTATGTGTCAGTTAATTATGACAATTATCTGACTTAATATGATGAAGCTCATAAGGATCATGACATGGAAATATGGATGATAGCAATAAAATCTAAAGTGGACTACATATACAAGTGTTGTATATCGACCCTCAAGGATCAACCTATAAGGGTTAAACATGTTTGGTGTAAATGGATCTTCAAAAGAAAGATGGAACTTGATGAGAAGGTATAAAACTTCAAAGCCTGGCTCGTAGCCATGACCAACACACCGAAGAGAATACATCTCTTGCGATGAGACTTGCTCTCCAGTGACCATGCTTAAACTAATCAGAATATTGCTAGCTATAGCTACACAACTTGACTATGACATCTTCAAGATGTGAGTCAAGATTGCATTCCTATATGACTTCCTCTCCGAGGATATTAATATGAAGTATCCCCAATGCTTCACAGTTGAGCGAAGTATGTTGTACAAGCAGAATAACCACATCTATGGACTCGAATAAGTTTCTTGTAGTTGGAACATCAGATTTAATGAAATTATAAACATTATGATTTCATACAAAATCTAGATGAACCATGTGAAGCTTAGTGGGAGTGTCATAGTGTTCATCATGCTAAATGTAGATGATATCCTAATCATTTAAAATGATATAAGGATAATAATAATAAGTGATTTATGATCTGGCTATTCCACACCTTGAAATATAATCTCAAGGACACCTTTTATATCTTAGTTCTGAAGTTGCTCAGAAGCAAAGAAAAGAGGGTATTTGGACCATCACATTAGTGGTACATGTTGGACATGTTCCATTTTCTAGAAACATCCAAGAAAGGCTTATTTCCCTTAAGATATGGTGCTGACCTATCTAAAGGGATAGCACCTCAAAGAGTTGAGAATGTAAATACCAAAGCAACATGCCCTAGTCATTAGCTATGGGAAGCTCTGTGTATGCTAGATATGTGTAAACGTCATATGTCTGCCATGTAGTGGGAGTAGTAAACTGTTACTAATCCTATTATGGATATAAAAAATTTAGTTGCAGTAATAATAATATCTTCAAAGATGACAAGACTTTTTGAGATAGCGATCTCAAAGTCTTATCTTCAAGAATTAAAGACTTTATAGATATTGATCTAAAAGGTCTTAACTACAGATACCTTAGGAGATAGATATCTCCAAGAATAAGGGTATTCTGATAAGGATAATGGAATTACATATTGCTTATAATGATTACGGAGTTGTATTATCGAAGACAGTATAACAACTTTAACAAGATTGAGTATTGGTTGCATAAGATGCAACATTCGCATTAGATGCGAGCACTATTACTAGGAGATATGCATGTACCGTAAAAGGACTTGGCATAGTCTCTCGGGAATAGAGTCACCAATCAGCTTACTGATGAAGCTCCATTTCATCACCTTTGTTCTATCATTTTGGCCATAAAAACCCTTACTAATGCATGCAAATATCGCTATTTTGGACATATTTACAATAATTATTTGTTCTGTTTATTGTGTATAAAATACAGTTTTTAATGCCAAAATTATAGAATAAAGAAAAGGAAAGAAAAATAATAAACTACCAAAGGTATTTTAAGACCCTGAACCCCGAGACCAAGTCAAGAATTGAATTGGTCAACAAGAAATAATGTAGGGGGAGATAAGGGTCAAATATACAATAAAAATCCCATTTTTTATTCATTCATCATGATTTCTTTTTTTGGGACCCATATTATTCTTTATTATTTATTAATTTAATAAAAGAACTTTGTACATAAAAATTGTAGATAATAATGTATAGAAAAATACAAAATTGAGTTTGCACAAAAAAATATACAGTGTACAATTTATACACAAAATAAAAGCCGAAACCCAAACTTTACAGAGCCATATCTCTTGAACGAAACTCAGATGGCACAAAAACACCTTTACTTGAATATACATTTTAATAAGCTATTTAATTAAGGTGGTTTCGTATATTTTGTAGTTCATATGTTAAAGTTAGTTTTTTGGACCCTATTGTATAATATACCAGAATAAAATATTAATTTTATTAATCTTTATTATTTTTACAAATTTAAATTTTTATAATTTTGTATATACTATTTATAGTATATATACATATTTAGAATAGAATAAAATCATAAAGTAAACACAAAATGAAATAAGTATACAAATACATAGACCAAATACCTTTACTTATATCTATATAATTTATATCCCTATTTATTTAAGTATACAAATAACATCATAAAAATATAATAAAAATATATTTGTGTAAGTAAAACTAAGTAACAAATATATAAAATAATAGAAGAAAATAATAAAATAAAAAAGTACAATATAAAAAATAAAATATACAAAACATAGATGAATATACATATAAATATACCCTTAAAATTAACTTGTAATATATAACACCAAAAAATAAATAACAATCATATTAAAATACAACATAAAATAATAACGAATGTTTATTTTATACCCAAAAAATAATAAAATAATTTACTATTTTTAATTAATTAATTTCTAATAAAATGGCATGTTTTGTCATGTACTGGGTTGACATGGCCCAATCACCTTCCACGGAACATTGACCCTCGGTCAACTCCCCATTCTTTCGTCTGACTTCAATCAGAGTCTCGAGCGGTCTACTTTCTCTAATTCTCTTCGTCGCTCCATTGTTCCATCACCCTCGAGCCATTCACCAATTTTGAATGCATCAATCTCGCCCATGCTCTAGATCGATTATACATTTTTTTTATTCTCCCAAAATTTCCCATCAAAAGGGTGCTTCCCATGTCTATAAATAACCACCTCTGACCTCCTCTGCGATTTTGGTCATCGTTTGAGCACTTGACCCCTTGCCTCCGGTCAAGCGAGTCACCAGGTGACAGCTGGCGACCCATGGAGGGTCTAAGAGTGGCTGAAGGAGGAGGAGGTACACCCCACAGTGGTGCTCCTGCCACCTCTGCTCCATAGCATCAAAACCAAGGTATGAGATACGCATCTACATTCTTTAGGTTGGAATTAATCCTACGTTCTATTTCCTTCATTTAGTTTTGGATTTTAGTTATTTATATAGATTATATTAGGATGGCTACCCTCGCTAGAGCTATGGAGCTCCGGTCGTGCTTCACCATACCCTACACCTATTTTCGGACCATGCTACCACCCTCACATCTTCCCCTGTCGCTTCCCATCGCCCCATGCTGGTTCATTCAACCCGATCCTTAGTTGATCAGGATTTTGGTAACCCAACTCCATCATCTCGTCGAGATACCCCCATCTGAGCCAACAACACCTCCACTCCACGCTATAAATTCCCCCAAGCTCCCTTTTTGCTTGTGTGCTACTTTAGTGCAGGATTTGAAGTGAAGGGACCCCTTGTGGGGGTAGATTTTGAGTAGTTGGAGATACTTGGATCCCCCATCTTCCGTAACCTTGTTGGGATTCATCGGAGCTCCAAGTCATCTTCTGAAGCATCCATCAGACGTATAAGAGCTTGGGCAATGTTTTGTGCCTCTTACGAGCATCCCAGGTGGTTAGAGGTGAGAGATACACCGGATTGAAGCTTGGTTGAACGGGGGTTCTTACCAGTTCATCAGAGCTCCTTTAGAGCCATTAGATCAAGAGCCCAGCTCCAGAATCTACATGAGACGTCAGATTAAGTAGAGTCTCGACCATCATATCACCACCCATGATCTAATCCCAGACATCCATTGCCATAGGGGTATCACGCATCCTGCGCTTGTCGCGTGTTTAAGTGATGGGATCGCCACTGTCCGTCTCCGCGCGTCTGTTGTGGTAATTGAAAATCTCATCCACATTTTTGTATTTTATTATTAATCTCGTAAATAAATTATGTAGTGGAAATAAATTTAGCAATTTTGTATCTTATCCCCTGCACTTATTTAATATTGCATGTAGGTCCATTCCACGTCACCTCACGTGCCATCTCACATGATTTGGCGAAATTGCTTATATGCCTTTGTGACTTGTTGTATTCGTATTTAATCCAATATAACATAATATATGTTGTAAAATTGTGGGAAAATTCCATGCAAGCCCCTGATGTCTATTTTATTTTAAAAAAAGCCCTTCCTAGTATATGTATTTTTGGTGCTTGCATTCCTCTAATTGAAAAGAGTAGCGTGATCTAAAAATTTTGTGAAAATAGGGATAGATGTCTGCTAATATGTGTTTTCACATCATATTTTTATTTTGGAATTTTTGGCATTTTAACTATTTATTAAAATTCAAATGAGCACATTTTTGCTCATGTTTGAATAAGAAAATACCAAAAAAATAGAAAAATGTTTTGAAAAAAATTCCAAGAAAATATATGCTGTCTGTTTTAGTATTTTAATTTCTAGTCTAAAAATGACTAAAAATATAAAAAGAAAAAGATTAAAAATTATAAGCTCTAAAAACCTTTATAAAAATGTGAAAATCACTAAAAATCCCAAAATTATATTTTTCTATTTTTTTAATTTTGTTTATATTATTATCTATCTATTAAATTTGATTTGAAGAATTTTGGACTTATGTTGTTATTTTTAATCTTCATTTTAATTTTAGTCTATTATTAAAGTCCTGATTTGGGACATTTTTATCTTTAAAAATCAATAAAAATTAGCAAAAATTCAGAGAAATAACAGAAACATTAGAAAAATATAAAAAATCCAAAAACAATTTACTTATTGTTTTTTTTCTTTTACTAGTATTTATAATTATATTAATCTATATGGTATATATAGCCTTATATAGTCTATTATGTTTTTTCAAAAAAAAAAAAGAAAAAATCAGAAAATTAAAAATGAAAATGATAACTTTATAAAATAAAAAATAAAAAAAGAATTTATAAAATGAAAATTCAATAAAAATTAATATAAAATAAAAAATCCACAAAGCAATAAATGGACAAGAGAAAAGAATAATTTTTTGAGCTTCAATGCCCCGATCTACCATTTGCTCCTTGAGTTCGACCTCTACACTTGCCTATACCTATACACATTTGTTGCAGAATCATAATATAATATACTCCAAATTTTTGTTATTCATTGCTTGATTTACATTGGGGATTACTTGTTGATCTAATCGATTTTCATGAGCGGTCACCTCGACGATACTAATTGAGTTTGACTAGCCGACCCTCACAAAATCCGTGTCATCACTTGTCTCCTTAACTCTTGTTTTATGTCTATACTTAGGGATATCTCACCTATGTACATGGGAGGTCAGATCGAACCGATGATTTCGTAAATTCTAATCCTTGATCATCCCCATTTGTGTAGAGTCCGCTATACTTAGGATTAATTGATTCTATGTATAGAGGGAACATTCGACTTATTGATTGATTCATTATTCTTTGGTCATTGTAGTATAGGCTCATCTATACTCAACACGAGTTATGTCTTCTCGTTCTCTCTGATCTATGAGGACATAGCTCAAGCTAAGTATAGGAGGGTCGTATATACGTTGTATATACTTTAGCCATAACTTGTACTTTTGTATTTTTAATAATACGGCTAAGTAATAACAAATTAAAACACGTTCAATTCTTTGTATACACTGAATAATAAATCAGGTCAAAAATGTTTTGCAAAATGTTTGGAAAATGGTTGGAAAATCTTTTTGGAAAATCCTTTGAAAAATTCTTGCAAAATGTTTTGTAAAATGTTTTAAATCTTTACAAAAATGTTTTGATTGCAAAAATGTATTCTTTCTATTTGAATAAAATAATTTAAAAATATATTTGTAAATGGTTTTGAAAGTGGTTGCAAAAATAGTTTGAAAAGTCTATACATACTGTTTGAAAAATCTTTGCAAAATGGTTTTAAATTTTTGTACATGTTTGCAAAAACTATTTGCCCAATTATTATTAAAAAAAATCAAAATATTTGTGAAAATCTTTTCAAAATATTTTGAGAACCCTATATATAATTCGATAAATAAATATTTATAAACCCTTAAAAAAATTTTCAACTAACTTGTGTATATTCATAACCTTTATTATTGTAAATAAAAGGCAGTCCATTATAAATATATGCATAAGTATTTGCCAAACTTTTTTGTTTTCATAGAAATCCCTGAAATGAAAAACTGATAAAAAATTGCAAAATGTATTCAAAATTGCATAAAATTTGCAAAACTTTTCAAAAATCCATAAAAAATCAAAATCAGAAAATTACATCACAAAAAATATTTTCCTTGCAAATACATAGAATTTGCATTTTTTTATTGATGTTGATAATTGAACAAGTTTGTGCAAAATCCGAAGAGTCAAGCATGGTTGGATCTTAGTCCACATAATCCCAGAAACCTTTAAGGAACTGGAATTGAGATATTTTAGGTCTGCTATACTTGATTCTTTGAGACCACAAGACTTGGTTCAGTGTCATCTCGACTCTTTAAGTAGGATATATCGGAACACATGCATGTCTCATGTCGACAGTGACCTAGCTTGCACACATGCACCTTACACTTTGCTCACCTCAGTTGAAGTGGTAGAGGGCTGGATTTGTCATCCTGAGACACAAGTCATTGGAAACATCAGAAGTCCCACATTTACGATGATTGTACCCCAACCCGATCCGGTAGCCATGAGTTCTGTAGAAATTGTGGGTTGCAATAATGCTTCAAAAGTGGGATTGTCTATTTCCTCAAGAGGAAAAAGGCCCTATGTAAATGTTGTTGTATATAGTATTCAAAAAATTAAAAAACCAAAAACTCAAAGATAATAGAAGAGCAAAAATTCCAATAAAAATCGATTCCCGAATAAGCAAGCTTGAGCTTCAAAGTCAAATGTATGTAAGCTTGCAGGAAAATGACTTGGCAACACTGGTCAAGCATCCTAGGATAGGTAGCTACACTGGCTACTATCCATTCTCTTCTCCACCTCTTCTTCTTGAGATGATTGTAGTTGAACTTCGAAGGAAATACCCCTCTTCTCAAGGGAAGAGTTACTGGATTGGGGAATCGGGGCAACCATGTTGGAGATGACTTAATTTTACCACTTCAACCGAGAGGAGCTACATATCACACAATGTACAATATAGACTCATAATCATAAGGGTCTGCATATGACATCGACTTGTTTTGACCTGGAATTTGAGGAGTCATGGGAAGATTCTTGTGAGTCTTAGAGGCTATTGTGTTTCAAATCTGTTTCCCAATAATGTCCGACAGAACTCTAAACTTTGATTTTATGAAGACAAGTTTGAAAGTTAAATTCAATCCACTTTATTTTATTTTCTTTCCTGCACTTATAGGCATAAGTGTTTGCTAGGGACTAGCAAAGGCAAGTATGGTGGGGGGGGGTGTTGATGATTCTCCATTCCATCACCTTTATTCTTTTATTTTTGACCTTAATTCCCTAGCTAAAAGCATGTAAATAACATTAATTTGTAAAAAAAACATTCATTATTTATATTGTATTTATTATATAAAGTACAATATTTATAGTCAAAATAAAATAATAAAGGAAGTAGAGAAAAAGAAATAAAATGACAAAAGTATTTTATGACCATAAACCTTGTGACCTTGGAATCATGATGACTGGGCCCACAAAGAATATGATAGGGGGCGATAAGTGTCAAAATACAATAAAAATTCTGATTTATTTTACTAGATAATTAATTTTTCGGACCTATTTTATTCTTTATTATTTATACCTCAAATCATTTGTATATGATAATTATAGATAAATATACATAAAAAAATAAAAAAAATATTTCACACAAAAATATTAAATATTGTACTTTCTACACTCAAAATAAAAAAGACAAAACCCAAACTTTCCATGACCATATCTTCTCCATATGAACTCAAAACTCATAAAAATATAATTTAAGTGTATATTACATTTATTAGCTATTGAATGAAGGTGGGTTTCATTCAATTTTTAGTTAAGATGCAAAGATAGGTTTTAGAACCCTATTGTACATTATACTTGAATAGAATATTCATTTTATTTATTCTTTTTATTTATCACAATTGTATTATAATTTTGTGAATATTATTTATAGTTCATGTACATAATTAGAATAAAATAAGACCATAAAAAGTATAAGAAAATATAATAGTATATTAAACTATACAGATGGATTACCTTTGCATATACCTATATAATAATTGCATATGTTTCATTAAGTGTACAAACAACATCAAAAAAATGCAACAAAATATTTTGAGTGTATTAAAATAAGTTATAAATACATAAATTATGTGTACAAAATAATAAAATACATACTATAAAATAAAAATAAAATGTTAAAATATAGGTATTTATACTTATGATTTCTTTGTAAAAAATAACCTGTAATAAACAACCCATAAAAATAAATAAAAATAGGAAATAAATGCTACATAAAATAATAAACATTTCTTATTTTTATTCCCAAAAATTAATTAATTCATATCCTTATTATTATCAAATTTATAAATAATTTGCGATTATCTTTTTCTTGGTTGGTCCACATGAACCAACCAGGAGCTTCTCCGTGTTGACCCAAGTGAATACCCCCTCTCTCTTAACTAGAAGCACCGAACATGTCAGAACCTAGATTTTCTTCCCCTTTTATCATTGAATCCACTCATGATATGGCATAGCTCCCTGAATGAAAAATGACGATCTGATCTCCATAATTTCCGCCAATGTCTTGGATTTGACAAATCTGCTTCGGGCTAATAAAAAACCCTAGACCAATAAGCCTCCCCATTTTGTCTATAAATAAACTCCTCCGACATCCTCACCCAATTTGATCCCTCTATGAGTCTTATAACCCCAATCCTATGTGCGTGTGTGCTTGCTGGTGATAACATGAGTTCCCCTGAGGTGTTGGCGAGTAGAAAGGAGGAGGATATGTGGTCCACCACCGCCGAAGATCTGTAGCTCCGGTGAGGGTCACTTCTCCTTGGAATCCCCAAGTGTGAGCTGTTCTTTTTCACCTTTTATATTGCTTTTTCATTCCTTAGCATAATTATAATGTAGTTTTTCTTAATCGCATCGTAGTTTAGCATAAATTTCAATATCTTCGGTCACTTGAGCTCATTGCTCCGACCATGTTTCGTCATGGTCCTGACTGTTCCGACCCCACAATCAATATCCTTCTCGTCCCTATGACATTCTGCATCAAATACACCCTCGAACCAACCCGATCCTTCCAGGATTAGCGAATCGAAGCTCCTCCACCACCTTCCACCGGAGATACGTCGTTCACTCCTATATATGTGCGTAGCAACTTCATTTTGGGTCGAGGCGCATCTCCTTGAACTCCTGATTCTCTTTCTGTAGGTAAGACATGCCATAGGCGCTTAGAGAATAATCAATTCTGGAGCTAAAGGAGGATCCTAGTGCCCAGAGATTCATTGTGCTCCAAGCCTCTCCCCATCGAGGCTTAGACTTTCTCACTGGTAGCAGCTATTGCATACAGCTTCTAGATCAGTCAAGAGCCCTCCAACGAAGCCTCATGTGGCCAGGACAAGGAGGAATACCCGATCAAAGCGAGGACAAGGATGTGTTCTTCCCTATCCTTGCTCATATATTTAGAGCAATTAGATTCCAAGCGTGACACAGATCTAATCAGGGACGTTGATGTCAAGAGAAATGGTGCCTCGCCTCAACTGCGAGATACGCTTAAGTATGCCTTCGTGGCGCACTCCTGACCATCCATCCATGCAAACATGGGGTAAACATCTATGAAACCCCCTTTTTTACATTAATATCTAATATTTATATATTGTGTTCTGTAGTTCAAAAAGTTATGGAATAATTATATAACTGCCCTTGAACTTTTGGATATTTGCATTCGAGTCCATGCCAGCTCACCTCACATGGACCTCCATGTGAGGAAGGTGATTTTTGCAAAAAACCCCCTCTATTTTTGTTGTATTGTATTTAGTATAATAAAATGTAAATTTAGTGTAATATTTTGTAAAAAAATTGTAAGCACCTCAATGTTTTCTAAATTATAATAAGTTATATTTAAAATTATAATAAGATATATTAGATATATTTCTAAAAATATTTATACTTATACCTTTTTATATATTTAAAAGAAAATGAAATTAAAAATCATAAAAGTATAAAAAAATAAAAATGTGAAAATCATAAATAAATAAATATATATAATATAAAAAATATTTTATATTATTTTAAAAATCCAAGAATTCATTTATTAATTAATTGAGTAAATATTATACAAAATACACATTATTATTTATTAATTATTTATTTATTAATAATATGTATTATTACCATGTATTGCTCCATGTGTTCGACACTCTACATACTTGGACCTATATACATATTTAGTAGAGTTAAATAAAATAAATTTTAACTCCACTTTAGTTTTGCATTGCTATACATATTCATGGGTTAATTGTTGTCCGAAACGCCTTTAGTGAGCGGTCGCCACAGTGACAATATCTTTGCCCTATGAGGATATATTAGACCCTCGCCTAAACCGCTTCAACTCCCCCTAGTCATGTAGCCGTCAGAGGACTTTGACCTCATTTAACCCAATTTTGGTGATTTATTCTTGCACTAAAATCACTCTATTCCTTCACAACTTTCCCCCCTTAATTTCACTCTCACATGCTCTGATCTTTCCTTAGACGATGGATCTTGGAATAGAGTAACATCCCTAATCAAAGGAGCCCATGTATAAAGTATCAACTCTGACTCCCTTCGAACGTTGATCCTCTTCCACCCAACAAAACCATAATCATAATATCGCTCGAGGTACCTGGTGACAGTAGGAATCGAGCCAATGGTTCAGCAAGTGCTTCTATAATGTATTTGAGCAGATCCACTACCGTGGTCGAGCACCACCGCGATGTTCCTAAGCTCCCTCATCTCCGGGAAGGTTGAGCTCCCTTTCTGCATTTCTAGGTAGTATTTCTTTCATACATCTTATTTCTGTCTTTAGTTTAGATTTTGATTGGCTCTGATAGTGTAGAAACTAATCTTCATAATTCACTGGTGCTTTGCTCCGGTGACTATTCCATAGTGATTATGCCTTATTGCAACTCGGCTTTCGATCCCTTCTCATCCCCTTCCGCTTATCCATTACCCCCCCGACCATCCTCGCCCTTCAACTCCTTCTAGAGCAAAGAATTGAAGTCCTCCACCGCCGCCTTTGTCGGACTTCGTCGCCCGATCTCATTTCACATTTGCCCCTCATGAAACACCATGTTGATCCTTCGTTTTAGTATTTATGAGCTAACTATTCTAGTAAGGGTGCGTGAAAGCCTTCCATGTCGTCAGACATCTTTGACTTATCAGGACCCCATCACTTCGTCTTGGTGCCTTTCTATACCTTAGGCAGATGCGAAAGCCTTGCAGCTCCATTTTGAGACCCTTGGAAAGCCTCCAGGTGGTCAGAGTTGTGAGTTGTGCCTGATCAAAGGAGCTAGAGTACCATGGTCTTCCGTGTTCTTCATGAAGAGTAGGCACCGTTTGATCAAGGGAGTAATCCAGTTTGAAAGCCAGTCATTGGATCGTGCACGCCTTTGACTGTTGATCTCAAACCAAGTTCTAATCTCCATTGTCCAGCAGCGAAGTGTCATCAAGCGTTGAGGGGTCATCACGTGTATTAGTGAATCAATCTCGGTAGTCCACCAACAAGTATGAGGGGTAATTTTACCGTATCCCCCCTCCCACGCTGTTATCTTGTATTGTATTTTCAATGCACGAACTTCTGTCTGTAGTGTAAAATAAAATGGATACTTTGGATTTATCCCGATGTACTTCTCATATTTATGTTTAGGTCCAATCCACATCACCTCATGTGCCCATGCCCTTGAGGGGACTTGGTATTTTGTTCCAAGACCCTCAGACTTTTTTTAATTCTTTTTAATCCATGTTTTTGCATTATTAGTGAATATTTTGCGTGAAATTTGCATATTCCCCCTTGAAGTTTGTATTAATTACAAAAATGACCCTATCAAGTTGCATTTTCTTTTTGTAGATTTTATTTTTGTTAAAAATAACTATTGTGACCTAAAAATTGTTAGAAAATTAGGAAAAATACGTTATATGATATTATATAATGTATATTTTTATTAAGGTATTTTATCGTATATTTCTATTTATTTAAAAAAATAGAGCCATTTTCCTTGTCTAACTTAGAAAAATACAAAAAATATAAAAATACTTTGAAAAAATCCAAAAAATACTAGTTTTTTATTATTATATTATACATCTACAGATGAAAAATCCCTGAAAATAACAAAAGATAAATATTAACAATTAAAAGCTCTAAATTCCTTTTATAAAAATATAACAAATTTATAAAATAAAAAATGTTTTATTTCTAAATTTTGTTAATATATACACTATATATTAAAAATAGCTTTAGAAATTTTTTATGATCACTTGACTTTAGTGAGCGGTCGCCTCAACGACACTTTATCTTCACTTTTCATGAGGATATTTTTAGACACTCGCAAAAGTTGAGTTTCATCAGTTACTCTGCTAGGTCCTTTTGCTACCAGGTCTTCTAACCTGGTTTCTGCTGCTAGGATAGGTTAATATAGTTCACATTTTAATTTCTAATGTAGCTTAGCATTTAATTTCAGTTCTTTAGATTTTATTTCATTAAAACCTAAAATTGATGTTCAATAGAGCTCTAAGCTCTTACCATTTCTACAACATGAAACTCCCATTATTCCAATTTCCATACCATGACATATAAGTCACCATAACATTCTTCATAATCTGGATCCCAAATCACCCTCGATCTTGCTCAGATCTAGGAACTGTGTATCATGCTCCATCGCTCACTAGAGACCCTTCACTGTTCCATTCCCTTGGCTGCAACATCATCATTTTGGGTCAAGGTACATCACCTTCATGCCCTCTTTTTTTGGCATGTTAGAGCTTCAGAGAGGGCACATGTAAGAAGAATCGAGCGAAAAAAGAAGATCTCATTGTTGGAGAAGGAACTATGTTCTAATTATCCTCTAATGAGGCTAGACCCATCTGATCCCACTTGTTAAAGCGGAGAAGATATAATGACAATTTGAGCCCAAAAGGTTGCCAGAAGATGGAGTAATCAACAGAGGAATCAATAGAGGAATCTCTGGGAAGAACACCTTTTTCCTTATTCTTCCTAATATCCCAGGTGTCGTCGGATTAGAAGACCAACCCAGATCTAATATGTGCCGATGATTAAAGTCAGAGAGTTGTGAAACCTCAACCATTATATCATCATATGTGAAACGCCCACAAACATTTGATCAGTGGCACGTGCAACTCATGCACATCTTGGGTATATTTCTCTTGATCCCTCCGAGTTTCGTATTTTCTATTTAGTAATGTAAATATTAAGTAGCGTGTAAAATAAGTACGTTAAATTGCAAGCTAGACTCCGAACATTATTGTAATTACATCGAGGTCTTGTCCAGGTTGCCTCATGTGGTCCACCACATCAGGCGCTTTGGGTTATTTGCATATTTTTTTCCTTTACTTTATGGACCTATTTTGTAATGAATGTTTAGTTTATTTTAATTACAAATAGGTCCTTATTCTGATGCATACTTTTTTTGGGATTTTATCAGTTGTGTCTCTTTGATATATTGCACTAAGAGTTATACCCCTCACTTTTTGGTTATGCGCCCAACCCCTTATTGTTTTATCACTTGTGCCCCTTCATTACTATAGCCGTCAATGAGTTGAACATAACCAGGTTTTTTCACACCATGGTAAGGCAAACACGGGCATAACTATCCAACAACTCCCCTTACTCTGCCTCCGACACTCCAGCCTCCTCCTCCCACTGCTCCTCCTCCTTCCCCTTATCCAGAACCCCCTCCTAGACATGTTGGGGCTCGAACTCGATGCGACAATAGTAGGTGGCAATGGAAGATGCATGGCACATATGTATTATGACTTGGATGCTTGCAGAAGAAGGTTATGCTACAAAGAATATCTAGGGGGGAGAAGGGGGTGTGAGGAGGAGTAGGGGGCGAAGGATGAGGGGGCGGTGGAAGAGCAACGAGTGGAAGAGGAGGAGGTGTGTGGGGGAGGAGTAGGGGGTAATGGAGAAGGAACATGGGGTGTAGGGGAGGAGTAGGGGGCGGAGGAGGATGTAGGCGTTGTGGGGTAGGAGCAGGACAATAGACGAGGAGTGGGTGCGAGGGAGGAGCAGCAGGTGGAGGAGCAGTAGGAGGGTATGAGGGATTAGTAGTGGACGATGTAGGAGGGCATACGGAAGAGCAATGCATGGAGGATGATGGCACGAGAGAGGAGAAGTTTGCTGAGGAGAATATGGGGGTTCGGGGAGGAGTAGGGGGAGAAGGAGGGAATGTGGGGGAGAAGCAACATGCAAAGGAGGAGGAGGGTGGAAAGGGGGAGGAGCAACAGTAAGAGGAGGAAGGCATAGAGGAGCATTAGCATGTGGAAGAGGATGGCGTAGGGTAGAAGCAACATGTGGAGGAGGAGGGCGTGTGGGTGAGGAGCAGCAAGAAGAGGAGGAGGAGGGAGCACGAGTGAGGAGAATCGGGAGGAGTGCGTAGGGGAGGAGAATCATGTGGAGGAGGATGACATGGTGGAGGAGCAGCGTGCGAAGGAGGAAGGGGGAGTGGGGGTGGTGCAGCAAACGGATGAGGAGGAGGGTGCATGGGGAGTAGCAATAGGAGGATGAGGAGGTGGCGCAAGGGAGGAGCAACAGGTAGAGGAGGATGGGGCCTGAGGGAGGAGCATCATGCTGAGGAGTCTAAGGAGGAGTAGTTAGAAGACGAGAATGCAAAGGAGAAGTGGGTGGAGGGCATGTTTTGCGAGCCTGGAAGACACGTGGTAGGAGGCTATTGAGTGGGAGGAGGGGGTGTTAGAGGCGAGGGAAGGAGGGGAAGTAGCGGATTCAGAGGGGGTAGAGTTGGTGGAACGACCTTTGAATCCCTTTTTAATATTCCCCTTATGTCCCTGAAGATAACATATGTTTGCGTTGGGGATGGATGGCAACTAACATGAGGGGCACAAGTGATAAAACAACATGAAGTCAGTGTAAGATTGATATTCCCAAAAAGGAGGGGCATAACTTATATTGCAATATCTCAAAGGGTACAATTGATAAAGCCCTTTTATTTTCGTGTATTTTACTCGCATTTATTGATTATTTTATGCCAAAAATTATGGAAAAATAGGATAAATGTCTGAAACCATAATATCTCATGCATAGTTTTTATTTGCCATTTAGACTTATTTTCCTATTTTTTTTTAAAAAACAAGCATTATTTCAATATTTAGACTTTCAAAATCTATATAAATTAAAATATAACTCCAAAAATTCCAAAAATACTTAATTAATATATTCATAATACTATACTACATATCCAAATATCACTAAAAAATACAAAATATAAAAAATAAAGTAATATAAACACAAAAAATGTTTTACAATTTTGCAAAAATTCTAAGAAAAGATCCAAAAATACTTATTTCTATTTGAGAAATTTCTATATTATTTGCAGTATATAATAGAAAGAGTTCGAGTTAATTTTTAACTTATAAACATTTATCAAACCCCAAACATGTTCACAAATTTATCGTGTTCACTATTTTGACTCATTTTCAACCTTAAAATCCATAAAAACTAAGAAAAAAACTTAAAATGACAAAAATAGAGAAAATTATAAAAAAATATTAAAAAACTTTTTAATTTATTTGTTTTAACTTTCTTTTGTGTTATTTAAAAATATAAAATGCTATATTGCTTATATCATATATATTTCTTGTATATATGATATATTATTTAGAAGAACGGGTGCCTACTTCTTGAAGTAGGTGGGCCACCTACTGAATGTCCATTTTCATCACTTTTTTTTTTATTTTTTTTGAAAATGCTTACATGTATTTATAACTATATCCCTCTAATCTGGCCTTCCAATTTCGTCCGAAGCAGATAATAAACATGAAGTAGTCTCCCTTTCTTCTATTATTTAAATTATTATCTATATTAATATTTATCTTTTTAAAAAAAAGATAAATTAAAAATATGCAAATTTAGAAGCAATATATAAAATTAAAATTTAAAATATATAGATAAAATAATAAAAAATAAAAAATTAAATACTATTAAAAACCCATATAAAAACAAGAAAACATAAAATAATAAAATAATTCTTATTAATTAGAAATAATTAATTGTAATTCTTAAACTCGTTCGCTTCCTAGTGTTCGATACTCTACAAAACTTATGAATATACATATTTATATAGAGTTATAATAACTTTTGACTTACATTCACACTTTGATTATTCATTTAATGTTGGTTGATTATTTATTTATTTATTGAGTAGTTGGTCACCACAATGATTACTTACCTAGCTTGTTAGTCATAACATACTGACTATTGTATAACCAAATGGTACCGTTGTCAGGGAAGCACAATGGTTTAGTGTAGACTAGTGTATGGATTTCTATATCTTCCTTTATTTCGTTTTGTATATATTTTGTTTAACTATTCCAATCGCATATCTTGTTTGATTTTTGTTGGGAGAGAACACAAAGTAAGGATGGATTTTCTAGGAGACCAGAAGGAAACAAGCAAGGCGAAGGCTAGCTCTTTCAGACCAAGCCGACAGGAGAGGGCAACAAGAATAGAACATAGAGTCGAGAAGATAAGTGTAGTTTTGCATAGTTTAGATTTTATTTTCTTTTAGTGAGAGAGTGATTAATAACAATTTGTAATAATTAGACACTCAAAGTAAACATAACACTACAGATCTATTTTACCAAGTGTTTTTTCACTTGGGGATCTGATAATATTTTCTCATGTTTTGATTACTTTCTACCTTTTATTCGTCCTATTTTCCCCCTAATTTTATTTTGTTACTCGTGTTTTGAGTTTTTCTGCTTTATTTTCTTTTTTATATCTTCGTTGATTAAGCTCATTGGTTTAGGTTTTCTTAGTCGGTAACTAGGGTCCACAACCCTAATTGGTTTCTTCTTCAAATAGTATCTGCACTTGGAATCAGTCAAATCAATCAGTTCTTCTCGATTAATAGGAATTCCTATTCTAGGTTGATTTCATCCAATTCATATGTATATAGATCAGTTTTATTTTAAGCATGGATCATATTGCATGTTGAGGGTTGGATCAAGGTATGCATCTCTATTGATTGCATGCGTTCGCAGATTCTTGCTCATCGGCTTTTCGAAATTCCTTCCTTCATTTTCACAGACATAGGAAATAAAAAGGAATTGGAAGATTCTTTAGACGTTTATATGAAAAATACCAAAAAAATTCACAACCTATATAAAATCGGTATTGTTAACTCCACTTAACCCTAAAATTAAACATAATAAATTCAGTGATTTGAGAAGAGCTACTATCCCATTGGGTGCAATTATTCTCAAGACTGGGTGAGGCACTCATACTAAAGGATTACATCTCAGAGCCCAGGATTTGTGCAGTAAGCGCTTGGATTGACTTTCAGATCATCTTATTGCTACAAGCACTTGCCTCATAGCTTAATTCAAGCAGTATGTGTTAAAGTAGGTTTGATTTGCTAATGAATCTCCCTTTCTTCACCTTTATTCTATCATTTTGGCCTTAAAGCTGTAGCTAATGCATGTAAATCGCCATAATGTGTACAAATTAACATTCATCTATTATTTTATTTGTTGAATATAAAATATTGTTTTTAGTGCCAGAAATATAGAATAAAGAACAGAAAATGAATAAAATACCAAAGGTATTTTATGACCCTAAACCGCGAGATCAAGTCAAGACTTATTTTGATCGACAAAGAATAAAGTAGAGGGAGATAAGGATAAAAAACCCATAAAAATCACATTCTTTTATCCACCAATAAGTCCTTCTTGGGACCTATTTTATTCTTTATTATTTAAATATCAAATAAAGAAACTTTGTACATAAAAGTTATAGATAATAATATATAGAAAAATACAAAATTGATTTCATGCAAAAATAATATACAGTGTACTTTTTCTGCTCAAAATAAAATCCAAAAAATCTAAACTTCACATGCCCATACCTCCCAATAAAAACTCAAAATGTATCAAAATCACATTAGTTGTATATAACTTTAATAAGCTATTTAATGTAGGTGGTTTCATTTAATTTGGAGTTAGTATGTGAAAGTTAGGTTTTGGACTCCTCATTGTATTTTATACCTGTATATAATGCAATAAATATTTATTCTTTAAATTTAATTAGTTCTTATATTTTGAACCCCATGTATATGATATACAAATACTAAATAAAATAAGAAATAAAAATAAAAGTAACAAAAATAAATTAAGTTTGAAACACATAATAAATACCTATATGTATTTATATACATATACTCATATTTATTTAACCTATTAATGAAAAGATAAAAATAAAATAAAAATATGATAGTATAGATTTACATATACTTTAAACAAATAAAATATGAAATAATATAAAAACTCAGTAAAAATACATAAAATAAAGATAAACACATAAAATATAATTTATTAAATACATAAATAGTACTATGTAAATAGTAACATCTAATAAATAATTTTATAAAATATAATTAATTTCATAATAAAATAGTGCTAAAAATAATGTAGATTTCTTTTTCTTGACTTTTTTATAAGTAATTAATTTGTTATTTTTTAGTGATTTATTTTTGAATAAAACTCTTGTTTTGTCTTTAGCATCCTAGGTGGACCAACCACATCCGCCTGACAGTTGATCCTAGGTTAACTGTGTAGGCTTGCTGACCTACCTCGTTCCATGTGGTGCACAAAACCTCTTCTCCGATTTCTTCCATTTAGCACATTGCTCAAAATCAAGCCTGACTTTCACTAATTCATTCCTTGATCCATCAACAGGCACATCCGACCTCATTCGAAGTCAAATATACATAGATCTTATCATAAACCCTAATGCAACCTTTGCCCTATAAAATATCGACTCCTCCAATACTTGCCTTCTTTATCCCTCTTTCACCTCTTGACCATAAATCTGAGCTTTGAGTCAGTGTCCCAGTGACAGTAGGCAGTGATCCAACCCCTTTTGTTGTAAAGAATAGCGCCGAATTGAGGTTGGATCCAACTCTCCGCTCTGACGCCCTGAGCTTCCATCGAGGAGTTGTTCCAGTGAGTCTCCTTCATCTTTTTCTTGTCATTTCTGTTTGCTAGCTTAGCAGTATTCTAGTGTAGCATTTAATTTCATATTTCATAGTGTAGTTGTCTTGTCATTCCCATTTTTCCAATCGACAGAGCTCAGCTCCACCGACTAAATTCACCCCACCTCAACTCGCTCCTCTCCGCACAACACTCCCATCTCACTCCTCTTCACAGTACGATCATCCAACTCCCCTCGATCAATGTCGATCTCACTCAGATCGATAGACCTACTCTCCCTTCTCCGCCACTCGTTAGAGAGTGCCATTTCAATGCACCTCACTTTCGTTTCACTCCCAAGAGCTACCCCCAACTATATCTTTTTGCATCTAACAAGTTCCTACAGGAAAAAATAAGGAAAGAACCCCTTTTAGGGTTCATCGAGCTCCAGGAACAACCTCCAGGTCCTGGGACTCTATCGGATCACATCTTCACTACTCGAGCCATTTTGACACTTTTGTTAGACGTGGATGCCCATCTGGATTTTAGAGATCCTACTAGCTTGATGAATCAATGCTAGAGTCAGTCAAAATCGTAGATTGAAGTCAGACACCGTTGTTCATTGTGTTCATGGATCCCATCTTGGTCGTTCAGTCACTTAAGTGGCGTTGATGTGGCATCCATCTGATCGTTCGCCAATAAGTAACTTTGGGTATTTTGCACTTCCACCCATGTACAATTTTGTTTTTATTTATTAGCATTCAAACTTTCATATGCAACGTTAAAACTTTTATATTATTTACACCTTAAACCTCAAGCATTTTGAGAATTGCATGTTAGTCCCCCTCTAAATCAACCGACAAATCTTGGACATATTGGAAAGTAACCCTTGCGGGTTTTGTTTATAGTCGATTGTTTTATTCATGTGGCTATTTTGTATGCTTGGCTCTACACCACATTCTTGGGTTTAGGGAGTAGTAGAAAACTTTTGTCTATTTTCAAAATAGTCATTGCCAACATGTATTTTCCTTTTGTTGTGTTTGCATAATTAAAAATAGCTTCAGATTCCTAAAAAATCCTAGAAAAATAATTAAATACATGTATATATATATCTTTATCACATTTATTTTTCAAGGGTAATTTAAATCTATTTTCTATTTATTAAAAATAATTTGTGAGATATTATTCCTTGTTTCCAAATTAAAAATCCAAAATATAATATCAAAATGCTTTGAAAAAATCCACAAAAGTTGGTTTCTATCTATTTTGTGTTATTTTATCATCTGACAAAAAATCAAACAGAAATATAAAAAACCCTCAAAATCTAAAAGCTTTCAAAATCTTATAAAAAATCTTAAAAAATAATAAAATAACCAAAAACAGTTTTCTTTGTTCTGAATTTTATATTTTGGAGTATATTTTGACTTAGAAATAGTTTTGGGATTTCTATGGTGGTTTGTTATTTTTAAACTCAAGAATACCACTATTTGCTTAAATCTACATTGTTTTGATCTCTAATTCAAATAAAAAATTATTAAAATTTTGCAAAGTTCTCCAAAATCACGAAAATAGTATAAAAATATTAAAATCACAAAAACATTTCATTTCATGGTTTTTGATTATTTATTATATATTCTATCTATATATTATCTTTATACAGATTTATCTACATATATATATATATATATTTCTTTAAAAAAAGAAACTAAAGTCAGAAATTATAAAAATAAAATACAAAAATATAAATTTGAAAATAAAATATAAAAATTTAAAACAACATAAAAAATCCATAAAAAATCTCAAATATAAAGTGATTGACAGACAGATTGTGTTTTTACATTTATCTTACATTACTTTACATCGTTGTTTCATGAGTTCGACCCCTACTTGCTTGTCTCTTTACATCTTTATTAGGGTATAATAAATTTTGATCTACTTGCTTGGCTTGATTTTCTCTTTGTGTGGGTTAACTGTTTATTGACCACGTCATTTTGTGAGTGGTCGCCTTAGCGATAATATATCTTCTCTTTTGTGAGGAGATGTAGATTGTCGTTCATTGACTTTTCCAAATTCCTTCCCATATTTTCACAAACTTTGGAAATAAAAAGTAATAGGAAAATTCGTTAGACGTTTATATGAAAAATATCAAAAAAATGACAACCAAAATAAAATCGGGATTCTTAACTCAAATTGACCCTAAAATTAAACATAACAAATTCATTGATTTGAGAAGAGCAACACTCTCATTGGATGCAAGTATTCTCCATATCAAATGAGGCGCTCGTACTGAAGGATTACATCTCAAAGCCCATGACATGTGCAATAACTGCTTGGATTGACTTTTAGATCCTTATATTGCTACAAGCACTTGCTCAAACATTAATTTAAGTAGTCTGTGTTAAAGTAGGTATGATTCACCTATTCAGACACAAACAACTCCAAAAGACTACACCTATGAGCTTAATTAAATATATGCTTGAAACACCTATCTCTAAAACAAAAAAGATAACAAAAAATATCTCGAATTCTTAAGGTCATCACCGAGAAGGTGAATCGGGAGTTTTCTTTGTGTTGATTATAATCTGGGTCCTTTGTGTTTAACTTTCTTTGAGTTCTAGGAGTCATCGAGTTTTTGTCATCTTAGTGTTTATTTTTTATCATTATTTATGGCGTTATAATGGGTTATTATTCCACTCAGTCGGATCTTAAGGCTTCATTTCACCCACATCACCCTCGTTCCCTTGGTCCGGTTCGGGATGACCCTCTTCTTGAATCACAAATTTGTCTTGTCCAGTATGAGATCGATCCCTGTATGGTCGGTGTACTGTCTGGTATTTTGTTTCATACTTTTTATTCCCTGGCTTCTTCATTCCCAACCATATCCCATTCTATCACTAGGGGTCATGATGTGTTATAGAATAGGACCTGTGGAAGGGATACTGCATATATTGAACCATGACGATCTTAGGCTGAAATGAAAGTGCAATTTTTAGGGGATTTAGGATGAGATCAATGTGATGCACTTCTATAGGAATCACAGAATACAAACTAGTCATTGGAAGTACTCGATGTGACATTACCCATCTTGTTTCCATTGGTTTATCAGTCATCTTATGAGCTGCTCCACTTCTCATGTCATGATCTCCCTGATCCCACTACTTAGATGTACTTCTTAGATCCCTATGAATATCTTGAGTTATTTCAGCATAGTTGATGGCACGAATTTAGTAAGGATCTAAAGGTATCCTCACTAGAAATGGAGATAAATTATCGCTAGGCGACCACTCACTAAAGTAGAGATCGATCATCAGTTAACCCAAAAATAAATAGAGCAATATAAAGCTAAAAAAGTGGATCAAAATTTATTATGCCTACAATGAATGTGTAAAGTGCTAAGACTGTAGGGATCTAACACAAGGAGAATGGGGATAGATAACAAATTTGGCTAAAAATACAATAAATATTTTTGGGCATATTAGGGTTTTTTTTTATTTTTTGGCTTTTTATTTATTTCTGTTTTTGAATTTTTATTATTAAAATTTGTTTAGATATTTTATTTTATAATTTTTAATTTCTTTTCACATTTTTTATTTTTACTTTTTATAATATATAATTATAATATAAGCTTATATAGATATATATAGAGAGGGCGGGGGCGAAGGCATAGCAAGCAGCGCTCCAGAGGGCAGCCCAGGCGATGAACGCGTGGAACGCAAAACTGAGCTTTGGCTGTTGGATGATCAGAAAATGAAGCGCAAATAGAGGCCACATCGATGACGGAAAGGAGATGTTGATGGTGACTGGATGTGGAGTAGAGTCGACGGAGCTTGAGAATGGCGGAGCTCCTTGCAGGTGCTGGCGTTGAAGAACTGGTGCGGGGGTGCTCCTATTGGTGGCTCTGCTGGTCGATGAAGTTGGCATACAGAAGATTATCGGTGGTGAAACGAGTGCAACTGGACTGATGTAGATGACGTGGACGGTGCGTTCTTGATGAAGATGGCGGTGGATGATGGAGTGTCGCATGCGAAGTTTGAAGAAGGCGAAGGATGTGTCGTTGGGGTGTAAGAGGTGTTGACAGTGGTGTTAGTGCAGAGCAAGCGAGATGGAGCGGCGACGATGACGGAGTATGAAGGTGATCATGAAAAGGAATCTGGGCGGAAGAGACGGAGGTACACGTGAACGTAGAAGGGGAAGTACTTCAGAGGGGGTGGCTCAACGGCGGTGGAGTCGTCGGAGCAGACCTCGATGAAGAGTCTACGGCTGGGCTAAAGAGACCCGGATCACGCCTAGAACGAGGGTGGCCAGTGTTGTCACCATCGGGAAACGGATCTTTGCTGGTAGAATGGCGAATGGTTTGAGCGTGCATGGGGGGGAGGGAGGCAGTGCTTTATAGAGTTGGCAAAGGGGCTGGAGATGGAAGGTCAACGGGCAGATTGGGGTTTGTGATTGAGGAGATTTGATCTGGCTGCAGGCCTGAGAGGGAAAGAGGGTGGAGATCCTGAGGGCTTTCGCAGATGGCGGCGCGCGAGATAAGGGGGTTGGTGGTGTCGTAGATGGAAAGGGAAGATCGGGGAAAAGGCGGCGATCGCGAGATTTGTGGTGGGTGGCAACCAACGAGATGAGGGGGGAATGATATATGTGGGGAGGTGATTGGGTTGAATGGTAGTCGGCCTAAAGAGGAAGGTGGCCGGCGATGAGATTGGGAAAGGGGGATAGAAGGGCATAGGAAGAAGATGATTTCTGGGCCATCCGATCGATGAAAATCAGGTAGTCCTAGATGCGCCATGTGGATTTCTTATTATTTTTTATTTTTAATTTGTTTAATATTTTTATTAAATAAATATAAAATAGAGGCGAAAAATGAGTTACACGTGACGGTTCCAGGGGATGTCACCAATAGAAAAATCGAAAATAAAGAATACGAAGAAGAATCGAAAATAAATAGAAAATGACCTTAGATAAAAAAAATGTACATATAACACCTTCATTTTTCAATTTGAATTTTTTTTGTTATTTTTAAATAAGATAAAAATTGGAAAAAACTACGATAAAATCACAAATAATGATTGCACATTAGTTTATTTTTTTGTATTTTTAATAATTAGGAAAATGAAGAAATAAAATAAAATACGAAAAGATAATTTTTGTACAAACAGTTAGTGAAGACTCATACTCAGTTAGCTTTTTTTGATTTCAAGCTCATTTTTGTATTGGATTTTTATGTAATTTAATAAAACTCTAGTCAAAGAAGACAACGAAAAAGAAATCCAATAAAATGAGTTAATTAAGTACATAAAATAATAGGTCAAAATCACTAAAATAGAAAATGTACAAAAGAGGCCCAAAACCCAACTTTCACATATAAGCTCTAATTCACATGAACTTTGTCGTGTTTTAAAAGTATTTTATTGTACGTTATGAAATTGGACAATTTTTAAGGAAGATATCAACGTTTAGTATAGAAAATCCTGGAATTAGGTTTTGAGTTTCTGGTCCACTTATTTAGGTTAGTTTTTTTTTTGTATTTTTTCATTTATTCTTGTTAGTAATATGTACACAATGGAGGTATTTTCAGGCCATTTGGAGTTAACATGAATTAGTTGAAAATCAGAGAAGTTAAGCTATTTTAGAGGTCAATTGGGCTGGGATTTTTGGCTTCTTATTATATGCAATATGTGTGATAAAATGCAATTATTAATTAAACATGCATGAATGCTAACTATGCAATATAAATGAAGAAATGCCAATGAATTTTATGGATTTGGGCTTAAATAATCATTTTTAGAGTGATGAATCTGAGATTCGTCATCCCCTTATACTTAAACCATGGTTGCCCCCGAGCATCTAAAGAAATGCAATGACGTGAAATGAGATTGGGTTCCATACCGACACCATAAGCAGAAGGTGAAAATGAAGGTAGATTTGATCATTAGGTTAGTAGTTTGGCAAAATTTCTGTAAGACTTAGATTTTTAAAATCAACAGCCTCAAAGTTCTACACATCATTGTCACCGTTTCGGCTCAGAAGTCATATTAGATCAATCCTCCTCCCAAAGCATACACCATGAACATTGTGTGAAAGATTTTAGCTCTTCCCAACCATAATGCCAGACTACCATGCAAACCTCCTCTTTAGAAACTCATCCTCGGGGAGTCAGCTATTTCCTTCTAAGATCTGTCATGCTGTGTTCGCAATCGAGTAGAAGGAGAAATTAGAAGAAGTAGAAAAGAACAGGAGGGTGACCAGTGTAGTCACCTCTCCATGTGAAGCCAGTCAATATAGCCAAGTCTCCACTAAGATCTATAGGTTTTCTTGAAGCTTGGATGCTTTTGGCCAAATATTTATTTGGTAGTGGCTTCTTTGTGTTTGGATTATTAGTAGTTCTGCGTGGATCTTATTGTGCCCCTATTGATATGGAATCTTTCTTCTCCGTACATGTTTTGGTGTCTTTGAAAAAATTGTGCCCAGCCATACATCCCTTTTTCAAAGCTTTCTTTCAACCCTTACTCCGATTCTTAGATGTCTACACTTCTAAAAAAGAAACCCACTTAGTCTTCCAAGACTCCGTCTGAGTTGAGCTAAGTGCATAGTGTGAGAGTACAAATTAATTCCCTATTCCAAGGTCGAACCCTAAATGAAGAGACCAGGTTAGACACTACGAGTCAAACTCTGCACATTGTCATGTGGAACTCAAGGAATTAAGACACTGACCTGAAGCTTCTAAAATATTTTTTCTCGATGAAGTACCTCTAAAAATTAGGTGGATTAAGATTAAGTCCATACCACTTGATTAAGAACCCAAGGGCTTTTCACAAATGCAAATGAATGTAATATTGGATGAAGTGCGTGTGCATGAAATGCAGACACAATTTTTATGCCTTCTTTTATAGATATAAATGCAAAAATGATTAAGAAGCCATTTTTTTAAAAAAATTATTTGACACAGTCAGTGTTAGTTGCATTTTTTTGAAGATTTTACAAGTTAGTTACCTATCCCATAAATACATATAGACTAACGTGAAAGTACGAGCTATGGGTAAAATATATACATAGTATATATACACACACCTCCCTATACTTAGCGAGTGTTATGTCCTCATAGCACAAGAAGCGTTGAGAAGATATACCTCGGGCTAAGCATAAGAGAGTGAAAATGAATTATAAGCAATCGAAGTTGGCACGCCCCCCCCCTTACTTAGACTGTAGACAGTCTAAGTATAGAAGAAGAGCGAAAATGAGGCGGATAAGGGGAAAAGTGACGAGAAGAATATATATAATGGGCATCGGGTCCCCCTATACTTAGGCTCTGGTCAACCTAAGTATAGGAAGAAGGTTGGAAATAGGGCAATAGTGAGAAGGAGTGGACGAGGAGATTGGTATATACCGATGTCATCAGTACCCTATAGTTAGGCTTTGGCCTAAGAAGAGGAAGAAGATGTACAAGGAGACCGATGGGGTCGAGAGGGAGGTTGCGAAGAATAAAGATTATCTATATAGCTTGTGTCTTGCTGCTTTTCTTCACGTAGGGTGATCTGATGAGTCTTCAATATGCTTGCTCTGCATGAAGTAGTTGACCTCGACTTGGGTTGTATGTTCTTTAGATGATTCTACATATAGCTTCAACAATTGCCCATTCACTAAAAAAAGTTGTGCACCATCTTTGAGTTTGGTAATTTTAACACTTCCATTGGTGTGCACATCGATGGCAATGTAGGGACACATCCATTTCGATTTGAGTTTCCATGAAAAATCTACAACCGACCATTGAACAACCATACTTTCTACACGTGGACAAAGATCTTATGGCTGATGTGTCTATCATGCCATCTCTTGACCTTGTCCTTATATATAACACTATTGTCATATGCCCGGTTTCGTATTTCAATTAGCTCATTCAGATTTAAGTCACGACATAACTTCCCATGGTGAAAACTCCAAATATGCTTCTTTATCGCCCATTCTCATTTGTCAATTAGCTCTGGGGGTAAATCGAATGGCTTGCCATATATCATCCTAAAATGTGAAGTATCGAGTGGAGTCTTGTAGGCTGTCCTATAGGCCCACAGAACATGGTCCAAAAGTTGAGACCAGTTCTTCCTATCAAGGTGACCAGCTTCTGATGAATACCCTTCACCTCTCTATTAGAAACCTCTGTCATGTCATTAGATAGTAGGTGGTAAGAATTGGCTATTCTATACTCGAATTTATATTCCTTAGCCAATGATCTCATTTCTCTATTCACAAATTGGCTACCCCGACTCGAAATCTAAATCTTTGGGACCCCAAACCTCGTATTGATATTATCCTTGATAAACTTATAGACGATTTTGCTATCTACGGTTCGATGGGAATAGCCTCTACCCATCTTGACTAATAATCAACCATAAACAAGATGTACTCAAATCCATCGCTACATGGAAACGGACCCATAAAATCAATTCTCCATCCATCGAAAACATCACAGAAGATTACTGGTTGCGTGGGCATTTCATATCTATATCGAACAGTCCCTCCCATTCTTTGAAAACTCGGGTACAATCATACAAAATCATTGGCATCTCTAAATAAGGTCGGCCAGTGAAATCCACATTGGAGTACCTTGTGCGTGGTTCTCTTTCTCGAATGTCCTCCAGCCTCAAGTGAATGATAGCGTGTGAGGGCACTCTGGTATTCCTCCTAAGGAATACATCTTCGCTAAATGCAATCCGGTCCTTCAAAGAAAAGAAACGTATCGTCCCAATGGTATTTTCTCAAATCTGACTTCAGTTGGTCAATTCTGCTCTTGGTTCAACCTAGGGGTACTTTCTAGGAGACAAGATAGTTCACTATGTTGGAGTACCATGGGAGTGAGTCAGTAGCACAAACTGACTCATCTGGAAAAGTATCTTTAATTGGTCCAATATTAGAATTATCATTTCGCTCAATTCAGGAAAGGTGATCATCCACGACATTATTTATTCCATGTTTATCCTTGTTTTCCAAATTATGCTCCTCGATTAATAAGATCCATCTCAGAAGATGCGCCTTTGCATCCTTCTTTTCCATTAGATATCTGATCACTGTGTCATCAGTAAAGATTGTCACCTTGGAGCCAGATATATATGATTGAATTTTTCTAGGGACCAAACTACTGCGAGCATTTACTTTTCAGTCACCGTATAATTTCTCTGTGCAGGATCCAAAACTTTGCTCATGTAGTGAATCTTATACGGTATCCCATCTCATCTTTGTCCAAGCACAACCCCAACTACAAAATCCGATGCATCAATCATGATATCCAAGGTAAGAGACCAGTCGAGAGCTTGTAACATCGATGATTAATAGATTTTCTATCTCAGGAGATCGAAGGCCTCTAGAAACTTGTGATTTACAATGAACTCGGTGTCTTTTCCTAAGAGCTCAGTTAGTGGGCTTGCAATCTTTGAAAAATCAGGAATAAGTCTTCGATGAAATACAACATGCCCTAAGAATGACCGCACTGACTTTACATTAATCGATGGCTCAAGCTTCTAAATCACATCCACCATGGCAGGGTAAACCTCCATTCACTTTTTGGAGATGACGTGCCCCAACACGATACCCTATGTCACCATAAAGTGACTTTTCTCTCAATAGTGTACCAAAATGACGTCCCTACATCTCTTGAGGACTCGATCCAAGTGCGCTAAACATATATGAAATGAATCACTATGGACTGAGAAGTCATCCATAAGGACTTCCAAGAAGTCGCCCACCATTCAGCAAATACGACAATCATCACCGTAGAAATGTGTCTAAGGCATTACAGAGCACGAATGGCATGCGATTAAACGCGTAAGTGTCGAATGGACATTTAAATGTGGCTTTACATGATCCTCAGGAGAGATGGATACTTTATTGTAGCTCGAGTACCCATCAAGAAAAAATATGAATGCTTTCCCTGCAAGTCTTCCCAAGATTTGATAAGTAAATGGTAGCGAAAAGTGATTTTTCTTGGGTGCAGCATTCATGCACATGTAATCGACACAAACATGCCACAACATGGATACTCGTGCTACGAACTCTACCCCCTCCTCGTTGGTGACCATCTGGATTCCCAACTTTTCGGGACAACATGATGTGGGGCCACCCACTTGGAGTCTGAAATAGGGCATACAAACCTTACTTTGCACCATTTCTCCGTCTCTTTCTTAGCAACTTCCCGGGGATTAGGGTTTAATCTTCTCTGGAATTCACAAGAAGGTCTTGTGTTATCCTCAACGTATATATGGTGCAAGAAGAGAGCGGGTTAATTCCCATGAGATCGGACACAATCCAACTAATGGTCTTGTGATTCCGCTCAAAAACTTCAAGCAATCTAGATTCATGCTCTCCAGTTAATGACGAGCTAATAATTACAAGAAATCTCTCTTTGGGACCTGCAAGAAATGCATATTTGAGTATAGGAGGAAGTAGTTTCAGCTCAGGCAAATCTGAATCATCAATTAGGTCCCGCTGAATGGCGTTTGAGTTCAGCTCTATGTTTGATGCTGGTGGATCAATCTGTGATGTGCTGGCTACCAATTCCGATGCAAGGTGAGTCGGATAGAAAAAGTAGTGCACTAATTCATCAAAAACCACGTCCGACTTGTCATCTATGTCCCTTGATTGTTCTGAAGAAGATGTAACAGACAAATCCAAGGGGATCTCTGTATACTAGAGGGTGTAGGTATTTGTGTGTCATAGTAAATCAGGCAACACCTGGCAAACTGCATTGTGCACTATTTCTTCTTCTGATGAGAGGATCTCTCTCTGAATTTATGTAAGTTGATACCAAGATCCATTAGTGCTAATGAACATGCATTCTGTCTCCGAAGATTTTGAGTAATTGGTGGTAGATTCAGAGTCGGGTCTTCGCCATTTTGTGTGCTTCATCTCCAAGAACACCTCTCCGCCTGAAGAGTGGAATTTCATCATTCATGTAACGCGATCGAATACTGCTCCAACGGTCCGCAAAAATGGTCTTCCAAGAATTATTTGGGATCCTCTCCAATGTGAAGTCCACTTTGACTCTATCCCTTCAACCTAGATAATGCCGTTCTTCACTTCTCCCTTAGGCCTTTTCACCGATTTATCAACAAAATGGAGTAGACATAATGATTTTCTGAGAGTCCCTAACTCCAATTTGTAATATAATGCTGAAGGCAGAAGATTGATTGAAGAATCGTTATCTAGGAGTGTTCGGGCAAATGCAATCCTATCGATGCGACTCTCCACATAGTGAGCACCTAGGTCCCTCTTTTTTCTTGGTAAATGTTAATTTTTGACACATTTGGTAGTTGCCACTGTTAAGATATGAGTATCCAAAAATTGACTCGGTTTCTTCATGTGAGTCCGGGTGGGAGCGCATTTCATTTTCAAGTATTTTTGAAATGCGAGATTTTAGCCACATATTGATTAAATGGCACCTTGACTGTAATGTTTTCTTGACAAAATCGTGCCACTTCTGGGTCATCTTGAATGTTTTTCCTTGGTTGGTGTTTTCCTCCTATAAGAGCATGGGGGAATGTAATGGAAGCAGTTAAGACAGGAAATAAAGAACCTGAATCATAAATAAGAGCATCTTTATTAGAAGTGGGGTTCTTATTACAATCATTTTTATTCTAATCATACACGGAAAAAATGACAAAGGTATATAAGTCGCAACTGGAGGTGTCGGGTCATCTGTAGAATACATGGGTGCTTTTCCCTTCCTATGCGTTGGAATCCTCAGTGATACTGAATTCAGTTTTCCTTCTTCATCTTTAGAATTATCCTCTGGTTGATCTCCTGGGTCGTTTTGCTCCATTTCCCATGCCCGGTCAGGCACGTCTACGGTCCTTCCATTCCTAAGTGACATAGCATTGATATTGTCAAGTGAAAGGATCTCATGTTCAAATATGGGTGATTCTGAGTAGTATACCTAACCACTTGGTTAAGAAGATAGAGATTTGTTCAAGACATTATGGTTTGCTTGAACTTGGGTGGGAATGGATGTAGCGTGGGCTATCTGTTTATCTCTCCAAAAAGGACAAGCGATTAACATCAGTCTGTAGATGTTGCAGTTCATTTCGAAAATAGCGAATCTCCTCGAGCATTTGTTGCTGGATATCTACAGATTCTGTTTGAGAGTATGATGGCTGAGATGGTTTCTTTGAAGAATGGACTTGTGGTACTTGGTATTGCTACCGGTATCACTGGGATGCCTGCTCGTATTGGTTTTGTCGATTGTATGGTTGTTGCTGTTATTTCTAATGTTGGGACAAGGAAGTATTCTGATTGTGTTGTGGGGTGGGTGCAAATACAACATTATAGAAAGTGGTGGGACGTTGGTAAGGTAGATGACCCCCTATATTTATTACACTACTGGTAGGGTGTTGAACATACTATATGATGTTTACATCAAACACCGGAGGTGGTATCTCTTCGACGATCTCAGTTGGTGAGGGTTACTGCTGGAAAGGTTGGGTATAGGATTGGTCCTGAGCCCATTATTATTGTTGTGCTTGGCTGCTCATGGATTGATGCACTCGATAAATGGGAACAACAGATGTAGCCGTAGTTGGTACCCTGATCTTGGATACCTTCTCAGTCAACTCCTGCATTTTCTTTGGAAACTGGGAGATCATGTTCTCGATGTCGTTCATCCTATTCTGAATCTAATCGACAACCACTAACTAACCAGAGATTATGTTCATGTTTGGAATCAAATCCTCAACTATTTCTGCAATAGTCTACTTTCCTCCTTTAGATTAAAGTGCGTTGAGGGAATCGGTATACGGCCTACCGGAAATCTATGAGCGGCTTGTCTCAACCGTTTGCTCCAATACTTTCCAGATAGTTTATGCACCTCGTGATGTATATTTGCTCCACAAGCAGCGCTTTCTAATCCCTTTGTCTTGTAGCTGATGCCAGAATAGAGTGACTGGACCAAGATGTTGTCATCCAGATTTTGGCACATACACTTTTGTACTAAATCTTTAAATCTATCCCATGCATCACAAAGTGGTTCATTAGGCATCTGAGAGAAACTAGTGATGTGTGTCCTCATTTGATTGGTCCTACTTAAAGGGTAGAACTTTTTAAGAACAGGTTCTTGAATCGGTCATATGTGGTTACCGTCACTCCTAAATTCTTCACCCAGAAGTCTGCCTTTCCTTTTAAGATGGATGGAAGTGCAGTGAGAGGAATGTAATACTAGAGAACCTGGGGATGTCTCATATTAGCGCATACTAACTCCAAGTCATGTAGAAATTCGTAGGATTCTTTAGCAGCATTACCAAGGAATTGTGGCAGTTGGTTCAAGAAATGTAGTTTCAATTCATAGTTTATTTCTGGGTCTATTGGTTGCAAATAATTTCTCACTTTGTATTGTCCGGGGTTGTATATTGCTTCCATTGGCGGTTCTCACTCAGCATTTAACTGCTCTATTTGTTCGCTCAGTAAAAGTTGTTTCTACTAAGATGCATCCAATCTTGCCAAAATCATTTACATCAGGTCTTCATTCAATTCATCTTCACGAACTGTTTTCTTAGGAGTCATCTTCTTCAAATTCTCTTAATCTTCTTCGCTTCGAAATGTGAGAAATCAGAGTCAATATAATGGAAAGAATCAGAATAAGAATCATCGAGGTGAGAGACTTCCTCGATGTGATTAGGAGATAGAGAGAGAGAGCATGGTTTGACCTTCCTCGAGGAAGATGAAGGAATCATAGTAAGAGATGTTAGCCATGTGAGCCCGAGGCGAACCATTCTTACAGTAAATGTTATTGTAATATATATGTTTTATCAATAAATGTTATTGATTGTTTCACTCCCTTTCTGAAATTAAGTGAATGAATGCACTATAAGGTCCCTCTGTACAATTAGGGTTATGTACCATGGACGTCTTGAAAATCATATAGTTGTTGATTCATTAAATGAATCATAGAGGCTGGTGTTTGGATGAATATCTAATGGGTTAGATAGAGGACTAATCAAGCACTGTCAAATGATTATTAAGAAATGATCTCCAGCCTGAGTAGGAGATGGCAATCCTTTCTCACATAGGCTGATATCTGACCGACATCTTCATGCAGGACCTCTGCAAGGGAATAGTGATTCAAAGGTGTCAGATTATTAGGTCAAAGAGTTGACTTAGCGAGATCGAGATAACCTAAGTCCTATGTTAAATACTGTCACATCATAGGAACACATCCCTTGACCAGAGACAGATGTGTTACTATATCTATGAGGATGTACATTTGGCAGACCATTAGGTTGATGACCTAACCAAGGTCTATACACCGACGAGCTGGTGTGCATATAAGGGCATATGAATAATACGATCTCTCAAAGGGATCATACGGGTTCACTTATGAACCAGACGACATGAGCTCACTCATGAGGTATTGGGACCGATCAAAATCCATGCATGATCATCGTGCTTTGGAAGAAAAACAAGAATTTGAAGGTATGATATATGCTTTGGGAAAGCATATGATCGATACCAAATCCAACGACCATGATTGAGAAACTTGGTGATCAAACCCTGAAGAAGACAGTGTAAAATTGATCTTCATCTTCAGGTTGATCATTGGTCTTCCAGTATGTAGGATGTACAGGTATTAGGAATACCTGAGGGTGATGTGATCATAAACGATTGTATAACCATGACGCTTCCAGTCCGAGGGAGTGATGAAACATGTCTGGATTTTAATGACTCCTCTCAGTAGAGAAGTAACTTGGTCTTGGTCCAAATGTTGGACATTGATCTGAATGAGATTTAGATGCAATGAGAAGATTAAGTATACAGACTTGATTTAATCAAGCATCTATGGGAGGTCCGTTAGATCTAGATTTTAGTTGAGATCTTAACATCCAAGTCGCTATACATGGAACAATACAATCGCCATGTCCTTATCTTCAAGTATCTGCGGAGAAAGCACATTATTCTTGAAGGAGTTCAGGAATAATTCCTATGATAAATTTTGTATCCATGCAAGAAGGTCTTGATGATTAAATGAGATTTAATCATCAAGTATAATATGAATAAGACTCATATTGGGAGAATGATTGTCCAAGATAATTAAATGAGAATTAATTATCAAGGAAAAGCATATCGTGGATAGTGTTATCCATAATATCTGTGTATATTATAAATTTTATTTAAATAATATATCAGAGAGAGAGAGAGAGATTTTGTAAATAGCATTTGTTAATTATTAATGTGGATTGGATTCACATTAATTAATTAATTGGAAATGTAATTTACAAATTAGTTTTGGTTGTGAATTTGATTCACATATTTTTTCAATGGCATGATTGAAATATTCACAAATTAATTTGGAATTAATTTGTTGGATATTATTGCAATAAAAGTTATTGCAATTTATTAAGAAATAATAGGATAAAATAAAAAGGAGACAAATCACCACCAAAAGGGGTGGGGCCACCAATGACTTAGTCATAGGTGATGCCCCCTATTTTTTAGGGGTGATTTGTTGTCTTTCTTTTTTTGTTATCTTGTTATCTTTTAATAGATAATTTATGTTAAATTAATTTGTGTTGATAAATTATATTTAATTTGATATAAATTAATGTTGTTGGTTATCAACCAACAACAATCATGGCCGTTGATTGACACATGGATCAAACTAGTCGTTGGATCTATGTATGCCATGGATTGAGATCCATTGGATCCCAAACTAATATAGAAGGAGGGCAACCCTAGCCCTTGAGAGAACACAACACAAGAGTACACGCTTACTCTCTCTCAAATTCTCACCGTCCTCTCTCTCACTCTATGGTGGCCGTCCATCTTATGTGTTGAGAGAGACCTTCTCGCCTTCACCTTCGACTACTCGAGGATCTCCATCTTCTCTGGGGCTGCTTGCTCTAGAGGAAGATGACGGATTTTGTTGGACAAAATCAGGAGATTCGAGGCTTGGATCTTCATCGAGGATTGCGGGAGTCACACATCTCATTATCGTGCCTGTAAGTGCTGTCTTCGTGGATCGGACTTGAGACAGGAGAATCTCTTGCTTTAGAGATCTCGAGATCACAACCACGCTTTGAGAGGTATTTCTAATGCTTTGTGGTTTGATGAAACGTTCTTGTGATCATGTGGTTTCATCACATGTTTTAAATTTTTAAATTCCGCTGCACCTTGCGACTAGTACGACTAGTCAGCCTGATCGCATAAGATGTGATCGTCACGCGTCCGTGATGCGCTTGAGGATTCTCAATATCCTTCAAGTGGTATCAGAGACATGTCGAAAAAGGTTTTGGATATGATTCATGAACCGAGGATGACTTGGGGTTTGAAAGTGTTGCGAAAGTTTTGTCGCATTTCAATTTTTGCACCTTTGTCTAATTGGATTTTTTGGCACTGTTTAAATTATTTAAACACAAAATATTCAATTGGATTTTGTACCTCATTAAATAAGGAAACCATAGGATATGTGTTTACTAAATTTGGATTTTGTTTTCTCAAGATATGGCCTTTTGAATAAGCATGTATTCACTGTTGCGGGAACAACAAAGCTGAACGTGATTAATAAGTTAATTACGGTTTTAATCCGCCTCGAAATGCATGAAATATCACTTAGGTTCTGTTGTATATCAAGTTGGCAATATTAGAAAATTGATTTTGCGAAAATTAGATTTAAAGTT
This sequence comes from Ottelia alismoides, assembly GCA_037367405.1. Lineage (NCBI taxonomy): Eukaryota > Viridiplantae > Streptophyta > Magnoliopsida > Alismatales > Hydrocharitaceae > Ottelia > Ottelia alismoides. The sequence goes on along the minus strand of JAZKJV010001895.1, from coordinate 295,801 downwards.
AATTTTAGTGATTAGGGGTCACTGCTGGAAATTGACAAACTTGATCATGAACCTTGTCATAGTCATTCAAATAAAATTGATAAAAATTAATTGTTAATTTTAAAATTTGTTATTGATAAATATTTGTGAGATATTTAAAGATGATAATCGTTTCCTTGAATGATAACCCACTAACCATAATGATAAGATAGTTGATCTTGATCATTGGTAAATATGAAATCATCAACAAATATTGTTTGCATACAAAACCCTAGGTCATCCTACAATAGTTGTAGGATAACTTTTACATGCAAAACTCTCTTTCTTGAATAGGATTGGGGATTTGTTTAGCAAATCTCCTTATAATATAATTAAAATTGTTTTGATGTATATTATATGGTATAATTTCGGTTGAAAGACCGATGAGCATCTCAAAGTACTTGATGATCTATCTGGAATTATCCTTTCCTGAGGTGGATATGGTGTCTAGTCAAAGAGCATTAGGGTAGCGGGTTACAATGTATGTGGTCCATCTCACTCTTGTCGGTACTAGCCATGACAGCAGGTAGGGACTCGATAATGCCGGAGAAATCAAAGTGTATTATTTTTCTAAATATTAAAATTCAAAATAATACGTACTTTGAGATTATACCTACTATTCAAGTAAAATTCAAAGTTTGTTGATTGAAAATTGGATTGATAATTAATTTAATGCAATTAAATTAATTATATCCTATTAAAGCACTCTATTATGAATAGATGTGCATTTCCCTTGGAAGAATTAATTATGTGAATATGATTCACGATAATTAATTATTTCAATTTGAATAAGAGGTGGAGGACCACATAAGTGACATCCATGGTCTCCCGTCAAGGAAAAGAATTTCGTCGCCAAAAGTTGTATATAGGAGACGCCTGTCCGAAGTGACAGATCCTAAATACAATTATTTGGATCGGGTTCTTTGCTTCTCGAAAGAGTAAGGCCGTATACATAGTGACCCCAATATCAGGTCCTCATATTATTGGGGCGATATTGGATTGCGTACAGAGAGTATTAAGCCTGTTGACGGTTGGTTCAATTAGCAACAGGTCAACATCATCTTAGGGGTGGTGGGCCCGAGTGTTAAAGAACGAATTGGGAAATGCAAGTTGGACTTGCAAGGTGGAATGTGTTCCCATTTTTCTTTATTCGAGTCACAGGTTCTCATATTATTGGGATTTGATAAAGATAGAGAGGAGATCCCTGATCTTACTTGAGATATAGCGGTAAGTATATCTCTAACTTTGAAGGACGATTAGGGAATAATCTTTCATAGTGGACATAGCAAGACAACTTTGATTTAAAATGACTTAATCAAATGTTTTAAAATTGGATATATAAATGTTCTAATATCGTGCATTCTTAATTTAAGAAAATGAAGTCCATGAACCCACTGAGCAGGCTCCTGGAGGTCAATCAGTTGATCGGACCAAATTATTCGGATTGGATCCGAAATTTGGATCTTGTCCTATATGCGGAGCGCATCTCTTATGTGCTGACCAAGGACAAGATAGCAGACCCTCTGATTCTGGAAGATAAATCATTTAATGAGAAATATGATGAAGATCATAACTTGGCAAGGTGTTATATCCTTGGCTTATTGTCCAATGTGCTTTAGAAGCAGCATGTGGAAATGAACCACTGCCAAGAAATCATGCTGAATCTAAAAGATATGTTCCATGACATAAACCACACACAACGTTATAATGTGATGAAAGAGCTTATTCGCTGCAAGATGCAGGAAGGGACCTCCGTTAGAGAACACATACTCAAAGTGTTTGGGTACGTCTCTGATTGGAAACCCTGGGAGCCTTCATGGATGCTGATATGCTTGCTGATTTTATTCTCATGTCGCTTCCTAAGTCTTTCAACAACTTTGTCGTGTCATATCACATGAGCAAAGTTGATTTCAGTAACGCTGGGCTGTTAGCTCCATTAAAGTCTGCAAAAGATGTAACAAAGAATGACGACCCCTCTGCTAGTTTAATGGTTGCACAAGTTAAAGGAAAGTGTGGTCGGAATCAAGGTTCTCGGAAGGGCCCGCCCCAGAAGAGAAAGAAGAAGAATCAAGGAGTTGGTTCATCTTCCACTGCCTCAACGTTAATGACATCAAAGAAGTCCAATGTCTGTCACCACTACAAGAAGCCTGGGCACTGGCGGTGTAACTGCCCAGAGTACCTGAAGTCGGTTGACAAAGGTAAAGCCCCAGCAGGTATGAAATCTACTTTCATCATTGAAACTAGCTTTCTCGTTGGACGAGAAGGAAGTTGGGTTGTATATTCTGGTGCTTCTGTTCATGTATGCAATTTGTTGCTTTTGTTTCATGAAACTAGAAATCTGGAGCAAGGGGAAATAGCCATCCAGAAGGGATCTGATGCAAGCGTTGCAGTAGTTGCCATTGGGACCAGCCGACTATCGTTATCTAGTGGTCGAGTCTTAGTACTTAAAGAGTGTCTTTATGTACCTGAAGTCAGGATAAATTTGATATCTGTATCTAAGCTTGTTAGACATGGATATTCCATCCTTTTCTATAATAAGGTAGTCATTAATCAATATGATAAATTTATTACGGATGGTGTTTTGACTTCCGAAGGACTCTATGAATTGTGCACTGATGAATGTGTCATGAATGTCACTACCAATAATAAAAACCCTAAATGATCCAGCAGGAATGGAAATTATTCGAATATGATTTGGCATCAAAGGCTTGGTCATTTATCTGTTGATAGGATAAATAGATTGATAAAGGATGGACCCTTATATTTTCTACCGGTCCAATCTTTACCTACCTGTGAACATTGCATTCGAGGGAAAATGACTAGGATGCCTTTCCGTAACAAGGTTACAAGATGCGAAGGTATTCTTGACCTAATACATACTGATGTATGTGGTCCCTTCAGTACCGCGACTCGAAATGGATATCGATATTATTTAATGTTTATTGATGACCGTTCGCGATACGGGTTTATCTTCCTACTACGTTATAAATCTGAAACCTTTGAAAAGTTCAAAGAGTTTAAGGTTTTGGTTGAGAACCAAACCAATAGAAAGATCAAACTAATTCAATCTGACAGAGGTAGCGAGTACCTCTTAGATGAATTCAAGGGATACCTTAAAGAGAATGGAATTGTCTCCAATCTCACTCCCCCTAGAACTCCCCAACTTAATGGTGTCGCTGAAAGATGCAGCTAGACCATCATGGACATGGTTCGTTCAATGATGAGCAAAGCGCATTTACCTCTTAGTTTCTGGGATATGCAGTAGAGACTACAATATATATCCTGAATAAGATTCTTAGCAAATCTGTGCCTAAGACACCTCATGAGCTCTGGTATGGAATCAAACCTAGTGTTAATCACTTGAGGGTTTGGGGTTGCTTGGTCCATGCGGATAATGTGGATGCAAGTAAGCTAGAATCTCACACTTGTGAGTGCTAATTCGTTGGGTATGTTAAATATGGTATTGGATATCAGCTTTATGACCCTACGACCCAAAAGGTTTTTGTCTCTAAAGATGTGAAATTTCTAGAGTTTGATTTCCTTAGAGGTCAAGACAGAAATGAAGTAGATGAACTCATTGAATCCCGTTAGGATTTTGAGATTCCTGAACGGGAAACTAAGGAGATAAATGAAGATGAAACACCTATACCTCTTCAAAGGAGTTCGAGGGTGGTTGCACCACCTAAAAAGTACGGATTCCAAGTGTCAGGTGAGACTAACAATGATCCTACTTCATTTGATGAAGCACTAGCGGATCATGACATGGATAGATGGATGCTAGCAATGAAGTCAGAGATTGACTCCATGCATAAGAATGGTGTATGGACTCTAGAGGATCCCCCTAAAGGAGTAAAACCCATTGGGTGCAAATGGATCTTCAAGAGAAAAAGGGGACCTGATGGGAAAGTAGAGACTTTCAAGGCATGGCTCGTAGCCAAGGGCTATACACAGAGAGAAGGCATTGACTACGATGAGACGTTCTCTACTGTGGCTATGCTTAAGTCCATCAAGACACTGCTATATATAGTTGCATCTCTTGACTATGACATCTGACAGATGGACATCAAGACAGCTTTCCTTAATGGATACCTCGAGGAGGATATCTATATGGAGCAGCCCCAGGGCTTCATAGTTGATGACGATAAAGTATGCAAGCTAAAGAAATCCATCTATGGGCTCAAACAAGCTTCTCGTAGCTGGAACATCAGATTTGACGAAACCATAAAGAGTTATGATTTTGTGCAGAATCTTGATGAACCTTGTGTGTACAGGAAGCTTAGTGGGAACACCATTGTGTTCATCTTGCTTTACGTAGATGATATCCTTTTCATTGGGAATGATATAGGAATGATGACCAGTGTAAAGATTTGGCTATCTGATACCTTCAAGATGAAAGATCTTGGAGAAGCCTCTTACATCTTAGGCCTGAAGTTGTTCAGAAACCGAGAAGAGAGGATATTGAGATTATCACAACATGGATACATTAAGAAGTTTCATGAACAATTCCACATAGATAGTTCCAAGAATGGATTCCTCTCCTTAAGATATGGTATCCATCTGTCTAAAGGGATGGCTCCTCAAAGTGTTGAGGAAAAGAAGGACAAGGCTGGATGCCCCTATGCATCATATGTAGGAAGCTTAATGTATGCCATGATGTGTACTAGGCCAGACATCTGCCATGCAGTGGGAGTGGTAAGTCGTTACCAATCCTGCTATGGAGAGAAACACTGGAATGCAGTAAAGAACATATTCAAATATCTAAGATGAAGGCAAGATTACATCTTGCTCTATGGAGATGGTGATCTCCAAGTCTTGGGATATACAGATTCAGACTTCCAGTCGGATATTGATGATCGAAAGTCAACATCGAGGTTTGTATTCCTGTTGAACGGTGGTGATGTGAGTTGGAGAAGCAAGAAGCATGACACTACGGCGGATTCAACAACAGAAGCCAAGTACATTGCCGCATCGGATACTGAAAAGCAGGCGGTGTGGTTGCGCAAGTTCATCATGGAGCATGGCGTAGTTTCCACTGATACTCCCATCCCGTTACTCTGCGATAACACGGGAGCCATTTCCCAAGCAAAGGAACCCAGATGGCATCAAAATAGCAAGCACGTGGAAAGGAAATACCACATCATTTGGGAGATTCAAAAGCGTGGTGATATCATCATCACCAAGGTGGCTTCTGCTGACAACGTTGCTGATCCTATTACCAAACCTCTGACGCAGAAGGTTTTCGACCAACATGTAATGAGTATGGGTTTAAGGACTGTTCCTGAATGGTTCTGAGGGCTAGTGGGAGATTGTTAGCCATGTGAGCTCGAGGTGAACCATTCTTACAATAAATGTTATTGTAATAAATATGTTTTATCAATAAATGTTATTGATTGTTTCACTCCCTTTCTGAAATTAAGTGAATTAATGCACTATAAGGTCGCTCTGTACAATTAGGGTTATGTACCATGGCCGTCTTGATAATAATATAGCTGTTGATTCATTAAATGAATCATAGAGGTTGGTGTTTGGATGAATATCTAATGGGTTAGATAGAGGACTCATCAAGCTACATCAATTGATTATTAAGATATGACCAGTGACAGATTTGTTACTATATATCTGAGTACGTACATTTGGCAGACCATTAGGTTGATGACCTAACCAAGGTCTATACACCGGCGAGCTGGTGTCCATATAAGGGCATATGAGTAATACGATCTCTCAAAGGGATCATACATGTTCACTTATGAAAAGGAAGACATGAGCTCACTCATGAGGTATTGGGACCGATTAAATTCCATGCATGGTCATCATGCTTTGGAAGCATGACAAGAATTTGAAGGTATGATATATGCTTTGGGAAAGCATATGATCGATGCCAAATCCAAATGACCAAGATTTAGAAACTTGGTGATCAAACCATGAAGAAGCCAGTGTCAAATTGATCTTCATCTTCATGTTGATAATTGGTCTTCCAGTATGCAGAATGTGCATGTATTCGGAATACCTGAGGGTGATGTGATCGTAAACGATTGTATAACCATGACGCTTCCAGTCCGAGGGAGTGATGAAACAAGTGTGGATTTTAGTGACTCCTCTCACTAGAGAAGTAGCTTGATCTTGGTCCAATTGTTGGACATTGATCTGAATGAGATTCAGATGCAATGAGAAGATTAAGTATACGGACTTCATTTAATCAAGCATCTTGGGAGGTCCGTTAGATCTGGATTTGAGATGAGATCTCAACATCCAAGTTGCTATAAGTGGAACAATACAATCGCCCTGTCCTTATCTCCAAGTATCTGCAGAGAAAGCACATTATTCTTGAAGGAGTTCATGAATAATTCCTATGATGAATTTTGTATCCAAGCAAGAAGGTCTTGATGATTAAATGAGATTTAATTATCAAGTATAATATGAATAAGATTCATATTGTGAGAATAATTGTCCAAGATAATTAAATGAGATTTAATTATAAAGGAAAAGCATATCGTGGATAGTGCTATCCATAATATCTGTGTATATTATAAATGTGATTTATAATATATATCAGAGAGAGAGAGAGATTTTGTAAATGGCATTTGTTAATTGTTAATATGGATTGGATTCACATTAATTAATTAATTAGAAATTTAATTTACAAATTAGTTTGGTTGTGAATGTGATTCACATATTTTTCAATGACATGATTGAAGTATTCATAAAATTAATTTGAAATTAATTTAGTGGATATTATTGCGATAAAAGTTATTGCAATTTATTAAGAAATAATAGGATAAAATAAAAAGGAGACAAATCACCACCAAAAAGGGGTGGCATCATCAATGACTTAGGTTATAGGTGACGCCCCCTATTTTTTAGGGGTGATTTGTTGTCTCTCTTTTTTGTTATCTTGTTATCTCTTAATAATTAATTTATGTTAACTTAAATTGTGTTGATAATAATGCAACATATATTTAATTTGATATAAATTAATGTTGTTAATTTTTAGCCAACAACAATCATGGCCGTTGATTGACACATGGATCAACCTAGCCGTTGGATCTATGTATGCCATGGATTGAGATCCATTGGATCACAAACTAATATATAAGGAGGGCAACCCTAGCCCTTGAGAGAACACAACACAAGAGTACACACCTACTCTCTCTCTCTATCTCTCTCTCATTATTGACGTTCTCTCTCTCTCTCACTCCAAGGTGGCCGTCCATCTTATATGTTGAGAGAGACCTTCTCGCCTTCACCTTCGATTACTCAAGGATCTCCATCTTCTTTGGGGCCGCTTGCTCTAGAGGAAGACAACGGATTTCGTTAGACGAAATCAGGGGATTCGAGGCTTGGATCTTCATCGAGGATTGCGGGTGTCACGCATCTCATCATCACGCCCGCAAGTGCTGTCTTCGTGGATCGGACTTGAGAAAAGAGGATCTCTTGCTTTAGAGATCTCGTGATCGCAACCATGCTTCGAGAGGTATTTCTAATACTTTGTGGTTAGATGAAACGATCCAAGAAACGTTCTTGTGATCATGTGATTTCATCACATATTTTATATTTTTAAATTCCGCTGCACCTTGCGACTAGTGTGACTAGTCACCCCGATCGCATAAGATGCGATCGCCACGCTTCCGTGATGTGCTTGAGGATTCTTAATATCCTTCGGAGGATTCATGGGAAAGGTATACACGAACCCAAGGTGGTCTGGAGTAAGAGTGTTTACAATCCCTTGAGATTGGTAAGTTTGTGGTGTTCAGTAGAGGGTTCACGGAGTCCGAACATAATTCACCACAAACTCCCATTCTCGATTTCAAACGATTTGGAAAAGGATTACGATTCATGATGTAGGTATAAGTGTGCGGTATTTGATGATTATCCTGAATCTACACAGAAAAACAAATCGAAACCAGATCCTTGTTTCACCAACTCACACAGTGAAGGCTGCAAGAGTTTGGCCAATTATCTTGTCAATTTTAATTAGTGATAGTTCAAATCTTGCAAATGTTTAAGCGAGATGTTAGGTGCCTAAACTTTACTACCGATTGGCCTGAATTCTTACAACCAATTACACCTACTTTCAGCTAGTATGAGTATAAGTACAGAACATATAACAACTGCTCGTTACTTAAGGATGGAGCCTTACGCAGTGTCCTTTAAACCACCCACTATGCTAAGGAAATCTGGACTGTTTACCGGCTACCCGTATTTTGTTGCTGAGAAGTAGTTAATCATAATTTGTAGAATCAGTAGTTAATATGAAAATTCTGACTTGGCTCTATCCTAGTGTTTTCTCTCTCCTCTCTGTAAGATAAATAAATACAAGGTCAAGGTTTCCCTCCGCAAAAATTCTTGATTTTATGAGTTAATTTAGACGTCTTTGTTTAGCAGTCCTAATTTTAATTAGGTGATCACTAAAAAATTAGATGAGCACAAATGAACGTCTACCATCCAATCCCAATTTCCTTTTATATTTTGAGTGACAAAACATGATGGAGAAACTTGGGAAAAAAATATTCACGTGAAAAATGTTGATGTATTCTCAGTTAGAAGACTTATAGTGATTCCTTGCAAACTTCGTGTAGGATGCAATACAAGAATTGAAAATTAATTTGTATGAATGCAAGCTGACAAAAACCACACCTATCAGAAAGTTGTATTGGCCATGAAAAATTGAGTTAAAAATTTGACTAAATTGAACGATATAATATGTGTCTCGATTAAGTGAAGTGTGGTCCTAGGTTCTACGAGCACAAACAATAAAATCCTAGAAGCTCTAATATCCGTATATGCAGTTCTTACCTATGAGCAACTTAAGTCGGACCCCACCCTCACCGGAAAGTGAAACAGGTCACGACACACCACAAAAAAGATTCAAGGTCTTGTTACACTTGCGACAGTCCAAACGCACACCGTTGTAAGTAAGCAATTAATTACAAAAATTAAAATTGCAGAAAATAAAATTCTAAACTCTATTCTCTCTCATGACTCGACGTGATCTTAAATTTAGGCGGCTTTTCGGTCGTCGGCGAAGATGCGTCAGTTTCTAGAAAACTGCTCCACACAATCGTCTATCTCGCATAAAAAATAAGAGAGAGAGAGAGTGTGTGTGTGTAAGAGAGTGACTCAACAATTAAAAATAAAGAGAGAAAATAAATGCTGAAAAAATAAATGAAAAATATATGGTGGCATATTTGGGGGTTAGACAAGCGATTGTGTGGAAAACATAGCTCTAAATTTTTAGACAAAACCTAAGTCGTTTGCCTCCTCGACAACGACGCCATCTGACTAGTAGTTAAAACCCTAAGTTAAATGATTTGAGCTATTTGTTTGAAATATATGATTGTGTCGTTCCGTTGTATGCGGGTAATCGGAATTGATCAAGAAATAATGACAATTATTTTATTCAATTTTAATCGGCGTGGTTTTTATGTTTATTTTACTTGGGCATGTTCCAAGGTCGTACTTAAGGAGGCAAAGGAAGAACCGAGAATTATGTTTATCAAATTTAGTGCATGGTTTTCAAGGAGGAATGTTTTGCTATTTTTTAAGCAATTTTGAAATGCAAAAAGCTGATAAGGTCGATTTTAAGGAATAGAAAATAAATATCAATTAAATGATGTTAAAAAATTTTCAAAACTTGGTCGAGATGTCAATTATGATGAAAAACATGCACTGTAGTTTTTTTTGAAATTTTCTAATGTAGGATGAATATTTTACTAATTTATGAATGCAAACAAAGTGAATTTCAATAATTAAATATAAGAAATAATAAACCAATTTACTTTCAAAGAATAAAATTATCCAAGATCTATGACTAGGTGATTGATCTTAAAAAATCTTAAACCTTGAAAATGTGAGATTTAATACCTATTAAAAATTAATGATTGAAATCTATAAAATGATTTTTATAGAGAAAACTATGTACTCAAAAGTAATTCTTTTTGGGCACAATGTAACTAACAATTAATTCTAGGATCTGTGAGTTTTTCGTAATTTTTCGAGTAATGGTTAATTATCTATGAATTTCTAAGAATAGACTATGCAATTTTCTGTAAGAAAATTAATCATTAATTAACCACAACCAATAAAAATATGATGAGCATGCCACAATGTATAGAATTAACTGAATAACATAATGTTATCTTTGTCTAAGAGAATACTATGACAATGTAGGTCAAATAATGGAGAGAAGACAAGGGTGTGTTTGCAATATTACAATAATCAAATAAAAGAAAGTTGCAATGCGGGAAGCAAATGGTAGTTACATATCCCTAGAAGGGATTATCTGCAAAATACCCAAGCGATCACGTGCCAAGCACGAGACCCTTGGAGGGGCGGCAGTGCTTTATATGGCTGGCGAAGGGGTCGGAGATGGAAGGTCAACGGGGAGATTGGGGTTTGTGATTGAGGAGATTTTATCTGGCCCTGGGCTTGAGAGGGAAAGAGGGTGGAGATTACGAGGGCTTTCACGGGTGGTGACGTGTGAGATTAGGGGGATGGCGCCGCCGTAGATGAGAGAAGATTAGGGGGATGAGCAGGGAATGAGACAAGCGGGGAGGTGATTGGGTTGAATGGCGGCCTACATGAAGAGGAAGGTGGTCGGCGGTGAGATTGGGAAAAGGGGGGTAGAAGGGAAGAGGAAGAAGATGATTTATGGGCCATCCAATCGGCAGAATTCGGACGGATCCGAATGCACCACGTGGATTTTTTTAAATTATTTCAATTTTTATTTTTATTTAATTCTTATTTAATTTTTTAAAAAATAAATATAAAATAGAGGCGAAAATGAGTTTCACGTGGTGGCTCCAGGAGCTGCCATGTGTCACCACCAGGAAATTCGAAAATAAAGAATATAAAGAAAAAATATAAAAAGAAAATCACCTCTGATAAAAAAAATTCTTCAGGAAAGTTGCTTGTCTCGATGACATATACAACTTTCATGAAGGGACCAAAACCAAAATTAGTCAATTCACAAAGTTATATTTTTGGGGTACTATATGTACACAAAACACCTTGATATTTGAGTTATATATATATTTTATTTTAAATACGATAAAAATCGCGAAAAATTATGATACAATCACAGATAAATATTTATACATTAATCTATTTTTTGTGTTTTCATAATTAGAAAAATGAATATATAAAATAAATTATAAAAAAGATAAATTTTCTACAGCCAATTAGTGAAGACTCGGACTCAGTTAGTTTTATTGATTTCAAGCTAATTTTGGAATTGGATTTTTATGCAATTTAATAGAACTTTAGCCAAAGAAGACAAATGAAAAAGAAATACAATAAAATGTGTTAATTAGGTACATAAAATAATAGATCAAAAACTGTTAAATTACCAAATGTACAAAAGAGGCCCAAAACCCATCATTCACATATGAGCTCTGATTCACTTGAACTTGGTATGGTTTTGAAGGTATTTGAATTTAAATATGAGCACTGTACGGGGAAAATATCAAGGTTTTAGTTCGAAAATCCTGGAATTAGGTTTTGAGTTTCTAGTCTGCTTATTTTGGTTAGTGATTTTTTTTGTATTTTTTCTTTTATTCTTGTTAGTAATATGTACACAATGGAGGTGGTTTTAGGTCAGTTGGAATAAGCATGAGTTAGTTAAAAATCAGAGAAGTTAATCTATTTTACAGGTCAATTGGGCTGGGATATTTGGCTTCTTATTATCTGCAATATGAGTGATAGAATGCACTTAATATTTAAGCGCGCAGGAATGCTAATTATGCTATATAAATGAAGAAATGACAATGAATTTTGGAGATTTGGGCATAATTAGTCATTTTTAGAGTGATGAATATGAGATTCATCACTTCTATAATTACAAATATTGCTACAAATATTCAAAAATTACAAAATAAAATATTTTTGGCATTATGTTTTTCTTTGTTTTTTATATTTTTCTGAAATTTTTACTCATTGTTTTTCTTTTAATTTGAATTATTAAGGCAAAATAATGACTACAATAAATAGTTCGAATTGTTTTGGAATTTAAAAATACCTAAAAGCCTTAAAATTTTCCAAAACTATTTTTAATATATAATAACTGTAGTAAATGAAATTTAGCAATAGATACAAATATTTTTGGAATTTTTTAGAATTTTTTTATAATTTTTTGTGGATTTTGGAGCTGTTTAATTTTAAGTGTTTTTCTTATCTACTTTTGGGATTTTTGGCCCGTAGTTACAAAATGAGATAATAGACAAAATACATTTTTTTTGTAATTTTCAAAATAATTTTTTGTAATTTTTTGTAATGTTCTAAGTTAAACACTGAGATATAGCTATATTTTTATTTTTTAAAAAATATAAATAGACCTTAAATTCCTAACCAATAAACATATATATATATATCAAACATTTATGGCAATTTTATAAGAATATTTAGAGCCCAGGAGCTTTTTCTAAGATAATAAAATCCACAAAAAGAAAATACAATCTAGCAAGGCATTTATGAAAATATTTAAAGTTCTTTGACCAAAGCCGAACACCTTAGAGAACTATGGGGTTAAAAATGCAATTTTTCTAAGATATATCCAATAAACAATTCCCTAAGCGGTATTTCTACAATTACTATAAAGTTCGTGGGGGCAGATGCAATTTTTAAAGAATTTATTTCACTAATAGTGCAAAAATAAGAACAAAAATGATATAAGTAAACCACGAAGGCTTAGGTGCATAAAGCCCAGTCGCCTCACGTGTTTAGGCACGTGAGGTGGCATAGACAGGACCAAATGGCACCATTGTTGGGGAAGCACAACAGTTTAGGGTAGATCAGTGTATAGATTTTTGTATCTTCCTTTATTTCTTTTTGTATATATTTTGTTTAATTATTCTAATCACATATCTTGTCTGATTTCTGTTGGAAAAGAGCACCGGGTAAAAGGACAGACTTTGTAGGAGGCCAAAAGGACACGTGCAAGGCGGAGGATGGCTCTTTCAAATCAAGCCCACAGGAGAGGGTAACTAGAGTAAAACATAGAGTCAAGAAGAGACGTGTAGTTTACCATAGGTTAGATTTTATTTTCTTTTAGTGAGAGAGCGATTAATAACAATTTGTAATAATTAGACACTATAAGGAAACATATCACTATAGGTCTTTTTTACCAAGTGTTTGTTCACTTGGGGATTGAAAAATATTTTCTCGTATTTTGATTACTTTCTACCATTTAATCTTCCTATTATCCTACTAATTTTATTTTGTTTCTCATGTTTTGAGTTTTCTGCTTTATTTTCTATTTTACATCTTTGCTAATTAATCCCATTAGTTTAGGTTTTCTTAGTCGGTAATTAGGTCCACAGCCCTAATTGGTTCTTGTACCTTTAGTCTCTACACTTGGACATAGTCAAATGAATCAGTTCTTCCTGATAAATAGCAATTCCTATTCTAGGTTGATTTCATCAGATTCATGAGTATATAGATTAGTTTTATTTTATGTGTAGATCATATCGCATGTTGAGTGCTGGATCAAGGTAAGTATCTCTACCAATTGCATGCATTCGTAAGTTTTCGATTATTGGCTTATTTCCGAATTCCTTCCCCTATTTTCTCAGACTTTGGAAATAAAAAGGAATTGGAAAATTTGTTAGATGTTTATATGAAAAATACCAACGAAATGACAACCTAAACAAAATCGGGACTGTTAACTCCAATTAACCCTAAAATTAGACACAACATATTCAGGGATTTGAGAAGAGCAACACTCCCATTGGACGCAAATATTCTTTAGATCAGGTGAGGCACACATACTGAAGTACTACATCCCAAAGCCCAAGACTTGTGCAGTAAGCGCTTGGATTGACAATCAAATCATGTTATTATTACAAACACTTGACTCGGACCTTAATTTAAGTAGTTTATGTTAAAGTAGGTATGATTCACCTAGTCAGACATCAACTATTCCAAAAGATTATACATATGTGCTTGACTAAATATATGCTTGAATAACCTAACTCTAAAATAGAAAAGATAACAACTGAATTCTTATGGTCATTACCGAGAAGGTGAATTTGGAGTTTTCTTAGTGTTGATTATGATCTCTGCCCTTTGTGTTTCACTTTCTTTGTGTTCTTAGAGTCTTCGAGGTTTTGTCATCTTAGTATTTATTTTTTATAATTATCTGTGTCGTGATAACGGGTTATTATTCCCCTCAGTCGGATCTTTTGGTTTCTCTTCACCCACATCACCCTCGTTCCCCACATCCGGTTTGGGATGACTTTCTTCTTGAACCACAACTTTGTCTTGACCGGTATGAAATAGATCTGTGTATGGTCGGTGTATTGTCTGGTATTTTGTTTCATACTTTTTATTCCCTGACCTCTTCTTTCCCACCCATATCCCATTCTATCACTAGTTGTCATGATGTGTGATAGAATAAGACATGTGGATGGGATACTGCATGTATTGAACCATGTCGATCTCAGTATGAAATGAAAGTGCATTTTTTAGGGGATATAGGGAGAGATCAGTGTGATGCACTTAACGAGGAATCAAAGAATACAAAACAACCACAGGAAGTACTCGATGTGACATTACTGACTATGGACGATGATTGAACAATGGGGAGCTTCCGTTTTTACATACCCATCTTGTTTCCATTGGTTTATTAGTCATCTTATGAGCCGCTCCACTTCCCATGTCATCATCTCCTTGATTTAACTACTGTTATGTACTTCTTAGATCCTGATGAATATCATGAGTTATTTTAGCATAGGCGATGACGCAACTTTGGTGAGGATATAAAAGTACCCTAACAAAGAAGTGGAGACAAATTATTGCTGATGCGAATCCTCACTAAAGTCGAGATCGATCAACAATTAACCCACAAAAAATAGAGCAATTTAAAGCTAAAACAAGCAGATCAAAAATTTATTATTCCTCTACAATGAATGTGCATAGTGACAAGGATGTAGGGGTTGAACAAATGGAGAATGGGGGATAGACAATAAAATTGGCTAAAGAAGACAATAAATATTTTTCGATATTTAAGGTATTTTTGAATTTTTATGTGTTTTTTATTATCTATTTTTTTAATTTTTTTTATAATTTTTTAGATATTTTTTTAATTTAATTTTCTTTTTATATTGTCTGATTTTTACTTTTTATAATATAATAATATAAGGACATATAGATATATATATATATAGAGAGGTAGTTTCTACATTTATAAATATCACTATAAATATACATAAATTACAAAATAAAATGTTTTTAGCTTTTTTATGTTGTTCTATATTATTAATATTTTTTCTTGAAATTTTTACGAATTGTTTTGTATTTTTAATTGAATTATTAAGACAAAATAGTGACTAGAATAAATAGTCCGAATTGTTTTGTAATTTAAAAGCGGTAAAAGCATTAAAATTTTCAAAAACTATTTTTAATATATAATAAGCATAGTAAATAAATTCAGCAATAGAAAAAAAATATTTTTTGGAATTTTTGAGAATGTTTCATAATTTTTATGATGATTTTGGAGCTTATTAATTCTTAATGTTTTTTCTTTTCTACTTTTTGGGGTTTTTGTCTATAGTCATAAATGAGATAATAAAAAATTATTTTTTGTAACTTTTATAAAAAATAGACTTTTTGAAATTCTCTTAGCTAAACACAAAGAAATATCTCTATTTTTTTATTTGTAATAAATAGGAAATAGTCCTTAATTTCATAACCGAAAATATATACATGCATTTACAGTAATTTTGTAAGAATTTTTACAAGTCATGAGCTATTTCTAAAAAAATAAAATCCATAAAAAGAAATTACAATCTAGCAGAGTCATTTATGAAAATATTTGAGTTCTTGGACCAAAGTCGAACATCTCAAAGAACTATGGGTCTGAAATGCAGTTCTTAAAAATATGTCCAATGCATAATTACTGGAGGGGTATATCTGCAATTACTATAAAGAACGTGGGGGCCAGAGGCAATTTTTCCAAAAGATATTGCACTAATAGTGCAAAAATAAGGACTGAAATGAAATAAATAATCCCCAAGGGCGTAGCTGCAAAAAGCCAAGTCGCCTCACGCTCACAGGCACGTAAGGTGACGTGGACTGGACCTATGTGCAAATATAAAAAGTTCAGGGGGTGAAATATAAATGTTACAAAATTTTTTATGCTACAAACAAAAATTTGTGTATTAAACAGGAAATTGAAATTGCAGGGGGTGTAAATTACCCCCATGTACGCGAGTCGATGACTGAATATGCTCACTTATCCATGTGTCGCCTTCACAATGACCAATGACGCGTCACTGCGAGACGACGGAGAATAGACCATGTAAGAGGATTAGTGGTTGTAGTTTTGGCACATCCAATGGTTGTTGTACACTTGGGCGCACATGCTTGGTTGGACGGTGGAGAAGAGAGGTCGATGAACAAGTCGATAACCCGGGCTTTCCAAGCTTCGATCAACCACTCCTCCCTCCTCCAGGCACTTAGAAGGCTCGGATATGGTGAAAAATGAATGAGCGGCTCCTACGCATCGGGTGGTGCTCTCAAAAGGGTCCAAGACCTGTTGAGGCCCTAGGAGCTCGATGTAACTGGGTGTACCTTTCTTCCTTAAGGACCCCTAGAAGGGGGCTCTTTCTCTTCGCAACCTGTAGGGATAGCACGAGGGTCCAAACTAGAAGCCTCTTGGGGTTTCAGCTGGCGGAGATGAGTAGATGTGAAGTGGGGTGGAGCTCTCCTACGTAAGGTAGGGATCGGAGAGTGGAGCTCCAGATCCAGCAAAGATCTGGGTGAATCTAGGTGCCTGGAGTGTATAGGATGCATCGTGGAGCGAATTGGAGGTGATAAAGCGGGCGGAGGACGATCAGAGTACACAGATGAGGTTCACTGGATTTCATATCTAGCAAACTATCATTTGCATTTTGGATAAATTTAAGCTAATTTAACTAAAAACGAGACCTAATCTACCCTATTATTAGACCTAGGAATTGAAAATACAAGAAAATAAGGGCTCACATGCTCGGAGAAGTTGGTCACGTCTCTCATCGAATACGACGAAGGCGCATCACTGCGAGACCAATCACGGAAGCGTGAGCGTCGTATCGAATATGATGAAGAACAACTAGTCCAACTAGTTGTTCTATGCAGCGGAATTTAAAAATTTTCATGCGATGAAACCACATGATCCAAGAATGATTCTAGGATCGTTTCATCTAGAACCACATCAAGTATAAAGGAATACCTCTTGTAGCATGGTTGATTGAGTGTCTACGAAATGAAATCTAATGGCTCAAGTCCGATCGTCAGAGAAGACGCTTGCGAGCGTGAGGTTGAGTCGCGTGATCCTCGCACTCAAACAAGTTGATCCAAGCACGATGAACTCCTGATCTCTTCGCACGAGATTGAACACCTTCTTCATCAGCGAAGCACTCCAAAGAAGATGACGTGTCGCTGAATACGATTTTTAATTAGGTTACGTTGTAGCACGTGTACTTAGCGATTCGGTCAGAACCGAGAGAAGATCTCCGTGAAGAGTGTCTCGGCTTTAATTTATATCCCGGGCAAGTCCGGGGTCGAACTCAGGGAGGCAAAGGAACAACTTGGGTCTAATTCAAAAACTTAGGTCTAGATTTCCAATGCGGTTTTTTTTTAGATTTTTTATGCAAGTATAATGCCAGAAACAAAATGCGGGTGAATTACAACACTAAGAAAACATACAAGAAGGCCAAATTAATTTTAATGGAAAAGAAGTTCAAATTAGCCAATTCGTATTTTTCCTAGAATCCTAATCCAGTGATGAACACAAAACACATTTTTTAGAATTTTAGGGGTTAATATGAAATAAATAAAAATACACACTTTTTATGGGTTTTTTCGCAATTTTTCACACAAGCAGCAAGCAAAAATTATGAAAAAATTACTGGAAGTAAAAAATGATGCAAGAAAGCTACAGTAATATTTTTAGAATTTTTTGACAAGTTATGAATTTTTTTTATGAATTTTTAGTGAAAACAGAGTGATAGTGAGTAATTAATTTCTAATAAATCCAAATTATAAAATTAATCAGAGTACGAATTATCCCAAAAAGATATTTTCATGAGCAATCCAGTAGAGATGAAATTTTGCAAAAAAGATATTTGTGGATTTAATTAAAAATCGATTACTAAAATCACTCTACAATTAATTTAAGGCACAAGACAACTCCAATTTAAATGAAATTTGGATAGTAATTACATCACATCTCAAGGCATCACATATAATATTTGTGGAATTTTTAGAGCAACTGTTTGTGAGATATTAATTTAATGGCACAAAATGGGTAAATTATGCAAAATTTCAGTTAAACAATTATAATTAATTACCCACGAGTCACAAAAATATAAGTAAATAATCACATGATATAGGATAAGTTGCTCAACATGATAGCATTTTTCATTGAACAAAAATGTGCATAAACAAGGTTCAAATTAAAGTAGGAACACAGGGGTATCCGTGCAAGTCAGAAATGAAACTAAACAACATCAATTGTTCACAGGGGCACTTTAGTAATTACAAAAACAATAAAAGCAAATTATGCAATTTTTACAATTAAAAAAAATGAAAAAAGTGGACCTCCTTCCTCCTTGCTTCGTTCCCAGGTGAACCCAAAAGGGGGAGGGTTTGGATAGCGGCCGCGGGCGGCGCCGGCGCGCGGCGTGCGGCGAAAGGAGGTGCGCGGAGAGCGCACGCTGCTGGCGGTGCGGGATGCGGTGGCGCTTGGCCGGGCGGCGGCTGGAGTTGGCGGCTGCAGAGGGTGCTGGAGTGGCTGCGAGGCGCGGGGCAGCGGAGATCGGAGTTGGAGGGGGGCGGCAGGCCGTGGCGCGGTCGCAGCCGGCGCCGAGGCGGAGCTGGCCTGCGACGGCGGTGGGAGGAGAAGGCAGGGGCGCCGCCGGTTGTGGCAAAGGGGAGCGGCGACGGTGGCAACCGCGTGATGGCTGGAAGAAGGGGGGCGGCGGGTGGCGCCTCCTGTTCGTTTTTTTTTGATTTTTTTTTAAAATTCTTTTACTGCTGTAATAAAAAGAGAGATATTTTTTTTTTAAATTTTTTTATATTTTTAATTTCTTTAAGCAGGAAATATGTACACAAAACAACAACAAAAGGGAAGATGATGATGAGGGTGTGGTAATGTGATAAAAAAATGAGAAACTAACAACGGTGATAAAATGAAGATGATGATGGTGCTGTAATAAAAGAGTTTTTTTTTGTTTTAATTTTTTTTAATTTTTTTTATTTTTTCAAAAAGAAAATAAATATGTACATATAAAGGGGGGGAACTGGTAAATGATGGAGATTGGGTGATGGAGTGATAAACAAAAGTGACGGTGACAAAACAAAGGACACAATATTAGATAAGATAAAATAACAAGGGAAATGAAGCGGAATACTTACCTGATGTTCGTCGGGTTTGCGGAGCAGCTACGCTGGACTCCTGTTATCGCTTCGATCCGATTGGCAAAATCAAAATCGGAGAAGCTACGCGAGCTCGACGGGGAACTCGTGACGCGGAGTGGAGCTCCGCGGATCTCACCTGAAGGAGGTCGTCGCTTGAGGACGATGCTTCGCCGCTGTCACCAACAAAACACTCCAAGCTCTCTCCTTATTCTATAAGAATGGTGGATGGGGAAAAATGAGGATGTACATATGATTATAAAGAAGAAAAGAAAGAGAAGTTAGAAAGATGGTGGAGATGAATGGAGGTTAGATTATTGGTGGAGGTTGAATGGAGGTTAGATGAAGAATGTGGGGTGGAATGGGAGTTGTTGGTAGAATAGAAGACTTGGTGGTTAATGTAGAAATGGAAGTTAGTGTAGAGAATGTGGAAAAAAAATAAAAGGAAAATAAAATGAAATAAAGTAGGCTACTTATAATACAATAAAATAAAAGATAAGAAAAAGAGTGGAGAATTTACAAAAGAAGACTACAACATGTACATTTTTTTTGTTTGCTTTTCTTTTTATATTTTTTTTTGTCTTTTTAATAGTAGATATATACAATAGGAAAATACAATAAAATAGTACAATCAAAATACAACACCACAATGATTTTTATTGTATTTTTAATAATTAAGAAAGATAAAATAAAAAATGAAGAAAGAAAGAATATATACATAATATACAATGTACATCTAGGTCCCAAAACCCAACTTTTGCAAACGAGCTCCGATTTTAATGAAACCACTTCCGTTGGATAGATAATTTTCTAACTTGAACTTTAAAATTGAGTTTGGTGAATTTGGAGTTCATACGGAGCGGGAATTTAGCTTGGAAGTTGGTCTTTACGGCTTTTTCCCATTGGGATCTAGGAGCATTTATTTGAGATATAATTTATTTTGTATTTTTGTATTTTTATGTACATTATTATGAACAAGTTAGAGAAAGAATTAGCCAAAAAGGAGTTGAAATGAAATTATTAAAAATACATGAAGTTTTGGGCTATTTACAAGTATACAACTCCTTTATTTTTGCGGCTTTTTATGTGTAATTTATTTCATACAATCTAATATACAATAATTAGTGTATTTTATTTACAAGAGTCATTTTGTTAATTTATTAATTTTATGGACATTTTTCTGGAATTTTATTCGGGGATTTTGCTAAGATCAAGATATTGCGATGATGAATCGTGGATTCATCACCCCCCTATACTTAAACGTTGCTAGTCCTCGAGCAAATAAAGAATGAATAAGTTGGGTTAATCCCTGACTGTTCATGTGAATACAAGACTTGATCCGTTCAAGAACTCTCGGTTTTAGAGATCCTAAAATTCTAAGCTGAACCAAGCTCTAGTCAAAAGGTACCCAATTTCCCTAATCAACAGACTCTCTTTGTATACATATATATAAGGGATATGACTTTAAGTGTTGATTGCAGTTACAAGAGTAGAGTCACAACGTCACCCAAGGTTCCAGTCCAAGAGACTCTCCTATGGACCCAATCCTCAACACTAGGGAATAAACCATTTCTTGCATCCAATTCACCGTCTCTTTAGTTGTCAGACTTGAAAGTGTAGATGGCAGGCCAGTTGATGGAGGGCATAGGATTGTGTCATTTCTTCTCTCCCTCTCATTGGAACAAGGATCCTCTCAAGTGCCTTATTACGCAACGCATTTTTTTTTGGTGTTGATCAGTGCGTCCGTCAAGAGAAGTTGGAGCCGTCTGCACTTGTTTTCCTGGGAGTACACCAGGGTGTGCCTTTTTTGAGTACCTATCATACCTTCTACACCCAGACTTGTAGCATTTACGATGCAGAGACCTTTTTTGGTGCAAGCCCGACTCCTGGTCCTAATAGTGGTGGTCCAAGTGGACACTTTGAAATGGTTGGGAGCGCTCGCCTTTGGTGGAAGCTCTTTTGATAATTGACTTTGTGGAATGAGAGCTTTTCTTTGACATTTCATTGCTTTATAGTATTTGTGGCTAGCTCCACTGCTTTTACCAAGAGTTGGCGCACACTGATCAACATTTTTTTATTTTATCACACCCTGGCACGTAGGTAAATATCAAGAGATAGTACAAGAACCATGTTCTCATACTGGCTAAATGTGCTGACACTCAGGTTTCATGAAGCCTTCATTGATTTTATCCCATCCTCGAGCATCATTAAATCAAGTCCAAACTCAAATCCCTCATCCCAGTTCCTCAAGTGAAATTACAACTCATCTCATCATAACTGCAGTCGTGTATGTGAGGTGTTGATCATATTCTTAAGGTAGAGACTAAGCATGCAATATAGCATACAAATCTTTCAAACTAGGGAAATGTGAATAATTAAGTCAAGGACCCTAATGACTAAGGCTGGTTAACTCAAAATCTCAAGACCTCATAAACCAAGTGTTCTTGAACATCACTAGTCTTGTGTGAAAGTGAATTGTGTCAGGGATTAAACCAATTTATTAGTTAGTTTTAGTTTTTTTTTAGTTTTTTGTTTTTTTAGTTTTTTTTATGAATGTTTTTGTTGTTGTTGTATTTAGTTTTAGAAAAAGTTTTTTTTTGTTTTTTTAAAGAGAAGTTTTTTTTTCAAAAAGGGTTTTTTTGTTTTTTGACAAACAAAGGCAAAGAAGTTTTTTTTTGAAAAAGATAGGTAAATAAGAAAATACTTTTGTTTTTTTTGTTTTTTTGTTTTTTTTAGGAATTTTTTTTACTTTTTTTTGTACCCACCCCATAATTATTGTATATATTATACAAAAATACGTGAAAGTACGAGTTATGGGTAAAGTATATATGTAATATATACACGCCCCCCTATACTTAGCTTGTGCTATGTCCTCATGGCACTAAGTGACAAAAAGACAAAGCTCGTACTAAGCGTAGGAAAGCTAAAATAATAAAAAGTATAGAAGTCGATCCGCCCCCCCTATACTTAGGCTCTGGTCAGCCTAAGTGTAGAAGAAGAGAAAAAATGGGGCAGACGAGGTCAAGAGGAAAAATGATGAGTAAATACACATGGCGGGAATCGGTCCCCCCTATACTTAGGCTTTGGTCAGCCTAAGTATTGGAAAGAACACAAGATTGGAAGACCGATGAGAATGGGAAAGAATATACAAAAAGAAAATAAAAAGAAGAGAAAGAGCAAATCGAGTCACTCACCCCCCTATACTTAGGATCTAGTCATCCTAAGTATAGCCACAAAATGAAGACGATACGGAACTGGGGCGAGTGATGCGAATCATGAGGGAGGGAGGTTAATAAAGGAAGGAAAAAATGTACAAGGAGGAGGGAGAATATACAAGGATCAAGAAGGTTTGTGACGGACCTTCTTGCGGGAGCGATGGGGTGGGTAGTATACACATGTGTCGCTGTCAGAATCGTCCTCCGAAGAATAATAGTGAGGTGTGTGGAACGTCCAACGGGGGTCGACACACGGCTGCTTGCTCAAATATGGCTTCAGATAAGCCGAACTAAGCTCACTCATGTAGATCACCTCATCCGGACCTGATGAGGACTCCTCAGAATGTTCCTTCTCCGAAACATCGAAGGTAACTTTCTTAGTCGGTTTTATAGAACCTGAAGCATCAAGAGGAAGAGGAGATTGATACGTCTTAAGGAGTTCGGGGGAACACCTCAAGGAATCAACACTCGTCTTCTTCTTACTAGATGACCGACTAGAGGATGGAACAACCGATTTATCAAGATTGGTCAATTTGGTCCCAGTTGTCTCCTTTGATGTATGTCCTGGATGTGGTGTGTGTGAGGTTCTGACCAGAGGTTCATCATCAGATGAGTCACCATATGCATTGTAATACTCCTGCAAGGTCAGCACACGTCTCTGATAAGGCACAGTGTTCTCAGTTGGCTTGACATTGTTGGGTTCTTGTGTCGGATCATCGAAATAATCAAGGCAATCCACAAATGTCATGTCCGACTCACTGATAGCTTCTGGTCTTGAGTCCTCTCTACAAGCTGTCGTGGTGGTGGTGCAAGCAGTAAGCGGTGTGTGGTTGTAGGAAGTGTCTAAACCAATGGTTGTCTGGACAGTCGGTATCTCAGGTGTAGTAGAGAGATGGGACTCAACTGTCTCTCGAAGGTCGCGACTGTCTGCAACTTTACGGGTTACCTTGGAATATCGTGTGTCCTCAAAGATTGGGTGAGGTCGGAGTGCTCCCAATGCAGAGAAATCGATCTCCCGAGTCTCACAATCTATAGTTGCCTTAGCCAAGGCTAAGAACGGCATGCCAAGAATGATCGGAGACTGGGTGAACTCTCCTCGGTGCTCAATGTCAATGATCGTGAAGTCTATCTCCAGTAGAGCACCTTGAAAAGTGACGATGACTGAAATGGTTCCTCTCGACCGTTTAATGGTCCGATCTGCCAACTGAATGATCTCTCTTGACTTCTTGGCAGATCCGAGTTTGAGTTTGGCAAACACGGAGGTCGGGAGAATATTAATCGGTAAGTCATCATCGATTCTTGCATGGGTGAATGTAGTATCTTTGATTTCACAATCAAACCTAGGCAACCGCTTTACTCTGCGGCTCTTGGTTTTTCTCCCTATCATCAAAGATGTGGCCATAGACACTATATGTATCTCAGTCCTTGTTCTCTTATTGCCCGACCTTTTAGGCATCAATTTACTTCTAACGAATCTTTTAAGGTCGGGAAAGTGCTCAATGACCATTATTAAGGGAAGCTCAAAAATCAACTTTCTATCCAATGCTTCCCTAACTGCAGGATCCAAACTTTTTAGATATTTTCCTTTTTCAAATTTTATGGTATTTTCCGAGTTTTCAATTTTTTTGGTCTTTTTGGTAGGTGAAGGAGGACTAGGAGAATGTACATACTCAAGTTTGGAGGAAACGTGGTTAGTAGAAGAGGGAGATAGAAGGGACTCCAGCTGTACATGATGTGTGGTCAATCCGGTGTCTTCCAGGTTTTCGAAATTCAATCCGCAAGATCCATGATCCACATTCCTACCTGGACTCTTGATCGGTCTACAAATATCATCCTCCAATAAGTTCTCTTGACACATCATGAGAGAAGTCGGCACAATTGGAGGATACTGCTGAGAACTTGGGATCTTATACTCAACACATCTTGACTCAGGCGTGTAATGCTGGGTTGAGTATGACCCATCTATATGGCAGATGTTGGTCGGAGCCTCATAAGGTGGAGTCAGTAGACAGGGGGTCTGTAGATCGGCCTCATGAGTCCAATCCCCTGTATATGTCGGCTCTCCGAATGGGTGATATGAAGGTTGGTCAATGTGGTCTCTATCACTCAGGTCAATCAAGTCAGGAAGATCATATGGTGCAGGCCTCTCCATTCGGTTTGTCTGATCGACCATGTTGTACCCTAAGGTTAAGTCGGGATGTGTATATAGCAATTGTTGTTCTGTCCCAACTCGAGGTGAAAGTGAGGTATGTGGGGTCAACTGATTATGCCAATCATTCATCTCAGCAATCGCTTGCTCTTTGATTTATTCCTTGATTCCAGCAAGCGGACGAGAATATAGTGAATCAATCCAAGGTGGTTGTGGGTCAGGGTTGCAAGAATGTGGGGTAGGTGAGAAGGACGAAGAAGTGGAGAAGTCAGTCGGAGTTCTGACTTCGCGGTTGGGGTGTGGGTATGAAGAGGAATAAGTGGGTGGAGATGATCGAAATATGGTCGAAGAAGAATGACGTGGATATGATGACCAATATTCTGACATCTTGGAGGGAAAATGGAAGAATGAAGCGGATCGAGGAAGAAAGCGTGCAAGTGCACCGAATAACACACAAGACAAACAAACACAAGAGCAAACCCTGAGTTCACCTACTCAACACAGTGATGGTTGCAAAAGTCCGACCGTTTATCTTTTCAGTTTTAATTAGGTGATAAATCAAGATATCAATCCAATTACGCAAGGCTCAAAAGTAGGTTTTGGGCACTATCCTAGGGATGCGTCCTCACCTCTCAACAATCACAATTAGCCAAGCATACAATGAGGGTTTTACTCTCCCAAAACAAGTGTTAGTTTTAGTCAATTTTTTTGATCAACTCTGATTAGCAGTCCCGATTTTATATTTGGTTATCACTTGATTAGTCCACCAAATAAAGCACGCCTAACGATCAGTCCCGATTTCCTTTTAACCTAAGTTTCAAAAACAAAGGGGAGGGAGTCGAGAAAAGCCGATGCAAATAATGAAATCAATGATGCATGCCCAGTTCAGAAGACTTACAGTGATCCTCGCGCTCTACATGCGGGATGCAAGGCAGAATTGAAATTTTATACTAAATGAATGCAAACGAGAAACCGTTCCTAGACAAGCAGTTCTATTAGCGTGTGATGAACAAGTTTAATTTGACTAATAGCCCAGCGGTCTAAGTGCGTCTCGTTAAATGTGATGTGTGGTCCTAAAAATTACGAGCACAAGCAATCAAGATAATCTAATAAAAATGCTCTAAGAGCCGCGAGTGCAAGTCCTATTCTACGTCAATCAACCACACGACCACGAGCGGGTCCAAAGTCCAGTCCGGATACAAACGCGAGCTCTCAAACAAGAGCCGCTGGAAAGAGCGAATTACCTAAGTTATTACAACACAATAATTACAAAATGAAAAGAAATGCTCTCGAAAATAAATTAATTCTCCTCGCTCTTCAGCAGTCGACACGCGTCGCGTCCGTCGACCTCCGATGCACTCCAAGTCCACCGGGCCCTCGCAAGGAAACAAAGATTTATGTTAGAGAGATAAATAAAAATATATACAAAAATATGAAGAGAAAAAATTGCAAAAAAAAATGGAATAAATACAAGTGGCTCGGGGGTCAGACTACCCGAGTAAATGGAAAACTAAATCCAAATTTTTAAATTAGTCCCTAAGCCATTTGCCTCCCCGGCAACGGCGCCATCTGACGTGTCGCTGAATACGGTTTTTAATTAGGTTACATTGTAGCACGTGTACTTAGCGATTCGGTCAGAACCGAGAGAAGATCTCCGTGAAGAGTGTCTCGGCTTTAATTTATATCCCGGGAAAGTCCAGGGTCGAACTCAGGGAGGCAAAGGAACAACTTGGGTCTAATTCAAAAACTTAGGTCTAGATTTCCAATGCTTTTTTTTTCTAGATTTTTTATGCAAGTATAATGCCAGAAACAAAATGCGGGTGAATTACAACACTAAGAAAACATACAACAAGGCCAAATTAATTTTAATGGAAAAGAAGTTCAAATTAGGCAATTCGTATTTTTCCTAGAATCCTAATCCAGTGATGAACACAAAACACATTTTTTAGAATTTTAGGGGTTAATATGAAAAAAATAAAAATGCACACTTTTTATGGGTTTTTTCGCAATTTTTCACACAAGCAGCAAGCAAAAATTATGAAAAAATTACTGGAAGTAAAAAATGATGCAAGAAAGCTATAGTAATATTTTTAGAATTTTTTGACAAGTTATGAATTTTTTATAAATTTTTAGCGAAAACAGAGTGATAGTGAGTAATTAATTTCTAATAAATCCAAATTATAAAATTAATCAGAGTACGAATTATCCCAAAAAGATATTTTCATGAGCAATCCAGTAGAGATGAAATTTCGCAAAAAAGATATTTGTGGATTTAATTAAAAATCAATTATTAAAATCACTCTACAATTTATTTAAGGCACAAGACAACTCCAATTTAAATGAAATTTGGACAGTAATTACATCACATCTCAAGGCATCACATATAATATTTGTGGAATTTTTAGAGCAACCGTTTGTGAGATATTAATTTAATAGCACAAAATGGGTAAACTATGCAAAATTTCAGTTAAACAATTATAATTAATTACCCACGAGTCACAAAAATATAAGTAAATAATCACATTATATAGGATAAGTTGCTCAACATGATAGCATTTTTCATTGAACAAAAATATGCATAAACAAGGTTCAAATTAAAGTAGGAACACAGGGGTATCCGTGCAAGTCAGAAATGAAACTAAACAACATCAATTGTTCACAGGGGCACTTTAGTAATTACAAAAACAATAAAAGCAAATTATGCAATTTTTACAATTAAAAAAATGAAAAAAGTAGACCTCCTTCCTCCTTGCTTCGTTCCCAGGTGAACCCAAAAGGGGGAGGGTTTGGATAGCGGCCGCGGGCGGCGCCGGCGCGCGGCGTGCGGCGAAAGGAGGTGCGCGGAGAGCGCACGCTGCTGGCGGTGCGGGATGCGGTGGCGCTTGGCCGGGCGGCGGCTGGAGTTGGCGGCTGCGGAGGGTGCTGGAGTGGCTGCGAGGCGCGGGGCAGCGGAGATCGGAGTTGGAGGGGGGCGGCAGGCCGTGGCGCGGTCGCAGCCGGCGCCGAGGCGGAGCTGGCCGGCGACGGCGGTGGGAGGAGAAGGCAGGGGCGCCGCCGGTTGTGGCAGAGGGGAGCGGCGGCGGTGGCAACCGCGTGATGGCTGGAAGAAGGGGGGCGGCGGGTGGCGCCTCCTGTTCGTTTTTTTTTTTGATTTTTTTTTTAAAATTCTTTTACTGCTGTAATAAAAAGAAAGATATTTTTTTAAATTTTTTTATATTTTTAATTTTTTTAAGCAGGAAATATGTACACAAAACAACAACAAAAGGGAAGATGATGATGAGGGTGTGGTAATGTGATAAAAAAAATGAGAAACTAACAACGGTGATAAAATGAAGATGATGATGGTGCCGTAATAAAAGAGCTTTTTTTGTTTTAATTTTTTTTAATTTTTTTTATTTTTTCAAAAAGAAAATAAATATGTACATATAAAGGGGGGAACTGGTAAATGATGGAGATTGGGTAATGGAGTGATAAACAAAAGTGACGGTGACAAAACAAAGGACACAATATTAGATAAGATAAAATAACAAGGGAAATGAAGCGGAATACTTACCTGATGTTCGCCGGGTTTGCGGAGCAGCTACGCTGGACTCCTGTTATCGCTTCGATCCGATTGGCGAAATCAAAATCGGAGAAGCTACGCGAGCTCGACGGGGAACTCGTGACGCGGAGTGGAGCTCCGCGGATCTCACCTGAAGGAGGTCGTCGCTTGAGGACGATGCTTCGCCGCTGTCACCAACAAAACACTCCAAGCTCTCTCCTTATTCTATAAGAATGGTGGATGGGGAAAAATGAGGATGTACATATGATTATAAATAAGAAAAGAAAGAGAAGTTAGAAAGATGTTGGAGATGAATGGAGGTTAGATTATTGGTGGAGTTGAATGGAGGTTAGATGAAGAATGTGGGGTGGAATGAGAGTTGTTGGTAGAATAGAAGACTTGGTGGTTAATGTAGAAATGGAAGTTAGTGTAGAGAATGTGGAAGAAAAATAAAAGGAAAATAAAATGAAATAAAGTAGGCTACTTATAATACAATAAAATAAAAGATAAGAAAAAGAGTGGAGAATTTACAAAAGAAGACTACAACATGTACATTTTTTTGTTTGCTTTTCTTTTTATATTTTTTTTGTCTTTTTAATAGTAGATATGTACAATAGGAAAATACAATAAAATAGTACAATCAAAATACAACACCACAATGATTTTTTTTTATTTTTAATAATTAAGAAAGATAAAATAAAAAATGAAGAAAGAAAGAATATATACATAATATACAATGTACATCTAGGTCCCAAAACGCAACTTTTGCAAACGAGCTCCGATTTTAATGAAACCACTTCCGTTGGATAGATAATTTTCTAACTTGAACTTTAAAAGTGAGTTTGGTGAATTTGGAGTTCATACGGAGCAGGAATTTAGCTTGGAAGTTGGTCTTTACGGCTTTTTCCCATTGGGATCTAGGAGCATTTATTTGAGATATAATTTATTTTGTATTTTTGTATTTTTATGTACATTATTATGAACAAGTTAGAGAAAGAATTAGCCAAAAAGGAGTAGAAATGAAATTATTAAAAATACATGAAGTTTTGGGCTATTTACAAGTATACAACTCCTTTATTTTTGCGGCTTTTTATGTGTAATTTATTTCATACAATCTAATATACAATAATTAGTGTATTTTATTTACAAGAGTCATTTTGTTAATTTATTGATTTTATGGACATTTTTCTGGAATTTTACTCGGGATTTTGCTAAGATCAAGATATTGCGATGATGAATCGTGGATTCATCAACGGTCATCAATTCCATATAGGATTTGGTAGCCGTCCACTTGTTTCCATGTGGAAGCAATCTTATGAAATCTCATGAGATTTCATATCTCCATGAAAATCTCTATTATTTTTCCAACAACTTTTGTTGTTATTCTACAAAAATAATTCATAATTTATTTTGAGAATATTGCAATCTTGCCATTGGAAATTTGTGAATCACATTCACAACCCAAAATAAAATATAATTTACATATTCAATTAATTGCACAATGTGTATCCAATACACATCAATAATTAATTAACAAATATAAATTATAATTAGCTCCCTCTAATACATTATAAATCACATTTACAATATATTATGAATAATTGGATATTGCTATCCACGTTATTCTTATCCACAATAAATAAATCACATATAATTATATTGGATAATTTCCACATGCAACAAGATAATTAAATCACATTTAATTATAATTCTCTTAATGCTTAGATATAATTCAACTATGGAATTATTCTTGAACCCTTTCAAGAATAATGCGATTTCTCCGCAGATACTTAGAGATAAGGATAGGGCGATTGTATTGTTCCACGTAGAGTGACTTGGATATTGAGATCACATCTCAAATCCAGATCTCATAGACCTCCCATAGATGCTTGATTAAATCATGGTTGTAAACCTAATATTCTCATTGCATCTGAATCTTATTCAAATCAACATCCAATACATGGATTAAGATTAGGTCACTACTCTACTGAGAGGAGTCACTAAAATCCAAACCTGTTTCATCACTCCCTCGGAATGGAAGCGTCATGGTTATACAATCGTTTATGATCACATCACCCTCAGGTATTCCCAACACCTGTACATCCTGCATACTGGAAGACCTATGATCATCCTGAATATATAGATCAATTTTACACTGTCATCTTCGTGGTTTGATCACCAAGTTTCTCAATCTTGGTCATTGGGAATTTGTATAGATCATATGCTTTCCCAAAGCATATATCTTACCTTCAAATTCCTGTCATGCTTCCAAAGCATGATGACCATGCATGGAATTTGATCAATCCCAATACCTCATGAGTGAGCTCATGTATTCCGGTTCACATGTGAACATGTATGATCCCTTTGAGAGATCGTATTACTCAATATGTCCTTACATGAACACCAGGTCGCGGGTATATAGACCTTGGTTAGGTCATCAACCTATTGGTCTGCCAAATGTACATGCTCATACATATAGTAACACATCTGTCTCTGGGCAGAGGATGCATGCCAATGCAGTGACAATATTCAACATAGGTCTTTGGTTATCTCGATCTTGTTAAGTCAACCCATTGACTCAACTAATTTGACACCTCCGAATCACTATTCCTATGCAGAGGACCTGCATCAAGAGGTCGGTCAGATATCGGCCAAATGAGAAAATATTGTGATCTCCTACTCAGGCTGGAGATCATCAATTAACAATCATTTGATGATGCTTGATAAGTCCCCTATC
This sequence comes from Ottelia alismoides, assembly GCA_037367405.1. Taxonomy (NCBI): domain Eukaryota; kingdom Viridiplantae; phylum Streptophyta; class Magnoliopsida; order Alismatales; family Hydrocharitaceae; genus Ottelia; species Ottelia alismoides. The sequence goes on along the minus strand of JAZKJV010001895.1, from coordinate 264,752 downwards.
TAATTCCTTAGATATTCATCCAAGCATCAGCCTCTATAATTCAATCAATGAATCAACAACTGTATGATTATCAAGCCGGCCATGGTACATAACCCTTATTGTACAGAGGGAACTTATAGTACATTTATTCATTCAATCTCAGAAAGAGAGTGAAAAACAATCAATAACTTTTATTGATAAATCATTTATTATAATAACATTTATTGCAGGAATGGTTCGCCTTAGGCTCACATTGCTAACAATCTCCCACTTGCCCTCAAAACTATTCTGGAACAATCCTTAAACCCATATTCTTTACATGCTGGTCGTAAACCTTATGTGTCAGTGGCTTTGTAAGAGGATCAGCAATGTTGTCGGTGGAGGCCACCTTGGTGATGATGATATCACCACGAATTTTGAATCTCCCGAATGATGTGGTATTTCCTTTCCTCATGCTTGCTTTTTTTATGCCATCTAGGTTCTTTCGCCTGGGCAATGGCTCCCATGTCATCGCAGAGTAACAGGATGGGAGTATCAGAGGAAACTACGCCAAGCTCCAGGATGAACTTGCGCAACCACACCGCCTCTTTTGCAGCATCTTATGAGGCAATGTACTTGGCTTTTGTTGTTGAATCTGCTTTAGTGTCCTACTTCTTGCTTCTCCAGCTCACAGCACCACCGTTCAACAGAAATACAAACCCTGATGTCGACTTTCGATCATCAATATCCGATTGCAAGTCATAATCTGTATAACCCAGGAGTTGGAAATCACCATCTCCATAGACCAAGATGTAATCTTGCGTCCGTCTTAGATATTTGAATATGTTCTTTACTGCATTCCAGTGTTGCTCTCCATAGAAGGATTGGTAACGACTTACCACTCCCACTGCGTGGCAGATATCTGGCCTAGTACACATCTTGGCATGCATTAAGCTTCGTACAGCTGATGCATAAGGGCATCCAGCCATGACTTTCTTTTCCTCAATAGTTTGAGGAGCCATTCCTTCAGACAGGTGGATACCGTGCCTTAAGGGAAGGAAACCTTTCTTAGAACTATACATACGGAATCGTCAAGAATCTTTTTAATGTATCCATGTTGTGATAATCCCAATATCCTCTTTTCTCGATTTCTGAACAACTTCAAGCCTAAGATGTAAGAGGCTTCTCCAAGATCTTTCATCTCAAAGGTATGAGATAGCCAAAACATCGCACTGGTTATAATCCCTATATCATTCCTAATGATAAGGATATCATCTACGTAAAGCACAATGAACACAATGGCGCTCCCACTAAGCTTCTTATACACACAAGGTTCATCAGCATTTGCACAAAATCATAACTCTTTGTGATTTCGTAAAATCTGATGTTCTAGCTACGAGAATCTTGCTTGAGCCCTTCGATGGATTTCTTCAGCTTGCATACTTTGCCATCCTCAGTTATGAAGCCCTGGGGCTGCTCCATATAGATATCCTCCTCGAGGTATCCATTGAGGAAAGCCGTCTTGTCGTCCATCTGCTGATGTCGTAGTCAAGATATGTTGCTATAGCTAGAAGTGTCCTGATGGATATAAGCATAGCCACAGGAGAGAATGTCCCATCGTAGTCGATGCCTTCTCTCTGTGTGTAGCCATTGGCTACGAGCTGTGCCTTGAAAGTCTCTACTTTCCCATCAGGTCCCCTTTTTCTCTTGAAGATCCATTTACCCCCAATGGGTTTTACCCCTTTAGGTGGATCCTCTAGGGTCCATACACCATTCTTATGCATGGAGTAAATTTCTGACTTCATTGCTAGCATCCATCTAACCATGTCATGATCTACGAGTGCTTCATCAAACGAAGGTGGATCATTTTCAGTTTTGCCTGAAACATGGAATACATACCTTTCAGGTGGTGCAACCACCCTCGAACTCCTTCGAAAGGTATGGGTGTTTCATCTTTATTTATTTATTCAATTTCTGTCTCAGGAAGCTCAGAATCCTCAGGGGATTCAATGAGTTCCTTTACTTCATTTTTATCTTGACCTTTAAGGAAATCATTCTCCAGAAATTTCACATCTTTAGAAACAAAAACCTTTTGGGTCCCAGGGTCATAGAGTTGGTATCCAATACCATCTATAACATACCCAATGAAGTAACACTCACGAGAGCGAGTTTCTAGCTTACATGCGTCCATGTTCTTCGCATGGACCAAGCAACCCTAACCCTCAAGTGATTAACACTAGGTTTGATTCCATACCAGAGTCATGAGGAGTCTTAGGTACAGATTTACTAGGAATCTTATTCAGGATATATATTGCATTCTCTACTGCATATACTAAGAAACTAAGTGGTAAATGTGCTTTGCTCATCATTGAACGAACCATATCCCTGATGGTCCTATTGTGTCTTTCAGCAACACCATTAAGTTGGGGAGTTCCAGGAGGAGTGAGATTAGAGACAATTCCATTCTCTTTAAGATATTCCTTGAATTCATCTGAGAGGTACTCGCCACCTCGATCAGATCGAATCCGTTTAATCTTCCTATCGGTTTGGTTCTCAACCAAAGCCTTGAATGCTTTGAACTTTTCAAAGGTTTTGGATTTATGATGTAATAGGAAGACAAACCTGTATCGTGAATGGTCATCAATAAACAACAAATAATATCGATATCCATTTCAAGTCACGGTACTGAAGGGACCACATGCATCGGTATGTATTAGGTCAATATACCTTCGCATCTTGTAACCTTGTTACGAAAATGCATCCTAGTAATTTTACCATGAATGCAATGTTTGCAAGAAGGCATAGGTTGAACCTGTAGAAAATCCAAAGGTCCATCCTTTATCAATCTATTGATTTTATCAACAGATAAATGACTGAGCCTTTGATGCCAAATCTCATTCGAAAGATTTTCATCCTCCCTGGATCTTTTAGGGTTTTTATGAGTGGTAGTAACATTCATGATACATTTATCAATGCACAATTCATAGATCCACCAGAAGTCAAAATACCATCCACAATATATTTATCATAATGATTTATGACTAATTTATTACAAAAAAAGAAAGAATATCCACTTTTAACTAGTTTAGATAAAGATATCAAATTCCTTTTGACTTCAGGTACATAAAGAGACTCTTTAAGTACTAGGACTCTACCACTAGATAACGATAGTCGACAAATTACGACGGCGACTGCTGCAACACTTGCATCAGATCCCATCTGCGTGACTATCTTCCCTTCTTCCAGATTTCTAGTTTCCTGAAACAAATGCAACAAATTGCATACATGAACAGAAGCACCAGAATCTACAACCCAACTGAAGGATATGGGAAAATCATCAAGCGCATCACGGAAGTGTGAGCATCGTATCAAATACGACGGGGAACGACTAGTCGAACTAGTTGTTCTATGAGGCGGAATTTAAAAATTTTTATGTGACGAAACCATATGATCCAAGACACTTCTAGGATCATTTCATCTAAACCACAAACAAGTAATAGGATTACCTCTTGAAGCGTGATTGCAATCAAGTCTCTAAACGAAGAGACCTCCTGTCTCATGTCCGATCCGACAGAGGAGACGCTTGTGAGCGTATTGATGAAACACATGCTTCTCTAATTTATGTTGATGATCCAAGCGGCGGATCTCCTGATCTCGACACACGAGATCTGATGTCTTCTTTACGAGCGAGGCGCACCGAAGGACACGGAGATCCACGAGCAAATGATCGGGTAGAATAACGACGACGCTATGGCGATGGAGACTCTCTCTAGGGCATCCACGGTGGACGACCATGAGAGAGGAAGAGAGAGGGCTGACGTGTAGAGAGAAATAGAGAGAGAGATAGAGAGAGACTTATGTTCTCTTGTGTGTAATAAGAGCAAAGGGGTACCTCTCCTTTTGTAATATTTTGGGATCCATGGATCTCAATCCATGCACAACACAAATCCAATGGTTCACATTGATTTGTATTTCTTTTAATGGCTAATATTTGTATTGGTAAAAATCAACAATAATTAATTTAATTTAGATTAAATGTTTATTGATAAATCAATATGATTTAATCCCAAATTAAATCAATCAAGCATGGAGATTATGGAATGAAGATTGCCTCCTTCCATAATATGGGATTTGGTGGCAATCTCATGATATCTCATGAGATTACATTATTCCATGGATATCTCCAAGATTTACAACAACACTTGTTGTAAATTATTCAACAAAAATAATTCATAATATTTTGTGAATATTGCAATCTTGCCATTGGAAAATGGTGAATCACATTCACAACCAAATGTAAAATGTAAATTACATTTTCAATTTAATGTCCAATGTGAATCCAATTCACTTCGATGTTTAATTAACAAATGTAATTTACAAATAGCTCTCTCTTATTTATTATAAATCACATTTATAATATATATGTGTAATATGGATAATACTAGCCACATTATTCATATCCATGATAATCAAATCACATTTAATCATCTTGGATCTCTTATTCTCATGTGTCAAAATAATATGAATAGCATTCACATTATTCACATATTTGATAATCAAATCACTTTTAATTGTCTTAGATAACTCTCTTTATAATATGAATCAAATTCATATTATTCATGATAATTAAATCACATTTAATTATCAATTTTCTCAATGCTCGGATATATAATATCAACAATGAAATTATCCTGAACTCTTTCAAGGATAATGCGCTGTCTCTACGAATACTTTGAGATAAGGACAGGGCGATTGTAATGTTCCACGTATAATGACTTTGATATTGAGATCACATCTCAAATCCAGATCTCGGGCCTCCCATAGATGCTTGATTAAATCAAGACCGCAAATGTAATCTTCTCATTGAATCTGAATCACATTCAGATCAATGTCTAACATTTGGACTAAGATTAGATTACTTCTCCACTGAGAGGAGTCACTAAAATCCAAACCCGTTTCATCACTCCCTAGGAATGGAAGCGTCATGGTTATACAACCGTTTATGATCACATCACCCTCAAGTATTCCCAATAACTGTACATCCTGCATACTGGAAGACCCAGAATAATCCTGAAGTATAAGATCAATTTTACGCTGTCTACTTCAGGGATTTATCATTAAGTTTCTCATTTGACTATTGGGAGTTGGTATCTATCATATACTTTCCAAAAGCATATATCATACCCAGGTATTGATCATATACTTTCCAAAAGTATATATCAAACCTACAAATTCAGTCAAGCTTCCAAGGCGAGACGTCCGTGCACGGAATTTGATTCTTCCCAATATCTCATGAGTGAGCTCATGTCTTCCAGTTCAGTAATGAACCTGTATGATCGCTTTGAGAGATCATATTATGCATATGCCCTTATATGCACACCAACACGCCGGTGTATAGACCTTGATTAGATCATCAACCTATTGGTCTGCCAAATACATGCTCATACATATAATAACACATCTGTCTCCAGTCAGAGATATGTACCTATATCATGACAGCATACTACATAGGTCTTTGGTTATCTCGATCTCGTTAAGTCAACTCTTTGACGTAACTTATCTAATACCTCTGAATCTCTATTTCTATGCAGAGGACTTGCATCAAGAGGTCGGTTAGATATCAACCTAAATGAGAAAGGATTTCCATCTTGTATTCAGGTTGGAGATCATCTCTCAACAGTCATATAAAGGTGCTTGATGAGTTCTCAATCTAACTCTTTAGATATTGATCCAAGCACCAACCTCTATGATTCAATAATTGAATCAACAGCTGTATGATCATCAAGATGGCCATGGTACATAGCTCTCATTGTACTAAGGGACCTAATATGCAAATTATTTATTCTTCATTTCAGATCAGGGATTGATATTCACAATAACATTTATTGCATAATGGCTCGTCGTGGGCTCGCATGTCCAACAATCTCCCACTAGACCAAAGAGCCATTAATGGGCTAATCATTTAATTCCACACTCATGTGACAATCATAGGCTCTTTAGAAAATAGCTAGGTAAGCTAATCAGTCACTATGTTCCCAAGAGACTATGCTAAATCCTTTTACGTCACTTGCATATCTCCTAGTGACAGTGTTTGCATCCAATGTGAATATTGCATCTTATGCAACTAATACCCAATACAATCAAAGCAGTTATAGAATCCTTGATACTACTGCTCAACAATTATTATAACAAGTATGTAATTTCTATTATCCTTATCAGAATACCCTTATTCCTGGAGATCTCTATCTCCTAAGGTATTCGTAGTTAAGACCTTTTAGATCTCCATCTATAAAGTCTTAATTTCTTGAAGATAAGACTTTGAGATCACTATCTCAAAAGTTTTGCCTTCTATGAACGTCCTCAACGCTTTGAAGTGTTATCCCTTTAGATAGGGAACTGATGCATAAGGGCAAGCAGTTTGCATTAACGTCCTCAACGCTTTGAAGTGTTATCCCTTTAGATAGGTCAATACCATACCTTTGAGGAAAAGAAGCCTTTCTTGGAATTTTCCAAAAAATGGAAATGTCCAAGGTGTACTACTAGTGTGACTGTCCCAATACCCTCTTCTCTTTGCTTCTGAACAACTTCAGAACTAAGATCTAAGAGGTAACCTTGAGATCATATCTCGAGGTATTGAACAACCATATTATAAAACACTTATTATTATCATCCTTATATAATTCTAAATGATTAGAATATTATCTACATTTAGCATGATGAACACAATGGCACTCCCACTAAGCTTCACATGGTTCATCAAGATTTTATCTGAAATCATAACATTTATAATTTCATCAAATCTTATGTTCAACTACAAGAAGCTTATTTGAGTCAAAAGATGGAGTTCTTTAGGTTGCACACCTTGCTTTCCTCAACCATGAAACCCTGGGGCTACTTCATATGAATATCCTTAGAGAGGTATTCATAGAGGAATGCAATCTTGTCTCACATCATGAAGATGTCATAGTCAAGTTGTGTAGCTATAGTCAGCGATATTCTAATGGATTAAAGCAAGGTCACTGGAGAGAAAGTCTCATCGCAAGCGATGTCTTCTCTTCGATGTGTAGCTCATGGCTACGAACCATGCTTTGAAGGTCTTTACCTTCTAATCAGGTTTCCTCTTTCTCTTGAAGATCCATTTACACTTTAATAGTTCTTACCCATATAGGTGGATCCTCGAGGGTCCATATACAACACTTGTATATGAAGTCTATTTTAGATTTTATTGCTAACATCCATCTTTACATGCTATGATCTTTAGAAGCTTCATCACATGAAGTCAGATCATTATCAGATTCAACTGACACAAGGAATCCATCTCCAACTTATTTAAAGAGGTATTAATGTTTCATCTTTAATTGTCTATTTAGTTTCCGATTTCAGGAGCCTCATTATCTTCTCAAGATTAAATGAGTTCCTTCACTTCATTTTCATCTTGATTCTAAAGAATCTCATCATCTAATAATCACATTCTTAGAGATGAGATCTTTTAAGAATCTCAAGATCATAAAGTAGGTATCCAATACTATCCTTTATTTTCCTAATGACGTAGCACACTCTGGTGATAGATTCCATCTTTCTAGCATGGAACCTTGTAAGGATATATAATGTGGTCTCTACCACATATATATATATACCTGGAAACTAAGAGATAATTATGCTAAGATTAATCATTGATCAAATCATGTCACACATGATCAATTGTATCTCCCTACAACTCTATTGAGTTAAGGTTCATTAGGAGGATTGAGACAGGAAAGATATTCACATCTCCATAAGGTATTCCTTGAATTCATCGAATAGGTACAAGCTACCTTGGTTAGATCAAATTCATTTCATCTTCCTTCAAACTTTGGTTCTAAATCAAAATTGTGAAATATTTGAACATTTCAAAGGTTCTTAGGTGAAGAAAAGAAATCTCATATCATACATAATCATCAATAGATATCACATATCCATAATGTTTACTATGATATAGATGATTCACATACATCAATATGTATGAGATCCTGAATACCTTGACATCTTACACCTTTCCAAAGAAGGGTGTATTGGACATTTTACTTTGAGTACAATATTCATAAGTATGCAAGTTTTGAAACTTTAGACATTCTAAAGTTTCATCTCTTACTTGTCCATTGATCTCATCAACATACATATGTCCAAAACATGATGCCAGATCATTGTCAAATGATACTCATCCTCCTATTGATCTTTAAAAGTTTAATTTTCGGTATTAGAAATCTTAATGAGCCATTCTTTAATTTTCTAATTCAGCAGAGTCCACTAGATGTTAGATTACTATCTGAAGTGTATCCATCATACTCTTTATGATAGGTTTATTCTAGAATTCATGTTTATTTTCAACATTTAGAGATAAACTATGAGTGTATTCTAATATCCAGGTAACAGAGACATTCTCTAAGACTAAGGGCTCCCACTGAAAATATGAAGTCTATTGATCCAATAGAGGTTGTTGCAACAATTGCATTAACATCGAAGTGGATGACTACTAAACTTTAAGATCAAATTTCTAATATTCTAATACATATGCAACCAATTGCAAGTGTCATTAGAAGATTGATATACAATTATTAAACTTTATCTTATCAAATAAGTAAGTCAATTTCAATGATTATATGTAGATTATTTTGATGTACTATCCGATTCCTTCTCTAAGGATTCAAGATAGATTTGACAGTCATACTATCAACACATCAACTTATTGCAGTATTGGCATACATCCAACTCTTTGGATGTCATAGGGAAGTCACAAAAGTACAGTCAACTCTTTGACTATACTTCTTACTTGGGTCCAACCCATGCTTCCACTGCGCTCCCTTTATCTATAACAAATCATTGCTCAAGATAAAGGGTCTCTTATGTTGAAATAAAAAATTTCAATATAATAGTATTTCAACATTTATACATGCTTCATTCAATTCCTACAATATGAATATTATGAAGCTTCATGAATGACTAGAGTATAGATAGTAGAATGATGACACTCATTGTATCTACGTCCATTTAAACTCTTAAAACTTAGGTTCAGATAGGTACTCAAACAATTTGAATACATCATCTCCTATAGAGCCACCATTCTGCATAATGCAGAGAACCATGCCATTCATGATTATATGTCGAGAGCACATATGTATGACAGAACATCTTCCTAGATTTTATAAGGATTATTTGATAATTACGATCATTATCAACATGTCACTTCAAAAGTACATTCGATGAGATCAAGACTTATAGAGACATACAAACCCTAGGGTTTTAGTCCTATTGTCTATTTAATTATCATTCCTCATTATATGAGGAAATTTGCACATTGCAATCACATACATTAGGTGTCCAACTACAACTACAACATCTTTATTATGGATCCAATCCATGATATTTTACTGGTTATTATTGAGTATAGTATTGAGTGGGTTTAATGCATATTTATCTGAAATAAGAAATTTGCATAAGTATATATAAATATATATACATATTTTGCTTTGATTTAGGAATTTTTATATCAAAGATGTCTAGCCTTGTCAAAATTGAAAGTTCATTCCCTTAATCACTTTCAATGTAAGAGATATACTTACCATTATATCTCAAGCAAGATCTGGAATCTCCTTCCTTATCTTTATTATATCCCAATAATATGAGAACTTGTAACTCGGATAAAAATGAACGGGAACACATTCCACTTTGCAAGTCCAACTTGCATCTCCTGATCCGGTCTTTAACACCCGGGCCCACCACACCTGAGGTGATGTTGACTCGTCATTAATTGAACCAACCATCAACAGGAATACAACTCGCTATGCGCAATCCAATGTCGTCCCAATAATATAAGGACCCGATATTGGGGTCACTACGCATACGTCCTTACTCTTTCGAGAAGGGACGGGCCCGATCCAAATGGATCGTATGCAGGAGCTGTCACGTTGGACATGTGTCTCCTACATACAATATCTGGCGACGGAACCCTTCGCGTTGATGGGAGACCATGGATGTCACTTATGTGATCCTCCACCTCATACTCAAATTTTAATCAATTATTATCAATCGTATTCACATAATTAATTCATCCAAGGGAAATACACATCTATTCATAATAGAGTATTTTTAATTGGATATAATTAACTTAATAACATTAAATTAATTATCAATCCAATTCAATCAACAAACTTGATTTTACTTGAATATATGGTATTATCCCAGTACGTATTAATTCAAATTTTAATAATTAGAAAATACATCATGATCTCTCAGGCATCATTCATTCCCTACCCGCTTTCATGGCCTACCGGTGGGAGTGAAACAGACTGCAACCGGTGCGACCCGCTTCCTCCGGGATCCCCGACTAGATACCATATCCGCCTCGGGAAAAATAATGACGAGTCAATCACTTTGTACTTGAGATGATCATCGGTTCTTCAATCAAAATTATACCATATTGTAATAATCAAAACATTTTTTATTATAAGGAAATTTTCTAGACAAATTCCCAATCCTATTCAAGCAAGGAATTTAATGATTGTGTTTCCAATTATGATCTAGATCAAATTTAATCAATTAATTGGTTGAGGCCAAGTCAATTAAGGAAATAATCATCATTCAATATTTCTCAAATATTTTCCATAATTTATTCCATGTAATTAACAATTATTTTCACTAATTGACAATCACATGGTTCTTGATTAGGACTGTAATTTCAGCAGTGACCCCTACTTACAAAAATTAACATATCTCAATCAATTTAAATCCAAATTAGACAAAATCAATTTTCAAAGATTTCTAATTTGATTTACGACAGAACCTAAGTGTTATTTAATGCATTTCGAGGCGGATCAAAACAGTAATTAACTCATTAATCATGCTAAGATTCGCAGTTCCCGCAACAGTGAATACATGTTCATTAAAACAACCATATCTCAAGCAAACAGAATTCAAATTACGTAAACTCAAATCCTATGGTTTCCTTATTTAATGGGGAAAAAATCCAAGTTTTATTTTTGTGTTTAAACAACTTAAATAGGGCCTAAAATAATCACTAAACAGAGATGCGAAAATGAAATGCGATAAAACTTTCGCAACCCTAACGAACCCAAGTCTCCTTCAGTTTTATGGATCGTATCCAAAACCTTCGACCTAAGGCTCTGATACCACTTTAAGGATATGGGATAATCCTCAAGCGCATCACGAAAGAGTGAGCATCGTATCGAATACGACGAGGAATGTCTAGTCGGACTAGTTGTTCTATGCAGCGGAAATTAAAAATTTTTATGTGACGAAACAACATGATCCAAGAACACTTCTCGGATCGTTTCGTCTAAACCACAAACAAGTAATAGGATTACCTCTTGAAGAGTGGTTGCGATCAAGTCTTTAAATGAAGAGACCTCCTATCTCAAGTCCGATCTGACCGAGGAGACGCTTGCGAGCGTGTTGATGAAACACGTGCTTCTCGCAATCCTTGTTGATGATCCAAGCAGCGGATCTCCTGATCTCGACACACGAGATCCGACGTCTTCTTCACAACAGAGTCACACCGAAGGAGACGGAGATACACGAGCAAATGATCGGGAAGCATAACGACGACGCTGCGACGATGGAGACTCTAGGGCATCCATGGTGGACGGACATGAGAGAGGAAGAAAGAGGGCTAACTCGTAGAGAGAAATAGAGAGAGAGAGACTTGTGTTCTCTTGTGTGTAAGAAGAGCAAAGGGGTGCCTCTCCTTTTATAAAATTTTGGGATCCACATATCTCAATCCATGGACAACACAAATCCAATGGCTCACATTGATTTGTATTTCTTTTAATGGCTAAGATTTGTGTGGTAAAAACCAGCAACAATTAATTTGATTTAGATTAAATGTTTATTGATAAATCATTATGATTTAATCCCAAATTAAATCAATCAAGCATGGAGATTACAGAATGAAGATTGCCTCCTTCTATAATATGGGATTTGGTGGCAATCTCATGATATCTCATGAGATTACATTATTCCAAGAAAATCTCCAAGATTTATAACAACACTTGTTGTAAATAATTCAACAAAAATAATTCATAATTATTTTGTGAATATTGCAATCTTGCCACTGGAAAATTTTGAATCACATTCACAACCCAAAATAAAATGTAAATTACATTTTCAATTTAATGTCCATTGTGAATCCAATTCACATCAACATTTAATTAACAAAAGTAAATTACAAATTGCTCTCTCTTATATACTATAAGTCACATTTATAATATATGTGTTTAATATGGATAGTACTATCCACATTACTCATATCCATGATAATCAAATCACATTTAATCATCTTGGATCTCTCATTCTCATGTGCCCAAATAATATGAATCACATTCACATTATTCACATCTTTGATAATAAAATCACACTTAATTATCTTAGATAACTCTATTTATTTTATAAATCAAATTCATATTATTCATGATAATTAAATCACATTTAATTATCATATTTCTCAATGCTCGGATATATAATATCAACAATGAAATTATCCTGAACTCTTTCAAAGGTAATGCGCTTCCTCCGTGAATACTTGGAGATAAGGACAGAGCGATAGTATTGTTCCATGTATAGTGACTTGGATATTGAGATCACATCTCAAATCCAGATCTCGGGCCTCCCATAGATGCTATATTAAATCAAGACCGCAAATCTAATCTTCTCATTGAATCTAAATCACATTCAGATCAATGTCCAACATTTGGACTAAGATTAGATTACTTCTCTACTAAGAGGAGTCACTAAATCCAGACCCGTTTCATCACTCCCTAGGAATGGAAGCGTCATGGTTATACAACCGTTTATGATCACATCACCCTCATGTATTCCCAATACCTGTACATCCTGCATACTGAACGACCCAGAATAATCCCGAAGTATAAGATCAATTTTACACTGTCTACTTTCGGGATTTATCATTAAGTTTCTCATTTGACTATTGGGAGTTGGTATCGATCATATACATTCCAAAAGCATATATCATACCCAGGTATTGATCATATACTTTCCAAAAGTATATATCAAACTTACAAATTCAGTCAAGCTTCCAAAGCGAGACGACTGTGCACGGAATTTTATTCTTTCCAATATCTAATGAGTGAGATCATGTCTTCCGGTTTAGTAATGATCCTGTATGATCCCTTTGAGAGATCGTATTACTCATATGCCATTATATGCTCACCAGCGCGTCAGTGTATAGACCTTGATTAGGTCATCAACTATTGGTCTGCCAAATGTACATACTCAGACATATAGTAACACATCTGTCTCCGGTCAGAGGATGCGTGCCTATATCATGACAGAATACGACATAGGACTTTGGTTATCTCGATCTCGTTAAGTCAACCCTTTGACCTAACTTATCTAACACCTCTGAATCTCTATTCCTATGCAGAGGACCTGCATCAAGAGGTCGGTTAGATATCAACCTAAATGAGAAAGGATTGCCATCTTCTACTCAGGTTGGAGATCATCTCTAAACAATCATTTGACGGTGCTTGATGAGTCCTCAATCTCACTCTTTAGCAAGCGCCAACCTCTATTGTTCAATAATTGAATCAATAGCAGTATGATCATCAAGATGGCCATGGTACATAACCCTAATTGTACTAAGGGACCTATTATGTAAATTATTTATTCTTCATTTCAGATCAGGGAATGATATTCGCAATAACATTTATTGCATAATGGCTCACCGTGGGATCGCATGTCCAACACCAACTTCCTTCTCATCCAACGAGAAAACTAGTTTCAATGATTAAAGTAGATTTCATACATGCTGGTATTAACCTTTGTCGACCGACTTCAGGTATTCTGGGAAGTTACGCCTCCAGTTCCCCGGTTTCTTATAGTGGTGACAGACATCGGTTTTCTTTGACGCTATCAATGTGGATGCATTGGAAGATGAGCCAACACCTTGACTCTTCTTCTTTCTCTTCTGAGCCGGGACCTTTCGAGAACCTTGCTTCCGACCACGCTTCCCTTTGACCTGTGCAACCATTGCACTGCCAACAGGACCATCTTTCTTCATTACGTCTTCTGAAGACTTTAATGCAGCAAGAAGTCCAGTGTTCGTCAACTCTAAGTTGTTCATGTGGAATGAAACCACAAAATTATTGAATGACTTGGGCAAAGACAACAAAATGAAGTCGGATAGCATATCTGCATCCTTATTTACCCCATGAGTCTCCATCTTAGACAAGTACCCAAACATTTTGAGTACGTGTTCTCGGACTGAAGTTCCTTCCTGCATCTTGCAGCGCACGAGTTCTTTCATAATATTGTAATGTTGGGTGAGGTTAATGTCACCAAACATATCTTTCAGATTCTGCATTATTTACTGGCATGTGCTCATCTCCACATGTTACTTCTGAATAATACTGGAGAGAGAATCTAGGATATAACATTTAGCCAAGATATGATCTTCATCATACTTGTCATTGTATTGCTTTTCTTCCTTTGTTTTAGGGCTTTCATGGTTGTCTTCTGAGAGCACATAACTTATGCGCCCAGCCGAGAGAACAAGCTCCAAATTACGGATCCAATCTGAGTAATTGGGTCCGGTCAACTGGTAGACCTCCAGAAGCATGCTTAGTGGGTTCATGGACTTCATTTTCTGAAATTAAGAATGCACTATATTAGAACATATAATCATATATTCAATTTTATGATATTTGATTAAGGCATTTTAAATAAAATTATTCTTGCATTGTCAACTTTGAAAGTTCATTCCCTTAATCACTTTCAAAGCAATAGATATACTTACCGCTATATCTCTAGCAAGAACTGGGATCTCCTCTTTATCTTTGTCACATCCCAATAATTTGAGAATCTTCGACTCTAATAAAGAGAAGCGGGAACACATTCTGCCTTGCAAGTCCAACATGCATTTCCCAATTCAGTCTTTAACACCCGGACCCACCACACCTAAGGTAATGTTGATCCGTCGTTAATTGAACAGACCGTCAATAGGAATAGCACTCGCTATACATAATCCAATATTGCCCCAATAATATAAGAATCCGATATTGGGGTCACTACGCATACGGCCTTACTCTTTCAAAAAGCAAAGAGCATGATTCATATGTTCTTGCATATAAGAGCTGTCACTTCGGACAAGCGTCTCCTATATGCAATTTATGGCGACGGAAACCCTTTTCCTTGACGGGAGACCATGGATGTCACTTATGTGATCCTCCACCTCATATTCAAATTTTAATTAATTATCATGAATCATATTCATATAATTAATTCTTCCAAGGGAAATACACATCTATTCACAATAGAGTGTTTAATTGTATATAACTAATTCAATCTCATTTAATCAATTATCAATCCAATTCAATCAACAAACTTGATTGTTTTACTTGAATATATATATGGTATTATAACAAAGTATGAATTAATTCGAATTTTAATAATTAGAAAAATACACATTGATTTCTCAGGCATTATCAAGTCCCTACCTGTTGTCATCGCCAGTACCGACGGAAGTGGGACGGACCGCAACCGGTGCGACCCTCTATCCCAATGCTCCCCTGCTAGACACCATATCCACCTTAGGAAGGGATAATACCAAATAGATCAATGTGCACTTGAGATAATCATCGGTTCTTCAACATTAATTATACCATATAGTCATAATCAAAATATTTTTTATTATAAGAAAATTTGCTAGACAAATTCCCAATCCTATTCAAGCAAGTTGTTTGTTGATTGTGTTTCCAATTATGATCTAGATCAAATCTAATCAATTTATTGGTTGAGGCCAAGTCAATTAAAGAAATAATCATCATTAAATATTTCTCAAATATTTTCCATAATATTTCAGGAAATTAACCATTAATTTCACTAATTAACAATCACATGGTTCTTGATTAGGAATGCAATTTCAACAGTAAGACCTACTTACTAAAATTAGCATATCGCAATCAATTTAAATCTAAATTAGATAAAATCAATTTCCAAAGATTGCTAATTTGATTTAGAACAGAACTCAAGTGATATTTCACACATTTCTAGGCGCACCAAAACAGTAATTGACTCATTAATCATGTTAATCATGGCAGTACCCCCAACAGTGAATACATATTCATTAAAACAACCATATCTCGAGCAAACGGAATCCAAATTACGTAAACTCAGATCCTATGGTTTCCTTATTTAACGGGGAACAAATCCAAGTGATTAATTCGTCTTTAAACATTTTAAACAGGGCCGAATTTATTCACTAAACAGATGTGCGAATCAACTACGACCAAAACTTTTCGCAACCTTAACGAACCCCAGTCGTCTTAGGTTTACGGATCGTATCCAAAACCTTCGATTAATGGCTCTGATACCACTTGAAGGATATGGGATAATCCTCAAGCGCATCACGGAAGCGTGAGCGTCGTATCGAATACGACAAAGAAAGACTAGTCGAACTAGTTGTCCTATGCAGCGGAATTTAAAAAGTTTCATGCGATGAAACCACATGATCCAAGAACGATTCTCAGATCATTTCATCTAGAATCACATAGTGTATAAAGGAATACCTCTTGTAGCATAGTTGATCGAGTCTCTACGAAAAGAGACCACCTGTCTCAAGTCCGATCATCTGAGAAGACGCTTGCGAGCACGGGAATGAGTCGCGTGATCCTCACAATCCAACAAGTTGATCCAATCACAGTGAACTCCTGATCTCGTCACATGAGATCGAACACCTTCCTCGTGAGAGGAGCACTCCAAAGAAGATGGAGAACCGAGGAACGTCAAGGCGGCAGTGTGGTGGTAAAGCGTCGACGATGCTCCTCCCTAGGGCTTGGTGGACGGCCACCAATGGAGAAGGGGAGAGGCTTGATGCGTGGAAGAGGGAGAGAGAGAGATGCGTCTCAATTGCATAACCCTAGAGAGCATGGTATGTCTCTCTATTTATAGGGTTTTGGGATCCATGGATCACAATCCATGGGATACATAAAATCAATGGATGAGATTGATTTATGTTTAATCCAATGGTCAAGATAGTTGTTGGTAAAAGCCAACAACTAATAATTTAATTTAGATTAAATATATTTGATAAATCAAATCCAATTTAATCCTAAATTAAATCAAACAAATAAGGAGATAATCATCATGGAGATAACATCTTCCCATGAAATATGGTAGACGACCACCAATTCTATATAGGACTTGGTAGCCGTCCACTTGTTTCCATGTGGAGGCAATATCATGAAATCTCTTGAAATTTCATATCTCGAAAGTCTCCATTATTTTTCCAACAACTTTTGTTGTGATTTATTCTACAAAAATAATTCATAATTAATTTTGAGAATATTACAATCTTGCCATTAGAAATTTGTGAATCACATTCACAACCCAAAACAAAATATAATTTACATTTTCAATTAATTACACAATGTGTATCCAATATACATCAATAATTAATTAAAAAATATAAATTATACTTAGCACTCTCTCTAATACATTATAAATCACATTAATAATATATTATGAATAATTGGATATTGTTATCCACATTATTCTTATCCACAATAATTAAATCACATTTAATTATATTTGAAATTTTCCACATGCCTCAAGATAATTAAACCACATTTAATTATCATTCTCTGAATGCTTAGATATAATTCAACTATGGAATTATACTTGAACCCTTTCAAGAATAATGCGATTTCTCCGCAGATACTTGGAGATAAGGACAGAGCGATTGTATTGTTCCACGTATAGTGACTTGGATATTGAGATCACATCTCAAATCCAGATCTCATGGACCTCCCATATATGCGTTATTAAATCAAGGCTGTAAACCTAATCTTCTAATTGCATCTGAATCTTATTCAGATCAACGTCCAATACATGGATTAAGATTAGGTCACTTCTCTACTGAGAGAAGTAATTAAAATCCAAACCTATTTTATCACTCCCTCGGAATGGAAGCATCATGGTTATACAATTGTTTATTATCACATCACCCTCAAGTATTCCCAACACATGTACATCTTGCATAAGAAGACCTATGTCGTCATGAAGATATAGATCAATTTTACACTATCATCTTCAGGGTTTGATTTCCAAGTTTCTCAATCTTGGTCATGGGGAATTGGTATAGACCATATGCTTTCCCAAAGCATATATCTTACCTTCAAATTCTTGTCATGCTTCCAAAGCATGATGACCATGCATGGAATTTGATCAATCCTAATTCCTCATGAGTGAGCTCATGTCTTCCGGTTCACATGTGAACCTATATGATCCCTTTGAGAGATCGTATTACTCATATGTCCTTATATGCACACCAGCTCGTCGGTGTATAGACCTTGGTTAGAGCATCAACCTATTGGTCTACCAAATGTACATGCTCAGACATATAGTAACACATCTGCCTCTGGTCAGAGGATGCATGCCTATGCAGTGACAGTATTAGACATTCGTCTTTGGTTATCTCGATGTCATTAAGTCAACCCCTTAACTCAACTAATTTGACACCTCGGAATCACTATTCCCATGAAGAGGACCTGCATAAAGAGTTCGGTCAGATATCATCCAAATGAGAAAGGATTTCCATCTCCTACGCAGGCTAGAGATCATCACTTAATAATCATTTAATGATGCTTGACGAGTCCTCTATCTAACTCCTTAGATATTCATCCAAGCATCAGCCTCTATGATTCAATCAATGAATCAACAGCTGTATGATTATCAAGCTCGCCATGGTACATAACCCTTATTGTACAGAGGAACCTTATAGTGCAATCATTCATTCAATCTCAGAAAGGGAGTGAAAAACAATCAATAACTTTTATTGATAAATCATTTATTACAATAACATTTATTATAGGAATGGTTCGCCTCGGGTTCACTTTGCTAACAAGGATGTCAACTGCAGTCAACATTATAATGTTATGAAAGAACTTATTCGCAGAAAAATATTAGCCATGTGAGCTTAGGGCGAAATGTACTATTGTATTATTTCACTCACTTTCTGAGGCTAAATGAATGAATGTACTTATAAGGTCCATTACTTCAATTAGGGTTATGCAACATGATTATCTTAATGATCATACAACTGTTGATTCAATGGTTAAATCATAGAGGTTGGTGCTTGGATGTTATCTAAAGAGTTAGATTGAGGAGTCATCAAGCCCCATCAAATGATTGTTAAGAGATGATCTCCAGCATGAGAAGGAGATGTCAATCCTTCTCTAAATGTTGATCGTGAAGAAATAAAAACCAAAATCGATCATTTATGCAAAGTGATGTTTTTGTGGTACTCCATGTACATAAAATACCATGATTTTTGGGTTTATAATTTTTTTATCATTTTTAAATCAGATAAAAATACAGAAAAAAATATGATAAAATCAAAGATAAATATTTACACACTAATCTATTTTTTTTTGGATTTTTATTAATTAAGAAAAGTATAAATAAAATACGGAAAAGACAATTTTTGTACGAACTGTTAGTGATGACTCGAACTCTATTAATTTCTTTGATTTCAAGCTCATTTCTGGATTTGGATTTTTGTGCATTTCAATAAAAATTTGTCAAAGAAGACAAATGAAAAACAAATAAAATAAAATGAGTTAATTATGTACATAAAATAATATGCTAAACCACTAAAATACAAAATGTACAAAAGAGGCCCAAAACCCAACTTTCACATAAGAGCTCTAATTCACTTGAACTTGGTCTTGTTTTGAAGGTATTTGAATGTAAATTAGTTCAAAAGTGAGTAGGATCAAATCGAATACTGGATGAGGAAGATATCGAGGTTTTATTCAGGAAATTCTACAATTAGGGTTTGGGTTTTTTATCCACTTATTTATGTTAATGATTTTTTTGTATTTTTCATTTATAATGTTAGAAATATGTACGAAATGGAGTGATTTTAGGTCAATTGGAGTTAGCATGAATTAGTTAAAAATCAGGGAAATTAGGCTATTTTACATGTCATCTTGGCTGAGATTTTTGGCTTCTTATTTTGCGCAATAATGAGTGATAAAATGCAATTCTTATCATTACATGCATGAATGTTAATTATGTAGAATAAATGAAGAAAAGCCCATGATGTTTAGGGATTTGAGCTTAATTGGTGACTTTTAGAGCGATGAACCTTAGATTCATCAATAAGTATGTTTGCTTGGCAGACTGATAGGTTGATGACCTAATCAAGGTCCATACATTGGTGAGCTAGTGTGCATACAAGGGCATATGAGTAATACGAGCTCCCAATGGGATCATACATGTTCACTACTGAAGTGGAAGACATGGGCTCACTCATGTGGTATTGGGCTCGATCAAATTCCATGCATGGTCGTCTTGGTTTGGAAGCATGACAAGAAATTGTAATTTTGATATATGCTTTTGAAAAGCCTATGATCAATACTAAATCCCAATGATTGAATGAGAAACTTAATGATAAAATCCTGAAGAAGACAATCTAAAAGTGATCTAAAACTTCGAGCTTATTCTAGGTCTTCTAGTATGTGGGATGTACAGGTATTAGGAATACTTGAGGGTGATGTGATCATAAACATTTGTATAACCATGATGCTTACATTTAAGGGAGTCATGAAATAGGTCAGGATTTTAGTGACTCCTCTCAGTAGAGAAGTAATCTAATCTCAGTCCAAATGTTGGACATTGATCTGAATACGATTCAAATACAATGAGAAGACTAGATTTACGACATTGATTTAATCAAGCATCTTTGAGAGGTCCTTGAGATCTAGATTTGAGATATGATCTCAACATCCAAGTCACTATACATGGAACATATAATCATCAAGTCCTTATATCCATGTATCCATGGAGAAAGTGCATTTTTCTTGAAAGAGTTCAAGAATAATTCCATTATTGAATAAAATATCTGAGGATTGGGAAATTGTTATTTAAATGTGATTTAATTATC
Source organism: Ottelia alismoides (assembly GCA_037367405.1). Taxonomy (NCBI): domain Eukaryota; kingdom Viridiplantae; phylum Streptophyta; class Magnoliopsida; order Alismatales; family Hydrocharitaceae; genus Ottelia; species Ottelia alismoides. Next base: position 243,838 of record JAZKJV010001895.1, on the reverse strand, counting down.
ACGAATAATTTCAACATTATTCATGTTATTTTGATACATGAGTATGGAGATCCAAGACAATTAAATTTTGATTTAATTACAAAGGTTATGAGTAATGTGTATATCAGTATTAATCATGTATATAATAAATACGATTTATAAGATATTAGAGAGATATAATTGTAAATAGTATTTATAAATTAAATGTCAATGCGAATTGGATTCACATTGGACAATTAATTGAAATGTAATTTTCATTTTATTTTGGATGTGTGAATATGATTCACATTTTTCAATGGCATGATTAATAATTGTCACAAAGATAATTTTATCTTTTTTTGTGAATTAAGTTGCAATAAAAGTTGTTGTAAATAACGAAGGATTTTGTAAGATATAATATCTCACATAATTAGAAGAAGGATAACACCTTACATAATTGTGATTGTATGACCACCCTTTGACTCTTAAAATCAAGGAGGCCATCCACTTCAAAATTGGAAGATGGTTAGTCTCCTTCCTAATCCTTCTATGCATATTGATTTAATTGAATTAAATTATATTGGTGATAATTCAGAATATTAAGTTAATTAATTATTGTAAGTTATTAAAAAATATCCTGGACCTTGATTAAACCATTGATTTTGTGAAGCACATGCATTTTGATCCACAGACATGCAAAATATTATAAAAGAAGAGGAAACCCTAGCTCTTCTTTTACAACATTATTGCAAGAGAACTCTCTCTATCATTCTCATTACACTGCCCCCCCCCCCCCTCTCTCTTGAGAGAGAGTGGTCGTCTACCCCCTTGACCTAAAGAGTGCCATTGTCATTGCTATGTTGTTGTGTCTCTACTTCAGCTGCTCGTGGATCTTCATCTTCTTTGTTGCTCCTTGCTTGTGAAGAAGATATTTGTTCTCATGAGAAGAAAACAGGAGATTCATTGCTTGGATCTTAGACTTGGATTGCAAGAAGAACGCGTCTCGTCCACACACTCATTAGCATTTCCTCCGTTAGGTCAGACTTGAGACAAGAGGTCTCTTACATTAGAGACAACGATCACAACCATTCTTGAAGAGGTATTCTTATGTCTAATTTGCAGTCTTGAAGAATTGATTCAAGAAGTGTTCTTGAATCATTGTGGTGTCTTCTCTTTAAAATTTTAATTTCCGCTGCCCCGAACAACTATTATGGCTAGTCGCTCTTGATCGGATTGGATGTGATCTTGATGCTTCTATGATATATTAAGTCCTAATCCCCAGCCTTCTTGTGGTATCAAATCCATTGCCAAAGGTCTTTTATGCGATCCAAAATTCTAGATGAACGAGGTTTTGCATACCGGTTGCGCCGGGACTCGTTGTTTTGCGTGAGATGCATGTTTCGAATTGTTTTTTCGCTGAGAAAAAAATCACCTATTTATGCACTATTTGGATATGTTTTTATGTTAATAAAATGTATTTTGAATGTCTAAATATACCCTCTAAACAACAGCCAATTATTCACATCAAATGTACATGAGTAACAATTTGAAGAGTTCACGCAACGAAATTAATTTTACATGTATTTACGGATTTATAAGAAATGAACTTTTGCTTACTATTTTACTCTCATGAAACTAAGAATAAATATTTTATTTTAATATACAATAAAACCAATAAACCACTTGAATTTTTTTTTGTGATTCCAACCTCATTTGACCTAGTATTCTAAGTAGAGATGGGTCGGATGATGATTCAATCATCAAGTCTTCTTACTTCATGTGTTAACCATTTAATGAAAATAATGGAAATTGTGAATTTTCCTTGATTAAATTGATACTGAATATTTATGAAAAAGCTTTATTAAACATCATTATCCATTGAATGCATGTTTCATGGCAAAACCCATGTTTATCCTAAAATAGTCGTTGGTCAACTTTTACATGCGTAACCAAGAAAATGATTGCTTTATATGATTAGAAATTTAGGATTTCAAAAATGTTTTAGCATGTGTAATTTTTTTGAGTGATTACTACATATAGTATAGTGTTGGTCATCAAAGTTGATAGATAAAATCGTAAGTACACTGGCATTATTTTGTGTTCTTCTCAATCGAAATGGCGAAGGTGTCTACTCTGGGTAAGCTGGCTTGATTTATTAATTAGTGCCTTGCATGTCAAGGAAATACTCCCTCCCAACATAACTCGAGTATACTGGTCGGATCCATTTTTTAGGAACGAATAATATGAGTAAGTCAAGTTATACTCTAATTATTAAAATACAAAATAATATGTACTTCTGAGGGTGTATACTATATAGTAATATCAAGCAAACGCTTATTGTTTGCTTTTTGAGTTGGATTGATAACTAATTTAATATGATCAAATTAACTAGATCCAACTAAAATAAACACTCTATTATGAATATTTTCAACTATATTTATATGTATATTTACATATATAATGTGTATTTTTTTGTTATTTTCTACTTTAGATTTTTTATTTCATATACTTAATTTGATGATTGAAACAAATTTAATTATACGTAAATATATTTTTATTATATTTTTATGATTTTATTTGTACACTTAATTAAATATAAGTATTAATTATATATGTATGTATATTGTATGTTCATATATGTATTTTAGTATAATATTTTATTTGATTGTATTTTTTTAATATTTTATTCTACTTTGAACATATACATAAACTATAAAGAATATTTATAATATTATAAAAATAGAAAATGATGAAAAATATAAAGATTAAATAAAATGATTATTTTATTCAAGTATATTATACAATTGGGTGCAAAACCTAACTTTTGCACCTTAACTCCAAATTAAATGAAACTATTGTTATTAAATAGCTTATTGAATGTTATATGAAATTAGAGGTGATTTTGATGCATTTTGAGTTCATACGGAGAAGATATGGGTCTAGGAATTTTGAATTTTGGATTTTTATTTTGGGTGTAGAATGCACAATAAGCATTATTTTTGCATGAAATAAATTTGAGGTAAAAATAATAAAGAATAAAATAGGTCCCAAAAGTGGATTATTAGGCATTTATGAGTTAGGGTTTCTTTTATTTATTTGCCCTTATCTTGTCCTACTTTATTTCTTATCGACCTAGTAATAATTATGCATAGGTCCCGAGGTTTAGGGTCATAAAATACCTTTTGTATTTTATTTCTTTTTCTTTTTATTTCTTTATTCTTTTATTTTGTCTTTAAATACAATCTTTTATAAATTATTTTCACAATAAATAATGAATGTTAATTTAGACATTTACATGCATTTAACTAGGTTTTAAAGGCCAAAATGAAAGAACAAAGGTGATGAAATGGAGATTCGTCTATAGGGAGCTATATGAGGGACTGCATTTTGATATGCTAGATATATATAGCCCTACAAATGAGATAATTATCCTCTTTCTTGATGAGAATGATAGATTTTATGGGGACCAGGGGATTGAATGCTTCACCCCATCCTTCACCGGTGAGTTTGCATTACTCCCCGAGGGTTATCTGTGAGAGGATGCAGCATCTTCTTTATGCTCAATTTCATTTCCTGATTGTGCATCTGATATGTTGGATCACTAGATCGAGACTTCAGAGTATTCTGTCCTTGACAACAACTCGTAAGGATGAGCCATGCTTTTAGATATTTATTGTTCTCTCTAATTTTCTATCTAACATGTGCATCAGATATCCACTTTTGTTGTGAGTCTCCTTATCTTGACTTTTCAAATCTTTGAGACTACAACTAGCATGGATAATTCAATGACTGATCCTTCTTTCTACATGTTGTTTGTATCGTATCTCTCCATTCACTATATCCTTTTAAGACGATTATTCCTTTGATGTAACCGAATACTAGCTTAGTTTTCGATTCGATTTTCTCGATAGATAACACTGGACTTGATTGCTTATATGTGTGTTTCAGTTTACGCTATTGACTTCATTGTTGTTCTCACACCGAGATAACGACGAGAGTACGACATTCACTTTACCAATGCCGTCTTGAACCTTTATGCAACGTTGTCATAGCATTTGCACTAAGCTAGGGGTGTAAACTCTAGCGCTTGTTGATAGGAATCTCAACATTGTCTATCTTGTATACATGTGTATCTTTTTACTCTTTCTGTTTTACGTTTGTTGTGTTACACCCCATATTCGCTTTGGATATTCGTGGCTATGCTTAGGATGTACTTTATCCTATGTATAGGGGGTTTAGACACTATGTTTTTCATATTGATTATGTTTCATTACTCCTATCGTTGCTTACACGTAAGGATCCTTTACCCTATGAATGGGGAGAGTGGTGTCATTGATTCTTTCTTTTCTTGATTTCGTTTTGTTTCATCTATTCCCCTTATAACTAGTTGATATTATGTTCTATTCTTGGGATATTTTGCCCAAAGTTTATGGGGAGATAAGTCAAGTCGTTGATTTAGTAAAATCTAACCCTTGATCAGCCCTGCTTAATATACAGTCTGTTATAGTCCTGATTAGTTGATCCTAAGTATAGAGGGGACAATCAACTTCTTATTCTTTCTATTGAGTCATATGGTATAGATTTCTTCTATACATAGCATGGGTTTTGTCTTCCTTTCAATTGAGTCACTATAGTTCGAGTTAGTATAGAGGGGTCGTATATAGGGTATATAACGAATATCAGAGGTTGTACTCTACATTGATTTACCATGGACAATAGACATCAAAACCTTTTGAACAAGCTTAGGAGTGAGGTTTTGACAAATAGCATCACTGAGAAGTATAGGTATAAGTTATTCATAACTCGTACTTTCTTGTATTTTCAATAATATGGCTAATATACTTGGTATGGGTATACAATAAAAAGATTGAAAGCACTTGTAAATATATGTAAAAAATTTTGAAACAATATTTGTAAAATATGTATGAAATGTTTTACAAATGATTTTGAAAAATCATAGTAAAATGCTTTGTAAAATCATTTAAAAACCTTTGCAAAAATCATTGTAAAGTGTTTCTCAAACCATTGAAAAATATTCCTATGTAAATGTTTGTAAAAAGATTGTAAAAATTATTTATAAAAATGTTTGAGAAAAATAGCATGTAAAATTTGCAAAATAAGTTTTCAAAAATGTATGTAAATTATTTGAAAAAAATAATTTCAAATAGTTTTGAAAACCTTGTATATAGTGAGCTAAAAATCTTATGTAAATAAAACCATTTATAAAATTCTTATACAACTTGTATAAATCCTTTGTAAAACTTACATCATACTTGTGAAATCTTGTAAATACCTGTAACTCACTAAGCCTTTCAAAAATACCTAAAAATAAAAAAACCAAACTCATTCAAATTTGCAAATGGTTTTACAAAAACTGCATAAAAAGTTCAAAACCATAAAATTTGTTTCACAAAAATATCTGTGCATATGCATTCGCATTTTCCAGAATGATTTTGATAACTGAATTATTATGGAATAAAATCCGATGATTGGAGTTTGGTTTAGAGTGTAATCCACTAAATTTTACAAAAACATTATAGAAATTGGAATTAAGACTTTTCAGGTCAATGAGACTTAATTGTTTGAGTCCACTAGACTATGTTCACATGTCATATTAATTAGAATATTTAGAATATTTCATGACATGCACATGACCATTGTTGATAATGGCCTAACTTGGAAAAGCACTCTGCATTTAGCTTAACTCAAATGAGGTGGTGAGAGCATAATTCTTTAGCCTAAGTAGCATGCATGTAGAAAAAGTCGTCGGCCCGATAGGAGGACGGTTCACCTCAACCTGATCTAGTGCCATGGATGTCCAAAAAAAGATGTTGTGGTTTGCAATAAATCCTCATAAGAGGGATAGTCTACTAGTTAAAGAAGAAAAGTTCCTTATGTAATTGATATTGCCCATATATGTTAAAAATATGTATGAAATAAAAGTCTGCAACAACTTAGATGAGCAAAAGGTCAATGAAAAGTCATTCCCATTAGAGGTATGTATAAATAAGCAAGGCATTATGCTTCAAAGTCAAAGTTACAAGGTTTCCTATTGCTGGAGACTTGGTTGCACTAGCCAAGCACCAATAGATATGTGAGTCCACTGGTCACAGTCCATTCTCCTTTCTCTTCCACCTCTTCATTGAGCCAATTGTACTTGAACTTATAAGCAATACCTCGGTCCTCGAGCAAATAGTACCTAGATTGAGGAATTAGGGTTACCTTGCTGAGGAAGACTATTTCTTTGTCATTTTAAATTATGAGAGCTACATTTCACATTCACTGTATAAGCAAGACTCATAGTAATAAGAGTTTTCTTATGAAAAGACTTATTCTGACCTGACTATTGAGGTGAACTGAACAAAGTCTTATGGAACTTGGGGGCTATTAAGTTTTAAATCCTATTATCAATAAGGTTCCAACAAACTAACAACCCACATCACTTCTTTAATCAATATCTACACCATATTAACTTAAATTGGACCAAACTCACCTCCATTGTATTTAAATTTATACTATCTTTCAAATTAAGGTGGTTTCATTTAAAATGGACTAAGATGAAAAAACCATTTTTTGGGTAATATTGTACTTGAGCATCTATATACAAAACCAATTATTTTATTCCTTACATTTTTAGTCTCCTTATTTTTTTGAATTATTGTATATAGTGTATAATACATACTAAAAATATAGATGCAAAAAAAAACATTCGAAAGACACACTAAATAAATAATAAAGTTCAAAACATAGGTATAATATACCTATAATATACATGCATGTAATTATTTATACATATAAACAAAAACTATAAAAATACATAGAGATATATAAATACATATTAAATAATGCAACAAATATATAAATTATGAAATATATATTATTATGCATAATATACAATATAAAATAGAAATACCTAATATACAAGTATATATACATGTATATATGTAATGTAAAATAATGAACTATAATAACTAAGGTTGTAAAAATATAACAATCACCATGAAATAGCTTATAAAATAATAAACACTTTTTTATATTTTGGGTTTTTTTGACAAAAAAACATTTACTATTTTATCTTTAATATCCTTTCATTTTTATTCACGTTCTGTCATTTTGTCGTATGTGGACTGATCTCATGCGTTAGAGTGTTACCCCCCAGTCAACACCCCTTGCACGGACCCCAGCCAGGAAGGTGTGTCAGAAAAGACGAATCCCCTCTCTTCCTTAATTTTTTGTTCTAAATCCATGTCACCATTCGCATCAATTCCTTCTAAAATGTTGTGCACAACTCCATCCTACATCTCGTTGTGCACATAGACTCTACCAACCACCCTCAAGTCAAGCAAAATCCTATTTCCAAAATCACCCCTTGTCGTTTCTATAAATTCAACTCCTCCACCTTCTACCTAATTTTGGTCCCCTTTATTCCACCATAACCCCTTCGATTGCTTGCTGGAGTGGTGCTGTCTTGATAGGAGACATGTCCCCTTCGATCTGATGCGAGGAGAATGAAGAGGAGGAAGATCTGGCCACCAACGGCACTACGCCACGTCTCTCTGCTCCCAGGTCTTCTGATCAATTATGAGTTGTTTGGATATGTTAATTTAGTTCTCATTTTAATTTCTAGTGCAACTTAGCATTTAATTTCAATTCATTTATCTTTTACTTCATTAAAATCAAATATTTATGTTTGCTAGAGCACTGGGTTCCGGCCATTATTACACTGTGAAGCAACCACTATTCTGATCCCCGGATCATATCACATTAGTACCCGTTATGTTCTGCATCATATGAACCATAAATCACCTTTGATCTTGCCTATATCGAGGAATCATGTCTCCTCTTCACTACTCTTCGAAGGACCCTTGCCTCTCCATTCCCTTGGCAGTAACAGCTTCATTTTGTGTCGAGGAGCCTCATCATGAAGCTCTCTTTCTTTTTTGGAAAAGTTAGAGCTACGTAGAGGGCATCAATAAGGATTATAGAGTGAAGAACAGACTATCTAGGTGCCAGATAAGTGATGAATCCGTGATTCATCACTATAAAAGTCGAAAATAGAGCTTTGTTCCAGAGTAAATAGCAGCATATTTCCACTTATCTTGCAAAATTAGCATTCATGCATGCAAGCATAATATCTTCATTTTAGCATTCATATTTGCATTAAATAAGAAGCCCACTTCACTTGTAAATATTCACATGTATATTAGCTAAAATACCCTATTTGTATATATTTTATACTAACTCCGAATCCAATAAAACGAACTCCATTATGAATATATTACTAACACTAATAAAGGAGAAATATCAAAAAAAATACTAACCTATAAAATTGACCAATAAAACCCGAATACAAGTTTGAGATCTTAGACCTTAAAATGCACATATCTCTCTCATACAATCTCCGAATTAGGTTTTCTCACTTTTAAAGTAATATACATTCAGAGACCTTCGAAACAAGACTAATTGCATTAAAATCAGAGCTCGTATGCAAAACTTGGGTTTTGGGCCCCTTTTGTATGTTGTACATATTGACCGTTTTGCCCTTCATTTTTATCTTTTTATTTCTTAATTATTAAAAATCCAAAAAAATAGATTAATTTGTAAATATTTTCCTCATATTTTCTCTATTCTTATTTTGATTAATGACAAAAAAATTGCAAAAGGAAAAAATGGTATTTTATACCTATAAGGTACCACCCAAAAATACATTTTTGTACATATGATTTCCATTAATTTTCGACCCTTCACAAAAGTTGTAGATCTCGTCAAGGCGAGCAACTTTTGTGTTGATCACTTTTTGGTTTAAGCCCTTTTATTTTGTCTTTTTGATTTTTCTTTCTATTTTAACTTTGGATTTCTCTGAGAGCGATATGTGGTGGCTGCCACGTATTAACCCCATGGTTTTTGGCTACTAATTAAATAAAAGCCACATGGACGCATCCGAGCGTGTCAAGTGGTGCCTTCTCATTCTCCATATACTCATTCCATCCCACTCTCCCTTAACTCAAGGGAGAAGCCATCGACACCTCCATTCCATACCCCATCTCCTCCACCTTCTCCATCTCTTCTCCAACCTCCATCTCTCCCTCTTTATATTCTCCTCCACTCTTCCATTCATCTCCATCCGCCATTTTCACAGTGAGGGAGAGGAGAGCTCAAATCCTTCTTAGGTGACAGCTAGTTAGTGCAATAGTTGAGCGAAGACCCATCTCTTCTAGGCGAGATCCGGTGGCCCTCCGTCCACCGCCGCAGCCGCAAACTGCCGCTGCCCGAGCTCCGCTTGCCGCGCGTCGAGCGACGACCTGAGAAGCTTTGCTTCTCCCTCCATAGGAAAAACCTCCATCACCTCTAGGTAATCTTCTTCTCCCTTTCTTCTTCTTCCTCATTCTACACCCACACTCTCTCTCATCAATCCATCATTGCTCCATTCATTGATTTGCAAAACAAATTGTACTTTCATGGACAAATCACACGTTGCAAACGCAACGGTTATTTTTATTTATTTTTCGGACGAACTTTCATTAATCGATTAATCATTTATTTAAGTCACTTAAACAAAAGCATGTGAAACAGGGGATTTTGTGAAATCCCCTCTGCCCTTCCGCACGTCTTTTTCTTCTTCTTCCCTTCACCGTGGCCGAGCCTCTGCTCGAGCTTTGATCTTCAATGCAGGTACTCTCTTCCCTCGCCTCGCGTCCTCCGGCCGCGGGCCACCAACTGATGCCCACCAGCCGCCACTCCCTCGCATACGTCCGCCGATTGCAGGTCCACCGTTGTGCGCCTAGCAGCACCCCTGCGCCAACCAGCCCCAGGTGACCTCCCCTTGCCAACCGCGCGGCCGTACTCCTCCCCTCCGGATCCAACCGCGTGCAGCGCCACCGTGACTCCTCCTCCGCACACGCGCGCCCAGTGCGGCGCCCCTGCGCGTGGCCGCCCACAACGGCGCTGCACCCTCTCTCACCGTCCGCCAACATCCTTCGCGCGCACCCTCCGCCACTCGCTCCAAGCGTGCCGAGCATCCACAGCTGCGACCCTCCGTCATCCAGTGTCTGCGCCTCCGCAGCGAGCTGCTCCTCTTCTCCACCCCACGCGAGACTGCCGCGCGCCCCACCGTCAACGTGACTAGCCGTGCGGGCGCCCAGCCCTGGCACCGCCCCGTGCTACAGCCACCGATCTCCCAGATCTAGCGGCGGCCGTCGCCTTGATGCGCCCCGCCCGCAAGCCCGCCGACCGCCCCTCGCCGTCAAGCTCTCCGCCTACACGTGAAGCTCCACCTCCATCTCCGTCCCCTGTTTCAAGCCGAGAAACTGAGGAGATCCATCGCACAATAAGAAATGGTGATTTGCAAAGGGGACACTTGACACCGCTTGCAAGTTATCAAAGAAAGTTTAAATTTCTGGTAATTTCATTTAAGTCCATGTATTGCATTCATAGCATTTGGCATTTATTTTCTTTGCACTCATACCTCTGCATTTGCACGTTTATTTAGTCATTATTTTGTTGTTCATTTTTAATTCCGAAAATTGCATTGTGTATTATAACTCTTGTTCTACCATTTTAGTATTTATTAGTATTTTTTATTTGAAAAATATTTATGGATATTAATTTTGTGAAAATTGCAACAATTTGCCCATTTTGATTGATTTATTGATTGCGCATTATCTGCTTATCGAAAAATCTCTGAAAAATCAACATTGGTAGATATAGGTCTATGCTACAACATATCCAAAAATCACACCATTTGCACGTATAGCTTGTTTGAGAAAAATCATTTAGTGAAAACCTTAATTAATTTTAATTAACTAACTGTGAAGTGTTATAAGAAAATTCAAGCTGATTTGGACAGCGCTTAATTAGATCTATTTGGATTAATTTTATTTCTGATAAATATTATCATTTGTTAATTATTAAAATTGGTTTAGTCATTTTCACTAAGATCTGCATTTTTCATTATCCGTGCATCAGAAAATTCTAAAAAAATTAAGGTAGCTTAATTTCATCCCATTTCATAATCTGGCCAAGTTTCATAATTTTTGGAATTAATTTGACCATCTTTTTGATTTAACTTGTAATTTGGCCTGATTTTGCATGTGTCTTACATAAAATATATAAAAAAAGACCAAAAATATTATTCCCTGAAAATCGCACTTTGGACATTGCTAAAAATCAACCTAAGGAGACAGCTGCCTCCCAGAGTTCGACCTTGGACTTCCAACCAAGTAAAAAAAATCGCCGCTCGAAATTAATTTGACTATAATTGAAAGTGGTTTTTGATTTTGCTCTTGTTATCCGACTGCAACGAACATTAGTAATTAATTTGGACATTAATTTGCTCAAATTAACAAGGGAAGCGGGAGCGTTATCAAAATGGTGTCGTTGCCGGGGAGGCACGACTTAGGTTAATTTGTAGTAGTCTCTGACTGTTTGATTTTCTATCCCCGGGTAGTCTGACCCCCGGTTTTCTTGTGAATATTTTCTGTCTTTTAATTTTTGCATTTTTTTGTGTTATTCTCTGACCTCAATTTATTTCTGTGCGAGGAACGCGAGGAGTCGAAGACGCTTCGAAGATTCAGCATTTTAATTTTTTGAGTGATTTGAGAGAATTTGTATTTTTATTTTATTTCTTTATTTTTTCGCATCATTTCCAACGGTTCCCGTTTGGGTTCTCGCGTCTGTAAAGATAGTGAAACCGTGTCCCCGTGTGCTGTGTAGTTTGACTGATAAATTAGGCTTGCACTAGCGGCTCCTCGAGCCACTCTAGGATTTGCTTGTGCTCGTAATTTTTAGGACCACACAACCACTTAAAAGATGCACTTAGACCGCAGATCTAGCCAAATCAACCTGTTCTTCACTCGCTAATAAAACTGCTTGTCTAGGAGCGGATTTTGTCGCTTGCATATGCATGTAGTGTAAAGTTTTCAATTCTATTTTGCATCCTGCATATAAGCGAAGGCATCACTGTAAGTCTTCTTAACTCAGCATACTCATTATTCTTTTTCGTGCATCGGCTTTTCTCAATTTCCCCCTCTGTTTTCACACTTAATCTAAACAGAAATCGGGACTGTAGGTTAGGTGTGCTGTGTGGTTGGACTAACAAGTGAGAACTAAACTTAAAACCAGGACTGCTAACATTATTGACCAAAAAAATTCAATAAATATTGGAAAATCTGTTTGCAGGAGACTAATCCCCGACCTTGTTTTCAGGCTGAGTGAGGGTACTTGAGTGTGTGTGAACACCTTAAGGCAGAGCTCAAATCCCCGCCTTCCATATCACGTTCCGACTAATCCTAGCAAATATCACAAGTTGAATTTTTAAGGTTCACTGACTAGTACGAAGTAGCCTCCGCCTATCTCAGGTAGATAGGGGCGATATTGCGGTACTTTGCGACAAGTTGCCAGTAACCCCCTGGGGTGAAGTTCCGGCCTTATCAGCCTCCGCCTGCTTGAAGGTAGATAGGGGTATGGTCTTTAAATCCATCAACTTGGGATAGGAGCGAAGAAAGGAAGGACCGGGGGTATCTTAGGCGACATGTTAAACAGGGAAGACGCATCCGGCTCTGAGCCGACATCCCTATAGGTTGCGTAAATCCTTGCTATCTTGCTTGAAAAATCACACTTAAAATTAACAAGACTAATCGGACTTGGTTTCGGGTCCTTCATCGTGTTGAGTGTGAACTCGGGGTTTGCTCTTACGTTTGTCTTTGTGTTTGTCTGTGTGTGTTTTCCTGTGTAATTGTACATTTTCTACCTCAATTTGCTTACACTCATACTTTCCTCTTCAAGATGTCGGGATATTGGTCCTCATACCCTGTGACCTCTGGTCAATCCTCATCGACCATATACCGATCATCTTCACCTTCTCATTTTTCCATATATCCTCTGCCACCCACGAGAGACCCTTACCCGTGGTTGGCTCCACCTCAATCCGATTATGAAGTCAGAACTTCGACTGACTTCTCCATTTCTTCGCATTTCTCACCTACTTCATATTCTAACACTCTGGATCCACTTCCATCTTGGGCTGACTATCCGTATTCTCGAGAGCTTGCAGGAATCAAAGAATCAAATGAAGAGCAAGCCATTGCTGAGATAGATGATTGGCAAAACTATATGCCCCCACATACTTCATTCTCACCTCAAGTAGGGACCATACAACAGTTTACATATACACATCCCGACTTGACCATAGGGCATAACTTGGTCGATCGAACAACCCGAATGGAGAGGCCTGAACATCATGATTTCCCAGACTTGATTGACCTTAGGGATCAAGCTTCCATTAACTAGCCTTCATTCGGAGAGCCTATACATTCACAAGATTGGACTCATGAGCTATACTTACCAGTCCTCCATTCATTTACTCTATCATATGAGGCTCCGACTAATGTCTGCCATTCAGATGGTCCATACTCGACCCAGCATTACATGCCAGAGTCTAGGTATGTTGAGTATGAGACCCTAATGTCTCAGAAGTATCCTCCAATTGAGCAGCACTCTCCCATGATTTATCATGAGAATTTTGTGGAGGATGACATCTCTAGACTTATTAAGAAAAATAAATCATTTAGTAACGAATTGAGAGATGTCATGGACATATTTCACTCAATTTCTTCCAGCTTGGGAATGATAGTGGAAAAGGAAGTAAGTAGATCTGATGTTGAAAACCAAGCAAATATTAGGGAACCCAGACCTTTTGTACAGCTGGAGTCCATTCTACCTCCCTCTTCTACTAACCACTTACCGTCCAATCTAGAGTCTGATCATGCATCCATCAAAAATACCAAAAAAATGAAAAACCAAAAACTCACATAAAAATCGAAAATGAAAATGATTTAAAAAAGTTGGATCCTACCCTAAGGGGAGCACTCGATGAAGAATTGATTTTCAAACTTCCCTTAATAAAGGCCATAGATCACTTCCCCGTCCTCAAGAGATTTGTAAAGAGTAAAATGATGGCCAAGAGGTCGGGAAAGAAGAGGACAAGGACTGAAAGACATATAGTGTCTATGGCCACCTCCCAGGTGATGGGGAGAAAGACCAAGAGCCGCAGAGTGAAGCGGTTGCCCCGAGTTGAATGTGAAATCAAAGATACCATCTTTACCCATGCGAGAATCGATGCTTTGCGGATTGTTCCAAGAGAAAAAAATTAATTATTAGGAAAAGAGAGGAAATTAGGATAATAACATTGGATTTAATTATTCAAGGAAAATTTAATGTGCATAGTGATATCCACAATAAAATTTGGATATTGTTAATGAGATCTAAATTATCAATTGTACAGTTATTTGAGAATAGGATTCAAAAGTTACAGTATAAGTGAATTGGATTCACATTTCAATGTAAATGCACATATGATTTATATTTTTATTTGGACCAATGAATATGATTTATAATTAATCAATGTTCAATACATAAATATTGTAAATTATTTTTTAATTAATTAAATTTCAAAATAAGCATGTGAATTAAGATTCGATGATAGTTAAAATTACCAATAAATTAAAAAAAGTGAGAGTTATCCTTACTAATAATAGGGTAGATGGCAAATTGTGGTTGCACAATGGTGGACAGTCCCCTTGGAAAGGATAATATCCTTTTCTTTTTTCTTTTATCTCTTATCCACATTTAGATAATATTTTGGATTTTTTAATTAAGATAATTAGAGTTGAAAATTCTTATCAATCCTAATTATGTTAGAGGTTGGTTGCCTCCTACTCCAAGCCATTGATTCTATTTTAGGAGTCAAATCCTAATTATCCAAATATGTATAAAAGGAGGAGCATGTCTTACCTTTCAAATCGTCTAAGAAAAAAATCAAGTCCTCTCTCTATGGGCATCCCCATCTTTGTCTCTCTGGTTTTGGTTGTCCCCTACTCCAAGGCAAAAGAAGAAGAAGGAAAGTTAGGTCATTGCTCGGATTGTGGGAACGACATGGTTCATCCTCTCGCCAGCAAGTGGTGTCTCTTTCGGATCAGATTTAAAACATGAGGTCTTTACTTTAGAGACTAGAGGATCATGCTCACATTTCAAAGGTAATTTCTTAACTCATTCAAACTTGATGAAACAGATTAGGAAAGGTTCCCAATGGTTTCATCTTTTAGAAATGTTCAAATTCTATTGTTATTTAGATATGTATTATGAATTTCTTTATTTAATTAGATGTGATCTGATCTTCATGCTTCTGTGATGTGTGAGGCCTAAAAACTTATCTTAATGTGTCATTAGATCCTTGATCAATGTCCTTGGATATAATACATAGTCCTATGAAGATAAGATTTTGGATATCGAATTGCGGGAACATTGTTTTTCCATGATTATTTGATTCTGAATTGGTTTTCACCAACATTTAATGTTGCTGAAATTATACCATGTTATGAACCTGTTTTATGATTTAAAATATGTCTAGAATGTTTAAATTTTATCTCAAATGTCAGATCAATATTTATTTATGATTGGGCATTAATTCGAATAGGAAAAATTTCTGCACGACATTGTTTTTGCACTAATTTTGTAAGTGATAATTATGAATTTTTAATTATAGTTTATAATAACTAAACTTGTTAGAAACACTTTATTAATAACATAAATCAAACCAGGAACCTGCCACAAATTTATTTCGCACAAGTTCAAATTCAATAGCATAAGATATTGTATATCTTTTTAATTAGGGTTGGAAGATGATATTATAATGTATTTGACATTATTTCTTGTTTATCACTGAAAATTATGGAAATATGTGGTATTCCATAATTAATTGTTGTACTAATTTTTTAGATAAATATTTATTTTTCCAACAACTTTTAATGGCAATTTTATGATAGAAATTGAACTTGGACAACAATTATTGTAACTAGATAGTTCGGATGGAAAAATAGTTTGTTTCTTTACTTGTTAAAATTTTTTGATAATTAAATAATTTTAATTTTAAATTTCTTTCATATATTATTACATAATATCATACACGGTAAAAAAAATGATCGATAAAACTGTAAATACAAGTTGTTCTGAATTGTGTTGTCACAAACTCAAATGAAGAGCGTGTTTATCTAAGTATGCTGACTTGGTTAAGTATTTAGTGCCTTGCAAGGCAAGAAATTTTTCTCTCTCAGCATATTTGAATGTCTAGCAGGATATGTTTCATGGATTGGTTGTATGAGGAAGTCAGTGCTTAATCTAACAAGTAAAATTGGAATAATATGTACTCGTGAAGTCGTATGCTATATAATAAAACATCAAGCAAGAGTTCTTTGTAGGTTGAATAAGATTGATATTAACTTAATATGACTAAACTAATATGATACAATTATATGTCATCAATATTTAAAAATTTTCTTTTACTAGAATTCCCTTTGAATGATTGTTCGTGAGAATATGATTTAAATGATCTAACCAAGGTCTATACACCGACGCGCTGGTGTGCATATAAGGGCGTATGAGTAATATGATCTCTTAAAGTGATCATACCAGTTCACTTCTGAATCAGAAGACATGATCTCACTCTTGAGGTATTGGGACCGATTAAATTCCATGCATGGTCGTTGTGCTTTAGAAGCATGGCACGAATTTGAAGGTATGATATATGATTTTTGAAAGCATATGATCAATACCAAATCCCAGTGACCAAGATTGAGAAACTTGTTGATGAAAAACTGAAGATGATAGTGTAAAATTGATCTATATCTTTGTGCTGATCACAAGTATTCTAGTATGTAGGATGTACATGTATTAGGAATACCTGGGGTGTGATTAATAATCGATTGCATAACCATGACGCTTCCATTCCAAGGGAATGATGAAATAGGTCTGGATTTTAGTGACTTCTCTCAGTAGAGAAGCAATCTGATCTTGGTCCAAGTGTTGGACATTGTTCTGAATGAGATTCAGATGAAATGAAAAGATTAGATTTGCGGCCTTGATTAAATATAGCATCTCTGAGAGGTACATGAGATCTGGATTTGTGATGTGTTCTCAATATCCAAGTCACTATACATGGAACAATACAATCACCCTATCCTTATCCCCAAGTATCTGCGGACAAAGCGCAATATTCTTGAAAGAGTTCAAGAATAATTCCAAGGTTGAATTATATCTGAGCATTGAGAAATTGATAATTAAATGTCATTTAATTATCATGAGTGATGTGAATTTGATTCACATTATTTGAATGCATGAGAATGAGTATCCAATGTAATTAAATGTGATTTAATTAATGTGTATATAGATAATATGGATAGCACTATCCAATTATCCATGTATATTATAAATATGATTTATAATATACATTAGAGAGAGACTTGTGTGATTTATATTTGTTGATTAATTGTTAATGTGAATGGGATACACATTGAATAATTAATTTAAAATATAATTACATTTAGTTTTGGATTGTGAATGAGATTCACAATTTTCAATGGCTTGACTGATATTTTCCAAAAGATAATTTGCAATTATGTTTTGTGAAAAATATTTTCGACAAGAGTTATAGGAGATATCATGAGATAATGAGATCTCATAATATATTAGGAGATTGACCAAGTCCTATCTAACAAGAGAGGACGTCTACAACTCTCCATGTGGAGAGGAGTAGCCGTCTCCCCCCCCCTTATCTAGGAGTGGACCATGGTCTTCTCATTATCCTATCTAGTCAAAGGTGATTTAATTTGAGATTAATTATATTGATTTATCAATATTAATTAATTTAAATTAAATCACTTGTTGTTGTGTTTTACCAACAACATCCTAGCCATTGAAATGAACACAAATCAATCTCATCCGTTGATTGTGTGTTGTCCATGCATTGGGATCCATAGAGTCCCAAAACCCTATATAAGAAGATGCAGACCTTGCTCTTCGGACAAGACCGACTTGATGAAGTCTCTCTACTCTCTCTCTCTCTCTCATTGTCTCGTGCCCTCTTCCTCCTCTCTCTTGGGTGGCCGTCCACTCTACCCTAGAAGAAAGAAGGCCCTCATCGTCGCCTTGCATTGTGCTTCGACGACTCTCAGTACTCTGTCTTCTTTGGTGCTTCTTGCTCGCGAAGAAGATATATGATCTCATGTCATGAGATCAGGAGTTCCCTTGCTTGGACAACTACTTGTATTGCGAGATCCCCGCGACTCATCCCAGCGCTCGTAAGCGTCTCCTCCAATGGTCGTACTTGAGACAGGAGGCATCTTCTCTTAGAAGCTCAATCGCAACCATGCTACAACAAGTATTCCTATATCTATCATGTGGTTAGATGAAATGATTCGTAAATGGGTTATGGATCATGTGGTTTCGTCGTTTAAATTTTTAGAATGCCGCTGCACCGAGCAACTAGTATGATTAGTCGCTCTTGATCGTATATGATATGATCATCATGCTTCCGTGATGCACTAAAGTATCCTCCCGTATCCTTCAAGTGGTATCAGACCAGGTTTACGGAGGTCTTTGATATGATCCATGACCCTACAAAGATTTGGGCTCGTTTAGGTTCGTGAAGATTTTAGCATTTGAATCTTCGCAGCCCTATCTTGTGATAATTTTTCGACCCTGTTTAAAATGTTTAAACATGAATTTAACCTTACATAATGTTTCCCATTAAATAAGGAATATGTGGAATTTGAGTTTGCGTAATTTGGATTTCGTTTGCTCAAGATATGATCGTTTTATTGACTATATGTCCACTGTTTCAGGATGGCGGTTAGAGACGTAATTAAGATGTTAACTACTGTTTTTAAACGCTTGAAAATGTATGTTTATCATATGGTTTCTGTTTTCAATCAAATTATCAATCTCTGGAAATTGATTTTGTATAATTTGGATTTAAAATGAATGAGATATGTTATTTTTAGTTAGTGAGGGTCACTGTTGGAAATTGCATGTTTATCCAAAACCATGTGATTGTCATTTAAGAATATTGCAAAATTTATGGTCAATTTCCTGAAATAATTATGGATAATATTTTGGAAATATTAGAATAATAATTATTCCCTTAAATGACATTGCTTCAACCAATGAATGATTATATTAGATCAAGATCACCAATTGGTTACTTGATATACTTTCAACGAACTTAATACTTGAATAGGTTTTGGGAATTTGTCTAGCAAATTCCCTTATAATCAAAATGGTTTTGATTATTACTATATGATATAATTTAGGTTGAAAAACCGATTACCATCTCAAGTACAAAGTGATTGGCCCCGCATTATTTTTTTCCCGAGGCGGATATGGTGTTTAGTCAGGGAGCGTTGGGGTAGCAGGTTGTATCTTGTGTGGTCTGTCCCACTCCCACCAGTACTTGCCATGACAATGGGTAGAGAACGAATGATGCTTGAGAGATCATGATGCATTTTCTAATTATTAAAATTCGAGTAATACTTACTTTGAGATAATACCACTAACTCATGTAACAATCAAGTTTGTTGATTGAATTGGATTGATAATTGGTTTAATGAGATTAGATTAATTACTTCTAATTGAAACACTCTATAATGAATAGATGTATATTTCCCTTGGAAGAATTAATTGCATGAATTTGATTCATGATAATTAATTAAATTTTGAATATGAGGTGGAGGATCATATAAGTGACATCCATGGTCTCCCGTCAAGGCGAAGGGTTCCGTCGCCAGATATTGTATGTAGGAGATGCCAGTCCGAAGTGGCAGCTCCTGCATATGATGCATTTTGATCGGGCTCTTCGCTTCTCAAAACAGTAAGGACGTATGCGTAGTGACCACAATATCAGATCCTCATACTATTGGGGCGATATTGGATTGCACATAGAGATTTGTATTCCTGTTGACGGTTGGTTTAATTAACAACAGGTCAACATCACCTTAGGGGTGGTGGGCCAGGGTGTTAAACATCGAATTAAAAAATGCAAGTTGGACTTGTAAGGAGGAATGTGTTCCCGCTTCTTTTTATCCGAGTTGCAAGTTCTCATATTATTGGGATGTAATAAAGATAAGAAAGGAGATACCATATCTTGCTCGAGATATAATGGTAAGTATATCTATTACATTGAAAGTGATTAAGGGAATAAACTTTCAATGTTGACAAGGTAAGACAACTTTGATATAAAAATTCCTAAATCAAAGTAAAGTATGTATATATTATTTATATATATTTATGCAAATTTCTTATTTCAGATAATCCTCCATTAAACCCACTCAGTACTATACTCAATAATAACCAGTAAAGTATCATGGATTGGATAAATGATCAAAATATTGTACTTGCAAATGGACACATATTGTATGTGGTTGCAATGTGCATGTTTCCTCGTAATAATGAGGAATGATAATTAAATAGATAATAGGACTATAACCCTAGGGTTTGTATGTCTCTATAATCTTGATTTGTCATCGAATGTACTTTGGAAGTGGCATGTCAATGATGATCGTAATTGTCAAATAATCCTTATAAAATCTAAGAAGATGTTATGGCATTCATATGTGCTCTTGGCATTTAATTATGAATGACATGGTTCACTGCATCATGCAGAATGGTAGATCTATAGGAGATGATGTATTAAAAATGTTTGAATACCTACTGATGAATCTGCAATTCGTCATCTTTATTCATTTATTTTAGCTTAAAAACCCTTATAAAACACATGCATATAACACTAACTCCATATTCTTACTAACTTGCATCTGTGTATAAATATTGTACACTTCTTACTAATTTTAACCTAAAAAAAATAATAAAGAAAGGAAAAATAAAGAAAAGAAAATAAAAAAATAAAGAAAAGAAAATAAGAAAATAAAGAAAATAAAATAAAAAAAGGAAGACTGTATACAGGCTGACCCGAACCCCGAGAGAAGGTCAAGACTTGACCAGATCGACCAGGAATAAAGTAGGGGGAGGTAGTAAACAAAAAATCCAAAAAAAATGTGTGTTTATGGTTGTAAATACTTCTCACTTATTTTGTATATACATGTATAAAACTGGTACTAATTTATTTGTGCCTTAATTGAACTCAAATTAAATAACATTCAAAACCAAAGTTGTAAATAAAAATGTGTCCTAATTAATAAAAATAATTGCACAATTAAATAATGTACATAATAGAAGTAGCCACACATGAAAAAAGCCACTAAGCACTAATTGAAAAACCAATTCCGGCTCCATAAAAGATCAAATTGAATCAATCTCACTTCCATTGGATTCGAAATTAAATTATCTTAAAAATGGTTGTATTTTCATAATTTTTGGAGTTACAGTTGAAAAGTCGTGTTTCTAGGGTGGTTTGTGCAATTTTCCGTGGTATTTTATGTATATTGCTTTTTGTATATATTTGTAAATTATTCCCACTAATTTTTTAAAATAAAAATTAAAAAAATAATAAAAATTTTAAAATAAAAAAGAGCTATTTTCCTCATTTACCCTTGTATATAATGTCATATATGTATGTAGTATATGTATATAGTTGCTATTTTTAATTAATGACCATAAAAAAATAAAAAATAAATAATTTTTTAATTATAATAAATAAGTGACGAAAATTCAAAAAAATTAGATAGTTTTGTAAATATGTTTATCTCATTTCATCTCTCTTATCTCTTCCTCCAAAAAATTCAAAAATTCATTTCAATTTTCATCTCTTTTATCTCTTCCACCAAAAGAATTCAAAAATTCATTTCAATTTTCATCTCTTTTATCTCGTCTACGAAAAAATTCAAAAATTCAAATTTCATCTCTTTTCTATTTATATGGTTCCTTCTCCCTCATTCCAACTTGATCAATCTTTAGAGAGAGGAGCCCGATCTCCGAGAGGAAATTTCGTCGAGAATTGTGCCTAGCCTCCGAGCCATCCGGTGACAGCGAGTCAGCCTTGACGAGGCGATCACAGTCCTTTTCCGCTCCTAAGGTGAGATCCATCATTTTTCTTCTTATTTTACCTTAGTTTAATCGTAGTTTATTTTGTCGCATTTTTTTCATCATCATTTTATTTCTCTAGATCTAAAAAAAATTCATCACGATTTTTTATCCGCTTCGACTCGATTTTTCACCTCATTTTCTCGATCTCTCCATGTTCTATTTCTAGCGTCCACGATCTCTCAACTCCGGTCGTGTACGGTGGCCAGAGATCAGATTCGAATCTCTTATGTCCACCGGATCCTCGTTCATTTTTTCCGATTTGTAAATAAATAATAAAAAATATTTGTTTCTTTTTCTCTAACGTTAGTTTTGCAGTATCACTAATAAAAAAATAAAAAAAATAAAAAAAAGAATTTCTTTATCCTTGTTTTTCTCTTAATTCCTATTTTTCCGATTTACAAAAAAATATGAAAAAGTTCTTTTATTTCCTGTTTACATCACAAAAAAATACAATAAAGAAATTAAAAAAAACAAAAAAAATAATTTTGCCGCCAGGAGTTGCCAGCGGCCACGCCTCAGGCGTCCACCGTGCCAACCGCCACGCCGGCCTTCCTCCTTTGTGCGGGAGCACGACCACCGCGTCGGCGCCCCTCCAGATCTCCCATCACCCACCTACACATGTACGACGCCGTGTGCGGCGTGGCCTCGCCTCCGTCAGACCCTCCTCCTGTCTGCACCAACTAGCCACCATCGGCCGACCTCCCCTCCACTGCGTTAACAACCCGTGCAGCGCGGCCGCATCATCTGCGGCCCCTCCAGCTCCGCGCGGGTACGCGACCACCGCGTCGGCGCCGACCTCCAGATAGCACCTTCGTCGCCTCTCGAAGCTGACCTCCAACACCCCCTCAATTGCCGCCGTTGGCCCTCCTCCAGCGCACACGCCAGCAGCGCACGACCTGCACCCTACCCGCAGCACCTCCGCCTCGCGTGGGGAAGAAGAGGAGAGGAGGGAGGTGGCGACCCATCTTGCCCCTCCTTCTTTGTGATTGAAAAGAAGCCAATAAACCCTAGGGCTTCCTTTTAAAAAAATAATAATTTTGGAAAATTGCAACTTCGACCTTGGACATTTCAGAAATTACGATGGAGCCTGCCAGTTCAAGAATTTCTTTTGGCTAAATTACCGTTGCGCCCCAAAGTTTTTCAAATTTGCCAAATAGCCCCTACCAGTTATAGTGGTAAAATTACGCATTCTCTCTTCTAATTAATTTTATTATTTATTTGATACAAAGACAAAACTTATTTACATTTTAGTCCCTAAATTGTAGAACAAAACTTGTGTGCTCTATTTGACTGAAATAAATGTCATTTTGTGATCAAAAAATCTTGCAAAAATTATGCTATGCTCCTGATGTGATTATCTTCATAGCATAAAATTTTCATTGCATTTTGCCTTCATTTATTATTAATAAAAAATCTAAAACATGTCATTTTTATCTTTTTAAAATTCCAAATTTCATAAAAATTCAAATATTGTTCCAAAAATTCCAAAAAATAGGATGGTTTTATTTCATTGTCTTTTAATTTCTGCCCAAATTTCAAGTATTAGTTATTTATAAAATTCAAAAAAAATTGAAAAATATAAAAAATCTTATAAAAATCACAAAAAATTCTACAAAAATCGAAAAATTTTGATTTCAGTTCCTGTTTGTAGATACTTGCATGTAGTTTTCTTAAAAATAATTACAAGAAGTTTTGGGCATTTAAAATATTTTTAAGTTGCAAATTACTTCAGGCTGTGCACAGTTTCGTATTTTTGCACTGTTTGATTTTTAGAAAAATACAAAAACATCTGAGAATTTCACAAAAATTCTCAAAAATATTTCAAAACTTTTAAAACCCAAAAACATTTTCTTTGGATTATTCTGAGAATTTTTTATAAAGTGAAAAATTATAAAAAGAGTTGGTGTGCGTATTTTTTTGATATTGTGAATATCACTTCGTGTTATTTTTGAAAAAAAAAGTACAAAATCAAAATCACTAAAAATTTGAAAATCGAAAAAAAAATTAGAAAAAATAAAATTAAAATTAAAAAGATAAAAAAATCACAAAAACCAAGGATGGTTGTCCTTTGAAATTCTTGTTTTCTCTTAATTGATTTTCGATTAATTGAATAACCCTCGGGATTTATAGCCTCCCAGAGTTCGACCCTGTCCGCTATACATGTTAATAAGTAGCAAAAATAAAAAAAATAATTTCTTATTTGTCACAGGATTTTGGGGATAGCAGCGACGACAACCTGTTTATCATTAATTTTTCCGATCGTCTGAGATTTCACGCACAACAAAATGGCGCCGTTGCCGGGGATATAAAAAATTAAAAAAAACCCCCAAATTTATCGTGCTCAAC
The DNA here is from genome assembly GCA_037367405.1 of Ottelia alismoides. Taxonomy (NCBI): domain Eukaryota; kingdom Viridiplantae; phylum Streptophyta; class Magnoliopsida; order Alismatales; family Hydrocharitaceae; genus Ottelia; species Ottelia alismoides. The sequence goes on along the minus strand of JAZKJV010001895.1, from coordinate 219,664 downwards.
AAATTGATACCGTTGCTGGGGATATAGAATAAAAAAATTTCAAATACCCCAATTTTTCCCGAACAACAAAATGGCATCGTTGTCGGGGAGGCACGACGTGGGTAGTTAGGTTTCTCTTTTGACCTGCTTCTCTTGGTGGTAAATATTTGTTTACATTTTTGCCATTCATTTCATTTTTATATCCACTACATTCATTTCATTTTTTTCTCATATTTGATAATTATTTTTCTACTTTTTCTTTTTTCTTGGAGGTCTCGCGGAGCGAAGGAGGCGATTCTAGGAGAGACGAAGCACCCAAGCGATGTGGAGGTGGCTTGATTCTTCACCAAGCCGCATGATAGCGTGAGAAGAGGAGAAGAAGAAAGAAAATTTTTTTTTTTAAAAAAAGAGAGAGAGTTTTTATTTTTTACCATTTGAACATTGTAAAAGAACATTCATTTTTGCGGGGTCTGTTTTGACAAGTGCTTGTGCACTTGGGGGACCTCACCGGTTTTGTTTTCATCGCCTTTCTTTTTCTTTATTTCTCGCGGATTTCATCTACCTGTTGATTTCTTTAATTAATTTGCTTGAGCCAGGTAATTAATTAGGTTTAAACAACCTAAACAAGAAATTTCTGTGCCTATAGAGTAGAGAGTAATTTGGACTTAGTCAAATTAACTTATTCTTGCATGTTCATCGAAGCTATCATCTAGGACGGTTCACTTGCATTTGCATATAGGATAGTTTATTTAAATTCTATGCAGATCACTTGCATGTAGAGTGCTGGCGATAAGGTACGCATCTCTAACCTCTGCATGCATCATTGTTTTTAATCGCGCATTGGCATTTCTGATCTCCTTCCTTGCTTTCACTCACATAAGTTAAAAAGGAAATTGGACACTCAGTAGGCGATTCTTTGAAAATATTTTAAACCAAGTGATAACTGCTAAAATCGGGACTGCTAAAGAAAACTCGAACCTAAAAAATACAAGGAAAAATTATTGTTTTAGGGAGAGTAACCCCCTCATTATTTGGTTTGCTTGAGCGAGAGAGCGACCCGCACACTAGGATAGAGCCACGCCCGAACTCTTTTCAGACTACTATCTTGGGTTAGTCGTTCTCCAGTGAGGATCTCTCTGGTAGCCGGTAAAGCGGCTCGTGACGTCCTTAACAGATTGAATTGATCGAGTAGCCACTAAACGATCCGTAATTCATACTGGTTGGGAAAAATCTAACTTTGAGATTAGGCCAGTCTCCTGAGAGCATTGGATTTCTTAATAGCTCGCTTTTAACTGCTCTGATATATTGTATTATCACCAAACTCTAAAATTGACAAGATAATTGACCCAACCTTCACTGTCTTCACTTTGAGTTGAGTTGGTGAACTGGGGTTTTGTATTGTGTTTGATTGCTTTTGTGCATACTCGATCCTTCTGTGCATTTGCGCCTTTTTCTCCATATCTTTTTACTTGAGCACTCGTGCTCTCCTGATCCCATCTTTTGTTTCGAAGATGGTCAACTGGAGTTATTTTAATCCGATCTTCGTTGATACCTCGTACTCTCCAGATGATCCACCTTCGTTTTTCGAGGAGGACTTTCCTCTTGATTTTTGTGCATATTCTCCTAACCCATTATTTCAGGAATCGGAGGACTTTAATTTCAACCCACTCGATCTTGGTATTTTGGAGTCACCTTTCATGATTTCCACACTTAAGACATTGAACCAAATGATGGAGCATATGAATTCAAGGATTAGCAATCTATTTAACATAAATGAGAGCCAGAACGCTACTCCACTATTTGAGGATATGGAATCATTTGAGGATAATCATGAGAGCTTGCAATCACCCAAAATACAAAAAAATGAGAAAATTTGAAAAATTCAAAAAGATTCTGGGAGACACATTATTGATTCATTTTGTAAGGAGAGGACCCAAATGCCTGATCATCTACCCACATCTATTCACATCATGTCCCAATCTTGACCCTGAGTATTCCATTATACAGACTACTCTTGGAAATCCTTGTGTAAATATTAATTCCGACCTCCTCCCTTGTATGGTTGAGGTCCAAAAATTCAAAAAATATTGACTAAACCAGAAGTGGTGGCCACCCTTCATGAGATCATTAAAGCCCCACTTCAACAAGCCATGACAGATTTATCTTCTCCTCAACACAAGAAGAGAAAGTGAAGGAGAAGATTTGAGCGTCACATCTTGACCATGGCCACTGCCTACGCCATCTCTCAACGTCCATATTTTAAGAAAGGGACCATTGCCACACCTCTAGTGAGTTGCTCTATATCTGACTATTCTTGTGATAACACTCTCCTTGACGGCGGTTTGTCTATTAATATAATACCCTTCTCTATGGTACAATCTCTTCATCTTGGGCCTCTCAAGAAAATCAGGATGATAGTTCAATTTCCTGATGGATCTGTCAGGAGGCCGAACGGTATTCTAGAAAACGCTGTCATTCTTATTCAGGGCATGAATTTCACTTCGGATTTTGTTGTAATGCCCATAGAGACCTCTACCCCTGTGGAACACCCTCCCATCATCCTAGGACGACCTTTGCTCACCTCTGCGGGGGCCGTTATTGATTATGGTTCAGGAGAGATTCACTTCCGTTTTGATGCAGGGAGCGATCTGTTGATCACTACACTCACTACTGTCCACAGACCCGCATCCCATGAGAGCCCGCCTGCATTAGCCAAAACCAAGGAATCTGACATCAGATGATAATATCAGAGATTCTTGTTATATATTGGATGATAATGAAACACAAGAATTCCTCTTCAAGGAGGAAGACTCGGAAAGCATAGACCTTGGAGTTCCCCCTTCTAGTATGTGGAGATGCATTGATGACATCCGCGGAATTTACACGATAGACACCCTAGAGCGGAAGGCAGACCTTGAGACTAGACAGGACGAACATGATTCGACTACTTCCACTGATGAGTCTGTTCTTATTCACAGTGATTCAGATGAGACCGATTAGGCCAAATATGATTTGATTGCTTTTATAAAGGAATTTGGGACTTTTGATAAGGATGATGATCCAGTAGAGGCTCACCAGGTTGAAAGTGATCCTACTTTTTCGGATAATGATTTCGAGCCATTTTACTTTGATGTTTGCAAGACTTCCCAAGCCAGACAATACCATACTACTTCCAATAACCGGTTTAGGCCTGCACAATCTGAAACCACTGAGGATACATTCTTGGCCGTTCTTACTTAGTTTATGTCTAATGATGATCCCAATATCGACCTACACCTCATCAAATCCATACCTCAGCGATCCCACAAGAAGGTTAGATTTAGACCTTCTTGACATTTGTACATCCACTCCTCTTGTATATCCTTTCGTTTTACACATTCTTCTCCCGTTTTATCTTTCACCCCTTTTTCGTGTGTGTATATATGCTATACTTAGGATGTGCTTTATCCTAAGTATAGGGGGGTGAATGATTTGTGTTATTCATATTCGTCCTTTTCATCACTCTTGTTGTAGCCTATACTTAGGGATACTCTACCCTAAATATAGGGGGGTGATGTTGTTCATATCATGTTTTCTTTATTTTTGAGTCTGTACATTCTCTTCATCGGTTTTCCCTTTTGTACACTCCACTATACTTAGGATTACTTCATCCTAAGCATAGTGGGGATCACCAACTTCTCTTCTTTTTATCTTTTCTTTGAGTCGTTGTAGCATATGAATTCTTTTCACTTTTCTATACTTAGCACGAGTTATGTCTTGCTTTTTCGCTCTCTTATCACTATGAGGACATAGTTCGAGCTAAGTATAGGAGGTGTCCTATATATTGTATATATACTTTAGACATAAATCGTTATTTTAGATACGTTTATTTGATGGGGTAATGTGTATAATTTTGTGTGTTAAAGAAAAAAAACAAAAAAAACAAACAAATAAATAAAACAAAAAAAATAACCAAAAAAACAAAAACATAAAAACAACAAACAAAACAAACAAAAAAACAAAAAAATTTATATACTTGTATATATTTTACTAACCCTTTCTCCTTTAAAAAACTACAAAATCAAAAATCTATAAAAACTTGGATAATTCCAAAAAAACCTTTCTTTAACATATGCATTTTTCCTCCAACAATCCATAAAAAGTTCAAAATTAGAAAATTGTTAAAAAAGTTCTTTTTACATGAGCATCATTCCTTTTCAAAGAAAAAACACTATGCATTATTCATATTTTGCATTTGCATGTGCATCTTTTAGGATAGTAGTGACATTTAAACTATGTTTGGAATAAAATTGAAGAATGGAGATTAGTTGGACCTTAATCCACCTATTTCTCAGAGGAACTTCACCGAGAAATAGGATTTTAGAAGCTTCAGGTCTTTGACATAATTATTTGAGTTCCACATGACAATGTGCAGCATTTGACTCCTAGTGTCTTACCTGATCTCTACATTCTGGGTATAACTCTGGAATAGGGAATCAATTTGTACTCTCGCACAATGCACTTAGCTCAACTCAGACGCGATGTTAGAAGACTGCATGAGTTTCTTTTCTAATAGCATAGAAATCTAAAGACCATAGTACGGGTTTGAAATAAAGCTTCGGAAAAGGGATGGATGGTTGGGCACAATTTTTTTCTAAGCCCCCAAAACATGTACGGAAACAAAAGATTCTATATCCGTAGGGGCACAACAAGATCCAAGAAGAACCACCAAAAATTCAAATACCAAGAAGCCACTACCAAATAAATATCTGACCAAAAAGGTCCAAGCTTCAAGAAAACCTGCAGATATTGGTGGAGACTCGGCTACACTAGCCAGCTTCACAAGGAGAGGTGACTACATTGACCACCCTCCAGTTATTTTCTCATTCCTCTAGCTTCTCCCACTATTCGATTGTGAACACAACGTGACAGACCTTAGAAGGAAATACCTGACTCCCTGAGGACGAGTTACTGGAGAGGGGATTTGCATGGTAGTCCATCATTCTGGATGGGAAGAGCTAAAACCTTTCACACACATGAGTCGATTGTTCAATGTTCATAGGGTGTGCTTTGGGAAGAGGATTGATCTAAGATGACTTCTGAGCTGAAAGTGTGACAATAATGTGTAGAACTTGAAGGCTATCAATTTTAAAAATCTAAGTCTCATAAAAGTTTCGACACACTAATAATCCAAAGGTCCGACAGAGCTCCAAACTATAATTTTATGAAGATAAGTTTAATACTCAATATCATCCTACTTTCTTTGTTTTCCCCTTCTTTTTCTTTTTCTTCACTTTTTCAAATAAGTTTTTGCTAAGGGACTAACAAAGGTAAAGCATAGGGGGATGATGACTCTGTGATTCGTCATCTTTATTCATTTATTTTTGCTTAAAATCCCTTATAAAACACCTTCATATAACACTAACTCCATATTCTTACTAGCTTGCACCTGTGTGTAAATATTGTACACTTCTTACTAATTTTAACCTAAAATAAATAAATAAAGAAGGAAAGGAAAAATAAAGAAAAGAAAATAAAGAAAATAAAAAAATTAAAAATTAAAATAAAAAATGAAGACTGTATACAGGTTGACCCGAACACTGAGAGAAGGTCACGACTTGACCTGATCGACCAGGAATAAAGTAGGGGGAGATAGGGTCCTTAAACAGAAAATCCAAAATAAATGTGTGTGTATATTTGTAAATACTTCTCACTTATTTAGTATATATATGTATAAAACTGATACTAATTTATTTGTGCCTTAATTGAACTCAAATCAAATAACTTTAAAAACCAAAGTTGTAAATAAAAATGTGTCCTAATTAATAAAAATAATTGCATAATTAAATCATGTACATAATAGAAGTAGCCACACTTGGAAGAAGCCACTAAGCACTAATTGAAATAGCAATTCTGGCTCCATATGGGCTCAAATTGAATCATTCTCACTTCCATTGGATTATAAATTAAATTATCTTCAAAATGAGTATATTTTCGTAATTTTTGGAGTTACGGTTGAAAAGTCAGTTTTCTGGGGTGGTTTCTGCAACTTTCCCATGTATTTTGGGCATATTGTATTTTTTATATATTTGTAAGTTAATCCAACTAAATTTTTAAAATAAAAATTAAAAAAATAAAAAAATATTAAAACCAGAAAAAGCTAATTTCCTCATTTACCTTTGTATATAATGTCATATATGTATATAGTATATGTATATAGTTGCTATTTTTAATTAATAACCATAAAAAACAAAAAAATGCTTTTTTTAATTCCAATAAATAAGTGACAAAAATTCAAAAAAAATAGATAGTTTGGTAGATATGTTTATCTCTTTTATCTCATTTCATCTCTCTTATCTCTTCCACCAAAAAATTCAAAACTTCATTTCAATTTTCAAATCTTTTATCTCTTCCACTAATAGAATTCAAAAATTGATTTCAATTTTCATCTCTTTTATCTCTTCCACAAAAAATTAAAAAAAATTCAAATTTCGTCTCTTTTTCTATTTATTTGGCTCCTTCTCCTTCATTCCAACTTGATCAATCATTAGAGAGAGGAGCCCGATCTCCGAGAGAAAATTTCGTCGAGAATTCTGCCTAGCCTCCGAGCCGTCTGGTGACAGTGAGTCAGCCTTGTCGAGGCGCTAACGGTCCTTTTCCACTCCTAAGGTGAGATCCCTCATTTTTCTTCTTATTTTATCTTAGTTTAATCGTAGTTTATTTTGTCGTATTTTTTTTCATCGTCATATTATTTCTCTAGATCTAAAAAAAATTTCATCACGATTTTTTATCCGCTTCGACTCGATTTTTCACCTCATTCTCTCGATCTCTCCACGTTCTATTTCTAGCGTCCACGATCTCTCAACTGTGGTAACATACGGTGGTCAGAAATCGGATTCGAATCTCTTATGTCCACCGGATCCTCGTTCATTTTTTTCGATTTGTAAATAAATAATATAAAAATATTTATTTCTTTTTCTCTAATGTCTGTTTTGTAGGATCACTAATAAAAAATAAAAAATTTAAAAAAAAAGAATTTTCTTATCCTTCTTTTCTCTTATATCCTATTTTTGGATTTACAAAAAAAATATAAAAAAGTTTTTTTATTTCCTATTTACATCAAAAAAAATATAATAAACAACTTAAAAAAAACAAAAAACAAAAAAAAAATTATTTTTGCCTCCAGGCATTGCCAGCGGCTACACCTCAGCCGTCCACTGCGCCAGCCGTCACGTCGGCCCTCCTCCTCCACGCGGGAGCACGACCACCGCGTCGGCGCCCCTCCAGATATCCCGTCGCCTACCTACACGCGTACGACGCTACGTGCAGCACGGCCGCGCCTCCATCAGACCATCCTCCTATCCGCACCAACTGGATGCCATCGGCCGACCTCCCCTCCACCGCATTTCCAGCCCGTGCGACGCAACCGCACCATCTGCAGCCCCTCCTCCTCCGCAGAGGAGCGCGACCACCGCGCCAGCACCGACCTTCAGACAACACCTCCATCGCCGCTTGAAGCCAACCTCCAACGCCCCCTCAATTACCGCTGTTGGCCTCCTCCTGCATGCACGTCGGCAGCGCGCGGCTCGTGCCCTACACGCAACACCTCCTCCTCGCATGGGGAAAAAGAGGAGAGGAGGGAGGTGGCGACCCATCTTGCCCCTCCTCCTTTGTGATTGAAACGAAGTCAACAAACCCTAGGGCTTCCTTTTAAAAAAATAATATTTTTGGAAAATGGCAATTTTGCCCTTGGACATTTTAGAAATTACGAAGGAGCCCGCCAGTTCAAGAATTTCTTTTGGTAAAATTACATTTGCGCCGCCAAAGTTTTTCAAATTTGCCAAATAGTCCATGTCAGCCTCAAGCACATGCCAAGCACGTGATATAGTGGTAATTGCGCATTCTCTCTTCTGATTTATTTTTATTATTTATTTGATACAAAGATAGAACTTATTTTCATTTTAGTCTCGGAACTGCAGAACAAAACTTGCATGCTCTATTTGAATGAAATAAATGTCATTTGTTACCTAAAAATCTTGCAAAAATTGTGCTATGCTCCTTATGTGATTATCTTCTTAGCATAAAAATTACATTAAATTTTGCCTTCATTTATTATTACTAAAAAATCCAAAACATGTCATTTTTCCCTTTTTGGAATTCCAAAATTCTAAAAAATTCAAATGTTGTTCCAAAAATTCCAAAAAATCTAGGGTGGTTTTATTTCATTTTCTTTTAATTTCTTTCCAAATTTCACACATTAATTATTTATAAAATTCAAACAAAATTGGAAAATATCAAAAATTTACTAAAAATAACAAAAAATTCTACAAAAATCCAAAAATTTTAATTTCAATTCCTGTTTTTGATATTTGCATGTAGTTTACCTTAAAATTAATTACCAGAAGTTTTGGGCACTTAAATTTTTTTAAGTTACAAATTACTTCAGGCTGTGCATAGTTTCACATTTTCGCACTGTTTGATTTTTAGAGAAATACAAAAACATCTGAAAATTTCACAAAATTTCTCAAAAATATTTCAAAACTTTTAAAACCCAAAAAACATTTTCTTTGGATTTTTTCTGAGCATTTTTTTATAAATTGAAAAATTACAAAAAGTGTTGGTGTGCGTATTTTTTTGATATTGTGAATATCACTTCGTGTTATTTTTGAAAAATAAAAAAATTGCAAAATCAAAATCACTAAAAAATTGAAAATATAAAAAAAATTAGAAAAAATAAAAATAAACCTAAAAAGATAAAAAAATCATAAAAAACAAGTATAGTTGTCCTTTGAAATTCTTGTATTCTCTTAATTGATTTTCGATTAATTGAATATCCCTCGGGATTTATAACCTCCCTTAGTTTGACCATGTCCCATATATAGGTTAATAAGTAGCAAAATTTCAAAAATATTTTTTTGTTTGTCATGGGATTTTAAGGATAGCAACGACGACAACATGTTTATCATTAATTTTTCCCACCGCACACAACACCTACCTGAACCTAAGTCTTTAAGAGTTTAGATGTATGTTGGCATGATAAGTGTCATCATCCTATTATCTATACTCTAGTCATTCATGAAGCTTCATAATGTTCATATTGTATTAATTAAATGAAGCATATATAAGTGTCGAAATACTCTTATATTGAAATCTTTTGAATTCAACATAAAAGATCCTTTGTCTTAAGCAATGGTTGTTTAGAGATGAAAGGAGCATAGTGGAAGCTAGGGTTGGACCCAAGTTAGAAGAAAAGTCAAAGAGTTGACTGTACTTCTATGGTTTCCACACATATGACATCCAAAGACTTGGATGAATGCCAATACTGCAATGAGCTGATGTGTTGATAGTATGACTATTAAGTCTATCTAGATCCTTAGAGAAGGACACTGATAGTACATAGAAATAATTTACATCTATATATAATCATTGAAATTGACTTTCTTATTTGATAAGATCAAAGTCTAGAAATTGTATCTCATTCTTCTAATAACACTTGCAATTTGTTGCATATGTATTAGAATACTGGAATTTGATCTTCAGGTTTAATAGTCATCCACATGGATGTTGATGCAATTGTTGCAACAACCTCTATTGGATAAATAGACTTCATATTTTCAGTGGGAGAGCCTTTAGTCTTAGAGAATGTCTCTATGACCAGGATATTAGAATACACTCATTGTTTATTTCTAAATGTTGGAAATAAATATAAATTCTGGAATAGACCTATCATAAAGAGTTATGATGGATATATTTCAGATAGTATTTTGATATATGGAGGACTCTACTAAATTAGAAAATTAATGAATGGTTCATTAACATTGTGAAATACTGAAAATTAAACCTTATAAGATCAGCAGGAGGATAAAGATCATTTGACAATGATCTGGCATCAGACCTTGGACATTAGTCTGCTGATGAGATCAATAGACTAGTAAGAGATGAACTTTAGAATGTCTAAAAATCTCAAAACTTACATACTTTTGAATATTGTATTCAAAGTAAAATTGTCAAATGTGCCCATCTCTAGGAATGGTGTAAGATGCCAAGTATTAAAGATCTCATACATGCTGATGTATGTGGATCATCTGTATCATTATGAACATTGACGATATGTAATATCATTTAATGATTATTTTTGATATGAGATTTCTTCCCTTCACGTCAGAAAGCTTTGAAATGTTCAAAGATTTCATAATTTTTGGTTTAGAACCAAAGGTTGAAGGGAGATGAAATGAGTTTGATCTAACCTAGGTAGCTTGTACCCGTTAGATGAATTCAAGGAATACCTTAAGGAGAACGGAATTTTCATTCCTATCTCAATCCTCCTAATGCACCTAAACTCAATACAGTTATAAGGAGATACAATTGATCAGGTGTGACATGATTTGATCGATGATTAATCTTAGAATAATTACCTCTTAGTTTCCAAGGTATATATATATGTGGTTGAGACTACATTATATTTTCTTATAAGGTTCCATGCTAGTAAGCTGGAATCTAGCACCAGAGAGTGTTACATCATTAGGAAAATAAAGGATGGTATTGGATACCTACTTTATGACCTTGAGCTTCTTAAAAGATCTCATCTCTATGGATATGATTCTTCGAGGATGACTCTCTTGAGAATCAAGATGAAAATGAAGAGAATGAACTCATTTAATCTTGAGAATATTATGAGGATCCTAAAAGCAGAAACTAAAAGGACAATTAAAGATGAACCACTAATACATCTTCAAATGAGGTTGAGGATGATTTCCATGTGTCAGAGAAATCTGACAATGATTGAACTTCATGTGATGAAGCTTTTGAAGATCATGCCATGGAAAGATGGATGTTAGCAATAAAGTCTATAGTGGACTTCATATACAAGTGTTATGTATGGACCCCCGTGGATCCACCTATATGGGTAAGACCCATTAAGGTGTAAATGGATCTTCAAGAGAAAGAGGGAACCTGATGAGAAGGTACAGAACTTCAAACCACGGCTTGTAACCATGAGCTGCACACTGAATAGAAGACATCACCAGAGATGAGACTTGCTCTCCAGTAACCATGCTTAAACTCATCAGATTATTGCTGACTGTAGCTACACAACTTGACTTTGACATCTTCAAGATTGAAGTCAAGATTGCATTCCTCCACGAATATCTCTACGAGGATATTAGCATGAACTAGCCCCAGGGCTTCATGGTTTAGGAAAGCAAGGTCTGCAAGCTAAAGAAACTCCATCTATGGACTCGAATAAGCTTCTTGTAGTTGGAACATATGATTTGATGAAATTATAAATGTTATGATTTCATATAGAATCCTTATGTACCATGTGAATCTTAGTGGGTGTGCCATTGTGTTCATCGTGCCATATGTAGATGATACCCTAATCATTTGGAATGATATAAGGATAATAATAATAAATGTTTTGTATACTGGCTATTCCATACCTTGAGATATGATCTCGAGGATACCTCTTAGATCTTAGTTCTGAAGATGTTCAGAAGCAAAGAGAAGAGGGCATTGAAACTGTCACATTAATGGTACACCTTGGATATATATTCCTTTTTCTGGAAAATTCCAAGAAAGGCTTCCTTCACTTAAGATATGGTACTGACCTATCTAAAGGGATAGAACCTCAAAGAGTTGAGGAAGAAAATGCTTTAACTGCCTACCCTTGTGCATCAGTTACGAGAAGCCGAGTGTATGCTAGATGTGTACAATAGTCAGATATATGCCATGCAATGGGAGTAGTAAATGTTACTAATCCTACTAAGGACATAAAACACTTGATTACAGTGATAATAATATATTCAAAGATGAAAAGATTTTTAAGATAGTGATCTCAAAGTCTTATCTTCAAGAAATTAAGACTTTATAGATAGTAATGTAAAAGGTCTTAACTATGGATACCTTAGGAGATAGACATCTCCAGGAGCAAGGGTATTTTGATAAGGATTATGGACATACTAGTTATAATAACTGTTAAGCTATAGTGTCAAGAATGCTATAACTGACAAGATTGAGTATTGGTGGCATAAGATGCAACATTTGCATTATATGCGAACACTGTTACTAGGGGATATGCAAGTGCCGTTAAAGGACTTGGCATAGTCTCTCGGGAATAGAGTGACTGATCAGCTTACCTAGCTATTTTTCTAAATAGCCTATGATTGTCACATTAGTGTGGGTTTAAAGATTACCCCGTTAATGGCTCTTTGGGTTAGTGGGAGATTGTTGGACATGCGAGCCCATGACGAGCCATTATGCAATAAATGTTATTGCGAATATCATTCCCTCATTTGAAATGGATATTAACTAATTTGCATATAAGGTCCCTCTGTACAATTAGTGTCATGTACCATGGCCATCTTAATAATCATACAGCTATTGGTTCAATAGTTGGATCATAGAGGCCGGTGTTTGGTTGAATATCTAAGGAGTTAGATTGAGGACTCATCAAACATTGTCGAATGATTATTAAGAGATGATCTCCACCCTGAGTAGGAGATGACAATCCTTTCTCATATAGGCTCATATCTGACCGACCTCTTCATGCAGGTCCTCTGTATAGGAATAGAGATTCGGAGGTGTCAGATTAGTTAGGTCAAAGGGTTGACTTAACAAGTTTGAGATAACCAAAGTCCTATATCGAATACTGTCACGATATAGGCACACATCCTCTGACCGGAGATAGATGTATTGCTATATGTCTGAGTATGTACATTTGGCAGACCAATAGGTTGATGACCTAACCGATGTCTATACACCGGCGTGCTGGTGTGCATATAAGGGAATATGAGTAATACAATCTCTCAAAGGAATCATACAGGTTCACTTCTGAACCGAAAGACATGAGCTTTAGAAGCATGACACGAATTTGAAGGTATGATGTATGCTTTTGGAAAGCATATGATTAATACCAAATCCCAATGACCAAGATTGAGAAACTTGTCGATGAAACCTTGAAGATGACAGTGTAAAATTGATCTATATCTTCGGGTTGATCATAGGTCTTCCAGTATGCAGGATGTACATGTATTAGGAATACCTGAGGGTGATGTGATCAATAATCGATTGTATAACCATGATGCTTCCATTCAGAGGGAGTGATGAAATAGGTCTGGATTTTAGTGACTCCTATTAGTAGAGAAGCAATCTGATCTTGGTCCAAGTGTTTGACATTGATCTGAATGGGATTCAGATGCAATGAAAAGATTAGATTTGCGGCCTTGATTAAATCAAGCATCTCTGAGAGGTACGTGAGATCTGGATTTGTGATGTGATCTCAATATCCGAGCCACTATATATGGAACAATACAATCGCCCTGTCCTTATCTCCAAGTATCTGCGGACAAAGTGAAATATTCTTGAAAAGAGTTCGAGAATAATTCCAAGGTTTAATTATAATTGAGCATTGAGAAATGGATAATTAAATGTGATTTAATTATCATGAGTAATGTGATTTCGATTCACATTATTTGAATGCATGAGAATGAGTATCCAATGTAATTAAATGTGATTTAATTAATGTGGATATGGATAATGTGGATAGCACTATCTATTTATCCATGTATATTGTAAATACGATTTATAGTATACATTAGAGAGAGACGTGTCATTTATATTTGTTGATTAATTGTGAATGTGAATGTGATTCACATTGAATACGTAATTGAAACTATAATTACATTTAGTTTTGGGTTGTGAATGAGATTCACAATTTTTCAATGGCTTGATTGATATTTTCCAAAAGATAATTTGGAATTATTTTTGTGAAAATTATTTTCAACAAGAAATATAGGAGATATCATGAGATAATGGGATCTCATGATATATTAGGAGATTAACCAAGTCCTATCTAACAAGAGAGGACGAGTACAACTCTCCTCATTATCCTATCTCTAGTCAAAGGTGGTTTAATTTGAGATTAATTATACTGGTTTATCAATATAAATTAATTTAAATTAAATCACTTGTTATTGTGTTTTACCAACAACATCCTAGCCGTTAAAAGGAACACAAATCAATCTCATCTATTGATTGTGTGTTGTCCATGGATTGGGATCCATGGACTCCCAAAACCCTATATAAAAAGAGGCATGCCTTGCTCTTCGGACAAGACCGACTTGAAGAAGTCTCTCTACTCTCTCTCTCTCTCTCATTCTCTCATGCCCTCTTCCTCCTCTCTCTTGGGTGGCCGTCAACTCTACCCTAGAAGGAAGAAGGCCCTCATCGTCGCCTTGCGTTGTGCTTCAACGACTCTCGGTACTCTGTCTTCTTTGGTGCTTCTTGCTAGCGAAGAAGACATATGATCTCGTGTGACAAGATTAGGAGTTCCCTTGCTTGGAAAACTACCTGGATTGCGAGATCCCCATGACTCATCCCCGCGTTCGCTAGCGTATCCTCCTCTGGTCGGACTTGAGACAGGAGGCATCTTCTCTTAGAAGTTCGATCGCAACTACTCTACAACATGTATTCATATATCTACCATGTGGTTAGACAAAACGATTCATAAATGGTTTATGGATCACGTGGTTTCATCGTTTAAATTTTTTAAATTTCCGCCGCACCGAGCGAGTAGTATGACTAGTCCCTCTTGATCGTATATGATATAATCATCACACTTCAGTGATGCACTTAAGGATCCTCCCGTATCCTTCACCAGTTGTAGAGGAGTGACACGCAGAGGAGGAACCACGTAAGTCATCATAGTTGTTTCTCTTTAGTTATTCATTTCATATTCTTGTAGCTAATTTGTAGTTAATTGTTGGTGCTTGCCCTTTTGTTGTTTTCAAGAGAGACTTAAACATTATTGTGTGTTTGCGAAACCTGATTTGCAGCCATAGTGATTAATCCATGATTCATCTACTTTATATGAACATCTTATCAAAATCCCCTTAATAATTCAGTAATTAATACCCTTAAGTTTTATTAATTAACATTACTGAATTTAAGGTTAAAATATGTAACTAAATAATCTATGTTTTTGACCCTTATTGAGCTCTTTATTTTATGTGTAAATAATTGTTATTTTACCCAAATTGTTTATTTAAATTATACTTTCATTAATTAACTAACATGACATAAATAAGTAAAATCCATAATAATAAGAAAATAAGGAGAAAATATAAAAATTTGACATTGTATATTTTGTAAATATTCTATCTTGTTGAATTTATTTAAACTTTCCTCACCTATAAAAAATACAATAAAAAACTATATTACTTATGTATATATTGTATATAAACTAATACACTAAATAAATTTAAAATTCTAAAAATTATAAAATGCAAAAAATTGTTATTTTATTAAATATAATTTTGTACAACTGACCTCTTTTGATTTTGGGTCCTTCACAAAAGTTGTAGATCTTATCGAGACGAGCAACTTTCATGTTGATCACTTTTTTATTTGACTTAATTTAATATTTCTTTTAGAATTTTTATTTTAGTTATTTTATTTTTATTTTATCTTTATTTAATTATTATACTTTATTTTACTCCTTATTTTTATTTCATTTTGTTATTTATTTTATTTTTGAATTTTTATATTATTTTAGTAATTTATTTTACTTTTTACTTTTTATTTCATTTTCTCCCTTTCTTTTACCTTTTCCTTTCTTTTCTTCTCTTTCCTTATTCCTCTCTCCTTCATTCTTTCTCTCCACAACTCTCCATGTCACTTGCCCTGCACGTGACCTCACCCCTCTACCCTGGTCAGGTGCGTGACACGTGACCCCTGTCCTCCTCCCATTCTGTGCATAACCACCCACCTCTCCTCATCAACAGCCGACCATCGCCAGCCCTCTACCATTAGCCATTGTGACTCCCTCCTCCACGTAATGCTCTACTATCCTCTCCTATATAGACTCGCTCCTACTCGCCCTCGGATCCCATCTGCCCATCTTCCTACTCGGTCGGTGACAACGGCTCGATGCCCCTCAACCTCGGCATGATCCAGAGGTCGTCAACCTCTACTGCCACTTAGAGCAGCTGAGCTTCACACACACTAACAATGAAGCAATAACCAGGAGAGTGGTTGAGCTCCGCCGATTTACCCGGTGAACCACTCATTCCTTGTTATACTCTTTCTCATCTCCGATCGATCACCTCCCACCCCCATCTTGACCTACCTCGACTCTGTATGGGTAGAGTTTTCCAAATTAGACCTTTACCCTCCCCACTCCCCATTCACGACCATCGCACTGCCAACGCTTCATCCTTGTCAATCCTCTACCTCGTAATACACGGTCTGTGTCAGTCACTCTCGAACCTCTGCCATTGAAGTAATTGCGCCACTGCGCCACTAACTATGTGCCTTCACTTTGGTCCTCAACCCCGACTCTAGCTTAAAGTCGAAAGCCTTGACCTTCTCACCCAATCGCTCACTCCCACGCCATTAGACACATCAACCAGCACGTTGCCTACCTCATGAGTTGCGACCACCTTTCGCCACTTCCGTCGATTCCCTCAATGTATAATAACCACTAGATCGGGCTCATAGACCATGATCAAATAACCACAAGGAAGCCACACCAACACACCTCAGAACTAATCCTCGGTCGGCTCGATGTTGTCTCTGAGAGCCTCGTAGAGGCTCGGGAAATCGAGCCTTAGCTGCATCACCAAGAATCAAGACCGCATGCGTGGGCCATGTGCCTATGGTGATTTTTACGCCCACACCCTTGAGACTCTTAAAAATTATGCACAGGTCTACACTTAGCGATTCACGTGCTCCGCACATGAGCATGTAGGTAATTTGCATGAAGGACCCAACAGGTTTTGCCTAATTGCAGATAAGTCCTCAAGGGACCAAATTGAGAAGAAGACTCTTATTTTTATTGCATTTTAGTCTCTGACATTTAAATTTATCAAACATGGCTCATTTAAGCTCCATTTGTAGCACATAATATGTCATTTTGAAGCTTATTGAATGCTATATCACTTTATATCTTTTGGACAGATCTGAGGTTGTTTATTAATGACTATTATTTGTTGAACCTCTTAATATTTGAAGGTTGCATTTTGACTTATTGATGCCATATTTTTATTGATTAAAAAATCCAATTTATTCTACAGGATCTCGATTGAGGATATTTTGTTAAGATTAATTTTCTTAAAGTTAGTGATTATTGTTAACTAAGAAATTAATCTCCACAAAGTTTTTCAAGGAGGAAAACTTAATTGTTTTCCAAACATATTGTCTGATTATTTTTGACAAATGATTTGGGAGAAATTCGATTAGATTGCAAGGGCTTAATCAAGGGGATTTATTAGATTTATTCCTTTGATACTATTGTTCACTCTTTGAGGATTAAATCATTAGAATTTGGGAGACAGATATACTTCTTAGAGATTATCAATGATCTATTTTGAAGGAGCATGAATTGATCTATTAACCTTCTTACCTGCTGCTTGGGATTAATTTGAATATCTTTCTTGAAATTATCTACTCGATCTATGAATTTTATTTCGAGGACTATTTGATTATTTTAATAGAGGATTGAAATTTTCACAGGTCCCGAACTTCTTCATTTGTTTATTTTTCCTTGCATTTTCATCATTGCATTCTTTTCATTATTTTCATTTTATTTCCTAACACGGGTATTAATAATGAGATTAATAATTTGTTAAATTAATTTAAAATCGTGCAACTAAAAATCACAATTCCCTATGTTCGACCTTGGTAGACTTGCAAAGTAAAAAAATACTCCACAACATTTAAGATTTGTGGTTTTTGTTTGATCGCTTTTCATTTTAAATTATCGATTTTTAAAGAGGAGAGATTTCATCAAATGGCTCATTTTTAAGGGAACAACATATTTTTAGGGGTTTTAGATTTATTTCTTTAATTAATTATTGTGAAATTAATTTCTATGTTATTTTTTATTTTTCTTATTGTTTTACATTTTATTTTCTCTTTGCATTTAATTTTCTCACATTTCTCTCTAACTACAAATAATAATCGCATTTTCTCTCTTTATAGAAAACTCGAAAAAAAAATTAGATATAAATTCATGGGCCTACAAAGAAGACTGAATTTTATTTCTATAAGACAGAGCTTAGATTAATTTTTTCTATATTATTTAGTGGGTCTCTCTAAACCCTTATTTTTTGAAATAATTTGGATGGACTTTCTATGGTATGTTGGGTCGGTTTCAACCCCTTCTATGCGGTTGGGACCCGACTTGAGTGGCGTAGAAATTAGGTGCACATATGCTAGATAGTTATTTATTTTTGTTTGTTCTCGTAATTTTTAGGCCACATATTTTTCACTAAGTATAAGCAATCTAGATCATTCAACATTATCCATATTTTAAATTAATTCTTCTTGCTAATAGAACTCTCTTATTAGGGTGTTTTCATCTCTGCATATATTTTAGTGTAAATTTTAATTCATTGTACTGCATCACACAAGAAGAACACGAGGAATCACTGTAAGTCTTCTTCTTAGAATACATCATTGAGTTCTCGCTTCCATCAACTTTCTCAATCCTCTTTACCTTAGATTTACAACTTAGGATTTAAAAGAATTGGGACTGCTCATTAGGCGTTATTTTTCTGTGCTCACGTAAAACCCAAGTGATAAACTTAAATTAAATTCGGGATCACTAATCAAGGTGAGTGTAAATAATGACAAAATATTAACCCTTTTGTCTGACTCAGAGAAACCCAATCATTGTTTGTTGGAAAAGAATCACACACTTAGGGAAGCCAAAACTTGAGAGCTTCATTCTGACTACTGAATTAAAAAATGACATGCTACTCCTCAGTGAGGGAACTACAGTCTCCCTGAGAAGATTAAGTGGTTAAAGGATAATGTGTATGGCACCGTCCTGAAGTAACACGGGTAGACATTTTACGGTCCGTGATTACATCCATACTGGCTGAAAGTAGAAACAACCTGCCATATGAATTCGGGCCAGTCTTTGTGACACTTTTTAGAACCTAAGCTCTGCTTAATCTTCACTAAAAAATGTTTTATCATTACATTAAAATTGAAAAGATAAGCGATCGTGTTCTAACGTGCCTTCACAAGTGACGAGTGGGTGAATCTATGAGTTTGTTTTGTGTTTGACTTGTGTCCATCAAAATCCTTGAAATTGTAATCTTATCGTGGTTCACAAATCCTCCTCCATCCCTCTCTTAAGAAGATATCGGTTCATTAGTCTCCGTACCTAGACTCCATGGGCCCAATGTACACGATCATGTCACGATACTCTTCATTCCGGGGGTTCCCTCTCTTCAAAATCGATCCCCTACAACCATCAATTCCCTCTACCCCATCCACTCCATCCCATGCCCATACTTATTCATGGACTAGATCGCTCCCAATTTTTGACTTTCAAATGAACATAATAGAGCAAACAGATTTAAGGATGGAAAATAGAGTAACAAATTTTAACAGATAAACACGAATCCAGGTTAATATGGTTTTCTCACCTTTTGAGTCATCCCCTACTCAGGTTGACTCTCTCCTTGAGTACATCCAATTTTGCTTCGACAATTCATGAGAAATCCAGAGTCAAGGAAATATGACTCATGACCAGACTACAACTCCAATGAATAATTACTACTCTTTGCAAAACTACTTGCCAGAGTCACAGCCTTTGGAGTACAATTATTCTGCACAAGGTCATTAGAAGTTTGAGGATGAAATCACTCGGATCGACCAAAGAGCAGATACTTTGACTAAAAGAATATATGATCTCATCCACTCAATGAAAAATCAAAAAGAAGGACTCCATCATGTGAACCGCAAATCCATCATGTGACGTACACTCAAGCACATTCACATATGACATCTGATCAACCTACTAACCATCACACCAAAAATTACAACAAAAATGAAAAATAAGAAAATTCCAAAAAAATGGACAATTCTGAAATGGAGGCATTTTGCAAGAGTTTGATCTTAGAGATTCCATTAATCAAGGCCATAGAATATGTGCTCGATCTTAAGAGATTTGTGAAGAGTCAATTGAACCCTAAAATGACAAGCAAGAAATGATCAAGGACTGAATATCATGTCCTAACTATGGACAATTCTTTAGTGATGAATCACAAAACTAAAAGCCGCAAAATCAAGTGGTTGACTCAGATCACGTGTGAAATTGAGGACTCCTCATTCACTTATGTTCGGTTAGATGATGACTTGACAATAAACATCCTCCCAAAGACCGTCTTTGATCAACTCAAGCTCAGACAACTAAAAAAGATAAGGGTTATCGTGCAATTGCTTGATCGATCTATGAAAAGACCGTAAGGAATTATTTTTATCATCATAAACTTCCGAGGTGACAAGCACAAAGTGGACTTTATTTTCCTTGACACTAAGCACCGCGAAGAATTTTCTAAGTCTCCTATCATTTTAGGAAAGTCGTTCTTAGCCTCTGCTAAGGAAATTGTCAATTGTAGGACTCAAGACATCATTTTCCCGGATACAGACAACAATGAACAAGCTCTCAATAGCACGCCTGACCCTGAGACAACCCAACCATCAATCAACAATCGTGATAAGGACAAGAGCACTTGACACGACCATACCTATCTTAATGAAACATAGACAGAAACCCTGGGAGAGATACTCGAGAGATCCACTGTTGGATTAACCTTCGATTCTCACCATAGCTCCCACCCTGATACTGCTCCTAGGAGGAAACAATATTCAGGAGAGTGTCAAGAATTGGATCATGTTTATAAAGATTGTTACAAATATTTGAGTGGTCCAATCTTTGAGTCAGTAGTCATTCACGAAATACTTGAACCATATAAGGAGCCGACTCAGGAAACATCCTATGTCACCAAAACTCATGGATATCAGAAGGTGACATCAACGTCCCCCGCCATCACTCACAAGGACACCAAGAACATGCTCTCTCGGCCAAAGCCTTGTATGACCCTACAAGAATTGGTCAACTTTTATGGAGTTTCATGTGACAAGGAACCCATAAATGCCACACCGTTATTCATGATAGGGAGAAGAACTCTGACCATTTTCCTCCCAATGCTTTTAATTTAAAAAATAGACCAAGAAAGTCACCTTTGACCTTAGAAACCATGTGATTTTGAAGCATCCCCGTCTGGTCCTGAAGTGGTTCATTAGGTAAGTGCAATCATTACCACAGTTATCAGAGGTCACTCAACTTTAATATACATGCGAGCCAACGGCGAGCCATTATGCAATAAATATTATTGCAAATATCATTCCCTGATCTAAAATGAAGAATAACTAATTTGCATAATAGGTCCCTTAGTACAATTAGGGTTATTAACATGGCCATCTTGACGACCATACAATTGTTGATTCAATTATTGAATCATATAGACTGGTGTTTGGATGAATATCTAGAGTTAGATTGAGGACTCATCATGCACAGTCAAATGATTATTAAGAGGTGATCTCCAGCTTGAGTAGGAGATGCCAATCATTTCTCATTTAGGTTGATATCTGACCAACCACTTGATGCATGTCCTCTACATGAGAATAGATATTCAGAGGTGTCAGATTCGTTAAGTCAAAAAGTTGACTTAACGAGAACGAGATAACCAAAGTTCTATGTCGTATGCTATCACGATATAGTCAAGCATCCTCTGACTGGAGAAAGATGTGTTACTATATGTCGGAGTATGTACATTTGGTAGACCAAAAGGTGGATGACCTACCAAGGTCTATACACCGGCACGCTGGTGTGCATGCAAGGGCATATGAGTAATACGATCTCTCAAAGGGATCATACATGTTCATTACTGAACCGGAAGACATGAACTCACTTATGAGATATCGTGAAGAATCAAATTCTACGCATGGTCATCTTGCTTTGGAAGCTTGACTGAATTTGTAAGGTTTTATATACGCTTTGGAAAGTATATGATCAACACCTAGGTATGATATATACTTTTGGAAAGTATATGATTGATACCAACTCCCAATGATCGAATGAGAACCTTAATGATAGAATCGTGAAGGAGACAATCTAAAAGAGATCTAAAACTTCGGGTTTCTTCTAGGTCTTCCAATATGCATGATGTACATGTATTAGGAATGCCTGAGGGCAATGTGATCATAAACGATTGTTCCATTTCGAGGGAGTGATGAAACATGACTGGATTTTAGTGACTCCTCTCATAGAGAAGTAATATGATCTTAGTTCAATTGATGGACATTGATCTGAATGTGATTCAGATGTAATGAGAAGATTAGATTTGCGCTCTTGATTTAATCAAGCATCTATGGGAGGTCCACAAGATCTGGATTTGAGATGTTATCTCAATATCCAATTCACTATATGTGGAACAATACAATCGCCATGTCCTTATCTCCAAGTATCCGCGGAGAAAGTGCATTGTTCTTGAAAGATTTCAACAATAATTTCATTGTTGATATATGTATCTGATCATTGAGAAAATGGATAATTAAATGTGATTTAATTATCATGAATAATATGAATTTGATTCATATTATAAGGAGAGTTATCTGAGATAATTAAATGTGATTTAACTATCAAAGACATGAATAGTGTGAATATGATTCATATTATTTGGGCACAGATCCAAGATGATTAAATGTAATTATCATGTATATGAATAATGTGGATAACACTATCTATATTAATCAGATATATTATAAATGTTATTTATAATATTAGAGAGATCATATTTATGATTTATATTTGTTTATTAATTATTGATGTGAATTAGATTCACAATGAATGACTAATTGAAAATATAATTTACATTTTGTTTTGGGATGTGAATGTGATTCACATTTTTCTAATGGCATGATTGCGATATTCACAAGATAATTATGAATTATTTTTGTCAAATAATTAACAACAATTTTTGTTATAGATCTTCGAGATATCATGAGATAATGAGATCTTATGAGATAATGAGATCTAATGAGATATTTAGGAGATAGACCCATTCTCCCCTTTGTTTTGGGGATAAGGTCAATCTTCTCATTATCTCGAAGATTAATTAATTAATTTGATTTGAAATTAATTATATTGATTTATTGATATATATTAATTTGAATTAAAATAATTGTTGTTGTGTTTTTACAACAAGATCATGGCCATTGAAAGAAACACAAAACAATCTCACCCATTGATTTAGTGTTGTCCATGGATTGAGATCCATAGATCCCAAAGTACTATATAAGAAAAGGCACCCCTTGCTCTTTAAGTTACATGAAATAAATTTCTCTCTTCCACTCTCTCTTCACGCTAAGAGTTCTCTCCCTCTCTCCCATTGTGGCCGTCCACCATGGAGCCCTTGAGAGAGTCGCCATCGTTGCAGCATCGTCATTATGCTGCCGGAGTATTCGTTTATGGATCTTCGTCTCTTTCGGTGTACCTTGCTCGTGAAGAAGACATCGGATCTCATGTAACGAGATTAGGAGATTCGATGCTTCGATCATCAATATGGATTGTGAGGAGCACGCGTCTCATCAACGCACTCGCCAGCATCTCCTCCATCGGATTGGACTTGAGACAGGAGGTCTCTTCATTAGAGACTCGATCGCAACCACGCTTCGAGAGGCAAACCTTATACCTAATTGTGGTTTATATGAAAAGATCCGAGAAAGGTTCTTGGATCATGTTGTTTTATCACATTAAAAATTTTTAAATTCCGCTGCATCGAGCAACTAGTGCGACTAGTCACTCCCGATCGCATACGATGTTATCATCACGCTTACATGATGCTCTTAAGGATATATCCATATACTTCAAGTGGTATCAGAGCCATGTTTGAGGTTTTGGATAAGATCCGTGAACCTAGGAAGACTTGGGCTCATTAGGGATTGTGAAAATTTTGTCGCATTTCATTTTCACAGTCCTGATTTGTGAATATTTTCGGTTCAGTGGTTTAAACACAAAATTATCACATGAATAAATGTTTACCATTAATTAAGGAAACCTTGGTATCTGATTTTGCGTGATTTGGAATCTGATAGCTCAAGATATGATCATTTTATGAACCTATATCCACTGTTTCGAAAATGGCGAATCATGACGTAGTTAAAGAGTTAATTAATATTTTTTCACGCCTATAAATGTGTAATAATAACTTGTATTATGTTTTAAATCAAATTAGAAAACTTTAGAAACTAATTTTGCATGATTTGGATTTAATATGAATGAGATATGCTAATTTTAGTATGTGAGGGTCACTGCTGGAAATTGCATACTTAATCAAGAACATTCTGATTGTCATTTAATTTTTATATAAATTAGTGGTTAATTTCTTGAGATATTTATTAATAAATATTTGTGAAATAGTTAAATATGACAATTATATCATTAAATGACACCTCCTTAAACAATAATTGATAAGACATGATCTAGATCACAAATCGATTACATCATACACTTTCCAACAAACAAGTTCCTTGAATAGGATTGGGGATATGCTTAGCAAATCTCCTTATAATGTTAATAAAAATAGTTTTGATTAACTTCGGTTGAAAAACCGATTATCATCTCATGTACAAAGTGATTGACTTGGCATTATCTGTTCCAGAGGCGGATATGGTGTTTAGTTGGGGAGCGTAGGGGGAGCAGAGTGCACTGTATGCGGTCTGTCTCACTCCTGTTGGTACTGGCCATGACATTGGGTAGGGAACGGATAATGCTTGAGAGATCCTGATATATTTTCTAATTATTAAAATTTGAAATTATGTGTATTTGAGATAATGCCATATTTCAAGTAACAATTAAAAATGTTTGTTGGATATTAGTTAGATCATGATTTTAATATGATTAGATTAATTTAGATCCAATTAAAGCTAAAATATTGTATTATGAATAGAGTTGTTATTCCCTTGGAAGAATTAGTCATAATGAATATGATTCATAATGATTAATTTGAACTTGAATATGAGGTGAAGGATCACATAAGTGACATCCATGGTCTCCTGTCAAGGCAAAAGGTTCCGTCACCAGGGATTGTATGTAGTAGAAATCTGTCCGAAGTGAGAGTTCTCACATACAAGTGCATCTGGATCGTGCTCTTTGCTTTTTGAAAGACTAAGGTCGTATGCATAGTGATCCCAATATCAGGTCCTCATATTATTGGGACGATACTGGATTGTGCATAGTGAGTTCTAACCTTGTTGACGATTGGTTCAATTAATGACGGGTCAACATCACCTTATGGGTGGTGGGTTCAGGTTTTAAAGATCGAATTGGGAATGCAAGATGGACTTGCAAGGCGGAATGTGTTCCCACTTCTTTTTATCCGAGTTACAGGTTCTTATATTATTGGGATCTGACAAAGATAAGGAAGGAGATCCCAGATCTTTCTCGAGATATAATGGTAAGTATATCTCTTACATTGAATGTGATTAAGGGAATGGACTTTTAGTATTGACAAGGCAGGACAACTTTGATATAAAAGTTCCTGAATCAAAGTAAAAAATGTGTGTATATATATATGCAATTTACTTATTGTTGATAATCCTCATTAAACCCAATCACTACTATACTCTATAATAACTAGTAAAATATCATGGATTGAATCCATGATCAAGATATTCTACATGCATTTGAACACATAATGTATGCGGTTGCAATGTGCAAGTTTCCTCATAAGAATGAGGAATGACAATTAAATAAGATAATAGGACTATAACCCTAGGGTTTGTATGTAGTCTTGATCTCTCATGGAATGTACTTTGGAAGTGACATGTCGACGATGATCATAATTGTCAAATAATCCTTATAAAATCTAATAAGATGTTCTGGCATACATATGTCCTCTTGACATTTAATCATGAATGACATGTTTCACTGCATCACGTAGAATGGTGGCTCTATAAGAGATGATGTACTAAAAAATGTTTGAGTACCTATCTGAACCTAGGTCTTTTAGAGTTAAGATGTACGTAGATATGATGAGTGTCATCATTCTACTATCTATACTCTAGTCATTCATGTAACGTCATAATATTCATATTATTTGAACTAAATGAAGCATGTATAAATGTCGAAATACTCTTATAGTGAAATCTTTTGAATTCAACATAAGAGTTCCTTTGTCTTAAGCAAAATTGTTTAGAGATGAAAGGAGCACAGTGGAAGCACGGGTCTGTCCCAAGTTAGAAGGAAAGTCAAAGAGTTGTATGTACTTCTATGGTTTCCACACACATCTGACATCCAAACGGTCGGATAAATGCCAATACTGTAACGAGCTGATGTGTTGATGGTATGACTATCAAGTCTATCTAGGATCCTTAGAGAAGGATTCAGATAGTGCATCAGAATAATCTGCATTCAATCATTGAAATTGACTTTCTTATTGGATAAGATTAAAAGCTTCAATTGGTTGCATATATTATAGAAGACTAGAAAATTTGATCTTAAGGTTAATAGTCATCCACATGGATGTTAATGCAATTGTTGAAAAAACATCCATTGGATAAATAAACTTTATATTTTCAGTGGGAGAGCCCTTAGTCCTAGAGAATGTCTCTAGGACCTGGATATTAGAATACACTCATTGTTTATTTCTAAATGTTGGAAATAAACATGAATTCTGGAATAGACCTATCATAAAAAAGTTATGAAGGATATATTTCAGATAGTAGTCTGACATCTAGAGGAGTCTACTAAACTAGAAAAATTAATGAGTGGTTCATTATCGTTTCTAATACTGGAATTAAACCTAAACGAGAATAATAAGAGGACGGAGATCATTTGACTATGATCTCGCATCAAATCTTGGACATATGTCTATTGATGAAATGAATAGACAAGTAAGATATTAAACTTTAGATTGTCTAAAGTTTCAAAACTTACATACTCATGAATAGAGATTCAAAGTAAAATGTTTAATACACCCTTCTATTAGGATGGTGTTGGATGCCAAGGTATTCAGGATCTCAAACATATTGATGTATGCGGATTATCTATATCATAATAAACATTGATGATATGCGATATCATTCGATGATTATTAGTGATATATGATTTTTTCCCTTCACTTTAGAAAGCTTTGAAATGTTCAAAGATTTGACAATTTTGGTATGGAACCAAAGTTTGAAAGAAGATGAAATAATTTGATCTAACGTAGGTAGCACGTACTTATTAGATGAATTCAATGAATACCTTATGGAGAAAGGGATTTTCATTCCTATCTCAATCCTCCTAATACACCTAAACTCAATGGAGGTGTAGGGAGATACAATTTGATAATGTGTGACATTATTTGATCAATGAAAAATCTTAGCATAATTACTTCTTAGTTTCCAAGGTATATATGTTGTAGAGACTACAATATATATATCTTCAATAGGATTCCATGTGAATGTAAACCCTAACATCCTCATAAGCCATGGTTTGGAACTTAGCCTTGTGTTGGATACTTGAGGACTAAAGGTTGCTTGATCCATAACTTTGTCATGGATGCAAGTAAGCTGGAATCTAGCACAAGAGAGTGCCACTTCATTAGGAAAATTAAGTATGGTATTGGATACCTATTTTATGACCTTGAGATTCTTAATAGATCTCATCTCTATGGATGTAATTCTTAGAGGATGGCTCTCTTGAGAATGAAGATGAAAATGAAGTGAAGAAACTCATTTAATCTTAAGAAGATAATGAGGCTCTTGAAATTGGTAACTAAAAGTACAATTAAAGATAAAACACTAATACCTCTTCAAATGAGTTTGAGGATGGATTCAATGTGGCAGAGAAATCTTACATTGATCGAACTTCATGTGACAAAGCTTCTGAAGATCATGACATGGAAAGATGGAAGTTGGCAATTAAGTCTAAAGTAGACTTCATATACAAGTGTGGTATATGGACCCTCAAGGATCTACCTATATGGGTAAGAC
Source organism: Ottelia alismoides (assembly GCA_037367405.1). Classification (NCBI taxonomy): domain Eukaryota; kingdom Viridiplantae; phylum Streptophyta; class Magnoliopsida; order Alismatales; family Hydrocharitaceae; genus Ottelia; species Ottelia alismoides. The sequence goes on along the minus strand of JAZKJV010001895.1, from coordinate 191,875 downwards.
CTATTAAGGTGTAAATGGATCTTCAAGAGAAAGAGGGAACCAGATAAGAAGGTAGAGACCTTCAAAGCACGGTTCGTATCCACAAGATACAAATCGAAGAGAAGACATTGCTTGCAATGAGACTTGATCTTCAGTAACCTTGCTTAAACCGATCAGAATATTTCTAACTATAGCTACACAACTTGACTTTGACATCTTCAAGATGGAAGTCAATATTGCATTTCTCTATGAATACCTCTCTGAGGACATTCATATGAAGTAGCCCTAGGGCTTCATAGTTGAGGAAAGCAAGCTGTGCAAGCTGAATAACTCTATCTGTGGACTCGAATAAGCTTCTTGTAGTATAACATCAGATTCGATGAAATCATAAATGTTATGATTTCGGATAGAATCTTGATGAACCATGTGAAGCTTAGTGGGAGTGTCATTGTGTTCATTATGCTAAATGTAGATGATATCTTAACCATTTGGAATGATATATAGATAATAATAAGTATTTTATAGACTGACAATTCCATACCTTGAGATATAATCTCAAGGAAACCTCCTAGTTCTGAAGATGTTCAGAAGCAAAGAGAAGAGGGTATTGGGACCGTCACATATGGGGTACACCTTGGACATGTTCCATTTTCTGGAAAATTTCAAGAAGGACTTCTTTCCATTAAGATATGATATTGACCTTTCTAAAGGGATAGCACCTCAAAGAGTTGAGGAAGTGAATGCTAGAACTGCTTGCCCTTGTGCATCAGTTATGAGAAGCCAGGTGTATGTTAGATGTGTACAAAAGCCAGATGTCTTCCATGTTGTGGAAGTAGTAAACCGTTACTAATCCAACTATGGAAATAAAACACTTGATTGCAGTAATAACAAAATCTTTTAAGATGACAAGACTTTAGAGATAGTGATCTCTAAATCTCATCTTCAAGAAATTAAGACATTATAGATGGAGATATGAAAGTCTTAACTGTGGATACCATAGGAGATAGGGATCTCCAGGAATAAGGGTATGATTACAAGGATAATAGAAATACTGGTAATAATAATTATCGAGTTGTAGTATCAAGGACACTATAACTGACAATATTGACTCTTGGACGCATAAGATGAAACATTCACATTGGATGCAAGTACTATTACTGGGGGATATGCAAGTGCAGCAAAAGGACTTGGCGTAGTCTCTTGGGAATAGAGTGACTGATCAGCTTACCTCGCCATTTTATCTAAGTGGCCTACGATTGTCACATGAGTGAGGGTTTAAATGATTAGCCCATTAATGTCTCTTTGGGCTAGTAGGAGATTGTTGAACATGCGAGCCCACGGCGAGCCATGATAAAATAAATTTTATTGTAAATATTATTCCCTGATCTGAAATGAAGAATAACTAATTTGCATAATAGGTCACATAGTACAATTAGGGTTATGTACCATGGCCATCTTGATGATCATACAGCTGTTGATTCAATTATTGAATCATAAAGACTGATGCTTGGATGAATATCTAAAGAGTTAGATTGAGGACTCATCAAGCACCGTCAAATGATTATTAAGAGATGATCTCTAGACTGAGTAGGAGATGGAAATCCTTTCTCATTTAGGCCGATATCTGACCGACCTCTTGATGCAGGTCCTCTACAAGGGAATAGAGATTCAGAGGTGTCAGATTAGTTAGGTAAAAGAGTTGACTTAAAGAGATCGAGATAACCAACGTCCTATGCCGTATGCTGTTACGATATAGGCACGCATCCTTTGACCGGAGATAGATGTGTTAATATTTATATGAGTATGTACATTTGGCCGACTAATAAGTTGACGACCTAACCAAGGTCTATACACCGACGCGCTGGTGTGCATGCAAGGGCATATGAGTAATACGATCTCTCAAAGGGATCATACAAGTTCATTACTAAACTGCAAGATATAAGCTCACTCATGAGATATTGGGAAGAATCAAATTCCACGCGTGGTCATCTCGCTTTGGAAGCTTGACTGAATTTGCAAAGTTTGATATATGCTTTTGGAAAGTATATGATCAACACATGGATATGATATATGCTTTTGAAAAGTATATGATCGATGCCAACTCCCAATGATCGAATAAGAACCTTAATGATAAAATCTTGAAGGAGACAGTCTAAAGAGATCTAAAACTTTGTATTTGTTTTGGGTCTTCTAGTATGCAGGATGTACAGGTATTAGGAATCCCTGAGGGTGATGTGATCATAAACGATTATACAACCATGACACTTCCATTCTGAGGGAGTGATGAAATAGGTCTGGATTTTAGTGAATCCTCTCATAGAGAAGTAATATGATCTTAGTCCAATTGTTGGACATTTATCTGAATGTGATTCAGATGTAATGAGAAGATTAGATTTGCAGTCTTGATTTAATCAAGCATCTGTGGGATGTCCGTAAGAACTGGATTTGAGAAGTGATATCAATATCCAAGTCACTATATGTGGAACAATACAATCTCCCTGTCCTTATCTTCAAGTATCCGCGGAGAAAACACCGTGTTCATACAGTTAAAGAAAATTTTCATTGTTGATATATGTATCTGAGCATTGAGAAAATTGATAATTAAATGTGATTTAATTATCATTAATAATATGAGTTTTATTCATATGATAAGGAGAGTTATCTGAGATAATTAAATGTTATTTAATTATCAAAAAGTGAATAATGTGAATATGATTCATATTATTTGGGAACATAGGAATAGAGATCCAAGATGATTAAATGTGATATAATTATCATGGATATCAATGATGTTAATAACACTAACAATATTAATCAGATATATTATAAATTTGATTTATATTATCTTAGAGAGAGCATATTATGATTTGTATTTGTTAATTAATTGTTGATGTGAATGGATTCACATTGGATGATTAATTGAAAATATTATTGACATTTTGTTTTGCGATGTGAATGTGATTCGCATTTTTCCAATGGCATGATCACAATATTCACAAGATAATTACGAATTATTTTTGTGAAATAATTAACATCAAGTGTTGTTGTAAATCTTGGAGATATCATGAGACTATGAGATCTCATGAGATATTGAGGAGATAGACCCATTCTCCCCTTTGTTTAGGGAATATGGTCAATCATCTTATTATCTCCAATATTAATTAATTAATTTGATTTGAAATTAACTATCTTGATTTATCGATATATATTAATTTGAATTAAATTAATTGTTGTTGTGTTTTACAACAAGATAATGGCCATTGAAATAAACATGAATCAATCTCATCCATTGATTTAGTGTTGTCAATGGATTGAGATGCATGGATCCCAAAATACTATATAAGAAGAGGCATCCCTTGCTCTTCAAGTTACATGAAATCAATTACTCTCTTCCTCTCTCTCTACATGCCAAGAGTTCTCTCCCTCTCTCTCATTATGGTCGTCCACCATGGAGCCCTTGAGAGAGTCGTCGTTGCCACAACATCGTTGTTATGTTGCTGGAGTATTTGCTCATGGATCTCTGTCTCCTTTGACGTGCCTCGCTCGTGAAGAAGACGATGGATCTCGTGTGACAAGATTAGGAGATTCATCTCTTGGATCATCAACATGGATTGTTTGGATCACGTGTCTCATCAACACCCTCGCATGCTTCTTCTCCGTTGGATTGTACTTGAGAGAGGAGGGCTCTTCGTTTAGAGACTCGGTCATAACCACGCTTCAAGAGGTAAACCTTATACCTAATTATTGTTTATATGAAATAAACCGAGAAAGATTCTTGGATCATGTGGTTTCATCACATTTAAAATTTTAAATTTCGCTACATCGAGCAACTAGTGCGACTAGTTGCTCCTGATCGCATACGATGCGATCCTCATGCTTTCGTGATGCACTTAAGGATATCTCCATATCCTTAATACGTATGATCACTATTCTTCTGAGGATGACTCTGATGATGCATGGACCTCGTCATCCTCTCCCTCTTCACTACCCTCTAAATCTCCATACTATCTCCCACTACACTCCCACAAGAAGGTTTGTCACAAACCTCCTTAACCTTGTACATCCGTAAATCTACTTGGCCCCCACTTGTAATTATTCGATCATACTTAGGCTGACCTTAGCCTACGTATAAGGGAATCAATACCGTTGTATGTACATCGTTTCTATTCTTTTTTCTCACACTATACCCCCCATTTCTTGCTCTTCTGATATGCTTAGGCCCTAAAAAGCCTAAGTATAGGGGGTGGGTTGACATCCTTTTCTTTTCACTAAACTATGCTTGGTACTAGATATGTCTACATTTCACTTTGTGCCATGAGGATATATCACAAGCTAAGTATATGGGCTTATGTATAGATATTCTATATACTTTATCCATAGCTCGTACTTTAATTATTTTATCGAAAATTTGGTATGGGTATGAGTGGTGTATATTATAGTAATTTCTTTCTGTAAATAATACTTATATTGAAAAAAATTAGGGGGTATAATAAGCTAAAAATTTCAAAAATCAATTAAAAACCTTTTACAAAAAAACGAAAAAAGAAAAAAAAACTAAACTAACTTAATGTTTTATCCCTGACATTTTCACTATCACTCAAGACTTGAGGAATAAAAGAAACCCAGATTTTTAAGGTCAGATGATTTAAAGTTAATCGGCTTTATTCAGTATGGTTTGAGACCTAATAATCCACACATCCATAGTTTGAAAGATGTGAGTGCTACATTGCACGTTTAATCTTGACCTTGAAGAATATGATCAACGCATCACTTGCACAACTGCATGAATGATGACATGAGTTGAGATTTCACTTGAGTGATTGGGACTTAGCATTTGAGTGTACATCAGATTTTATTATACTCGAGGATGGGATAAAGTCGATGAAAGCTTCATGAAACCTGAGTGTCAACAAACCTTAGCTAGTATCTGGACAAGTCTGCATGTTATCTCTTGATATTGATCTATGTTCCAGGGTGTGATGAAACTTAATATTTGTCGAACAATGTGCGCCAACACTTTGTAAAAGTAGTGGAGCTAGCCAAAAAGAAAATAAAATAAAGAAATATTGAAAGAAAATGCTCTCTCAATAAAAAGTCAAATATCAAGATCTTACATCAAAGGAAAGTGCTCCCAACCATTTCAAACCATTTCAAAGAAACCACTTGGACCAAATCTTATTATGAGGAGTGAGTCAGGTCAGTACCAAAGAAAGGGCTCTGCATCGTAAGCAATACAAGTCTGGGTGTAAGTATATTAGATACTTAATGAAGAGACGCCCTCCTGTACTCCCACGAAAACAAGTACAAACGACTCAACAACTTTTGATGCACTAGTCAACAACCAAAAATATACATGTGTTGAGTAATAGGACAGTCAAGAGGATCCTTGTTCCAATATGAGGGAGAGAAGAAACACACAAACATATGCCCTCCATCATCTAGCATGTCAAATACAATTTGAAGTATGACAAATTACTGAGACAGTAGATTGACTGCAAGATCTGATTTATTCTCTAGTGTTGAGGATTAGGTCTTGAGGAGAGTCTCATGGATCAGGACATTGAGGGACTTTTTTACTCGACTCTCATGATTGTAGTACACACTAAATGCCATATCTCTTATGATATATATACAAATAGAGAGTATGATAATTAGAGAAGTTGGATTCCTTTTAACTAGAGCATGACTGAGCTTAGGATTTTAGGATCACTAAAGCCTTGGATTCCTAATGAGACAAGTATTGAAATTTGCACTTTCACAGTCATGGATTCATCCTTCCAACTCACTAAAATATCCTTGGGGACAAGCAAAGAGCTAAGTATAGGGGTGTGATGAATCCATGATTCATCTACTTTATATGAACATCTTAGTAAAATCCCTTTTTTAGTTCACTAATTAATACTCTTAATTTGTATTAATTAACATTCACTAACAATGTTGAATTAGGGTTAAATATGTAAATAAATAATCTATAAATTTGACCCTGATTGAGCTTATTATTTTATGTGAAAATAATCATTATTTTAACCTAATTCTTATCTAAATTATTCTTTTACTAATTAACTAAATGTACATAGAAAAATAAAATTCATAAAAATCAGAAAATCAAGAGAAAATTCGAAATTCTGACATTGTATATTTTATGCATATTTTTTCTTTGCCAAATTTATTTTACCATTTTATCGCATGTAAAAAAATCAATAAAATATAGACTAATTATGTATATATAGTATGCAATTTAATCCACTAATTAAATTAAAATTATAAAATAAAAAAATAGTATTTTATTATATATAGAGTACCTCCAAAAATATTTTTTTTGTACAGTTAACCTCTTTTCATTTTGGATCCTTTACGAGTTATAGATCTCATTGAGACAATCATCTTTCATGTTTGCTAGTTTTTTATTTGACTTCATTTAATATTTATTTATATTTATCTTTTTATTTTAATTATTTTCATTTTTTCTTTATTTAATTATTTTACTACAGTTTACACCTTATTTTTATTTATTTTTTAATTACTTTATTTTCAAATTTTTATCATACTTATTTATTTATTTTACTTTTTTACTTTTTATTTTATTTTCTCTTTTTTTTCCTCTTCCTTTATCTCTTCTATCTCATCATTCCTCTCTCATCCCTTCTCTCTCTCTCTCTCCAAACCTCTCCAGGTCATGTGCCAGCATATGACCTAACCCCTCTCCCTTGGTCACGTGCACATCGCATGACCCCTGCCCTCCTCCCCTCCCGCGCGTAACTATCCTCCTCTCCTCCACAATGGTCGGCCACCGCCATATCTCTCCCCGCAGTCATTGTGACTCCCTCCTCTACGTAATGCTCCATCATCCTCCCCTATATAGCCTCTCTCCTATGTACCCTCCGATCCCATCCGCCTTTCTTCTAGCTCGGCCAATGTCCACAGCTCGAAGCCTCTCAACCGCGAGGTCATCAACCTCTACTTCTGCTTAGAGAAGATGAGCTTCACAAACACCGTCATTGAAATGATCACCACGAGAGTGGTTAAGCCCCTCCGATTTCTCAAGCGAATCACTCATCCCATGTTCTCCTCTTTCTCTTCTCAGATCGATCGTGTCCCACCTCCATCTTGATCCACCTTGACTCTACAAGAGTGGGCTCTCTAGCATAGACCTTCACCCTCCCCACTCGCCCTTCACTACCATCGCACCACCAATGCTTCGACCTCGTCGCTCCCCCGCTTCACGGTACACGACTTTGGTCAATCGCTCTCAACCATCCGCCAACGACGTACCTGCTAAAGGATATGGTTAGATCCTCAAGCGCATCATGGAAGCGTGAGCGTCGTATCGAATACGATGAGGAGCGAGTAGTCGTACTAGTTGCTCGATGCAGCGGAATTTAAAAAATTTTCATGCGACGAAACCACATGATCCAAGAACACTTCTCGGATCGTTTCGTCTAAACCACAAACAAGTAATAGGATTACCTCTTGAAGCGTGGTTGTGATCGAGTCTCTAAACGAAGAGACCTCCTGTCTCAAGTCCGATCCGACAGAGGAGACACTTGCGAGCGCGGGGATGAATCGCGTGCTTCTCGCAATCCAAGTTGATGATCCAAGCGGTGGATCTCCTAATCTCGACACACGAGATCCGACGTCTTCTTCACGAGCGAGGCACACCGAAGGATATGGAGATCCACGAGCAGATGTTCGGGCAGCATAACGACGATGCTGCATGATGGAGACTCCCTCTAGGGCATCCATGGTGGACGAGCATATGAGAGGGAGAGACAGAGTAGATGCGTAGAGAGAGAGAGAGAGAGACTTATGTTCTCTTAGTGTAAAGAAGAGTGAAGGGGTGCCTCTCCTTTTATAATATTTTGGGATCCATGAATCTCAATCCATGGACAACACAAATCCAATGGCTCTCATTGATTGTGTTTATTTCAATGGTCAAGATTGTGTTGGTAAAAACCAACAACAATTAATTTAATTTAGATTAAATATATATTGATAAATCACGAAATTAAATCAATTAGCGTTGGAGATAATAGAAAGGAGGCTCCTCCCTTCCATATAGGAAGAGTAGACAACCACCCTTTCCTTTAGGGATTGGTGGCTGTCCCCCCTCTCCTATTAGGAAAGGGAGACTCCAATGCAATCTCCAAGATTGCATATATCTCCAATATTTACAACAACAATTATTGTAAATTATTCTACAAAATAATTCATAATTATTTTGTGAATATTGCAATCTTACCATTGGAAATTTATGATTAACATTCATAACCCAAAATCAAATGTAAATTACATTTTCAATTTAATGTTTAATGGGAATCCAATTCACATTAACATTTAATTAACAAATTTAAATTACAAATAGCTCTCTCTTATATATTATAAATCACATTTATAATATATACAAATAATATGGATAGTGCTATCCACATTATTCATATCCATGATAATTAAATCACATTTAATCATCTTGGATATCTATTCTCATATGCTCAAATAATATGTATCACATTCACATTATTCACATCATTGATAATCAAATCGCATTTAATTATCTCAGATAACTCTCCTTATAATATGAATCAAATCCATATTATCATGATAATTAAATCACATTTAATTATCCATTTTCTCAATGCTCGGATACATATATCAACGATAGAATTATCCATGAACTCTTTCAAGGATAATGCGCTTTCTCCGCGAATACTTGGAGATAAGGACAGGGCGATTGTATTGTTCCACGTATAGTGACTTGGATATTCAGATCACATCTCAAATCCAGTTCTCGGGCCTCCCATAGATGCTTGATTAAATCAAGACCTCAAATCTAATCTTCTCATTGCATATGAATCACATTCAGATCAATGTCTAACATTTGGACTAAGATTATATTACTTTTCTAATGAAAGGAGTCACTAAAATCCAGACCCATTTCATCACTCCCTAAGAATGGAAGCGTCATGGTTATAAAATCGTTTATGATCACATCACCCTCAGGTATTCCCAATACCTGTACATCCTGCATACTGGAAGACTCAGAATAAACTCAAAGTATAAGATCAATTTTACACTGTCTACTTCATAGTTTTGTCATTAAGTTTCTCATTCGATCATTGGGAGTCGGTATCGATCATATAGTTTCCAAAAAGCATATATCATACCTAGGTCTTGATCATATACTTTCCAAAAGTATATATCAAACCTACAAATTCAATCAAGCTTCCAAAGCGAAATGACCGTGCATGGAATTTGATTCTTCCCAATATCTCATGAGTGAGCTCATGTCTTCCAGTTCAAGAATGAACCTGTATGATCCCTTTGAGAGATCATATTACTGATATTCCCTTATATGCACAACAGTGCGCCGGTGTATAGACCTTGATTAGGTCATCAACCTATTTGTCTACCAAATGTACAAACTCAGACATTTAGTAACACATCTTTCTTCGGTCAGAGGAAGCGTTCCTATATCATTACAGCATATGATATAGGACTTTGGTTATCTCGATCTCGTTAAGTCAACTCTTTGACCTAACTAATCTGACAACTTCGAATCTCTATTCCTATGCAGAGGACCTGCATCAAGAGGTCGATCAGATATCAGCCTAACTGAGACAGGATTGCCATCTCCTACTCAGGCTGGAGATCATCTCTTAACAATCATTTGACGGTGCTAGATGAATCCTCAATCTAACTCATTAGATATTCATCCAAGCACTAGCCTCTATGATTCAATAATTGAATCAACAACTGTATGATCATCAAGATGGCCATAATACATAACCCTAATTGTACTACGGGACCTATTATGCAAATTATTTATTCTTCATTTCATATTAGGGAATGATATTCGCAATAACATTTATTGCATAATGGCTCGTCGTGGGCTCGCATGTCTAACAATCTCCCACTAGACCAAAGAGCCATTAATGGGCTGATCATTTAAACCCACACTCATGTGACAATCATAGGCTATTTAGAAAATAGCTAGGTAAGTTGATCAGTCACTCTGTTCCCAAGAGACTACGCCAAGTCCTTTTACGACACTTGCATATCCCCTAGTAACAGTACTCGCTTCCAATGCGAATGTTGCATCTTATGCAACCAATACTCATTTTTGTTATAGTGTCCTTGACATTATAGCTCGATAATTATTATAACCAATATGCCCATAATCCTTATCAGAATACCTTTATTTCTAGAGATCTCTATCTCCTAAGGTATCCACAGTTAAGAGCCTTATAGATCACTATCTACAAGGTCTTAAACTTTTGAAGATAAGACTTTGAGATCACTATCTCTAAGTTTCACCATCTTTGAAGATATTGTTATTACTGTAATCTAGTGTTTTATTCCATAGTTGGATTAGTAACATATTACTACTCCTACTGCATGGCAGACAGCTGGCTCTTTTGCACATCTATCATACACTCAGCTTCTCATAACTGATGCACAAGTGCAAGCAGTTCTAGCATTCACTTCCTCAACTCTCTGAGGTGCTATCCCTTTAGATAGGTCACCACCATATCTTAAGGGAAGGAAGCCTTTCTTGGATTTAAGAGGTATCTTAATGTGACAATCCTAATATCCTCTTCTCTTTACTTATGAACAACTTCAGAACTAAGATCTAAGAGGTATGGAACAACCAGATTATAAAACACTTTTTATTATTATACTTATATCATTCTAAATGATTAGAATATTTTCTACATTTAGCACGATGAACACAATGGCACTCCCACTAAGCTTCACATGGTTCATCAAGATTTTATCTGAAATCATAACATTTATTATTTCATCAATTCTTATGTTCCAACTACAAGAAGCTTATTTGAGTCCAAAGATGGAGTTCTTAAGCTTGCACACCTTGCTTTCCTCAACCATGAAGCCTTGGGGCTACTTCATATGAATATCCTCAGAGAGGTATTCACAGAGGAATGCAATCTTGACTTACATCATGAAGATGTCATATTTAAGTTGTGCAGCTATAGTTAGAAATATTCTGAATTGGGTTAAAGTAAGGTCACTGGAGAGCAAGTCTCATCACAAGCGATGTCTTCTATTCGGTGTGTAGCTCATGGCAACGAACCGTGCTTTGATGGTGTCTACCTTCTCATCAGGTTCCCTCTTTCTCAGGAAGATCCATTTACTCCTTAATGGGTCTGACCCTTATTGGTGGATCCTCGAGGGTCCATATACAACACATGTATATGAAGTCTACATTAGACTTTTATTGCTAACATCCATCTTTCCATGTCATGATCTTTAGAAGCTTCATCATATGAAGTTAGATCATTGTCAGATTCAATTGACACATGGAATCCATCTTCAAACTTATTTGAAGAGGTATTAGTGTTTCATCTTTAATTGTCTTTTTAGTTTCCGATTCAAGGAGACTCATTATCATCTCAAGATTAAATGAGCTCCTTTACTTCATTTTCATCTTGATTCTCAAGAGAGTCATCCTCTAAGAATTACATTCTCAGAGATGAGATCCTTTTAAGAATCTCAAGGTCATAAAGTAGGTATCCAATACCATCCTTTATTTTCCTAATGAAGTAGAATTCTCCAGTGCCAGATTCCAGCTTAATTATATGGAACCTTATTAAGGATATATAATGTAGTCTCTACCACATATACATATACCTGGAAACTAAGAGATAATTATGCTAAGATTAATCATTGATCAAATCATGTCACAAATGATAAATTGTATCTCCCTACAACTCTATTGAGTTAAGGTTCATTAGGAGGATTGAGATAGGAATGATATTCACATCTCCATAAGGTATTCCTTGAATTCATCTAATAGGTACAAGCTACCTTGGTTAGATCAATTCATTTCATCTTCCTTTAAACTTTGGTTCTAAACCAAAATTGTGAAATCTTTGAACATTTCAAAGGTTTCTTAGGTGAAGAGTAGAAAACTCATATCATACATAATCATCAATGGATATCACATATCCATAATGTTTACTATGATACAGATGATTCACATACATAAATATGTATGAGATCCTGAATACCTTGACATCTTACACCATTCCAATAGAAAGGTGTATTGGACATTTTTACTTTGAATACAATATTCATAAGTATGCAAGTTTTGAAATTCTAAAGTTTCATCTCTCACTTGTCCATTGATCTCATCAACAGACATATGTCTAAAAGATGATGCCGTATCATTGTCAAATGATCTTTATCCTCCTATTGATCTTTAAAGGATTAATTTTCAGTATTAGAACTCTTAATGAACCATTCATTAATTTTCTAATTTTGCGGAGTCCACAAGATGTTAGATTACTGTCTGAAATCATTCCATCATAACTCTCTATGATAGGTTTATTCCAGAATTCATGTTTATTTCCAACATTTAGAAATAAACTATGAGTGTATTCTAATATCCACGTCATAGAGACATTCTCTAAGACTAAGGGCTCTCCCACGGAAATTATGAAGTATATTCATCCGGTGGAAATTGTTGCAACAATTGCATCAATTCCAACATGGATGACCATTAAACTTTAAGATCAAATTTCTAATATTCTAATACATATGCAACCAATTGCAAGTGTCATTAGAAGATTGAGATACAATTATTAGACTTTATCTTATCAAATAAGAAAATCAATCTCAATGATTATATGTAGATTATTTAGATGTACTATCTGATTCCTTCTCTAAGGATTCTAGATAGATTTGATAGTCATACTATCAACACATCAACTTATTACAGTATTGGCATTCATCCAACTCTTTGGATGTCATATGGAAGTCAAAGAAGTACAGTCAACTCTTTGACTATACTTCTTACTTCGGTCCAACCCATGCTTCCACTGCGCTCCCTTTATCTATAAGCAACTATTGCTCAAGTCAAAGGATCTCTTATGTCGAAATCAAAATGTTTCAATATAAGAGTATTTCAACATTTATACAATCTTCATTTAATTGATACAATACGAATCTTCTGAAGCTTTATGAATGACTAGAGTATATATAGTAGAATGATGACGCTCATTGTATCTACATCCATCTAAACTCATAAAAACATTGGTTCAGGTAGGTATTCAAACAATTTTGAATACATTATCTTTTATAGAGCAACCATTCTGCATAATGCAGCGAACCATGTCATTCATGATTATATGTCGAGAGCACATATGTATGCCAGAACATCTTCTTAGATTTTATAAGGATTATTTGATAATTACGATCATTATCGACATGTTACTTCAAAAGTACATTCGATGAGATCAAGACTTATAGAGACATACAAACCCTAGGGTTTCAGTCCTATTGTCTATTTAATTATCATTCCTCATTATTATGAGGAAACTTGCATATTGCAACCACATACATTATGTATCCAATTGCAAGTACAATATCTGGATCATGGGTCCAATCCATGATATTCTACTGGTTATTATTGAGTATAACATTGAGTGGGATTAAAGAATGATTATCTGAAATTAGAAATTTGCATAAACATATTTACTTTTATTTAGAAATTTTTATATCAAAGTTGTCTTGCCTTGTCGACACTGAAAGTTCATTCCCTTAATCACTTTCAATGTAAGAGATATACTTACCATTATATCTCAACAAGATCTGGGATCTCCTTCCTTATCTTTGTTACATTCCAATAATATGAGAATCTGCAACTCCGATAAGAAGAAGCGGGAACACATTCCGCCTTGCAAGTCCAACTTGCATATCCTAATTCGATCTTTAACACCCGGGCCCACCACCCCTAAGGTGATGTTGACCCGTCGTTAATTGAACCAACCGTCAACAGGAATATAACTCGCTATGCGCAATCCAATACCGCTCCAATAATATGAGGATCCGATATTGGAGTCATTACGCATACAGCCTTACTCATTCGAGAAGCAAAGAGCCCGATCCAGATGCGCTTGCATATAGAAGCTGTCACTTCGGACAGGCGTCTCCTACATACATTCCCTGGTGACGGAACCCTTCGCCTTGACGAGAGACGATGGATGCCACTTATGTGATCCTCCATATCATATATAAATTCTAATTAATTATCATGAATTATATTCACATACTTAATCTTCCAAGGGAATAACACATCTATTATAATAGAGTGTTTTCAATTGGATATAATTAACTTAATCATATGAAATTAATTATCAATCTAATTCAATCAACAAACTTGATTTTACTTGAATATAAAGTATTATCTCAAAATATATATAATTCGAATTTTAATAATTAGAAAATACATTATGATCCCTCAGGCATCATTCATTCCATATCCGTTGTCATGGTCAGTACCAGCAGGAGTGGGACGGACCGCATACATTGCAACCCGCTACCCCAGCGATACCTGGCTAGACACCATATCCACCTCGGGAAAAAATAATGTCGAGTCAATCACTTTGTACTTGAGATGATCATCGGTTCTTCAACCGAAATTATACCATATAGTAATAATCAAAACACTTTTTCTTATAAGAAAATTTGCTAGACAAATTCCTAATCCTATTCAGGCAATGAGTTTGTTGATTAAGTTTTCAATTTTGATGTAGATCAAATCTAATCAATCTATTAGTTGAGGCCAAGTCAATTAAGGAAATAATCATCATCCAATATTTTTCAAATATTTTCCATAATTATTTCATGAAATTAACAATTAATTTCACTAATTGACAATCACATGATTCTTGCTTAGGAAAGTAATTTCAGCAGTGACCCCTACTTACTAAAATTGGCATATCTCAATCAATTTAAATCCAAATTAAGCAAATTAAGTTTTCAAAGTTTGCTAATTTGATTTAGAACAGAATCTATATGATTTGGACGCATTTCAAGGCATTTCTAGACAGTAATTATATCCATAATTACGTTAAGATTCGCAGTTCCCGTGACAGTGAATACATGTTCATTAAAACGACCAAATCTAGAGCAAACAGAATCCAAATTACGTAAACTCAGATCACATGGTTTCCTTATTTAATGGGGAACAAAATACAAGTTATTTTCGTGTTTAAACAATTTAAACAGGGCCAAAAATTTACACTAAACAGAGATGCGAAAATGAAATGCCATAAAACTTTCGCAAAACTAACGAACCCATGTCGCCTTCGGTTTTATGGATCGTATCCAAAACCTTCAACCTAAGGCTCTGATACCACTTGAAGTATATAGTTAGAACCTCAAGCGCATCATGGAAGCATGAGCGTCGTATGGAATACGACGAGGAGCGACTAGTAGCACTAGTTGCTCGATGCAGGGGAATTTAAAAAATTTTGATGCGACGAAACCATGATCCCAGAACACTTCTCGGATCGTTTCGTCAGAACCACAAATAAGTAATGTGATTACCTCTTGAAGCGTGTTTGTGATTGAGTCTCTAAACAAAGAGACCTCCTGTCTCAAGTCCGATCTGACGGAGGAGACGCTTGCGAGCGCAGGGATGAATCGCGTGCTTCTCGCTATCCATGTTGATGATCCAAGCGGCGGATCTCCGGATCTAGACACATGAGATCCGACGTCTTCTTCACGAGCGAGGCGCACCGAAGGAGATGGAGATTAACGAGCAGACGATCAGGCAGCAAAACGACGATGCTGCGGCGATGGAGACTCTCTCTAGGGCATCCATGGTGGACGTCCATATGAGAGAGAGAGAGTAGACGTGTAGAGAGAGAGACTTATGTTCTCTTGGTGTAAAGAAGAGCAAAGCGGTGCCTCTCCTTTTATAATATTTTGGGATCCATGGATCTCAATCCTTGGACAACACAAATCCAATGGCTCTCATCTATTATGTTTCTTACAATGGTCAAGATATGTGTTGATAAAAACCAACAACAATTAATTTAATTTAGATTAAATATATATTGATAAATCACCATATTAAATCAACTAACATTGGAGATAATGGAAAGGAGGCTCCTCCCTTCCATATAGGAAGAGTGGACGACCACCCTTTCCTTTAGGGATTGGTGGCCGTCCCCCCTCTCCTATAAGGAAAGGGAGACTCCAATGCAATCTCCAAGATTGCATATATCTCCAATATTTACAACAACAATTGTTGTAAATTATTCTACAAAATAATTCATAATCATTTTGTGAATATTGCAATCTTACCATTAGAAATTTATGAATAACATTCATAACCCAAAATAAAGTGTAAATTACATTTTCAATTTAATGTTTAATGTGAATCCAATTCACATTAATATTTAATTAACAAATGCAAATTACAAATAGCTCTCTCTTATATATTATAAATCAGATAGTGCTATCCACATTATTCATATCCATGATAATTAAATGACATTTAATCATCTTGGATCTCTATTCTCATGTGCTCAAATAATATGAATCGCATTCACATTATTCACATCATTGATAAATCAGATAGTGCTATCCACATTATTCATATCCATGATAATTAAATGACATTTAATCATCTTGGATCTCTATTCTCATGTGCTCAAATAATATGAATCACATTCACATTATTCACATCATTGATAAACAAATCGCATTTAATTATCTAAGATAACTCTCCTTATAATATGAATCAAATTAATATTATCATGATAATTAAATCACATTTAATTATCCATTTTCTCAATGCTTGGATACATATATCAACGATAGAGTTATCCATGAACTCTTTCAAGGATAATACGCTTTCTCTGCGAATACTTGGAGATAAGGACATGGCAATTGTATTTTCCATGTATAGTGACTTGGATATTGAGATCACATCTCAAATCAAGATCTCGGGCCTCCCATAGATGCTTGAATAAATCAAGACCTCAAATCTAATCTTCTCATTGCATCTGAATCATATTCATATCCATGTCCAACATTTGGACTAAGATTAGATTACTTTTGTACTGAAAGGAGTCACTAAAATCCATAACCGTTTCATCACTCCCTAGGAATGGAAGTGTCATGGTTATACAATCATTTATGATCACATCACCCTCAGGTATTCCCAATACCTATACATCCTGCATACTGGAAGACTCAGAATAAACCCGAAGTATAAGATCTATTTTACATTGTCTACTTCAGAGTTTTATAATTAAGTTTCTCATTCAATAATTGGGAGTCGGTATCGATCATATACTTACCAAAAAGCATATATCATACCTAGGTCTTGATCATATACTTTCCAAAAGTATATATCAGACCTACAAATTCAGTCAAGCTTCCAAAGCGAGACGACCATGCACGGAATTTGATTCTTCCCAATATCTCATGAGTGAGCTCATGTCTTCCGGTTTAGTAATGAACCTGTATGATCCGTTTGAGAGATCGTATTACTCATATGCCCTTATATGCACACCAGCGCGCCAGTGTATAGACCTTGATTAGGTCATCAAACTATTGGTCTGCTAAATGTACATACTCAGACATATAGTAACACATCTGTCTTTGGTCAGAGGATGCGTGCCTATATCATGACAGCATACGATATAGGACTTTGGTTATCTCGATCTCATTAAGTCAACTCTTTGACCTAACTAATCTGACACCTCCTAATCTCTATTCCTATGCAGACGACCTGCATAAAGAGGTCGATCAGATTTCAGCCTAACTGAGACAGGATTGCCATCTCCTACTCAGGTTGGAGATCATCTCTTAACAATCATTTGACGGTGCTTGATGAGTCCTCAATCTAAATCATTAGATATTCATCCAAGTACTAGCCTCTATGATTCAATAATTGAATAAACAGTTGTATGATCATCAAGATTGTCATGGTACATAACCCTAATTGTACTAAGGGTCCTACTATGCAAATTATTTATTCTTCATTTCAGATCAGGGAATAATATTCGCAATAACATTTATTGTATAATGGCTCGCCATGGGCTCGCATGTCCAACACATGCGCCATGGACTGTGTGCCTTCGCCTCCAATCCTCAGCCTCAACTCCAACATATTGTCGACTGCCTCGACCTCTTTGCCCTCCTACCCATTGATCCCTCGGCTGAAGCCACTGGACGCATCAACCACTATGCCTCCCACCTTGAGAGCTGTGGCTACTTTCCAGCGACTTCCGCCGATCGCCTCAACATACAACAACCATTGGATCGGGCTCGAAGACCATGGTCCAACGGTTGTAAAGAATCTATGCCATCACCCCTCAGACCCTGGTTCTGGTCGGCCTGAGGCTATCTCTGTGAGAAACGTCGAGGCTCAGGGCATTGAGCCTTAGCTGTATCACCAAGCCTTAAGACCGCACACGCAGGTCACGTGTCTCTGGTGATTTTTGCACCCACACCCTGGAGTATCTTTAAAATTATGCATAGGTGCCCACCCAACGATTCACATGCCCCGTGTGTATGCCCATGGGAAATTTGCAAGAAAGACCTTGCGAGTTTTGCCCAATAGCAGATAAGTCCTCTAGGTATCAAAGAAGAAAAGTCTATTTTTTGTATTTTAGTCACTAACATTTCAATTTTTGATAGCTTGCTCATTTGAACTCCGTTTTTAGCGTATAATATGACATTTTGAAAAATATTGAATGTTCCATCACTTTATATTTCTTTTCGACAGATCTGATGTTATTTAATGATGATTATTATTAGCTGAACCACTAGATATATGTTAGGATGCATTTTTACTTATTGGTGCCATATTTTTATTGAGAAACGTCGAATTTATTTTACAGGGACTTCATTGAGGATATTTTGTTAAGATTAATTCTCTTTCAGTTAGTCGTTATTGTTAATTGTGAAATTGATCTCCGCATGGTTTATTCGAGGAAGAAAAATTAATAATTTTCCTCAACATATTACATGATGATTTTTGAGAAATGATTTGGGAGAAATTTAATCTGATTGCGGGACTTAATTGAGAGGATTTATTGGATTTATTGCTTTGATATTATTTTTCACTTTTCGAGGATAAAATCACATGAATTTCAGGGATAGATATCCTTCTTAGAAATTATCAGTGATCTATTTCGTAGGAGTATGAATCGATCTATTAATAATTGCCCACCGCTTGGGATTAATTTCAATATCATTCATGAAATTATCTCTTTCGATATGTGAATTTTATTTAGAGGAATTATTGATTAATTTAAGTAAGGAATGAAAATATCACAGATCGCGAGCTTCTTCGCTGTTTATTTTTCCATGCATTTTCATCATCACATTCTTTCTTTTATATTTATTTTATTTCCTAACATAAATATTAATATCGTGATTAATTAATTTTTTAAATTAATTTAAAACTGTGTAACTAAAAATCATCGTTCCCTATGTTCGACCTTGGTAGACTTTCCAAGTAAAAAATACTCCACAAAATTCAAGATTTGTGGTTTTTGATTGACCGCTTTTCATCTCCTATACGGCAATTATCGATTTTTAAAATTGTGAAATATATGTTCATCACATAAGTGTTGGGGATTTCTTTGACTTTTCGCTTATACCTTTCTTTCTCTCTAATGTTCTCTTTATTTTCTTTGTTTCTCGTGATTTGAGTTTTTGGCCTTCTTTTTCTTTGTTTTTGTGTGCTTGAGCCCATAGTTATTAGATTTCTATTTGGTTGACCTAGAAATCGTTAGGTCCAAACCCTAATGAGAATATTTGTTCTTATAGACATTCGCAATGGACTTAGTCAACTAAAATCGTTGCTTCCTGCTAATAGAAGTTCCTACTAGAACGATTCTCGCTTACATTCATATATGTTAGATTTACATTTTATGCATGGATCATATTGCATGTAGATTGCCAGAGAAAGGTACGCATGCTATTTCATGCATGCATCATTGATTTTATCTTGCATCCTTTTTGCACAACTTCCTACTCCATTTTTTGGACTTAGGATAATAAAGGAATTAAAAAACTTTTAGGAGATTAGCATTGATAAATTATTCAATAAATGATAACCTAATAAAATTGGGACAACTAATTGAACTCAAGCCCTAAGAAAAGCAATGATTCATTTTGTATAGGGGCGAGTAACCCTCACATTGGACACATGTACATACATCCAGACAGAGCGGATGAGGACATAGCCCTAAAAATAGAGGTAAAAGTCATTGTATTTGTGCCATAAGTGCCCATGTACTACTCTTAGTGCCCAATCAAGCTGCAAGCACTTACCTACGACCTTATAAAGTCATTTTTTTGCGCTCTGCTTGACATCTCACTTTCGTATGATATGCCCGACATCCCATGCAGATGGTTCCATTGTATGGGTGGTTAAGACATACGTCCGACAATAGGATGACACACTTTGTGAGTTTGCAAGTTAAATAACTGTGTTATCTCCTAACTATAAAATTGAAAAGATAAGAGATCATACCTTCACAGTCTTCATAATGTTGAGTCGGTGAATTTGAGAGTTTGATTTGTGTTTGCTTATTAGAATAAAGATCCTTCTGCACGCTTATTGTCCTTTTCACTTTTCTCTTTGATTTGACTTTCATATTCTCACATCTTTCCTTTTATTTTGAAGATGTATGGATGAAGAGAGTTGTGTTCAGACTTTTACTGAACGACCCCATGCCTACTATCACGAACAAGCTAGACTAGTAATCGCTGCTGTGACCAAGTACTTAATCCAACAACAATCAACCCACAATATATATATATATATGAATATTAATATGAAAGTGTGGGTGAGTCAAAAAATTTTATAACTCTTCAAAAATGTGTGTAAGTACAAGTATGAAGAGTGTCGAACCACTGAGACCAACATCAGGTAGATGGTTAAATATTAGTAATTATTTCTACCAAATAATAATTTTTATGTTTTTTCTTATTTTTATGGCATTTTGTTTTTCAATATTTTTCTGAGTTTTTTTTAAATGCAAGTTTTCAAGATTTTTAAATGTTTATATTTTTATATGTTCTGATTTTTTATTTTACATTGTTATTAATTAAGCAGAATTTTAATTCTGTTTAAATTTATAAAGTGAGGTAAATAATAATATGGAAAATATGTAGAAAAATTTCTTTTTATTTTTTTAAAAAATCATATAATGTCAAAATAAAGATAATAAAATGTTTTTGTATTTTGAATATTTTTCTAATGTTTTTTTATGTTTGATTTATTTTATAGATTTTTATGGATTTTTGAAGTTATAAATACACAAAACAATAAGCCAATTAATTTCTCAAACCTGTTTAGGGTTTTTAAAACACTTATAAGTCCCAAAATTAACCCTATGGTGTTTTTAATATAAATTGTTAATAATAAAGAAAATTTAGAAATATAGAATACATTTTTTTAGAATTTTTGATAGTTTTTATAAGATTTTTAGTCTTTTGAAAATTTTAAGTTTCCTAATTTATATTTTTAGAGATTTTTGGATATGTTTTAAAAAATAATAAAATCTCAATACTAAATTTTTCGGATATTTTTTGGTGAGTATTTTAATTTTTATGGATTTTATAAGTTTAGATGGGGAAAATAAACTTCTTAATTTATTTTTTTATAAATAGGAAAATTATGTTAAAAGTACGACGGAAAATCTATGTGATCAAACAAGATTCCATAAAATTATCCTAGTTTTTCTATAATTTTTTATGAATAGAGACACTTAATAAAAATAAAACACATAATACAAATTACATCAACACAAGGACGATTTTGCAATTTCAGAAACATTCCATGCATTTAATAATGAAATACACAAGTCCATGGATAATAATACAAGATATACAATTAAATACGCATATCAAATGAACTAGGAGGATCCTATATGCAATTAAAATGAAGTTTGTAAGCAATCCATAACATTACAATTAATTCCATGACGTATATTGCAATATTTCTAATGAAACATGTGCTATATACGCGCCTAAAAGGGGCTAAATAACAACTGCTCAAAAACTTTGCTTCATTTAATAATAGGTCTAGAAATCAGAGGGGCATAGCCAACAAAATCACCACAAAATGCACCTCTTGTGCAATGACACGTGAGGCGCTCAAAACATGGCTAAAATGCAAATACAATAACGCTTACGACCGCGCATGTAAAATAATCAGTATTATTACACTTAGAACTTTTAGGATAAAAAATAAAACACCAAATGCAGTAGGGGTCAGTTGAAGTTTACTCTCGTAGCGCACGATCCGACAACTGATGTCGCATCACTTGAACGCTCAACAATCCTAATTAGAAATACCGTTTCATGATCGGATTTCTGGAATCAGGTCCTCATATGGATCTATGACTAACGTGGCTTACGATCTGACAGTAGCGATTAAATATGGAGCGGGCTCCTCGATCCGACAGTCACTACTGCTCTGGAAGAATAAGGAGTTGGGGCTCCTTCCTCTTGCGATAGCTCCCTCCTCTACCCACCTCATAAGCTTGGAAGAGGCTCCTAAGATAGGTGAGACCTGTCTACATCAACTGAAGGCATCAATAGAGTCCAAGCCTCACTTTAGGAGACCTAGAGGTTTAAGAAAGTCGAGCTGCTTGGAACTGAAATGCTCGAGTTGAATCCACCACAGATGGGGATCTCTTCGGCTGGAACCTGCATGATTAGCTTCGAGGCTCAAGGGTGATGCTCCTCGACCAGTTAGTAATGGAAAGGGAGAAGGGGAGAGGAAATGGTGCATCTTCGATGCTGAATGAGTGAAGGAGATCGGGAACTCGATATGAGCAAGATCGAGGTGGCTGAGATAATCAATGAGGTGTTGTGGAAGGTGAAGATGATAGGATGATCGACGAAGTAGGAATGCAGTGTTGGCCATGGTGGATAGAGGCTGAAGCCTAGTGCTTACATGTGCTTAATGTTTTTGATGTTACATAAAACATGATGAAATCTTTGGAAATAAAGTTCAAATCTACGCAAAGAATTGAAATGCAAAGCAAAATGGATAAAAATAAGGAGCACACCTGGTTTGGAAGACCTAGGAGAAGATGACCTGAAGGAGCTTCATCGCAAGTGGTTGAATCATGCTCGAACCTCCTTCTCCTTTCCTTGAACAAAAGTGGGGGGTTGAATCATGCTCGAGCACTCCTCCTTTCCTTGAATCATGCTCGAGCACTCCTCCTTTCACTAGGTCTTTATTCCTGTTGTAGATTATATCGGTTATGGGGGGTTGAAGATAGATTAGGAGGAGCTGGAGGTGGAAGATGAACTTTTTTAGAAAAAATGGTAGGTTGACTTCGATCGAGTATAAGACACACCATGATGATGGTTGGTGGGATCTTGATGTAGGGTGTGGTGGAGCGTGATCTTGCGAACAATGTTTGTGAAGGGCTCGAGGCAATCAGAGTTAAGGAGGAGGTGTAAATATTTGGAGAATAGAGGGGTCCTAATTGTTTCAGAGGATATCTTATCGTAGGGGGGAGTGTTGACCGGGGCTCAACACTCCATCGCCCATGATTGGGCCACTTAGGTATCTAAAAGAATAAAGAGAAAATAAAAATACGAGATAATTCCAAAGAAAGTGGTAAATGGATTTATTTCCAAACACTCAAAACATAAAAAATGTTTCTTATTTTCTAAGCTATGTTTCGGTGATCTTCATTTATTTTTATCAAATTATTTAATAGGGTTTATTATTTATATATCATTATTTAGAGGTATTTATACTTATATACTATGTATTTATAATTTTATTTTGTTATTTTTGTTTTTAGTACCTTATTTAAATAATTTATCTATTTACAATATAATTTAATAGATATTTACATTTATTTTTTGACTTTTTATGCTTTTATATATATGTATGATGAATCACCAATTCATCATCTTTATTCATCTATTTTGGCTTAAAATCCCTTACGAAACATATGTAAATATCATTAATTCACATTTATTAATAAGTTAACATCATATGTTAATAGTGTATTATTATCACTATTTAAACCAAATTCGAATAAATATAAAATAAATAAAAAGGAAAAAATAATGTTTTATATATGAAATAACTATAGACTAGTCCTAAACCCGAGAGTAGGTCAATTCGTGACCTAATTGAAACGAAATAATGTAAGGGGAGATGGGGTCTTTATTTTATAAATATCGCATAAAATCAATTCTCATTCACATATCAATCACTATTCATTATGCACATATCTTATACTATTTTATTTAACATTAATTCAATCTCAAGTAAAAATATTTTCTTCTTGAAACTTGTACATAAAAATGTGTTTTTAAATAACAAATTGCAAAAACAAACCATATACAGAATAACGGGGACAAGACTTTGAAAATGGAATAAAACCATAATGAAAAGATCAATATCTACTCCATTCGAACATAAATGAATCAAACACACTTCCATTGTGTTTAAAATAAAATAAGTTTAAAATTAAAGGGGTTTTATAAAATTTGGAGTTAAGATGTGAAAGTCAGCTTTTTGGAGTGCCATTGTATCTATATGTGTGTAGTGTAACTAATCATTTATTTATTTAATTCTTTATATTTTTGGAGATTATGTATTTTTATATTTTGTAAATATTTTATAATATATTTATAAAATATAAATAAAAATAACAAATTTATAAATAATCAAAAATAAATAATTATATTTATTACATTAGTATAATGCCATATATTATATATAAGTGTATTTATTTAGTCCATTAAATAATTTCATAAAAATTAAATGTAGTATATTTGAAATCCTCTAATTATTATGTAAATAAGTATAATGTAAAATGTTGTATATATTTGTATAAATAAATACATAAATTATTTTTACTATGAATATAGGTTATTTATACCTATAAATACACATATATAATTATTTTAGACAAGTAAATTAATTAATTTAATTTATTATGAAAACATTCAAAATTAGTTTATTTATTTATAATCATTTTTATTTTAATAACATTTTAATTTAAATTAATTTTAAAATTAATTTTCTAATTTACTTCTATGTAATTTTCTTATTTTATCTTTTACCCTATTTTGTCCTTTTTCTAAAATGCATCTATTTGTTCCAATTGGATTTGTTGAATGCCAAGTCAACTCTCTATTATCTCATTCAACCCGAATAAGCGAGCAAAACCCGCTTTTTCTTGAATTTCTATTGCTAGAATCCATCAACCATTTCTTGTGATGTTTTCGCCCAACTATAATATGTGGATCACATATCCTCTCCTACTCTTCTCTCTTCCCAAAATCACCATAGTTAACATGCTTATTATTTTTGAATTTCACCTCTTTTCGCTTCTATAAATAATCTCCAAGCACCTCTTTTTTGGCCTGATCCATCTTTGATCCAATTTTACCCCAAGCTTTAGAGACGAAGAGAGGGTGTTTGTGATAGGAACTCCTTCTCGATCAAGCAGGAGTGTGTGAGATTGGAAGTAGGTGAGATCAATTGTTATTAGAGCATGTCTCTGTTGTATTATAGCTTTTGTAGCGGTTGTTGTTTTGAGGCAAAAACTATTTGTTTCACATCTATTCCAGGTACTAGTAGCCCTAATTTTCTCTGACTTCGAACTATTTCGATTTGATTTCATTCGTTGTAGTTTAGATATGACCTCAGATCTTCCAGATAAGAAGCCCTTATTCTTGTCCTCTTCTGATTTATCTAATCCATATCCAAATTTGCACGCTTTGATCACCTCACTTAATCAGATTCTCCATCCACTTTCAGAAACTACCCCTCAGATTACATACATAGTAAGGATATTATTTATAAATAAATAAATATTAATGTATATTTGCACAATATTTATCAATGTTTTGTGGTTTTTTAATTAATTTATTTTTTATATTTTTATTTATTTTTATATTTTAAATTTTTAATTTTGTATTTTTTATTTTTAATTCATTTTTCTTTTTAATAATAATAAGTATATATAAGAGTGTAAAATGTATAAAATGTAATATGTATAATGTAGATAGTATATAATAGATTATATATAATGAATATACAAAAATAAGAAAATTAGAAGAAAGACCAATCTTATTTATTATCTAAAGTGATTTAAAAATATTTATAAGGTATTTTAATAATTAATTACTATAAAAAATATTTATAACTATATATAAGTATATATTGCAATTTAGGGTAATATAATAAAAAATGTAGCTATATATAGTGAAAAGTTATAAATTAAAATAATTTTATATTTTTAATATTTTTCTTCTATATTAGGATTATTAGGTTTTTAAAATTCCAAATCAAGTACGTAATAAATAGATCAAATTATTGCAAGGTTTAAAAATAGCAAATGGGTTTCAAAATTTCTTAAAATTAATTTGTGTATATACTAAATATTACATATAAAAATATGTGACAGAAAAGTATTTTTTATTGTTTTTGAGAATATTTTGCTATAATTTTTTGTTAAAATTTTTTTACTTTTTAGGTTTTTCTTTTAATATTGTTTGTGATTTTTGGTCTGTAGTGACAAAATACTATAATAAACATTAGGTATTTTTAGAATTTTTAATTAATTTTGTTTTTTTAAGGCAAATGTGTATTGAAACATGCTCTTTTGATTTTTAATAAATAGGAAATGCATAATAAATGCAAAATAAAGTATATGGCGTGAATTAGCAATTAATCATGCACTTAATCATATTTTTTCATGATTTTTGGAGCACGAAAAGTATTTTTTGAAAATTGAAATGCATAAAATAAATTTAATCATGCTTCTAGGGGTATTTATGTAATTAAAAATAAATGCAAGGGGGTTTGTGCAAAAACAACAAAATGTTTGAACTACAAGTTGATTTTTATATGTTAAATCAAAATATGCAAAGTTGGAGGGGTACAAGCATAAAAAACCTAGTCAACGTGGTGGGGCACGTGAGCTGAGCTAGCACGGGATTTACTTTTAATTAACATAAAGTTAAGGTCTTTGTTGTAATTTTTCCACTTAATTTAGCATGTATTAAAATATTTATATAACTGTTTGAGGAGTACAAAAAGGAAGAGGGGAAATTGTGCAAATTTCCCCACTTTTGGCAGCAAGATACAACCGTTGTCTGGACGCCTCGTAAAAAATCGATTGGTTCGCGGAAGACACAATTTTAAAATGTACGAACGACCCATATTAGATCTGGGTCGTGTTCCTCATCTGATGGATGGTGAGGGGGAACGGAGAACATAGATGATCTGCGAGCCTTACAAGCTTCAACTTTTAACATCTCCGTCATTCGGCGATGTCTTCGAGATACGACGATGGCTCCAAGTTGTGGGGGCCTTCCACTCGTGATGGTATCCTCTAGTGGGACAAAGGTGGCTGAGCCATAGATCTGGAGCTCCAAATCGCTCTAGGTGACCCGGAGCACTTCCAGGTTGCTCCTTGGCTCTATAGGGGTCCACAAAGGCTGCAACATGCACCGAAAAGTCCCTCAGCTCGAGGAGTTCTCCTCGGCCATTAGATGAAGCTGGAAGCTAAAGGGGAGTAGAGATGCGAAGGGCTTCCAGTGGTAGATGATGAAGGAAACCTGATTAGCCAAATCCTTGGTTGGTTTGGGTTGGCACGATTGGGGATCAATGGAGATTATGGAGGGGAATCGAATGGGATGGAAGTCGGGAAAGGAGACAGTCGAAAACAATCGAAATTGGCATGGAGCTCATGCTCCATGTCAAATTAGGGATTTTTATTTAGTCTAGTCCTATCGATTAATCATAAAATTAAAATACAGAAATCAAACTATAGCCTAAGGAATACCTTGAAAATTAGAAGAAATGACCTCAACCAGTTTAGGGACCTAGGAGGAAGAACTGATCGACTAGTACTCCGACGGTGTATGGATCTTCCCTAACGAGGCTTCTGCTCATTACAAATCACCGCCCAACTACTCATGTCACTAACATATAGGCTATTAGGGTGAGCTTAGGGGCTAAAAGCTTTAAAAGAGGGATCAGAGACAAAAAGGATGAAGAAGCTGAGGTTTCAAGAGATGGAAAATAGCTAGTTATGAGAAGCGATGGCATGCAAGATGCGAAAGGTTTTGTGGAGATTCGAAAATGGGTGAGAGTGTTGGATGTGAGGTTCCACAGAGTGAAGAGCTCGAGGAAGAAGCGTGCATTGGTGAAGTGTGAAAAATTGGGCGAAGTAAGGGTACCTATGAGGTTTTCCGACAAGTCGACTGGAAATCAGTATAATTGACCGTAGGTCAACAATTGAAGGGTACATAGAGATAGAAATTCTTAAAAAATTCAGTTAAAATATTAAATTATAGTTAATTTTACGTTATAAAATAAAAAAGTTTATAATTTTCTGTAGTATTTTACATATTTTTATTTATTTATTAGAGGTAATTTTACATGTATAAGTATAGGTAAAAGAACTTTTATTTTGTGTCTTTTAATTTTAATTTATATTATATATTTTATTTTTATATACATGTATTTTATATAATTTTAAATACATATTTAGGTATTTTTGTTCTTTTCTGAATTTATTTGTACACTTAATAAATTATGTACATATTCTTTATATGTATATTATAAAATATTTCATCTATTTATTGATGTGATTGATTTATTTTAATTAATTTTTGATGGTTTTAATTTATTTTAATTATAGACATGTGTTTCATGTAATATTTACAATTTTATCAAAATAAAATAAATTGAAAATATATTGAATATAATATACAAGTATATTGCACAATGAGCGCCCAAAATCAAATTTTTTGCATCTTTAAATTTTATATATAATTAATGGTGAGTTTGATCAATTTTAATACAATATGTAGAAGATACAGGTATACAAAGTTTTTATTTTGGCCTTTTATTTTGTATGTCTCGGGCACACTATGAATTATTTTTATGTGAAATACATTTTTTATTTTTCTTTGTATTTTTCTCTACGATATTCATGTTGAGCATTTTTCTTATTTAAGGTGTAAAAATAATTAAATAAAATAGGTCACAAAAATAAATTATTGGTCAAATTTAATTATGTTTTTGTGTGTGGTTTTCTGTTTATTTTGTACAATTCTTCACCCTATCACCCCTACTTTATTCCTTTCGAACAATACATCATGATGACTGGATCTCAAGGTTTGGGTTATTCAATACCTATGGTATATCATTTCCTTTTCTTTTCTTCCTTTATCTTTTATTTTGGAATTAAATACAATAATTATTCATTTTTTTATATTGTATTTTGTACACTCTATAGATTATTTATTTTGGAAAATTAATGATGTATACATGCATTTAGCTAAGGCCAAAATGAAAGGATAAATGTGATGAATTGAGAATTCATCACACCATAATACTTGCCTTTGCTAGTCCCTAGAAAACACTTATGCCTATTAGTGGAGAAAAGAAAATAACAAAAAGAAAAAGAAAGAAATTGGAATAATTTTAGACTTTTAAACTTGTCTGAATAAAATCAAAGTTTGGAGCTTGATGAGCCGCCCGAACGACTAAGGTAAAGTATAAATCACTAAGGTCGTTGTGACCTCAGATACTCGGGACTCAGAGCTCAATCAAGAAAAATTCAGACCACCAAATAAGGATAAAAATTGATGAAAACTCAAACTAGCGGTCTCGCTATTGGATTAACATGGTATAGCATCCAGGGTCAAACTCAGAGAGCACGTGATGGCCTTACGGCCTACAAAGTTGTCGAAAATAAAGAAAATAAAAACAAATTATTTTTGGTGGATTTTTAATATTTTTATATTTTTTGGGATTTTTAATTATGAAGAAAAATAATAAAACAATAAAACAAGCAACTTTCAACAATTATTTAACTACTCTAAAAAGGTCCAAAAAATCAAACACATATATTTTTAGAATCTTTGTATTTTTTACTATTTTTGGTGAATTTTTTGTAATTTTCTGATTTTTTTAGAATTTTCCAAATATAAAAGAAAGCTGAAATGCAAGAACACTGTCCAGCCAGGCTCCTATGGCCAAAATAAAATATAAAATGGTCTCAACAGAGCCTAGAGGTACTTTTCCTATGGAGTATGAAGAAAAAGGAACAATACGGAAAAAGAATTATTAATTTTTGGTTTTTCTATGAATTATTAGAATTTTTATGTGATATTCAATGTTTTTTAATTTTTATATTTTTTATAAATCCAAAAATGACCAAAATTGGTCAGAAAATCAAACACACCAAAACCAACAAAATCTGAATTTTTTAGATATTTTGAAAACGTTTTAATATTTTTTTTGTGATTTTTATATCTGGACAAACAGAAAAAGAGAGGTTTTTGAATTTTTAAAAACAATAAAAGGCTCCAAAAATTTCCCAAAAAATAGTGAAAATTCTACGTAGTGGCAGGAGCCATATGTCAAATTTTCACTTGATTTGGATGAGATTTGACATTTTATTTACAACAAGCAAAAGCCCATAGTCACAGGGACATATTTGTCATAAAAATATGTTCCGGGGGCCTAAGAGTAACAAAAAGAGAAACCTAGGGGGTCCCGGTGCAAAAATCCCACGTTCTCACGCACAAGGCACGTGAATTGGGCACTCAGGGACCCAAATGCAAATACTTTAATTTCCTGGACCTATTAGCAACATGAGCTAAAGGTCCAGGGGCTTAAGTATAAAATGCCCACGATATTAAAAACATGTGGAAATAAAAACACTCACAGGGGCATATGTGCAAATAACTAAAAGTATTTCTCATTCATTAACCAACAAAACTACAGGCGCATACATGCAATTTCACCAGAATGCACGTGACGAAGCACGTGTCCCACAACGTACAGGGGTATAAATGCAAATATAAGAAACTAACAGGTCCTCTATGCAATTTACCAAACTAAAATAAACTTGATAAAAATTATTAGAGAACTAGAACGTAAATGACAAAGCAGGAGGGGCCTAAGAGAAATTACCCCTTATTATGATCCGAGGGTGGAGAATGCGTTGCGTGGCTGATCTGACGGTCGTTGTGCGCTACGCCTTGTCGAAGAATCCTCGGGAGTGATCGGATGGTGGAGAGGGCGCCACGTGTGGGATCCAACGGTGGACAGTAACGGGCGCCTCTCCAGCTGATGGACGCTCCAGGCCTCGCCACGTGTCGATCAGACAATGGCTGCTGGTGGCGAAACCCTGCGAAGGATGGACGGCTCCGATCAAATCTAGAGCTGCGTAATCGATCTGACATTCGAGGAGGATCCAGGAAGAACAGATGGTCGGCGAACTTCGCCGGCCCGATACTCGTGCGTGGGAACTCCTCTGAAGCTGCTGAGATGCGGAGAAGAATCGCCTCGGTGGTCGGCAACCAATGGGGGCCTCCGATGAAGCTGGAGGCGTCGGAGATGCTCCTGCGACCAATGCGGAGCTAGAGCTGCTGCTCCTGAATGTTCATGCCCTCAGATGGACCCGTCTTGACCTGCAAAGTAGCGCAACAAACTCCTGGGTCGAGGGAAAAGTGCTTCGACCCGGTTAGGGGCGAAGTGGGTGGTCGGTGCGTCGTGGTGGTCGAACTCCGGTGAAGCGACGGTGAAGGAGTTCGAAGACCCTGCTCCGAGGCGAGTCAGGGGGTGCGAGTGGGCATAGAAGGTGCGGAGGAGGCTCGTGAGCGTGAGGGTCGATTCCGATGATCGAGAAGGTGACTGGTGTGGTCGGAATAAATGGTCGTCGGTGGAGGATGAAATTGGGTGAAAATTGAAATTAGCTAATACTAAAGGGAACAAAGCTTACCAGATGATCGGAGTCGACTGGGGACGAGCTGCTGAAGCTCTGGGTCTTTGCCTCGTGGGCCGTCGATGCCCGAGGCTCGAGCACCACTCCTGGGCGGCGCAGGGCGGCGCTAGGTCACCGGATCGATGGTCAGGACTCCTCCTCCTCACTACGACACCACCGGTCGCTTGCTGTCACTCAGGAGAAGGTGGTGGAGGTCCTGGGAAGGAAAGAGCGGAGTCAAAGATGCGTCAAATGTGCGGCAGAGCTCATCTATATAGTCCTAGGGTCCGGCTAGAAGGGTGTCGGGTGACTCGATCGGAGCACGGATCCCCAAAACCCACCCCGGGCGTGGATCTAGATCGATCAGGGAACAAACGGAGCACGGGGTTTCGAGGTTTGGTGGTTGGATCATGACGCAATAAATGGGAGAAATCGGGTCGGGTGTGCAGATCCACGGGGTTGAGGTCCAAGGGGGGGAGTTGACTGGGGGGTCAACATCCCCCGTGGACCAATCAAGAGCGACCACGTCAAAAAGATTTGGAAATTCAATTTAAAATAATAAATGGCCGATTTTGAAAAAAGTTAAAATACGAAAAATGTTTATTTATTTATAAACTATTTTTTTGTGATTTTTATTTAATTTTTAGAAATAAAAATTAGGTATGTACAACATAGTATAATATATAAGTATATATACAATATTGATTTTTTTTATTTTTGATTTTTAATTACTTATTTTTGTACATTTTTATTCCAATTTTATGTTTTATTTATTTATAGAATAAAATTTGGAGTAAAAGTATCATTTTATTTTATTTTTATTAAATATTTACAAGGTTAAAATAATTACTTTTATTTATATACATAGATGGTATATGTACAATGTAGGAAATTAATTTTATTTTATTTTTTTTATTTTTGTAATTTTTATTTTATTTATGTACATTATGAAGTATAGAATATATAAAATTGTTATGGGATTTTTATTTATTTATAGGGATAAATAAATATAGAAGTAAGTCTATGTACTTGATGAATATATACAAGGAAGGGTATTTTTATTTTCTTTTTAATTTTCTTATTCTTATTTTGATTTTGTTTTTAAAAATATTTACATATAAATACAAATCTATTTTTATTTTTATTTTAGAGGAAAATATTTTTATTTAATTACATGTATATATACACATGAGCTTCCTTATCTCTCTCTACTTGGGTTTTTATGCGGTCAGGCCCATGCTGAGCCCTCCCTTGGGATTAGGTCGCTCAATATTTATTGTAAATATCTCACTCTTTTTCTTTTGTCTCTTTATTCTTTTATTTATGCACAAAAACATGCTAATTATGCATATTTACACAATGCATGCTTATTGATAATTATTATTATTTACAAGAATATACATGTGTTTGGAAAAGGTTTTGTAGCTAAAATAAAAGAATAAAGAGTGAAGAATGGGTATTCATCACCCTCCTATACTAAACTTTGCTAGTCCCTTGGCAAACACTTATTTCAAAAAGAAGTGAAAAAGAAAAAGAAAAAGAAAAAGAGGAGAATATGCATGGATCAAGGTTGATTATTAAACTTGCCTTCATTAAATTGAATTATGGAGCTCGATCAGATCTCTAGATTATTGATGTGTCGGAACCTTATTTAGACTTAAGTTTAAAACTCAACAGCCTCTAAGATCAACTAATCTATAATCAAGACTCCTCAAAAATCCAGATCAGAACAAGTCATCATACACAAACCCTGAAGACTATGAATCTTTCCTTGTACTGTGTAAGTGAGATCTGGCTCTCCACCTCAGAAGTGGCAACTTGACAACCATCCCCAATAAGGTAACTCTATGACCCTAGTCTGGCCACTCTTTCCTTGAGGAGCGGGGTATTCCCTTCTAAGTTCAAGTTCAACCGGCTCAAGAAGAGGGGGAAGAAGAGAATGGACCATGGCCAGTGTATCCATGTATCCTTGGGAGCTCAACCAGTGTAGCTAAGTCTCCCTGCTGCAAGCTACATAAGATGGAATCCATGAGTCTCAAGCTTTGCTTATTGCACTATATACATACTCTGGTGGGATTATCATTTTCTATCAGACCCAACACTTTTTTTTGGAGTTATTTTCTTTTTGCATTTTTTCTCAAGTGCATCTATACATCATATACATGTGTAGCATATATACAAGGAGTTTTTCCTCTTGAGCCAGTAGACTATCCCTCTTTTGAAGCATTATTGCAACCCACAACTCCTGTCGTTAGACCTCATGGCAACCAGACCAAGTTGAGACGTACTTCCTTCACTAAAAGAAGAAGAGAGGTTCCGCCTAGAAGTACTACCCTCATATGCTACCCCAAGTCAAGGAAGACTGCCTCCTCACCACTTCATCCGTAGAGAGCTCGGTGCTAAGTGCGGGTCCAAGTAAAACCATTGTCTATATGAGTCATGTGTGTGTTGTTAAGTGCTCTACTTAGGCTCATTAAGATGACATGTGATCATAGCCTAGTGGACTCAAAGAATTAAGTCACCATGGACCTGAAAAGCCTTAACCCTAAGCCATATAAGGTTCCTCTTAGAATTAGGTGGATTAAGATCTTAATCAAGCTCCATTTCCCAATTTAATTCCAGGCTAGTTTAAATGTCAACTATAATCCAGGAAAAACTATATACATATATACAAGGATGCTATTTACACACTATTTACACGAATGTAAAATTTTTGAAAAATGTTTTGAAATCATTGATGTGTGCACGAATGCAAGTTTTGCAAAATATTTAAACAAATTTACACAAGATTTTTGCAAACATTTGATTTTCAAAACATTTTGGAAAAATTTTGCACTATATACATAATTTTGATATGCACATATTTACACAAACTTTACACAAAAAGTTGTTGAAGAACATTTTTACAAAAATAATTTGTACAATAGCTATGTATGTGCGAATAAAAGAATGACTATTTACAGGGAAAAATTTTAATTTTTATGGATTTTTGGGTTTTTAGCCATTTCATTTATTTACACACTCACACAAAGTACGAGTTATGGCTAAAGAATATATGAAATATATACACACCCCGCTATATTTTGCTCGAATGATGTCCTCAGAGTCCAGAGCGATGAAGAAGACATAACTCGTGCTTAGTATAGGGAAGTAAAAAGGAAGGCTATATACAAAGACGAATGAAGAAATAGAAAATCAAGAAGATCTCGTCTTTTCCCCCTATACTAAGGATCAAATAATCCTAAGTATGGCAGGCTGTACACAAAGGGAAAACCGAGTGGCAGATGTACATGGTCTACCCCCCCTATACTTAGGGTAAGATATCCCTAAGTATAGGCAGCAAAAACAGGAGTAAAAAGAATCAAAAGAAATACCCGAGAGTCCTACATCCCCCTATACTTAGGGTAAAGTACACCCTAAGTATAGCATAATCAACGGATGAGAAAATGGATGCGAACTAAAGAATGGAATGATATGGACATCTGGATCTATACAGGTCGGGAGAACAGTGATAATCAGGCGTGAGATGCAGTAGATGTGAGTCAAGAGACCGCATCTCACGCAAAAAGAATAGGGGCAACATCAACGACCCGCAGCTCATGATCTAGAAATGGCTTGAGTTGCTGGCAATTCACTCGAAAGGTACTCTCAGAAGACAACTCAGATATGTCGATTCTCCCATTGTTGTGTACCTTTATCACAAGATAGGGTCCCTTCCATTTGCTCTGTAGCTTCCCTGGAAATAGACGAAGCCTACCATCAAACAACCATACTCTCTGTCCATGCTCAAAATGCTTGTGGCTGATATGAGAATCATGCCACTCCTTCACTCTCTCCATGTACTGTAGGTTGTTTGAGAAGGCTGTATCACGAAGCTCCTCCAAGGCTGCTAACTCTGCCCTCCTCTGGTCTCCTACACTATCTGGATCCAAAAGTATCTCCGTAACAGCCCAAAGTGACATGTATCTCAACTCAACAGGTAAATGGCACGGCTTGCCATAAATGAGGCGAAAGGGAGATGTGCCCAAAGGTGTCTTGAAAGACGTCATATATGCCCACAAGACCGAGTCCAAAAGCTGTGACCAATCCTTTCGGTCAGGGCGGATGACTTTCTGCAAAATAATCTTGATCTCCCTGTTCGACACTTCGGCTAGATCATTCGTCTGTGGATGGTATGGAGTGGCAACTCGATGGTCTATGCCGAACTCGCTAGCAAGGGCCTTCACCTGGTCGTTGATGAAATGAGACCCCCCGTCAGATATCAACACTCGAGGTACCCCGAACCGTGTAATGATATGCCTCCTCAAAAATCTGCAAACAGTCCTGACATCAGCGGTTCGGGCAAGGATGGCCTCAACCCAACGACTAACATAATCAACGGCCAACAGAATGTAATCGAATCCCTGACTCTTAGGGAATGAACCCATGAAATCGATGCCCCATGCGTCAAAAACCTCACAGAAGTGAATGGGCTGCATCGGCATCATATCACGCTGTCCACAAGTGCCCATCCTCTGACAGTCAGTACACCTCTTCACGAACTCATCAGAGTCCTTGAAGAGGGTAGGCCACCATAGGCCAGATTGGAGCACTTTCTGCGCCGTTCTCCTCCCAGAGTGATGTCCTCCTGCCTCCAGCTTGTGGCAGTAAGTGAGGACTCTATGGTGCTCCTCCTGAGGAATGCACCTACGCTAGAAGCTATCCCTTCCTTCGTGGTAAAGGATGGGATCCTCCCAGTGGTAGGACTTGTCCTTCGCGAGGAAGGTCTCAAGTCTCTGCTTGGGCCAAATCTTGGGGACTTTCTTGGCAACAAGAAAGTTCACAATATCGGCATACCACGGGAGAGAGGTGATAGCAAGGATCTCCTCATCTGGGAAGATCTCACAAATAGGGTCAATCTGCTCAGAATCCTCAAGATACTCTAATCGGGAGAGATGATCCGCCACCACATTCTTGACTCCGGGCTTATCCTTAATCTCTATGTCAAACTCCTGGAGCAGAAGGATCCATCTAGTCAGTCTGGCCTTGGCATCCTTCTTTGCCATGAGGTACCTGATGGCGGTATGATCAGTATACAAGGTCACTCTAGATCCAATAATATACGATCTGAACTTATCTAGGGCGAAGACTACGGCTAGCATCTCCTTCTCAGTGACTGTGTAGTTCCGCTGCGCAGAATCCAATGTGTGGATAGCATAGTGAATGGCAAATGGGACTCCATCCCTCCTCTGTCCTAACATGGCCCCCACGACAAAATTGGAGGCATCCTTCATGATCTCGAATGGGAGAGACCGATCAGGCGGCTGGAGAACAGGAGCCTCAACAACACATCGCTTGAGAGTCCCAAACGACGAAAGACACTTGTCATCAACAAGGAACTCGGTGTCTTTCGTCAGCAGGTCAGTCAACGGTCGGGCAATCCGACTGAAATCATGAATGAATCACCGGTAGAAACCGATGTGCCCTAGGAATGACCGTAGCTGCCTCAAGTTGGACGGTGATCCGAGTTTTCTAATGACATCTACCTTGGCCGGATCAACCTCCATGCTCCTGTTGGAGATGATATGGTCAAGCATCGTCCCTTGAGTCACCATGAAGTGACTCTTCTCCCATGACAACACAAGGTGAACCTCTATACATTGATGAAGGACTCAGTCTAGGCAGTCAAGATAGGAGTCGAATCCGTCGCCGTAAACCGAGAAATCATCCATGAAGACCTCCAAGCACTCCCCTACCATGTCCTAAAAGATCGACAACATGCATCTATGGAAAGTCGCAGGGGCATTGCATATCCCAAATGGCATGCGTCGGAAGGCGTATGTGCCGAAGGGACAGGTAAAGGTAGTCTTGTCCTGGTCCTCGGGGGTGATGGCTACCTGGTTGTAGCCCGAGTACCCATCTAGAAAACAATAATGGCTCTTCCCTGCCAGTCTCTCAATGATCTGATCTATAAAAGGCAGGGGAAATGATCCTTCTTCGTAGCCTAGTTGAGTCGTCTGTAATAAACGCAGACCCGCCAAGAAGTGGGTACCCATGTAGCAATCTCCTCTCCAGACTCGCTGACTACTGTAGTGATGCCCGTCTTTTTGGGCACCACATGCAAAGGCCTGATCCACTTGGAGTCAGAGATGGGGTAGATAAAATCGACGCTCCACCATTTCAAATCTCCTTCATGACAACCTCTCTCAGATTCGGCTTCAGCCGCCGCTAGAACTCACGCGACGGCTTCGCCTCATCCTCGAGATAGATATGGTGGGAGCACAGGGCCAGACTTATGCCCTGGAGATCTGCTACGCTCCATCCAATCACCTTGCGGTTCTTTTCAAGAACCCCCATCAGACGGGATTCCTGATCTCCAGTCAAATCGGCGGAGATAATGACTGGGTACATCTCATGCTCACCCGCAAGGAACCTATACTTCAGCAACGCAGGAAGCGACTTCAGCTCTGGACAACTGGGTGCTGGTGGATCTGGCCTCTGAAAACTCTGCGTGAAGGCTACCAAATCCACATGGGAGAACTGAAACTCTCTGTCACACTCTGAATCTGGAGAAGGCTGCCCTGATGGACTGTCTCTGCTCTACTCGATATCTACCTCCTCCCTAGCTGCAGGCTCAGTGGAAGTCAGATCTGGTATGTAGTCATCAAAATCTGCCCAATCAAAATCTGACTCCGAGGGATCTGTATCATCCAAGGTGGCCTCAATACCACCATCATCACAAAACAAATCAGTATCACGGTCGAGAACTGGCTCTGCTGCCTCAAAAGTATCCTGGACTAGGAATGTGCTCTCTAAGCTCTCCTCTGCTGGCATCTCTGCATCAGCGGACTCTGAAGGTGAGAGGATGGCCTATGCATCTGGGTCTGCCCAAACTGCCTCGTCATCAATGATCACAAAGTAACAGTCCTGGTGGATGTCTGGCCCGGCATCTGTCATCTGCTCTGTATCGGAAGTAGTCTCTGAGCATGCTCTGTCTCCGGCTCTGATGTCCTCGACCATATCTATTTGTACACTTTCGCCCTCAACGTGAAAGTATACCTTCCCGCTATCATAGTCGGTCACTGCCTTGGCTGTGGCCAAGAACGGGCGACCGAGAATGATGGGGGTATCAATCATTGACTCAAAGATCTCCATGTCCAACACTATGAAGTCCACGGGGAATTGCAGGCCCTGAATAGTGACGACAACGTCTATCAGCAACCCCTTCGGCCTCTTGACAGATCAATCAGCAAACTGAAGGACTGTCATGCTCTATCGAAGAGTGCCCAACTCGAAGCGGTCGAGAAGGGCTGCCGGAAGTAGGTTGATCGACGATCCGTTGTCTAATAGAGTACAGTCGAACCTCTGCTCTCTGATATGGCATCTGACATATGGGGCTCCTGAGTCTGGCCTCTTGGCCGGCAGACGGTTCTGGATCACGAAACATGTAGCTCTGGTCAGCACATGAATCTCTGAATGGTGGTTCCTCCTCTTCCTCCTAATTGTGGTCATGTCTCTAAGCGAATGCTGGAGTAGAGGGATGTGCTGCAAAGCCTCTTGAAGAGTCAGCTGAATGTGGAAACGGTCTATCATCTGCTGGTTGAACTCTTCCTACTGCCTCATTTTGGGATTTTCAATTTTCTTCCCCTTTCCCATCTGAAGAGCTCTTGGGAAGGGGATCACAGGGTCCTTCTCAGGTGAAGGACTAGGAACGGGTATGAGCTGCTAGATGGCAGGATCCACACATACATCAAGCACCACAGGGGGACCAGAAGAAAACAATCCCTTTCCTTTATTGCAAGAAATGTTCTGAGATACAGGTGCAGAAGGAAAAACTACAGGACTCTCAGAAAAACTGGTGGCATCAGCACCACCCTCGGCTGGAAGACTCGTAGCCTCAGTACCGCGCTCTGGCTTGGCAACATGGGTTGCCTCAGTACCACCTCCTCCAACTGGTGAAACTACGGCCTCAGTACCGCCGATGGGATCAGCATCCATGGTGGCATTAGTACCACCATCATCATCTCTAGCGGCCTGAGTACCGCTCTCCTCCTCGTCGGGCGCTCTGGAAGTATCCACGGGGTGTCGCTCAGACGAGGCGCCGTCTGCTGGCATCCTACCGCTCCTAAGTGTGACAAAATCAGTATCAAACAAATATGAAGACATATCGCCAAATGTATCACTAGGAGTGGCATACTCAGTACAAACTACCTGCTCAGACTTCCTCTTGAGGTTATTCGGTTTGGGCTCTATCCGGGCAGGGATGGCAGCCTTCCCTCTCACGATGTCCCGCATCTCCTAGCGGAACTCATCCATCTCCCGTCGGAATGTAGCCTGCTGATCTGTGAGGAGGCGGGCTATGTCATCCAAGGCGGTGTTCTCATAGGGTGGCCCATGAGAACCTGACGGGTAGCCTCTCTGGTAATGAGGTTGTTGCTGCTGTGGTTGTGGCTGAGACGGATAAGACTGTGGATGATGCTGCGGCTGATGAGGCTGATCACGCCTCCAAGAATGTCCCTACTGATAGGGATGAGGACCATACGACTGTGACTGCTACTGCTGCTGCTGAGTGTATGCTGGGGGCTGCTGCTGCTAGTGATCCCTCTGATGGCTGTACTGGCGACCCTGTCCTGACGGCTGCTGTTGGGGCTGGGCACCTCCGGCCGCCCAACGGCATCAGGGATGGTCTCGTCGGATACCAGGCTAGGGGCTATCGTACCAAATCATGTTGACATCCATCAATGGCTCTTAATCGTACTGGGGTGGCGGGAGTACTGCCAGAGGCTGATCCGGCTAGTATACCACCATCTGAGTGTCAGTGGATGGTGGTGCCAGGTAGTTAAGCTGCGGCTGCTGGTACGGCTTCGCCTGTACAAGATGGACCTGTCTAGGCTGCTAGTGGGAGCTGGAGTGCTGGGACGAGCTGCTGCTGCTACTCGGATCGCCTCGTGCCTGAAGATGAGGCTGTGAAGCCGTCTGTGCCTCCTGGAGACACATGAGCTGTGTCTTCAGGTCACTCAGAGTCTGTGCCATCTGCTCCATCTGCGTGATGCTCTGGCACTGCTTCTTCTCAATAATCTCCATCCGGTCTAGCTTCTCGCTAATAATCCCCATGTCTGCGGCTGAACTCTCGGCCTGTGCTGCTGCCGCTGACGAACTGGATGGACCGCCGTCGACCCGTGCTATCCTCTGGTACTGCACGGTCTGTGGCTGGGGTCTGCCCTGTGTATAGAGGTGGGTCTAGGACATCACCATATAGTTCTCATCCACCTCCTCGTAGATGGCCTAGACCTGATCACAATCCTTGGTGAAATACGACCAGCCACAAGAAGCATTCACCAGGCCCTGCAGCTCTGGTGTCAGCCCGCTGAAGAAGCTCTGAACTATGTTCGGCTTCGAGATGTCATGGTACATGCATCTGTCTGTCAATTCTATGAACCTCTCCCATGCCTCATGGAACTACTCGTTGGGGAGCATGGAGAAGTTGCTGATCAGGGCCCTCGCGACATTCGACCGCCTGAGTGGATAGTACTTGTGCAAGTACTCGGTGCGGAGCTGCTCCCAGGTGTAGACAAACTTCCCCAAGTTCTTCAGCCAGGTGGCTGCTCTGTCTGCTAAGGAGAAGGGGAAGGCAATCATCCATATGGTATCCTGGTCCATCTGACGGTCGTGGACTGTGCTGCAGATCATCAAGAACTCCTGAAGGTAGAGATGGGGCTCCACTGTGGCGAGCCCATGGAACCGGGGGAGGAGCTGCAAAGTGTTGGGGGGGAACTTGAAGTCCCCCACGATGGTTGGAAGTACGACCCAATGATGCATCAAAGTCAATCCGGGGTTGTGTAACTCCCGCATCGGTCTCGGTGGATCTGCTGCGACTGCTGCTGCCTCATCGGGTATCCTCGGCCCATCTCCGGGCTCGGGCTGGTTGCGAGCGGCTCTTAACTGCTCCATCTCACGCCTCATCTCAATCATAAACGCTCCCTGATCCCTCAACTGCTGCTGAACAGTCTCGAGGGAGGCGATCAGGGTGGAGTTTATCGCACCCAGGTCCATAATGAATGTCTACTCAAGATGGGGACCTCTGGTGTGGTCGTCACTGCTGCCGGCCATAGTCTCTACAAAATCAAAGCATCCAAACTCAGGTGCCGATAAATCTGAGAGTCTCTCCTCTGGCACTGGTATCTCAGACTCATAAGATGGTGGATCGAGGGGGAAAAGGGTGGAATCGAACTCGGGTTCGGAGAGCGGGTCTCAACTCTCACGAACCAACCTAGATGAGCAGGCAGAAGTGCTGGAAAGCGGTGCAACTAGAGGCTGCCTAGGAGACCTTCTGCCCATCATCTTGATCTGGCAAGTTGGGCAGATGAGATATGGTAACAACTATGATCACAAGCAAACCCCCGATTCACCAACGCAACGCGAGCTGAAGACCGTAAAGGCTCGGTCAATTATCTTATTAATTTTATTAGGTGATCAATCAGGATAGGCGATTAGCGTGACCTGTTGGGTGATCCGATATTTCTCAACCGACTGTCCTGTACAGAAAGAGCCGATAATCAGTCGAGAAAGATATCGGATATGGCTCTACCTAGTGTGCATGTCACTCTCTCGCGTAAGCAAACCAGACAAGGTGGGGGTTGCTCTCCCCAAGACAAATTTTCCGATGAGCGTCTTTTAGGGTCAATAGAGTTAACCAATCCCAATTTTATGATTTCTCTTTTTAGGTATTTTTCAAATATAAAGAAATTGCCTCACGAATTTTTCGGTTCTCCTGGTTATTAAGTACAAAAAATCAGGGGGGCGAAGTCGAAAAAGCCGATGCGCGATGAAATCAATGATGCATGCAGAGTAAGAGATGCGTACCTGACTCCAGTAGTCTACATGCAAAATGATCCGCACAGAATTTAAAGACTGAAAACAAACTACCTAAATGGTGCAGGTGGAAAACCGAGTTCCTAAACAGCAGTTCTACTCGAAAGAACGGCTAGTCGACCACCAGCCTCCAATCCAAGAGTCCGATCTCGGTCCACCCCTCCTCCTCCCGACAAATCGGGTTCAGGAGCAGCGCTTGGTAGGGTGGGCTGCGGCACGTAGGCTCGAAGGTAGTAATCGACTATTTTATTAATCTTTTTATTATAGGTCCAATTACCGAACTATAGGCACAGGCAGATATATTAGGGTGCTTGGATCCTAATTATTACGTCACAATCAAGCAACAAATCCTAAGGATTGGGGCTTGAAAATCCGCGAGAAACCGGAAAAGGCAGAAAAGAAATAAAAGACCGCGAAAAAGCCGCGTAAAAAATGAAAAAGCTGAGGGGTCCCCCGAGCACACTAGTGCTCGACGAAACAGACCCCGAGAGTGTGTAAGGAAAGTCCAAGTGTCCTCCTGTCCCTATATTATTAGAATTGTCCAAATTTTGTAGAAAATAAACCTAACTATTCCAAACTACTCCTCCCACACTCAGTTGTCTCCTCGCTCCCTCTTGCAGCTCCGTGCAGATGGGAGCCGCCTCCG
The DNA here is from genome assembly GCA_037367405.1 of Ottelia alismoides. Taxonomy (NCBI): domain Eukaryota; kingdom Viridiplantae; phylum Streptophyta; class Magnoliopsida; order Alismatales; family Hydrocharitaceae; genus Ottelia; species Ottelia alismoides. The sequence goes on along the minus strand of JAZKJV010001895.1, from coordinate 148,852 downwards.
AAAGCCGTGGTTGCGCCGGCTCCTCGAAAGTCGCCGCCTCAGTCCCTCGGGCCCTCGCAAGAAAACAGAAGAATGTGTCAAGCCTCAATAAAGCAAATAAAGCTAAGAAAAGAAGACAGGGTATATATATGCAAAAATGGAAATAAAATAAAAAAACAAAAAGAAACAAAAATAAGAATAAAAGAAAAGAAATAAAAATAAAATAAAACAAAAATAAAAGAAAAATAAAAAGCCACGGAAAGCCGCGAAAATAAAACAAAATCAAATGAAAAGAAATGGACTACTAAGTGATGCTCCCCGGCAACGGTGCCATTCTGATGAGCCGCCCGAACGACTAAGGTAAAGTATAAATCACTAAGGTTGTTGTGACCTCAGTCACTCAGGACTCAGAGCTCAATCAAGAAAAATTCAGACCACCAAATAAGGATAAAAATCGATGAAAACTCAAACTAGCGGTCTCGTTATTGGATTAACCTGGTATAGCACCCTGGGTCGAACTCAGAGAGCACGTGATGGCCTTGCGGCCTACGAAGTAGTCGAAAAATGAAGAAAATAAAAACAAATTATTTTTGGCGGATTTTTAAAATTTTTAAATTTTTTTGGGATTTTTAATTATGAAGAAAAATAATAAAACAATAAAACAAGCAACTTTCAACAATTATTTAACTACTCTAAAAAGGCCCAAAAAATCAAACAAATGATTTTTAGAATTTTTGTGTTTTTTTGTTTTTGGTGATTTTTTGGTAATTTTCTGATTTTTTTAGAATTTTCTAAAAATAAAAGAAGGCTGAAATGCAAGAACACTATCCAGTTAGGCTCATAAGACCAAAAAAAATATAAAATGGTCTCAACAGAGCCTGGAGGTAATTTTCCTGTGGAGTATGAACAAAAAGGAATAATCAAGAAAAAGAATTATTAATTTTTGGTTTTTCTATGAATTATTAGAATTTTTATGAGATTTTCAATGTTTTCAATTTTTATATTTTTATAAATCCAAAAATACTTAAATTGGTCAGAAAATCAAACACACGAAAACCAACAAAATCTGATTTTTTTAGAATTTTTGAAAACGTTTTAATTTTTTTTTTGTGATTTTTATATCTGGACAGATAGAAAAAGAGAGGTTTTTGAATTTTTAAAAATAATAAAAGGGCTCCAAAAATTTCCCAAAAATCAGTGAAAATTCTAAACAGTGGCAGGAGCCACGTGTCAAATTGTCACTTGATTTGGATGAGATTTGATATTTTATTTAGAACAAACAAAAGCCCACAGTCACAGGGACCTATTTATCATAAAAATATGTCCCGGGGGCCTAAGAGTAACAAAAAGAGAAACCTAGGGGATCCCGGTGCAAAAATCCCACGTTCTCACGCGCAAGGCACATGAACTGGACACTTAGGGACCCAAATGCAAATACTTTAAGTTCCTGGACCTATTAGCAACAGGTGCTAAAAGTCCAGGGGCTTAAGTGTAAAATGCCCACGATATTCAACACATGGAAATAAAAACACTCACAGGGGCATATGTGCAAATAACTAAAAGTATTTCTCTTTCATTAACCAACGGAAACTACAGGCCCATACATGCAATTTCACCAGAATATACGTGACGAAGCGCGTGTCCCACAACGTACAGGGGTATAAATGCAAATATAAGAAACTAACAGGTCCTCTATGCAATTTACCAAACTAAAATGAACTTGATAAAATATACAGGACTAGAACGTAAATGACAAAGCAGGAGGGGCCTAAGAGCAATTACCCCTTATTATGATCCGAGGGTGGAGAATGCGCCGCGTGGCTGATCTGACGGTCGTGGTGTGTTGCGCCTCGTCGAAGAATCCTCGGGAGTGATCGGACGGTGGAGAGGGCGCCATGTGAGGGATCCAACGGTGGACTGTAACGGGCGCCTCTCCAGCTGATGGACGCTCCAGGCCTCGCCACGTGTCGATCAGACGATGGCTGCTGGTGGCGAAACCCTGTGATGGATGGACGGCTCCGATCAAATCTGGAGCTGCGTGATCGATCAGACGATTGAGGAGGATCCAGGAAGAACAGATGGCCGGCGAACTTCGCCGGCTTGTTACTCGTGCGTGGGGACTCCTCGGAAGCTGCTGAGATGCGGAGAAGAATCGCCTCGGTGGTCCGCAGCCAATGGGGGCCTCCGATGAAGCTGGAGGCGTCGGAGATGCTCCTGCGACCAAGGCAGAGCTAGAACTGCTGCTCCTGAATGTTCACGCCCTCAGATGGACCTATCTTGACCTGCAAAGTGGCGCAACAAACTCCTGGGTCGAGGGCAAAGTGCCTCCACCCGGTTAGGGGCGAAGTGGGTGGTCGGTGCATCGTGGTGGTCGAACTCCGGTGAAGCGACGGCGAAGGAGTTCGAAGACCCTGCTCCAGGGCGAGTCAGGGGGTGTGAGTGGGCGTAGAAGGTGCGGAGGAGGCTCGTAAGCGTGAGGGTCGATTTCGATGATCGAGAAGGTGACTGGTGTGGTCGGAATCAATGGTCGTCGGCGGAGGATGAAATTGGGCGAAAACTGAAATTAGCTAAAACTAAAGGGAACGAAGCTTACCAGATGATCGAAGTCGACTGGGGATGAGCTGATGATGCTCTGGGTCTTTGCCTCAAGGGTCGTCGATGCCCGAGGCTCGAGCACCACTCCTGGGCAGCGCACGGCGGCGCTAGGTCGCCGGATCGATGGTCGGGACTCCTCGTCCTCACTGCGACACCACCGGTCACTTGCTGTCACACAGGCGAAGGTGGTGGAGGTCCTAGGAAGGAAAGAACGGAGCAAAAGATGCGACAAATGTGCGGCGGAGCTCATGCTATATTGTCCTAGGGGTCCGGCTAGAAGGGTGTCGGGTGACTCGATCGGAGCGCGGATCCCCAAAACCCACCCCAGCCGTAGATCTAGATCGATCAGGGAACAAACGGAGCCCGGGGTTTCGAGGTTTGGTGGTCGGATCATGACGCAATAAATGGGAGAAATCGGGTCGGGCGTGCAGATCCGCGGGGTTGTGGTCCAAGTGGGGGAGTTGGCCGGGGGGGTCTACATCCCCCGTGGACCAATTAGGAGCGACCACGTCAAAAAGATTTGGAAATTCAAATTAAAATAATAAATGGCTGATTTCGGAAAAAGTTAAAATACGAAAAATGTTTGTTTATTTATAAACTATTTTTTCGTGATTTTTATTTAATTTTTTGAAATAAAAATTAGGTATGTACAATATAGTATAATTTACAGGTATATATACAATATTGAATTTTTTTATTTTTGATTTTTAACTACTTATTTTTGTACATTTTTATTCCAATTTTATATTTTATTTATTTATAGAATAAAATTTGGAGTAAAAGTATATTTTTTTATTTTTATTAAATATTTACAAGGGTAAAATAATTACTTTTATTTATATACATAGATGGTATATGTACAATGTAGGAAATTGATTTTATTTTATTTCTTTTTATTTTATTTTTATTTTTGTATTTTTTATTTTATTTATGTATATTATGAAGTATAGAATATATACAATTTTTTATGGGATTTTTATTTATTTATTTATAGGGATAGATAAATATAGAAGTAAGTCTATGTACATGATGAATATATACAAGGATGGGTATTTTTATTTTCTTTTTAATTTTCTTATTTTTATTTTGATTTTGTATTTACAAATATTTACATATAAATACAAACCCAATTTTATTTTTCTTTTAGAGAAAAATATTTTTATTTAATCACAGGTATATATACACATGAGCTTCTCTATCTCTCTCTACTTGGGTTTTTATGCGGTCAAGCCCATGTTGAGCCCTCCCTTGGGATTAGGACGCTCAATATTTATTCTAAATATCTCCCTCTTTTTCTTCGTTCGCTTTATTCTTTTATTTATGCACAAAAATATGCTAATTATGCATATTTACACAATGCATGCTTATTGATAATTATTATTATTTACAAGAATATACATGTGTTTGGCAAAGGTTTTGTAGCTAAAATAAAAGAATAAAGAGTGATGATTGGGTATTCATCAGAGCTTAGATAAGACCTTTGTATTATTAATGCATTTGGAGTCACATTAAGATTAGGAAGTGTGATACAACATCCCTTAGGTTCCATAATCCTATTATCCGATACAATTCACAGTCAGGTTAGAACCATTCTCTCAGTTGCATGCTCTTTCTACCTTGAAGTGATAGAACATGTGGGTGAATTGTTCAGCTCTTCCCAAACAAACCATTTAACCAAAAAGGAGTCTGCTCTTCTGGTAACTCATCCTCGTGGAGACATGTATTTCCTTCTAAGGTCATGTGTCATCGGTCTTTAAAACCGAGTGGTGTAAAAAGATAGATGAAGGAGAAAAGAAGTAAGAATGGACAATGTAGTCTTCATTCCCTTATGATGCTCGATCAGTGTAACCGAGCATTAACAAAGAAGCTAGATTTTTCTGATGCTTTAAATTGTTGGTATTGGCTTCTTCTTTAATATTTTCTTTGACTTTGCACAACATCTGCATTCTTGCTTGTGACCTAGCAGATAAAACATCTTTTTAGTTCGCCTATTTTTTAGGGTCGTGGAAAAGGTTACGCCGGCAGACCATTCCTTGTCCGAAGCATTATCTCAATCCACCTCAAGTCTTTAGAGTACTGATTTTTGCAATCCCCAAGAATGTTCCTGAGCCACCCTCGACGAAGAGGCTTAGCATCATCAATAATCCATCTGGAATGAGCTATGCACCAAGTGCGAGGTTTCTGATCAAGCCACTGTCTCAAGAGTCTTACGAATGATATGGAGGGTTCTATTTTGAATTGACTCATGAACACAGTCTCACAGAACCTAAAGAATTAAGTCAAGGCGATCTGAAGTATCCCCAATTCCAGTCCTCAATGGCCTCCTCTGAAATTAAATGTATTAACATCTATACCAAGCTTCAATCTTCATACTGTATTTTGACTTGTTCCTTCATCTCCCGACCCTATGACTCATTCACACCATTCATGATTATTCTAAAAAATGCATATTATTTACAATGCACGAAAATATTTTTGTGAAGCAATTTTTTAATTTTGAACTTATTATGGATTTTTGAAATAGTTTTGCAAGCTTTTATGCAATTTTTGAAACATTTTGCAGATTTTCATAGATTCTTGGTTTCACAAATTTATAGGGATTTTTGAAAAATAAAAGAGTTAGTGAATGAATTGTGTGCAAATATTTGCATAGGAGTGCATCTTATTATTTACAAGAATCAGGGTGAGGAATTACTCTAAGTATTTACAGTGATAAGTTAGTTATTATTTACAGTTTGATGTACATAGTTTGTAAAAGATTTTTATTTGCTTGCATGATTTATATAGTTCTCAAAATATTTTGAAAAGATTTTGATAAACATTTTGAAAAAATTGTTTTGAAAATAATTAGATAAAAAAATTTTGTAGACTTTTACAAAATTTGAAAATTATTTTGTAAAAATTTTTCAAACAATAAGTATAGATTTTTCAAAGTAGTTTTCAAACATTTTCCAAACCATTTGGAAATTGATTTTTAAAACATTTTTATTGAAACAAATACAAGAAATTTTTATGAACAAACATTTTTACAAAGGTTTAGAAACATTTCACAACATATTTTTCAGATAGTTTTCCAAATAATTTTTCGAAGAAATTTTTCAACTATTTTTCATATTTTTTAACGTGTTTATTAACCTTAATGACAAAGAACTTAGAGTTTGTTTTAAATTTTCTTGATTGGCCATATTATTGAAAATACGAAAGTACGAGTTATGGCTAAACTACATACAATTTATAAACAACCTCCCTTTAATGAGCTTGAGCTATATCGTTATAGGTCAGAGAAAAAGGAAGACATAACTTATGTTGAGTATAGGAATGTCTATACTACAATGACTGAATGAAGAATAAGAAGTCGACCGTCCACCCTATACTTAAGATCAATTAATCCAAGGTATATTAGATTATATACAAAATAGGGAGGGTCGAGGGTGGGAAATAATAACTCATCGGCTCAGCTTGTCCTCCACTCTATTTAGGGTAAAATATCCCCTAGTATAGACAAAATAACAAGACTTGAGGAGACATGCAAGAGATCAGAGAATGAACACCCGAATACACTCATACCCCGTATACTTAGGAAGCAGCATATCCTAAGTATAACAATGATGAATGGGATGAGTGAAACTTTTCGGAAGAAATAAAGAGTGTAAAACGAAAAGAAGAAAAGAAGAAAAAGATGCATTACTTAAAAATGTATTTTGTGCCTTGTATGAATCTGTTGATGTGGAGGCATTGCGCTTTTCATGGTAGACCATCTGTATAGAATCAACCATGGACAGGAAAGTATCATGTTCAAGATATGGCTATTGTAGCTGTCCGTTTATGTCAAAAGGTTGTGCATCAGCTGACAAACTGAATATCACAATGCTTACATTATTACGCATATTGTTCAATACAAAAGGCCATGCCCACTTGCTCTTTAACTTCCGTGGGAATAATTTCAACTTTGCATCTAATAACCAAACCTTCTGACATGGTTCAATAGTCTTTCGATGGATATGCTTGTTGTGCCACTTCTTGACTTTCTCCTTGTAGATAAGGTTGTTGTCATATGCTTAGTCGCATAATTCAAGGATTCGATTCAGATCAAGCTTTTATTCTTTCCAGCATTCTTAGAATCCAAATTGCAAACATTGATTGCCCATAAAGATTTGTGAATGAGTTCCACAAGCAAATGGCATGGCTTCCCATAGACTAGGCAATTGGGAGACATTCCCAAAGGTGATTTGTAAGCAATCCGAGTGGACAAAGAGCAATTGGGATCTTTTCTTCCTGTCGGGATGCATAAGCTTTTAAAGAATTGTGTTGATCTCCGTGTTTGAACATCCTTCCAAGCCATTGGTTTGTGGGTGGTATGGAGAAGCTACTCGATGTTCAATGCATTATTCCTGAGTCAGCTTCTTTACTTACCTATTTTTGAAATAGCTACCACCAACTGGTATCCAAATTTTTGGAATCTTGAAGATTTTAATGATGGGTTCTTTTAGAAACTGGTTGACGGTGCGACAGTAGGCGGCTTATGTTGGGATTGCATCCACCCAACGACTGATGTAATCGACAGCAAGCAGAATATACTAAAATCCCTAATTGTTGAGAAATGGGCCCATGACATCAATGCCCCACACATCGAACACGTCTTAAATCTGAATATATTTCAGGTGCATTGTATCTCTCATTCCAAAAGTACCACCCATCTTCTAACAATTAGTGCATTGTTTCACAAAATATTTTCCATCTTTGAAAAGAGTCGTCCACCAGAGTTTGCATTGGAGCACTTTCGCTACCATTCTTTTCCCAAAATGGTGTTTTCATGATTCTTTATTATTGTAATGTTTGTGGACATTGTGGACTTACTCCTAAGGAATGCACAACATCCAGATGCAATCTGCCTCCTCACGAAAGATATAAGGATCCTCTCACTGTTAAAAATGAATATCTGATAAGAAGTTGTCAACTTTCAGCTTCGTTCAATATTGCTCAGTTCTCTTGGAAACAAGATAGTTCACAGTATTGATGAACTTGGAGAACAAGGTGACTGGCAAAATTGCTTCATCTGGAAAGGTCTCTGTAATCGGAAATAGGCTCTGCTCAGGAGTGTTTGACTCTGGTAATTGTGAGAGATGATCTGCAACCACATTTGTAATTCTAGGATTGTCTCAGATCTCGAGGTCAAATCCTTGAGTAGAAGGATCCATTTAATGAGTCTTGGTTTGGCGTCCTTATTGCTTTGCAAATATTTGATGGCAGGATGATCGGTATTAGCTATGAATTTGAATTCAAGCGGTTGGGATCTGAATTTCTCCAAGATGAAGACAACTGCTAGCAGTTTTTTAGTGACAGTTTAATTCTTCTGAACTTCATCTAATGTCCTGCTAGCATAGTGGATAACAAATGGTAGATTATCGCTTCTTTGTTCCAAAACTGCTTTAATTGCATAGTCAGAAGCATATGTCATGATCTCAAATTGTAGAGACCAATATGTCAGTTGAAGGACATGGGCCACGATGATCAAATCTTTCAACTGATAAATGGCTTGGAAGACTCTAGAATCGATAATTATATCAGTCTTCTTACCTAGACGCTCAGTCAACAATCAGGAAATATTGTTGAAATCTTTGATGAATCTTCGATAGAAACCCACATGCCCAAGGAATGACTGGACTTCCTTTAAATTTATAGGTGGCTCAAGTTTGGAAATGATGTCCACCTTCATTGGATCTACCTCCATGCCATGTTTGGATATGACATGGCCTAGCACAATCCCTTCAGTCACCATGAAAAGGTTGTTCTCCCACGAGAGCATTATGTTCACTTCGTAACATCTTTTCAAGACTAGGTCTAGATAAGTTGGGTATTGATGAAAGCTATCCCCGTAGACCGAAAAATCATCCATGAAAGCCTCGAGAAAACTGATGATCCATAAAATTCCCTTCTTAATTCCTGTGAATTAGATGTATTAATTCGTTGTTGTCGATAAATTTGAGATAAATCAAAAACAACTACACAAGTTAATGAATCACTCAAGAAATGAGGTTCTACATTTATTTAACCTAGGCAAGCCCCATGGTCGAACTAAAGGAGGAAAATGAATAACCTAGATAAATGTTTATAAGATTTCGAGTATGGTTTTTGAGGTAGAAAAATTGTTGGTATTTGTTATGTAATATAAGGATGCAAATGCAAAACCGACCAATTTTGAGGACTAAAATGCAAACAATGATCAAATGTGGTACAAAAATTATGAAACTTGGTCGGATTGCACAGAATGCTAAAATTAGTTCATTGTATTCTTTTGTAATTTTTGATGCAAAATAAATAAATAATCAATTTGAAAATGTGGAATATGTGAATCGAGGTAATTACTTATAACAAATACAAAACTGACTTATTTTCAGGGAATAATATTATCTAAGAGATATCACTATGTGATCTATCTCTACAAAAATCTCGAATGCTAAAAATGTGGAGTTTTATAACAATTAAAAATTAATTACTCCAATACACAAAATGACTTTTACAGAGCCAAGTAAGCATGCAAATGTGATGATTTTTTTAGCAAAATAAATAAATCAACTAATTTTTGCAAATATGAATTTTTGGTAATTTTTAGTGCTACGTTTAATTTTATATTAATATTAGAGCATGGAATGGTAAAATTTAAAATTTTCTACAAAATATTGATAATTAATTAAACACATATAATAAAAATATAAACATATGCCACGATATAAAGTATTAGTTGAAGAATAAAATGTCTATTTTTAATGAATAAAATAATGTCAAACTACGGTTCAAAATAAATGAAGACCATTTGGGTCTCTCTTCAAAAATACAAAATAAAACAAATAAAAATGTGACACACAAGGATTTAATGGAAGTTGCCTCAACCCTAGGGTAAATTTCCTAATAAGGCATGTGCGATTCATGTGCCACTTATGCAGATGGTTGGTTTTGGAGATTATTCTTTTGGGATGGGGATTTTGTACAAATTGTCCCCCCAGCACGTGGGGGACACATGATTCATTCTCGGTTCTAGCGCTCCGACAGAGCTGAAGGTGGTTCGTGGGCAGAGGATCAACAGAGTTGAACTTCAGTTTTCACGGTGGTTCCCGGCGGTGGTTGTCGAAGAGGAAGCTCATCTCATGGTCGGCTGGAGTAGTAGGAGTATCAACCAAAGCTCCTGGAGAAGAAATGTCTCCCCTCTGAGGTTGTCGACGGTTTGGTGTGGGTCCGTAGTAGATGTCGAGGATGAAGGTCCGCCTGGAGGCTTGGTTGGAGGAGATCGGTCTAGTCTGTAGGTACTCGATGTCAGAGAAGGAGCCTCTTGGAGATGTTCGATGAAACACCATTGGAGATGAGTTGAGGCAGACAAATTGGAGCAGGGATCCCTACATTGTTTGTGATGAAGTGCCCACCCTCTATCGGTGAAGGCGGTCCAGTGAGCGAGTAGAGGGGGAAACTTGGTGAAGATCCAACTGGGTGAAGCCCCCCTTGGAGCATGCGATGACATCTTGGGTAGTGGAAATCAATGATTCGAAGTGGTGCGAAGGTGGTGTGGTGGAGATCAATGAAGCAGGATCGAAGAACTATGGAAGTGAAAAAGAGGTGCGGTGGTTACAAAGGTGGAGTCAGAAAGAGGCAGAAGATGATGAACGAGGCCAAGGAGAAAGATGGTGAGGTAGAGAGAGTGATATTGAACATGTGCAATGCTCAATGACCCGAAGTCAAAGATTCGCAAGCACGTTGAACTCGCGTTGCAACAGTTGCTAGGAGGCTGGATCTCATCGACGAAGAAAGACCGTTGTTGTGGCACTATCACTGCCACCAATATGGAGTCTTTTTTTATTGTTGATGATCGACGGATGACCTTGGTAGAGGTCGATAATGGCTTCAAATAGGGTAAGGTAGTTGATTGGAGAGGGATAGGGTTTGTTGGAGAGTTACCAGTCATTTGGGAGGGATGACGATTGTGGGGGGTGCAGGCCGTGTTGCTCGTAGGGGAGTGGCCACATGGCAGGTTAAAAAAATTAAAATAAAATAAAATAAAATAAAATAATAAATAATTTATAAATAAAAAATAAAAATAAATAATAATAAATAAAGTAAAAATATAAACAAATAGACAAACTAAATATTAGAATAAAATAAAAAATGGAATAATTAAATAACAAAATAAAAGAAATAAAAAGAAAAGAAATAAAAATCAAATAAAGGAAAAGAATGAAAAGGGGACGACACATGGCGTCTCCGGTGGCTAACACATATCACTCCTAGAAAAATGAAAATTTATTCAACAGAAAAATAAAAAAGAAAAAACAAAAAGGGTTAAATCTAAAAGTGATCAACACAAAAGTTTCTCATGTCGACGAGATCTACAAAGCATGAAGGATCCAAAGTTAAAAGAATTCATCTATACAAAAAGTATTTTTGGTGGTATCCTTTAGATATAAAATACCGCATTTTGTGTTTTGTGAATTTTTTTGTTATTTTTGAATAAGATAAAAGATCAAAATTACATCCAATAAAATGTAAAATAAATATTAACCACTTAATCTATTTTTTAGATTTTTAAAAATAAAGAAAATAAAAAAGATAAAATAAAAGGGTCATTTGTACAATATAAAATGAGGGGCCCAAAACCTAAGTTTTGCATACGAACTTCGATTATTTTGAATTTGGTCTTGTTTTGGAGGTAACTAAATGCACATTAACTCAAAAGTGAGTAGGGGTTTGTTTGAGAGAGAGATCAACATTTTTGTTTGTCTTTTCTTAAATTAGGGTTTGAGGTTATTTCACCTATGTACAAGTTAGTAATTTTTTAGGATTTTTCATGGATTAAGGTTTGTGATATGTACACAATGAAGTTGGTTTTGTGGCAATTCGAGTTAACAAGAATTAATTAAAAATGCATAATGATAGGTAAAAATGCCTGGATGATTATGAAAGCAATATGAAGTGTTAATTTATGCAGATTAATTAAAGGTGCCTGAAAGTTAGATTTATGAAGTTAACATGCAAATGAACCTGAATTCTCGGGATGGAGCTCTATTTTCAGCTAATTAGAGTGATGTATTTTAGAATTCATCAGCCCCCTATACTTAAATCTTACTCATCCTCAATCAACTAAAGAATGAATGGGGTGAAAATGAAATTCAGTTCCATACCAAGATCTTGAATAAAAGGTGAAAATGGAGTTAGACACACCCCCATTGGCAGAACTCTTGTTAGAATTGGGGTTTTAAAAACAACTACCTCCAAGTTCTACACTTCATTGTAACTGTTTCAGCTCAGAAGTCATCTTTGATCAATCCTCCTCCCAAACCACACCCCATAAACACGGAGCAATTGTCTCATGTGTGTAGGGTGTTAGCTCTTTCCATCAAGAACGCTAAACTAGCATGCAAACCCGTCTTCTAATAACTCGTCCTCGGAGAGTGAGGTATTTCCTTCTCAGTTCAGGTACGTAATGTGTCCAAAATCGAAGGGGGAAGAAGAGAGAAGAATAAGAAGAGAACTGGAGTGTGGCCTGTGTAGCCACATATCTTTGTAAAGCGAACCAATTAAGCTAAATCTTCACTAAGATATTCAGGCTGTCTGAAGCATGGACATTTTTGGTCAAATATTTATGTAGCAGTTGGCTTCTTTTTGTATGGATTTTTGTTTTTGTTTCTACGGATATAGAATCTTTCTTTCGACACATGTTTTGAGGTCTTAAAAAAAGTGTGACAGTGGTCTTTCCCTCATCCAAAGTTCTATTTCAACCCGTACTCCGGTCATTAAATGTCCATGCTACCAGAAAAGAGACTCACATATTCTTCCAACACCCCGTCTGAGTTGAGCTAAGTGTATAGTGAGAGAGTACATATTAATTTCTATTCCATGGTCGTACAAAGAATGAGGCGACCAGATTAGGCACTACGAGTCAATGTCTGCACAATGTGATGTGGAACTCTAAGAATTAAATCAAAGATCTGATGCTTCTAAACTCCTATTTCTCAATGGCATTCCTATGAAAATTAGGTGGATTAATGCCAAGTAAAGAACACTCTTGATTTCTGCTCATAACTTGGTTCAGTACCCAAAGGCCTTTCATCAATGCAAATGCATGAAATGCTGGATGGAGTGCAAGTGTATGGAATGAAGCATTTTTTTCTTCGATATACTTCCTATTTTAAAAAAATTTACAAAAGTATTATTTAAAAGAGTTTTTACAAGATTATACAATATTTATTAAACAAATTCTACAGATTTTATAGCTTGTATACAATATACATATCTTACAAGTTTACAAATATACAAGTATTTTACAAAGTTTAAAAAAGTTATTTTTACCAATTTTATTCATCCCGTAATTATTGCAGAATATATAAAAAATATGCAAAAATGAGCTATGGGTAAAGTATATATGTAATATATATATACACCCCCTATACTTAGTGTTTTCTATGTCCTCAGAGCATAAGAAGCGCAGAGAAGTCGTAGCTCAGGCTAAGCGTAAGAGAGTGAAAAAGAAATTAAAATAGAAGCCAGCTCGCCCCCTTATTCTTAGACTGTGGACTGTCTAAGTATAGAAGAGCAGCAAGAATGGGGCGGACAAGAAAAGAAGTGGATGAGAAGGGTATATACAATGAGCATCAGGTCCCCCTATACTTAGGCTCTGGTCACCCTAAGTAATGGAAGAAGGGTCAGGGGTCCGATGAAATCTGGAGAATGCACAATTGAATGTCTTAAGAATTAAGATGAATATGTACAGCTTGGGTCTGATTGCTTCTCTTCATGAAGAGTGTTCTGATATGTCTCCACTATGCTCACTCTTCAAGAAGTTGATGACCTCGACTTGAAATAACTGCTCTTTAGAATCGACATAATGCTCCAACAACTACCCATTAACTTAAAATGTTTGTGTATTGTCTCTAAGATCAGCAATGTCAACACTACCATTATTGTGCACATCTGTGACAATGAAGAGACCTGCCCATTTAGATTTGAGTTTCTCGTGAAACATATTCAACCTGGCGTTAAACAACCATACCTTCTACCTAGAGACAAAGGTCTTATGACTTATGTGTTGATCATGCCATCTCTTTACTTTGTCCTTATAGATCACATTGTTGTCATACGCCCGATTTCGGATTTCCATTTAGCTCGTTCAGATTAAAGTAACGACAAAGCTTCCCTAGGTGACACTCCAATTAATTTTCTTGATCGCCCATTCTAATTTATAAACTAATTATTCGGGCAAATGGCATGGCTTGCCATTGATCATAACAAAAGGTGAAGTACCGTGTGGAGTCTTGTAGGTAGTCCTATAGGCCCACGGAACTTGGTCCAAATGATGAGACCAGTTCTTCCTAACGGGACCAACCAACTTCTGAAGAATAATCTTCACCTCTCTATTAGAAACCTCCACCATGCAATTAGACTGTGGGAGGTAAGGATTGGCTATTCAATGCTCGAACTTATAGTCCTTTGCCAATGATCTCATTTCTCTGTTCACAAAGTGGCTACCCCCATCAGAAATAAAAACCTTTGAAACCTTGAACCTTGTAATGATATGATCCTTGATAAAGTTAGAGATAGTCTTGTTCTATGCGATTCAGGTAGGGATAGCCTCCACCCACCTTGACAAATAATCAATCGCTAACAAGATGTACTCATATTACTATTGGGAAAGGGGACCATAAAATCAATTCCCCATGCTTCAAAAACATAATGGAAATTCATTGGTTGCATGGGCTTCTCATCTCTATATCTAACAGTCCTTCCCATTCTCTGACAAATCGGGCATGATCATGCAAAATCAGTGGAATATCTAAACAAGGACGACCACTAAAATCGACAATGGAGTACCTTGTGTGCGGTTCTCATTCCTAACAGTGTCCTAGAGCCTCTAATGTATAACAATGTGTGGGGACATTATGGTATTCCTCCTGAGGAATACACCTTCGCTGAATGCAATCCGACCCATGAAAGAATAAGAACGGATTAACCCACTGGTATCTCAATGAATCCGAATTAGTCAGTCAATATAGCTCCTAGTCCTACCCTAGGGAACATGCTTGGAGACAAGGTAGTTCACCATGTTGGCATACCACAAGAGTTAGTCAATAGAGCAAACTGACTCATCTGGAAAAGTTTCTTGAATATGTTCACTCTGATTATCTTTCTGCTCAATTTGGGAAAGTTTATTAGCCACAATATTCTTCACTTCAGATTTATCTTTAATTTCCAAATCAAATTCTTGGACTAATAGGATCCACCTAAGAAGATCCACCAAAGAAGATGCTCCTAAGAACAAACTTGATTGTTGTGTGAGTAATGAAAATCGTCACCTTGGAGCTCAAAATATATGATCTAAACTTCTCTAGTTCCCAAACTACAACGAGAATTTCCTTTTTAGGGACTGTGTAATTTATTTCTGTAGGATCTAAAACTTTGCTCTCATAGGGAATTACATACGGAATCCCATCTCTTCTCTGTCTTATCATAACTCCGACAACAAAATCCGATGCATCAGTCATGATCTCAAAGAAAAGAGACTAGTTTGGAGCTTGTAAGATAGACGACAAACAAATAATTTTTTTATGAGCTCAAAGGCCTTTAGACACTTATGATCGAAAATGGACTTGGTGTCTTTTCATAAGAGATCAATACGTAGGCAAGCGATATTTGAAAAATCATGAATAAATCTTTGATAAAATCCAACATGCCTTAGGAAAGACCTTACTGACTTGACATTGGTTGGTGGCTCAAGTTTCTTGATCACATCCAACATGGCAGGGTCAACCTCCATTACTTTTCGGAGAGGACGTGCCCCAACATGATACCCTCTGTGACCAGAAAATGGCTTTTCTCCAAAGATAGTACCAAATTAACCTCCCTACACCTCTTGAGGACTCGGTCCAATTACGCTAACACATGTATCAAAAGAATCACCATGGATTGAGAAGTCATCCATGAAGACCTCCAAGAAATCGCCCACCATTTCAGCAAATATAACGATCATGCATTGATGAAATGTGCCTGGGGCATTGCAGTGCCCGAATGGCAAGTGCATGAACGCATAAGTGCTGAATGGACATTGTTTATAATGGTTTTGCGAGGGTCTAGAGTAGTCTACACAAGGGGAGACCACAATGTCACTAAAGCGACCCACAACAAAAACCTTAGTTGATCAATAATTAACCCACAATAACAATCAAGCATTAAATATAAAAATGTGGAGTTAAACAACAGGTGTTATAACGTAAGAATGTGTAGAGGTTGAACTCATGGAGCGAGTGGTAGATGAGGCGAAATAATGCACACAAAATTTGTTTTTATCCTCTTGTACATTTTTATTATTTTTGTGGGTTTTTATTTTTACAATTTTTTAGGGATTTTTATTTTTATATTTTTTATATTTTTTGTTTTATAATTTTATATTTTCTTTTTATATTTTCAGATTTTGATATTTCTTTTAAATATATAAAACAAATATAACATACATAAGGCTATATATGCCATATAGTGTAATATAATTATAAATATTAACCAAAATAAATGAATATAGAAACTAATTCGTTTTTAGATTTTGTAAAGTTTTATAATGTTTTTGTAATTTTTGGACTTTTTTTTCTTCTATTTTTTATGTATTTTAAAGTCAAAACTATCCCAAATCGGGGATTTATTAATTTTTGAAATTGAATTGAATTTTAATAGTAGTAAATAAAGTTTAAATATACTCAAATTAATTTTAATATATAAATATTTATATAAAGAAAATTAGAAAATAGAAAAATATATTTTTGTACTTTTTAATGAATTTTCATATTTTTATGAAGGATTTTGGGGTTTTTCAATTTTTTATCATTTTCTTTTTCATTTTTTAGTGATTTTTGGTCTAGAGTTAAAATATGATAAAATAGACAATATATTTGTTTTTGGAATTTTTAAATACGTTCTATATTTTTTTGGTATTTTATACTGTAGATGGAATTAAAATGAGCTCCTTTGATTTTTAACAAATGGTTAAAATGCCCAAAAATTATAAACAAATATGTGGGATTAAAGAACATGAAACCAGACATCTAACCCTAATTTTGCACGATTTTAAGAAGTAGGGTGCTATTTTTAATAAATGAAATCCAAGAACCAAAAATACATAAGCTGGTAGGGGAATATTTGTAATTAAAATAAAGATCAGGGGTTCATCTACAAATGTGCCAAAATTATACAATGTAATTTATATTTTATTAAACTAAAAATATATATAAAAAGAGCCATGGGCTTACATGCAATTTTCCCCAGCTCACGTGGGACGACACGTGACTGAGCTGGACTGGACCTAAAGTAAATGCGATTAAGTACAGGAGCCTCGAATGCAAAATGTTCATTTTCTGTACACTTGATATTTTATTTACAATATTAATAAATAAATATACAAAAAGGCGGGGCAAATATGCAATTTCCCGTTTCACGTGCGGAGATGGAAGGCTCCCGTGCAGTCACTTATCCTTGTGTTAACGCAACGCTGCACGATACCTCTTCGACGATTTATTTTCAAGATATGATATGGGTTTTTCATTAACGACCAAGGCGATCTAGACTTAGGAGCCTAAGATTAAAACTGGAGACACACCTTTGATCGAACAGTCACTGCTGTTAACGAAGAACATGGAAGAATAAATAACTACCCTGCCTTCGATCGCTGATTCCTCCTTCCCCTGGCAGTCTCTAGAGATGGCCTTGGACTCTGCCCCTTCGGGGAAGTCATCCGAAGCCGATGATGCGCACAAAATGCTCAGGAACCTCCAAGAGAGGTCTAGCGAGCTTGACTTCAGTAAGGGGCTCTTCGAACCACCATGCAACTTGATCCAGGCCTAGAAGGGCTCTTGTGGGCTCAGGACCAGCACAGAGAAGATGTGTGGCTCGGGGGGATGCTCCTCGACCAATAATGAAGCTAGAATGCATAAGGATGGTAGTGGGCGGCGATGCTCAGACGATGGGTAGCGGAGGAGCATCGAATCTTTTATCGAAGAATGATCAGAGGGGACTGGATGTGAAGTTCTTATGTATGAGGCGAGAGGAAATGAAATGGGGCGAACGTGGATAATCGGAACACAGTGTAGGAAGGCGAAACACGACCGAATCTCGAGAGCTCCCATGAGGGAATGAAGCTAAATTATGTTAAAACACGAATTACACATCAAAGGGAAATGTAGAAAGCGAATGCAGAAGATGAAATCTACCTAGAAACACTATATGGCACAACTCATACAAGGTTGGAGACCAGGGAGAAGAGATGGTTGGCGACGGCTGCCTGGGTGCACCTCCACCCTCTTTCCGCCCACTCAAAACTTTCGGTATACTCCGACTTTCACTTGGTGACCTACTTGGCTGGAGGCGGTGACATTAGGGTTGATCGATGACCAAAAACCAAGAGGAAGATGGAGGTCAATTATTTATAGGCAAGTATGCACCCTTATTGATTGGCAGATTTGAAAGAATACGAGCTATACACAACCAATCCATAGGGTCGGCGTGGATCTAGAAAGAACAATGATGATATCAAATGAAGGGATCAATGATGATGGATGGAAGGAGCGGCGGGGGAAATGGCGAGAAGGCGGGCCACTCGAGACTCTGACTGGAGTCAGAGGACCAAGAGGGGGAGTTGACCGGAGGTCAACAGTCCCCAGCCTATGGTTGGGCCACGTAATCCCACTATAGGATAAAACTTTAAATTTATTTCGAAATTAATTATTTAAAAGTAATAAATAATTCATTAATTTTTTAGTATAATATAAAAAATGTTTATTATTTCATTGTGATTTTTATTTATTTTTTGGTGTTATTTTGTTAATAGTTATTTTATTAGGTGTGTATTTATAGGTAATATCCTTCTATATTTTAGCTATTTTATTTTTATATTGTATATTTATTTTATTATTTTATTATCTTATTTTATATATTTATAATTTATTTTTATATACATAAATATATTATTACTATATTTTTATGATGTTATTTGTATACTAAAATAAATAGGGGTATATATTATATAGGTATACTTATATGTAATTCATCTATGTATTGTATAATTATTTTATTTTGATGAATTTTCTTTGATTTTTTTTTAGCTTTATTTAAATAATATTTCAAGAGTATAAAAATATAAAAAACAAAAGACAAAATAATGAATTTCACCTTTATTTATTTACATGTATTATCAAAGGTATTCTAACTATGTTTTTATAAAGACTTATTTTGATTAGTGTTTTCTTTTTGGTTTTATTTTGATTTTAATATGTTGATAGGATATAAATAATTTTTAAAAAATATAAAAATATAAAATTGTAAAAGAATAAATAATGAATAAATTCAATATTTTATTTAGGTATACCATACAATGACGGCTCAAAACCTAACTTGCATACCTTAACTTCAAAAAAATATGAAACCCCTCCATAAATAGCATATTCAAGTAATATACAATTAGAGGTGATTTTGATATATTATAAGTTTTTATTAGGAAGATATGGGTCTATGAAGTTGGGATTTTGGCTTTTTTCTTTTGTGTATAAAATGTACAATGTGTATTAGCTAGGGTTTTTAAAGCCAAAATGATAGAAGAAAGGTGATGAAATGGAGATTCATCACCACCTATACTTTCCTTTGCTACTCCCTAGCAAACACTTATGCAATAAGTACACAAAAACAATAAAGAAGAAAAGAAAAAGAAAGAATAAATAGAATTGATTTTAATTGTTAAACATGTCTTCACAAAATCAAAGTTTAGAGCTCAGGTTAGAATTTGGTGTGAGAATGTGTATAGAACTTGGTTGGGAAGCAAATTTAAAACATAACATCCTTTGAGAGTCACAGAACATGGTTCAAACCACCTCAATAGCCATGTCAGAACTAGCCTACATCATATACAAACCCTTATGACTATGAAGCTGACTTGTATAGTGTTAGTGATAGTGGTTCTTCCCAACTGAAATTACAAAAGAACTGATTTCTCCAGAATGATAACCCAATGATTCCCCAATCCATCAACTGTTTCCTCAAGGAGCAGGGTATTCCCTACTAAGTTCAAGTGGTATCCGACTCAAGAGGATGGGGTGAAGATTAGAATGGACGGTATCTAGTATAGCTACCTATCCTGTGATGCATAACCAGTGTAGTCAAGCCATCCAGCTGCAGGCTAACATGGTATAACCTTGAGGCTCAAGCTTGCCTATTAACTATACAAATATAGACACTGCAGCATACATTTTATTTTCAATCAGGCCTATCAATTTTTTTGGAGTTTTTTTTGGAAACACTATATACAACAGCATTTACATAAGGAGGTTTTCCTCTTGATCCAGAAGACTATCCCTCTTTGAAGCATTATTGCAACCCACACTCTCCTCTCTTTAGACCTCATGGCTACTGGATAAGGTTGGTGTGCACTTCCCTCTCTAGACAACGACAAATGTTTCCACTCGTGTGCTTCTCAGACCAAAAAATCCAATCCCCTCACCACTTCGACTGAGTTGAGCCAAGTGAAAGGTGCAAGTGTCCAAGTTAGGTCATGATCGACAAGAGTCATGCGTGTGTCTCGAAAAGTTCTAGCTAGTCAGTTGCGGTGTCTTAAACCTCGACCCAAGTCTTGAAGAATTAAGTTCGAATGGACCTGAAGTACCTCAAATCTAGTTCCCATAAAGTTCCATTGAAGTTCGGTGCAGTAAGGTCCATCCAAGCTCTAATCTTTGACATTACTTAGACTAGTTCAATCATCGAGCTCAATCTGGAAAGAATGCTAATGCTATGCAAATGCTATGTACAATGCAGAAGAATGATGCCATTTTTCAAAAAGAATATGAAATAAAAATTATTTTGGCACAAAAATATAGAATATGTACAACTATTTACACAGTCTTGCCTCTTATATTTATTTACAAGAATTAATAGTTTAAAGAATTTACAGGTTGAATAATGTTTATTGTTATAGGTTTGTATATACAATTGGTAAAGAATTTTTATTTGTGTATATATATATTGTGAAAGTATATATAAATTTATAAATTTAATGTTGTATATATTCCTCAATCTTATTTGAAAACAATTTTGAAAACTATATTACAAAATAGTTTTTGAAAATATTTACAAACATTTGAAAGCCAGTTGCAAAGATTTTTCAAACAGTCTATGCACATTTTCATAATATTTTTACAACCATTTTCATATCCATTTGCAAATAGGTTTTCAAAACATTTTATTTCACTCAAAGAAAGAATTTTTACAAATTAAAAATATTTTTTACAAAAGTTGAAAACATTTTACAAAAAGTTTTCCAAAAGAATCAAACCATTTTTCAAATCATTTTGCAATAATATTTTTATCCTGATCTATTAAGCAGTATATAAACAAAAGAATTTGAGGAATAATATGCATCTATTAACGAAATATATATATATATATATATATATATATATATTTTTAGCATATTATAATTAATAATACGAAAGTACGAGTTATGATTAAAGTACATACAAAGTATATACGCCCCCTATACTTAGCTTGAGCTATGTCCTCATAGATTGAAAAGAAAAAGAAAAGACATAATTCGTATTGAGTATAGAAAAGCATGTACAACAATGACGAAATAATGAAGAAATAAATGAATCCAAAGTTGACCTTCCCCCCAAACTTAGGATCATATAATCCTAGGTATAGCTGACTGTACACAAGGCAGGGAGGGTCAAGGGTGGGAATAAACAGATCATAGCTCAGTCTCTGTCCCCCATACGTAGGGTGAGATATCCCTAAGTATATTAGAGCAAATCAACAAGATAGGAGATAGTGGAGGGGATCAAAGAATAAAAGAAATTGGTTGCATGCCCCCTATACTTAGGACAAAGTACGTCCTAAGTGCAGGAGGCTGACAAAAAGGGCGACACCTCTCTGGTAGAAAAAGAAAAATGAGAACAAAAAGGATAAAAGAAAAAAAGATAGATGAAGATAGACGAGAAAATAGCAGAGAATGTACGCATAACTCCCCCTACACTTAGGGTAAAAGATCCCTAAGTATAAGCAACAATAGGTTTAATGAAATAGAATGGAGAAAGAACAACTCGGGATGTACCCCCTATACTTAGGACACGATACGTCCAAAGTATAGACACACAGATATGACGAAAGATCTGGGATATACATGACATATGGGAGAAAAAATGCATGTAAGACAAAACACATATATGCAACAAGTACAGACGGGTGGAGTGCAGGACTACATCTTTTAAGCGAATATCGTACTCTATTCATTATCTCCTTGTAAAAAAGATAACGCAGTCAGAAAGCAAAAAGAAACTTGGGTATACACTTAAGTGGGTGTCAGCTACCGGGAGAAACATATTGAAAATAATTCAGGAACTGGTAGCATGAATCAGAACATCGACTCATAAGGAAGGAATGAGATATCAGAGCAGATACTTGAAGACATGGAGGAAGAGTGAGTAGTACAGAATCCTTCAAGTCAGTTAAAGTCTCAGAAAGATCTTAAAAGTGAAGAACATGAGATGCTCTATGCAATAGGGTATCTGGTGGTTGAAAAGTCAGAAAGTTGCAAGAACACACCGAACCCCACCAGGCATTGCTCCACCCTGAGAGGGTCTCAAGGTAAGAAGACACACATGAGTCTAAGATCATAGAATAAATAGAAGATCAGCTTTGTGCTCTAACAGATTGGAGACACAACCAGAGAGGAAAGCGAGCATTCAAAATGATGTGTCCTCCCGTAGATAACCCTCGGGGGAATGATACATACTAGTCAATGAATAATCAGATAGAGGTCATCCTTGCGAGGGTATTCAAGGTGAGTGGACTGAAAGGAGTCAGATCCATCAGATGGATAAGCAGAAGTGGTCTCGGTAGGCTACAGATCGACTACCAGTAGAAGAGACCGACAGGTCGAGAGAATGTGGCAGCATCCAACAGACAACCCTCAAGGATCATACTGCCAACTAAGCAAGGAATAATCATAGGAAGATGGCTCATCCGTGCAAGCAACATCAAGGAGAGCAGACTCCAAGGAGTCGAGACAACTAGGTCTCGTGCCCTGACAAATAGGTTGCACAATCAGACAATGAGACCAATAACATACATTTGACAACTCAGTTTCGTGCTCCAACAAGATGGACACACAAGCCGAGAGTGAATCCTATCGTAAAGAAAATGTTGCATTCTCCCGCAAATAGTCCTCAGGGAGTAATGCAAACTAAGTCAATGATGATCACGAGACTGCTAGCATTAAGTCTAAGGTCCTCTAAAATGTTCTATCAATCCTCAGTCGGAGGGCATTAGATCATGTGAGGGATAAGAGATAAACAAGTCAATCGCAGTATGGTCCCTCAAGTCAATTAAAGCAGATGAGATGGCTCAAAATGTAAGAAGAAATCCTTCAAGTGCTACAGATGGATGGAAGAATCACAAGATGGAGGATGGATTAGTCAAAGAGATGAGTGAAATCATGTGGGTTCTGGGCGTTGTCGCTCTGAATTGCATAAATATATAATACATCAATCCACTGAATCAAAACTGGAGGACCTGCAAAGTGACTCTTCTAATTTGAACTCATGAAATCATCATCGAGTCACAAAAATAGATCAGATCCTCAATCCGCGTGTACGAGATCAAAAATACTCAAATACGAATCACACCTATGATCGTGCAAACATCATAATTGTCAAAAGTATCTTTGCACATATCGAAGTAAGATCCACCCAAAGTAGCACACCAATCTCAGTGTCCTTAAAACATGTCTGGCTTACTCGAATAATCAATGTAAACCATAAACCTCGATGCGGGCCCTATCTACAAGCATAACAATCATGGGTAGAAGAAGGGATGATACAGAGGGAATGAGAAGGGTGAGAGAGATGAAAGTGGACATAGACAAAATCATTGTTCAAGGAGAAGGTCTCCTTGAACTGGACCAAATATGGGGTGATATGGGCAAGGAGAAAACACACAAAATACGACAAAGATGGTGAAGATCAATACCCAATATAATGACTCAGATGCAGATAAGAAAGTATATAAACAAGAGAGGGAGAGGGACTCAATGATAAAAAATGATGACTCACACTAATGGGACTGAAAACTCGAAGAGGAATGAAAATGTAGATGGACTCCAGATCACAATCAATGTACATACAAACCCCAAGTTCACCTACTCAAAATAATGAACACTGAGATGTTGGTCTTTTATCTTTTCAATTTTACAGTTAGGTGATTTCAACACAGTTGCACAAACCGACGATAGGTCTGGGATTTGCGCACTAATCCTTAGCATGTACGTAAGAATAAATTGCTCAGACAAGGTGGGGTTGCTCTCCCCAAAGCAATGAATCCATTTCATTTTATTTTTAAGGTCCAATAGAGTTAGTAGTCCCAATTTTATTGAGGGTATCACTTTTTTTTATTATTTTTCAATGAACGTGCCTAACGATGTTTTCAATTCCATCTAGCATCCTAAGTGAGCAAAATCGGAGGGAGAAGGTCAGAAAAGCTGTGCAAGTTAGAAATCAATGATGCATGCAAAGTCAGAAGACTTGCAGTGCTTCCCAGCTCTCTCCATGCGGGATGCTTAACAAAATTGAAACGTACACTATATGCAATTACAGTCCGATGAAGTCACCCTAAAATAGTATCGTTATTATCGTGAATCACAAAATGTCAGCTACTCATAAATGATATCCAAAAGTCCGGTCTCTGAAGTGCATTGGTGTTCGCCACAACGGATCCTGCAAGCGTTGTATATCACTTCTATTGATGCTCGATCTTAAGTCTAAATAACTGACAATTTAATATTTGACTTGGTCCAGACGTAGACTATAGGCACATGCAATGATTTATTGAGTGTTTGGACCTAATCTATCGTCAAGGTATTCCTACAACTAGGGCTTAATAATACAAAATTAAATAAAACAAAATGGAGAGACAAATAAAAATAAAGCGAAGAAAACACGAGAAAAAGCCGGCGAGGCACCCAAGCGAACAATCCCTCGGGCAATGGACCTAGCGAAGTGGTTGTGCCTGTAAGAGTCCTAATTATTACAAATTAGGTGTCACTTTCTCACATGAATTACAAAATAAAATAAAAAATTAAAAGGAAAATGTGAGGAAACTGTCTTATAAATTCCCTCATGCCATCCTTCGTTGCTCTCCCCTACCGACTTAGTGAGAAAGCTGACTCTGCCTTGCTCGGGTGCGCAGGTCCTCCTAAGAAGTCCTCCCTCGTGTGGCGGTCTCTCGCAACAAAGTCAAACAAGAAGGAGTGTCAGACAGTTCACAGTTAAAATCAAATAATAATAAAAATAAATAAATGACAAGAATAAATAAGTGCAAAAATAAATAAATGAACAATATAGATTGAATAAATAAAGAATCCAAATCTATGCGGTGTTGCTCCCCGGCATCAACACCATTTGATGTCAACGATTTTGCAATGGTCTAGAGTAGTCTACACAAGGCAAGACCACAATGTCGCTGAAGCGACCCAGAACAAAAACCTCAGTCGATCAACAATTATCCCAGAATACGAATAAAGCAATAAATATGAAATATGTGGAGTAAAAATTTATTATAACTCTACAATAGGTGTGTATAGTGTAAGCATGTGTAGAGATCCAACTTAGGGAGCGAACGGCAGATGGGGGCGGAATAATGCGCACAAAAATTGTTCTTATCCTCCTATCCATTTTTATTATTTTTGTGGGTTTTTTATTTTTATAATTTCTATGGATTTCTATTTTTATATTTTTTTCCTTTTTTAAAATTTTTATATTTTCTTTTTATATTTTTTATATTTTTATATTTCTTTTTCTTTTAAATATATAAATCATATATAATATACACAGGGCTATGTATGCCATATAGGGTAATATAATTATAAATATTAACCAAAAATAAATGAAATTTAGAAATTCAATTTATTTTATATTTTATATAATTTTATAATGTTTTTGTAAATTTTTGGACTTTTTGCTAATTTGTTATGTATCATTAAAGTAAAAAAATATTCCAAATCAAGGATTTAATAAGTATCAAAAATTGATTTGAATTTTAAAAGTAGGAAATAAGGATAAAAATTACTCAAATCAATTTGAATTTATAAATATTTATATAAAGAAAATTAGAAAACATAAAAACATATTTTTGGATTTTTTATTGAATTTTTATATTATTATGAAGGATTTTTGGGTTTTTTTATTTTTAAACCTTTTCTTTTTCCATTTTTAGTGATTTTTGGTCAGGAGTTAAAATATGACAAAATAGACAATATAATTTTTTTGGAAGTTTTAAAATGTGTTTTATATTTTTTGGTATTTTGTATTGTAGAAAGAATAAAAATGAGCTCCTTTTGATTTTTAATAAATGGTTAAAACCCAAAAATGCAAAACAAATATGTGGCATGAAAGAGCATGCTACTATATCTAACTCTATTTTTGCACGATTTTAGGAGCTAGGGTGCTATTTTTGATAAATAAAATCCAAACACCAAAAATACATAATCTAGAAGGTGTATATTTGTAATTAAAATAAAGATCAGGGGTTCATCTACAAATGTGCCAAAATTATATAACGTAATTCAAACTTTATTGGACTAAAAATAAATATAAAAAGATCCAGTGGCTTACATTCAATTTTCCTAGCTCACGTGGGACAACACGTGAGCTGAGTTGGACTGGACCCAATAGTAAATGCGATTAAGTACAGGGGCCTCGAATGCAAAATGCCCATTTTATTTACACTTGATATTTTTTATAATATTAATAAATAAATATACAAAAAGGCGAGGCAAAATACGCAACTACCCCCTTCATGTGCGGAGATGGACGGCTCTCGTTCAGTCACTTGTCCACGTATCGATGCCACGCTGCACAATTCCTCTTCGATGATGGGCGTTTAGGATCTGATCTGGGTCTTCATCAACGGCTGAGGCGATCTGGACATAGGCAGCTGAGATTAAAACTGGAGACATGCCCTTGATCGGATAGTCACTGCTGTTGAAGAAGAACAGGGAAGAACATATAACTTCCCTGCCTTATATCATTGATTCCTTCTTCCCCCGACAATCTCATGTGATGGATTTGACTCTACACCTCTGGGGAAGTCGTATGAAGCCGATGATGCCCACAAAATGCTCGAGAACCTCCAGGAGAGGTCTACCGAGCTCGAGTTTAGCAAGGAGCTCTTCGAACCACCATGCGAGTCGATCCAGTCCCAGATAGTCTCTCGTGCGCTCAAGACCTGCATAGAGAATATGTATGGCTCGAGGGGTTGCTTCTCGACTAAAAATGAAGATGGAATGCATCAGGATGAAGGTGGGCGCCGATATTGGGACGATGGGCGATGGAGGAGCATCGAATCTTTGACCGGAGACTGATCAGAGGGGATTGGATGAGTGGATCTAATGGAGAAGGCGATAGGAAATGAAATGGGGCGAAGTGGATGGTCGGAACACAGTGTAGGATGATGAAACATGGTTGGAGCTCAAGAGCTTCAAAGGGATCAAGCTAAATTACGCTAAAACACGAATTAAACAGCAAAGGAAAATGTAGCAACCGTATGTAGAAGAAGAAATCTACCAAGAAAAGCTAAATGGCGCAGCTTATACCTTGTCGGAGACCAGGGAGCAGAGGTGTACCTCCGCCCTTCTTCCGCCCGCTAAAAACTCCAAGGATACGCCAGCTATCACATGGTGACCTACATGGCCTAAGGCAGGGACATTAGGGGTTGGACGATGACCAAAAAATAAGAGGAAGGCGAAGGTCAATTATTTATAGGCAAGTATGCACCCTTATTGATCAACGGATATGAAAGAATATGAACTATGTATAATCAATCTACCAGGCTGGTGTGGATCTAGGAAGTATAATGATGATATCTCATGAAGGGCTCGAGGACGATGGATGGATGGAGCGATGAGGGACATGGCAAGAAGGCGGGCTGCTCGAGACTCTGATAGGAGTCAAAGGATCTGGAGGGGAGCTGACCACAGGTCAATGGTCCCCGGCCTGTGGTTATGCCACATAAGCCCACTACAGGACAAAACATTAAGTTTTATTAGAATTTATTATTTGAAAATAAAAAATGATTTTATTAATTTTCTAGTGTAGAGTAAAAAATATATATTATTTTTAAATTTAGTATTTTTTATGATATTTATTTATTGTGTTATTTATTAATAGTTTGTTTACTATGGGTGTATTTATATGTATATTCATCTATATGTTAGATATTTTATTTTATTTTGTATAAATTTATTTATTATTTTATTCTCTTATTTAATATATTTATAACTTATTTTTATGTACATAAATATATTTTTATTATATTTTATGATGTTATTTGCATACTAAAATACACAGGGGTATATATTATATCGGTATACTTATAGGTATTTCATCTATGTATTGTATACATTATTTTATTTTTATGTATTTTCTTCAATTTTATTTTAGCTTTATATAAATAATATTTGCAAAATTATAAAAATATAAAAGAACAATAATAAAAGAATGAATTTCATCTTTATTTATTTACATGTATTATTATAGGTATTCTTCCTATGTTTTTATATAGACTTATTTTATTTTGTGTTTTCCATTGGTTTTATTTTGGTTTTAATATGTTCACCAGTTATAAAAAATATTTACAAAATTATAAAAATATAAAGCTGTAAATAGAATAAAGAATGAATAAATTGAATATTTTATTCTGGTATAGTATACAATGAGGGCTCAAGACCTAAATTTAACAATTTAACTCCAAAAAATATGAAACCACCTCCACTAAATAGTTATTAAAAGTTATATACAATTAAAGATAATTTTGATACATTTTGATTTTTTATTTGGATGATATGGGTCTGTGAAGTTGGGATTTTGGCTTTTATTTTGTGTATAAAATGTACACTATCTATTAATTTTGTGTAAACTCAATTTTATATTTTTTTACATTATTATATACATGTTTTATGGACACAATTTATTTTTTCGATGTATAAATAATAAAGAATATAATGGATGTCAAAAATGCTTAATTGGGAAATAAATAAATTGGGTTTTAATTGTATTTTTGGTCCTTATCTCCCCCTACTTTATTCCTTGTCAACCAACTCAATTCATGACTTGGTCTCGGGGTTTAAGCTCATAAGATATCTTTGATATTTTATTCCTTTTCTTTTCTTCTCTTTATTTTATATTTCAGCATTGAAAACAATATTATTTACACAATGAATGCAATAAATGATGAATGTTATTTTTTACGAATTATTGCTATTTACGTGAATTAGCTAGGGTTTTTAAGGCCAAAATGATAGAATAATGGTGATTAAATGGATATTCGTCATACATGTAACTGTGGTCTTTTCCTAGTCCTC
Source organism: Ottelia alismoides (assembly GCA_037367405.1). Lineage (NCBI taxonomy): Eukaryota > Viridiplantae > Streptophyta > Magnoliopsida > Alismatales > Hydrocharitaceae > Ottelia > Ottelia alismoides. Next base: position 119,859 of record JAZKJV010001895.1, on the reverse strand, counting down.
GGCAGCGATGACTACCTGATTGTACCCGGAGTACCCATCAAGAAAATAGAAGAACACCTTCCCTGCAAGTCTCTCCAAGATCTGATAATGATTGGCAAGGGAAAGTGGTTTTTCTTGGTCAAAACATTCAGGCATTTGTAATTAACACAGATACGCCACGACGTGGGTACTCATGTCACGATCTCTACCCCCTCCTTGTTTGTGACCATCAGAATTCTTGACTTCTTCGAGACAACATGAAGTAGGGCTACCCACTTGGAGTCAGAAATATGGTATACTAACCCTACTTTGCACTATTTCTCAATCTCTTTCTTAACTACATCATTTAAGTTAGTGTTCAGTCTCCTATGGAACTCACAGGAAGGTCTCGCATTATCCTCAACTTATATTTGGTACGAGCAGAGAGTTGGGTTGATTCCCACGAGATCCGACACGATCCAATTTACGGTTCCTCGCAAGAACATCTATCAACCCAGACTCTTGTTCTGTAGTTAATTTTGACCTAATGATCACATAAAAAGTCTCTTTGGTTCCCACTAGAAATGCATACTTTAGTGTAGTAGGAAATGCTTTCAGCTCTGACAAATATGTATCATCGATTAAGTTAGGTTGAATGGCATCTGAGTTAGGCTCTGTGACGGAGGAGGATAGATCAAACTGTGATGGCTGGCTACCAATTCTGTTGAATGGTGAGTTGAATCATCAAAGAAATACGGTAATTCAACCAAAGCCGTGTCTGACTCATCATCTATGTCCCTTGATTGTTTTAAAAAAGGGGGTGAACTAACAGATCCAATGGGATCTCTAAGTCATCAAGGACATAGGTATTTTGGTTTCTCACAAGATCAGGCAACACCTGTCAAACTGCATTGTGCACTAATTCCTCTTCTGTTGAGAGGGTCTTGCTTTGTTCTACTAGAGTCTTTCTCCACATCCCAGTTATGTTGATCATCTTGCAATCCACCTCTAAAGATTCTATGTACTCGGTACTGGATTCTGAGTTGGGTACATTTCATCTGCTTCATCTCTAAGTTCACTTCTCACATTGGAGATTTGAACTTCATTGTTCCTGTGTCATAATCGAATGCTGCACCCACGGTCCTAAAGAATGGCCACCCAAGAATGATATAAGATTTTCTCCAATGATTGGGGGTCTCCATATCAAGAACAATGACGTTCACTTTGTACTCTTGCCCCTCAATCGAGATAACGATGTTCTTCACTTCTCCCTTAGATCTCTTCATTGTTCGATTTGCAAATTGGAGTAAAGATGATGACTTTCTGAGTGGACCTAAATCCAATTTGTAATATAGTGCTAAGGGAAGAAGATTGATTGAAGAACCGTTATATAGAAGAGTGCGTGCAAAAGTAACGTAGTCATACAACTCTCCACACAATGAGCACCCAAGTATATCTTTTTCGTTGGTAGATGCCGATTCTTAATACAATGAGTAGTGGCTAATGATAAGACGTGAGTATTCACATACTTGTATGATTTCTTCCTGGTAGTCCTTATAGGCTTGCATCTAATTTTCAAGTACTTCTAAAACACAGGATTGTTAGCCATATATGTTCAAATGGCACCTTTACTCTGATGTTTTCTTGACAAAATCGTGCCATTTCTGGGTCATCTTGATAAATTTTCTTAGGTGTGTGCTTTCCTCCCGTTAGAGCACGAGGAAAAAGAATAGAAGCAATTGAGACAGACAACAAAGAATCTGAATCATAACCAGAAACATCATACTTAGATTTCACTGAAATGGAGTTCTTATTAAATAAATCTTTATTCTTCAATTGAAAGTTAAAATCTAGATTATCTACAATATGTTATGGAATTAACGACGAAGGTAATTTTGCAACAACATGAGGTCCAAGGTCCTTTGTAGACTCTATTGGCACATTCCTCGGTCTCTTTAGATATGGTAATGAATCCTGATCTCTTTCTTCTTCTTCATAGTATGAGTCATTAAGTTGAGATTTAGAGACGCCTCTCTCCATTTCCCATGCTCGATCAGGCACGATCTCAGTCCTTCAGCTCTTGAGTGACATAGAATTTATATTGTAAAATGAAAGGATCTCACGTTTAGATCTAGATGAGTCTGAATAATATACCTGACCACCATGTTGCTGAAATTGGGATTTGTTCAAGCCGTTGGGATTAGCTTGAACTTGATCGAGAATGGACATAGGTGGTGCAGTTGTTCATCTCACCAATGAGATAGGCGATTGACGTCCACCTGTTGATCATGAATTTTGCTCCTGTAAGATCAGATCTCCTCATGAATCTGTTGTCGGATGTCCATGGGTCCTATAGGAGGGTGATATTGTTGGGAAGCGTGTCGTGAAGATTGGCCATGAGGGGCTTGATACTATTGACGTCTCTATTGTTGGGGTGCCTGCTGATGTTGCGGTCATGTTGGATCGCTTGATATTGGCCCTGCTGACCATATTGCTGGTGTTTCCACTATTGATGGGGTTGGGCTATGCTCTGACTGTGTTGTTGTACGAGAATAAAAGCAATATCTTAGAAGGTCGTGGGACGCTGTTATGGTTGTTGGTCCCCCATGTTTCCTTGTCTATTATAAGGTCTTGTTTGTACCAAATACCTTTCACTTCCAACATCTGCGGGGTTCTTCCTCGACGACCTCTGTTGGTGGCAGTGGCCAATGGAAAAGTTGGGCATAGGTCCGGTCCTGAACCCAAGGCTAAGGTGGCCCTAACATCGATTTTTCCTGGACATGATGCACTCAGAAAACGAGAGCAACATATGTAGTCACGCCAGGTATTCGTATGTTGGATACCTTCTCATTCAGTTCCTTTTTTTTCTTTAGTATCTGAGAGATCCTACAATCATTGTCGTTCACCTTTTTGTTGATCTGTTCCACATCTACTAGCTGGTATGCAATGATGTTCATGTTCAGAATTGGATTCTCAGTTCTCTCAGCAATAGTCTAATTCCCTCATTTAGATTGGAATGTTATGTGGGAATTAGTATACGCCCAATTGGCGACCTGTGAGTGGCTTGTCTCAGCCATCTGCTCGAATATCTTCCAGACGACATCCGTACCTCGTGATATGTAGCTACCTCCATAGGCATCGCTCACTAAATCTTATGTCTTATAGTTGAGACACGAATAGAGTGACTAGACCAAAATATTGCCATTCATACCATGACATGGGCACTTTTGTAAATGATTTTTGAATCTATCCCATGCATCACAGAATGGTTCATGAGGCATCTGAGAAAAGCTGGTGATGTGTTTCCTCATCTGATTAGTCCTACTCAAAGGGTAGAACTTCATTAAGAACAGGTCCTTGAAATGAGTTCATGCGGTAACCGTCACTCTAAGGTTCTTCACCTAGTAGTATGCTCTGCATTACAAGGAGAATGGAAGTGTAGTGAGACGAATGTAATCTTGGCTGACTCTAGGGTGTCTGATAGAGCATACCATATCCAAGTCCCATAGGAATGCATAGGGTTCCCCAGTAGCATTTTCATGGAATTGTGGGAGCAGGTTCAGGAAAGGTGACATCAATTCAAAATCAACTTCTGACTCGGGAGGATTAAGATAACTTATCACTCTATACTATTTCAGGTTGTATGCTACAAATGTTGGTGGTTCAAGCCCAACATTAAGCTAGTCAATTTGTGCTCTTAGTAATAGTTGTTGCTGCTCAGATGTAGCTAATCTTGCTAATACCATCTGCGTCAGGTCTTTGTTGTGTTTGTCTTCATTGTCTTTTTTGGAGGCATCTTTGGAGGCATATTTTTTTAATTCATCTTCTTCGCCATCAGAATCAAATGAAGTGGTATTAATAGAATTTGTAGAATTAAAATGAGAAGCATCGAGGAGAGAGTTTTCCTCATTGCGGTTAGAAAAGAGAGGGTTGGTCTGAGATTAACCTCCGTTGAGGAAGAAGATAAAATCAGGGGTTTGAGTCCAAGGAGGTTCAGGAAAAGAGTGTCCCTTAGTAGACGAGGATGGTAGTTTTGTGGCGTTCACTGGGAGGCTCACGGACTCCGAGCAAATATCATCACAACTTTCCATTCTCGATGTCAAGCGGTTCAGAGAAAGATCACAGTTCATGAATCAACAAGGGAGAGTAATGACACAGATGTGTGGTATTTGATGTCTGATCTTAATCTACGAACACAATACAAACACAATAAAAACCCCAATTTCACTAACTCACATAGTGAAGGCTACAAGAGTCCAAACAATTTATCTTTTTAAAATTAAATAAGTGATAATTCAATCTTGTAATGAGTCCTTAGTGTCTAGACTTATATGAGTATGAGTACTGCTGGAAAAGTATCTCGTACTTGTCCATGTCCTTTGTAACCAATAGCCCGTACTTGTTTGAGATCCTTGTTAGCAGATATGTATCCACTATTCATCCAAAGAAGTAGAGAGTGGAAGCCAATAGTGGCAAATAAGGTTCATCGGACCAAGCTCGAGATGCAATCACCCATGATCGTGCTAAGCCCTACTAGGATGCAAGACGATGAGATAGACATCCCCGTGAGGGCATGGCCTAACCTCAGTACTTTAGAATGGGTCGGTTCCCTACACAAAGCGAGAAACCGTCATTGACTCAGCCCTACTTGTCCATGTACTATAGAGGCACTGGTACTTCATGAGTTTAGATGATAAATAAGACAGTATTCAGGATGGGTTTCGGGCCCTATTCTTTATTGGTCATGCATCGCTATGTCAGTGGTGGTAACCACATCCTAAAATGTACCTGAATCCAAGGACGAGGTTGCTCTCCTGCAAAATTTCTTGATTTTATGGGTTTAATTAAGTTAGCCTTGTTTCGTATTCTCAATTTTAATTGGTGATAACTGAAGTTTTAGGTGAGCAGAAAATACACGTCTACCGTCCAGTCCCAATTCCCTTTAGGTCTTATGTGCCAAAACAGGAGGGGGAAATCGAGAAAAAGATGATGCATGTGAAAAATAGTGATGTATGCTCAAATAGAAGACTTACAGTGCTTCCTCACAATCTCCATGTAGGATGCAATACAAAAATTCAAATTTAGTCTATATGAAGTGGAAGCCGACAAAACCGCTCCATGCAGGAAGTTCTATTAGACGAGAAGAAATGGATTTGATGTTTGACTAAGTTGAACAATCTAAGGTGTGTCTCAATAATGTAATGTGGTCCTAAGTTATACGTGCACATGTAAAAGAAACCAAGTAGCTCCAATAGCCATAGTGTAGGTCTAACCTACAAACCACTCAAGTTAGGCTCCACCCTCACAGTAGAGTTAAACATGTCCGACATACCACAGAAAAAGTCCAAGTCTTGTTTACACACGTCATATTCCAAACAGGCTATAAATCAGCAGTTAATTACAAATAATAAGGAAATGAAAAATGATGAAAGTAAATCCTAGACTCTACACTCTCTCACGACTCACTCGATTTTAATTTTTATGTGGCTCTTCAACAGGCTGTCGAGATGCTTAGATTTCTAGAAAATTCACTCCACATCTGTAGGGTACCTCACATAAAAATAATAGAGAAAATTTATTTGAGTTGACTTAAAAATTAGTCAGAAATAAAGAAAAGAAAATAAATGATAGAAAAAGAAATAAATGCTGGAAAATAAATTGAAAATATACAATGGCAAGGTTTGGGGGTTAGGCTACTTGAATATTCAGAAAACCTAACACTAAATTTTATAGACAAAAACCTAAACCCTTTGCCTGCTCGGCAACATCACCATCTGATGATCCATAAAATATCCTTTTTAATTCTTGCAATTTAGATGAATTGATTCGTTGTAGTTAGGAAATTCAAGATCAATAAAAAATAACCACAAATGTTAATGAATCGATCAAGTGATGTGGTTCAATGTTTATTTAAACAGGACAAGCCCTAGGGTCGAACTCAATGGGGTAAAGCAACAACCTAGATAAATGTCTATCATATTTCAAACACTGTTTTAAAGGCAGTTTTTTTGTATTTGTTTATGGAATATAAGGATGCAAAGGAAAAACCGGCCATTTTTGTGGACTATAAGCAAACAATGATCAAATGTAGTCCAAAAGTTATGAAACTTTGTTGAGTTATAGAGAATGATGAATTGAGCACACTATAATTTTTGTAATTTTTTGGTGCGAAATAAATAAATAATGAATTTACGAATACAGAAAATATGAATCTAGGTAATTAATTTTAATAACTATAAAACCAACTTATTTTTAGGGAATAAAATTATCTAAGATATATCACTATGATCTATCTCAGAAAAATTCTAAACCTTAAAAATGTGGAGTTTTATACCCATTAAAATTTAATTACGTAATATACAAAATGATTTTTATAGAGTAGAGTATGCATGCTAATGCACTGATTTTTAAGGACAATAAAGAAATAAACTAAATTTAGTAAATATTATTTTTTGGCAAATTTTAGAGCTATGGTTAAATTTAATAAATTTCAAAGCATGGAATTGGTAAAATATACATTTTTCCAATATATAAATAATTAATTTACCATATATAATAAAAATACAAAGCACATACCATAATGTAAAGAATTAGTTGAAGAATAAAGTGCCTATTTTTAATGAATAAAATAATGTCAGAAAGTGGTTCGAAATAAATGAAGAACTTAGGGTTCTCTGTGCAAAAATAAAAAATAAAATAAATAAAATTTTGACACATAGTGACTTAATGGCAGCTACCTAAACCCTTGAGGGTTTTCTTGTAAACTTCACAGTTAGGCATATGCACGGATGGTGCTACTTAAGAGGTCAGTGAAGGATACAGAAAAATCCTCAAGCGCATCACGGAAGCATGATGATCGCATCGAATGCTATCGGGAGTGACTAGTCGCACTAGTTGCTCGATGCAGCGGAAATTAAATTTTTCTATGTGATGAAACCACATGATCCAAGAACACTTCTCAGATCGTTTCGTCTAAACCACAAACAAGTAGTAGGATTACCTATTTGAAGAGTGGTTGTCATCGAGTCTCTAAACAACGAGACCTCTTGTCTCAAGTCTGATCCGACGGAGGAGACGCTTGCGAGCCCGTGGATGAGACGCGTGCTTCTCGCAATCAATGTTGATGATCCAAGCCACGGATCTCATGATCTCAACAAACAAGATACGACGTCTTCTTTATGAGCAAGGCACGCTGAAGTAGAAGGAGATCCACAAGCAAACGATCGGGCAGCATCACGACGACGCTGCGATGATGGAGGATCTCTCTAGGGCATCCACGGTGGACGGCCACATGAGAGATAGAGAGAATGGCCATGTAGAGAAAAAGAGAGAGAGAGAGAGCATTCATCTATGTCGAGTGTATATAAGAGCAAGGTGTGCCTCTTCTTATATAGGGTTTTGGGATTCCACGGATTCCAATCCATGGACAACACATAATCAAGGGATGAGATTGATTGTGTCCCTTTCAACGGCTAGGATTGTTGTTGGTAAAACACAACAACAATTGATTTAATTTAAATTAATTCATAATAATAAATAAACCTAATTAATTCCAATTTAAATCACATTTGACTAGAGAAGAGATAATAAGAAGACTAAACCAATCCCCTAAAATAAGGGGACGGCTACCATCATCTCATCAGATCTCAATATCTCATGAGATCTCATTATCTCATGAGATCTAATTATCTCATGCTTATATAATGATCTCTTGTCGATAATATTTTCACCAAAAAATAATTCCAAATTATCTTATGGAAAATATCAACCATTGCATTGAAATTATGTGAATCTCATTCACAACCCAAAACTAAATGTAATTATATTTTCAATTAATTGTTCAATGTAAATCCAATTCACATTAACAATTAATCAACAAATATAAATCACAATATGCTCTCTCGAATATATTATAAATCACATTCATAATATATATGATTAATATGGATAGTGATTTCAACATTATTCATATCCATGATAATTAAATCACATTTAATCATCTTGGATCTCCTTTTCTCATGTGCCCAAATAACATGAATCACATTCACATTATTCATATCTTTAATAATTAAATAACATTTAATTATCTCAGATAACTCTCCTTATAATATGAATCAAATTCATATTATCCATGATAATTAAATCACATTTAATTATCAATTTTCTCGATGCTTGGATGCATATATCAACAATGAAATTATCCATGAATTCTTTCAAGGATAATGCGCTTTCTCCGTGGATACTTGGAGATAAGGACAGGGCGATTGTATTGTTCCACGTATAGTGACTTGGATATTGAGATCACATCTCAAATCCAGATCTCTGGCCTCCCATAGATGCTTGATTAAATCAAGACCGCAAATCTAATCTTTTCATTGCATCTGATTCACATTCTGATTCACATTTTGATCATTGTCCAACATTTAGACCAAGATCAGATTACTTCTCTACTGAGAGGATTCACTAAAATCTATACCCATTTCATCACTCCCTAGGAATGGAAGCGTCATGGTTATATAATCGTTTACGATCACATCACCCTCAGGTATTCCCAATACCTGTACATCCTGCATACTGGAAGACTCAGAATAGACCCGAAGTACTAGATCAATTTTATAATGTCTACTTCAGGGTTTTATCAGTAAGTTTCTCATTTTGATCATTGGAAGTTGGTATCGATCATATACTTTCCAAAGCCATATATCATACCTCGGTCTTGATCATATATTTTCCAAAAGTATATATCAAACATACAAATTCAGTCAAGCTTCCAAAGTGAGACGATCGTGCGCACGGAATTTGATTTTCCCAATATATCATGAGTGAGCTCATGTCTTCCGGTTCAGTAAATGAACCTGTATGATCCCTATGAGAGATCGTATTACTGATATGCCCTTATATGCACACCAGCGCGCCGGTGTATAGACCTTGGTTAGGTCATCAACCTATTGGTCTGCCAAATGTACATACTCAGAAATATAGTAACACTTCTGTCTCTGGTCAGAGGATGCGTGCTTGTATCGTGACAGCATACGATATAGGACTTTGGTTATCTCGATCTCATCAAGTCAACTCTTTGACCTAACTAATCTGACACCTCCGAATATCTATTCCTATGCAGAGGACCTGCATAAGGAGGTTGGTAAAATATCAACATATGTGAGAAAGGATTGCCATCTCCTACTCAGGCTGGAGATCACATCTTAACAATCATTTGACGGTGCCTGATGAGCCCTCAATCTAACCCTTTAGATATTCATCCAAGCACCAGCCTCTTATTCAATTATTGAATTAACTGCTACATGATTATTAAGATGGCCATGATACATAACCCTAATTGTACTAAGGGTCCTATTATGCAAATTATTTATTCTTCAATTCAGATCAAGGAATGATATTTGCAATAACATTTATTGCATAATGGCTCGTCGTGGGCTTGCATGTCGAACAATCTCCCTCTAGCTCAAAGAGCCATTAATGGGCTAATCATTTAGACCCACACTCATGTGACAATCATAGGCTATTTAGAAAATTGCTAGGTAAGCTGATCAGTCACTCTGTTCATGCGAGACTATGCCAAGTCCTTTTACATCACTTTAATATCCCCAATAATAGTGCTCGCATTTAATATGAATGTTGCATCTTATGCAACCAATACTCAATCTAGTCAAAGCAGTTATAGTGTCCTTGACACTATTGCTTAATAATTATTATAACTAGTATTTCCATAATCCTTATCAGAATACCCTTATTCCTGGAGATCTCTATCTCCAGAGGTATTCAAGTTAAGACCTTTTAGATCACTATCTATAAAGTCTTAATTTCTTGAAGACAAGACTTGGAGATCAATATATCTAATGTCTTGTCATCTATGAAGATTTTGTTATTACTGCAATCAAGTGTTTTCTCTCCATAGTAGGATTAGCAACAGTTTACTACTCCCACTGCATGGCAGATGCCTGGCTTTTGTACACATCCAATATATACTTAGCTTCTTGTAACTGATGCACAAGTGCAAGCAGTTCTAGCATTCACTTCCTCAACTCTTTGAGGTGATATCCCTTTAGATAGGTCAGTACAATATCTTAAGGGAAGGAAGCCTTTCTTGGAATTTCCAAAATTAGAATACGCCCAAGGTGTACTACAAATGTGACAGTCCCAACATCCTCTTCTCTTTGCTTTTGAACAACTTCAGAACTAATATCTAAGAGGGATCCTTGAAATCATATTTCACGATATCAAATAGCCAGTCTATAAAATACTTATTATCATCCTTATATCATTCCAAATGATTAGGATATTATCTACATTTAGCACAATGAACACAATGGCACTCCCACTAAGCTTTACATGGTTCATCAAGATTCTATCTGAAATCATAACATTCATAATTTCATCAAATCTTATGTTCCAACTACAAGCAGCTTATTTGAGTCCATAGATGGATTTCTTTAGCTTGCACACTTTGCTTTCCTCAACCATGAAGCCCTCGGGTTACTTCATGTGAATATCCTTAGAGAGGCATTCATAGAGGAACGTAATCTTGACTTTCATCTCGAAGATGTCAAAGCCAAGTTATGTAGCTACAGTTAGCAATATTCTGATGGGTATAAGCATGGTTACTTAAGAGCAAGTCTCATCACAAGAAATGTCTTCTCTTCCGGTGTGTAGCTCATGGCTACGAGCTATGCTTCGAAGGTCTCTACCTTTTCATCAGGTTCCCTTTCCCTTGAAGATCCATTTATACCTTATAGGTTTTACCCTTATAGGTGGATCCTCAAGGGTCCATATACAACATTTGTATATGAAGTCTACCTTAGACTTTTATTTCTAACATCCATCTTTCCATGTCTTGATCCTTAGGAGATTCATCACATGAAGTCCGATCATTGTCAGACTTAACCGACACATGGAATACATCCTCAAACTCATTTGATGAGGTATTAATGTTACATCTTTAATTATCCTTTTACTTTCCGTTAGGAGCCTCATTATCATCTCAAGATTAAATGAGTTCCTTTACTTCATTTTCATCTTGATTCTCAAGAGAGTCATCCTCTCATAATCACATTCTCAGAGATGAGATCTTTTAAGAATCTAAGGGTTATAAAGTAGGTATCCAATACCATCCTTTATTTTCCTAATGAAGTAGTACTCTCTAGTGCTCGATTCCAGCATACTTGCATGGAATCTTATTAAGGATATATAATGTAGTCTCTACTACATATATACCAGGAAACTAAGAGGAAATTATGCTAAAATTCATCATTGATCAAATCATGTCACACATGATCCAATTGTATCTCCCTACAACTCTATTGAGTTTAGGTGTGTTAGGAGGATTGAGATAAAAATGATACTCATATCTTCATAAGGCATTCTTTGAATTTATCTAATAAGTACAAACTACCTATGATAGATCAAATTCATTTCATCTTTCTTTAGACTTTGGTTCCAAGCCAAAATTATGAAATCTTTGAACATTTCAACGGTTTCTTAGGACAAGAGAAGAAATCTCATATCATACATACTCATCAATAGATATCACATATCCATAATGTTTATTATGATATAGATTATCCACATACATCAATATGTATGAGATCTTGAATACCTCAACATCTAACACCACGCCCAGAGAAGGGTGTATTGGACATTTTACATTACATACAATATTCACAAGTATGTAAGATTTGAAATTTCCGACATTCTAAAGTTTCATATCTTACTAGTTCTTTGATCTCATCAACAAACACATGTCCAAAACTTGATGCCAGATCATTGTCAAATGATCTTCATCCTCCTATTGATCTTTTAAGGTTAAACTTTCATTATTAGAAATCTTAATGAACCATTCATTAATTTTCTAATTTTGTGAAGTCCACTAGATGTTAGATTACTATCTGAAATATATCCATCATAACTCTTTATGATAGGTTTATTCCAGAATTCAGTTTATTTCCAACACTTAGAAACAAATAATGAGTATATTCTAATATCTAGGTCATAGAGACATTCTCTAAGACTAAGGCTTTCCCACTGAAATTCAGAAGTCTATCAATCCAACAGAGATTGTTGCAATAATATCATCAATATCCATGTGGATAACTACAAACATTAAGATCAAATTTTCCAGTCTTCTAAAACATATGCAACAATTGCAAGTGTCATTAGAAGAATGCGATATAATTATTAGACTTTAATCTTATCATATAAGAAAGTCAATTTCGATGATTAAATGTAGATTAGTCTGGTGCTCTATCCGAGTCCTTCTCTAAGGATTCTGGACAGACTTGATAGTCATACTATCAACACACCAACTTATTTCAGTATTGGCATTCATCCAACTCTTTGGATGTCATATGGAAGTCACAGAAGTAGGTCAACTCTTTGACTTTCCTTCTTACTAGGGTCCGACCCATGCTTCCATTGTGTTCCCTTCATCTATAAACAACCATTGCTTAAGACTAAGGATCTCTTATGCTAAATTCAAAAGAATTTATTGTAAGAGCATTCTTCATTAAATTCATACAATAAGAATATTATGAAGCTTCATGAATGATTAGAGTATAGACAGTAGAATGATGACATTCATCGTATCTACATCCATCTAAACTCTTAAAACATTGGTTCAGGTAGGTATTCAAATATTTTGAATACATCATATCTTATAGAGCTACCATTCTGCATGATGTAGTGAACCATGTCATTCAAGATTAAATGTCTAGAGCACATATGTATGCCAAAACATCTTCTTTGATTTTACAAGGATTATTCAACAATTACGATCACCATCAACATGTCACTTCCAAAGTACACTCGATGAAAGATCAAGAATATAGAGACATACAAACCCTAAGGTGATGTCTCCTCATTATGTTGAGGAAACTTGCACATTGCAACCACATACATTATGTGTGCAATTGCAAGTACAATATCTGGATCACGAGTCCAATCCATGATATTTTATTGGTTATTATTGAGTATAACATTGAGTGTGTTTAATGAAGGATTAACTGAAATAAGAAATTTGCATAAGTGTATATATATTTATATATATACATATTTTACTTTGATTTAGGAGTTATTTTTATATCAAAGTTGTCTTGCCTTATCAACACTGAAAGTTCATTCCCTTTATCACTTTCAATGTAAGATATATACTTATCATTATATCTCAAGCAAGAACTGGGATCTGCTTCCTTATCTTTGTTACATCCCAATAATATGAGAACCTATAACTCGGATAAAAAGAAGCGGGAACCCATTCTGCCTTGCAAGTCCAACTCGCATCTCCCAATTCAGTCTTTAACACTCGGGCCCACCACCCCTAAGGTGATGTTGACCCGTCATTTTATGAACCAACCGTCAACAGGCTTAATAATCGCTATACGCAATCCATTATCGCCCTAATAATATGAGGACACGATATTGGGGTCACTACATATACGGCCTTACTCTTTCGAGAAGCGAGGAGCCCGATCCAAATGGATTGTATGCAGGCACTGTCACTTCGGACAGACGTCTCCTACCTACAATATCTAGCGACGGAACCCTTCGCCTTGACAGGACACCATGGATGTCACTTATGTGATCCCCCATATCATATTCAAATTCTAATTAATCATTATGAATCATATTCATTATGATTAATTCTTCCAAGGGAAATAACAACTCTATTCATAATAGAGTGTTTTAATTTTAATTAGATTCCAATTAATCAAATCATATTAAATTAATGATCCAATTAATATCCAACAAACATTCTTAATTGTTACCTGAATTATGGTATTATCTCACATACGTATTATTTTGAATTTTAATAATGAGAAAAATACATCATGATCTCTCAGACATCATTCGTTCCCTACCCGTTGTCATGGCCTGTACCGGTGGGAGCGGGACGAATCGCAACCGGTGCGAACCGCTACCCCAGTGATCCCCGACTAGACACCATATCCGCTTCAGGAAAAAGTAATGCCGAGTCAATCACTTTGTACTTGAGATGATCATCGGTTTTTCAACCGAAATTATACCATATAATATTCATCAAAACTATTTTGATAATATTATAAGGAGATTTGCTAAACAAATCCCCAATCCTAATCAAGCAACAAGGTTTAGCATGTAAAAGTTGTCCTACAACTATTGTAGGATAAACTAGAGTTTTCATGAAAACAATGTTTATTGGAATGTGTATCAAGCAACCAATTGGTGATCTAGATCTAATCTAATCATTCGTTGGTTGAGTCAATGTCATTTAAGGGAATAAATATTGTTCTAATATTTCTCAAATATTATCAACAATTATTACAAGAAATTAGCCATTAGTTTCACATTTTTTCTTAAACGACAATCAAAAGGTTTCGGATAATGATGCAATTTCCAACAGTGACCCTCACTAACTAAAAATAGCATATCTCATTCATTTTAAATCCAAATTAAGCAAAATCAATTTCCAGAGATTGATAACTTGATTTAAAAACGAAACCATATGATAAACATGCATTTTAAGGCATTTAAAAACCATAATTAACATCTTAATAACGTCTCTAATCGCCATCCCGGAAACAGTGGACATATGGTCAATAAAACCATCATATCTTGAGCAAACAGAATCCAAATTACGCAAACTCCAATCCTAATGTTTCCTTAATTAATGGGAAACATTATACAATTTAAAATTTCTTTTTTACACATTTTAACAGGGACGAAATTTTATCACAAGACAGAGCTGCGAAAATTGAAATGCTAAAATTTTCACGAACCCAAACGAGCCCAACTTTACATAGGTTCATGGATCTCATCCAAAACCTTCGGCAACCTGGCGCTGATACCACTTGAAGGATATAGGAAAATCCTCAAGCGTGTCATGGAAGCATGATGATCGCATCGAATGCGATCGGGAGTGACTAGTCGTACAAGTTGCTCGATGCAGCGGAAATTTAATTTTTCTATGTGACGAAACCAAATGATCCAAGAACACTTCTCGAATCATTTCCTCTAAATCACAAACAAGTAATATGATTACCTCTTGAAGCGTGATTCTGATCGAGTCTCTTAACAAAGAGACCTCCTGTCTCAAGTCCGATCCGACAGAGGAGATGCTTGCGAGCGCGTGGTTGAGACGCGTGCTTCTCGCAATCCATGTTGATGATCCAAGCCACGGATCTACTGATCTCAACAAACGAGATACAACATCTTCTTCACGAGAAAGGCACGCTGAAGTAGACGGAGATCCACGAGCAGACGATCGGGCAGCATCACGACGACGCTATGATGATGGAGGATCTCTCTAGGGCATCCATGGTGAACAACCACATGAGAGATAGAGAGAATGGGTGTGTAGAGAGAAAGAGAGAGAGAGAGAGAGAGAGCATTCATCTATGTCGAGTGTATGGAAGAGCAAGGGGTGCCTCTTCTTATATAGGATTTTGGGAGTCCATGGTTCCCAATCCATGGACAACACACAATCAACGGATGTGACTGATTGTGTCCCTTTCAACGGCTAGGATTGTTATGGTAAAACACAACAACAATTGATTTAATTTGAATTAATTCATATTTATAAATCAACATAATTAATTCTAATTTAAATCACATTTGACTAGAGAAGAGATAATGAGAAGACTAAACCAATCCCCTAAAATAAGGGGACGACTACCATCATCTCATGAGATTTCAATATCTCATAAGATCTCATTATCTCATGAGATCTCATTATCTCATCCTTATATCATGATCTCTTGTCAATAATTTTTTCGCCAAAAAATAATTCTAAATTATCTTATAAAAATATCAACCATGCCATTGAAATTATGTGAATCTCATTCACAACACAAAACTAAATGTAATTATATTTTCAATTAATTGTTCAATGTAAATCCAATTCACATTAACAGTTAATAAACAATTATCAATCACAATATGCTCTCTCTAATATATTATAAATCACATTTATAATATATATGATTAATATGGATAGTGTTATCCACATTATTCATATCCATGATAATTAAATCACATTTAATCATCTTGGATCTCATTTTCTCATGTGCCCAAATAACATGAATCACATTCACATTATTCATATCTTTAATAATTAAATCACATTTAATTATCTCAGATAACTCTCCTTATAATATGAATCAAATTCGTATTATCCATGATAATTAAATCACATTTAATTATCAATTTTCTCGATGCTTGGATACATATATCAATAATGAAATTATCCATGAACTCTTTTAAGGATAATGTGCTTTCTCCGTGGATACTTGGAGATAAGGACATGGCGATTGTATTGTTCCATGTATAGTGACTTGGATATTGAGATCACATCTCAAATCTTGATCTCGGGCCTCCCATAGATGCTTGATTAAATCAAGACCGCAAATCTAATCTTCTCATTGCATCTGAATCACATTCAGATCAATGTCCAACATTTGGACCAAGATCAGATTACTTCTCTACTGAGAGGAGTCACTAAAATCCAGACCCATTTCATGACACCCTAGGAATGGAAGCGTCATGGTTATACAATCGTTTATGATCACATCACCCTCATGTATTCCCAATACCTGTACATCCTGCATACTAGAAGACTCAGAATAAACCCAAAGTATTAGATCAACTTTATACTGTCTACTTCTGGGTTTTATCAATAAGTTTCTCATTTTGATAATTGGGAGTTGGTATTGATCATATACTTTCCAAAGCCATATATCATACCTAGGTCTTGATCATATACTTTCCAAAAGTATATATCAAACATACAAATTCAATCAAGCTTCCAAAGCGAGACGACCGTGCGCATGGAATTTGAATTTTTCCAATATCTCATGAGTGAGCTCATGTCTTCCGGTTAAGTAAATGAACTTGTATGATCCCTTTGAGAGATCGTATTACTGATATGCCCTTATATGCATACCAGCGCGTTGGTGTATAGACCTTGGTTAGGTCATCAACTTATTGGTCTGCCAAATGTACATACTCAGACATATAGTAACACATCTGTCTCCGGTCAGAGAATGCGTGCCTGTATCGTGACAGCATACGATATAGGACTTTGGTTATCTCGATCTCGTCAAGTAAACTCTTTGACATAACTAATCTAACACCTCCAAATCTCTATTCCTATGCAGAGGACCTGCATCAAGAGGTCGGTCAGATATCAACCTATGTGAGAAAGGATTGCCATCTCCTACTCAAGCTGGAGATCACATCTCAACAATCATTTGACGTGCTTGCTGAGCCCTCAATCTAACCCTTTAGATATTCATCGAAGCACCAACCTCTATGATTCAATTATTGAATAAACAATTTTATGATTATTAAGATGGCCATGGTACATAACCCTAATTGTACTAAGGGACATATTATGCAAATTATTTATTCTTCAATTCAGATCAGGGAATGATATTTGCAATAACATTTATTGCATAATGGCTCGTCATGGGCTCGCATGTACAACTGTCAGGGGTTTTAGCAATTATCCTTTTGGGTCGGTGCTTTCGAGCAAATTGTCCCCCCATCACATGGAGGACACATGTTTCCTTCTCGATTCTAGTTCCCCGACAGAGCTGCAAGGTGGTTCACGGGTAGAGGACCGGTGAAGTTGGCCTTAGGTTGTCGTGGTGGTTCCCTACGGTGGTTGTCGAAGAGGAAGCTCATCTCATGGTTTGATGGATTAGCAGGAGCGTCAGTTGAATCTCCTTGAGATGAAACATCTCCCCTCTGAGGTGGTCGATGGCGCAACGTGGGTCCATAGTATATGTAAGAGAAGAAGGTTTGCCTAGTGGATTTGTTAGAGAAGATCGATCGAGGCTAAAACTACTCGTTGTCAGTAAGAGTGCCTCTTCGAGGGGTCCGATGAAATGCTGTCAGATATGCGTTGAGAGAGATGAAGTGTAGCAGTGACCCCTATGTTGTTGGCAGTGAAGTGGCCACCCTCTATCGATGAATGCATTCTAGTGATGAGACAGAAGGTGAAGCTTGATGGAGATTCGATTGGGTGAAGCCCCCCTAGAGCATGAGATGGCAGCTTGGGTGGTGGAGATTAGTGGTTCGAAGTGGTGCAGAAGTGTTGTTGCAGAGATTAGTGAAGCATGATTGAAGAACAATGATAGAGAAACAGAGGTTCAGTGGTGATGAAGGTGGAGTCAAAAGGATGTAGAAGATGATGGATGAGGTAGAGGAGAAAGATGGCGAGGCAGACTGAGTGATACCTGGAGAGGTGCGATGCTCGACGACTTGAAGTCAGAGCAGAGAAAGTGCATTGAACTCGTGCTGCAAAAGTCGCTAGGCAATTGTATCTCGTCGGCGAAGAAAGGCTGATGTGGTGGCATTGTCACCGCCACCAGTATGGAGTCCCTTTTTATTGTTGATGATCGGTAGATGACCTCAATAGAGGTCGGTGATGTCTTTAAATAGGATGGCGTGGTTGATTGGAGAGGGGACAATGTTTTTTAGAGAGTTGCCTGCCGTTTGGGAGGGACGATGGTTGCGGCTCTTGCGGAGGAGATAGAGATAGATGGAGGTGGAGGGCGCAGGCTGGAGGTGCGTAAGAGAGGGAATGGGGAAGGCCATGTGGCACGCGGGGGAGCCACCACATGGCACTCGAAGAGTGGCCAAATAGAGGGTTAAACAAATCAAAATAAAAATAAAAAGTAAAAATAAAAATTAAATAGTTAAATAAGTAAAAAAAGTAAAGTAGAAAAAAACAATAAAAATAAAAAATAAAAAATAAATAAAGTAAAAAATATAAATAAATAAAATAAATAAAAGAATAAAATAAAATAAAATGGAATAACTTAACAAATAAATAAAACAAAATAAAAAGCAAAGAAAAAAAAGTAAAGAAAAGAAAAAGGGATGACACATGGCAGCTTTAGGGACGGTTACGTGTCACTCCCAGAAAAGTCAAAATTAATTGAAAAGAAAAATAAAAAAGAAATATCAAAAAGGGTCAAATCAAAAAGTGTCAACGTGAAAGTTACTCATTTCGACAAGATCTACAACTTTCGTGAAGGACCCAAAGCCAAAAGGAATCATCTGTACAAAAAGTATTTTTATTAGTATCCTTAAGATGTAAATGCTGCATTTTGTGTTTTATGATTTTTTTTATTTTTGAATAAGATAAAAAAAATTAAACCAAAAAAATGTAAAATAAATATTTACCACTTAATCTATTTTTTGAATTTTTATAATTAAGAAAGTAAAAAAGATAAAATAAAGGGGTTTGTACAATATCTAATGAGTGGCCCAAAACCTAAGTTTCACATACTAATTCTGATTCTTTTTAATCTAGTCTTATTTCGAAGGTAATTGAACGTACATTAATTCAAAAGTGAGCATCGGTTATTAGAAGATTGTATGAGAGAGATATCAGTGTTTTCGTTTGTCTTTTCTGACATTAGTGTTTGAGTTTATTTCACCACTGTAAAAGTTAGTATTTTTTTTATATTTCACATATTAAGATTAGTATATGTAGACAATGAAGTTGGTTTAATGTCAATTGGAGTTAGTATTAATTAATTAAAAATGCATGTAACAAGGTGAAAATGCATGGATGATTATGCATGCAAAATGAAGCGCTAATTTATGCAGATTAATTACATGTGCCAAAAAGTTAATTTTATGAAGTTAACATGCAAATGAACCTAAATTCTCAGGATAAAGCTCTATTTTCCGCTAATTGGAGTAATTAATTACATATTCATAAAAAACTTCCAACCATATATGCGAATATGACCAACATGCATCGCCAGAATGTCACTGGAACGTTGCACAAACTGAACGCCATTCTGTTGCAGGCATAGGTCCCAAATGGAGAGGTGAAGGTTGTTTTCTCTTGATCTTCAGGAGATATTGCGACTTGAGTATAACCAGAGTATCCGTCCAATAAGTAGAAGTATTCCTTCGCGTCTTGTCTTTCAACAATTTGATTGATGAAAGGGAGAGAAAAATGATACTTCTTGGTCGCTAAATTCATGCGCATGTAATCCACATAGATGCACCAAGAAGTTAGAACTCTAGTTGGTATCTACTATCCTTTGTCATTCTTCACAATAGTGATCCCTGATTTCTTTGGCATAACATGTAAGGGACTAACCCATTTTGAGTTAGAGATGGGATATATGAATCCCGCATCTCACAATTTTGTAATCTCATTCATCACAACCTCCCGGAGATTTGGATTCAATCTTCATTGAAATAGTTAGTACGACTTGTTGTACTCTTGAAGGTAGATGTGATGGGAATACAATGACTGATTGATCCCATGGAGATCTGAAATCTTCCATCCTATGGCCCTGCAGTTTCTTTCTAGAACCACGAGCAATCAATATTCTTGTTCCTCAGTTAAGTGGGACATGATGATCATAGGGAAAAAATTCTGCGAGCCCAAAAGGAAGGCATACTTCATATTTCCTAAAAGTGGTTTGATATCGGGTGGCTTCTAAATTATTTCAGTGGTGACTTCTGTGACTGTGCAGGGCGGTGGCGTTAGATCATTCAACTATGCATTATCCACCATTGGCAATTGAAATTCTGTATTCAATGTTGCACAGAAATCAATGATGGAATCGTGTTCAAAGAAATCTTCAATAATCTCCTCCTACTCTGCCATGGATAGGTGGCCAACAATAAACTCTTTAGGCAGATCAACAATGATCTAGTCTTCAAAGATAGAGTGGAATTTGACTATGTTATCCATTCTTTCCTCAGAGGAGAGGAATTTGTTGGTCTCGGTATCATCCATCAAAATATTTGTATCACGAATTTCAACAAGAAAGTCACAGTTTTCTGTTCGTTGCTTTGTAGGCCCACTCTCATCTGATGCTGATTCTTTTGGTTTTGGCCCTTGGATCATCTCGATAGGTACGTTATCGCTGCTAGAACAAAAGGTAATGTGCCCAGTGCCATAATACATACTGCTTTGGTTGTTAAGAGGAATATCCATCTAAGGATTATTAGGGTATGAAGTAGAGGAGATGAGGTGTCCATGTCAAGCACAATGAAGCCCACAGGAGATTGCATCCCTCGAATCGTGACATGACATCCTCTAAAATGCCCCCAGGCCCTCTTGATGGATGTATTTGCAAACTCCAGAATCATTCTTGTCGACTTGAGCGATCCCAACCCAAATTCTTTAAGTAGTGAAGTACGCATCATTTTTATTGATGGTTTGTTATCAAGGAGTGTTCGATCAAAATATTGATCGAACATCTGACATCTGGAAAAAGGAGATCCCATGTATTTCTTTTTGCTTGGGAGATTGCTAATTTTGTTCACAGTGGTCGCAGTCTGAATATGCTTCACATTTCATTCTCTGGCCTGACATGGCTTTCTCTTTGAAGTATATGCTTCCTTCAGTCCTTTCTTGATATTCAGCATGTACTTGATGGCCTTAAGCAGAGGCATCCTAAGAAAAAGATTCTTAATAATTTCGACCACATCAGGGTAGGACAAGGAAATTTTTAAATTTTTAATTTTTTAGATTTTTGTAAAGCATCTAGAAATGGAATATTTATAGAACTAAAAGCAGAAATAATGTTCTTGTCTACAAAAAATCAATGTCCACATCTTACTGTACAACTCGATGACTGAAAGAAATGCTATTATCCACAGAGGGTGGACATCCCAAAAATGCAGGAGAGGCTCCATTGGCTGGCATTGGGGTGATTGCATGTACGGGCGTCTCTATTGCTAGTGCAGTGGTGTTTCAGTTATTGCTGCTTTCTTTTTGTTGTTTTTTAATTTACTGATTTTTTGGCCTTTTCTTTCTAGTGCTTCTCATCCGTCATCATCTTCCTCACCTGACCCAGCTACTGGATCAGCTAATACAGAAGAGGATTATTCACCAGGTGAAGCTTTATTCCTCTCCTTCATGATGGTAGGCAGTTGCAAGGTCATGCTGCTCCTGAGAGTGAAATCATTAGATAAAAACATATCATGCACATATGACCCAGTAAGACTGGATGGAACATCGTAGACTACCTGCTTTCAATTTCTGAAGTTATTGGGGTTGTCATCCAATTGTGTCAAAATTGGGGTTTTGGCAACATTGAGATCATTGAGCGTTTGGTTCATTTCTGCAAGGCTCTTCACCAGCTGAGCCCATCAATCCAGGGTAGAGTTCATGGGAGCAGCCTCGGATGGTACAACGTGTTGTCCACGCTGAGACCTAGAATTGTATGAAGGTTTCTAGAAGGGATACTGCGATTATGGTATTGAGGAGACGGGTGGTATTGTTGATGCTGAGGAGGTTGGTGTTGATACGGAACAACCATCCCGAGCTGTTGAGAAGTTTGAGGTGATGAGGATTCCTTCGTGTCAGCAACAGTCGATCCTGATGCTGATACCGACAAGAAGGAACTTATTATACTCACTACTAGCTCCAACTACTTAATGACTTGATCCAATTTGTACATGTGTTGAGTCCTCTGTTCGATCACAGATATTTTTTCCAGGTCCTATAAGCATTTCTTGATGGCGTCCACTTTGGACAGAAGACTCCCAATAATGCTCAAGTTGGAGCTCTCATCCATGTCTGGCTCGTGAGATGTTGCCATATGAACTGGCTTCTATATACTGTGTGGCTGACGTTGATATGCATGAGACAACAACAAGGTGATCTCTCCTTCAGCCATTTTCTCGAAGATCTGCTAGACCATGTACTTGTCCTTATTAAAATACGACTCGCCACAAGCATCATCCATGATCTTATAACTCTCAATAACTAGTCCCCCAAAGAAATATTGGGCCAAGATGGTCCGAGGAGTATCGTGGTGGGGAAACTTCTCTTATAAATCAATGAAACACTCCCAAGCCAAATGAAGAGACTCATGGGTGGTTTGGGAGAAGTTGGCTATATTGGTTGGCATCTAGTTGCACTGACTGAGAGGGTAGAATTTCATGCAATAATGTAGACTTGAGCTCCTCCCAAGTCGTGATGACCTTTCCAAGATGATTAATCCGTTGAAGCGCCTTGTCCTGAAGGTTGAATGGAAATTCCACAATTTTAGCTACGCCTAACAATATGTTAGTATAGTGAGTTGTTCTGTAGATGTGGGAAAATTGTTGTAGATCGATATATGGTTCCACATTCACATTCCCATAGAAGGTGGGAACATGGACCTATGGAATTTGGATGCACTCGATCATCTGTCAAGCACCAATCAGCTTGGGCCGCTCTCCTCTTGGCTCATCTACTGGGCCTCCATCTGCTCTTTCTTCCTCTTCTCCTCCTCTTCCTCCTCCTCGATTGTCTATCCTTCTTTTAATATCATTAATTATGTCCTGGATGACGACCTGGGCCAATGCATGCTCCACGAGCTACTGCTAAATAGCCCAAATGGAGGCAAGGAGCCGGGAATTCACTGCGCTCTGATCTGGCTGTTGGCCTTGCTGTGGTTGTGGAGGCTGAGGTCCCTTCCCTTTTCTAGTAGGAGCCATCTCCTTATCTAATTCTGATTCTGAAAGAATTTCTAGCTCCGGGTTAGGCTCTTGATCTGCAAATGGAATGATGCGATCAGTTGTAGTAGAAGCACCACATATAGTAAATCATTCTATGTTAAGGTCAATATATAATTTCATTTTGGATGGAGAAGTATATGGAGTGAAATCAATATCCATCCAAAATGAGAAGAGTTTGAGACAAGAGTGATTCCAGATTATTGAAGAAAGTGGGGAGTGTGGAGAGCGGTTCTCAAAGTCTCAACCGTGATCTCGGGAATCGCCCTGAATTATTGGAGATGGTGGCTACAGGGAATCGATATGGGTATCGATAGAGTTCTGACAAATCCATCCATGAGTTGACATCTCAATGGTCAAGAATAAGATTAAGAATGGATGAATGATGCACTATTAAACAAGGAATAAAAGGAGTGCAAAACAGTAGAATGGCTCAAAGTGAGCAGCGGTCGAATGAGGAATGAACAGATGAAAGTGAAAAAGGGAAAAATGTGAGGGGTTGATCTTTGTACTTAACTAAAATAAAATAAACACCAAACAAGTTTTGGATTCAATAATTCGACATAAGTGAAGCCATGATAGTTTGGCTATTTTTATCTTTTCATTTTTATTTTATTTTGCTAGCAAATATTTTAAGAAGACATTAGGAGAGATATCCCTATAGGAATGCGCGTACTACCAGGAAATTTCCCCGTACTTGTTCCACCTCCTTTATAACATATGATCTATGTACTTATAGGTCCTTGATCTCGTGCTTGGGTAGGCTATTCAGCCAAAGAAATATAGTGAGAAGCTGATAAGCAAAACCAATACTTCCCTCACAAGTGAGGTACTCAGACGCAAGATGATGAGATAGACTCCCTCGTGAGGGAGTGGCCTATGCTCAATACTTTAGAAGAAGTTGGATGCTCCACATAAGGTGGGAAGACCATCATCGACAAGCCCTTACTAACCTACGTACAATTGAAGAACCAATACTTCACCATCACAAGTGATAATCGAGGCTTCCACATATCAGGTTTTGGGCTCTAATCCTTAGGGGTCGTGCCTCACTCATTCTAAACATTACTTGAAAAAAATGAGGGCTAACCTAAATCAATAATGTCCATTACGGGTTTTAATTAAGGTCAAAGTTTTATTAGTCGTCCTCTTGTGTTTAATAGTTGAATTTTCAATTTTTGGAGTATTTTTACAAACAGAGCACCTAGCGATTTTTTTATATTTTCTTTTGACCCTAAATGTGCAAAAGCGGAGGGAGATAGCGGAAAAGTCGTGCAAGTGGATACTAGAGTGGACATATCACTCTCATATCAAATGATGCATTCAAAGTAAGAGGACTTACAGTTCTTCCCAGTTCTCTCAATGCTGGATGAAAGACAGAATATTAAATATCTACACTACATGTGCGGTACGCAAAATGAGAAAGTGCCCTTAATAGGAATTGATATTAGTAGGAAGAACCAAATGCTAGCTACTCAAAACAGATCCTAAGTGTCAGGTCTTGGAGACTCCTTAGTTTCTACCATAACGAGTCGTGCAAGAGTTGTATGGAGTCTCTCATGATGCGTGGTACAAATTCAAGCAGTTAGCAATTAATTTTTGACTAGATCTAAGCATAGGAGACTATAGGCACATGATTCTAATTAAGATGTAGACCTAATTTACTGATGTAAACAATCCTATCTCTAGTGGCTCAATAACATAAAACAAATAAAAAGAAAGGCGGAAAACTCAAAACGCGTGAAATGAAATAAAATAAAGGTGATGAAAACAACATAAAACTGACGAAGCCCTCATGTGAACAAACACTCGAACAGTAGACCTCGTGAAGTGGCAGTGTCTACTATCCAAAATTATTACAATTTAATTTTAAAAAATAAAAACTATACTCATAAATTAAAAATAAAAAGCTATGCAAATCTGCTGCTCCCCTTCTCTCTCTATCTACCTTCTACTCTCTCTCTCTTCAATTGGCCTATAAGTAGAATAGGCCAATCTCCTCGTGACTCAGGTACGTCCACCTCCTAAGAAGCGGTCATCTCCATGAGGACCCTCACAAGAAGATCAACAAAGAAATATGGGACATAAATAGATAATTAATTATAAAAAATGTAGAAAAATGAAAGAAATAATGTGCAAGTATAAATAACTAAGAAATGCTATACTTCGTTGCTCCTCAACAATAGTGCCATTTGAAATAACCCAACTGAGGCAAGCGAGCGGTCGTGTGGTCCACACAAGGTAGGACAATAGTCGTTGAGGTACCTGACATGAAGCTAAATGAATTAAGTCAACAATTAACCCACAGTCAATAGAATAATGCGGTAATGAAATCAAAGTGGCAGAGAATTGAAATTTATTATAAACCCTACACTGATATGTGTATAGTGAAAAAGTAGAGTAGGATGTCGAACTCAGGGAACAAGTCAGTGTAGGTGGGATTATTATTTGTATATAAATAAATAATAATGTTTATTTGCACAATACTTACTCAATTTTTTGTGGATTTTTAATTAAATGATCTTTTATGTGTTTTTTGAATTTTTTAATTTTTAGATTTTAAACTCCTTATAATTTTAGATTTTTAATTTTATTTTCTTTTTAATTATAATAATTATATATAAGAGTATATAAATGTATAAAATAAAGTATGTATAATAAAGGTAATATATGATAGAATATTTGTAATTACTGTAAAAACTAATAAAACATAAGAAATAAGAGTCCTTTTTTAAGATATTTAAAATAATTATAAGTACTTTAATAAATAATAATCATATATATTTTATATAACTATATATAAGTATATAATGAAATTTATAATATATTAATAAATATAGCTATATATAGTCAAAAACCATAAATTAAAATATTTTTATGTTTTTATATTTTTATTATATTTTATTGGATTTTTATGTATTTTTTTCTAATTTTATGTATTTTTAAAGTCCAACTAATAGAAAATAAGGGATTTAATAAATAGACCGAATTGATTCGAGGTTTAAAAAGAGCAAATGGGTAAAAATTTCTCAAACCCATTTTTTATATATAGTAAATAATATATAAAAAAGTATAGGATATAAAAGTAATTTTTGGGTGTTTTTGAAAATATTTTGCATTTCTTTAGGGTTAATTTTGATTTTTAGGTTTGTCTTTTAATATATTTTCGTTATTTGTGGTCTATACTGAAAAATTGTTATATATATTAAAGCCCGTCAAGATATTAATTTTTGTCGAAAAAATCCTCGATTTGTCCTTCTCAATTCCAACGATCTTTTCATTTTTGCCCTTGCTTTAAGAGAAACTTTCCAACTCAACCCCACCCTCTCGTCCTCTCCAAGCCCTCTAGTGATGCCCTAGAATACCGATCATCGGGGGATCCTCCTCTCCCTAGCCTCTCTGCCCTCCTTCTCTCTCGACCGGTTACCTCCACAAAGCGTCGGGCTATGAGCACCGCATGATCCCCCTACGCTCCGCGAGTGGAATGAATGCTATCCTTCTCTCCGATGGACATAGTGCACATATGTCCTTGAAGAATAGTCATGTCCGACGAGCTCATGATAATACGAAAGATCTAATATGTTTGCCATTTTCTTCATTCCATTTTTTGTTTTGAGGAAACAACTTGTTTTAGTCGAGGCTAATCAATATCCATCCTATATTTTTCCACTTCGAAACTTTTTTTTTTGTTTTCATCCTACCAAATTCAATTAATTGAAGCTAATCAATGTTCGTCCTGTATATTTCCAGTTCGATCCCTTTTTTTGTTTACGTCTTAACAAATTCAACTGCACGTTAGTGGAGATTTTTGATCAAATATCAATCCATCCCTACCATCTTTTCCTTTGATAACACAATAAAGTGTTATTATTAACATCTCCTATACGATTTCAGGTTTTACAAATGCCATCTGGCATATTGTTCAGAAAAAAGATATTAAACATTTTCCTATCATCTGCACTAATAAAGTCAATGACACCATTTTTCGGTCCTAAGGTTGTTATCACCCTCTCACCTCCCCCCTCCCCCACTCAATTAGATATTTTTATATTCATGTGGTTGTGTGATTATTATCAAAAATCATCATTGGAGTTACAGTACCATGATAAAATCTTCATAAATTAAGTTGATAATTTTAAGTGCATATCAGAATGATTCACTATATTTTGATCTATATAAGATTTGGTTTGTAACTCATGCGATTTATAGCTTCATTGCAGTATGTATGATAATATATCGTTGAAATTACAATTTGTTGGATTCATGATCGTGATATAATTCTTATTAAAAGGATTTATAGTACCGATTTATTAGAAGTTCACCTATAATCTGTTTGTAATACTACATGTGAATGTAATTTTGAGATTCAGCTTATTCTCACATCGATCTTTCTCGACTTCATTTATGATATCGACATTGGCGTTCGTGTTTCAATGGAAGTGTACAAAGATTGAAGGATTGTAAAAGATGTTTAAAGGAACCATTTTTAAAGGATTTTACTGATCTACATAAGTATGATTTTGCTTCGGTTTTCTTTGGTGGATGGTGGTAGGATTTGATGTTTGATTGCTTAACAAGGACACAACTGCTTCGTTGTTAAATATGCTAGTCATGTTTTCCTGCTTGATTTTTTGGATAATTCCTTCTGAAGTTACTAAGTCCTCAGAGTTATATAAACGAAGCATGCCGCCCACAGTTGTGGAAGCTACTACCCCCTGCTTCGCCTCCCCCTCCACCGCCTGCCATCATGTTCGTCGTCAAGCTTTGTCGTGTGTGTGATGTGAAGAAGAAGCTGAGGCGATTCTTCGATTGTCGAAGATGAGGGAGGAAGATGGGGGCATCATTTAAAAATATATTTTTTAAGGGGCAAAAGTGTCAAACATGGATGGATTCCGTCAAAATTGACGGAGAAACAGATGAAAGTTATTAGTGCCATGTAAGAGCTAAAGACTTTTCATGATTATGGGTGTAATTCGTGATTATCTAGGGTTATGTACATAATTACGAAATTATTCAGGACTATGGGTGAAAATATCCCATCCTTTTTTGTTTCCCATTATGATATCTCTTTGAACAAGAGGGAGACTGATTTATTCATATTGTGGTAGGATTGTGGGGTTGCGGCTTCTTAGATTATTGTCATTGCCCCTTTTTCTCGGCAATATAACCAAGTGTGCTAAGTCTTGCCTTTTTTAGTTAGAATCCTTTATTTTTAGAATCTCAAAATGATATGCTTAAGTTCAAATTTTGAAATAAGGTTATTGCGAAGATGAGATTTACCGACTTAAAACTCCATTTCTTGCAAAGCTTACTTTCGTTTCATGAGAAATAACATACTAGTTTGTAGAAAGTAAATCCTTCCAAAGCTATTCCAAAGAACTGTTTATCAACTTTTTTTGTAATCTTTGATTAATTTGTCATCCAAAGCTATTCTGAAGAATAGTGTGCAAAACGGTTCCTCCATCAATATCATGTCATCCTCTCTACTCACTGAGTTTGGGTTGGGGCCTCTTAGATCCATCAGGATGATCTTTCAGTTTGCTGATAGATCGATGAAGAGGATATTATTGTAATTGTGAAAGGAATGAGATTGCTAGTTGATTTTGTTGTTAGGGATATGGTCACCTCCGCACTGTTACTCCATACCCCAATCATACTAGGTCAGCCTTTCCTTCGAATGGTCGATTTGGTAGTTGATTATGGTACTAGAGAGATCATCTTTCACTCTCATAGTGTCACTGTGAAAATTGAGATGATCCCCAATCCTAGGCCATCACTACCACCAGCAGCATCAGAAGAGAGAGAGAGAGAGAGAGAGAGAGAATTACACCAGATTCTGAGGACTATGATTTTCTTATCGACTTTCGAGGGATAGATCCATTCTCTGATTTCATGGACACCAAGGAGTTCCTTTCCCAAAAGGACCTTCTGGAAAGCACAGTCACCATGAGTTCCCTTGTTGATCATACTGAGTCATTTGCTGATGGGCAGTTTGAGTTGTATTATGAGGATCAGTCTGAGATATTGGAGGTACATTCCGAGATTCACGAGTCATCTTCTTTTTTTGATATTACTGATGAGATACCCCTTCTCAGATTTTTGATATTTCCGTTGAGGATTCTAAACAGCCTGATGAGCCATTCCTTTCTGAGTAGAATCATTCGTCGTAGTTCTTTCTGAGATTTTACTTATTGAGCCTAAAGTAGCCACGGTGGACAGTTACTCAATACAGTTCAGATACCTTCTACTAGTGCAATTGTAGAGGTTGTCATAGAAATGATTTACACCCCACAAGAACTTAATGCATTACCCTTAATGTTGAAGTATACCTTCCTTATGGGTACCCCCTAGATGTTTCCGGTCATACTCACCTCGCAATTGACCGAGAATAAGATTGCCACCTCCTAGAGGTTCTTGATAGAAACCGCATGGCTATTGGAAGGAATATTTCGGATCTCCGTAGGATTAGTCAAGCTTTGTGCTCACATCATATCTACTTAGATGATGACAGAAAATGCTCCCATGAGTGTTAGTGTCGTCTCAATACAAATCTATGGGATGTTGTCATGAAAAAGATAAGGAAATGGTGTGA
The DNA here is from genome assembly GCA_037367405.1 of Ottelia alismoides. Lineage (NCBI taxonomy): Eukaryota > Viridiplantae > Streptophyta > Magnoliopsida > Alismatales > Hydrocharitaceae > Ottelia > Ottelia alismoides. The sequence goes on along the minus strand of JAZKJV010001895.1, from coordinate 89,834 downwards.
TGTTGGCTTTGTTTATCCCATTTTGGATTCCAAAGGGGTCAGTCCTTTACATGTGCTCTCGAAGAAATCTGGGATTACTACCGTAAAGAATGACTGTGGTGAGGAGATTCCGAACTGTATACTCACTTCATGGCATGTCTGCGTAGATTACTGGTGCCTAAATTCAACTAATAAGAAAGATCACTTTCAGTTGCCCTTTATTGATCATATTATTGAGATTTTGGCAGTGAAAGAGTTCTTTTGTTTCTTGGATGGGTACTCAGGGAATAACCATGTTGCTATCGTTCCTGAGGATCAGGAAAAAATTACTTTTATTTGTCCATATGGCACCTACACCTTTAAACAAATCCCCTTTGGATTGTGTAACACTCATGCTACATTCCAAATGTGTATGTTAACCATTTTTGTCGACATGGTAGGTAGTTTTCTACATGTTATTATGGATGATTTCTCGATCTACGGGGATAGTTTTGACACATGTCTTGCTAATTTAGACCGAGAACTTCAACTTTGTTGTGAGGTAAATCGAGTGCTCTCGTGGGACAAGAGTCAATTTATGGTGACTAATGGGATTTTATTGGGCCACGTCATCTCCAAACAAGGTATGGAGGTTGACTTGGCTAAGATTGATGTGATCTCCAAGTTAGGTACACCATGTAATTTGAAGCAGTTGAGGTCATTTCTTGGACATGTTGGATTTTATAAATGATTCATTAAGGACTTCAGTAAGACTGCCAGATCTTTGATTAAGCTTCTGTGCATGAAGAATGAGTTTATTGTTGATGAGAAAGTCCTCCTTGTTTTTCTCCAGATGAAAGACATGGTTACTAGTTCTCCTGTCATACAACCACCTGATTAGTCTCTTCCCTTTAAGATCATCACAGACATGTCAGATTTTGCAGATGGAACTGTTTTAGGGTAGAGAATGGATGGGATACCATTTTCTATGCACTATTATAGAAAGACTCTGGATGAAGCATAATGAAATTACACAATCACTGAGAAGGAGATGTTATTAGTCATGTTTGCATTAGAGAAGTTCAGATCTTACCTCCTTGGTTCACATGTCATTATATACAGGAATCACACTGCCATACGATACCTACATGAAAAAAATGATGCCAAACCATTCCTTATCAGATGGATCCTTCTTCTCCAAGAGTTTGATTTAGAGATTCGAGATAAACCTGGAGTAAATAATGTTGTCGCAAGTGACCTTTCTCGGATCACAGATGCAGAGACTTCTGTGCAGACTATTCTTCCCATGTCAGAGACCTTTCCAGATGAGATCATTTTGTCTGTGGACTCACTACATGGTATACTGATATTGTGAACTATCTTGTCTCCAAGAAAGTTCCACAATATTGTTGAAGCACAAGGTAGACAGATTCTTGTCAAAGATATATTTTTACTAGTGGGTGGTTCCGTACCTATTTTGTGACTATGCGGATTGTATCTGGAGAAGGTGTATTCCTTAGGAGGAATATGCCAGCATACTTGAGCATTGTCACAAATTAGAATCTGGTGGGCATCATTCAGGGAAGCACACGATATCAAAGATTTTACAGAGTGACATATGGTGGCCAACTTTTTAAGGATGGTACGGAGTATGTTCCAGGTTGTACTGACTGTCAAAAGATGGGAGGAACTGTAGAATCCAAAGATACCATGCACTTGAGATATTTCCATATTTCAAATGTTTTTAATGCTTGGGGCATAGACTTCATGGGTCTATTTCCTATCAATCAGGGATTTCAGTACATACTGCTTGTCATGGATTATGTTAGTGGATGGGTGGAGGTTATCCCCACCTGAGCCATTGATAGTCATTTGTTCCTTTCTCAAGGACCACATTATTGCGCAGTTCAGGATCTCGAAGATACTCATTTCTGGTGGGGGAAGCCATTTCATAAACAGAGAAGTCAAGAAGCATGTGAAGGAGTATGTCATTAAGCATAGAGTTGTGTCTCATTACCACCCACGGACTAACAACATGGCTAGGATTTCAAATAGGGAAATAAAGACGATATTATAGAAACTTGTACGTCTAGATAGGAAGAACTGTTCCAGATGCTTGAATAAGTTCTAAGGGCTTATCGGATGATGTACACATCTCCATTGGGTATGTCTCTCAACATATTGGTGTATGGAAAGCCTTGCCACTTACCTGTTAAACTAATTCACAAATCATTATGGACAGTCTGTGTATGCAATTTGGATTATGAAAAAGCAAGAAAGAGCATGGAGTTGAGTATGAAAGATTGCTGGAAATCTGAGATTTTGCATACGACAACTCACTAATGTATAAGGAGGAAGTCAAACGTTGGCATGATAAACACGTTAGAAGGAAGACTTTCTCCCCTAATCAGAAAGTTTGGTTATTTGATGATAAATGGAAGTTGTTTACCAACAAATTAGAAAGCAGATGGTGAGGACCGATCATTATGAGAGCTGTGCGTGATAATGATAGTATCGTCATATATGGGTTATCTTCTGATGCACAACCATTTGTTGTAAACAGGCAGTTGTTGAAGCCATATGTAGATCATGATACATTCTTATCCATGGTTGATTTCATATATGTGGTATCATACAATGACTTTTTGATATCTTCTACGTCGGATACATGAGCTGATTTTCCCTTGTATATATCCTTTCATTTTATTCTTTCTTCTTATATTTTTCTCATTCACCTCTTTCCTCTGTGTGTGCACTATACTTAGTATGTACTCTATCTTAAGTATATGTGAGGTGAATTATTTGAGTTTTTCTATTTTAATTATATTCATTACTCTTGTTGTTGCCTATACTTAGGGATACTTTAACCTAAATATAGGAGGAGCAACGATGTTCATTCTGTCTCTTTAATGTTTTTATTTTCTTTTATTCCTTCTGTTCTCTAGCTTGTCCTTCAAGTTGTTGATATTATTTTTCTAAAATAGGGATACTTTACCCAAATTATAGGGGTGGACGAGTCGAGTCATTGAGTATGTTCATTATTTTACTCCATTTTCCCCTTTTGTACAGTCTTATATACTTAGGATTACTTCATCCTAAGTATAGGGGGATCACCGACTTCTATTCTTTTTGTCCATTTTTTGAGTCATTGTTATATAGTATTCTTTTAATTTTTCTATACTTAGCATGAGTTATGCCTTCCTTTGTAGCTCTTTGTTCATTATGAGGACATAATTTGAGCTAAGTATTGGGGGTGTCGTAGATATTGCATATATTTTATATATACTTTAGCCATAACTTGTATTTTTACTAATACTATGTCTATTACTTAAATTGGTTTAAAAATTATTTGTAAAATGATTTGCAAAAATCTTTGTAAAAATGTTTGCAAAAATTGTTTTGTAAAATATTTTATAAAAACTTTTGTAAAATTTTTTGTAAACTGTTTGTAAAAATGTTTGTAATTTTTTTTATAAAACTATGTTTGTACATTTTTTTTCAAAATTGTATGTATAAAAATTTTTTCTGAAAATATTTGTAAATTATTTTCTGTATCAAAATTTTGTATACTACACAATTTATTTGTAAAATTTTTGAAAGCAAAATATTTGCAAAAACCAGTTTGTAATGATTGTTTGTAAAATGATTTGTTAAAATGTTTGTAAAATAATTTGCAAAAATAATTGTAAAATATTTTAAAAATCATTGTAAAATAATTTGAAAATGTTTATAAAATCTTTTGTGAAATGTTTGGAAAAGGTTTGTAAAATTTTTGTAAAATTATTTTGTCACGTGGGATATGAATTATGGGATGTAGATATATTTGTAAAATCTACATGTGTATAAAAACATTAATCGCTTTTCCTTATGTAACTAAAATTCTTTGTTCTATGTAAAATTCTCTTATAAAACTTGTATATAAAACTTGTACATAAAATCCTCTTGTTAAATTTTGTTGAAAATTTGTTGAAAATTTGTATAAATCTTGTTTGTATTTTTGTATATATTTCTTGTAAATACATTCAATTTACTAACCCTTTTCTTTCTTAAAAAATGCTTAAAATTCATAAAAATTTGCAAAAATTCTCAGGAATACTTTTTCAAAAAGATAATTCTTTTATTTTCTTTTTCTTTAAAATAGAGTTTTGTATATATTTCTTACACAAGCCTGTGCATTTTTCAGAATGGTTTTGACACTTAAACTAGTCTAGAATAAAGTCGAAAAATGGAGCTTGGTTGGAACTTAATTCGCATAGTTTCAGAGGAACCTTATATGAAATGGAATTGAGATTCTTTAGGTCTATAGATTTAATTCTTTGGGAACCACAAGACTTAGTTGAGTGTCGTCTTGACTGCCTAAATTGAGTACTTCAGAGCACATACATTATTCTTGTTGATGATGACCTAGCTTGCAAACCCGCACTTACACTTTGCTCACCTCAGTTGAAGTGGTAGAGGGATGGATTTGCCAGCATGACACATAAGCTAATGGAAGCATCAGAAGTCACACATTTGTGGCCATTGTACCCCAACCCGGTCCAGTAGCGACGAGGTCTAACGATAGAATGTTGTGGGTTGCAATAAAGTTTCAAAAGAGGGATAGTCTACTGGCTCAAGAGGAAAAAATCCTTATGTACAAGATGCACCCTTGAATAAAAGAAAAATGCAAAATGAAAAACTCCAAAAAAATGGACAGACCTGATTTAAAAAAAATGCCTACCGTAGTATGTATATATGTATAGTCAATAAGCAAGCTTGAGCTCAAAGTCAAACATTTTTGAGCCTACAACCGGATGACTTGGCTACACTGGTCAGGCATCCTAGGATAGGTAGCTACACTAGCTACCATCCATTCTTCTTTCCACCTCCTCTTCTTGAGATGGTTGCACTTGAACTTAGAAGAGAATACCCTGCTTCTCAAGGAAATAGTTATTAAATTGGGGAACTAGGGTCACCATGTTGGAGAAGACTAACTTTTACCGCTTCAGCCGAGGAGAACTACGAATCACTTACACTATACAATAAATATTCATAGTCATAAGGATTTACCTATGAGTTGATTTAGTCTGACCTGGCTATTGAGGAGACTTGAGAATGAGTTCTGTGATTTCTTGAGGCTTTTGAGTGTCAAGTCTGTTTCTCACCAAGGTTCTAACCAAACTAATAGTCCAAAGGTCTGACAGGGCTCCATACTTTGATTTTATGAAGATAAGTTTCATACTCAATAATGTTCTAAGTTCTTTATTTTCCCTTTTTTTTCTTTTAGTCACTTATTCTTTAATTATGTGTTTGTTAAGAGACTAACACATGTAAAGCTTAGGGGGATGATGAATCTGAGTTTCATCATCTTTATTCATTTATTTTAACTTAAAATCCCTTATAAAACACCTGTAAATAGCAAAAAATATATACTTTTACTAACCCTAGTTCTTATATAAATATTGTATATTTATTATTATTATTAACGTGAAATAAATACAGAAAGAAATAAAGGAAATATAAAGAACATAAAGACGGTATATATGAAATAGATACAGGTTGTCTCTGTCCGCAACAGAAGGTCAAGACTAGACCTGATCGACAAGGAATAAAGTTGGGGGAGATAAGGTCCAAAATAGCAAAAATTTCATAAAATCGTTTGTCTCTTGCATATATTCATCATTTATACACTACTTTCTATAATACATATTCTTTTTTTAATTTATTTATCACTGAATTCTTTGATTTCTTCTTGAAAATTGTGAATAAAAATCTTTTGTAAAAAGTAAAAATAATTACATAAAAATCATTGTACATGTGTAAATTACAACAATCTGAAAAAGCTGCAAAGCTAAACTTCCAAGATCAATATCTTTTCCATCAGAACTCCAAATTCATCAAATTCACTTTCACTCTACCCCAAATTAAATAATCTTTCTAATGGAGGTGGTTTCATAAAAATCAGAGTTAAGGTGTGAAATATGGCTAATTTGGGTACTATTGTATATAATACCTATGTATACTATATACATTATTTAATTATTTATTTCCGTGTACATATTTGTAAATATTGTATTTTTAATTAATTGTAAATATCACATTTAACTTATATAAATTACAAATAAAACTCACAAAATAAAAAAATAACAAAAAATAAAATCAGGTATATATTATAGGTATTATTGTGTTTATACAGTAAGTATACCTATTTATTTAATATAATAAATTAATTCCTTAAATCTAACAAAAATACCATTAAAATTCATGTAAATATTTAAATTGATAAAATATTAAATTATGTATATATTTGTATAAATAATTAATTTATTAAAAATCAAAACCTTGTATATATAGGTATACACACCTATGAATAATACATTTTATTTATTTTAAACCTTGTAAATATCATATCCAATTAATTAAAAATAACCTTAATTAACTACATAAAATCGATAACATTTTTTATTTACATTATTAAATTTTTAAATTCATTTTTTTATGTTGATTTATTTCTTATTTCCTTTTTTGTTTTGTTATTCTCCCTATTCTGTCCTATTTGGCAAGCCTCCTTATTGGTTGGCCAAGGTTCGTTGACTTGGGTCAATTGTTTACTCTTCCCGTGATTTATGTTAACCAGCTCGCCGGCCCATTCTTCTATAAATTCTCCATGCATCTCCATTCATTAACTATCCCCGCTTTCTTCTCCATAATTCTAGCCCATTTACCCTTCTCCATTACTAGTCATCTTGATTCACTCATCTCGCCTTGATCTACACGCATTTTGAATTCAAACCCACACCAGACATGAGCTTATAACTAATCCATCACCTTCCCCTGCTAGTGATTTGATCTGTTTTTCCTCGACTTTTTGCCCATGTTCAGCTTCTGGAGCTAGCTATGTTGACAAGGTAGCTGCTTCTCTATTTGGAGTGAGAGAGATTGAGTGAAGAACGAGATCCATTACGATCACTGGAGCTCTTCCAGGATCGTCGAGCTTCTTCGCTTGACGCATCAGATTGAGGCGAAAATCTCCCCTTTTACCATCCTTAGGCAACTTTGGTAAGTTCCTTTCAAATTTATATTTCATTTTGCTATGATTTCCAATTAATCACTTAGATCGTATCCATCTGTTCATCCTCCGATCCGACAGATCAGAGGCTTTTCTGATCATATTCATGCATGTCTGATTATCCACACACGATCTCCATCACCTTCTTTAGTTTTCTCCCCATCTTCTCATCCTCAGATCGATCTAGATCTGTGATTCAGCTTCTCTTCTGATCCATCAACCGCTGGAGCCCCCATCTACTTCCCATTTTCTTCTTTTTGCATATAATAACCAAGTCGGGGAGATCCTCTGAGCTGAAGTGATAGCTTACAGGGTTATGTATTTCTCCTATATCCAAGGAACGAGATATAGAAGAGTACTTAAAGTTACAGCTAAACCATACCTCCAGATCATCGATCGACGGCGATGGACCCTCGGAGGAGCATCCGATTGATTGAGGGGCATTGCTCGAATGCGCTCGGACACTCTGAATATCCAATTTCATCAGAGGAGACCTTCTTCACAGTTTGTCCAGATAACTCCAGATCTGTCCGAACTTGAAAAACAACTCCAGACTAGATCTCCACCATCCGATTTGCCCCAAAGCTAAGCTGTGAGATCAACTTCTAGATCAGATCGAGGCCTCCATGCAAAGATTCGATTCCAGACTTTTGATCAGAGCCTAGATCCACATCAGTCATTCGATTAACACTTATATGAAGGGTAAAATTACACCTGACACCCTTCTTTGTTTCCATTTTGCAAATAAGTCCACATTGGACACTTGTCTATTTATTTAAAATTAAAAATTTGCACTTCTGTCCCTAGCATTTATTTTATTTGCATTTTGTTCCATTTTGAACTGCAAAGCGTGCATCGCACGTGATTTCTGTGAAAATTTCAATAAAGACCCAAAGGTGTTATATTACTATCTGGACCTTAAAAATAAAACAATTACATTTCGGTCCATTCTAACGAGTCTCACGTGCCTACGTACACGAATGTTTGGGCATTTTGCATGTTTTACCCTGGTCTTTTTTATCGGTGTTACCATCTATTCCATAAACATTATTTCTTTGCATATATACCCCTCTGAACCTGCATATTATTTTGCATGTTAAAAATCAAAAAAATTAGAAAAACAACATAAAAAAATTCATAAAAATCATGTTAACTTTATTTAATAATATCTTTAATACCAAATTTTTATTTTGCATTTAGATCATTTTTATTATTTTTAAAGATTCAAAAACTTCATGAAAATTCCCTATTTGCTTTTAAAAATCAATAAAAATACAAAACCTTAACAAAAATTCTAAAACAAATTTCTAGATATTATTTTAATTTCTTTTAATTTCTATGTCATTTTTGCATTTTTATTTCTTATAAAAACTAAAAAAATCATAAAACATTCACAAACATAAAAAATTCATAAAAATTAGTAGAAAATTCCAAAAAAAATAAAATCACTTTTTGGGAATATAAAAATTTATCTTTGTGTGTGTGCATATCTTATTTGTTTTTAATTTTATTTCCTATTTTACAAATTCCAAAAAATCACTTTGTGTTCTGTTTGTATTATTTTTCTATTTTTTATTTAAAATCCTAAAGAATTCTAAAAATTTGGGAAAATCACCAAAATATTTAAAATTGTCAGAAACCCAAAAATACTTTTAGTTTATGTTTTTGTATATTTTCTACTTTAGAAAATCCAAAAAGTTGCTTCTTTCTTTCTTTTTATTGATTTCTTTTATTCATTTTTATTTTCAGTATTTAAAAAATAATTTAAGCATTTGTAAAATTTAAAATCATAAATATAAATATATATATATAATTAGAAAACCAAATAAAAATATAATATGAAAATTTTACTAAAAATACAAAAAATAAAAAATACGAAACCAAGAGTTGTGAGCAAACAAATTCCTTTTTGATTTCATTCATTTCTTCAATGAGTTATTAACCCTCGGGATTTTTGTAGCCTCCATGAGTTTGATCATGTACGCTATACAGGTAAATAAATATCACTCATAGTTTGTATGCTTACATTCTTTTTCTTGCTTATATGCTTAAATTGTGAATAGAAAATCCAATAATTTTTTGTTGAGGGATTTTTATGGATGCAATGACATTGCATAAAAATTCTATTATTTTAAAACCCCAAACATCTTGGTTCAACACCTGGACCTTGATCGTCCCTTTAGTTGACACGGAATCATCTTAGGAGTCAGTTGATCCTCTTATAACAATAATCCAAGCTTCATCAGTGCATATCTGATTTATTGATGCTTATTTGGAGACACCATCTTTGTGTTCTTCCAGCAAGGTCCAGAGCCATCTGATGAGGAGCGAGGCCACCAGATCCAATCGCGACAATCAATGAGTGCCCAAAGTAACACCACATGATCAGATCCATTGGAGATCTCAGCCGCTCACTTCTCAAGTTGATCACGTGCGAGGAGCGCCTTTAATTGGAGAAATTTCAAATCCACCCATGTCATATTGTTTATTTTTATATTAATCCTTCATATGTACATATAAATTCTAGAATAATTTCATTTTAGTCCTCAAGTTTATTTAATTTGCAGTTTGGCCCTCTTGAGCCGATAGCACATGGAACCCCACGTGGTTTGTGGTATATTTGCTTGTTTCATCCGGAACATTTTCTTTGTTAAAAATTATGCTGATGTTATTGATAAATGCAGATTAGTTCCTTACAGTTCATATCACATGGATCTCCACAAGAATAGTTGGCACTTTTGTATATTCCCAACCAAGTTTCTTTTCATTTATAATAATTCGTTTCATTAGTTTTATAATTTGCATTTAGGTCATTCTCTGCTCCATATATTTTATTCTATTATTGTATTGATTAAATAACTTTATTGCTCTATTAATCTGACAAATATTTGGTTAACTCCCTCGTTATCAGATCTAACTTATATAAATTTGTTTTGCAAAATTAAGTTTATGTACTATTTTAAAAATGATATATTTTTTCTTTTTGATATTCAAAAATACATAAAATTCGAAAATTCTTTGAAAAATTCTAAAAATGTTACTATAGCTTTATTTTACTATATTTTATCATCAACAAAAAAATCAAATAGAAACTCAATTGAAAAACTTAACATTTTGAATATATGGGAAAATTGTGAAAATCATGTAAAAACATAAAAAAATGATAAAAATACATATATGGTCACATTTTAAATCCTAATAAAAATATTCAGGTATAAAGTTTGTTTTGGGGTTGATTTCTTTTATTTGCTATTTTAAAATTCCAAAACAACATGTAGATTTACTTTAAAATTTGTTTTCCTTCTTTAATCAGTAAATATTTAAAAAAAAATAAGAGCATAAAAACACTAAAAATGGTAAAAAAATTATAAAAGAGAAAAACATTTTGTTCCTTTATTTTTGAGCAATTTTGACATGTTTTGAAAATACAAAAGCCTTTTTTCACTGTATGTATACATTATTCATAAATTGATTTGAAAAATAAAAAAAATATTTAAAGATTTGCAAAATAAAAAAATTATTTAAAAATTGAAAATCAGAAAATATAAAAATTATAATTTATTTAGAAGTCCATAAAATATAAAGGCAATAAGAAGACATAAAAATTAGAAAAAGAAAATAAATTAAAAATCTTTATTAATTAGTAATAATTAATTGACAAGATTTTTAATTAGTAATAATTAATTTCCCTTATCAATTTGTAGACTCCTAGAGTTCGGTCATGTACTCTATACTAGGTTGATAAGTAGCATCACATTCTTCGTTCTTTAGAATAAAAATTATTTTTTGTTTGAATCGATTTTGGGTTACAGCAACTTATACAATTGTCATATTTTCACAATAATTAAAACCTCGTAAAAATTTAGATTCAATAAAATGGTGTCTTTTTTAGGGAGGCATGACGAGGGTACTTAGAATTTTTATCTTTCATTAATCTGCTTGCTTATTTCATTTCATTTATATCTCTTTTATTGCTTTCTTATTTTCCATAAAAACATTTCTGACATGCTCTTTGTTTCATTGTTGCTGCGAGGGCCTAACAAGCGAGGGAGGCAATCTTAGGAGAGCCAACGCACCCGGTAGGGGTGGAGGTCAATCCTTCTTTACCGATCAGTTGAGAGAGCAACCGAGTACGACCATAAGCTGTAGAGGACCTATTTTTTTTTAGTTTCATTTTTTATTTCATACATTCTTGTAATTAATTTGTAATAATTTCGTTGGTACATTCCCTTCTTCTTGTTTCTTTAGAGCCATTAGATTTCTTGTGTGCTTGTGTGAAGCATGTTTCGTCGGCACTGGTGCTAGGGGGCTTCATTGATTTTTTGTTTTCTTTGCCTTCTACTTTTCTTCCTCCCTATTTTTCTCATTTTTCTATTTATTTTCCATAATTTGAGTTTTCTGCCTTTATTTTTATTTTTTTTATGTGCTTGATCCCCTAGTTCTAGTTTTTTATTGTGGTCGAGCCTAGTAATTTATAGGTCCAAACATCCTAATACAATATATGTTCCTATAGACATGGGTTTTTAACCTAGTCAAATAAACCAATGCTTCCCACTAATAGAAGTTCCTGCTAGGAAGGTTTTCATTTACATTCATATACGTTAGATTTACTTATATGTATGAATCATATTGCTTGTAGATTGTTGGAGTATGGTACACCTTCTATCTCTTGCATTTGCATTCATATTTCTCACACATCGACTTTTATTACTTCTTTCCTTATTTCTTGAACTTAGGATAAAAGGAATTGAAAAGAGCGTTATGTGAATTTTTGATTGAAAATATCCTAAAAAAGTGATAACAAATTAAAAATTAGGCTGCAAATTTATCTCGACCCCTAAAATTAAACATAATATTTAATTTGAGGAGAGTATCCCCCTCATTGATTATAGGTGCTTACCTACATATAAAGCGGGTGAGGACATAGCTGTAAGGATTAGAGCCAAAAATTATTGGACATGTGCCCTAAGCACATGTGTATTAACTTTTGGTACATAGTCGAGATGCAAGCACTTGCTATCAACCATAGAGAGTCATTCTGGTGTGATATGCTTCACATTTCCATTTAGGTCTGGTATGTCCCAGCAACTAGGGTACAAGGTCCCACTATTTGCGGAGGTGTGAAGACGTACACTAAGCGACAGGGCAACACCATTAGTGAGTTTGACTTAAGTAATTGTATAATCACTAAACTCTAAAATTTAAAAGATATGTGACCGAACATTATTGGTGATCATTGTATCGAGTTAGTTAATTTGAGGGTTTGATTTGTGTTCGTTTCCTATAATAAAGATCGCTTTGCACATTTTGTTCCTTTCTTCATTTGTTCTTCTTTGATTTGACCTTTGTTTTCTCATATCTTCCTTTTCTTTCGAAGATGTCAAATTGGAGTAGTTTTTGTTTGGACTTTGCAAACTTATCTATTCACTATCTAATTCGATTCTTCACTTATTCGGAATGACTCTCTTCCTGAAGTTTCTTCTCTCTTTTACCCCATATCTTTCACTAATAAATCCTTTATTCGAGATGGATTCCCAGCTCAAGCTTGCTTTTGATACTTCTTCATTTCTTATGATTGATGGTATGCCTTTCACACTGTCAGAGACCGCTTTATATTCAGAGGACTCGATGGCACCAAAGGGCAAGGGACCACTGATTGATAAAACTGAGATCAACATCACCATGTTGGCAACTATTCAGGATATTCATGCTCAACTTATAGAGCTGGACAACATTTAAAACAGACCAGGAGATATCATCTTATAGATGAGAGATGGAAATGAAAAGAGAGAGGAGGACCAACGGAGAGGAGGTGAAGAACAGAGGAGATCCTGAGCAGAACCGTGTAGATGCTAAGCTTACTTTTAGAGATTCCTATAACCCAGGAGTACGATAGAAGGTTAATTGGGTTCGGATTAATACAATTCCTGGGCATTTCGACTTCAAGCCCCATCGACTTCTTCTTATCCTCATATTCCATGGACATACTAGTGAGGAGCCAAATCTAAACCTCCAGCAGTTCGACCACATAGTAAACACAATGCATTATCCTAACATCTCGTCAGAGATAGTGAATATGACAACTTTCCCCTTCAACCTTATGGATAAGGAACTTTACTAGATGAGTCCTTTAGGAAGGGTGGTGATGTCCTAGGAGGAGAAGAAATATGATTTTTCTTAACAAATATTATCCCCTAGGACGACTGAATCAGATGTGATCACTTATAGCTAACTTCTCACAGATGTCCCATGGGCCTATTCACGAGGCATATGAATGATTCAAATATCTGTTGAAGAAGTGCCTCCATCATGTTATTCTGAAGATGAGCTGAGTATAAAACTACTTTGGGGGTTTGAGCTTAGAGAACCAAAGGTTCATAGACGTCACTTGTAGTGGTTCGCACTTCAACAAGGATGAGGACATTCTCTGGCTAATTTTTTAGGAGATGGTAGAGAGCTCAGTAGCATTATCATCTTCCCACACATTTCAGAAGCATCCTTCTTCTATTCCTCACAAGACTGTCAACATGATGACATGTCATGATGTGGATAGGATTGACAGTTCTTACTTGAGCATTATTGGAAATCACCAATCCATAATTGATATAATTGAGATATGATCACAAGAACTTGAGAAATTAAAAGTGTTCGAGCATAGCGCAAAACAACAGGATAAGCCAGATGAGATTACAAAGTATTTGGATTTACTAGTTAGCATGATCCATTCATGCCATAGTTTGAGTGTTGAGGCCAAGACATCTACACCTGAGCACAATTCTTCTACTTCAACATAGTAGAGTTCCAAAGTACCTCCTGCCTTTTAGCATGTATACTATGTGCATACTCGAGATTAGGGACCACAACAACAGACTCCCGCATATATGGTGATGTACTACCCAAAGATTCCATATTATTCAAGGCCACAATTTTAACATTCATCTCGGATTCAAGAGGTGAATGGCATTTGGAGCAGCCAGGAGTGAAGTCAAACTCGTCCTTTAGGGTCATCTCAGTTTGGTTTCTAAGCCAATACTTGGCTAGTTCACCAATTTCATGAAGGTAGACCATAAAAGTACTAGCATTGGCCTCAGTTTCAGTCTCCACCACATTTTCAGATTTGGAGACATGGATCTCAATAGACGCAGCAAGCATAGTCTTATTGGCCATATCATCAATAGCATGTTGATAAATATGTGATTCACCACTCCAAAAGTTGAAAATAGAGCTTTGTTCCCGACTAATTAGCTGCATATATCCACTTATATTGCATAATTAGCATTCATGGTTACGTAAATAATATGAGTACTTGAGCATTCATATTTGCATAAATAAAAGCCTGAAATTTTCTTGTACATAATGACCTGTATATTATCATATTGCTCGTATTTTTATCTATTTTATACTAACTCCAAATCCAATAAAATCAACTCCATTGTGTATATATTACATAAAATAATTAAAAAATATATAAAAATTACTAACTTGAAATGTTGACAAATAAACCCAACCTAATTCTCAAACAGACGGACGAAAATGCACACAACTCTCTCATGCAGTGTCTGATTTAGGCTACTCACTTTTAAAGTAATAAACATTCAAAGACCTTCAAAACAAGACCAATTTCATAAAAATCAGAGTACGTATGTGAAAGTTGGGTTTTAGGCACCTATTGTATATGTACATATTGACCAAAATACCCTTTATTTTATATTTTTTTTGTTATTAATTAAAAATCCAAAAAATAGATTAAATTGTAATTTTATATCTTCTCTACTTTTATTCTGATTTTTCTCTTATTTTAAAATGACAAAAAACCGTAAAAGATAAAAATCAAATATTTTATATCTATAAGATACCCCTAAAAATACCATTTGTACAGATAACTTCTTTTAATTTTCAATTCTTCACAAAAGTTGTAGATCTCATCGAGACGAGCAACTTCCATGTTGAGTGCTTTTTGATTTGACTCCGTTTGTTATTTCTTTTTTCTTTTTTTTTCTTTTGATTTAATTTTCGATTTTTCTGAGAGCGACATGTGACACCTCCTGGAGCCACCACATGTCACCTCATTTTATATTATTTTCATATTTTATTTTATTTTTTTATTAATTATTCATTTTATTATTATTATTATTTTATTTCAATTTCTATATTTTTTTCTAATTTTATTTGTTCTCTTCATTGTTTTTATTAGCCTACTTATTTTACTTTATTTATTTATTTATTTATTTTTCTCATCTTACTTCTTCTCTACTCAAATTTCGCACCCAAAACTCCAACTCTCCATTCTCCCCTCATCCCCCACCATTTTCTCTACCTCTTTTCTAACTTCTCCCTTTTCCTTTTTATTCCCTTCTCCTCTTCATTTTCACCATACGCCATTCCCTTCAGAAATAGAACTCGAGCTCCCAACCGCATCGGGGACAGGGAACTATAACTCCACAAGCTGCTTGAGCTCGTGTCGCCAGCACCTGAGCGAATACCATGACCATGCTTCGACTCGATCAATCCCTAGGCACTCCTCCATATCGTAAGATCCTTCAGGTGACCCCTTTTCTTCTTATTCTTCTTCCCTCTTCCTCTGCTTCTTTCTTCGTCCTTGCATTTCATCATTCTCTCCTTCGTTTTCTGCTCAATTCAAGCAATGGAGCTTTGATCAGCCCTCCTTCTCCAATCATTACCGTGCCCCACCACCAGTTTCCCCCCTCGCCACCTTCCTCCTTACGCTGGAGGAAGAACTCAGGTCCTCCACCTCTGCACACATCACCAAACCTCCATCACATCCCCGTCCTTCTTTCGCTAACCAATCACATGTGAAGATCTTTGGTTGTTTGCCTACTGGATTTGACACCTTCGCATCGACGTCCCACCCTCTCCTGGTTCCACCATCAATTGCAGATGCGATGCGCTGCACTGGCTCCAGTTCTTCACGCCACTGGCTTTGGATCATCCCAGCGAGCTCGCTTCCAGCCGCCCATCTGCACACAGCCACCTACGACCCACCTTCCACCACCGATTCATCGTTGATCTCTCTAAGAGAAGCATCAACAATGTATGCCCCACCAGCTCGCCCTCGAATGCGTAGCATCCAACGACAGTATGCCCTCACGCGCGGAGCCATCTCAACCTCTCTCCACTGACCTCCGCCTGCGGGCACCCACGTCACCAATCGCCACCATAGCTCTACTACGTTGTGCCCTCTGTCACTCCTAGTACATCCACCCTCCGCACACCAACACGCCTGCAACCCTCAACTACCTTGGTCTGTGCTTGCCTCCACCTCGAGGACCACCTCGCGTCGTGTGTCGACCGAGGGTTCCTCAACCTCTGCCAGTAGCCATCCTCGGCCACCTTGCATCGCCGTCACAATGACGCTACCCACCTCCAAACACGTGCCCTGCCCCATTCGTGCTTATCCTCCCTACCTTACGTGCGAGTCATGTGACATCGAAGGAATTGTGTCTTGTCCCATGGTGTTCTAGCAAATCATGCGCATACCCCTGCCAATAGAGGTCATACGCCGGGCACATGCACCTATAGTGAAATTGTAAATCTACCCCTCGAGTCTCAGGAATTCGCGTGCTAGTCCCTCTAGAGGCATGTGCAACGGATGCCCTACCTATTGGGTAATTTGCATAAATGCCCTTTGACGTATAGGTAACTACATATCAGTCCATGTGCATGTTTAGTTATCAACTCTAATTTTTATATTGCATTCATAACCCTGTGTTTGGACATTATTTGCACCATTATTTCATGTCATTTTAATTACAAAAATAGCATGTTGTAGAATAATACATCTTTTAGCTAATGAGCATTTATTTATATTTTGTGATCAGTTCATTATTTCTTCAAATAATTTGGTAAAAACATGCGTAGTTTATCCATTTTAGGATCTGAAATTGATATTTAATTATTCGTTGATCTAGAAAATCCCTAAAATTGACATTAGATAGATTCTAGGTTGTTCTATCGTATACGTAAATTTCATCTCATTTGCATTCTTGTCGAGGTCACAATAAATAAAATGGTGAATTTAGTAATTGATTTTAATTGATTCCTCACATAGTATTTTGAGGACTTAAAAATTTTTCTGGATTCCTCTCACATATACATATCTAGGATAATTTAAATCCTGAAAATATTGACGTTTTTTTTTTTTTTAAATTAATTTTCTCTAAATCACATAATCACCATATTTTATTCATAGTTAATCCAATTTGCATCTAAAATTATAATAAATTTGAATAGTCTAATTTCATCACATTTCGAATTCTGGCCAAGTTTGAGAATTTTCAAACAACATTTGAACGTAGTTTACATTTTAGTCCCTGAACTTAGTCAAATTTGCATGTTAGTCATTTACTGCATTTAAAAAATAAAAAAATACCTCTTTGAAAACCTATCATCTAAATCGACTAAAAATCAACCAAAAAGGAGATAGTGGCCTCCCTGAGTTCGACTTTGGGCTTTCCCAAGTAAAAAAAATTTGACTGCTCACTTTAATTGGAAAATCATTAAATTTATGGTTTTTGATTAATCCGATTTTGCATGACTACAACAAACTAATTTCAAAGTTAATTTCACAATGTTAATTGAGGGCATTTTAGGGTCAATCAAATGACACTGTTGCATGGAAGGCAAACGACTTAGGATCATTTTAGAAAATTAGATTTAGGTTTTCCATTCACTCGGGTAGTCTGACCTCCGAACCACCTTGTAGTTATTTCATTTTTTCCAATTATTTTTCTATTTTTGATGTCTCTCTCTAACATAAAATTTATCTTTTTGTGCGAGGGCCCATTGGACTTGGAGCGACTTTCTTGAAGTCGGCGCATCTCAAAGTGCAAAGAAGGCCGACGATTCGTGGAGCGAGCCGGTTGTTGAGAAACCAAGAAGATTTTCGAAGAGAGATTTTAGTTTTAGTTTGTTTAAAAAAATGTAATAACAAATTGGTTTCCAGTGGATTCCATTCGGAATCTCACGCATGTATAATGAGTGTACGGGACCCTTCGTGGTTGTGTAGTTTGCTTGACATAGAGTAGGACCTACACTCAGCGACTCTCAGAGCAAATATTTTACTTGTGCTCGTACTCTAGGACCACACATCACACTTAACAATACGTACTTAGATCGTAGAACTATTAGTCAAAATTAATTTGTTCATCACTCGCTAATAGAACTGCCTTTCTAGGAATGGCTTTCTCGTGTGCATTTTAGATAGTGTAAATATTCAATTGTATATTTCATCCCGCATGTAGAGATCTGGAGGTGTTGTAAGTCTTCTTACTCAAGCATTCATCATCGTTTTCTCGAACACATTGGCTTTTCTGACTCCCTCTCTTCGTTTTTCTAACTTAGGATATAGGAACTAGGACTGGACAGTAGTCCTGACTACATGTGTAGATTAATTACAGTGACAACTAATATCTAAAATCAGGACTACTAATTGAATTGGATAGAAAAAATTAACTAAAATTAACCTTGTATGTGAGAGAGCAACCCCGTCATTATTTGATTTACTTGTAAGTGAGAGAGAGAGAGATGACACTAGGATAAAGCCAAGCTAAGATTTTCAAATAGACTACTGGTTCAAAAATAACAATTAGCCACTTTTCAGTGAGGATCTACGAGTAGATGGTAAATGGTCCGAATTTCCTTAGCAGAGTGGGAGGTTTAGAGGACGCCATGAATTGCTCTATCCTCTAGAAATGGTTAGTTGTATTTATACGGTCTATACTTACTCCTATATTGTCTGAAAGTAGGTGCAACTATTCGTACAAATCAGGACAATCTCTAGGGAAGTACAAGCACTTAATAGCTCGTTAAACTTTCAAGACTTACATTTATCACCAACTAAAACCGACTAGATAATTTGGTCGAACTTTACGACCCTCACGTGTAGAGTTGGTGAATTTGAGGTTTGCTCTTGTGTTTGTTTTGTGTCTATCCATATGCAGTGTCCTGTGTACTTGCACGTTTTCTACTTCGATCCACTTACATTCATCCCTTCCTCTTTAAGATGTCAGTATACTGGTCATCATATATAGGTCACTCCTCTTCGACCATAATCCGATCATCTTCACCTTCTTATTCGTCCTTATACGCTCTCCCAGACTGCGAAGTCAGAACTTTGATTGACTTCCCCACTTCTTCGTACTTCTCACCTACCCAACCTTCTTACACTCCAGAACCACTTCCAGCATCGGCTAACTCACCTTATAGTTAGTCGCTTGTCGGAATCAATGAGCAATTCGAAGAGCAAGCCACTGCTGAGATAAATGATTGGCAGAATTATGTGCCCTACATACCTCATTCTCATCTCAATTTGGGACCGGACAACAATTTACATATACACATCCCGACTTGACCTTAGGATAGAATATGGTCGATCGAACAAACCGAATGGAGACGCTAGCACCATATGATCTTCGTCACTTGATTGACCCTAGTAATCAAGCCTACATTGTCTGGCCTTCATATCATACACTTGGAGAGCCTCCACATGCACGGGATTGGACTCATAAGCTTGACTTACCAACCCCTAGTTCATTGACTCCATCATTCGAGTCGTCAACCAATATCTGCCATTCGGATGGTCCATACTTGACCTAGTATTACATGTCAGAGTCTCGGCATGTTGAGTATGACACTTCAAGATCTCAGCAGTATCCTTTGAGTAGATAAAATGCTTCAATTATTTGCTATGAGGACTATTTGGAGGATAACATTTATAGGGTTGTGAAGATCTGAATTTGTTGAGGATAACCTTAGAAATATCATCGACCGAATAATTTCAAATTATTCCAGCTTAAGTATGGAAGTGGAGAATGGAATAAGCGGATTCAATGTTGAAAATATATAGGATACAAAGAAACACACACACACACACACACACTATAAAGCAGGAGTCCATTCTGCCTCCCGCTTCTACTAACAACTTACCTTCCAATCTAGAGTATGTACATCCTCCTGCTCCTCCTTCACCTATTCTAAACAACAAAAAACCGAAAATCCCAAAAAGATTAAAACATTGCAAAATCAGAAAAACTCAAAAAAATTGATAATGGAAACGACCTAAAAAACAGATCCTGCCCTAAGGGAAGCACTCGATGAAGAATTGTTTTTTAATCTTCCCATAATAAAGGCCATAGATCACTTCCCAGACCTCAAACGATTTGTGAGAAGTAAATTGATGCCTAAGAGGTCAGGTAATAAGAGGACAAGGACTGAGAAACATCTATTGTCTATGGCCACCTCCTTGGTGATGGGGAGAAAGATCAAATGTCGCAGAGTGATGCAATTGCCTAGGTTTGAATGTGAAATCAAAGACATTACCTTCACCCATGCTAGAATCGATGATGACTCACCGATAAATATCCTCTTGATCTCTATGTTTGACAAGATCAAACTTAGGCCAATCAGAAAGTCGAGAGAGGTCGTTCAACTGGCTGATCGATATATAAAACAGTTGAGAGGAACTATTTCAGTCATCATTACATTCCAAGGTGCTCTACTCTAGGTAGACGTCACGGTCATTGACATCGTGCACCGAGGAGAGTTTACCCAGTTCGGTATTATACTCGGGAAATCATTCGTAGCCTCAGCTAAGGCGACTATATACTGTGAGACTCGAGATATCGATTTCACAACATTGGGAGCACTCCGACCTCACCCATTCTTTGTCACACTATACTCTTAGGTAACTCACAAGGATGTTGATAGTCATGACCATCGAGAGGTAGATGAGTCACACCTCTCTGTTACATACGAGATACTGGTTGTTGAACTGACAATTGGATCGGAGACTCCCCACATATTATTGACTCCCATTGCTTACATCAATCCTAATGCCAAGCTTACTGAGATCACTAGCACCTCCCCGAGCTGCATGCAGACCCTTCAGGAATATTACAATCTATATGGTGACTCGTCTGATGAGGAACCCATAGTCAACGTTGCACCACATCCCGAACCTTCAAAGGAGATAACCAAGACTAAATTAACCCCACCCAAAAACACAATTGCTCCCTCCTCTAGCTGGTTATCTAGTGAGAGGAAGTATATAATTGAGTCCTTGAGGTGTTCCCCCGGACCCCTCAAGGCACGTCACTCTCCACTCCCTCTCACTGATTCAGGTTCTAGAAAACTGACTATGAAAGTTTCCTTCAATATACTGGAGAAGGACTTTTCAGAGGAATCCTCATCAGGTCGAAAGAGGTGGTTTATATGAGTGCACTTAATTCAATTGTTCGTAAGCCATATCAAAGTAAGTAGCCATGTGTCGACCCTCGTTGGACGATCCCTACACCTCACTATTATTCATCTGAGGACGATTCTGATAGTGACACATATGTATGTTACCCACCTCCTCACTCCCGCAAGAAGATTCATCACAAATCTTATTGATCCTTGTTTATTCTCACTCATCCCTGTATATAATTTCTTCCTTCTATTTCCCTCCCTCCCCAGTGATTCATATCACTCGCCCCGGCACCATATCGTTTCATTTTATGGCTATACTTAGGATGACCAGATCCTAAGTATAGAAGGGAGAGTGACTTCAGTCTCTTCACCATTCTCTGTATATTCTCTAGATCTCGTAGGTTCTCGAACTCACTTTTGTCATAGACAGGCTGACCAGAGCCTAAGTATAGGGTGGACCGATGCCTGCCATGTATATACTCACCCATTTCCCCTCTTGACCTCATCCGCCCTATTTTTGATCTTCTTCTATACACAAGCTCACTAGAGCCTAAGTATAGGGGCACTGATCGACTTCTATAGTTTTGTTATTTTATCTCTCCTATGATTAGCACGAGTTATTCTTTTCCTCGCTTCACGTGCTCTAAGGACATAGCACACACTATGTAAACGAGGCATGTATATATTACATATATACTTTACTCATAGCTCATACTTTCATGTATTATTATATATATTATGCAATAATTATGGGGTGGGTAAAAATTGAAAAAAAAACCTTTTGTAAAATACATGTATACTTGTATGGTATATTGTATAATTTGTATAATACTTGTAGAATTCCAGAAAAAAGCTTTTGTAAAAATTTGTTGTAAAATAGGAGGTATACCAGAAAATTAAAAGAGAGAGAGGGAGGAAAAAATAGGATTCTTATTTACTCTTGCATATCACCTTGCATTTAAAAAAATGTGTTGTGCACTTCATTCATCAAGATTGCATGTCATCTACATCTCATTTGCATATCTAACATATGCAAAGTGAAAAGTTAGTGGGTTCTGAACTAATTTATGAATAGATGTTGAGGATGGCTTTGATTTGACCTTAATCTACCTAATTTCAAAGGAACTTAGAGGAACTAGAGTTAACATTTTTCAGAATGAGTGACTTAATTCTTTGACTTCGCAAGTCTATGTTGACATGTCATCTTGATTGGTCTAAGTAGAATATTTCATACACACGCATGATTTTTTTAGGCAGTGACTTAACTTGGACAAGCACCATGCATGTATCTCTTCATTGATGAGGTGGTGAGGAGGTAAAATCCTTTGGCTTGGAGTACCACACGGGTGGAAACATCCATCCCCCTCTAGGGAGGGTAGTGCATCTCAACCTAGTCTAGTGGCATCGACGTCTAATGGCGGGATGCTCGGGGATGCAATAATGCTTCAAGAGAGGGATAGTCTACTGGCTCAAGAAGAAAAACTCTTTATGTACATGTTGCACCTTGTATATAGTTCAAAAAAAGATAAAAAAAGAGAACTAGAAAAAGGGACATGCTTGATTAAAATAAAATGTCTGACGGAGTATGTATATTTGCAAGGCATATGCTTCAAAGTCTCATACCAAGGAATCCTGCAGCTAGAGACTTGGCTACACTGGTCAAGCTCCACGGATATGTGACTACACTGGTCACAATCCATTCTCTTCTCTACCCCCTCTTCTTGAGTCGGTTGCACTTGAACTTAGATTGAAATACCCCGCTCCACGACGAAAGAGTTCCTAGACAGGGGAATTAGAGTTACTTTGTTAGAGGATGTTGCATCTTTGCCCTTTCTGATTTGGAGAGTTATATTTCACTTACACAACACAAGTAAGATTCATAATCATCAAAATTTGCATATGAGGATTTGTTATGACCTGACTGTTGAGAGGACCTGAATAGAAGACTTGTGGAACTTAAAGGCTGATAGGTTTTAAATCCAATTCCCAATAAGGTTACGCCACACCATTAATCCAAATATCGAGTTAAGCTTCATTTTCACCTTTTATTCATGACCTTGGAATGGAACCCAAAATCATTTCACTTTTGCATTTCATTTTAGTTACTCGGGGACGAGCAAGGTTTAAGTATAGGAGGTTGATGAATATGCGATTCATCCCTCCAAAAGTTGAAAATATAGCTTTTTTCCCAAGTAACTAGCTTCATATATCCAATGTTATTGCATAATTAGCATTCATGCATATGTAAATAATATGAGCATTCTAGCATTCATATTTGCATAATCAAGAAGCCTGAAATTTTGTTGTACATAATCACTTGTATATTATCATATTGTTCCCATTCTTATCTATTTTATACTAACTCCAAATCCAATAATATCAACTCCATTGTGTACATATTACTCAAAATAATAAAAAAATATTAAAAAATTACTAACTTGAAATGTTGACAAATAAACCCAACCTAATTCTCTAATAGACAGACGAAAATGCACACATCTCTCTCACACAGTGTCCGATTTAGGCCTATTCACTTTTAAAGTAATATACATTCAAAGACCTTCAAAACAAGACCAATTTCATAAAAATCATAGTACGTATGTGAAAGTTGGATTTTAGGCCCCTATTGTATATTGTACATATTGGCGAAAATAACCTTTATTTTATCTTTTTATTTTCTTATTTATTAAAAATCAAAAAATATATTAAAATGTAAATATTCTTTTTATATTTTCATTACTTTTATTTTTTTCTCTTTTTTAAAAATGATAAAAAAATCGTAAAAGATAAAAATTTCTTATTTTATATCTATAAGATACCCCCAAAAAATACTTTTTGTACAAATAACTTCTTTTGATTTTTGTCCTTCATGAAAGTTGTAGATCTCATCAAGACGAGCAACCTTTGTGTTGACACTTTTTGATTTGATCCCTTATTTATTTATTTTTCTTTTGATTTAATTTTCGGTTTTTTCTGAGAGTGACATGAGGCAACTTCTGGAGCCGCTACGTGTCACCTCATTTTATATTTTTTTCGCAATTTATTTTATTCATTTTATTATTATTCATTTATTTTTATTTTAATTTTATATTTTTTCTAATTTTATTTTCTTTTCATTATTTTTAGTAGCCTACTTTTTTCACTTTACTTTATTTATTTATTTAATTTTCTCATCTTACTTCTTCTCTACTCTAACTTCCAACCCAAGCCACCAACTCCCCATTCTCCTCTCATCTTCCACCGCTTACTCCACCTCTTTTCTAACTTCCTCCTCCACCTTCTTATTCCCTTCTCCTCTTCATTTTTCACCATCCGCCATTCTCTTCGGTGATAGAACTTGAGCTCCCAACCGCAACAGTGATCGGGATTGTGGCCCATCTTTAGAGCAACGAACGACAATTATCTTTGGCGAGATCCAGAAGGCTCGGTCCTTCTGTTGAAGCTTCATATCTCCATGAGCTGCTCGAGCTTCGGTCGCCACCACTTGAGCGAAGGCCACGACCAAGCTCTGACTCGATCAATCTTTAGACACTCTTCCTTATCACACGATACTTCAGGTGCCTCCTTTCCTTCTTCTTCTTCTTCCTGCTTCCTCTGCTTCATTCTTCGTCCTTGCTTTTCTTCCTTCTTTCCTTCATTTTCTTCTCAAGTCAAGCAATGGAGCTTTGATCTTCCCTCCTTCTCCAGTCAATGACGTGCCCAGCCACCGGTTTTGCCCCCACACGCAACCTTCCTCCTTGCATAGGAGGAAGAACTCCTGTCCTCTACCTCCGCACACGTCACCTGACCTCCAATGCATACCCATCCTTCTTTCTCTAACCAATCAAAGGTGAAGCCCCTTTAGTTGTTTGCCTACTGGATTTGCTGCCTTTGTGTCGACGTCCCACCCGCTCCATGTTCTACCATCAGCTGCAGTCACTGCACGCTGCACCAACTATAGTTCTTCACGCCACCAACCTAGAACCTTCCCAACAAGATTGCTTACAACCTCCCATCTGCACGCAGCCACCTGCACCCACCTTCCACCACCAGACCATCATCGATCTCTCCAAGAGAAGCATCAGTGGTGCCGGCACCCACCCACTCGCCATCGACTGTAGAGCAGCCGACAGCAGTCGGCCCTTACGCACGGTGCCATCTCAACCTTTCACCATCGGCCTATGCTTGGGGAACCCACGTCACAAATCATCACCGTAGCTCCACTATGCGGTGCCCTCAATTGCACCTTGCACGTCCACCCTCTGTACAACAACACGCCCGCGGCCTCAACCGCCTTGGTTAGTGCTTGCCTTGGCCTCAAGGAACACCCCGCATCGTGTATCGATCGAGGATTCATCAACCTCCATACAATAGCCATCCCCAGCCACCTCGCATCGCTATCGCAGTGATGTTGCCTGCTTCCAGACGCGAGCCCCGCCCCGCTCGTGCTTATCTTCCCTACCTCACATGAGTCGTGAGATAATGTAGGTCACACGCCAAGCACATGCACCCATGGTGAATTTGTACATTTGCACCTCGAGTCTCAGGAATTCATGCGCCAGTCGCTCTAGAGGCACGTGCAACGTATCCCCTACCCACTGGGTAATTTGCATAAATGCCTTTTGGCATATAGGTAATTACATATTAGTCCATGTGTATGTTTAGTTATCAATTTAGTTTCTATATTGCATTCACAACCCTATGTTTGGATATTTATTTGTACCTTTATTTCACGTCATTTCAAATTATAAAAATAACATGTTGTAGAAGAATTTATTTTGTTTATCTAATGAGCATTTATTTATGTTTTTGTGATCAGCGGATGATTTCTTAAAATTAATTTGGTAAAAACATGCGTAGTTTATCCAATTTAGTATCTGAAATTGATATTTTATTATTTTCTGATCTAGAAAATTCCAAAGATTTGCATTATATAGGTTCTAGGTTGTTCTACCATATGCCTAAATTTCATCTCATTTGCATGCATATTAAGGTCACAATAAATAAAATGGTGAATTTAATAATTTGATTTTAAATTAATTCCTCACATAGTATTTTGAGAAAATAAAAATTGTTCTGTATTTCTCACTAATAAATCTATCTAGGATAATGTAAATTCTGGAAAATATTGATGTTTTGTATTTATTAAAATCAATTTTCTCTAAATCAGCTAATCTGCATATTTTATTCATAGTTAATCCATTTTGCATCCAAACATTACAAAAAATTACAGCAGTTTAATTTCATCACACTTCTCATTCTGACTATGTTTGACAATTTTTGGACACTATTTGACATAATTTACATATTTATCCTTGAAATTAGTCAAACTTGCATGTCAATCATTTATTGCATTTAAAAAATTTAAAAAATTCTTCTTTGAAAACTTAGCATCTAGATTGACTATAAACCAACCTAAGGAGACAATGGCCTCCCTGAGTTTGACCTTGGCTTGCCCAAGTAAAAAAAATTGATCGCTCGCTTTAATTGGAAAATCATTAAATTAGCGATTTTTTATTAATCCGATTTTACCTGACTGCAACAAACCAATTTCAACATTAATTTCACAAGGTTAACCAAGGGCATTTTTGGGACATATCACCTGGATAGTCCACGTATCATCTTCCTTAGTATCACTATTCTTCTCATTCTGCATATCATGGGTATCACCAATAGCCAGAGGCTCATTTTGTGGACCCATCACTTGTTCAGCTAGGACATTTTATGAAGAACATGATCGCCGTGAATTAGGGGCTAGATGATTTAAAGTTTACCAATCCTGATATTCTTCTTCACAACAAGGGCCAGGTAGAATGTCATGATCCATCCACTCTTGAGACATGCATGAATTCTAATTTTTCATCTCTATCTAATGTCATTACTCTCGGGAGCTGTAGGACCTTCCAGAAGCTAGTGTCAGTGACATTTGGGAATAAATCCATTGATCAAGCTTCAGCTTCACCTCCTTCATCCAGTGAGCCGAGATTCGGTGTTGCAACCTATGGAGAATCTTCTGCATCCAAAAATAAAAAATAAAATAATAGGAGATGAAGAGCCAAATCAGTAGTTGAGGAGAGCACACTAGTTGTAGATCCATCTTCTTCAGCAGCACATGGAGCTGCTTGTTCCTGTTATCATTTTTCTTTTATGGATGACATTGTTTAGTTCAAGTCTGGTTGTCCATATGTATGTGTTGATTATGATGTGAATAAAAATATTGATTCACGTTTTGTTCCATTTATTGATGCACTGAATAAAAGCAGATCTATAAAAAATAAAAAACATCACTATCTTATCCTTGGGTGGTAGAAATTCTACAAAACATCTTTCTTGAGATGCCACTCCTAAAAGCCACAAAGTATATGCATGTCATTACCCCTAAACGTTCATCAATGAAGAGATAACGTAGCCAGACAGAATACAACATTTTAACCATGGCTACTACAAATGCCTTAAACCATCAACTCCCTAACAAAAAAACGATAGGGGGCACCCATTGTCAGATGCCAGATTTCAGATCTATTGTTCGATGGTACTCTTTTACGCAACGGTTAATCAATTAGCCTAATTTGTTTCTCATTACTTTAATATCTCAATCTTGGACCTCTTAAGAAGAGTAGAATGATCATTCAATTAGCAGATTGATCCATCAAGAGGCTAAAGGGCATACTTAAAAATGTTGTCGTGATGGTACATGTTGTAAGACTTCCCGTGGACTTTGTGGTTGTAGTAATCTACAATATCATTACATCACACTCTAATTATTCTTGGACGACCCACTTTACGTATATAAAAAACAATCATTGAATGTGGGGCATATAAGATAACTTTTCATTCTCAAAGGGAAAGTGTTATTGTAGAGTTGATCTCTAAGCAAAAAGTTAAAGTCGCATCATATGAGAGTGTTTTTTATTCATCGAAATAGAAGACTTTGGTTTTGTAGCAGAGATTAGCCAGGAGCCATTATTTTTGGATGATATTGAGACCCAATAATTCCTCTCTAAAGAGGAAACTTGGAAAGCACAATGTTCTGTAGTCCACATATTGAAGATGGGAGTGGTGTTGATGAAGTGCATAAAGTGTCTGAAGAAGAATTAGCAATTCCTGAGTACATCAAATAGATGATGATGGATTATGGAAGTGATATTTCTTAGGCCAGCTATAATTATCTCCTACTTTTTATGTATGTCCCCCATCATTACAAATCCTGAGTACTTTCACCACGACGACTCTGATCGGGGGTTTGAGGATTCAAACATGGAGACATCAGCGTATGACCCTGATGTAAATAATCATCTCATTGACCTTATAACTCAACGACCATGAAAATGGTCAAGTTTCTTCCTTCTTGAGCATAGTATATTCTTGTCACCTTGTATATTCCTTTCGTTTTAGTCTTTCTTACTTCTGTTTTTATCATTCACCACTTTTTCGGTGTGTGTGTGTGCTATACTTAGGATGACTAGATCCTAAGTATTGGGAAGGTGAATGAGTTGAATTGTTCTATTTCACTACTCGTGTTGTTGCTTATAGTAAGGGATCCTTAAACTCAGTATAGGGGGGAGTGTTGTCATTCTTTTCCTCTTCTTTATCTTCATTTTAATTTATTATGTTCTCTCACTTGTCCCTTAACTGTTGATATTCTTCATTATACTTGCGGATATTTCACCTTAAGTATAGGGGGGTCTAGCTGAGTTCTTGAGTTTGTACATTCTTTATCTTAATCATCCCTATTTGTACAGTCTTAAATATTTAGGATTATTTAATCCTATGTATAGCGAGGATGACCGACTTCTACTAATTGCATTATTTATTCTTTGACTCGTTATAGTATATATTTGATCCTTTTCACTTTTCTATATTTATCACGAGTTATGTCTTCCTTGTCGCCGCTTGGCCATTATGAGGACAAAGTTCGAGCTAAGTATAGGGGGGGTCATATATTGTATATATATTTTAGAAGCCATAACTCATATTTTATTGTGTTTTAATAATATGGCTCATATCTATAAAATTGGAATAAAATAAATTATTTTGTAAAATAATTTCTAAAATGTTTGTAAAAATTATTTTCTATATTGTTTTTAAAAATTCTTTGTAAAATATTTTTTAAAAACTTTTGTCAATTTTTTGTAAAATTATATTTGTAAAAACCAATGTAAAAATTTGTAAAATCATTTTATTTAAAATATTTCATAAAAATAATTTTTGTATAAAATTATTATTTTGTACATTATTTGTAAAATGTTTGAAAGGAAAGTGGTTTAAAAATTGGTTTGTAAAATAGTTTGTAAAATGTTTATATAGATGTGTTTCTGAAAATAATTGAAAATTATTTGGAAATGTTTTGTAAATTTGTTGCAAAAATCTTTTGTAAACTCATGTTGTAAAATTATTCTCCCAACTTGTATATAAATTATGTTGTGTAATATATATATATATAATTATTGTAAAATTCATGTATATAAAAGCCATAATTATTTGTAATATATGAATAAAAATTCTTTATTTAATAAAATCTTTTATAAAAGTTGTCTTTAAAACTTATAAATAAAATTATTTTGGAAAATTTTGTTCATAAAACTTGTAATTAATTTCTTTGTAAATAAAATCTAGTACAAAAGTTACATAGTTCTTGTATATAATATTGTATAACAGACCATAGTAAATGTGCATATAGTCCTTGCTAATGTTTGTAGATATAATGAATTCTCCAACTCTTTCGAAATCACTTAAAATATGAAAAAGTTAAAGCTAATAAAAATTGCAAATTCTTTGAAACCCACATAAAAAGTTTAAATCAGAAAATTCATTTCAATTATTTTTTCATTAGCATTTGTTATAATGATATAAATAATTAAACTAGTATGGAACAAAGTCTAAAGGTTTGAGCTTGATTAAGACCTTAATATTCTTAAATTCAGAGGAACCTCATATGAACTGGAGTTGAAACTTTTCAGGTCAAGCGACTTAATACTTTGAGTTTGAAAGACTGTGTTCACATGTCATCTTGATTGGTCTAAGTAGAATATTTATGACTCACACATGATTATTTTATATAGTGACCTAACTTGCATAAGCACTTTGCAAGTACCTTAACATAGATGAGGAGGTCAGGGGCAAAATCCAATAGCTTGAGAAAGAAACAAATGGAAACAAAGAAAGCCGCAATTGGAGGCTAGTGCCCCCCCCCCAACCTAGTCTAGTGGCACCGACGTCTAAAGACGGGATGTTGTGGGTTGCAATAAATCTTCAAAAGAGGGATAGTTTGTTGGTCAAGGAAGAAAAACCCTTTAAGTAAATGCTACAATGTATATGTATGAAAAAATAAAGTTTCTAAAAAAGTTAGATGGGCAAAAGCAATAAAAAATCATTCCTTACGGAGAAAAATATCAATAAGTAAAGCATACATTTCAAAGTCAAAGATTTCAAGGAAGCTTGCAGCTGGAGACTTGGCAACACTGGCCAAGCTCCAAAGAATATATGGCTACACTGGTCACAATCCATTCTCTTCTTTACCACCTCTTCTTGGGCCGGTTGAACTTGAATTTAGAAGGGAATACCCCGCTCTTCAAGGAAAGAGTAGATAGACTAGGGAATTAGGGACCCCTTGCTAAAGAAGGTTGTTCTTTATCATTTCAGGTGTTGGGGCCTATAATTCACATATACTGTATAGGTATGATTCATAGTGATAAGAGTTTGTGTATGAAGACTAATTCTGGCCTTACTATTGAGGCGTACTAAATAGAGAATTGTGGAACTTAAAGGTTGTTGAGTCTTAAATTCTATTCCCAATAAGGTTCAATTAACTAATAATCCAGTGATCCGGTCGAGCTCCATACTTTGATTTTAAGATGATTAATTTAAAAATCAAAATTGTTCTAATTTCTTTCTTTTTTCCTTTTCTTTTTATTTTATTTACTCATCTAATTGACTAGCAAAGGTAAAATATAAGGCAATGATGAATCACTGATTCATCATCTTTATTCATCTATTTTGGCTTAAAATGCCATAAAGAACACATGTAAATAGCATTAATTATCATTTACTAACAATTTGACATCATATGTTAATAGTGTAATATTATCATTAATAAATAAATAATAAATAAACGAAAAAGAAAGAATAGAAGGTTCTATGTAAGAAATAAATAATGACTGATCCTTACCTCGAGAGTAGGTCAAGTCTTGACCTAATCGACAAGGAATAAAGTAGGAGATAGGGTCCTTATTTTATAAAAATCTCATAAAATCAATTCACATTGTACATATTCATCACTATTAATTTTCCACATATCCTATTCTATTTTGTTTATCATTAATTAAGTCTAAGAAAAGAACATTTTTTCTTTAAATATGTACACAAAGATGTGTTTTTTATAATAAAAATAATTGCAAAAATAAACTATATATAGAATATCAGAGACGCCACTTTGAAAAAGATTTAAAACCATAATTGAAAGATCAATATGTACTACATATGAACTCAAAATGAATCGAACTCACTTTCATTGTGTTTAAATAAAATAAGCTTTAAAATGAAAGTGGTTTATAAAATTTGGAGTTAATATGTGAAAGTCAATTTTTTTGTGTGTCATTGTATCTATTTGTGTGTAGTGTACATATTAATTTGTTTATTTATTTAATTCTATATATTTTTGACATATTTTATTTTTAATGTTTTGTACATAGTTTATAATATTTTTCTATAATAAAAATATTAATAACAAAATCAAAAATAATAAAAAATAAATAATTGTATTTATTATATAGGTATAATGCATCTATATTGTACATAAGTTTATTTATTTAGTCCAATAAATAATTTCATATAAAATCCATAAAAATATATTTAAAATCCTCTAATTATTTTATAAAATAAAATGTAAAATGGTGCATATATTTGTATAAGTAAATAAAAGTTTGTACCTATAAATATATATAGTTATTTTAAACAAAAAAATTATTTAATTTTTTAAAAATAAATTAAATTTTGTTTATTAATTTATAAACAATTTTCATTTTAATAAATTTTGATTTAAATTCATTTTATTTTTTTCTATTTAATATTATTATTTTGTCTTTTACCCTATTTTATCCTTTTCCCCGGACACATCTTAAAATAAGAGATGATGACCGCCTGATCAACTCTTTATTCTCTGCTTCTGCTTGAATAAGCGAGAAAACACACTTCTTCTCATATTTATCTCTCCCAAATACATAAACCATTTCTTACGATCTTTTTACCCGATTAGAATAAGTGGATCATAGATCCATGCCTAGTCTTTTCGTTTTCGAAAATCACATCGGTTCGTGTATTTATCATTTTTGAATTTCACCTCTTCTAGCTTATATAAATAATCTCTAGGCACCTCTTTCACATGATCCGTATTTGATCCAATTTTTTGCCAATCTTGAGAGATGAAGAGAGGGGTTTTGTGGTAGGATCTCCTTCCCGATCAAGTGAGAGCATGGAAGGAGGCGAGATTCATTGCTGGTAGAGCTCGTCTGTGTTGTACTGAAGCATCTACAATAGTTGTTGTATTGAGGCAAAAACTATTTGTTTCACATCTATTCCTCATAGAAATATCTCTAATTTCATCTAATTTCGATCTATTTCGATTTCATTTCACTCTCTATAGTGTAGATCTGACCTTCGATTTCCTAAAACAGAGGTCCTTGTTCTTTGCTAAGCTTAGTTATCTAATCCATATCCAATTCCGCACGCTATGACAACCTCAATTAATCAACCTTATTCTCCATCCTCATTCAACACCTACCCCCTCAGATCACTTCTAGATCAGAGATCGGTCTCCCTCCATTACCTTCGTAGGAGATCTCCATCCAATCCATGTGTGTTGAATAATGTTGGGCTGAGGCAAATATGCTTCGAGCTAATGGTTTACATTTGTAGGTTCATCTAAATGTGGACCTTCAATTTGGAGGAGTTTCACGTGCGATAGATCGAGCCCTTTAGCGAGCTTCAACAACAATTGAGTCGGAGCAGTGTCATGTCTCCAATCAACGAGACTTGAACCTGGATTGTCCCTTTAGTTGACTCATAAAATCTTATGAGTATGATAATTTCTTTATTAATCCCACAAAAGGTAGGTTAACTCCCTCATTATCAGATCTAACTCATATAATTTTGTTTTGCAAAATTAATATCATTTAATATTTTTAAAAATGAAAAACAATACATATTTCTCTATTTGAAATTCAAAAATATATAAAAATTCAAAAATTCATTGAAAATTCTAAAAAAATTACCGTAGCTTTATTTTATCGTTTTTTTTCATTTACAAACAAATCAAACAAAATTTCTATTAAAAATCTTGGAAATTTTAATGTACAAAAAACTTGTAAAAATCATATAAAATCACGGAAAATAGTAAAAATACGTATTTGGTCTTGTTTTAAAGCCTAACAAATTGTTGTATAAAACTTGTTTCTAGGTTGATTTATTTTTTTTTTAAAATACAAAAAAAGTTGCTAGATTTACTTTAAAAATTATTTTCCTTCTTTTATTGGTAAAAAATCTATAAAAAATAAAAATACAATAAAAATCACTAAAAATAATGAAACTTTATAAAACATAAAAATGATTTATTTCTTTATTTTTTTAGCATTTTCACATATTTTGAAAATGCAAAAACTTTTCATTTCACTTTGGTTTATACCTTATTCAGAAATTGATTATAACAATGGTTAAATGAGTATGCTCCCTAGAATCACATACAGTGTTCTCCTGCCATTCTTTTCGTAAATTTTTTTATTTTTTTTGAAATGACACCTTGAGTGATTTACATAGAATAATAAGTGGAATATGTGTTTCAAATTTTGTTCGAAACATACATTCCTAACACTTCCTTTTGAAGAGGGACAATTTCAACAATTCTAATACCGTTAAATTTTGATAGTCTTGATGTATGTCGTCGAATTGTGTATGACACGACGGTGACATATTGTGATCTAAATTCCACTAGATTTCATTTTAGTAAAATAAAAAATATGGAGAGAAAAAGGGTGGGAGCATGTAAGTTACATGCTCCCAAGGAGCATACTCCGATTTCCCTTTTAAAAATTATAAATATATAGAAGTTTAGAAAATTAAAAATCATTTAAAAATTATAAATAAGACAATATAAAGAAATATAAAAAATTTAAAAATACATATAAATATAAATCCATTAAAAACATATAAAAAATAGAAAAAGAAAAGAAATTAAAAATCTCCATCAATTAGCAATAATTAATTTCCCTCATTTATTTGTGGGCTCCTCAAGTTCAATCCTATAAGCTACACCAAGTTAATTAGTAGCATCACATTCTTCTTTCCTTAGAAGAAAACCTATTTCTGTTAGAGGTTTTAGGTTGTAGCGACACTATACAATTGTTATATTTTCACAATAATTAAAACCCCATAAAAACTTATATTTAACAAAATGGCATCGTTGCCGGGGAGGCACAATGATGATAATTAGGATTTTAATTTTACTTTTATTTGTTTTCTTATTCTCATTACATTTATATCTCTTTTATTTCTTTCCTATTTTTCCATGAAAACTATTTTGACATTCCCTTTGTTTAACCTTTGTTGCGAGGGTCTGACAAGGAAGGGAGCCACTCAGGAGAGCTGACGCACCCGAACGAGGCGTAGGCCGACTACCGATTGGCAAGTAAGAGTGACCAAGGAGGAGTAAGAGACGTAGGACATGTTTTTATTTTTAGTTTCAGACTTTTATTTCATACAATCTTGTAATTAATTTTCAATAATTTTGTTGGCACTTACCCTTTTTCTATTTTCTATAAGGTCATTACCTTTCTTGTGTGGTTGTGTGAGGCATGTTTTGCTCGCACATGTATCGGTAGGCTTCATTGATTTTTTGTTTCCTTCACCTTCTACTTTCTTATCCCTATTTCTCATTTTTCTATTTTTTTTTGTTTTTTGAGTTTTCACTGTTATTTTTATTTATTTTGTGAGCTTGAGCCCCTAGTTCTAGATTTTTATTGTGGTTGAGCATGGTAATTAATAGGTCTAAATACCATAATAGAATAAATGTTCCTATAGACATACGTTTCGGACTTAGTCAAATAAATCAGTGTTTCCTGCTAATAAAAGTTCCTGCTAGGATGGTTTTCATTTAAATTCATATAGGTTATATTTACTTTATTTGTGTGGATCAAATTGCATGTAGACTGCTGGAGTAAAGTATGTCTTCTATCTGTCTTGCATTTGCATTCATATTTCTCGCGCATCGGCTTTTCCAACTTCCTTCCATGTTTTCTTGGACTTAGGATAAAAGGAATTGGAAAAATCATTAGGCAATTTTATGAAAAATATCCATAAAAAATGATAACCAAATAAAAATTGGGACTGTTGAACTTAACCCATAAAATAAAATGTAAGATTCAATTTATATTAGGGAGAGTATCCCCCTCTTTAATCACAGGTACTTACCTCGATATAGAGTAGGTGAGGACGTAACCCTAAGGATTAGAGACAAAAATCCATGGACTTCTGCCCTAAGCACTCATGTATTCCTTTTTGGTACATGATCGAGATGCAAGAATTTGCCACCTACTATAAAGAGTCATTTTGACTCCGCTTCCATTCTCCTTTGGGGCTAATATAACCTAGTAGCCTGGAAAGATGGTTCCACTATTTTGGGAGATGTGAAGACCTATAGTCGGCGATTGGGTGACACCACTTATGAGTTTGACTTAAGTAACTGTGTGATCACTAAACTCTAAAATCAAAAATATATGTGACCGAATTTTCACGAACATCATTGTTTCGAGTTGGTGAATTTAAAAAATTGGTCGATTTATGTTTTCCTGTTACAATAAATATCCTTCTGGACATTTTAGGTATTCGGAACTGCGAGATAATGTTGTCCTTGAGAAAGTGACAAATCGTATCATTATATGAGGACAGGATAGGAATAGCTCACCCCCGACGACTCACACAATCCATGGCAAGCAGGATGTATTAGTTTCCCTGACTGTTAGGAAACGAGACCATAAAGTCAATACACCAAGCATCAAATACATCAAATATTTGGATGAACTTGAGAGATATGGAGTCACTAGAACCAATGGTTCCTCAATGTAGCCTTTCACATATGTTGCAATATCATTGAATAGTGTGGGCCATTAGAGGCCACACTGCATAACTTTCATTATCGTTCTACTTCCATAATAATGTCCTCTTAATTTGAGCTTATACTTATGCTCGAAGAAAATCGGTGTACTCCTCCTGAGGAATGCACCTTCGTCAAATGCAATCTGCAGCTTCCTTGAAAAGTGGATATTCCCACTAGTAGAAATGAATATCGTATAAAATCTTATCCTTCTATACATGTATCAGATCTTGTGGAACTTTCCTAAATATGAGATAGTTCATATTATCAGCATATATGGGGAGCTTTACGACACTCAAAGTTGAATCATCAAGAAAAGTATTTGTAATCGGTAAATTAGTCAGTGGAGTCTCTGAACTTTCAGTTCTGGACAATGAAATGCTACCACATTCTTAAATCTAGGTTTATCTCGTATTTCCCAATTAAAATCCTAGAGCAGAAGAATCCAATGGAGCAATCATGACTTTGCATCCTTCTTTTATTGTAAGTAACATATAGAAGTCTGGTTAGTAAATATGATGACTTTAGAGCTAAGAAGGTGAGATCAGAACTTTTCGAGGGAAAAAATCACTATCAGTAGCTTTTTCATTGTAACTATATAATTTTTATAGGCCTTATCTAATGTCATGTTGGCATAATGAATAACATATGGTAATGCATCCATGTGTTGCCCCTAATATGACCCCAATAGAAAAGTCAAACGCATTTATCATGATCTCAAATGGGAGAGACCAATCAAGTGGTTGTAGGACATGTTCTTGAGTATCCAGTTCTTTTAATTGATTGAAGGATTGGAGGACCTTATTTTCCACAATGAAATCAGTCTCCTTTCCTAGAAGCTCGATGAGAGGTTGGGCGATCTTACTGATGTCCTGAATAAATCTTCTATAAAATCGGATATGCCTCAGAAAGGAGCTCACCTAATTCGGTGTTTTTGGTGGCTCAAGTTTAGTAGTGACATCCACCTTAGTCAGTGGACCTCTATTCCTCATTTAGAGATGGCATGGCCCAACACAATCCCATCCGTGACCATATTGTGGCTCTTCTCCCATGAGAGCACTAAATTCACCTCACAACATCTCTTCAGTACTCAGTCTAGATGCAAAAGACATGCATCAAAACTATCATTGTAGATCGAGAAATCATCCATAAAACCACAAATAAAAACCCTACATGACGATGATCATAGCCAACATACACCTTTGGAATGTATCGAATGCGTTAGACAATATGAAGGGCATCTGCTTAAAGGCATAGATGTCAGATATATAAGTTAGTATAGCCTTCTCTTGATCTTCAGGAGCACTTACTTGTACCTAGGGTACCATTCAAGAAACAAAGAAACTCCTTACCTGCTAGTTATTCGAGAACTTGATCAATAAAGGCATAGGAAAGTGGTCTTTCTTGGTCTTTGCATTAACGCATCGGTAATCTATATAGACACTCCATGACGTAGCTACTTAGGCCATGAACTTCTCTCCTTCATCATTTGTAACCATCATAATTCCGAACGTCTTAGGAAACACGTGCAATGGTCTTATTCATTTAGAATCGGAGATGGGATAAATCTAGTCGCATACCATTTTGTGATCTCTTTCATGACAACTTCTCAGTGATTAGGGTCCAACCTGTGGTGAAATTCATGGATGGTTATTTGTCATCATCTAAATAGACATGGTGTGAACAAAGGGTCATGTTTATCCCTCAGAGATCTGAAACATTCCAACCAAGTGCCTTGCAGTTTTTCTATAGAACCTCAAGAAAGCGAGGTTCTTAATCGATGGTATATTGTGAATTGATGATGACCATATGTTGTTTATGCTTACCTGCAAGGAAGTCATAATTCATATTTTCTAGAAGACGCTTTAATTCTGGTGGAGTTTGAGTCATCTTTTCAGTAATCTCTGAGACTAGGCTGTGGTTGGTGCATGGTTTGCCAATAATTTGGTGCCAACCTCAATCACTCTTGGCTCAGAAAACAAAACATCGAACATATCTGCAATTGTTTCCTCTTGTTCGAATTCGGATGGAATTTCTTCAAACAACTCAATCACTCTTCTGCATAGATCTCCATGTAAACAACGGAATAGAATTCGACTATGCTTTCCTTGTCTTCCTCCGAGGAATAGGAACTCTTGGGTTAAAATGTAATTTAAGGATAAACTTAGACATCTGATCTCAGCAATGATGTCACAATTGTCGACATGTGGTGTAATAGGTTCCCTTATCTCATATGTGTTATTCCTCTAATTTGGGATCTGTGATAATCTCTATGGTGACCTTGTTGTTACGAGAGCAAAAGGTAATCTTTCTAGATGCATAATCAACTATCGCTTTGGTAGTTCGAAGGAACGGTTGACCAAGTATGATAGGGGTATGGAGTAATGTTGCAGAGGATTCCATGTCTAGGACAATGAAATCCATTGAGAATTTCATGCCTTGCACTTTATAATAACATCATCTAATATACCTCCGGGTCGCTTAGTGGACCAGTCAACTAATTAAAGGATCATCCTGGTTGATTTCAGTGGACCAAGCCTGAATTTCTTAAGGAGATAAGTGGGCATGAGGTTTATCAAAGAGTAACTATCATGTAGAATTCACTCAAAAATTTGGTCAAAGACCTCACATCTACCTAAAGGTACTCCCATGTCTTTCTTTTTTATTAAGGGATAGTTGATCACATTTTACTATGGCCATGGTCAAGATGTGTTTTTCTGCTCAGTTGTGTCGGTTCTTGAGGGGTTGATGCTATGAAGTACATGCCTTTGTCAGTCCTTTATTTACACTATCCATGTATTCCGTTGCATTTAACAATGACAATTCTAAAAATATATTTTGTGATATCTCAATGACTCCAGGATCCGACAAAGTTGGTTTCGATTTTTAAAAATGCTTTTATTTTTATAGCTTCAATAAACTTAATATTTACATTTATCAAAATCTAAATGATCATGGCAATAATCTTGTATAAATTTATGATTAGAAAAGGTACAATCACATGGTACATGGGGAGAATAAAAAACTAAAACATTGGCTTCGAAGACAGGTACAAAATAAGTGCAGATGCTGGCCTCTCCTTGGCATGCATGACTCATCCTTAGTTGTTATTGTATTCTTGATATTTAGATTTTTCTTCATTTTTTTGGTTTTTTTCTGATACAATGCGGCTCCCATCTCTTCTTCTTCCCTACGACTTGGTATGGGATCAATAGCTGCAAAAGATGACGATTGACCCTCTGAAGCTTTATTCTTCCCTTTCATGGTGGTAGACGACTGTAATATCCTATCGCTCTCGAGAGTCACCGCATTAGATAACATGAATGAAGTATTCATACGTGACTCGATGGGAGAGGATTCATTACAAACTACCTGCTCATTTAGACCGAAGTTATATGGATTGGTCTCAGTCATTGCATGGATGATGGTTTTTGTATTGGTTACGTCATCCAACTTCTGGCTCATCTCAGTTATGTTCTTCACAAGCTGAGCCAATTAGTAAAGCACAAGATTCAACGTTGCAACCTTAATATGTTAAACGAGTTGATCTACCTGACTCTAATAATGGTACAAAGATTATGACTTGTAATCTTAATGGCACGAATGACGAGTAAACTGCTGATAGTGTAGAGTGGGAGGGCATTGATGCTCATATTGAGTAGTCGGTTGCTGATGATAGGATTGCTGCTAACAATATTTATGTTGATGGTGATTCTATCTCCATGTGTGAGGGTTCTGTGGAGAGTAGAGTTCAGAAGGATATTGTTAGAATGCTCTTCCACCTCGATGTGGATGAAATGGCCAAATGACTGACGATTGACCCTAGTGTTGTTCTCTTGCATGGGTCAACTACGATTCATTACCCCAAATGCCATTCACCTCTTGGATTTGTGGTAGAGGTGGGAAAATGGCTCAACATATGTTGGGCCTTCCAGATGATACATGACCATCTACATCTGCTCTGACTATGAAGATGGGCCCTAGTCGGGTGCTTGCATGTAGTATACATATTGGACAGAATAAGGATGCCTTGGATTCAACTATTGCGTTTGGTCTTTCGGCACGGTGATAACTCTCTAAATGCATATAATAAATCATGCTCGTTGTAGCACGAGTTATAAATATGCATTACATCATCTTTATTCATTTATTTTAGCTTAAAAATCCTTATAAAACACATGTAAATCTTCCTAACTTCATTCTTTTAATAACCCCGATTATTGTATAAATATTGTGTATTTATCAATATTTTAACCTAAAATAAATAAAGATAGAAATAAAGAAAAAATAAAGAAAACAAAAACTGTATATATGCAATAGATATAGGCTGATTCAAACCTCGGGAGAAGGTTAAGACTTGACCTGATCGACAAGGAGTAAAGTATGGGGAGATAAGGCCTAAAATATAGAAAATTCATTGTCACTTGTATATATTCACTATGTGTAGATTATTGTCTATAACACACATCTTTTCATTAATTCATTCATCACCAAATTCTTTGTAAATAAAAGTTTATTCATTTTGAAATTTGTGAATAAAAATTCTTTTGTAAATAATAAAAATAATTGCAATAAAATCTGTTTATATTGTGTAAATTACATCACTCTCCAAAGACACAAAGTACAAACTTTCAAGATCAAAATCTACAAGACTCCGAATTCATCGAACTCTTTCATTATACTCCAAATTAAATTATCTTTAAAATGGAGGTGATTTCATAAAATTCAGAGTTAAGGAGTGAAATGTGGCCAATTGGAGTACTATTGTACATTATACCTATATACACTATGTATATTATAATTTGTCTTGTGTATATTTGTGAATATTGTATTTTTAGTTAATTGTGAATATTATATTTAACTCAGATTAAATACAAATAAAAATAACAAATAAAAAATCAACAAAAATAAAATCATGTATATATTGTATATGTATCACCATGTATATTGTACTTATATCTATTTAATTAACCTAACAAAATAATTCCTAAAAATTAAATAAAAATTGCATAAAAACCCTTGTAAAATATTGTAAATAATTAAAATAATAAATTATATATATTTATATAAATAATTAATTAAAAGTAAAAGTTTTGTATATAAAGGTGTACATACCTATAAATAACACTTTTTATTTATTTTAAACCTTGTATATACATTATTTGTTTAATTAAAAACCACTAAAATTAACTTTAATTTGTTCTTAACATTTTTATTTATATTATTTAAATAAATAAATTCAATTTTCGATTTTTAATTGAATTATTTAACATTTTATTGGATTTTTGTCATCTAACTTATGTTGGACTTACTCTCTGCATCCTCTCATTGGACAGCCCAGGTTTGATGACTCGGTTCAACTAGATGGTCCCTGTCGTCTGCCTCCTTTCTCAGGTTCCATCGTTCCTTCACCCTTTTTTCCCACACACCCTATTATCTTATTATTCTTGTTTTCTTCTCCATTATTCTTGCTCACCTATTCCTCTTTATCGCCAGCCTAACCATTCCAGTAACCGTGCCTTGATCTCCACCCATTTTGAAATTCCAAATCCACCGGAATTCATTATATAATGTGCATCCTTTTCCTCCACCTCATAATTGATTCGACTTTGGCCCCGTTTCATCTGAGAATGAGTGACAGGGGATAGTCTCCAGTGATAGAGGAGCTGTCCTCCAATCGAGAGAGTCAGTAGGAGCACCAAACACCATGATCCTACAACTTCCCTGAGACCTCCATGACAATCCAAGGTTCAAACCAGATACAAAATCGAAGGAGCTGTGATTTGAGACTAATTTGACGAGGAGTAGAGCTTAGACGAGGGAGATCCAGTCAGATCAATCTCCACGGGGCCCTTCGATTAAGAATAAGGCACCCGATTTAGATCTGCCCGTCCATTTAGCTCTAATTCTCAGCCGCGAGATCTATCTTCCAGATTTGATCACCACCATCCATGCCCGTTTCAGTCACGACCGTCAGATCCAAGCCTCAACGCATTATGTCCATGCTTATTGCCACGCCAAT
Source organism: Ottelia alismoides (assembly GCA_037367405.1). NCBI lineage: Eukaryota > Viridiplantae > Streptophyta > Magnoliopsida > Alismatales > Hydrocharitaceae > Ottelia > Ottelia alismoides. The sequence goes on along the minus strand of JAZKJV010001895.1, from coordinate 47,480 downwards.
AAAGGGTACTTTTGCACAGAAGCCTCTATCTTGATTTTATTTTTAAGTAAGTCCCCAGTAGACAAGTGTTGGAATTAAATAATTTAAACAATTGCATTTTGATTCCTGTATTTTATTTTATTTAGAAGTTTATCCCTGTTTGAACTCCATACGTGCCTAGCACGTGCTTATTTGGGTAAATTGCAAAAAAAAATATATAGAATTTTTATGTTATTCATTAGTCCCTGGAACTATTTTATTTTCAGTCCATTCCAGTGAGGCGCACGTTCCATGACATGCATTTTTTGGGAAATGAACGCAATGCACCATGCAGTTATTATCTCTCTTGTTGTTTAGTCTACAAACATCAAATATATTCAAATATGCCCCTATAAGTCTGGATTTGTTTTGCATAATAAAAATCAAATAAAAATTATCAAAATCATTTTAATAATTCCACAAAAATCCATCTAGCTTCTCGGTTCATACATATTGCTTCCATAAAATGAATTTTGTATTTTCATTATTTTATTATTTTTGAAAATTCAAAAATAGTTCCAAAACTCCTTGTTTGCATCCAAAAATCCATAAAAATTATAAAATTTATTCCAACAACTCTAAAGAAATACAGGTGTATTTATTTATTTTTCTTTTATTTTTTTTAAATTTGCCATTTTTATTCCTCGTATAAAACATAAAAATCATAAAACTCTCAAAAGAATAAAAATTCATAAAATGTCATTTAAAAATTCAAAAAAAATCGTAAGACCCCTCTGTAGAAAATATAAAAAATATGTTTCATACTATATATTTCAGCCATTTTGATCTTCTTTATTATACTAAAAACCTAAAATAATTCATTTTATTTTCTATTTATTTTATTCTCTATTTTTATTAATTTAAAGGCTTTAAAATTTGTGAAAAAATCTTGAAAAATACCATAAACATTAAAAATTTATCAAAAACCTAAAATTAATTTTAGTTTAGTTTTTGGACTATTTTTTTATTTTCGAAAAATATAAAAAGATTTTTTTAGTGTGTATATTTTAATTTTTCTTTAAATATTCATTATTCTAAAAATTTAAAAAAATGTAGAATTAAAATAAAAAATTAAAAAAATCGGAAAAACAAATAAATAATTATAAAAATTAATATTTATAAAAAATACAATATTCAAAAGTTCAAAAACCATGCATAGTATGCATAGAGATTCCTTTATTCTTTTCAATTGCTTTTTCATTGCATAGAATAACCCTCGAGATTTGGTAGCCTCCTTGAGTTCAATCATGTTAGTTCTACATTAAATTAAACAGTAATTTTCACTTTCTACATTTTTCGTTATTCTTGAGAATTGAATATATTTTTTGGGTGATTTTTAGGGTTGCAACGACACTACCCATAATTTCAATATTTAAAACCCTAGAATTTTCAGGTTAAACAAAATGGCACCATTGTCGGAGAGGTATGGCAAGGGTAGTTAGGTTTTTCTCTTGAACTACTATTCTTGGTTATTTATGCTTGTTTTTCTTTCTTTTATTTTTGTCTATTTATTCTTACTTTCATTTCATTATTCATATACACTTTATTTATTTCCATTTATTTTTTATCATATTTTTATAAGTATTCCTCTTACACATACTTATGTTTCCTCTTTTTTGCGAGTGCCCGATGAGCAAGGGTGGCATTCCTTGGAGTGCCGGCACATCCAAGCAAAGCGGAGGCAGCTTTATTCTTCACAGAGTCGTAGGAGAGCGTTTGGTGAGGAGAATAAAATTTGGAGGAGAGAGTCATTTAGAGCATATTGCATATACAATTGTTGATTTTATTTTTAGCAATTTAGACAATCACAATTCATGTAAAAGGACACTATATATCTTGTGTTTACGGGGTTTGTTTCACCAAGTGTCGGTCACTTGGGTGACCTGACCGTATTTGTGTTTTACTACCTTGTTTATATTTGTTTCATACGTTTTTGCTTGAGCCTTTAGTGATATGCTTTATAACTTGCCTGAGACAGATAATCAATTAGGTTTAAAGTCCTAAACAAGAATTTCTGCACCTATAGAGTAGAGTGTAATTTCGACTTAGTCAAATTAATTGGTTCTCACCCTCTAATAGACTAATTACTAGGACGGTACTCGTGCATCATATAGGTTTGTTTATTTTCTATATTTAATTTCTGCACAGATCACCTTGCATGTAGAGTGCCAACGACAAGGTACACATCTTTTATCGCCTATATGCATCATCGAATTTCATCGTGCATTGCCTTTTTTGACTTCCTTCCTTGTTTCCACTCACATAATCTAAAAAGGAAATTGGAAATTTGGTAGTCGAATCATTGAAAACAAATAAAAAAAAGTGACAACTTTATAAAACAAGTACTGCTAATGAAAACTCGACCCTAAAACTTAACGTAAGGGCATTCATTGTTGTTTTTGGGAATGTAACACCCTACTGTTTTAATTTACTTGTAGAGTGAGTGAGAGACGAACAATAGGATAGAGACAAGCTCCAGATTTTTCGTTCGGACTATTAATTCTACCAAAATGACTAGCCACTTCTTAGTGAAGGAACACGGTAGTCATTTTATGGTCTGTACTTCCATTGGCAGAGTAGGTGGTTTAAAGGACTCTGTGTAAGGCATCATCCTTAAGTAACATGGGTAGCCGTTTTACAGTCCGCATTTATACCCATATTGGTTGAAAGTGGATGCAACTAGCCGTACGAATTTGGGCCATTCTTTAAGAAAATTTTCGACACCTAACTACTCGCTAACTCTTGTACAAGATTGACTATATCACCAAGAAAGAGTCTCCAATTGTGTGAATTTGGGGTTTCATTTGTATTTGATTGCTAGTTCTAGAGATTCTTCCACGCCCTTCGCATATTCTACTCATTCTCTTGTTGTTTGACCTTTGTGTTCTCGCATCTCGCCTCTTCATAACAAATATGTCGGATTGGAGCATTTCTTGTTCAGACTTCGCAGACTCATTTCACACTCCAAACTGGTCGTCTTCTACTTGGGAAGACTCACTTCTAGAGTACTCATTTTTCTCCATTTCACACTTCAACTCATCAATCAATCCAGTTCAATTTAGTTTTGGACTAATCTTGAACTATCATTTGGGACTCCATCATTCTTGAAGACTAATCCTGTATAGTTTACACTTGCATAAATAGAGACAATGCAATTGATGCCACCTAAGGGACAGTGTTCCATGGCCGAGCGGACCGAGATCAACAATACCATGCTAGCCTCCCTTCAAGCCATTCAAGCCCAGTTGATAGAATAGGATGACTTTCAAGATGGATTGAGAGATATGATTCAAGAGCCGATGCAAGATAGAAGAGAAAAGGATAGAAACCATGGAGGAGGTGGTAATGGGAGAGATAAACTTGTAGAGCCAGTGGTTAAGCTCTCACTTAGAGAATCCTATAATTCAGGAGCAAGACAAGACAATTACATCGATTCAAATTCTTACAATTCATGGGCATTTCGAGCTTAAGCCCACTATCTTACCATTACTCCCCGTATTCCACGAAAATATTAATGTCCATATGTACACCTCCAGGAATTTGATTGCATATGCAACACGATCCTTTACCCTAACATCATGTTAGAGGTAATGAAGATGGTGGCATTTCCTTTCATCTTGATGGACAAGACCCTATATTGGGTAAATAATTTAGGAAAAGTTGTCACTACATGGGAATAGTTGAGGTCTGCTTTTCTAAGCTAATACTACTAATGAATCCATGATTCATCACACTAAAAGCTGAAAATAGAGTCTCACTCCTGAGTAATTAGCTGCATTTGATCATTTATTTTGCGTGTTTACCATTCATGCACTTAGAAATAATATCTGCATTTTAGCACGCATAATTGCATTCATAATAATCTTCACATTTTCATCCAATTTCATGCATTTTAACCAATTCATGTTAACTCCAATTAAACCCAAACCAACTTCATTATGTAAATATTACTAACAAGATTAAAGGAAAAATACAAAATATGGCTAACTCAAATAATTGGCCCTTGAGATAAAATCCAAATTTCGAGATAGACAGACTAAAACACGCATATCTTTCTCAAACAATGTCCAATCACGGTCTACTAACATTTATAGTAATATACATTCAAAGACCTTCAAAGAAAGACCAATTTTATAAAATCAGACTTCATATATGAAAATTGGATTTCGGGCCTCTTTTGTGCATTGTACATTTTTGCCAATTTTAACCTATCATTTGACGTGCATATTTCATCCATTCTAGCTATTTTCTCTTTTATTTCTTTAATTCATTCATTGTTTAACTAAATCAAACAAAAAAATCCAAAAAAAACAGAAAAGAAAAGAAAAAGACTAATTCTATGTTTACCTTATTCACCTAATCAACTTGTACATAATTAACTTATGTAATCTTTTTTGACATTAACTCAACCTACAAAAATCCAAAAAAATATCACCTGAGTCCATTATAGTAATCCATAACATGTTTGACTTTTTCTTGCATTTATTTATCATTAGAAAATCAAATAAAAATTTCCAAACATCAAATTTGTGTTTCATACACAAATACTTGTATCTTGCACACCACATTTCATTTGCATATGAGTGCTTCATGAGCATTGTAGATCGTAATTAGTTGCACATTTTTCGTGTTTAGCACTTTTACACCTGAGACCATTTTATAGTTTTTTTTTAAATTTTTTCTGCATTTTCATGCTTGGTCTACTAGATCTGGTCAACTCGCGCCACATGGTGCATATTCATTAGGCCACCCAGCTCAGGGTCACTCTCCCTCATTTCGTCTCTTCCCACGTGCTAGGCACGTGACATCCGGGCCCGCCATTCCTCCTCGCTCCTCACATCCGGGCTAAGCACGTGTACTCCTACCCCCAACCACCTTACGTGCCAAGCACATGAGGGTCTCCTTCACCAGCAAGAACCCCGCTACATTAGCAATGCTACTTCCAACGACCAACAAACCACCTCTGATTATCCTCTTCACCTGATGTCGTAATCACCTCACGTCGTTTGTCGTTGACCCACCAACCTTATCTTCATCTTCAGCAGATCAACCCCCTCCCCCCCACAACAAACTCAATCCCATCTTTATCTCCATCGTTGAACCCAACAGCAAAACCTCCATCGTGATAAACCCAATCCGAATTTCTGTAACCACCTACGACTCTCTTCCTCTCCTATTTAAGAGCCATCACCGACGACTCCCAATGGATCCGCTAGATCAGCTAAGCTTCGTCAGAACAAGAGAAAGTTAGTTTGAGATAGAGGCTGGTGATAGGGGCCTCCATCTCAGGCAAAGCCTCAAAGGCGCCATGCCATATAGCTTCTCGGTGCCCCTCGCTAGCTATGATCAAAGTGACGAACAATTAGGGCTATCACCTACTTCCACTTTAGGCAAAACAAAAAACCCCGTATCCCCTTCTCATGTTTCTTCTTTCCTCTATTTTTCACCAGTTCCCCAGTTTCCTTTTTCGTCTTCACCGTCGTCCACATCACTGCGCATACCTTCACCTCCAACCTCACCCACGACGTCATCGACTCCGCCCCAACACCAGCATCTGCGTGTGGCTCCTCCTCGAAAGCTGCTTCCCCTAAGCATTGTCTCGCAGCATCAATCTTCATGCCACCAACCTTCTCCCATGTTACACCTCCTCTGCCGGTTCACTGAAAGGAGCTCTGCCTCCAGTTCGTCTTCGCATAGCAACCGCACCAAGAGCGCCTCGACTCCTCCGCGCCTCTGCGCTCGACCTGCTCCTCCACTTCATCGACACCTCATGGCTATAGAAGGAGTCATCTTAACCGACTGCATCTTCGTCAAGGAGCTACACCATCTCGACATCGCTGCCACTACCATAAGCACCCAAGAGCCCGACGTCACGCCATCTCAATCATAGAATCCATAACATGTCATCTGTCACCACCCATCCCTCATCCTCCTCCATGCTATCATCTCTAACGCTCACCCGGAACCCTTCCCACGTGCCACACACGTAAAGGGATGGAACATTTACAAAGAGCACCCTGACGTCCCGCAAATTCATGCACAGAGGATCCCAGCCAAGTGGTCATGTGATTTGCATGTGAGCTATTGAACATTTTGCGAAGACATCCATGGAGTTCCTCACATTCACATTCAAGTCCATCCCACCAAAGGGCACACGTACGAAACAAGCCCCTCTGGAAATTTTGCAATCTGCCCCTACTCGGGCCTGGTAATTCAAATTACGTCCCTGCTCTGCATTATTTTGTTTTATTCTAATTATTGTAATTTGCATACAGAACCTTGTGTTCCTTTATTATTTTGAACCTCTTTTTGCATGCAATTTATTACTATTTTAAAATAGCAATTTGTTTTTTTTATTAATTCTCCACATAATGGCATGCTTGTTCCATTTCTATGAGCTATGGTTAATTAATAATAAATATTTTTGTGAGAATTTTCATATTTTGCCAAATTGACATTTAAAAATACATAGTTAATTAACCATTTCTCGCAAAATTATCGAAACTTCATGAATCGTAGAGTTAATGGTTTTTTACATGTGCCTAAAAAGAATCGCATTTACATGTAGATTTTGCTCTATAAAAAGCATTCCGTGTATTTCATTAATTAATTTGTAATATGTATTAAATTCAAAATTTTAATGTTTATCATTTTTTTAGATATATTACTAGCGATATATCTTAGATAATTTTTTTTGAAAATAAGTAGATTTTATAGTTATTGTAATTAATTATTGAAAATCAATTGTTTGCATTTATAAATTCATTATTTATTCATCTTGCATCCAAAAGTTCCAAAAAAATATCGTAGCCTAATTTCATTACATTTTACATTCTTATAATGTTTTATAATTTTTGTCATTATCTGAATTAAAATTACATTTTAGTCTCTAAACATCACTAATTTTGCATTTAAGTAATTTATCGTATTTACAAATACCAAAAAATGTCTCTTTCATTCCTAACTTCGAGGTTGATTATAAATCAACCTAAAGAGATAATTGCCTCCCTGAGTTCAACCTTGGACTTAACAAATAAAAAAGTTGACTGCTCCCTTTAGTTGACACATTAAATAAATAAGTGGTCGTTTTGATCAATCCAAAATTGCCCGACTGCAATAAACAAAAATTAAAAGTTAATTTCGCAAAATTAAAAAGGATAATTTTCTGGTTTGTCAAATGGCACTGTTTCTGGGGAGGCACGACATAGGTTAATTTTTAGAAAATCTCGGTTTTAGGTTTTCCATTCTCGGGTGGTGTAGCCCCCCGGTCTTTCTTGTATTTACTTTTCTGTTTGTTCTCTTTCTTTTTCTAACATATTTATTTATTTGTTTTTCTATATTTTTCTGTGAACATATCTCTAATATTCGATCTTTTATTTTTCTTGTGAGATACTCGATGGACTTGGAGCGGCTTTCTTGTAAGCTGACGCAACTCGAAGCGACTTGGTTCGTAGTTCTAGGACTGCACATATGACTATTAGAGCTTCTAGAACTTTTGGTTGTTCTCATAGAAGCTAGGACCACATTGCACTTAATTATACGCACTAGATCGATTCTCATTTATCCAAATTAACTCACTAGTAGAAACTCATGTTCTAGGTGTGATTTCCCGTGCATGCATTAGATTTTTTTTCTAATGAAATTTCAATTCTGTTACCATATTGCATGAAGATTGTGAGGAAGCACTGTAAGTATCTCTGACTCAGCATTCATAATCGTGTTTCCCGATGCTTTTTTGATTCTCCCCCAATTTCATTCATATAGGAATAAAGGAAATTGGAATCTCCATGTAGACATGTATTGATCCCTAACGGGTCCAGAATTACGCTTGTTAAATATATCTAGTCGTGAATTTGTCATTCGTAAAAAATATGATTTGTCGTTTCGTTGTAGGCGGTAATCGAAATCAGTCAAGAAAATAACCACAATTATTTTCTCAATTTTTAAATGTGTAGTTTTATGTTTATTTTACTTAGGCAAGTCCCAAGGTCGAATACAAGGAGGCAAAGGAACAACCTAGAATTATGTCTATCAAAATTCATACACGGTTTTCGAGGCAGTATTTTTTTTGGAATTTTTAATGCAATAAAAGTTGTAAAATGCAAATTTTGACCTATTTTAGGGCATAAAATATCAATTACACTCAAACGATGTCCAAAAAAATGAAACTTGGCCAATATGCAAATTATGATGAAAAATTAATGCACTTTATTTTATTTTTTTGAATTTATGGATGCAATATGAACTTTATTTTGAATTTCCAAATGCAAACAGAATGAATTTCAATATTTAATTATAATATATATTAAACCTAATTATTATTGAGGAATAAATTTATCTAAGATCTATCACTAAGTAATGGACCTCAGAAAAATCCTAAACCTCGAAAATACAAGATTCAATACTTATTAAAAATCAAACATTGAAATATGCAAAATAATTTTTACAAGGAAATCTATGCATGCAAATGCGATACTTTTCTGGGCACAATGTCAACCACAATTATTTCTACAATCTATGATTTTTCGAAAATATTTAGAGCAACGGTTAATCAATGGCAAATTTAAGAGCACAAAATAGGAAAAATATGCAATTTTCCAAAAAATAATTAATTATTAATTAACCATCGATCATAAAAATTTCCACAATATGTCAAGACGTAGAGAATTAAATGATGAACAAAATGCTATTTTTGGATGATTAATTAATGCATTGTAGCAGGACAGAAGGATAATGGAATACAGTGGTATAACTATAATAATGATAATTAAAATAAATATAAAAATGCAATAGAGGGGCGTTTATGCAATTACCGATAACTAGTGGGTACTTCTGTAATTTTCCCAAGGTCACGTGTCAGGAAAGTGACCCTTGGTCAGTGGGGGCTCGTGCGCAAAAAGAGGATTCTCTAGGGGTGTTTGGTAATTTACCCACTAGTCACGTGCAGAGCACGTGACCTCGGGGCAGACAGCTGACGTTCCCCCGCCACGTACTGTGCACGTGGGGAGGGGGCCTCGGGTCCTGAGCCCCAGTGCTGGCAATGTCTTTGCGGTGCTTCTGCCGCACGGCCAAGGCGGAGGAGGCCGTAGGGGCTTCTGTGCAGTGGTCCTCTGGCGAGTCGGTGGAGAAAGCGATGCACCGCCGCTTCCGGTGGCGTTGGAGGCGAAGCCCACGGGCCTCGACACATGGAGAGCAAAGGCGGAGGCGGGGCTTTGGTGCGGTCAGAGAAGGTGACGGTGAAGGTCGTAGCGTTGGTCGGAGTTGACGAAGTCAGAGATGTACAACTGAAGTTGAAGCAGGTGTTGACTCGTCGTAGTCAGAGGCGAAGGTGGGCGTTGCTCCGGTGGTTGTCGAAGAAGCGTTGGCGACGTAGGCTCGACGGGAAAACCCAGAGCAGAGCAGGTATGCGATGGAACTCGTGGATTGCAGCAGCATTGGGGAAGACACCGGACCTCGCCAGGTTGAAGATGAAGGGGGGGCGTTGTCACCGCCGTCCCTCCTCGACGTTGAAAGTATCAGCGGATGTCGTAGAAGGTTCGGGGTCCGGTGCTTAAATAGCCGAGGCACGGGCTGTCGGAGATGTAAAAAAATCAGGGTGGAGCGGATTTGATGAGATTCTTGGTATTCGACGTTTTGACAAGGAAGATGAGGATCGTGAGAAGGACGGAGGATCTGTGATGAGGTTTGAGGGTGGCGGAGATTCGATTAACGGTGGGCTGTCGAGATTAACGGTGATATTTACCACGAGATTCAGGAAGAGATGGTTCCATCGGGGGGAGGCAACGCCGGAGTGGGAAAGGCTGGAGGTATACGATGGTGCTGGGCCATCCGATAGGCTGAGATCAGACGACCCAGAAAGGGCCACGTGGCAAACAGATGGAGGGGGCAGGGCATAAGCGGTGCACGCGCGCGGCACGTGTTTTGCACGTGCGTAGATTAATTAATTTTTTTTAATAAATGAATGAATAAATAAACTCAAAAAATGGCTGACACATGGCAGGTCCAAGAGTTGCCACGTGTCAACACCACAAAATTCAAAAAATAAATAATTTGTAAAATGCAAAATAAATAGAAAATCTCCTCGGATTAAAAAAGTTTCTTCATTAAAATTGCTTATCTCGATGAGATCTACAACTTTCATGAAGACATCAAAACCAAAATCGATCATTTACACAAAGTGATATACCTTGTTTTTCGGGTTTTAATTTTTTTGTCATTTTTAAACAAGATTAAAAATACGGAAAAAATATGGTAAAATCAAAGATAAATATAGACACATTAATCTATTTTTTTGGATTTTTTTTAAATTAAGAAAAAGAAGGAATAAAATAAAATACGAAAATGCCACTTTTTGTACATATAGTTAGTGAAGACTTGGACTCAATTTGTTTCTTTGATTTCAAGCTCAATTTGGATTTGGATTTTTGCAAATTTTAATAAAACATTCATAAAAGAAGAAAAATGAAAAAGAATTGAACTAAAATAGGTTAATTATGTACATAAAATACTATGTCAAAAACTGCTAAAATACAAAATGTACAAAAGTGGCCCAAAACCCAACTTTCACATATGAGATCTGATTCACTTGAACTTGGTCTTGTTTTGGTACATTAGTTCAAAAGTGAGTAGGATTAAAACAGACACTGGATGAGGAAGATATGAGGGTTTCAGTCTGGAAATCCTGAAACTAGGTTGTGATATTTTTGGTCCACTTATTTGGGTTAGTTATTTTTTTTATTTTTCATTTAATCTTGTTAGTGATATGTACACAGTGGAAGTGATTTTGGATCATTTGGCGTTAGCATGAATGAGTTAAAAATCCGAAAATTTAGGCTATTTACAAGTCAATTTTGGCTGGGATTTTTGGCTTCTTATTTGTGCAAAAATTAGTGACAAAATGCAAATCTTATGAAAACATGCATGAATGCTAATTATGTAGAATAGATGCAAAAATGCTATTGATTTTGAGGAATTTGAGCATAATTAATGAAATTTAGAGTGATGAATTTGAGATTCATCAATCCGCACTTAAAATTCAACGTGATAACCAAATTAAAACAAGGGGACTTCTAACAGTACTGACTAATTAAAATCAGATAAAATTTTATATCATTATTTGCGAGAGAGAAAGCCCATCATTGTTTGATTTTACTGCATGTGAGAGAGGGACGGACACTAGGATAGGGCCAAGCCAGGATTTTTAAATTGACTACTGATTCCACCAAAGACGATTAGCTACTTCTCAGTGTGGATCTCAGGTTCGTCGATAAACGATCCAGATTTCCTAAGTAGAGTGGGAGGTTTAGAGGACACTATGTAAGGCTTCGTCCTAAAGTAATGGGTAGCCATATTTATACGGTCCGTACTTACTCCCATACTGGCTGAAAGTGGGTGCAACAAGTCGTAAGAGTTGATCCAGTCTTTAGGGAAATACGGGCACCTAACAGCTCGTTGACTCTTACAAAGTTTTTGCATTTATCAACAACTAAAATAAATAAGATAATTTGGTCGATCCTTTGCGACCATCACTGAGTTGAGTTGGTGAATTTGGGGTTTGCAATTGTGTATTGACATGTGTGACAGTGCACTTGCACACATAGATCGTGGTTTCGTAAATCAAATTTTATCATTCTCTTGGAAGATGTCGGAATATTGGCATTCACACCCAGACTCCGTGGGTCACACTCACATGAAAAATTCACAATCTTCATATTCACTTTCGTTTTAGAGGATTCCTCTCTTTGAGATAGTTCCTCCCTAACCATCATTCTTTTCACCGATAGATCCACCCTTAGTTGAAACTTTGAGTTCCGAGCTGCTCACAGAACAAAGCACGTAATATGAAGACACAATGGAGCAAGCAAATTCGAGGATGAATACAGACGTAACCGACTTTGATAGAGGATCATGATTCCCGATTGCGTATGATTACTCACTATTTGAACCATCCTCTATTCAGGATGAGTCAAGGCCCGAGTATGGTTACTTTTCCTTTGACCACATAGATGACACCCAAAGTCAAGGAAATAGGACTGATGACCAGGCCCTGATCATAAATATTGACTACTTCTCCGTACATGAGAAAATACCAATGTGAAGGCATAGCAAGTTATGAGACGATAGTGGATGACATAGCTCGGATAAATAATAGAACCGAATTTTTGACAGAACAATTTGATAATGTCATCCAAATAGTAAATGACATGATAATTAACCAAGAGGAATAGAGAAAATTACATAGCGAAATTGAAACACATCATGTTCCTGATTCCCATATACATACACCGCATATACATGACTAGTCCACTGCACATACTACTGGCTCCATTGAAAATTACAACAAAATTAAAAAACCAGAAAATTCAAAAATTTCAGACAACATCATTATGAAAGCATTTTGTAAAAGTCCGATTTTAGAGCTTCCACTAAACATGGCCATAGAATATGTACCCGATCTTTAGAGAGTCGTGAAGAATCGATTATCACCTAAGAAGACGGTAATAGAAAGATCTTGAACTAAATATCAATGGTGCTGACCCAGACATGCAAGGTCTGTAAAGTCAAACACTTGAACAAGGCTACGTGTGAAATTGAGAATATTGAGTTTACTAATGTTCGAATTGTCGACGATTATACACGGAACTTCTTCCCAAAATCTGTGTTTGATCGAATCGAACTCAGATCGCTCAGAAAGACTCAAGTGATCGTTCAATTTCCCAACCGATCCACAAAAAGATCGAGAGGAATTTTTTCTATAGCCATTACTTTCCAATGTGTCACATAGAGTGGACTTCATTGTCCGGAACATTGAACACTGAGGAGATTTATCCGAGTCTCACATTATCTTGGGAAAGCCATTTCTGGCTTCCGCTAGAGCGACTATTGACTGTGAGACTCAAGACATTATATTTATGAACCTAAACTAAGTTATTCAAATTCTTGAGGAGACACCAGACCTTGAGACAACCGAACAAGAAACTGGTAGTCATGACATAGGTGAACCCTCATATGCCCAGAACTCTGTACTTATCAAAGATAGAATCGAAGGAGAGACATCTTATGAAACGACCGACGAGGATACAAAGGTGAATGAAGTAAACCGAGGCACATTCGATTCATCGTGCCTAGAAAAAAGTTATTTCATATCTCCACGAGTCCACACACGCAAAGCCAACAAGGAGCACCTACTTGGGACATGTGCTGACCCTTCAAGAGTATTACAGTCTATATGGAGACTCATCTGATACAGAACCTATGGTCAGTACCTCACAAAGAATACCTCTTGAACCTACTAAGACTGTCACCTCCAACATTTTTGGAAAAGGAATCTTTTGAGGATTCCTCATAAAGTTCATAGAAGGTGATTTTTATGAGTGACATTAGTTCAGTGGTTCAAAAGACTGACCGAAACAAGTAGTTGCACATCAACCCACGTTGTACTTTCCCTATTCCTCACTATTATTCTTCTAAGGCTAACTCTACTGGTCCCATTCAATACAATGGAACAATTTGTTATGACCAGGCTAATACTTATTCATCTGAATATTCAGAGGACGAACATATTGACCCAAAAACAGAGCGAACTCTTAGAAAGCTGCTCAAGAATAAGAATAGTTTGAGTGACGCGACCTTTAATTATTGTACTTCCAATGACAGCTCCGACAATGGCTAGGAATCTTTTGATTCATCTTCTTTCTATCGATATTCCCTTCCACCACATGCTTTGAAAAAGATTGGCCGTAAACCTCCTTGATCATCGGCCACCCTTTCCCCCACCTCGATTGGTTCACTTGTACATTTTCTTCCTATACTTAGGCCAAGGCCTATGTATAGGAGGGAACAATGCCATCTGTATTTTCTATTCCCTACTCACTATGTATATTCTCCAGATCGCATCAGTTCTCATATTCACTCCTGTCCTATAATTAGGCTAACCAAAGCATATTTATAGGGGGGTCGATGCCCACCCTATATATATTTATCCATTTTTCCTCTTATCCTCGACCGCTCCACTTTTTGATCTTCTTCTATACTTAGGTTGTCCAAAGCCTATGTATAGGGGTGGTGGTTGACTTCTCTACTCCTTTTTTTTCACTCTCCTATGCTTAGCACGAGATGTCTTTTCCTCACTTCCTATGCTCTGAGTTCATAGCGCACGCTAAGTATAGGGAGGCGTATATATATATATATTACATATATACTTTACCAATAGTTCATACTTTCATGTATTTTTATATATATTATGCAATAATTATTGGTTGCGTAAAAGTTCAAAAAAAAGAAAGAAAAACACAAAAAAACTATTGCATATCATTCACGCATTCATACGAAAAATGAGAAGAAAAGCATCTTGCACCTCATATGCATTTCATAACATCTGCATTTCATTTGCATATCTAGCATATGCAAAGTGAAAAGTTATTCAGTTCTAAACTATGTTATGAATAGAAGTGGAGAGTGGTCTTGACTTGACCTTAATCTACCCAATTTCCAAAAAAATTAATCGAGAAGGAGGATTTTAGAAGTTTCAAGTCCTTGACTTAATTCCTTGAGTTCTGCATGACAATGTGCAGACTTTAACTCTTAGTGTCTAACCTTGTTGCCTAATTCTGGGTATGACAGCTGAATAGGGAATTAATATGTACGCTCACACTATGCACTTAGCTCAACTTATATGGGGTGTTGGAAGACTATGTGGGTCTCTTTTCTTGTAGCATGGTCATCTAAAGACTAGAGTACATGTTAAAATAAAGCTTTAGATAATGGATGGATGACTGGGCACAATTTTTTCTACGACCCCAAAACATATACGGAAAAAAAGATTCCATATGTGTAGGGGCTCAACAAGATCCACGTAGATTTACCAAAAATCCAAAATAAAAGAAGCCAAACTGCCAAATAAATATTTGACCAAAAATGTTCAAGCTTCAAGAAAACCTGCAAATCTTGGTGGAGACTTGGCTAAACTGGCCCGCTCCACAAGGAAAGGTGACTGCACTAGTCACCCTCCAATTTTATTCCCCTTCTTCTAATTTCTCCCTCTTTTCGATTGTGAACACAACAAGACAGGACATAGAAGGAAATACCTGACTCCCTAAGGACAAG
This sequence comes from Ottelia alismoides, assembly GCA_037367405.1. Taxonomy (NCBI): domain Eukaryota; kingdom Viridiplantae; phylum Streptophyta; class Magnoliopsida; order Alismatales; family Hydrocharitaceae; genus Ottelia; species Ottelia alismoides. Next base: position 32,357 of record JAZKJV010001895.1, on the reverse strand, counting down.
TTATTGGGGCAGATGTCTATATGGAGGTCTGGTATTCTTGATGGGAAGAACCTTTCACACACATGAGACAGTTGTTCAATGTTCATGGGATATGCTTTGGGAGAAGGATTGACTAAAATGACTTCTGAGTGAAATCTGTTACAATGATATGGAGAACTCGAGGGTTGTTGATTTTAAAACACTAATTCTCACAAAAGTACTGCCACATCATTAATCCAAAGGTCGGGTCTAGCTCCATTTTCACCTTTTGTTCATGACCTTGGTATGGAACCCAAAATCATTTCACTTTTGCATTTTATTGCTCGAGGACGAGAAGGGTTTAAGCAAAGGGGGTTGATGAATCCGTGATTCATCACACTAAAATTTGAAAATAAAGCTTTGTTAATGAGTAATTAGCTACAATTGATCATTTAATCTACATTTTTACCATTCATGCACTTAGAATTAATATATGTATTTTAGCACGCATTATTACACTCATAAAAACCTTCAATTTTCATACAACTTCATGCATTTTTAACTAATTCATGTTAACTCCGATTAATCTCAAACAACTTTATTGTGTACATATGACTAACAAGATTAAAGGAAAAAATACAAAAAATGGCTAACTCAAATAGTTGGCTCATGAGAGAAAATCCTAATTTCAAGATAGATAGACTAAAACACGCATATCTTCCTCATACAATGTCAGATCTCGGTCTACTCACTTTTAAAGTAATATACATTCAAAGACCTTCAAAACAAGACTAATTTTAAAAAAATCAAAGCTCATATGTGAAAGTTGTATTATGGGCCTCTTTTGCACATTGTACATTTTCGCCGATTTTAACCTATCATTTCATGTGCATATTTCATCCATTCTAACTATTTTTTTACTTTTATTTATCTAGTTCATTCATTGTTTCAATAAATCATAAAAAAATTAAAATCCAAAAAATCTGAAAAGCAAAGAAATCCACCAATTCTGACTTGACATTATTCACCTAATCAACTTGTACATAATTAACCTCCCTAATTTATTTTGACATTAACTCAACCCATAAAAATACATAAAAAAATATCATTTGAGTCCATTACAGTATTCCATAACATGTTTTACTTTTTCTTACATTTATTTAGCATCAGAAAATCAAACAAAAATTTCAAAAAATAAAATTGGTGTTTTATACACGTATAATAGTATCTTGCACACCACAATTCATTTGCATATAAGTCCATCATGAACATTGTAGACAATAATTAGTTGTACATTTTTGTGTGGAGCACTTTTATACCCGTGACCATTTTCTTTATTTTTTGGATTTGATTCTTAATTTTCATGGTTGGTTAAAGTTCTGGTCAACGCATGCCACATGGCACGTATTCATTGGGACACCTAGCTCAGGGCCACTCACCCTCATTTCCGCTCTTCCCACGTGCTAGGCACGTGACATCCGGGCCTGCCATTCCTCCTCGCTCCTCATGTGCTACACACGTGTACTCCTACCACCAGCCACCTCACGTGCCAAGCACGTGAGGGTCTCCTTCCCCAATCGAAACCTCACTACATTAGCCACTCCACCGCTGCTTCCAATGACTGAGCAACCACCTCTGATTATACCCTTCACTTGATGCCACAATCACCTCATGTCGTTAACCGTTGACCCACCAACCTTATCCCCTTCTCAAGGAGATTAACCCCCCCTAAACAAACTCAATTCCATCTTTATTGCCATCGCTGAACCAAAAAACAAAACCTCAATCGTGATAAACCCAATCTAAATCCCTGTAATCCTCTACGACTCTCTTCCTCTCCTATTTAAGAGTCATCATTGATTACTCCCTATGGATCCGGCAGATCTGCCAAGCTTCATTAGAATGAGAGAGGGGGAGTTTGTGATAGAGGTCGGTGACATGGGCCTCCATCTCAGGCATAGGCTCCAAGGAGTGATCCCATAGAGCTTCTCGGAGGCCCTCGCTGGCTCCGATTGAAGCAACGATCAAGGAGGGCCATCGCCCACTTCCACTTTAGGAGAAACCCAAAACCCCGTATCCCCATCTCTCGTTTCTTCTTTCATCAGTTTTTTACCAATTCCCATGTTTCCTTTTTCTTCTTCACTTCCATCCACGCCACTACGCACACCATCACCTCCATCCTGACCCACAAAATCATGGACTCCACTCCAACCAGCATTTGTGCACGACTCGTCCTCAAAGGTTGTTGCCCTCAGCCTCGTCTCGTAGCATCGGTCTTCACGCCACCAACCTTCGCCCGCATTACGCCTCCCCTACAGCTCCACTGAAAGGAGCTCCGCCTCAAGTTCGCCTTCGTACAGCAACCGCGCCAGGAGCACCTCGACTCCTCCTCGCCTCCGCCCTGGACTTGCTCCTCTGATTCATCGACACCTCCTAGATGGAGCAGGAGTCACCTTAACTGCCTGCATCTTCGTCAAGGAGATACGCCGTCTCGACTTCGCTGCAGGAACTATAAGCATCTAAGAGCCCGAGGTCATGCCATTTCCACCATTCCTTCGGTGCACTCAAAAGTCATCAATCGCCATGCAAACCTCATCCTCCTCTAGGAGATCATCTCCAGCGCTTAGCCTGAGATGCTCCCCCACGTGCTAGACATGAAGGGAGGGAACATTTACAAAGAGCACCCTTACATCTTGCAGGTGGTCACTTGATCCACATGTGAGCTGCTGAATATTTTGCGAAGGCACCCCTAGAGTTCCTCACATTCACGTCCATGTCCAGCTGCGTACGTGCCCTGCTAGGAGTTTTTCAATCTGCCCCTCCCCGGGCCTGGTAATTCATATTACGTTCCTTCTCTACTTTCTTTTGTTTTATTCAAATTATTGTAATTTACAGACATAACATTGTGTTCCTCTTTTATTTTGAATCTCTTTTTGCATGGATTTTATTATTTAAAAATAACACTTTGTTCTTCAATTTATTCTCCACATAATGGAATGCTAGTTCTATTTTTATGTGCTATGGTTAATTAATAAATAATATTCTTGTGAAAGTTTGCATATTTTGCCCTATTGACATTGTTGAAAATTGATGAATCGTAGAGGTAATTATTTTTACATGGTGCCCAAAAAGAATCACATTTAGATGCAGATTTTGTTATTTAAAAATCATTCTGTGTATTCCATTAATTAATTTTTAATATGTATTAAATTCAATATTTTTACGGTTTAGGATTTTTTTAGATATATTACCTAGAGATATATCTTAGATAATTTTATTACCTGAAAAGAGGTACATTTAATATTTATTGTAATTAATCATTGAAAATCACACTGCTTGCATTCATAAACTCATTATTTATTCATCTTGCATCCAAAAATGCCAAAAAATTATAGTAGCCTAATTTCATCACATTTCACATTATGGTCAAGTTTCATAATTTTTGGAAATTTTTTTAATGAAAATTAAATTTTAGTCCATGATCTTCGCCAATTTTGAATTTAACTCATTTATTGCAGTTAAAAATTATTAAAAAAATGCCTATTTGAAAACCTAACTTCGAGAACGACTATAAATCAACCAAAGGAGATAGTTACCTCCCTGAGTTCGACCTTGGACTTACCAAGTAAAAAACGTTGATTGCTCGCTTTCATTGAAATATTAATTAAATAAGTGGTCATTTCGATCAATCCTAAATTGCTTGATTGTAATGAACAAAATTAAAAGTTAATTTTGCAAGATTAACAAGGGTAATTTTCAGGTTTGTCAACTACCCACTTGGATGCTTCAACCAAATGCGATCACTAATAGCAAACTTCTCCCAAATGTCCCATGCGCCTATTCTCAAGGTGTGGAAAAGATTCAAAGATTTAACGGTGAAGTGCCCCCCATCACGATATTCCAAAGTCAAGCCTTGTGCAAAATTTCTTTTGGGGCTTGAGTCACGAGAACTAGAAGCTGGTAGATGCCGCTTGTAGGGGGGAGTCATTTCAACAAGGACGAGAATGTCCTATACCATATTTATGAGGAGATGGTAGAGAGCTCTACAGCCATTTCATCTTCAAGTGCATTCCAGAAGCACCATGTACCTTCTCGTGATGTACCCCATAAAGCTGCCAACATGACGGCATCACATGAAGTGGATATGGTGGACAGTTGCGATCTGAACGTTATAGGAAATCACCTATCGAAAGTGGATATAATTGAAAATTGGTCGAACGAGTTGGAGAAGCTCCAAGTGATCGAACAAAGGACAAAGAACCTAAATATGTTGCATGAGATAACGAAGCGTCTGAAGTTTCTTTTGAGTACGATTAGCACATGACAAAGTGCGAGTGCAACAACCAATGCTTCTGCTCGGGAGCAGACTTCTTCAACTTCCACAGAGCAGAGTACTGAAGGACCGTCCATAGCTCAACATGTTTACTACGTGCAGACCCCTGACCAAGTCCAACAACATTCACAGTAGAATATATCATACCATGTCAAACCTCTGAGTAAGCTTCACTTTCTACATCATCTTCTTCACCATCATTGTGGAGACCTAGTGTACCAGCACCCGAGCATGGAGTTTCACCATCTTCTTCAACACCACCACCTTCACCTTTTATCGTCAAATGCAGTCCACAGTCAGCAGAGAGGGAGAACACACAAGTCATGGATTCATCTCGTCCACCATCAGTAGCTGCAACATGTTCATTTTTGGTTTTGTTTCTTCAACCCTTATTTTGGATAACCCTATACAGACTGATTATGGTTGTCCAATTGTACATGAGGATTCTGTTTAAATAATCAAAATGAGCATTTCAATGTTTCTTTTGATTCTGTGCCATTTCCTTCTTCATTGAATAAAACCATGAAAATCCAAAAATTAAAACAACCCAATCTGATCCTGTAGTGGTTGAGATTTTACAGAAACATCTTTTTAGAGATGCCACTCCTTAGGGCCATGGAATACATGTTTAGTGAAAATGGTAATGAAAGAAGCATGTACTCAAAAGTATCAAACCAAGCAGAAAAAATTAAAGAAGACAGAAAACACACATCTTGACCATGGCTACAGTTCATGCCATCAACAACCACTCGCCAATAAAAAGATGAGGAAGCACCTCACATCCATTTCCACATATTTGATCAAGAATTAATCACACTCTTCTCGATAGTGGTTCCTCCAATAATCTCATGCAATCTTCTCTACTCACTGAGTTTGGGTTAGGACCTCTTAGATCAACCAAGATGATCCTTTAGTTTGCTGAAAGATCGATCAAGAGGCGGAGAGGTATTTTAGAGGATGTTATTGTAACGTCACAGGGAATTAGAGTCCCTCTTGATTTTGTTGTCATGGATATGGACACACCTGCACCATTACTCCATACCCCAATCATACTAGGTTGATCGTTCCTCTGAACGGTGAAAGTGGTAGTTGATTACTGTACTGAAGAGATCATCTTTCACTCTCGTAGTGAAAAGGTGAAAATTGAGATGATCCTCGATCGTAGGCCATCATTGCCACTGGCAAAAGCAGATGAGAGAGAGCCAATTACACTAGATCCTGATGACTATGATTTTCTTGTCGAGTTTAGAGAGACATATTTGTTTACATATTTCAAGGATACCGAGGAGTTCCTTTCCCAAAAGGACCATCTGGTAAACATAGTCGACGTGAGTTCCCTTGTTGATCCTACTGAGTTGTTTGTTGGTGGGCAGTTTGAGCTGATTTTTTAGGATCAGTCCGAGAGATTTAAGGTACATTCTTATATTCCTTTGAGAAATCATTCTCAGATTACTGATGAGATACCTCCTACTGAGATTTCTGAACAACATGATGAACCATCCCTTTCTGAGCAGAGCCCATTTATGGTAGATATTTCTGAGATTTACTTGTTGAGCCGATAGTAGCCATGGTAGACAATTCACATAGTACATATCGTATGCCTTCTACCAGTGTAGTTACTGAGGTTGTCAAAAAGCTGATTCAGACCCACCTGTGCTGAAGACTTTACCATCAATGTTGAAATGTGCCTTCCAAACGCCCCCCCCCAGAATGTTTTCGGGCATCCTCAGCTAGTAGTTGACTGATGAACAAAAATCTCGCATGCTAGAGGTTCTTGAGAGAAACCGCAAGGCCATTGTATAGAATATTTCAGATCTCTGTGGGATAAGTCCAGCTTTGTGCTCGCATCATTTCTACTTAGAGGATGGGTATAAACCCTCCCATGAGTGTCAGTGTTGTCTAAATTCGAATCCAAGGGAGGTTGTCATGAAAGAGATCAGGAAATGGTGTGATGTTGGCTTTATTTATCCCATTTCAGATTCCAAGTGGGTCAGTCCTTTACATGTGGTCCCTAAGAAATCCGATATTACTATTGCGAAGAATGACCTTAGTGAGGAGATTCAGACCTATGTACCTACTTCATGGCATGTCTTTGTAGATTATTGGTCCCCTGCTACATTCCAAAGGTGTATGTTGGTCACCTTTAATGACATGTTGGGTAGTTTTCTTGAGGTCTTCACGGACGATTGCCTGATCTACGGGGATAGTTTTGACACATGTCTTGCTCATTTAGATTATCCCTGAACGTTGTTGCGAGGTAAAACTGGTGCTCTCATGGGAGAAGAGTCATTTTATGGTGACTAATGGGATTGTATTCGGCCATGTAATCTTCAAACATAGTATAGAGGTTGACCCGACTAAGATCGATGTTATATCCGAGCTATAGCCACCACAGAATTTGAAGTAGTTAAGGTCATTTTTGGGACACGTTATATTCTAAAGGTGATTCATTAAGGACTTCAGCAAGATCGCCAGACCTTTGACTAAGATTATATGCAAGGAGAGTGAGTTTTTTGTTGATAGAACGCCCTCCTTGCATTTCCAGATGAAAGACATGGTTACTATTGCTCCTATCCTACAACCACCTGATAGGTATCTCCACATAAAGAACATGATAGACTCATCATATTTTGTAGTTGGAGCTGTTTTAGGGCAAAAAAGTGATGGGATACCATTTGTTATACACTATGCTAGAAAGACTCTTGATGATTAACAGCATAATTACAGAGTCATAGAGAAGGATATGTGAGCAATTGTATTTGGATTAGAGAAGTTCGATCTCACCTCTTTGGTTTGCATCTTATTGTGTACATGGATTACACTACCATACAGTACATACAGGTAAAGAAGGATGCCAAACCACGCCTTATTAGATGGATCCTTCTTCTCCAAGAATTTGATTTCGAGATTCGAGATAAAGCTGGAGTAAAGAATGTTATGGCATATCACCTTTCGTGTGTTACAGATATAGAGACTTTTGGGTAGAGTATGATCCCTATTTCAAAGAACTTTCCAGATGAGACTTTTTATCTGTGGACTCAATCCCATGGTATGCTGATATTGTGAACTATCTTGTCTCCAAGAATGTTCCACAAGATAGGTCGAAGCACAAGGTAGAAAAATTTCAGTCGGAGATACATTATTACCAATGGGAGGATTTGTACCTGTTTCGTGAAGGTGAGGATTGTATCTGGAGAAGGTGCATTCCTAAGGAGGAATACACAAGTGTACTTGAGCATTGTCACAAATTAGAGTCTGGCGGGCTTCATTCGTGGAAGCGTACAACAAAAAAGATTTTACAGAGCAGCCTATGGTGGCCAACATTATTTAAAGATGCTACTACGTATGTTCGTGGTTGTACTAACTATCAGAAGATTGGAGGAACAGTTGGCTCCAAAGATACCATGTCACTAAGATATATCCAGATTTCTTATGTTATTTATGCTTGAGGCATAAAGGTCATGGGCACATTTCCTGTCAGTCGGGAATATCAGTACATCCTGCTTGTCATGGATTACATTAGTCGATGGGTGGAGTCAATCTCCACCTGAGCTGATGATAGTCGTACGATGTGTGCCTTTCTCAAGGACCATATTATTGTGTGGTTCAGGATTCCCAAGATACTCATTTCATATGGGGTAGCCATTTCATTAATAGACAAGTAAAGAAGCATGTGAAGGAGTACGCCATTGAACATAGAGTAGTGTCTCCTTACCACCCACAGACTAATCGCTTGGCTGAGATTTCAAATAGGGAGATAAAGGTGATATTGCCAAAACTTGTATGTCTAGATAGGAAGAATTGGTCCCATATGCTTGACTCAGTTCTGTGGGCTTAATGGGTAGTGTACAAGTCTTCATTGGGTATGTCACCCTACAGATTCATGTATGGAAAGCCATGCCACCTTCGAGTGGAATTAATTCACAAATATTTATGGGCACTCCGTGTGTGCAATTTGGACTATGAGAAGACAAGAAAGAAGAAGAAGACAGATTTAAACAAATAATTGGATTTTCGAGAGTTTGCATATGAAAACTCACTCATGTATAAGGACGAAGTCAAGCGTTCGCATGATAGACACATTAGAAGGAAGACTTTCTCCCTTGTCAGAAAGTTTGGTTGTTTGATGCTAAATTGAAGATGTTTCCAGGCGAATTAAAAGGCAAATTGCAGGACCGTTCATTGTGAGAGTTGTGCATGACAATGGTAGTATTGTCATATTTGGGTTGTCATCTGACGTACAACCATTTGTTGTGAACGGACCATTGCTGAAGCCATATCTAGATCATTATACATTCATGTCAGTGGTTGATTCTATATTTGCGGTATCATACGATGACTTTTTGACATCTTCTGTGTCCAAGACATGAGCTGACTATCTCTTGTATATATGAATTCATTTTATTCTTTCTTCTTCTGTTTTTATCATTCACCTATTTTCCATGTGTATGTGCTATACTTAGCATGTACTCTATCCTAAGTATAGGAGAAGTGAATGATATAAGTTGTTCATTCAATCTGTTTCATCACTCTTGTTGTTACTTATACTTTGGGTCCCTTACCCTAAGTATAGGGGGAGTGATGTTGTTCATATCATCTCTTTCATTTTTTTCTTTGAATACTTTTGTTCACTCGCTCACCCTTCAACTTGTTGATATTTGTTTTCTATACATAGGGATCTTTCACCCTAAGTATAGGGGAGGACGAGTCGAGTCATTGAGTTTGTACATTCTTTTCCTCGATTTTCCTCATTTGTACAGTCTATTATACTTAGGATTATTTGATCCAAAGTACAGGGGGATCACCGACTTTTATTATTTTATTGTGTTCTTTGAGTCAATGTTGTATAGGATTATTTTCACTTTTCTATAGTTAGCACGAGTGATGTCCCCCTTTGTAGCTCTTTGCTCAGTATAACGGGTTGTTGTATATATTGTATATATACTTAGCCATAACTCGTACTTTTATTAATAATATGGCTATTATACTTATAAATCATGGGATGTATATATATTCGTAAAATATGTGTGTGTATAAAACCCTTAATCATTTATCCTCCTATAAATAAAATTATTTATTGTATATAAAACTCTTTTATAAAACTTGTATCTAAAACTTGTTTATAAAATTTCCTTGTAAAATCTTGTATAAAGTTTGTATAATCCTTGTGTATACTTGTATATATTTAAGTTACTAACCCTTTTTCTTTAGAAAAATGCTTCAAATCCGTAAAAAATTGCAAAACCCTTTGAATACTTTTTCCTTTTAATTATTTTCCTTTCAAAATGTTGTTTTGTTTTTATTTCTTGCATTTCCGTGTGCATTTTTTATAATAGTATTGGCATTTAAACTAATCTAGAATAAAATTGACGAATGGAGCTTGGTTATGACCTTAATACATTAAATTTCAGATGAACCGTCTGGAACTAGAGTTGAGACTTTTCAGATCCTAACGATTTAATTCTTCGAGTTCACAATACTATGTTCACATGTCATCTCAATCAGTCTAAGTACAATATTTCAAAACACATACATGATTATTCTATATAGTGGCTTAACGTGGACAAGCACTCTACACGTAGCTCTTCATGGAGGAGGTGGTGAGGGGGCAGAATCCTTTGTCTTGGGGTAGCTAACAACTAGTGCAAGCATCTATCCTCCTCTAAGGAGGGTAGTGCATCTCAACCTAATCTAGTGGCATCGATGTCTAATGACAGGATGTTGTGTGGAAGCAATAATGCTTCAAAATAGGGATAGTCTATTGGCTCAAGAAGAAAATTTCCTTACGTACATGTTGCACCCTAATATATATTAAAAAAAAGCAAAATCCAAAACACCAAAAAAAGTGGATATGCTTGATTGAAAATAAAATGCATGCCAGAGTGTATATAGTTTAATAAGCAAAGATTATATAATTCATTGTCTCATCTCATGGGAGCTTGCAGCTGGATGACTTGCCCATACTAGTCATGCATCCAAGGATATGTAGCTATTTTGGCTACCATCCATTCTTTCCTTTCCCCATCTTCTTGAACTGGTTGCACTTGAACTTAGAAGTGAATAACCTGCTCCACGAGGAAATAGTTGCTAGACTGGGGGACTAGAGTTACCTTGTTGAGGGAGGCTGTTTATTTGCCACTTTTGAGGTGGGGAGTTATATTTCACATACACCATATACGTAAAGATTCATAGTCATAACAATTCGTGTATGTAGACTTGGTATGACCTGACTTTTAAGATGACTTGAATAGGAGTCTAGTGGAACTTGAGGGCTCTTAGGTTTTAAATCCATTTCCCAATAAGGTTCCGCCTAATTAATGATCTAAAGGTCTGACAGAGCTCCATTCTTCAATTTTATGAAGATAAGTTTAATACTCAATCTTGTTCTATGTTCTTCAATTTTCCTTTATTATTTTCTTCTTTTATTCACTTATTATTTCAAATAAGCATTTGCTAAGAGACTAACAAAGGTAAAGCATAGGGAGACGATGAATCCACACTTCATAATCTTTATTCATTTGTTTTAGCTTAAAATCCCTTATAAAACACATGTAAATATCGCTAAATTCGTTCATGTACTAACTCCGATTCTTGTGTAAATATTGTATATTTATCACTATTTTAACCTAAAATAAATAAGCAAAGAAATAAAGGAAAAATAAAAAAAATTAAAGACTATATATATGCAATAGATACATGTTGAATCAAATCGTGAGAGAAGGTTAAGACTTGACCTGATTGGTAAGATATAAAATAGGGGGAGATAGGGCCTAAAATTGAGAAAATTCATTATCACTTGTATATATTCACCATATGTGCATTATTGTGTATAACACACATACTTTCATTAATTTAGTCATCACCAAATTCTTTGTAAATAAAAATTTATTCTTCTTGAAATTTGTCAATTAAATCTTTTGTAAATAATAAAAATAATTGCAATTAAAATATGTATATATTGTGTAAATTGCATCACTCTCCAATAGCCACAAAGTACAAACTTTCAAGATAAATATCTACTCCACCAATGCTCCAAATTCATCAAATCCACTTTAATTATACCTTAAATTAAATTATTTTAAAAATGGAGGTGATTTCATAAAATTCAGAGTTAAGGTGTGAAATGTGGCCAATTGGGGTAATATTGTACATTATACCAATATACACTACATTTATTATTATTTAATTTATGCATATTTGATGATATTGTATTTTCAATTAATTATGAATATTATATTTAACTCATATAAAATACAAATAAAAATCATAAAATCACAAAATCAACAAAAATAAAAATCTTGTATATATTGTATATGTATATACTCTACTTATACATATTTAATTAACCTAATAAATTAATTCCTAAAAATCAAATAAAAATTTTATAAAAATCCTTGGAAAATATTATAAATAAAAAAAGATATTAAATTATCTATATATTTGTATAAATAATTAAATAAAAATCAAAGTTTTGTATATATAGGTGTACATACTTATAAATAACACTTTTTATTTTTTTTAAAGTTGTATGTACAAAACTTATTTAATTAAAAATAAAAAAAATAACTTTCATTTATTTTTAACATTTTTATAACATTATTTAAATAATTAAATTCATTTTTGAATTCTTAAATTAATTATTTATCATTTTATTGGATTTTTGTAATCTAACTTATTTTGGCATTACTCTCCGTGCCCTCTGATTGGCCAGCTCGAGTTTGTTGACCCAGGTCAACTGGTTGGTCCGCGTCGTCTGCCTCCTTTCTCGCATTCTGTTTTTCCTTTGCCCCCTTTTCCCACGTACCCTATTCACTAAATATTCCTACTCCATTCTCCAATATTCTCGCTAATTCAGTCCTCTAGATTGCCAACCTAACCTTTCCACCAACCATGTCGTGATCCATGCCCATTTTAAAATTCAAAATCTACAGGTGTTTGTTCTATAAATGTGCATCCTTTTCCTCCATCTCGGATTTGATCCGACTTTGGCCCTGTTTCTTCCGAGATAGAGTTACAGGGGATAGTCTCCAGTGATAGAGGAGTTGGCTTCTAATCACGAGTGTGAGTAGGAGAGCCAAATGTCGTGATCTATCAGCTTCACCGGAAACCTCCAACACGTAGTTCCGCTTCTTCGCCACTATCATAGATTGACGTAATTCCATCCTTCTAACTTATTTATAGGTAACCTAGGTCGTTTATCTTCGATTCAACATTTCTTTTTTCTCTTTGATTTCATTTGAATGTCCTAGATCAGATCAATATCTCCAACCTCCGATAGGTATGATTAGAGGAGTTCTGTTTGCTTTCAATAAACCCTGACCATGCCAACACGTTCACACCACTCTTCTCCATCCCCTCCATCGTTTGTACACCTTCAGAAACACCCAAGTTTGAAGCCTAGCCTCCTCTCCGACCATCTTCGTCGGAGACCCCCATACATCCACCTTCTTCTACGTTTTTGACCTAACTTTTTGGACGGTGGATATCTCTGAGAATAGGCTATCATTTGTAGGGCAAAGAAGATCTAGATACAACGTAAAGAGAAGAAATCAAGACTGGAGTAGGTTACTGGAGTAGCAAAGTTCATTACCTTCCGGATCCACTAACTAGTGATTCCATGACAATCCAAGGTGCACACCAGACACGGAATCGAAGGAGCTTTGATATGCGATTGATTTGATGAGTAGTAGAGCTCAAACAAGGGAGATCCAGACAGATCAAGCTCTGTATGGCTCAGGTGCTTTCAGTTCATACAGATCTTTTCACAGCCCTACGATCAAGAACGAGGTGCTCAGTTTAGATCTCACCCTTCCATTTTGCCCCAATTTAAAGACCCGAGATCTATCTTCCAGATCTGATTGCCGCCACCCATGCTTGTTTCAATCATGATAGTCAGATCCAAGCCTCAACGCATCACGACCATCCATATTGCCACATCAACAGAGGGTACTTTTTCACCCAAACCCCTATAATTTTTTTTTCAAATAAGTCCCTAGTGGACACGTGTCTGTATTAAATAATTTAAACAATTGCATTTTGATTCAAGCATTTTATTTTATTTACAACTCTGTCCCATTTTTTACTACGCATGTGCCTAGCACATGCTTATTTGGGAAAAATGCAATAAAAATATCGAGTATTTTTGATATTCTTCGGACCTGAAATATTTTTATTACCATTTGATTCCAGTCCAATGAGGCACACATTTCTTGGTACGTGGTTTTTGGGAAATTACACATTATGCCCTATAGTTTTATCTCCATTAATGTCTAGTCTATAGAATTTAAATATTTAAAAAAATGCCCAGGGTGAGTCTGCATTTGTTTTGCATATTAAAAATCAAATAAAAATTATCAAAACCATTCTAAAAATTCCACAAAAATTAATCAAGCTTCATGTTACAAACATCTTGCATCCATAAAATACATTTTATATTCTCATTATTTTATTATTTTTAAAATATCAAAAAAATTCCAAAATTCCTTGTTTGTGTCCAAAATTCCATATAAATTATAAAATTTATTCCAAAAATTATAAAAATTTTCAGTGCGTTTATTTTAATTTATTTCCATTTTTATGTAGTTTTGGGAATTTTATTCCTCATAAAAATTACAAAAATCATAAAAATATCAAAAACATAAAAAAATCATAAAAATTCATTTTAAAATAAAAAATAAATCATAAAACCCATCTATAGAAATATAAATGTATCTTTTATACTATATAAATTTCATCCATTTTTGTTATTCTTCATTTTTTTTAAAATCCAAAAACATTTGTTTTATTTTATTTTTATTTTATTCTCTATTTTTTATTTTTAAAGGCTATAAAAAACTGAAAAATTCTTGAAAAATATTACAAACATTAAAAAATTATTAAAAATAAAAAAATTAGTTTAGTTTTTGGACTATTTTTCGATATATTTGGAAAAAACAAAAAGATTGATTTTATATGTGTGTGTTTTAACTTTTCTTTAAATATTCATTATTTTTGAAAAAAAATAAAAAAAACTTTTGCAAAATTAAAATAAAAATTTATAAAAATCATAAGACCATGAAAATTATAAAATTTAAAATTCATAAAAAATACAAATTTCAAAAAATAAAAACTTAGAATAGTGTGCATAGTGATTCCTTCGGTCTTTTCATTTGATTTTTCATTGTATAGAATAACCCTCGAAATTTTTGTAGCCTCTCTGATTTCGATCATGTTAGATATACATGTAAATTAAATAACAAATTTATCTTGCTGCATATTTTTATTTTTGCCTGAGAATTCAATAAATTTGTGTTGAGGGATCACATAATTTCAATATTTAAAACCCTATAATTTCCAAGTTTAACAAAATGGTGTCATTCCTGGGGAGGCATGATAGCTAGATTTTTCTCTTGACCTACTATTCTTGGTTTTTTATACTTGTTTTTCTTTCTGTTATTTTTGTCTATTTTTTCTTACATTCATTTCATTATTCATACACACTGTATTTTTTCCATTTATTTTTTCTCATATTTTTATAATTGTTTCTCTTACACATTCTTGTGTTTCCTCCTTCTTGTGAGGACCCGACGAGTGAGGGCGACGTTCTTAGGAGTACCGGTACACCCAAGCGAAGCCAGGTCATCTTTATTCTTCATCGAGCCGCAAGAGAGCATAGGAGGAGAATAAGATTTGGAGGATACAATCATTGGGAGCATCTTGCATATACAATTGTTGATTTATTTTTAGAATTTTAGACATTCACAATTCTTGTAAAAGGACACTATACAGCTTATGTGTACGGGGTCTGTTTCACCAAGTGTAGGTGCACATGGGGGACCTCACCTGTTTTGTTTTCACCTCCTTGTTTATATTTGTATCACATGGTTTTATGTTCTTGAGCCTTTAGTGATATGCTTTATTAACTTGCTTGAGACGTGTAATCGATTAGGTCCAAAGTCCAAAACAAGAATTTCTGCATCTATAGAGTAAAACATAATTTCGACTTAGTAAAATTAATTGGTTCATTCCCTCTAATAGAAATTATTGCTAGGATGGTTCTCGTGCATCATATAGGTTAGTTTATTTTTTGTATTTAATTTCTGCGCTGATCACCCTGCATGTAGAGTGTCGGCGACAAGGTTTGCATCTGTTATCTCCTACTTGCATCATTGAATTTTATCGCACATTGCCTTTTCCGATTTCCTTCCTTGTTTTCACTCATATAATATAAAAGGAAATTGGAAATTTGGTAGTCGATTCATTGAAAACAAATAAAAAAATGACAACATCATAAAATCGGGACTGCTAAAGAAAACTCGACCCTAAAACTAAACGTAACAACAATCATCATTGTTTTGGGGAGAGTATCTCACTCATTATTTTAATTTAGAGTCAGTGAGAGACGAACACTAGGATAAATAAGGGTCCGCACATTGGGCTGCTTCTTGAGGATTGGCATGTACCAAGCTGTCGTCGAAAGCCTCCCGAAAACTCTCTCAGGTCCCCAAGGCAACAGACAGGCCTCAAAACCCCTTTCCGGAACCAAACAGAGCGTCAAGACCTTAGAAACGACTTTACCTACTCCTTTTTATCCAGTCGCCACGGATACAGCATGCACTCGTCTACTTGACCACACTCCACTCGCACTCTTCCCATTTCGGTCGGCTCCGCCGACTCCGGTTTTTTTGGAAAGAACAAAACATGTGCGACATCTCCTTGGGATGTTGAACAGAATCCAACCACACCGGAATGGATGGCTTGCGCAGAAGCTCATTTCCCTAGCAGACAGGCCAATATCTAGTAGAGGAAGTTCGATTTCTATTCTAGCTAGCAAAGAGTTCGAAAAAGGCTCTATTCACGTCAAATTATCTACTTTGCTATCTGAAGGGCAAGAGTTTCAGTCTTTACTAGATTAAGAGTCCCCCTCCTTCCAACCAGTATATAAAAGGTCAATGAAATTTGGAATTAGTTGGACCCTCATTGATTCGCGTAAACAAGTCAATGCTCTTTCGACAGTGCGAAGCCTAGCCCACGAACTCTACGATCTCACTCGAATTACAGGACCTACACATATTTGGGTCTAATTAACTGTGGGAGCAAAAGACAACAAGCATCCAATTCCAATACAAAAAGAGCAATCAGGGTAGGGTAGCACGTAGCTTGCTTCTTCTTTTCTATCTTTGCGCCGCTTTCTTCTAAAGGTGGATAGAGACCTCAGACCCTCCCCTCTTCCTCTCGACGATCTCGAGGCTCCACTCATCTTCGAATCCTTCACACATGCAAGTCTGGATATGATGACTTTTGAAATGACGCGGGAAGGGGCAGGTCTTGACTCTACGCACCCTCCTTGCAAGGCTTCTCCCACTTTCCATTACCGAAAGATAAAACTCATTGTCAACTGTTGTGACGCTCGCCTTCTCCTCCTGGGCACGCACACTACTACTAAATATCCTTCCATGCTCAGGAAAAATGAAAGTAGGGGGAAAGCATCCCCTTTCCGAGACCTGCCTTCCATATCTATGAACTTGTAGGATTCGCTCCAGCGCGTAGGGGGCTTCTCTTTCATCTTAGCTTCTCTGTAGAAGCAATAGAAAGGAAGCCGTTGAATCTCCTCACCACTCCGGTGCCGATTTCCTGAGACCTGCCTCGACTTGCCAGCTCTCGGCCTCTTTTCTCGTTCTTCTGGCTCGAGTGGGCCAGCGGCCTCCTCTCGTCGGGATTGGGTGCTTTAACCAATCAGCCATGGATGCGCACCGGAGAAAACATTTAAGCTACCTTCCAAGACCCCTGATAGGACTACTTTCCAACCCCCTCTTATACGAAGCAAGGTGGAATGTATGTTCACTGCCGCACTCCTTCCTATCTTACCTGACTCGCGCAACGCCGGGAAGAGAGGCTAGGGTCGACCCCAGTCTCTCAAAGAGGGGGGTATAGGGAATGTCTACTGTGCCCTAACTCGATCTTTCTCCTGCAGGCGAAAGGCCTGCTCTTTTGAGAAGTAGTACTAGATTGAGGGAAAGATCTTGTAACGTAGCTTCTTCTCTTTCTTCTCCATCAGCCACTTTCTTTTGTCTTGTAATAGAGTGGATATGTTCTGGACCGGGCTCTTGTGCGCTGGGAACTAGGCTATAGGGCTTCAGACATGCCCTTGCGGAAAGGGGTTGCCTTGGCTTTTGTAATATATGTACTCCCTGACTTCCGGGAAATCCTCTACTTCCACTCAGATCCTGGGTCCCAGTCAGTGGAATTGAAGGATAGGTCGCCTCTCTCTGGTGGAGGCTCTTATGCGTCAGGCTGATTCTCCCTTCTTCATTGTCTTGAGCCGAGGGTCTCTCCCCGCCTCTTGCCCGTCATGATGCGCAAGGATGCCTACGGTTAAAAACAACCGACATGTCAAGATCAAAATGCGAATTTCTTCCTCTTCCTGGTCAGAGACCACTGTGTTCGCGCCGACGGTCCAACAAAGAGGCGCGAAAGCAGGTAGAAGAAGAGGCGAGATCGCAACGCGATAACTATAATAACGTGATAGTAGGTGAAGTAGTAGGCTCAGCTAAGAGCTCTATATTGAGCTGATGAAGGCGAAGAAGCGTATCGAGGCATACAAGGCCGGTGTGAATTGGGAGCTCTCTTTGGCTTTCTGCATTGTATGCCGGAGGGAGGGATCAAGTCCGTTTTCAGTCTAATGCCAGAATGGATCCTGGGTGAAGAAAGAGTACTACCATCCTTATTCAATACGCAATCCGGCGTCTCCCGCTTCCATAGGAGAGGGGACCCAAGTTTTCGCTCCGCTCGTGCGTGGCACTCACCCAGAAGGAGGAAAGTAGGCCTACCCCACATTTTTCTTCTACTTAAAAAACGAAAAAGAATTCGAACACTCAGATCTCAGATAGATAGGGAAAGCCCTCCACAGGGAAGGGGCCTCAAAAAGGAAGAGACTAGAAAATGGCAGAGAGAGCCAAGCTCTTAACATTCATAGGTAGAGTCCGGGTCGTTCGCTCTCGGAGGTCTTCTACTTGCATTCCCGTCTCTTAGAAAGAGCGGCTAAACGATCAGAAGAGACTAACATCAGGAGTAAGCAAGCTTTTAGAGAGCAGAACTATGTCAATTGAAGAAATAATGCGCGTCGGACGGGCGAATAGGAATGTTGCAAGTCCCCAGGGGCCGGCTAGGATTGAGTGAGATGTCTATAGTCTGCGTACTCATTGGAGTCAAGAGGCAGAAGGTAGTGTCGATTTGAGCTTTAACAGACCTTGCTCATCGCAGATAGATTCAGTAAAGACACTCCGGAGGCGAGGTCTCTCAAGTGGTCTTTCAGGATCGGTCGTTGTGTGTCACATCCAGTCGAAAAAGACAGAGAAGCAGCCGGCAGCCCAACGATCAGGCAAGCAAGGTGGCCAAGGCAGGTGAAGGTTCCGGGAGAGGCCCCACTCCCTGGAATCGACTCGGCTTTCAAGGCAAGGGATGATTGATTGCATCAAGTGCTTGCTGCTTTCCGCACTGCTTGATGCTCCGATCGAAAACAAAGGTTCGCCGCTTCCAGACCTAATTCTGCTCTCTCTTGATGTATGCTCCTTTCCTTTCTTAGCAATTTCTACCTTCTCGTCCTCAGGCATGCATCTCGGGCTTAGGTGTGCAAGCCTAGACACTTTCCCCGCCTAGTCTTGTCTTGACTCTCCTCATTCAACGCTAAGTCCTTTCACGGACGCGTCAAGACGCGGAGGTCTTTAGCTGGCAAGTCGAGGCAGGTCTCAGGAAATCGCTACTCTTAGAACACCAGCCGCATAAGCCATATGCGAATTCTTCTCATCTACCTCATTAATCACTCTATTGTTTCTGGTACAGAAGTGCCTATATCAATGGGAAATGCCCTACGCGGTTTGAACTAATCCCGTGTAGCTTGCCCAACCTTTGACCACTGATTGACTACTCGGCCCGCGGGCATCTAGGTGTATATCGGAGGAATTGATTAAGTAACCAAAGAGGAATTGATTAAGTACCCAAGTAGTCGTTTCAGCCTTAATGCAGACATCGACGCATCCTGTCCCTTGAAACCTGTTGATGAGAGTGAGAGCTAATGAATAAGATGGCTTGGGATACAGAAAGCATACAACTCACTCACAGACGGAGTCGATTGAGGGAATGAGCGCAATCGACTAGAGTCCCCGGAAGGGAGGCTTCATCGGAACTCACTCTACGTGCGGGACCTGCCGGTCATCCTAGGTGGTGTAAGGTCGAAGTTCGACGAAGGGTGCGAGTCGTATCGAAAAAAGGGATAGCTTGCTCACCTCCTCGGATTCGGGTTTTCAGAGCGTCCGAGCTTAGGCAATTCCCCGTCAATTATATTCGAAAGTGAGCCCCGGGGTGAGGGAAAACCAAGGCATTTCAACCACTTTGCAAGCTAACTATCTTCTTTCACTTTTGCTTTTATTTAGTCCCGAAGACGTTGGCGGTATTCAGTCGTCACTGGCGAAATAGAGCGAAGGACTTCCTCGCGGGAAAATGAGGAGACAAAGCCATTGTTGATGGAGTTGAAGAGTCGTTGAGGTAGTTTCAGTAGTAGAAGGCAAGAAGTCGACTCCTATCCCTATTCTCGGTCTCCACCAGTGCGCGATAGAGATATAGTAAAAAGCTGGAATACAAAGCTTGGCTCGAATTCAAATGAACGAGATTCCCCCCCCCCCCGGCATCCTCTCGAATTGGACTTCTATGATGCCTGTGCCTAAAGTTGTACTCCTTTGTCGATCTGAGAGATCAAGGGCTTCCCTCGTTCGAGCCTGGCTCTTGCTGAGTCTAGGTTCATCCGTCACCCTGGAATTGCAGCTATCGACTATCTGGGTTCTTTGTCTGAATGCAGCTTCGGGCTTACCTTACTGGGCCCGCATCCCCCTTCAGTCCCAACACGTGCAGGCAGAGCGAAAGCTCTCGAGCAGGTCCATGACAGTATAGTCTGTCCCGACGTCTGCCTGCTTTCCGCGATTCCTAAGCGCACTTCACTTTCTTTTAAGACAATGCTAGGTCAAGTATACGGGAGGGGAAGTCTACCTCTGACTTTCTTTCCCTGGGAAATGTCATCCCCAACGGCTGAAGAAGGAGAGAGATGACCGTCAGAAATGCCTCTTTTCTCTCTCTTCGCTTGGGAAGACCTATCATTCGTACTACTCCTGCCCACACACACCCTTTCGCTCGTTCCCAGTTCAGAAATCAACCCGCTAAGCTAGCCAGCACGCTCGCCTCATCACAGTGGAAAAGCTCGCTCGGTATCTTTCACTCACCCTCCTACCATCGTTCTGGTCTTGATCTTCCTGGTCACACTGGTACGAAGTCTGCGAGGTACTCAAGGATCGATTTCGACTCGACCTTTTCCATTTTCACTCGCGATTGGCCCAAGGATTTTGTGCCCTCATCTTCCTGGCCTCATCTTACCGGTGCTTCTGCTAGAAGCCTCCTTCGGCCTCGATTCGTGTAGCCGGAGGGACCTCGGCATCCTTCCTTCTTCTCTCTTTATTCTGAGGCAAACTATATATTTCGGGCAGGCTAGTATGGCTTTAATCTAGTTCAAAATCGAAAGACGACTGATCCGCAGAATCCGAGCTATCGCGATTCAGGAGCATCTTCTGCTTTTCGACGTGGAGACTCTATTTCCAAAATCACGAATAATCATAAAAAACTTGAGACTTCGCAGCTTGAGGTAGACCTCGACTCCCCTCTCGAATGTTTTATGGAAGGGCCCTCAAAAGCCCAAAGGAAGGGAGTTAATGCTCCCACATCCATAGCATGAGTAGTTAAAGCAAGTAAATGTCCCTCAAAAATGTCAACTTCATTTCAGTAAGGGTGCTCTCAATGAGAAGAGAGAATGGAAGATCAGAGAATGTCGGCTGTTATATCAAAAGGGAGAAAAGTCGAGGTATGTCATTATAAGGGGAAGATTGTATCGAAAGCGAGGAGAGGACAGACAAGAGGGTGTTCTGAGTCTCTGATGCTTCTTGGTGATCACACGTGCTTACAAGCTCTATCCATGTCGAGATTCTCTTTCAGAACATCAGCTCCACTCGCTTCACCGCTCGCACTGTAACCGTCCGCTTTGCCCTCGCTCGACTCCTGGAGCTTTTTCGCGATTCTAGTCGTGCGTGCTCAAAACAAAGGGGGGAAGCGAAGGATCCGAAGCGAAGCCGGTCAGTCCGTCCACCTTTGATGATCATAGAAGCAGGCCTTCGGGCATAGATATTGATATAATCAGCATTATCCTCTTTCAGGAAGCCGGTATCCTATAAATGATCAAAGACCCCCATCCTATACTCGACAGAATCAGCACAGATGGCAGACGAGGAAAGGGAAGAAAACAGAACTTTCTCACTCAATCCTGGGCATCCGCAAGCCCTCGAATGACCCTTGCTTGTCAGTCGTCAAGTTTCGTTGTTCGTTCTGTCGTTGACCCTATCTATGTTTCTATGATGGCCCAAAACGCTTCCAGTGCTCAGCTTAGCAGGAAAGTGAGTGCTCTGCACCTTTTTCTTTTCTTCTCCCCCGAGCAGCCTTATCCGACGGAGAACTCTCGCTTTCTCATGCTATTTATTGCGGAAGCGTGACGGGCCTGACGTACGTGCTTAGCCTATTGTCGAGTGAAGGTGGAAGGGGGACGGGGCTATTCTCGCCTCACGTCGAGCGGGTAGGATTTCACGCTCGTAAGGTACAAAGGGTCAGGGATATAAAGTAGTCTTCTATACCTTTGACTTCGCATCGAGACCTCACTGCGGGACGTGCTTGCTCCTTCATCGGAATGTGCTTGGGTGAAAGCTGCTTTATATATCGCGACGCGTAGGCACTGAGCAAAGATCCGAAGTGGGACGGTCTCTCTTACAAGCTAGGTACCAAACTCGGACCCCAGAAGAACGACAACTCCAAACGTCACACATCCGCCGCTGAATATATAGTTTAGGTGGCACCAGCGAGATCCTGCTGACGGAACCCCCTCCCGTTTTGACTTGCGCGTCATGACGGGCAAGAGGCGGGGCGGTTGAGCAACTCAAGTGAACAGCTATGATGCAGGGTTTGTGTCCCTCTACCTGGGTGAAAGCCGTGGGAATGCTCTGAAACCCTTCGCGACTTGGATTTCCCTGCGCCATTCTGGCTCGCCTGCTGGTTGGATTAGGCCTTTCATGTTAATCCATTTGGACCTTGGGGACTGAGACTGCTACAAGAGGGAATGCCCCGCAAGATAGAGCCCTATAACCTCGTTTTCAACAGATATAGAGGATCCTGCCCCTCTTTCAATAAACTTGCTTGCCGCGTCTATCCTGAGTTTTCGTGTCCGGCTTGCTTGCGCATCTTGTCTTTGCATCCTGGGCTTGGGCTAACTTTCTTCTTGTCTCATCTAACTAGCTTGATACTAAACGTAGATAACGAAAGATATCAATCGCCAATGAGAGAAGAAAATCAAAGAACTTATATATCGCTCGGCTGAAAGGACAACAACTATACTTGACTTTCAAATACGCATTGCAGCTTGATGAGTCAGTGACCCCCAAATATATATCAAATTGGGGGAATGGATGGGGGCTGGTTTTGTGGAATCAACTAAAAAAAAATATAGTCAGCCTACCAGATTACATACAAAGTACTATAGCCTATAGTAGAGAAAAGAGTAGTATAGTAGGGAGAAAGAAATAGATTATCCAAATCTGTCATCCTGTGAGAGTGAGACCAAGGTCACTATAAGGAAGGTCTTCATTCTCAAATCGTGACCGGTTCACTTCCTTTCTTCTGATATGCCATGACTCTTTTTCTAGGGTAAAATGGACTTGAGAAAGCGGCGGTCGTCTTCTTGGGGTATGTCAGTGACGGAGCTGAAAACTAGGACTATAAAAAAGCCTCTCATCGCTCAATGCGGGGCCTATCCGCTCTCACTTACATTCACACATACTGGCACCCTATAAGCCGAAGATCGTTGAAGTGACTAATTCCTGCAGTCAGCCGGGACGTCGAGCTCAAGCGCTAGTCGGAGATCGAAGATCCCATCAATCAGAGAGAGTCCCTCAGATCAGGCAAGGATTCCAATGGGAGCCCGTTACGGGTCCCAGCAGACAAAGAAGGAGAATCAGGGCTCAGTAAGGACCCGAATATATAGTTGTGGGGCATAAGCGCTCGTTGACTTCTCAGAATAGTTAGAGCTAAGAAGCGAGTCTCACGAAAATGCAGATTTTTCCGCACTTGGATGCCACTCCTCAGGGAGGGGAGGCCATTCCTAGCTTCTTTCCTCCTCGTACTCTTAGAGCCAAGCTCTTGATTTTTCATTCAGACTATTTATTGTATTAAAACAGGTAGTCCTTTTACGGTCCATACTTCCCTTAGCAGAGTGGGTGATTTAAAGGACACTGTGTAAGGCACCGTCCTTAAGTAACATGGGTAGCTATTTTATGGTCCGTACTTACCCCCATACTATTGAATGTGGATGCAACTAGCCATAATGATTCGAGCCAGTCTTTAGGAAATTTTCCAACACCTAACAACTAGCTAACTCTTGTACTAGATTCAATTTATCACCAATTAAAACTGGAAAGATAAAAGACCGAACTCTTACGGTCTCTACATGTGTCAGTTGGGGAATTAGGGATTTGTTTTGTGTTTAAATGCTAATGCTAGAGATCCTTTCGCCCCCTTCTTGCCTTTTACTCATTCTCTTCTTATTTGACATGTGTGTTCCTGCAGCTCACCTCTTTATAACGAAGTTGTCGTATTGGAGCATTTCTCATTTGGACTTTGCAGACTTATTTCACACTCCAAACCGGTCCTCTTCTATTCAGGAAGACTCACTACAGAAGTATTCCTTTTTCTACACTTCACCTGTCACCTCATCAATCAATCCCATGTTCAAGATTGACTCTAATCTTGAACTATCATTTAGGACTCCATCATTCTTAAAGACTAATCCGGTGCAGTTTACACTTGTAAACACAAAGACAATACACTTGATACCACCTAAGGGGAAGGGTTCCATGGCTGAGCAGACCGAGATCAACACCATGTTAGCCTTCATTCAAGCCATTAAGGCTTCGTTGAAAGAACTGGCTGACTTTCAAGCTTGATTGAGAGATATGATTCTTGAGCTGAGTAAAGATAGGAGAGAGGAGGATATAAATCGTGGAGGAGGTGGTAATGGGGGAGATGAACCTATGGAACCTGTGGCTAAGCTCTCACTTAGAGAATCCTATAATTTATGAGTAGGACTGACAAATACATAGACTCAAATTCCTGTGATTCATGGGCATTTTGTGCTTAAGCCCACTATCTTACAATTACTCCCCATATTCCACGGAAATATCAATGAAGAACCATATGTAGACCTCCAGCAATTCGATTGCATATGTAGCATTATCCATTACCCTAACATCCCATTAGAGGTAGTGAAGATAATGATGTTTCCTTTCAGCTTGATGTACAAGTCCCTATATTGCGTAAATCATTTAGGAAATGTTGTCACTACATTGGATGAGTTGAGGTCTACTTTTATAAGCATATACAACCACTTGGACACCTCAACCAAATGCGATCACTTATAACAAACTTCTCTCAAATATCCCATGAGTCTATTCAGAAGTCATGGGAAAGATTCAAATATTAAATGGATAAGTGCCCCCATCATGATATTCCAAAGACAAGCCTTGTGCAAAAAATCTTTGGGGGCATGAGTCATGAGAACCATAAGCAGGTAGAAGTTGCTTGTGGAGGGAGTCATTTTAACAAGGATGAGGATTTCCTATATCAAATTTTTGAGGAGATGGCAGAGAGCTCTGCAGCTCTTTCTTCTTGATGTGTATTCCAAAAGCATCTTGTACCTTCTCCTATCGAACCCCACGACGTTGTCAACATGATGACATCACATTAAGTGGATAGGGTGGACAGTTCTGATCTGACCATCATAGGAAATCACCTATCCAAAGTGGATATAATTGAAAAACAGTCCAAGGAGTTGAAGAACCTTCAATTGATTGAACAAAGGACAAAGAACATGGCTAAGCTAAATGAGATAACGAAGCATCTGGAGTTTCTTGTGAGTACGATCAATGCAAGCCAGAGGGCGAGTGAAATAACCGACACTTCCACTCGGGAGTAGACTTCTTCCACTTCCAACAAGTAGAGTACCGACGGACTGTCCACAGTTCAGCATGTTATTACGTGCAGACCCTTGATAAGGTCTAGTAGCATTCATAGTAGATTATACCGTGCCAGGTCAGGCCTCCAAGTAAGCATCACCTTCCACATATTCTTCTTCACCATCAGAACATAGACCTAGTGTAGCAGCACTCGAGCATGGAGTTTCACCATTTTCTTCGTCACCACCACCACCTTAACCTTCTATAGTTAGATGCGGTACACAATCAATAGAGAGGGAGAACACACCCTTTGTGGATTCTTCTCACCCACCATCAACAACAACCCATTCTATTTTTGGTTTTGTTTCTTCTACCCCTATTTTCGATAACACTGTACAGACTGATTCTAGTTGTCCAATTGTACATGAGGATTCTATTTTGAATAATCAAAATGAGCATTTGAATGTTTCTTCTAATTTTGTTCCATTTCCTTCTGCATTGAATAAAACAAAGAAAATCAAATTAAAAACAACGCTATCTGATCAAGGACTGGTTGAGATTTTACAGAACATATTTATAGAGTTGCCACTCCTAAAGGCCATGGAGTACATGCCTGTATTGAAAAAGAGAATGAAAGAAGCATGTACTCAAAAGCATCAAACTAAGCAAAACAGATGAAAGAAATAGAAAAACACATCTTGACCATGGTCACATTTCATGCCATCAGCAACGTCCCACCCATAAGAAAGATAAGAGCACCTCACATTTGCTGCCACATATTGATCAAGAATTTGATCACACTTTCCTCGATCGCGGTTCCTCCATTAATCTCATGCCATCCTCTCTACTCATTGAGTTGTGGTTAGGACCTCTTATATCAACCTGGATAATCCTTTAGTTTGTTGATAGATCGATCAAGATACTTAGAAGCATTTTAGAGGATGTTATTGTAATGGTGTAGGGAATGAGATTCCTTGTTGACTTTGTTGTCATGGATATGGCACACCTGCACCGTTACTCCATACCCCAATCATACTCGATCAACCATTCCTCTGAACGATCGAAGCGATAGTTGATTACGGTACTGGAGAGATCGTCTTTCACTCTTGTAGTGACAAGGTGAACATTGAGATGATACTCGATCAAGGGCCATCACCGCCACCAACAACATCAGATGAGGGGGATCCAATTACACAAGATCTTGAGAATGTGATTTTCTTGCCAAGTTTAGAGAGACAGATATGTTGTCTGATTTCATGGATACCCATGAAGTCCTTTCCCAGAAGGATCTTCTGGAAAACACAATAGATGTGAGTTCCCAGGTTAATCCTACTGAGTTGTTTGTTGATTGGCCACTTGAGTTGATTTATGATGATCAATATGAGAGATTTGAGGTACATTATGATATTCTTTTGACACATCATTCTTAGATTACTGACGAGATACCTTCTATTGAGATTTAAGATAATTCTGAACAGCCTGTTGAACCATCCCTTTCTAAGCATAGATCATTCATTGTAAATATTCATGAGATTTTACTTGTTGAGCCAACAGTAGCCATGGTGGACAGTTTACAGAGTATAGATCTTATACCTTATACTAATGCAGTTATATCAGTTGTTAATGTTAGTAATGTGAGCCCGAGGCGAACCATTCCTGCAATAAATGTTATTGTAATAAATGATTTATCAATAAAAGTTATTGATTATGTTTCACTCCCTTTCTGAAATTGATTGAATGAATGCACTATAAGGTCCCTCTTTACAATATGGGTTATGTACCATGGCCAACTTTATAATCATATAGCTGTTGATTCATTGATTGAATCATAGAGGCTGATGCTTAGATGAATATCTAAGGAGTTAGATAGATGACTCATCAAGCATCATCAATGATTGACAAGTGATGATCTCTAGCCTGCGAATGAGATGGCAATCCTTTCTCATTAGGCTGATATCTGATCGACCTCTTGATGCAGGTCCTCTACATGGGAATAATGATTCAGAGGTATCAGATTAGTTGATTCAATGGGTTGACTTAACGAGATCGAGATAACCAAAGACCTATGATGAATACTGTCACATCACAGGCAAACATCCTCTGACCAGAGACAGATGTATTGCTATATGTCTGAGTGTGTACATTTTCCAGACCAATAGGTTGATGACGTAACCAAGGTCTATACACCGGCGAGCAGGTGTGCATGTAAGGACATATGAGTAATACGATCTCTCAAAGGGATCATACAGGTTCACTTCTGAACCGGGAGACATGAGCTCACTCATGAGCTATTGGGACTAATCAAATTCCATGCATGGTCGTCATGCTTTAGAAGCATGACATGAATTTGAAGGTAAGATATATGCTTTGTGAAAGCATATGATCTGTACCATATCCCAAGGACCACGATTGTGAAACTTAGTGATCATACCATGAAGATGACAGAGTAAAAGTGATCTATATCTTCAAGATGATCATGAGTCTTCCAGTATACAGAATGTACAGGTATTGGGAATACCTAAGGGTGATTTAAATCATATCAATTGTATAACCATGACGCTTCCATTCCGAGGGAGTGATGAAACAGGTCTGGATTTTAGTGACTCCTCTCAATAGAGAAGTGACCTAATCTTATTCCATGTACTGGACATTGATCTGAATGAGATTCAGATGCAATGAGAAGATTAGGTTTACGATCTTGATTTAATAAAACATCTATGAGAAGTCCATGGGATCTGTATTTGAGATTTGATCTCAATATCCAAGTCACTATACATGGAACAATACAATCGCCTTGTCCTTATCTCCAAGTATCTGAGGAGAAATAGCAATATTCTTGATTGGTTTCAAGAATAATTCCATAAGATCTAAGCATTGAGAAATTGGTAATTAAATGTGATTTAATTATCATGATGTATGAGGAATTATCCAATATAATTAAATGTGATTGAATTATTATGGATAAGAATAATGTGGATAGAAATATTCAATTATTCATATATATTATAAATGTGATTTATAATGTATTAGAGAGAGCTAATAATATTTTTTATATTTGTTGATTAATTATTAATGTGTATTGTATACAAATTGTCTAATTAATTGAGAATGTAAATTATATTTTGTTTTGGGTTATGAAAGTGATTCACAATTTTTCCAATGTAAGATTTCAATATTCCCAAAATTATGAATTTTTTTGGTGAATAATTCCCAACAAAAGTTGTTGAATAAATAATGGAGAATATCAAGGAGATATGCAATCTCATGGAAATCCATGAGATTGCACCCCACATGGAAGGTGGTGGGCGGCACCCAATTCCTATATGGAATTGGTGGTCGTCCACCCTATTCCTTGGGGTGGCTTGATCTACTTTATAATCTTCTTCTTATTTGATTGATTTAATTTTAGGATTGATGTATATTTGATTTGTTAATACATTTAATCTAAATTAAAATCATAAGTTGTGGCTTTTACCAACAACAATCTTGACCATTGGATTGACATAAATCTGTCTCATCCATTGATTTTATATGTCACATGGATTGAGATCCATGGATCCTAAAACCCTATAAATAGAGAGGCATGCTATGCTCTCTAGTACATGCTAATTGGTAGCAAATCTCTCTCCACTCTCTTTCTCCTCACACGCCAACGCTCTCCCCTCTCTCTCTTGGTGGCTGACCACCATAACCCTATGAGATGATCTCGTCGTCGCCTAAGCCACCGTGCTACCGCTTCGATGCTCTGCGGTTCTCCGTCTTCTTGGAGTGCAACACTCATGAAGGTGACGTTAAATCTCATGCCGACGAGATCAGGAGTTCACCGTGCTTGGATCAACTCGTTAGATTGCGAGGACAACACGACTCATCCCCGCGCTCGCAAGCCGTTTCTCCGACGATCGGACTTCAGACAGGAGGTCTCTTTCCTAGAGACTCGATCAACCACGCTTCAAGAGGTATTGCAATTATACTTTTTGTTGTTATAGATGTGGTTATAGATGAAACGATCCGAGAATTGTTCTTGGATCATGTGGTTTCATCGCATGAAAAAATTTAAATTCCCGCTGCACACAAACAACTAGTACGACTAGTCGTTCTCCGTCACATCCGATGAGACGCTCACGCTTCTGGGATGTGCTTGAGGATTTTTCCATATCCTTCAAGTAGTATCAGAGCCTTAGGTTAAAGGTTTAGGATCGATCCGCAAACCTAGGACGACTTGGGTTTGTGGAAGTCACGAAAGTTTTTATCGCATTTGATTTTCACACTACTGTTTAGTGAATAAATTCGGTCCTGTTTAAATGGTTTAAAACACGAATTACTTGGATTTTGTTTCCCCATTAAATAAGGGAAACCATAGTATCTGAGTTTACATAATTTGGATTTCGTTTGCTCGAGATATGGTTGTTTTAATGAACATGTATGCACTGTTACGGGAACTGTAAATCTTAACATGATTAAATGAGTTAATTACTATTTAGACTTGCCTTGAAATACGTGAAATATCACTTGAGTTCTGTCCTAAATCAAATTAAGCAATCTATGTAAATTTATTTTTTCTAATTTGGATTTAATATGATATTGAGATATGTTAATTTTAGTAAGTAGGGGTCACTGCTGAAATTACAGTCCTAATCAAGAACCATGTGATTGTCAATTAACGAATTTAATTGTTAATTTCAAGAAATATTTATGGAAAATATTTGAGAAAGATTTTAAGATGATTATTTCCTTAATTGACTTGGCCTCAACCAATTAATTGATTAGATTTGATTTAGATCAAAATTGGAAGCACAATCATCAAACTCCTTGCTTGAATAGGATTGAGAATTGTCTAGAAAATTTTCCTTTTAATCAAAAATATTTTGATTACTATATGGTATAATTTCGGTTGAAGAACCGACGCTCATCTCAAGTACAAATTGATATATTTGACATTATCCTTTCCCGAGGCGGATATGGTGTCTAGTCGGATATCGTTGGGGTAGCGAGTTGCAACGTATATGGTCCGTCCACTCTCGCTAGTAGTGGCCATGACAACGGTAGGGGCTTGATAATGCCGAAGAAATCAAGTTGTATTTTCTAATTATTAAAATACAAATAAAATACGTACTCTGAGAATAATACCATATATATTCCAAGTATAACAATCAAGTTTGATTGATTGAATTGGATTGATAATTAATTTAATATGATTGAATTAATTATGTCCAATTAAAATACTCTAATATGATTAGAGTTGTTAATTCCCTTGGAAGAATTAATTACATGAATTTGATTCATAATAATTAAATAAAAATTGAATATGAAATGGAGGATCACATAAGTGACATCCATGGTCTCTCGTCATGGCGAAGGGTTTCGTCGCCAGATATTATATGTAGGAGACGCATGTCCGAAGTGACAGCTCCTACATATGATCCATTTGGATCGGGCTCATCGCTTCTCGAAAGAGTAAGGACGTATGCGTAGTTACCCCAATATCGGGTCCTCATATTATTGGGGTGATATTGGGTTGTGCATAGCGAGTTGTATTCTTGTTGACAGTTGGTTCAATTAATGACGGGTAAACATCACCTTAGGGGTGGTGGACTCGGTATTAAAGACCGAATTGGGAAATGCAAGTTGGACTTGCAAGGCAGAATGTGTTCCCGCTTCTCTTTATTAGAGTCATAGGTTCTCATATTATTGGGATATGAGAAAGATAAAGAGGAGATCCCAGTTCTTGCTTAAGATATAGTGGTAAGTATATCTCCTACTTTGAAAGTGATCATGGGAATAAACTTTCATAGTTAACATAGCAAGACTAATTTGATTCAAAATGCCATGATCAAATAAAATTGAATTGAATATATGATTATTTGTTCTAATATAGTGCATTCATAATTTCAGAAAATGAAGTCCATAAACCCACTGAGCAGGATTCTAGAGGTCAACCAGTTGACCGGAACCGAATTACTCGGATTTGGATCCGTAATATTTTGAGCTTGTACTCTCGGCTGAGCGCATAAGTTATGTGCTCTCAGAAGACAAGCATGAAAACCCTAAATCATGGAAGAGAAAGGAAACAATTACAAGTATGATGAAGATCATGTCTTGGCTAGAAGCTACATCTTGGGTTCTCTCTCCAATGTTCTTCAGAAACAACATGTGGAGATGAGTACTTTTCAGGAGATAATGCAGAATTTAAAAGATATGTTTGGTGACATTAACCGCACCCAGCGGTACAATATATATGAAAGAACTCGTTCGCTGCAAGATGCAGGAAGGGACTTCAGTCCGTTAACATGTACTCAAAATGTTTGGGTACTTATCGGAGCTGGAGACTCTAGGGGCAACCATGGCTGTCATTGCCCAAATCTTTCAATAACTTTGTGCGTCATTCCACATGAACAAGCTGGAATTGACAAATGCTGGGCTTCTTGCTACGTTAAAGTTTGCAGAAGACGTGATGAAGAAAGATGGTCCCGCTGGGAGTGCAATGGTTGCACTAGTCAGTGGGAAGCGCAGCCGGAAGCATGGTTCTTGGAAGGGCCCGGCCCAGAAGAGAAAGAAGAAGGGACCAAAGTGTTGGCTCATCTTCCAATGCATCCACTCTAATGGCGTCGAAGAAAATCGACGTCTGTCACCACTCTGCAAAAAAGCAGGGGCAGTGGAGGCGTAATTGCACGGATTACCTAAATGTCAAGTCGACAAAGGTAAAGCCCCAACAGGTATGAAATCTACTTTTATCATTGAACCAGCTTTCTCGTCGGACGAGGAAGGAAGTTGGGTTGTTGATTCAGGTGCTTTTGTTCATGTATATAATTTTTTGCATTTGTTTCAGGAAACTAGAAAACTTGAAGAAGGGGAGATAGTCATCCAGATGGGATCTGATGCAAGTGTTGCAAGCAGTTGCCGTCGGGACTTGTCGGCTGTCATTATCTAGTGGTAGAGTCCTAATACTTAAAAAGTGTCTTTATGTACCTGAAGTCAGGAGGAATTTGATATCTGTATCA